>JASKON010000029.1:12155000-13355000 GCA_036010255.1 Myotis pilosus
ACCCCCACCTAGTTTCCAAAGCAAACAGATTGGGCTCTGGGGTGGGTGAGCAGCTTCGGACTCCTAAGCACAAACAGGTGTTCTCTGTCCCTGGGGGCCAGCGGCAGGGCATGGGGGCCCAGATGCGAGGCAGGACCTGGGAGCAGCCCCAGGCCCTGAGCGGGCTGGGGTCCCACGCTTACAGCCCCAACCCTCCTCCCTCAGACCCAGGAGCCCAGGCCCCCAGCCCCTCCTCCCTCAGACCCAGGAGCCCAGGCCCCCAGCCTCCTCCCTCTGACCCTGTAGTCCGGGTCCCGGTCCATCTCTCCTATACAACTCACACGTCTTGGGACCCCCAGCCCCAGACTTTGTCCCTAACCCTCAATCACTCCACAGCCCTAAGGTCCAGTCCTGCTCTCCTCTGGGATCCGGGACCCGGGACCCGGGACTCTGGCCACCTGCCCGGCTTCACTCTCAGGTGCCACCCACCTCAGGCCTTTCAACTCTTGCCTCCTGCGGACCCGGGTCCCGACTCCGGACCTCACCTTCTCCAAGGCTGGCCTGACCCTTGGGCTGCCCGCTGTGGTCAGTGTCCAGCACTTAGAGCCCAGGCCAGCGGAGGCCTGCCCAGGAGCGAGGCCCCGCCCCCACCTAGGATCCGAAGCCCCGCCCATGGCCCCGCCCCCATCCCACTAGGGATGGAGCGCCCTCGTGTGTTGACTCCCAGAACTGGCCTTGGAGGAACAGATGTCCCACATCCAGGAGCACAGTGCCTCCTCCCTCAGACCCAGGAGCCCAGGCCCCAGCCTCCTCCCTCAGACCCAGGAGTCCAGGCCCCCGCCCCTCCTCCCTCAGACCCAGGAGTCCAGGCCCCCAGCCCCTCCTCCCTGGGACCCCCAGGTCCAGGCCCCCAGCCCCTCCTCCCTCAGACCCAGGAGTCCAGGCCCCCAGCCTCCGCCCTCAGACCCAGGAGCCCAGGCCCCCAGCCTCCGCCCTCAGACCCAGGAGCCCAGGCCCCCAGCCCCTCCTCCCTCAGACCCAGGAGCCCAGACCCCCAGCCCCTCCTCCCTCAGACCCAGGAGCCCAGGCCCCCAGCCCCTCCTCCCTCAGACCCAGGGGTCCAGGCCCCCAGCCCCTCCTCCCTCAGACCCAGGAGCCCAGACCCCCAGCCTCCTCCCTCAGACCCAGGAGCCCAGACCCCCAGCCCCTCCTCCCTCAGACCCAGGAGCCCAGACCCCCAGCCTCCTCCCTCAGACCCAGGGGCCCAGACCCCAGCCCCTCCTCCCTCAGACCCCCAGCCCCTCCTCCCTGGGACCCAGGCTGGGGACCACCTGTACAGGGTGAGGTCATTTCTCTGTGGATCCCCTGCCCTGACCCCAGCTGCCCATCAGCGGCCCACTGACGGGGCAGACGCAAGTGTCGGGTGAGGGTGTCCCCGGGACAAGACACTGGGGTCCTGTGGGAGAGGATGAGACAACGGATTCCAGACCGATGCGGTGAGGGATGAGCTCAGACTTGGGACCGAGGGGCAGCAGGTGGTGGACAACTGGGAAGAGGGGCCCCGGGGAGGGCACCGCGGGCGTCGCCCTGGGGAGAAGCCGGCAGGGACCCGGGTCTCACTCAGCGAGGAAGCCGGGCGCCTGGGCCAGGCACCCAGCCCTCAGGTCGCCGGCCAGAGGACAGATGCGAATGCAGTGCTTTTCTTTTTTCTTTTTTAAAATATATTTTATTGATTTTTTACAGAGAGGAAGGGAGAGGGATAGAGAGTCAGAAACATCGATGAGAGAGAAACATCGATCGGCTGCCTCCCGCACACCCCCCACTGGGGATGTGCCCACAACCAAGGTACATGCCCTTGACCGGAATCGAACCTGGGACCCTTCAGTCCGCAGGCCGATGCTCCATCCACTGAGCCACACCGGTCAGGGCCTAACGCAATGCTTTCAGAATAAACTTTTGTTCCGGAATAACATTAGATTTCGGGGACAGTTGCAAAGATGGTGCTGAGTGCTCCTGGGCCCCCTCGTCCAGGACCCCCCTAGCTCAGCGTCTCCCTGTCGATGGCCCACGGTGCGACGCCCCATGTTTCCCCCAATAACCCCCTTCTGCCCCAGGGGTCAACCCAGGACACCACGTTGCTGTGCAAAGTGAACCCACTCTTTTTTTAAAAAAATCTATTTTTATTGATTTCAGAGAGGAAGGGAGAGAAAGAGAAACATCAATGATGAGAGAGAATCACGGATGGGCTGCCTCCTGCACGCCTTGCACTTCCGGTCGAGCCCGAAACCCCAGCATGTGCCCTGACCAGGAATCGAACCTAGACCTCCTGGTTCCTAGGTCGACGCTCACCACTGAGCCACACCGGCCGGCTGACCCCACGCAGGACAGGGTCCCAGAGGGAAGCACAGCGCCCTTGCCTGACCCGGCGGCCCCTGGGCCGTGGGCCCCGCGGAGGCAGCACTGCTCGCTACAGACCCGCCCCCACCAGGGGGCCCTGAGCCCGGGCGCCCCCCACCGCCAGCCGCTCAGGGCGGTGGAAGGTGGGCGCGGAAGCTGGAACGATGTAGACACAGGGATCGAGTCCCCGCCCGGGGCCCTGAGAGGGAGCCGCGGACCATGGAGTCACGACCACTGGATCCAGTCGGTGGGGCCAAAGAGGGCGCAGGTTGGAGCTGGGCAGACTCCCAGGGAGGACACCGGAAGCCCTGTGCGGGCCTGCGTGCGCGTGCGCTTGCGTGTACGTGCACGTGCGCCTGCGCCTGCGTGCACGTGTTTGTGCACGTGTGTGCGTGCACTTGCGTTCCTGCGTGCACGTGCACCTGCGTCTGCATGCACGTGTGTGGTGCGTGCACGTGTGTGCGTGGTGCGTGCACGTGTGTGCGTGGTGCGTGCACGTGCGTGCGTGCACAGATAAAGGTCCACAGGGGCTGCGTGGCTCCCTCAGTGGCAGGAGCCCAGGGACACGGAGGGGCGGGCGCAGGCTGCGGTTCCCCGTGGCGTCGGGTCCTGAAAGCCCAGGTTTGGTGCTAGGAAGGCGGGATTGGTGCGAGGTCTTAGAGGTGAGGAGTTGCCGCACAGGAAGTCCACGTCCCCACATCCGGCGAGGCCCACAGTGCGGACACGAATCCACAGGGGGAACAGCGCCTTCCTCCACCAAGACGCCATCAGGTCAGAAGGAAGAGGAGGGGAGGGAGCTCGAGAGAGGAGGGACTGAGCCAGGAGGGCCTGGGGGCCTGGACCCCTGGGTCTGAGGGAGGAGGGGCTGGGGGCCTGGACTCCTGGGTCTGAAGGAGGAGGCTGGGGGCCTGGGTCTGAGGGAGGAGGGGCTGGGGGCCTGGGCTCCTGGGTCTGAGGGAGGAGGGGCTGGGGGCCTGGGTCTGAGGGAGGAGGGGCTGGGGGCCTGGGCTCCTGGGTCTGAGGGAGGAGGGGCTGGGGGCCTGGGTCTGAGGGAGGAGGGGCTGGGACCTGGGCTCCTGGGTCTGAGGGAGGAGGGGCTGGGGGCCTGGGCTCCTGGGTCCTCATGTGGGGAGGGGGAGGGGGTAGTGCGGCCACATCCGGCCTCCGGAAGGGAGAGACCCGAAGGGCTGCGTCTGTCCTTCGGGAGCAGCTGTCTCTCCGTCCAGGTGGCCGTGGAGGCTGCGGGAGGGGCCTCTGGCTCGGGCCGGGCCACCTGCTCAGTCCCCTGGTCCGGGAGTTCCCCCCTCTGTCCCCACCCTCACGCCGCCCGGGTCCCCCTCCTCCTCCTCCTCTGTCCACTCCTCCAAGCTGGATCCCTCCTCTTCCTCCTCCCCATCCTCCCCAGAGATGCTCCCCGAGCCCCCAGGTCCCCCACTGTCCCCTTCCAGCCCCCAGTCGTCCCCCAGGAAGTTCAGGACAGCCAGTGGGGGGCTCCTGGTCTCGGGGTCCAGGTCCAGCAGGCCCTGGAGCAGAGCCAGAGCCGCAGGTGCAAACCGGTCCCAGGGGCGGGGCGGTCGAGGCCGCTGGGGCCGGGTGGTCAGCCATCCGGCGAAGGCCTCGAACTGGGGGTCCGGGGCCAGGGCCACGTCCCAGGGGAAGCAGGCCGTGGCGGCGCAGAAGAGGAGCACCCCCAGACCCCAGGAGTCCAGGGATGGCCGCAGGGGCAGGGTGTCGGGGGGCAGCAGGAGGCAGAGCTCGGGTGGGGCGGAGGGCAGCCGCCCGGGGGGCGCCGGGGTCGGACTGCCCTCCGGCCGGGTCAGGCCCAGGTCCCCGAGGGCCACGCGGCTGCAGGCTGCGTCGAAGACCAGCACGTTGTCCGGCTTCACGTCGGCGTGCACCAGCCCCCGGCTGTGGAGGAAGTCCAGGGCCCCGGCCAGCTGGGCCATCACCCGCTTCACCAGCAGCTCGGGGAGGCCCTGGGGTCAAGGGGAGAAGGTGAAGGTCAGGGGGCCTTGGTTCCTTCATTTTTTTTTAAATCCTCACCTGGGGATATTTTTCTATTGATTTTTAGAGAGAGAGAGTGGGAAAGACAGAAACATCATTGTGAGAGAAACACACCCACTGGCTGCCTCCTGCACAAGTCCCGACCAGGGCCCGGGCTGGGGAGGAGCCTGCAACTGAGGTCCTCGCCCTTGACCAGAATCAAACGCAGGACCCTTCGGTCTGCAGGCTGATGCTCTATCCACTGAGCCAAACCAGCTAGGGCTGGTTCCTTCTGTATTTGGCTCCTTGGGGTTCAAGAATCCAGAACCCCAGACCAGTGGCTACCTCTGGTGTCCCTGTAACTTCACCCCAACACCTTCTCCAGATCATCTTCAACCCCAGCGAGCACCCGCTTCTGTACGGCCATAGACCAAACCCCACATTGAACCGGGAGCTCTTTTAGCTTCCACCAGACGTGCCCCTAACCCTAACACTCAAAACCATCCCTTCCATTTCTTATTCACCTCTAAACGGGCTACTTAGATCTCCAGTGATAACACAAACCCCACAATTCTATCGTTAGTCCCATACTAATTTCGGTCCCATCTCCAACTCAGACCTTGCTGTAAACGTCCACAGTGCCCTTACTCAATCGATTGATAAATCTATCCACCCAGCTAGCCAGGCAGCCGGCCAGCAACCCAGCCGCCAAACCACTTTTCCACCCAACAGCCTATTCTACAGTGTTTTCATTCAACGTCCATCCCACCAGACAGTTAGCAATCCAATAATTTATTCAGTTATTTAATATCCAAAATCCATCTCTTCTTTTTTTCATGTACCTCTCCTTCCTTCTACCTACCCTTCCTTCTTGCCTTTCTTCCTCCCGTCCTTCCATATACAATTCCTCCTTTCAGTCCTTCCACTCTTCCTTCCATCCGTCCATCCATCCACCCATCTTCCTTCCTTTCTTCCTCCCTTCCTTCCTTCCTTCCATCTTTCCATCCTTCCACCAACCCTTCCATCCTTCTGTCCATTCTTCCATCTTTCTTCCTTCCATCTATCTTTCCACCCTTCCTTCCATCCACCCTTTTTCCACCTACCCTTCCATTCACCCTTCCTTTCTTCCCATCTACCCTTTCTTCCATCCATCCATCTATTCATCCATCCACATTTTCTTTTTCCTTTTTCTACTCATCCATTTCCCATCCTTCCTGCCTTCCTTCTTTTCATTCATCCTTCCATCCATCCATTCATCTATCCTCTACCCTTCCTTCCTTTCCTACTCCTCCTTTCAATCCATCCTTCCTTCCTTCCATCATTCATTCATCCATTATCCACCCTTCCTATTACCCACCCTTCCTTCCTTCCTTCCTTCCTTCCTTCCTTCCTTCCTTCCTTCCTTCCTTCCTTCCTTCCTTCCATCTTTCCATCCTTCCTTCCACCTACCCTTCCATACTTCTATCCATTCTTCCATCTTTCTTCCTTCCATTCACCCTTCCTTCTTTTCATTCTTCCTTCCATCCACCTTCCTTCCACCCTTCCACCCACCCTTCCTCTCCTCCCATCCACCCTTTCTTCTTTCCATCCATCCTTCCTTCCTTCCGTCCTTCCACATTTTCTTCTTTCTTTCCTTTCTTCTACTCATCAATTACCCATCCTTCCTGCCTCCCTTCTTTCCATCCATCCATCCATCCATTTATTTATCCATCCTTCCTATCACCCATCCTTTCTTCTTTCCTTCCCTCCCTCCCTCCCTCCTTCTGTTTATTCCCAACCCTATCTCAAATCTAAAGCCAATTCCCAAAAAGATGGTCCCACCTTAACCATCATGCTCAAGTCCCCCTAGAATCTCATGGATTCGATCTTTCTAGAGAAAACCTCGCTACAGCCCATCTCGGACTCAATCTATATGCATATCCTCTGCCTCACGCTCCAACCCCATCCATGCTCTTCTCCACAAGCATTACCAATCTATAAACAGCTCTAAATTCAGCCCACCCACTCCACGCATGCCCACACTTCCGATCTCAGTGCTCACTGGAATCCCAGCTCTGTCTCCATCCCCACTGCTGTCATCAGACCTAATCCGCCCTCCGTCCCGACCCCACCTCCCTGCCCCTCCAAGCTTGTGTTTGGATGAATTAGGGTAGGGATCCAACATGAAATTGCATTGAGAATTAGGAATCAGGAGGTCGTTTGGGGGCTTTGGGGGGGAGCTAAGATGGGCACTGATTTGGGACTCAGGGTTGGAGATAGCAATGGGCTTTGGGACAAAGTGGCACCTGAGATGAGCAGTCCCAGCCTTTGTCCCCTGCCTGCCTCACCCGCTCTTGCAGCAGCCCGCTGAGATCCCCATAGGGCGCGTACTCCTGGGTGAAGGCGAAGTGCCGGGGGGTCTGCAGGGGTCCCGCCAGGGTCTGGAGCAAGCCCGGGTGTGACGAAACGCAGCGGCCCACGCAGAACTCCCTCAGGAAGGTGGTTCTCGGGACCGAGTCCCGACGCAGGAGCTTCAGAGCCACAGCCGGACCTGCCAGGGAGAAGGGGACTCAGGGCGCACCCACCTGGCTGTGTGGTCTCAGGCAAGTTCCTTACCCTCTGTGGGTGGGCTCTGTTCCTCAGAAGGTCACAGAGCTCTTAACTTCTGGGGAGCCCTGATCGAGAAGGGTCCCCACCTGCTCTCCCCGGATGTCCCCTGTCTCGGGGGCTTTTGAGAACCCTCCTAGGGGAGTCCCCAACTCTGCCTTCCGATGGCCAAACTCACCCCCTTGGCGAGGCCGGGCGAGGAGCACTTTGCCGTAGGAGCCCGAGCCCAGCTTTCGGATGAGGCGATACTGGGCCCGCAGAGTCCTCACTGGGGTCACCCTGGTGGCTGTCAGCTCCACGAGCCGCTGCAGGGCCGTGGCTGTGTCCTCCTGCCGGCGAGGGACACAGCGGGGAGGGGGTGAGCCTGGGACTCACTGAAAGCGCGCAAGGAGATTGGCGGCCAGCCCCAGGGCTGATGTGGGGGGTCAGGGGATGGGGTCACTGGCCCCAGAAAGGAGGATGAGTCAGGGTGACTCACCAGGCCTTGGGCCACCTGTTTTTGTGTCCTGGCAAGGTTAAGGATGATTGTCTCAGAGACCCCACCCACGGCCATCTGTGGGAGCCCCAAGAAGCCCCCAGCTTCTACTGGGGCTGCGTCTGCACCCTCACAACACGCCCCCCCTTCCACTGCATCCATCTCTCTCTCTCCATCCTCCTCTCTCCCTGTGCTCCCCATTCTTGGCTCCTGAGCGCTTTTCTCTGGGGCCTCGGTCTTGCTGTGTGTCCTTGGGTTTGTATTATTCTGAGTCTCTGATGTTTCTCTGTTTCCCAGGCTCTTCTGTTTCCTTCTCCGTCCCTCTGCGGCTGCCCCGGCCCCGTGCCCCTGCTCTCTGACTTCTCTCTGCATCTACCTCTTTGTCTCTCTGTCTCTCTCTCTCTTCTTCCCTTGTTTCCATCTCTCACCTCTGGGTCCCCATCCTCCTGGTTCTCGGGGTCCCTGAGCTCCATCTTGGGGTTGCCTGGTGTCATCAGGCCCTTGGGCTGCCCCTTGTCTAGGTTCCTCGAAAGGCGACCGGCCCCCTCAACCCACTGCGTGGTCTAGGAGCGCGTCTGAAGGGCTCGGCCTGATCTCCCTCTGCGCCTGAGCCCACAGATTCCTCTGACGCTCGCTCTCTACCTTGCCCCTCTCCCCTCTTTTAGCCTCCGGGCGTCTGTGGGTCCTGCTCTGTTGACGTCTTTCACTCCTTCTCACCTCTTCTTCCCCTCCCTCACCTCCACACTACCCTCCGTCTCTGTCCGGCCCTGGTCCCAGGTCTTGGGTCTCTGGGGTAGGACTCCCTGTCCTGTCTCTGCTGGTCCCTGGCCCCTCTCTCTCGTCCCCACGCTGTCTCCACTGCTGTCGCCACCGTCTGCGACAGGACGGCCCCCACTCTGCTCGGCCCTCCCTCTCTCTGTTTCTCTGGTTTCCCCTCACGCCGGCTTCCCCGGGCCGCCTCTCCTGGGAGTCTCGTCTCCCTCCTCCTGTCTTTGTTCCTGACTCTCTCTCTCTCTGAGTCTTTTGTCCCTCCCTTTTCCTGGGCCTGGGACAGGGGTGTGTGTGACAGCCCGGAGACATCCCGTCCCCCCTCACACCCCTCCCTCACCCCCTCTGACCTGCGGCCCCCCTCCCTCCCCCTTCCAAACTTAGACCAGCCTGGAGTCTGGGCTCTAGTCCCAGGACAGAGGGGACAAAACACATTGTGAACCCCCGGAGGCCAGGCCTGAGGCTGAGGGAACAGGGGAGACAAACCCCTCCACAGGCCTGACCTGGGGCACATAGCATAGAGCTCTGTGCATTCGGGTTCCTCTGTGCCTGGCAGTGCCGGCTCCGGAGCCAGGGAGGCATTCCCAAGACCCAGCTTCCAGCCTCCTCCCTCAGACCCAGGAGCCCAGGCCCCCAGCCCTCCTCCCTCAGACCCAGGAGTCCAGGCCTCCAGCCCCTCCTCCCTCAGACCCAGGAGTCCAGGCCCCCAGCCCCTCCTCCCTAAGACCCAGGAGTCCAGGCCCCCAGCCCCTCCTCCCTCAGACCCAGGAGTCCAGCCCCCAGCCCCTCCTCCCTCAGACCCAGGGGTCCAGGCCCCCAGCCCTCCTCCCTCAGACCCAGGAGTCCAGGCCCCCAGCTCCTCCTCCCTCAGACCCAGGAGTCCAGGCCCCCAGCCCCTCCTCCCTCAGACCCTGAGGTGCAGGCCCCCAGCCCTTCCTCCCTCAGACCCAGGAGTTCAGGCCCCCGGCCCCTCCTCCCTCAGACCCAGGAGTCCAGGCCCCCAGCCCCTCCTCCCTCAGACCCAGGAGTCCAGGCCCCCAACCCCTCCTCCCTCAGACCCAGGAGTCCAGGCCCCCAGCTCCTCCTCCCTCAGACCCAGCGGTCCAGGCCCCCAGCCCCTCCTCCCTCAGACCCAGGGGTCCAGGCCCCCAGCCCTCCTCCCTCAGACCCAGAAGCCCGCAGCCCAGAGATGGGTGGGGAAAGGGCTTCTCCCACATCCTCAGCACCTGCTCTGAGCCTGGCTTGGGGGTGGGGAAGGGGGTATTGCTTTACCGGGCTCCTCCCAGCCACCCGATAAAAGTGTGGATTTATCCCCAGTTTGCAGAGCAGGAAACTGAGGTTCCGAGACACAGATGGCCTTCCGCAGGCCAGAGGGGCAGAGGTGTCAGCGGGCCGGGCCGGGGGCCAGGCTGACTCACGGGGCTGTCCACCGCAGGCATCGGTTTTCACGCTACTACAGCTGCTATTAATAAAGACAGCAACAGCCTCGCCCACGCTCTGGAAGGATCCCCGGAAACCAGCGCGGTGTTGCCCCTGGGGGAGGGGGGGGCGGTGAGAGGGAGAAGTTCCTTTGCTCTTTGACCTTTTGGAGGTTTGACTGTGCAAAGCTGCCAACATACAGAAAAGTCAAAAGGGCCGCAATGAACACCTTCGGGCCATAACCAGACTTTGCCAGCGAGAACTTTTCGCCATCCTCGCCTTATCTGGTTTCTTGGGTGGGGGTGGGGGTGGGGTCGGATGAAGTATTTTAAAGTCAACGACAGCCTGTGGCAAAATTGGGGGCTGAAAGGACACGCTGCCTGATGTTTGCTTTAAAATGCTCCAGCGGGTCCTGGCTGGGTAGTTCAGTGGATAGATCGCTGGCCTGTGGACTAGAGTTCTTGGTTCGATTCCGGTCAAGGGCACATACTGGGGTTGCAGGCTCGATCCCTAGTAGGGGGCGTGCAGAAGGCAGCCGATCAATGATTCTCATCATCGATGTTTCTCTCTCTCCCCCTCTCACTTCCTCCCTTTTACTCCCTCTAAAAATAAACAAACAATGAAATGTGATGATGTGGATTGCATGCCCAGGCTCTTTTTTTTTTTTTTTTAATTCATTCAGGACCTCCTAGGTCCTCCCTACAAATGGTAGAATGAGGGTTCCCACGTTAGGGGTGGGGACACTGAGGTACCGGGCAGCAGCCCGCAGCGGAGGCAGAGCTGGAATCTTAGGAGACTCTGGGGTCCGGGTCTGCTCCCTGCCCCCTGCCCGGGCAGCTGTGAGGCAGACCCAGTGCCTGCCCTCCAGGGGCTGAGTTCCCCTCTGGGGGCTTGGGCCACCGGGTGCGGGGGCTGCAGAGCTCGGAGGTCAGGCCGCAGGACCGGCACCTGGGCCTGCCCAGCGCGCCCAGCGCACACCCACGCGCAGGCTCCCGCTGATCCCAGGAGCTTTGCACGTCCCCATTTAGCAACACCACTGCCACTTGCGGGGTCACCCGGAGTGACCTGGAGAGGGGGGGCGGAGACGGGGAGGCTGCAGTCCCGGCCCAGCGTGGACACACCCCTCACTACAGCTGGCCCCCTGCCTCCCGCCTCGCCTCCGCCCTGTGCCTCCTGCCCGCCAGTCCAAGGCCGCCTCCTGTGACCCCTCTGCCTGTCCCGCTGGCCAAGTGAGCACTCCCTGCGGGCCTCGGGGCAGCCCCTACCCAGAGCACGCTTGTTAAAGAAGCGGGAGCATTTTTAATGCCAACAATAGAAATAAAGAAGGAAAACCTCACAATGGATGACATACCTCACTTTATTGCGCTTCATAGGTTGGTGCAATTGTTTTTTCTCCCAGATGAAGGCAAGACCTTCCAGTAGCAAAAAGCACAATTGTTTGGCCCTGGCTGGTTTGGCTCAGTGGATAGAGCGTTGGTTTGCAGACTGAAGGGTCCTTGGGTTTGATTCCAGACAAGGGCACATGCCCGGGTTGCGGGCTCCATACCCAGTAGGGGGCGTGCAGGAGGCAGCCGATTAATGATTCTCTCTCATCATTGATGGCTCTAGTTCTCTCTCCCTCTCCCTTTCTCTCTCAAATCAATAAAAATATGTTTTAGGGGACTCTTTCCCCCTCCCCTTACTTGTTCTTCAATAAATTTTCACCTTTGCTAAAAATATATACATATATATATATTTTTAATGGGGTGGTAATAGATAGGTAACAGATCAACCAAAGGACTTGTATGCATGCATATAAGCATGACCAATGGACACAGACACTAGGGGAGTGAGGGCATGTGCTGGGGCATGGGAGTGTCAGGGAGAGGTCCATGGGGAAAAAGGAGACATATACCATACTTTCAACATAAAGAATTAAAGAAAAAAATGTATATTCTAGAGGCCCAGTGCACGAATTCGTGCACAGGTAGGGTCTGGCCAGCCCCGCCCCTGATCGACGTTGGGGGGGCTGGTCAGAGGCGGGGCTGTCCAGGGGGAGGGGCCGAGGGAGGTTGGCCGGCTGCAGTGCATGTCATAGCAACCAGTCATTCTGGTCATTTGGCTTTTATATATATTGATATTTATAAAAATAAAAAAAATGCCTTTGCTATCCGTGCATAGCCCATAACTCCTATGCATGTCATTCAATGTACAAACAGGACCACATCTGTGACGGGAGGGAGAGGGAGAGAGAGAGAAACATCCCTGATGAGAGAGAAACATTGATCGGCTGCCTTCGTCCTCATTAGCTCAACACTGTGTCTTCCACTGTGACACGGAGTCCGAGTTCCCTCCACGCAAAGACGTCGGATATCCGGCGTGTGGACGCGCCCGCCTTCATGGATTCGTCCTTCTCCGGACGGTCATTTTCTTTTTCTCCCACATCCTGCTCTTACCAGTCCCTGCAAAGGCTGTTCGGCTCATGTGGACTTGTGCTAAGTCAGTGGTTCTCAACCTTCCTCATGCCGCGACCCTCATGTTGTGGGGACCCCCAACCATAAAATTATTTTTGTTGCTACTTCATCACTGTCATGTTGCTACTGTTATGAATCGTCATGTAAATATCTGATATGCAGGATCTATGTTCATTGTTACAAATTGAACATAATGAGAGCATAGTGATGAATCACAAAAACAATATGGAATTATATATGCGTTTTCTGATGGTCTTAGGCGACCCCTGTGAAAGGGTCGTTCAACCCCAAAGGGGTCGCGACCCACAGGTTGAGAACCGCTGTGCTAAGTGGATGCTGCCCCCGGGGCGTTGGCCCCGCGGGAATTCCTGGCAGGAGGAGAGAATGCGGCCTTCGGTCCCCGCCCCCAGCTCTCTGCGAGGCTCCGTCTGGCCTGGACCTCTTAATTTTCCTGCTGAGTCCCTGCATCCCTCTGAGGATGGGAAGAAAGAGAGAGGCGCGGGCGTCTGAGAGGGAAGCCGCTCCCCGGCCGGCTCTCCAGCGCTGGCCACGTGGCCCGCCCTAATTGAGACGTGAGCACAAAATAGACCGGGGATTTTAACAACTTAGCACGAAAAAGGGAAGGTCAGCCACCGCCCGGAGGGACCGTGTATTAATTACACGAGGACACCGTGTTTCGGACGCGCAGAGGAGCTCCATCGCCGCGGATTCCCTGTCCGCAAACCCACCAACGCTGACGGGCTGCCCCCAAAGCTGCGATTGCAGCACCGGGGGGAACCGGTGGGTTTTTAAAAAGATATTTTACTGATCTCAGAGAGGAAGGGAGAGGGAGACAGAGAGAGAAACATCAATGATGAGAGAGAATCATGGATCGGCTGCCTCCTGCACGCTCCACACTGGGGATGGAGCCTGCAACCCGCTGGGAGTCGAATCATGACCTCCTGGTTCATAGGTCGACGCTCAACCACTGAGCCACACAGGCCGGGCAGAAAATTTGAGTCGCTGACACACAAGTCCCCGTCCAGGAGGAAGGAGACAGGACCCTGTCTCGTTTCCACTGTCCCCCTGCCCGAGTGGCCCTTTGCAGCCTGGGTAGCACCAGGAGTTGTCCTTAGTTTAGATCAGCGGTTCTCAACCTGTGGGTCGCGACCCCTTTGGCGGTCGGACGACCCTTTCACAGGGGTCGCCTAAGACCATCCTGCATATCAGATATTTGCATGACGATTCATAACAGTAGCAACATGACAGTGATGAAGTAGCAACGAAAACAATTTTATGGTTGGGTCACAACATGAGGAACTGTATTTAAAGGGCCAGAAGGTTGAGAACCACTGGTTTCGTGCTTTTCTTTTTCTTTTAAAGATTTTTTATTGACTTTTAGAGAGGAAGGGAGAGGGAGAGTGAAAAACATCCATGATGAGAGCGAAGCATTGACCGGCTGCCCACACTGCACACCCCACACTGGGGATGGAGCCCACAACCCGGGCCTGTGCCCTGACAGGGAATCCAACCGTGACCTCCTGGTTCCTAGGTCAGCGCTCAGCCACTGAGCCACGCCGGCCTCTTTCTGACAGATGCTTGTCCCTCACCTTCTCTGGCGCCTCCCGGGACGGAGTCCGTGCTCCCCTGGCCTGGCCTGGCGCCCATGCTGAGCTGGCTCCTGCCTCCCCGCCCGTCTCCCCCGACACCCCGGCCACCCGAGGGCCTCCCAGCGGGCACAGGGCACCCGCCCCATCCTCGGGAAAGGTGTGTGCCACAGTGAGCCGATGGGCGGCCCAGCGAGGGCGAGCCTAATGGCCTCTAAATCCCGCGCGATTAAGGGTCATGACGGTGCGTGTTCCCTGACTCCGTGTTCCCGCCCGCGCTAATCCCGCAGCAGCCCTATTCTTAGCCCCGTTTTATAGCCGAGGAAAGGGACACCCAGGGAGATTCAATCTCTCGCCCGTGTCCCCATGTGGGGCGCCAGCAGGGTTGGGACCTAAACCCCAAGGGGTGGACTCCCCGCTTCACACCCCCAGATGTGTGCAGGTGTGTGCAGGTGTGTGCAGGCGTGTGTGCACATGTGCAGGTGTGTGCACACATGTGCAGGCGTGTGCACATACGTGCAGGTGTGTGCAGGCCAGGAGCCAGGACCAACACACGTCCAGGTTTCCGTTCCAACTCAACACACCGTTCCTGGGGCCTGAGCTGGGGGGAGAGCCGGCCGCTCCCCAGGGGAGTCAGGAAAGGGCCAGGAAACAGAGCAGGCGATCCTTAGGCAGGGCGCTCCCTGATCTAACAGGGGTAACAGGGGGGGCCCGGAGGCGGCCCTGGGAAGTCCTGAAGGGACAGAGGCTGCAGGGGAAGAGGCCGGTCATAGGTGGGGGTCACATGACAGGGAACGTTAGTTAGTGCCCTGACCAGTGTGGCTCAGTGGGTAGAGCATTGGCCCTCGGGCTGAAGGGTCCCGGGTTCCATTCTGGTCAAGGGCATGTATCTTGGTTGTGGGCTCAACCCCCCCCCCCCCCAGTGAGGAAGGGGGAGCGGGCAGGAGGATCAACATTTCTAACTCTCCATCCCTCTCCGTAAAATCATTAAAAAAAAATATTTTAAAAAAAGGAATGTAGCCGGCGTGGCTCCGTGGTTGAGCATCGACCTATGAACCAGGAGGTCTCGGGTTCGATTCCCGGTCAGGGCACAGGCCCAGGTTGCAGGCTCCATCCCCAGTGTGGGGCGTGCAGGAGGCAGCCGGTCCATGATTCTCTCATCATTGATCTTTCTATCTCTCTCTCTCCCTTCCGCTCTGAGATCAATAAATAAAAAATAAAAAAAAACAGAGACGTTTGCTAAATAACTGTAAGGGCCATCTGCCCCCTAGGGTAGCTTTGCACGTTCTACAGCAGAGAGAACTGAGCCACCCTCCCAGGCGACCCTCAAACACAGGAGGCCATGGGGCAGTGCCGGGGGGTGCGGGGTGTGTGTGTGTTGGGGGGCGGTGGCGTTTCTTTCCGAGCTGATGGGAACAGTCAAGGTGACCATCACACAGCTCTGTGGCCACACCACAAGCCACTGAGTGGCTACAGGGGCGAGCTGTGTGGCTGTGGCATTAGATCCCCACCCCGCTATCAAAACCCCCCGCTGGAGGGAGGCCACAGGGAGGGTGACAGACTGGATGCCCATTTTAACACCCCCCCCCCCCCAGAACACAGCTATTTTCAGTAACAGTCCTGGAATAACCATCAGCCTGGTGGTTGTTGTTAATCCTCACCCGAGGCTATTTTCCCGTTGGTTTTTAGGGGGAGTGGGAGAGAGAGGGAGAGACAGAGAGAAACACATGGATTGGTTGCCTTCTGCACGCACCCCGCACCCCGACCAGGGCCCGGGCGGGGGAGCAGCCTGCAACCGAGGTACGTGCCCTTGACAGGAATCGCACCCGGGACCCTTTGGTCCACAGGTCGATGCTCTAGCCACTGAGCCAAACCGACGAGGGCTCATTTTTTTCTTTTGTAATGTTTTTATTGATTTTTAGAGAGAGGGGAAGGGAAAGGGAGAGAGAAAAACATTGATGGGCTGCCTCCTGCACGCCCCCTGCTGGGGATCGAGCCCACAACCCGGGAAGGTGCCCTTGACTGGAATCAAACCGTGACCTCCTAGTGCAGGGGAGGATGCTCAACCACTGAGCCACACTGGCCGGGCAGCATCCCTTTATTTGCATTTTTAATTTTTTAAAAATTAATAAATGTTATTCTTTTAAAAAATATATGTTTTATTGATTTTTTACAGAGAGGAGGGAGAGGGATAGAGAGTTAGAAACATCGATGAGAGAGATACATCCATCAGCTGCCTCCTGCACACCCCCCACCGTGGATGTGCCTGTAACCAAGGTACATGCACTTGACCAAAATCGAACCTGGGACCCTTCAGTCCGCAGGCCGATGCTCTATCCACTGAGCCAAACAGGTCAGGGCTAAATGTTATTCTTTAGAGCAGTTTTAGGTTCACAGCAAAATTAAGAGGAGGGTACGAAGATTTCCTGTGCACCCTAGACCAGTGGTCCCCAACTTTTTCTGGCCACGCCCCACCTAAGCATCTCTAACATCCTGACCCCCCCGCCCCCCACAGTGACATATGGTTCTTATTATTCAAAAAGTGACCTCCTGCCCTGGCCAGTTTGGCTCAGTGGATAGAGTGTCGGCCTGCGGACGGAAGGGTCCCAGGTTCGATTCCGGTCAAGGGCACATGCCTGGGTTGCGAGCTTGATCTCCAGTGGGGGGTGTGCAGGAGGCAGCTGATCAATGATTCTCTCTCATCATTGATGTTTCTATCTCTCTCTCCCTCTTCCTTCCTCCCTGAAATCAATAAAAATATAAATAATAATAATATAAAGTGATAGGAATAAATAGCAAATAAAGTTTCAAAGCATAGACTAGAGGACTGAAATGCATAAATCCGTCACCTTATAAACCAGGGGTGGGCAAACTTTCTGACTCGAGGGCCACAATGGGTTCTTAAACTGGACCGGAGGGCCAGAATAAAAGCATGGATGGAGTGTTTGTGTGAACTAATATAAATTCAAAGTAAACATCATTACATAAAAGGGTACGGTCTTTTTTTTCAATAGTTTTATTCATTTCAAATGGCCGGATCCGGCCTGTGGGCCGTAGTTTGCCCATGGCTGTTATAGACTGTCTACAGGGCCCCAGAACCAAAAGAAATGCCAAAGTTCCCTGTTGATAGCTCATTCTCAAATCGCCCTCCTTACAAATCACATCCCGCCCCCGCCCCCCGGGCGTGTGCCCCACGCTGGGAACCACTGCCCTGCACCTTTCCTGGTTGGCACTGGGGCTCCCTCTCGGTGTCGTCCCGCCCGTGGGTATGGACTGGGCCTTAAGCCAGCGGTCGCCAACCCTTCAGGCCTCATGGACCACAGCGGTCCGCGGCCCACTTCCTGGCGACCACTGGGCTAGTGCACGGCGACATGTGCCCACCGTCACAGTGCCACCCAGAGCGGTGCCAGGGCCCTGGAGCTCCCCAGGCCCCACCTGTTCACCCCCCACCCCCATCCCTGGCACCTCCGCCACAGCAGCTGGAGGCCGCACCCCCTCATGAGCTCACGGTTCCTGTGAGTCAGGAGCCCCGCAGGCCGGACCGGGGTCCCCTCGGGGATAAACTGCGAGGATCCGATTCCTCCCTCTCGGCTGTCGGCCCAGATCCGGTGTCCGCTCCGTTGTCAGAGGCGCCTGCCTTTCTCGCCGTGTGGTGTCCCCCGAGCCCCCCACCCCAGCCCCGCTTCAAACCCAGCCAGGGGGACTCTCCCTCCCCGGAAGCCCCCCACACACTTTGAGTCTCTCTCTCTCTCTCCCCAGGTTTAAGGAGTCGCCTGCTTAGGCCAGGCCCACCCAAGGTCAGCTCGGTGGCCCAGAGTCACCTGGCTCATGACCATCAGACAGAAGGACTGGGAGAAGGCGTGCGTGCACCCGGGGACAGGGGTCTGGGGGTGTCTTTGAATTCTGCCTGTGGCCGGGGGTCGATGGAGATGAAATGTGGGAGAAGGGAGGGGGCAGGGAGGGCCTCCTGAGGGGCATTCATTAGTTTTATTGATTTCAGAGAGGACGGGACAGGGAGAGAGAGAGAAGCATCAACGATGAGAGAGAACATGGATCATGGATCGGCCTCCTCCTGCAAGCCCCACCCTGGGGATGGAGCCCGCAACCCAGGCCTGTGTCCTGACCGGGAAGCGAGCTGTGACCTCCAGGTTCATAGGTGGACGCTCAACCCCTGAGGCCCACTGGCCGGGCCTGCGGGGCAGGTGAGGGAGGCCTGCAGGGGAGAGCTGGAGGGTCATTCCAGGCAAAGCCAGTCGCCGCCCAAGGCCAGGAGAGGGCCGTGTGGGCTGTGCTGGGCCGACAGTTGCTGTGCAGGTGGACGGGCTAATGCCTGCGACGTGCCTGGCTCGGGCAATGGGCGCGATGATGAAGAGCAGCTATGACAGTCACCCATTAGAGACGTCTGGGGGCAGCCAGCTCGCTCCCCCCTCTCCAGGCCCTCCTGCACCCGGTGACCTTGGGTGGATCACTTCCCTCTTTCTGGCTCCATATCTGGTCCCCCCCCCCCCCCCTGCCGTCCCTGCTCAAGTCAGAAGAGCTGGTTAGGAGGGGGCACAGCTCGGCCCAGGCCTGGAGGTGGGAAGGGAGGGCGGCTGGGCCTGGGCAGCTGGCTGAGTGGCAGCAAGTATTTACGGAGCTCAAGCCCGTGCCAGGCACGGTGCTGGGTGTGGCGAGATAAGGAGGCCCAGAACTTGGTCTCGGAGACTGAATTCCCAACCACCCTCTCGGGAGGCGGGGAGGAGGGGGGCTGGCACCGTGGGCCTGGAGCCCGGGAGGCAGAGCGTGGCTCTGCAAGGGGTGTCCGTGGGCAGGCGGCCGCCCTGGGAGCCTCAGAGCCCCTCTCACATGGAGACTGGGTGCCCGGCCGGTGTGGCTCAGTGGTTCAGCGTCAACCTATGAACCAGGAGGTCACAGTTCGATTCCCGGTCAGGGCACATGTCGGGGTTGGGGGCTTGATCCCCAGGGTGGGGCGTGCAGGAGGCAGCCAATCCATGATTCCCTCTCATCATGGATGTTTCTCTCTCTCTCCCTCTCCCTTCCTCTCTGACATCAATAAAAATGCATTTTAATAAAATAACAGGCTCTGGCCAGGTAGCTCAGTTAGTTAGAGCATCGCCTCATTACGCCCAGGCTGTGGGTTCAATCCCCGTCAGGGCACAGACAAGAAAGAATCAACCAGTGAGTGCATAGATAAGTAGGACAAACAACTGGTGTCTCTCTCTCTCTCTCCCCCCCCCTCTTCTCTCTCTCTAAAATCAATCAATAAAAAAATTAAAATAAATAGCATTGTATCGAACCATATGTTTATATGAAGTATATATTTATACATATGAAATGAATAATGTCCTATTGGACTATAATATATTTATATAAAATTAATAACATCATACTGGATTATAATATACTTATATGAAATTAATAGCATTCCTTTGGGCTATTATATATTTATATAAAATAAATAGCATCGTATGGGCTATAATATATACTTCTATGATGTAAATGGTCATGTTGGACTAATATATTTCTAAAAAATTAATAACATTGTATTGGACTCTAAAATATATTTATTCAAAACAACATCGTATTTGACCATGTGCCGAAATAGGCAATAAATACCGCTGAGTCCCTACAGATACAAATAAATGATTGGATAAATAAATGAACGGGCGGGAGGAAAAGGGACAGAAAATTTCAAAAAAGTGGGTTCAGGCCCTAACCGGTGTGGCTCAGTGGATAGAGCGTCGGCCTGTGGACTGAGGGGTCCCGGGTTCGATTCCGGTCAAGGGCATGTGCCTTGGTTGTGGGCACATCCCCAGTGGGGAGTGTGCAGGAGGCAGCTGATCGATGTTTCTAACTCTCTATCCCTCTCCCTTCCTCTCTGTAAAAAATCAATAAAATATATTTTTTTTAAAAACGTGGGTTCAGGAGATGGCTCCCTGGGAGATGAGCTCAGGTCCCGCCCCCCTCCGCCCCCCACGTGAGCTAGTTTAGTGACTGATTTACAGCGAGTTCGGCTGGGACGGGGGCGGACCCTTTCCGGGGAGAAACCCGCAAGCACCTGTCAGTCCACGGGATGCCCAGGTCACCAGCAGGACCAGCCCTGGGGAGGCGGCGAGCGCGTGGGTGAGCGCGTGGGTGAGCGCGTGTTCTTGCTCCCGGCCGCCTCCCCCTGGCCGAGGTCACCACAAGCCCAGGCGAGTCTGAGACGGACCGGGCAGACCTCCCGGCTTGTGCTGTGGGGCCGTAGCCCGGAGACAGTGGTTCTCAACCTGTGGGTCGCGACCCCTTTGGCGGTTGAATGACCCTTTCTCAGGGGTCGCCTAGTACCATCCTGCACATCAGATATTTACATGACGATTCATCACGGTAGCAATATGACAGTGATGAAGTAGCAACGAAAATAATTTTATGGTTGGGTCACAGCATGAGGAACTGTATTAAAGGGCCAGAAGGTTGAGAACCACGGCCGGAGCAGACCACCAGCGTCAGGGGAGGTGGGTGAAGTCCGAGCCCAGGATGGCGCCTGGGGGAGCCCTCTGCCCGGGCTGGTTTCTTGGTTTGGCAGCCGGGGGTGGGGCACGTAACGGAGACGGTAATGTTAGGGGGGCCTGGGTGAGGGGTTCACGGGACATCGGGGAGACCGTTGGAACCTCTTTATCAATCCCAGTGATTCTAAAAGGAGGGGTCTAAGGGCCTGGCTGGGCGGCTCAGTGGGTTAGACGCCCTCCCCACGAGCCAAGGCCGTGGGCTCAGTCCCCGGTCAGGGCACACGCAACGTTCAACCAGTGAATTCAGGGGACAAGCTAGCATCCCTTTCTCTTTCTCTCTCTCAAATGAATGAGTTTTATTTTTTTTAAATATATTTTATTGATTTTTTACAGAGAGGAAGGGAGAGAGATAGAGAGCCAGAAACATCAACGAGAGAGAAACATCGATCAGCTGCCTCCTGCACATCTCCTACTGGGGATGTGCCCGCAACCCAGGTACATGCCCCTGACCGGAATCGAACCGGGGACCCTTCAGTCCGCAGGCCGAGGCTCCATCCACTGAGCCAAACCGGTTTCGGCGGATGAGTTTTATTTTTATTGTCTAAAATTTTACATATGTCTCCTTTCCCCCCAATTGACCCCCCGCCCCAGCCATTCCCACCCCAGGCAAGGAGGTGCCCCCCACCAGTGTCTGTGTTCATTGTTATGCTAATAGTAAGTTGTTTCTTTTTAAAGCAGTGGTTCTCAACCTTGGCTGCACATTAGAATCACCTGGGAATCTTTTTTAAAAATATATATTTTATTGGTTTTTTACAGAGAGGAGGGGAGAGGGATAGAGAGTTAGAAACATCGATGAGAGAGAAACATCGACCAGCTGCCTCCTGCTCACCCCCCACTGGGGATGTGCCCGCAACCAAGGTACATGCCCTTGACCCAGGACCCTTCCTTGGGCTGAAGCTCTATCCACTGATTCACACCAGCCAGGGCCTGAAGTAACTCATTTGATCCGAGAGGCTCAATGGATGGCGGTGGCTACAGGACAGGTGGCTTCTGAGCTGGAACCCTCAGTTTGCCCCTCCGGTAAATGGGGCCATTGTTGGATGCCCTCCCGCAACGGGTCCTGCGCTTGGGATGGTGCTGAACGGGTGTCTGGCCGCGGTGGGTGCGCACTCACTGGGGGGCCGCATTTACATGCGGCCATAGGGAGCCACTGGAGAGTCTTGGGGAGGGAGGTGGCTTTGAGGTCATGAAACATAACCTCCCCACCCCTCACCCATCTCCCCAGCACCCCAGGCGAAGCTACAGCTTCTTGAGGATCTAGCTTGTGGGAGACCCGGTCTCAGTTGGCACCCCTCGCTTCTTTGCCCGGATTTTATTATTTCCCATCCCCTTTGCTAGTCTGGCGGCTCCCGGTGGTGGTGGTGGGGGTGGGGGGTGCCCAGCTGGTCTTACTCCCACTGCCCCCCAACTGCCTCCCTGGGTGAGGATGACACGGCCACACGTGCTGAGTGCTGGCTGGTGCTGGGCTCGGCTCCAGGCGCTCAGCGGGACTCTGAGCCGCTCGGTGTGACCACCCCCCTCCCCGGCTCTCCTCCGCCATCTTCCCGCTTCCCTCCTCGCCAGCCGCTCCCAGCAGGGATGCCTTCCCTCCGGAGCCCGAGACAAGGCTGCTCTCGCCCCTCTCCCGCCCGCCTGATGGCTACAGAGGTGCCCCCGTGGACAATGTCCAGAGAGAGCCGTCGAAGGCGCTGGGGAAGGCGGGTGTCTGTGCACAGGAGGGATGAGAAGGGGTTTCAGGAAGACTGGCTTGGACACAACCTTCTCCTCCCCAGTCCTAGGGCCTGAAAAAATCTCTCTCTCTCTCTCTCTCTCTCTCTCTCTCTCTCTCTCTCTCTCTTACACACACACACACACCACACACACACATGCACACATGCACACACATACACACGCACGCACACACACACACACCACCGTCTGGCCGGTGTGGCTCAGTGGTTGAGCATAGACCCATGAACCCGGAGGTCACAGTTGGATTCCCGGTCAGGGCCCCTGCCTGGGTTGCAGGCTCCATCCCCCAGTAGGGGGCGTGCAGGAGGCAGCCAATGGAGGGTGTTTCTCTTTCATCAATGTTTCTATCTCTCTATCCCTCTCCCTTCCTCTCTCTCTAAAAATCAACCAAAACATAGAATAAAAATAAATTTTAAAAAAACACAACAACACCCAGCCCTGGCTACGTAGCTCAGCTGCTTAGAGCATCACCCCGATACTCCAGGGTTGCAGGTTCGATCCCCGGTCAGGGCACACAGCAGAATCAACCAATGAATGCAGCGATAAGTGGAACCACACATTTCTCTCTTTCTCTCTCTCAAATCAATCAATAAAAAATAAACACTCAGAGGATTTGTAGAAAATGACCATCTCCACCCCCAATCGCTTTCTTTCTCTAACACACAGAGCCTGCCCCCTCATGCCCTTCGCCCAGGCTGTTCCAGACCCCCCTCCCCTCTACATTCAGGTCAGAAATTGACCTCAGCAAGCCCCGCCCTCCGCCTGTTTGTCCACACGGAGCCCTGCAGCAGCCCGGGAGCCCTTATCGATACCCGAGGCTGGACTGTCAATCGGTCATCATCTCAGGCAGCCTTGTCCTGAATGACGGAACGTTCTGGATCCGTGCTGTCCAACAGAGTGGCCACCGGCCACAGAGGGCCACTGGCGCTTCCAATAATGTGACTGAGGAACTTTCCTTTATTCCCTTTTATTTTAAACTCGTTACCCTACATTTGAATGGAGACAGCCGCCTGTGGCTCCTGGCTACACCGTCCTGGACAGAGATCTAGGCTCCCGGCTCCACCCTGGCCGGGTGGCTCAGGTGGTGAGGGCATCATCTTGACACACCGGCACAGACAAGAATGAATCAATGAATGCATCAGTATGTGGAATAACGGGATCTCTCTCCCTCTCTCTCTCTCAAGTCAATCAATAAAAGTTTTTTAAAATTAGAATTCCAGCCCTGGCCAGTGTGGTTCCGTTGGCGGAAAGGGCGCCAGTTCCATTTCTGGTCAGGGCGCACGCCCAGGCTTCAAGCTCCCTCCCCAGGCAGGATGCATGTGAGAGGCAGCAAATTTATGTTTCTCTCCCAAATCAATAAAAAGGTATTTAAAAATTATTTTTAAAAATAATGTCAGAAGTTCCTAACATGCCTCAGGTGCTGGCCTGCACTGACCCCCTTTCCCAAGAGGAGCAGCCTGGTGGTGACAACTCTGGTTTGGGAAAGAATAGCCTGAGCCTTAAGGCCCAAGGGACACTTGAAAATGGGACTGAATCTAATGACAGTTTTGCAGACGTCGCTACACTGGTGAAAGGTATTCACCTTCCACGGGTCTTCACTTCCTTGGGCCACCTTGATCAGCCCCAAGGACCCAAGGTGATCAAAACCAAAGACACCAGGGGCCTCAAGGTGCACGAGGTGCAGAAAACGTCAAGCGTCAGAAAGACTCGTGCTGATCAAGGCGCGAAAAGCAAACTTAAAGCCTCTGAGCCTATCGGTGCTGCTCCCAAGGCCAAGATCAAGCCCAAGAGCCCAGACTGTGTGTCTGTGGGAGAAGGGGTTCTTTGCAATGCTGCAGCCTGTGGCACGGCTCCTGCAAACCTGGCCAAGCATTCTACCAGCAAACCTCAGGAAGCTGCAGCCAGCAGGACCAGCAAAACTTGCCGGAAGCCGGTCCATCCTTGCTGCTTGACACAGTCGCTGCAGGGAAGAAACATCTGCACAGCAAATGTTTCAAGGGACCTGGTGTCTATGGCATACTGTTCTTAATATGTTTGCTCCCCTTAGCGCTATGTGTTTTAACCAAGGTCACCTCTCTGAGAAAGGTTGTTTCCCCAGGTAGGGATTTTCCCCTGGAGTTAGGGAGGGAATAAAACCTCTTAACTAAGTGCCAGGCGGGTAGTTAATCACTTTAACTACGAACAATCACGCTTAAGCTACATAATCTTTATTCCCTGGAATGGAGATAAGAAACGCCCTGACCTTTGCAATAGAAATTGATAGGATTGGAATCAACTGGTATAAATACAGATGTAACAAGACCATAAAAAACAGAACCTGGCTGGAATCCTGGCTAGAGAAACTGGCTAGGCTGCTGATCAACTGAACGCTGTCTCCGTGTCATTCCTTCTTCGCCGACTCCATCCACACACCTTTGGGAACCCCTGGACCTGCTGGGGTTGCACCCCAACAAAAACTAAGAGCCATGGGCTGGAAAAAAACAAAAGAAACAAAGAAAACTACCCCAAGAGAGCTGAGGAGAGGAAGCAGTCAGGGAACAAAGTCAAGGCATGCCGGAAGCCGGTCCATCCTTGCTGCTTGACACAGTCGCTGCAGGGAAGAAACATCTGCACAGCAAATGTTTCAAGGGACCTGGCGTATATGGCATACTGTTCTTAATATGTTTGCTCCCCTTAGCGCTGTGTGTTTTAACCAAGGTCACCTCTCCGAGAAAGGTTGTTTCCCCAGGTGAGGATTTTTTTCATGGAGTTAGGGATTAACAGGACTAAGGAAGAGAATAAATCAGTAAATCCCCCTAGTGTTACTAATACCATGTGCTACTTATGAAGAACTTAGACTAAGACTGTTGGCAATAAATTTGCGACTTGTTGGGCCCACATCCTCAGGGGTCTTCCCACCAGGGAAAGCACCAAAGCCTATACCCCTGGAGACCCACCGACACAGGGCAGTCCCAGGGAAGGCAAGCAGCGAGGCTGGGAGGACATAACCTTTACTGGGTAGGATAATCTCCTTCAATCACTTTTTTGTAGTTTATCAGTAGAGCAGTGACCTTGGAATAGCCCTTATAATGGAACACAGAGATTAACCTAGACAGGATTAAACTCAACAGAACTAGATTAACAAACACCCTAAACTTTGGAATGGAATGGATAGGATTAAACTCAACAGAAGTAGATTAACAAACGCCCTAACCTTTGGAAGAGAATAGATAGGATTAAAATCAACAGAACTAGATTAACAAACGCCCTAGCCTTTGAAATAGAATGAATAGGATTAAAATCAACTGGTATAAATACAGATGTAATGGGATAATAAAGACAGAACCTGGCTGGAGAGAACCTGGCTAGATGCTGATCAACTAAACGTTGTCTTCGTGTCATTCCTTCTTCGCCGACTCCGTCCACACCTTTGGGAACCCCTGGACCTGCTGGGGTTGAACCCCAACAAAGGCAGAGGAGAAGCTAGCCATTTCCAAGATGAAGAGAAAGAAACGTCATCCTGAGCTGCCGCAAGAGCCCATCAAAAAGCCTCGCAGCAGCCTCTGTATGCACTTGCTGGAGTCTACGAAGGTTTTCCACGTACTGGGCAAGAGGAGTGATGAGAAAGCTGACCCGTCTTCCTCGCGGGCCCTGGGAAACGCAAGCAACCCCAAAGGCCCCCAGCCACGCCCAGTTTTCAAACCATGGCTGGATCTGCGCCCCCGTGAGGGCAAAGGTCCTGTGAAAACTCAAGTCAAACCCCAAACTTCTGACAAAGGGTCTCCACCTCCATCCCAGGACAAGCTGCCTTCGCCCGGGAAGGTCAAGTTGGTGCCATCGGTTTTTCCAACCATGGACAAGCCCCCAGCTCGACCTGTTCCTCGCAGGCCACAGTCTCGGGCATCACATCGGCCTACTGTGACCAACCCTGCTGCAGTCTCTGCAACCCTGCCAACTCCTGTATCTGTGACAGGTCCTGTCAGCTCAGGTCAGCCCATGTCGACCAACACAGCTGGACCAGGTCTCAACAACCGTGCCCGGCCTAGGGTCCCTCGGCCTCCTGCTTCTAGGCCTGGGCCCTACACAACATCATCTTGTGCTTCCCGGAAGCGGGAGCCTGTTCACTCCGCTGTGAGCCAGCCCCCGGCCCCGCTCAAGCTTCACAACCACTGTCCACTCCAGCACTTCACCCGCCAACCAATTCTCTGGGGGACCCCTGAGGTTCCGGGGCCGGTGATGTCAGCGCCCATCACAGATGAGCAGCGGCCAGAACGGGAGGCCATGAAGAAGAAGGCTCAGAGAGAGCGTGAGAATGCTGCCAGACTGGGGAGAAGTCGTCAGCATTTCGCTGAGAGGGAAGAAGCCATGGAGCTTGCTCGGCGCTTTGGCTGTGCGATGTAGGAGATGCTGGGAGTGCTGGTGCCGCTTTGGGTACCTGCTGTTTTTCCGTAGATAGGTAGATCCATAGGTAGATAATAGATATGAATTTCAGAATATTGATATATTTTATAACTTAATAAAACTGAATAATGCCGGCCCTGACTGGTTTGGCTCAGTGGATAGAGCGTCAGCCTTCGAACTGAAGGGTCCCAGGTTCGATTCCGGTCAAGGGCATGTACCTTGGTTGCGGGCACATCCCCAGTGGGGGGTGTACAGGAGGCAGCTGATCGATGTTTCTCTCCCATCGATGTTTCTAACTCTATCCCTTTCCCTTACTCTCTGTAAAAAAATCAATAAAATATAAATAAAAAACTGAATATTATAAATTAGCAAAAAAACACAAAAATGCACCCAAAAAAACACACACATTCCAGCTCCTCTGAGGGTTGTGGCTTCGTCTGGGCATCCTCAGAGCTCAGCACTGGGCCGGGCCATTCCAGCCGAGTGGGGGAGGGTGGGCAGGCGCGGCAAGGGGCTCCCTGCAGCTCCCCACTGACGATGGTAACTCTTCTCCCACTCCTCCTGCGTCTTCTTTGGCCAAACTCTGCATCCTGCCCGCGGGAAACCAGCGTTCACAGACTGTGGGCCGGACCCTGGCTCACCCAGACCCTCTCCCCCGCCCCGCTCCACAGACAGCCTCACTCTCCTTCACGAACTCACATTTATTCACAGACACACAGCGGGACAGGGGCGGACCTCTGCTCACTGGGGACCCCCAAGGCCTGGCAGTTCCAAAGAGGCGACTGTGTCCAGTGTGTACAAACAGGGCAGCGGGCGGGGGTCCCCCAGTCTCCATCCTTCTGGCCAGTGTCCTGCCCCCCTCCCTTTCCAAGGGGCCCTGCCTCCGATGACCTGGGTGAGCAGTTCCCAACCGGCAAAGGGGACCTGGGGGGGCGGGTGAGGGCGAGGGAGAGGCGCGCGAGGCCCCCCCTTAGTGTCAGGGCTGCGAGGGGCAGTGGGCAGGTGGAGGAGGGACCCCCCCTCCTTCAACTTCTCTCCTCCATATTGCAAACGGGGGGCCGGCTGGAGGGGTCAGGGCGAGGGCGCGGCGAGGGTCAGGAGGCCAGGCCGCCCAAGCCCCGCAGGGGCGCTTTGCTGTCAGTCTCCTCCTCCTCCATTTCGAAGGCGGAGTGGTCTTGGCTGTCGAAGCAGGAGGCGCTGAGGAAGACAGGGGGGGCCGGCGGCGACCGGGGCGGGCTTCCCGGGGAGGGCGGCTCCTCCTTGATGTGTGCGACGGGCAGGGGCAGCCCTTCCTCGCCGGGCCCCGGGGGCGCGGGCGGCGGGGGCGACGGCGGGGCCGGGGCCTGCAGCGCCTGCAGCGCGGCCGCCCTCTCCAGCTCGGCGCGGTGGCAGCGCTGGTGGCGCAGGAGGCTGTAGGCGCGCGAGAAGCGGCGCGGGCAGTGCGGGCAGGGGTGCGGGGCCGGGCCCCCCGCGTGCACCTGCGCGTGGCGCGCCAGGTCGGCCAGGCGCTTGAACTCGCGCTGGCAGCGCACGCACTGGAAGGGGCGCGCCCCCGAGTGGGTGACCCCGTGCTGCCGCAGGTGCGCGCGGCGCCGGAAGCCCTTGCCGCACTCGGGGCACCAGAAGCGGGGCTCCCCCGCCGGCGGCCGGGCGGGGGCCGGGTCCGCCCCGTTCGGCCCGCCTTCGCCCCCCTCCGGCCCGGCCCCCTCGCCGCCGCCCTCGGGCCCCTTCCCCGAGTTCCGGCCGCCCGACGCCCTGTCGTCCTTCCGGGCCGCCGAGGGCAGCGGGCCCAGCAGGCTGAGCGCGCCGTGCACGCGGCGGTGCTGGCGGAGGTAGGAGGCGAGGCGGAAGGCCAGGCCGCAGTCCGGGCACACGAAGGGGCGGTCGGTGGAGTGGACCAGCCGGTGGCGGGACAGCGACCAGGGCCGGGCGAAGGCCTTGAGGCAGATGGGGCACTGGTGGCGCTTGGGGCGCGGCGGCGGCCCGCCCTCGCCCTCCTGCTCGCCCTCGGGGCGCAGGCACGGGTGCGCCTTCAGCTCGCCCTTGGTGGCGAAGGCCTCGCGGCAGCGCAGGCACAACAGCGTCCAGTCGGCCTGGAGCAGCACCTGCTTCTCCTCCTGCCGCCCGGCCGCCAGCGCCAGCTCGGCCCGCAGCTCGGCCGCCCCGGCCTCCGTCTCCTCCGCCTCCGCCTCCGCCTCCGGGGGATCGGCGCTGGCGGGGGCCACGGGCGCGGCCGGCTCCCCTGCGGCCCACGCGTCCGGCCACGCGGCCTCCTCCTCCTCCTCCTCCTCCTCCTCCTCCGGGGCGCCCGCGGCGGCGGGGCCGGGCTGCTCGGCGGCGGCGGCCTCATCGGCGCCGGTGGACGCGGCGTCCTGCGGGGTCCGGCCGGCCGCCTCCTTGGCCGCCCTCTCGATGGCCAGCTCCACCTCGCCGCCCGCGTGCTCCTGGGCCAGGTGGCGCCGCAGCTGCGCGGGCTCCGGGAAGGTGCGGGGGCAGGCGGCGCAGCGCAGGGGCGGCTGCGGGCCGTGGCCGCGCAGGTGGCGGGCCAGGTGGGCGGGCCGGCGGAAGGCCTTGGGGCACAGCGGGCAGGCGTGGGGTCGGAGGCCCGAGTGGCTCAGCCAGTGGCGCGAGAGGTAGTAGGGGAAGCGGAAGAGGCGGCCGCAGGTGGGGCAGGGCAGGGGCGCCCGGGGGGCTCCAGTGGCTCCCCGGGCGCCCCGGCCTCGGCCTCGGCCTCGGCCCCGGCCACGGCCCCGGCCCCGACCCCGGCCACGGTGAGGTGGGCTGCCCTGGGCGGGTGGCGGGGGCTGCGGATCCATGCCTGTGGGAGACAGGAGAGAGGTGGAGAGATTTGGGGGGGTGTGGGGGGGAGACGTGAGAGAGAAGTGGAGACAGTGATGGAAGTGAAGGGGTCCGGTATTTAGCCGGAGGAAGGAGGAGAGAGCAACAGACCTGTGAGCCAGAGACAGAGGGGTCGAGATGGAGAGACCGAGCAGGAGGAATCGGAGGGCAGGATGGGGAGCCCCGAGGGCAGGACACCCCACGGGGACAGAATGGGGAGAAAACGAAGAGGTTTGGACAGATAGAGGCCGTGCAAACAGGTCAGAAGACCATGGGGGAGTCGGGGTAGGGAGAGGCAGGGAGACAAGACAGAGACACAGACAGAACTGGAGACAGAAGGATACAAAGTCGGCGACTGCTATTTCCCTGGGGGCCCCGCCGTGGGAGCGGCTGGAGGGGCGGGGGGTGGGGGGGAGGCAGAGTGAGGAGGCCCCGGAAACGGGGTGTGTGTGCCCAGGTGCGGGGCTGGGAGCGGCGGGAGGAGGAGAGCTCTTGGGTCTGAGCCCGGAGGGAGGGTGTTGGGGGGCCTGATCCTGGGACTGGGGGGTGGGGCTGGGGCTGGGACCTGGGCTGCGGCGATGCCTGGAATGCAGCCTCCAGACCCCCCCAGACGTGCGGGGCACGGGGTCCTGGGCCCCAGGGGCTGGGCGGGGAGGGAGGGAGGGGGCTGGGCTCCACCGATGAGGGAGAGGCAGGGGCTGGGGCGCATCTGCCCGGATTCTCCAGGGAGGAGGAAGCCGAGGGCCAGGCGCCGGCACCCCGAGGGAGGCTGCCGGGGGTCCCAAGCCCCCCGCCCCCGGGGGTGGGGGCGCTCTCCTGGCTGGGCCCCGCCTGCCGTCCCCGCAGGCATGATCTGCAGAATTGGGGCCCAGGAGGCGGCCGTGCAGATCCCTGAGCCGGGAGCCCGCCCTGGGCCCGATCGCCCGGCGCCCCGCGCTTACCTCGGCCTCCTGGCGCCTTTCTTCCTTCCCCGCGGCCGGCCGAGTGGACGGTGGTGGCGGGGAGGGAGGGCCCGAGCGTAGCGTGGAGGGGGGCGGGTGGAGGAGGCTGGGCTCGGTGTCACCGCCTAAGCCTTCCCCCCGGAAACCCGCCTTTCCTCCCAGCCTGGGAGAGGAAAGACTGGCTGGGGAGCCGGAAGCAGGAGGAGGAGGGGGACCCCGGGGGCGAGGAGGTGGGGAATGGGGGGGGGGCGGTTCGGGGGCCTGGCCTCTGGCCTCCCAGAGGGAGGAGCGCGCGGAGGGCCTGGGAGGCTGGGTCCAGCTCCTCTCCCCTCCAAACACATATTCATTCATTCCTTCAACAAACACACATTTATCGGGTCGGGTCTCTGCCAGGCTCTGGGCTGGGGGAGGGGGTGCCGGGGGAGGAGATGAATGAAGTCGTGACAGGCTCCAGGGAAAGTAGGGACACTCCGGACTAGAACCTGACTCCAGCCTTCCCTTGGCTGCCCGAGCAAGTGTTTCCCTTCTCCAAGCCTCCGTTCCCCTCTGGGGATAAGCCGGGCAGATTCATTCAGTCCTAAGTCATCGGTGTTAGCTGAGCACCTACTATGTGCCGGCTCTGCATATATTTTGCTGCATGTATTCCCCTGACCGGAAGCCACCAGTATTTACTGAGCACCTACTGTGGGCTGGATCTGTCCTTGGTGCTGGAGCCACAGAGGCCCTGGGGCCCTGCCTGCAGGGAGCTAAGGGTCTGGCGGAGGAGGCAGACGCAGAGCCAGTCACCCACCCGGAGAGTGATCCCCGAGGACTTCCTGGAGGCAGCCGCGTTTCAGCTGAAACCTGCAGGATAAACGCGGAGGGTTAGGGAAGAGGAAGGAGGAGCTGATGGAGATGCACCAACAGGGCCACATCTCAGATACCTCAAGTGGAGCAGAAAAGGCTCCTTACACCCCCAGCTGGACGCCTGGATTACATGCTCAGCGTGATCGCTGGAGAGAGTGAGGGAAACGGCCCTAGTTGGTGTCGCTCAGTGGATAGAGCATCAGCCCGCGGACTGAAGGGTCCCGGGTTCGATTCCAACCAGGTTGTGGGCTTGATCCCCCGTAGGGGGTGTGCAGCAGGCAGCCAATTCTCATCGTTGATCCTTTCTCTCTCTCCCTCTCCCTTCCTCTCTGAAAGCAATTAGATATATAAATGTGTGTGTGTGTGTGTGTGTGTGAGAGAGAGAGAGAGAGAGAGAGAGAGAGAGAGAGAGAGAAACAGGACCTTTTCTTTTTATATATATATATATTTTATTGATTTTTCACAGAGAGGAAGGGAGAGAGATAGTCAGAAACATCGATGAGAGAGAGACATCGATCAGCCGCCTCCTGCACATCCCCCACTGGGGATGTGCCCGCAACCCAAGTACATGCCCTTGACCGGAATCGAACCCGGGACCCTTCAGTCTGAAGGCCGACGCTCTATCCACCGAGTCACACCGGTTATGGCTCCGCGCCAGCTTTTAATCCGTGCAGTTGTGTGCATCCCTGCAAAAGACCAGAAACAGGCTAGCCGCCCATGCGTGGGGATTTGGGTAATCCATTGTGATTGGTCCACCCGGTGGAATGCTATGCACGCATTAAGAAAGGAGGAGGACGCCCTAGCCAGTTTGGCTCAGTGGATAGAGCATCAGCCTGCAGACTCAAGGGTCCCTGGTTCGATTCCGGTCAAGGGCATGTACCTTGGTTGCGGGCACATCCCCAGTGGGGTGGGGGGTGCAGGAGGCAGCTGATCGATGTTTCTAACTCTCTGTCCTCTCCCTTTCTCTCTGTGGAAAATCAATAAAATATATTTATAAGAAAGAAAGGAGAACGCTCGCTGTGCAAAAACGTGGCGAGGCTGTGTGATCCTGTGAAGAGGGGGAGGAGCAGGAGGGGCCCCCGAAGCCTGTTCTGTCCGCGCTGATTTCGGGGCGGTGTCTGGAGGGCCCGGAGGAGGAGAGAGGGAACTAGCAACATTGTCTGACTCCCAGGACCGGAGTTCCCCGTGCTCCACCCTTCTGTACTGCCCGAGCTTGAAACGGTGTGGAATGGGTTCCTTCTCCAAGTCAAGGGGAAGGCCGTGGACGGTGATGGAAATAAGAGGAGAGTGGGGAACCTGTACCTCACCCATGCAAGCCCCCTTGTTCCTTCTGGCCTTAGCAAGTGGGTAACGTGACTCTCGCAGCTCAGAGAGCGGGAACGTGAGGGGAAGCAAGTTAATAAAGTTTCCCAGCCAGCCAGCCTCAGTAAATCTTTGCCTTTCCCAGGGACTGGAGAAAGGGGAGGGGCCAAGGGTTCGGTGGGCCTGGGGGGGAGGGGGGCGGTGAAGGATGTAGAAAAGACAGACAAACAGAATAAACTGGGTCTAGGTCCGTGATGGCGAACCTTGTGACCTCAGCGTGTCAGCATTTTGAAAAACCCTAACTTAACTCTGGTGCCGTGTCACATATAGAAATTTTTTGATATTTGCAACCATAGTAAAACAAAGACTTATATTTTTTATATTTAGTTTATATATTTAAATGCCATTGAACAAAGAAAAATCAACCAAAAAAAAATGAGTTCACGTGTCACCTCTGACACACGTGTCATAGGTTTGCCATCACTGGGCTAGGAGCATGATATTTAAAAGCACTTGCTCAATAACACTATTTTAAAATTTTATATTTCCATTGATTTCAGAGAGGAAGGGAGAGAGAGAGAGAGAGAGAGAGAGAGAGAGAGAGAGAGAGAGAGAGAGAGAGGGAGAGGCAGGGGAAGTTCGCCAAGGGGGAGGCGATGGGGAAAGGAACGGGCTTGCTTCCTAGAGAGAGCCGCGCTGGGTCTTCGTCTTGAGGGTGTTTTTCGGGAGGATCCCAGTGGAAGACGCATCAGCTCCCCAGCTGTGTCCTATCAGGGTCGGGTCTCTGTTGATTAGGCACCAGGGCTGCGGGTCATTAGTCAACGCAGCTGGTCCTGAGGCAGCCATGGCGTCGCTGGCTGGGTTGGGCTGTTTCTCTGGGCCCGGAGCTGAAACACAACGGAGGCCTCCTCATATTGGATGCAGGTCAGAACGTCATTGTTGCCTGGCTGTCCTGGCTCAGTGGTTGAGCCTCGACCTGTGAACCAGGAGGTCACGGTTTGCTTCCCGGTCAAGGGCACATGCCTGGGTTGCGGGCTCGATCCCCCAGTGTGGGGCGTGTAGGAGGCAGCCAATCTATGATTCTTTCTCATCTTTGACGTTTCTATCCCTCTCTTCCTCTCCCTTCCTCTCTGAAATCAATAAAAACATATTTTAAAAATAAATAAACTATATTTTAATATATTTTTATTGATTTCAGAGAGGAAGGAAGAGGGAGAGATAGAAACATCAATGATGAGAATCATGGATCAGCTGCCTCCTGCAGGCCCCCCACTGGGGATCAAGCCCAAAACCTGGGCATGTGCCCCTGACCAGATTCGAACCTGGGACCCTTCAGTCCGCAGGCAGACGCTCTGTCCACCAAGCCAAACCGGCCAGGGCTAAAATATATATGTTTTAAAATTTTTGAAAGAAAGGACCTCATTGTTCAGGGGGCTAAATGCTTAAGGACTCGTCTCCAGCCCCCCTCATTCATTCCCCATCTAGGGGATCAAACCTATGTAACTAGCAACATGCCGGGGAGGAAAGGTCAGGGCAGGGTTTGAACTACGCGGCCAGCGATATGCTGGGGCAGGGGAGGGAGTAGGGAGGTCACCCTGGGGGCAAGGTTCTTGTTTTGCCCGTTGCTAGGTACCCAGGGCTTCCCGCCTTGGTGACCTTCAGTCCTTGCTCTGCTCAGGTCTGTCCAACTGCCTCCCACAGACCCACTATCTAGTTGCAAAATTCATCACCCCATGAGCAGTCACTCCCGTCTCCTCCCCCTCCCAGCCCCTGGCATCCAGTCACCAGCCGCTGTCTCCATGGGCTTGCCCACAGCGGGCATTTCGTACCAATGGGGTTGAACATACGGGGTCCTTTACGGCCAGCCGTTCACTCGGCACCACGTTGTCAAGATCCATCCACGTTGTCCCTCCACGCTGTGGCCTGTGTTAATAACTCCTCCCTCCTTTTTTGGCTGAATACTATTCCAATACCATTCCATTCGGGCATGCTGCATGCTGTCTGTTCATTGGTTGGTGGGCATGGGGGTGTTTCTACCTTTTGGCCATTGTGAGTAGCGCTGTTGTGGTTTCCGTCCTTGCGTTTTTGTTTGAAGGGCAGTTTTATTTTTAAAAAAGAAATATTTTATTGATTTTTTATAGAGAGGAAGGGAGAGGAATAGAGAGTTAGAAACATCGATGAGAGAGAAACATCGATCAGCTGCCTCCTCTACACTCCCTACTGGGGATGTGCCCAACCAAGGTACATGCCCTTGACTGGAATTGAACCTGGGACCTTTCAGTCCGCAGGCCGACGCTCTATCCACTGAGCCACACCGGTCAGGGCAGGGACAGTTTTATATACCAAGGGGGCATGCTTGTTATTTTGTCATCCAATTTATTTTACTTTATGTTAATCCTCACCCGAGGATATTTTTCCATTTTTTTTTTTTTTTTTTTTTAGGGAGAGTGGGAGAGAGAGGGAAAGAGGGAGAAAGGTTAATGTGAGAGAAACACATCGATTGCTTGCCTCCTGCAGGAGCCCCGACCCGGCTGGGGAGGAGCCTGCAACCAAGAGAAGTGCCCTTGACCGGAATCGAACCCGGGACCCTTTGGTCTGCAGGCCGAGGCTCTATCCACTGAGCCACACCAGCTAGGTCTGTCATCCAATTTTTAAAGGCTTACTTATGCTGGGAAAGGAATTCAGGACTGGAGGTGGCGGGGAAAGGAAATTTCAGGCAGAGAGAACAGCATGGTGTGTGTGTCCTGGGGGAACCCGGGGGCCTTGGGTTGGGGCGGCACAGAGGCCAGAGCTGCGACTGTGCCCGGCCTCCTGGGCCAGGCCGAACGCTGGACGCATTCCCGGGGCACTGAGAAGCCATTGAAAAGGTTTCAAGCCGGAGAGTCACATGGTCCGGCGAATGCTCTAGAGAAATTCCTGTGGGACCCACGCGGGGGCGGCCGGATGCCGGGGAGACCGAGGAGGGAGCAGGGAGGGGGCGGGGCGCGAGTCCAGGTGAGCGCGGGGGCCTGGGCGGGGCTGGCCCGGGCTGGGAACCAGGCTCCCGGGCGGGGGGCGGGGTCTGGCGCTGATTGGCTCAGACGGACGCCAGTCCCACTGAAACTGCCTCCTCATTGGCTCTTTTGTTTCCCGTGCCTTCAGAGGCGCCCTTGGGTCACACCTGGTCACTCTTGCCTGGACACCCTCCGGGGGAAGGCGGGCGTGGGCGGGGGGGGGACGTGGGTGTCCACTCGTCCTCCTCTCCTGTCCCCCGGCCTAAAAGGCTCTACACGCCTGGCTCCTGGGGCCTCCCTGGCGGCTGCCTCTCTCCCTCTGCTTCATTCTGCTCCAGCCACACCTCGGTCTTTGTTCTTTCTGGACTCAGGGCCTTCGCACGGGCCATTCCATCTGCCTGGCGTGCCCTTCCCCTATTTTTCCCCTTACTCCCTTGCCCCGCTGGTGTGGCTCAGTGGCTGAGCGTCGACCTATGAACCAGGAGGTCACGGTTTGATTCCTGATCGGGCACATGCTTGTGTTGCAGCCTTGATCCCCACAGTGTGGGGCGAGTGGGAGGCAGCGGATCAGTGATTCTCTCTCATCATTGATGTCTCTATCTCTCCCTTCTTTCCTCTTTGAAATCAATCAACATATATTTTTTTAAAACTTTAAAAATAGCCAGAACCGGTTTGGCTCAGTGGATAGAGCGTCAGCCTGTAGACTCAAGGGTCCCAGGTTCGATTCCGGTCAAGGGCATGTACCTTGGTTTCGGGCACATCCCCAGTGGGGAGTGTGCAGGAGGCGGCTGATCCATGTTTCTCTCTCATTGATGTTTCTAACTCTCTATCCCTCTCCCTTCCTCTCTGTAGAAAATCAATAAAACATTTAAAAAAAACCCCACAAACTTTAAAAGTAAATAAATAAAATAGCCTCCCTGTCAGGTCACCCTCTCGTCTATACTCTGCCTTTATTTTCAATCTTGTATGTATGGCCAACCCACTCATTGCGGACCTGGCCTCCCATTGGACTACAGACTCCTGGGGGCGGGGCTTGCTGTGCCGGCTGCTGAGGTGCCCCGCCCTCTGAGAGAGGAATCAGGTGGAGGTGTGGTGGGTGGCGGCCTCCGCCTCCTGAGGTCCCTGCTCTTGACTCCATAGCCCGAGGCCGTCTCCATGACAACCCTGGCTCTTTTCCAGGCGCTCACTCTCCTGGCCAGGGGAGCCAGCCTCCAGTGGGCGGGCCATGTCCTTGTTGCCAAGCCTGTATCTAAGGGGGGTGATCTTTTCTCCATGGCAGGTGGGTGGGTTTTTTTTTGTCTTTGTATTTTTAAAAATATATTGTTATATCAGAAAGGGAGAGGGAAAGAGAGACAGAAACATCAGCAATGAGAGAAAAATCATTGCCCGGCTGCTGGCTGCCTCCTGCATGCCCCACACTGGGGATCGAGCCCGCAATCTGGGCATGTGCCCTGAGCGGGAATGGAACTGTGGCCTCCTGGTTCATAGGTCAACGCTCAACCACCGAGCCAAGTCCGCCGGGCTATCTACGGTGTTGTTGATGGATGTCTGAGTCTGTGTGGGCCGCTGTAACAAAATACTACTGACCAGGTGGCTTGTAAACAACAGACGGGTATGGCTCCCAGCTCTCCAGGCTGGAAGTCCAGGGCCAACACTCCACCACGGGCCTGGCCGGTGTACTTCATTTGTTTGAGCATTGTCCCATACACTGCCAGGTCACTGGTTCGATTCCAGGTTAGGGCACATGCCTGGGTTGTGAGCTCGATCCCCAGTAGGGGGCGTGCAGGAGGCAGCCGATCCATGAATCTCTCTCATCATTGACTTTCTCTCTCCCTCTCACTTCCTCTGAAATCAATAAAAAATATATATTTTTAAAAGTGCAAGAGTGGTCCCCTCCCTTCACACTTAGCCTCTTGCTCACCATTGTCCAGGAAGAACAATCATATGCCCACCAGCCTCTGAGTGACCGGACCGCGGCTGACCTCACGTTGTCTCACCCCTCCGTCCTCTGGACTCAGGCCCCTCCTGGTGGCTCCCTCCTCACCATGCGGCCTCAGCTCAAATGCCACCTCTGCAGGAAGCCCGCCCAAGCCACTTACCGCATTTCCTTCAGAGCGCTCGCAGCCCTCTGGGCTTGCCTCCCTCATTTACTACCCTTTTCTACACCCCACCTCGACTACTAGACCATCAACCCCGGGTTGTTTAGTTCACTGTTGGGTCCCTGGAGGGGTTACAGTGCCTGGCACGCAATGGGCGCCCGGGACAGGAACGGACCACCCTCGCACCCCGGAGGCAGTCTGAAGGGCCGCCCGTCCTGAGGGGTGGATCCTAACCTGAGTTCTAGGTGGCCTCTAAGATGCTAACGGGGTGGCCCATAAGCAGAGTCTAAGGGGTGAGGGCCTCTCCCTCCTGGAAGGAACTTGTCCCTAAGATGGCAGTTTGGGCTTTAGGGCATCAGCCTGCAGACTGAAAGGTCCCGGGTTCAATTCCGGTCAAGGGAACATGCCTGGGTTGCAGGCTTGACCCCTGATGGGGGGTGGGGGGGGGAGGCAGCCAATCCATGAATCTCTCTCATCATTGATGTTTCTGTCTCTCTCCCTCTCCCTTCCTCTCTGAAATCAATAAAAATATATTTAAAAAAGGGGGGGGGCTGTCTGGTTCTAGGGAGATGTCCATCCGTGGAGGCACACCTTGTGTCTAAGGGGTAGGGTTCCATGTAGTTGATAGGCTCAAGCGCCATCTCAAGGACTCCACATTCCTTCCTTCTGCAAGAGGCCTGGTCTAAGTCAGGAGGGAGGAACCCCCACGCCCTGGGGCCAAGGTTCAGACGAGACGGCACTGACCGACAGGATGAGGTTTATTGGGGTCTTGGAGACACGGGGACTGGGATGAGGGGGTGAGGTCCAGGCTCATGGGGAGAACCCCCTAGCTAGCCCCCCCTTTCCGTTGGGGTTGGAACACAGAGACAGACAAACCGACAGAGAGGGGAAGACCAACAGGTGCTAGGACAGAGTGGGAGGAGACCCCAGTGTCCGCCAGCTCCCGCTCGGGTGAGCTCACAGGTCGGGAATGACGCAGAAGAGGAGGGGCGAGCCTGCCGTGTCCGCTGTGAAGAGGGTGCGGCGCCGGCCACAGCAGGGCCAGCCCATTCCAGTGGACAGGAGGCTGCGCATCTGGACCAGTCCATCCTATCGGGCGGGGGGACGCCCAACCAGCCTACTCTAGTGTTTGGGGGTGGGGAGAGCACTAGGGTTGACCCAGTCCGCAGTAGGGGAGGGCGGCCTGACCGGGGAGTGGGCTGAGGGCAGGGGGATCTACCCTGGTCCTCCTTCCGCACGGGGAATGCAACGGGGGAAGGCAGATTCTGGCTCTATCCATCACCTAGGGGCACCAGTGATTGCGGGGGTGCATGTGGAGGGATCCAGGGAGATTCTGGGGCAAGGTCCCCCTACACGCTCCAGACCAAGGTCATTGGGAATGATGGCTCTCCGGGAGGGGGCAGGCTTCCCTTGGGGAGGGGTGCCCGTCTTTTATTAGGGCCCTCGAGTGACTAGTACTGGTGTCGGCCCATTTCTTGGTCTCCCCAGCGTTGGGGCCCATTGATTTGGGGGTGCCCAGGTCAGGGCCTATATGGGTTTCTGGTGGCTGCATCTCTCCAGCCAGGGCCCCGTCATCTCAGGGCCCCTGTCTGGGTTTGGGCGGCCCCCTGGGGACCCCGAGTCCAGCCGCAGGCGGCGGGGGCGTGGTCAGTCCATGCCGCGGTGCAGCTTCAGGTGCCGGGAGAGGTTGCTGAGCGTGATGAAGCCCTTGCCGCAGATGTGGCAGGGGAAGGGGCGCTCGCTGCCGTGCAGCAGCCGGTGGCGCTTGAGGTAGCACTCGTGGCGGAAGAACTTGCCGCACTCGAGGCACGGGAACGGCTTCTCGCCCGTGTGCACCAGCACGTGCCGCTCCAGGTCCCGCGGGGAGCGGAAGAGCTTCTCGCACTCGGAGCAGCCGAAGATCTTCTTGCTGCGGCCCGAGCTGGCCGCGGGCTCCCCGGCCGCCGGCTCCCCCTCGGAGGCCGCCGCGGCCGCCTCCGCCCCGCCGCCCTCGCCCTCGCCCTCGCCGTGGCTGGCCCGCCGGTGCTCTTCCAGGGCCGCCAGGGCCGCGTACAGCGCCCCGCAGTGGCCGCAGCCGTAGGTGGCCGGCCCCGAGTGCGCCTCCAGGTGGCTGGCCAGCGCGGCGGCCGAGGCGAAGAAGGTCCCGCAGTCGCACTGGTACAGGGTGTCCTCCGACGGCTCCGCCGCGGCCGCCGGTGGGGGCGCCTCCCCGCCGCCCCCGGGGAGCAGCCCCCCCAGCTCGGGCACACCGCCCCCCACGCGGCCCAGGAGCAGCCCGCCGTCCCAGGCCGGCCCCGCGTCCCCCGCCTCCTCGGCGCCGCCCTCGCCGGGGGTCTCGGACCCCGCACCTGCCCCCGCGGCCCAGGCCTGCGCGGGGGGCGCGCCCGGGCCCTGCAGGTCGTGCGTCAGCTTGTGCCGCTCCAGCAGCGCCGGGGCGTTGAAGTCGCGCTCGCAGCGCGGGCACTTGAAGGGCTTCACGTCCGTGTGCGCGGCCCAATGGGCCGCCAGCTCTCGGCCGTGGTCGAAGCGCCGGGCGCAGGCGCCGCAGGCGAACGGGGGCAGCGAGGCCGCCGCGGCCGCCGCCGCCTCCGCCAGCCCCCAGCCGCCCGGGCCCACCCCCTCCGGGGCCTCGCCCCCGCCAGCCCCCGCACCTCCGCACACGGAGCAGGGCCCCACGTTGCAGCACACGGAGCAGGACGGGCTCAGGGCGGGCAGGCCCGGGCCGGGCTGCAGCGGGGACGGGAGCACCCCGCGGTGCTGGCGCTTGAGGTGGCGGCCCAGGCTGGAGCGCGAGGAGAAGCGCAGCTCGCAGACCAGGCAGCAGTAGGGCTTCTCTCCGGTGTGGACGACCTGCGGGGCGGAGGGAGGGGAGGGTCAGGGCGGAGGGTCCAGCCGGCAGGGCAGGGCCCGGACACGGAGGGAGGTGGCCCGTGCCCCCCACCACGTCCACAAGGCCCTGATCCGGCTTCCCTCGCCTGTGGGCCCCACTCCCACGGCTTTAGGCCCTCCAGCCCGCGGGTGACAAGGGGCCACACACTAACCCCCACAAGCCCAGGAGAGGCCTGCGTGGTGGCCTGACAAACCCAGACCCTGAAGCAACCACAAAGGGTGGTCTGGGATGGAAACCTCTTAATGAAGAGCCCTTCATGGTGGGTAGTCATGCCCTAGGCTAGAATTTTCCCCGACAAAAGCCAATCTTTACCCTAACTAAGCCTGTTTATGGTCCTGGGCATCTAGGATAACCCCATCTCTGGCATGTCAGGGTAACTCCCCCTTTTTCCAGACCCCTCGGTACAATCGTGAACTATCCTGTACCCCCACCTACGTAAAAGAACCATGTGTCTACCATTTTACTTTTTTAGCCAATCCCAGAGGCCCACCCCCTCTCTGCCCCTCTTTGCTTTCTCCCGCCTCCCTTACCTATCACAATGGATTTCACAAAATACCACATGCCGGCGCACATGTACCTTGTGATTGAAACTTCGTGGCCCACACGTAGAAGTCGGTATTTTGTGGAAGAGCCACACTCAAGGGACCAAAGAGCCGCGTATGGCTCGCGAGCCGCAGTTTGCCGGCCACTGGCTTAAGCAAACTTCTCTACAGGTTTGAACGTTTCTCACCTGGACAAGCCTCCGAACCTTTGCCCGTGCTGCGCCCTGAGGCTGGGGAATGCTCCTTTCCAAGGCCCCCAGCTCTTACTCAGTTCCGACAAGCCCTCCCACCCTGGGAAAGGGGCTGAGCACCGGGAATCTGAGTGCTGCGGGGTCTGGGTTCAAATCCCAGCACTGCCTTCCACTCTGAAACCCTGCACAAGCAATGGCCTCTCAACCAACTTTCCCGTGAACTACTTATATCCTCTCCTGGGGTAACAGGTGGCTCTTTTCCTGTAAATGCTCTAGGACAAGCATGTCAAACTCTTGACCTCGGGGCCGCATGCAGCCCACAACCAATATTTTTGCAGCCTGGCCAACATAACGGTATGTAAGAAACATCTTAATAAAAATTTTGTAACTTAATTTTTACAATATCCTGTTATACATAATTGTTAATAACGAACTACAACGTTAATGACTGATGACTATAATCCTGCTGCATTCATTTCCCTCACGCGCCTTACGTGCAGGCGCACCATGTCTCTCCACTGATACCAGCAGCGAAGATTCTAGCAGCCGATGGCCACGTCATTAGTTTTGGAATGACTTGTTTGGTGTGTGCAACAGGGAATATTTCGCTTTCAGAGAACAAGAAAAATAGATTTGCATGACGCTTATGAATTTGTGCCGTTATTCAGTGTCTGGTAAGTTCATGTTCAAGAAAAAATATTAATTTTTATTAAAATGTTCTATTATTTTGTTAATGATGACTCATTTATTTCAGCCCTTTGTATTCAGCACGTCTCTATTGACATAAACCTACGTTTCTATGAAAATGGAAGCTTTTGTGTTTTTTGCAGCCACATCCACTTAAACCTTGTTTATTCAGCCCGTGTGAGCCTGTGAGTTTGACATGCTTCCTCTAGGGCTTTTTAGAGCAGAACCATCCATAAGACTGGCTGCAGTGATGGAAACGCTCTAGATCTGTCCTGTCCAATGTGGTGGCCACTAGCCACGTGTGTCTGCTGAGCCCTGGGGATGTGGCTGGGTGGCCTTACACAGGTCTCTGCTGATACGGCCCTGGAGGTTCTGTTGTTAATCCTCACCCGAGGATATTTTTCCATTGATTTTTAGGGAGCGTGGAAGAGAGAGGGAAAGACAGAGAGAAACATGGACGTGAGAGAAACACATCGATTGGTTGCCTCCTGCACAAGCCCCAGCCAGGGCCCGGGCCTGGGAGAAACCTGCAACCGAGGTATGTGCCCTTGACCGGAATCGAACCCGGGACCCTTTGGTCTGCCAGCCGACGCTCTATCCACTGAACCACACCGGCCAGGGCCCTTGTGGTTTATTTAAGAGTCCTGGAATAACAGACACAGGTTTCTAGTCTAGAGCCCTACTGATTGGTAAGGTCTGCCTGGAGAGCTGTGGGGAGGACTTCAGGCTGGATAAGAGAGTGCAGTGGTGGATTAATCATGTCTGCCAGGAGCATGGGGCCACAGAAGTGGGAGTGCTACCCCAGAAAAACCACCCCAGGCCCCATCCCTGACCCGGCGGGACCACTTCAGAGCTCCCGTATTAGCCTCAGAACACGGGAACCCTTTGTGCTCCTGTCTCGGCTGCGAGCTGACATTTATCAACCTGGTTGGTCGATGACTAGATTTTTGACTAGGGAGGCCACGAAAGGAGGTTTCTGTCTTGTCTCTCTCATTTCCCCCAAGGAGCCTGCATACCGTAGGTGCTCATTAAATGCTCAGTTGGATGATAACCTACTAGTGGGCAGGGGTGAGACCTCAGTCGGCTGTGAATGTCACATCGAGTTAAGGATCAGGGATCTTAATGGGGGGGGGGGGTTTCCAGGTCACAGGGGCTGGGCACGATGGGGAGAGACAGGAGGTAGTAAGGCCACTTAGAAAGTTGGGGTCACAGCCAGAATGAAGTGTGAAACCAAGGCAGAGAGCACGGGACAAAGGAGGGGACAAAGGGAAAGGCCAGTGCCATGTCCGCTTTTACTTGACCTTACAGTGTCAGTGTCTGGCCCATAGACTAAAACCCCGCTCCTCACAACGGCCCGAGGTGTACATGACTCGGCCGCTGCCTGCCCTCCCCCACACCACCTTCTGCTCTGACCCGGGCTCGTTCCGCCCCAACCACAGGTCTCCCATCCCTTTCTTGCCCACACCAAGCTGTCCCCACCTGGACTTTCGCACTGGCTGTTCCCTCTGCCTGGGATGCTGTTCCCTGCTCACACTTCAGGTCTCAGCTCAGATACCACCGTGCCCTGCTCATCCCCACCTGGCCTGGCGGCCCACGGCTCTCCCCTCTTTACTCCTGCACCTCAGCTTCCTGTTGCTTAATCTCCTTCCCAACACGTCTCCCCCTTCAGGACGTGCTTGCCTGTGCATCTGCTTTCTTGTTGATCGTCTACCTCCAGTGGGACATAAGTTCTCCAAACGCCCCGACTTTATTGATTTCCCTTTGGTGACCCCAGTATTGGGAGCAGGGAGAACTCTCAATAGATAATCGCCGAATGAAAGAGTTAAGTACATTCGTGGTAAATCTGGTTTTTTTAAAATGGCAAGGGAGCCCTGGCTGGTGTGGCTCAGTGGATAGAGCCTCAGCCTGCAGACTGAAGGGTCCCAGGTTTGATTCCAGTCAAGGGCACATGCCCAGGTTGCAGGCTCGATCCCCAGTGGGGGGCGTGCAGGCGGCAGCCAATCGATGATTCTCTCTCATCATCAATGTTTCTCTCTCTCTCCCTCTCCCTTCCTCTTTGAAATCGATAAAAACATATTTAAAAATCAATGGCGAACTTCAGTGCCGTCTTTCTGTTCAGCCAGAAGCCCAGGCTCCATGTTGTTGCCCTTGGCCCTGATCTCTATCGGGATAATAGGTTTTTGTCTCCATTCTGTCTCCAGTCTATTTGCACGCCCAGGACCCCAGGTAGCTGCCCCTCCCCCCCAGGGGGCTGATGGCAGAGCAGGAAGCAGGCCAGCAGCCCGCAGTGCAGACCCCGCAGTGCAGACCCCGGGGAGCCTGGCTGGGCCCTGCCGGGAGCGGGTGAACCAAGCCGGGCCCTTCCCCTTCCCCACAGCGCCCCCTCCACACACAGTAAGGGAATCACCCCAACGCTGTGACCAGACCCTCAAGGCCGGAGGTGAGAGCCTTGTGGGGAACGCTGCACCCTACCCCCCAGCTCCCAGCTTCTCTGGCCTCAGGCCTCTGCCCATCCTGTGCCCAGGTCCCCAGGGTCATCCCAGCCCAAGCAGAGCCTTGAGGGCAGAGCCATGAACTGGAGCTGGGCACTCCGGCCTCTCAGCCTCCCAGCCTCCCAGCCTCTCAGTCTCCCAGCCTCTCAGCCTCCCAGCCTCCCAGCAGGGAAGGCAGCTGCTCAGGCCCCATGTAGCAGGGCAGCCTCAACTCCTGGCCCCCAACCCCTCCTCCCACCCCCTACCCCTGCCCCCCCCCAAAACAACAGCAAGGTAACCATAAACACAAAACTGCAGATGCTGGTGTGCCCGAGGGGGTGTGTGAGGGTGGGGAGTGTGGCCAGGGGGATGGATGAGACGAGGAACCTATAGGTGGGGCAAATGTAGGTGAATGTTTGCCTCCAATCCTTAAGTAGGTGGGGACTGACAGAGAAACCCCTTGAGTTCTGGCTGGCCAGGGCGCTTTGACCAGGAGGGAGGGAGGAAGAGGAAAGTTTTCTCTGGTGCCCAGAGTGGGGCTGGGGCTCCAAGGCCATGTCCAGCCCCAGGAGGGAGGCGGCCCGGCCAGCCTGCAGGACTCACCTGGTGGTGCAACAGGCCGGTGGAGTCTCGGAAGCCCTTGGGGCAGGCGGAGCAGCGGTAGGGCCTCTCGCCCGTGTGCGAGCGCAGGTGATTGGCCAGGTTAAAGCTGTGCTTGAAGCCTTTGCCACAGCGCGGACACGCGTGGGGCTTGAGAGCAGTGTGCCGCGCGAAGTGGCGCCGCAGGTCCGAGCGGTAGCGGAAGCTCTTGCCACACTCACTGCAGTGAAACGGCACGCGTGGGGCGGCGGCAGCCGACGGTGCTGGGGCCTGGGCCGGGGCCGGCGCCGGGACAGGAGGCGCTGACAGCGGGGCGTCATCCATGGTGGTGAGGCGTGAGGGCAGTGGCGGGCGGGGGCTCTCTGGAGCAGGGGAGACAAGGAGCGAAGGTGAGGGCGGCACCGCCCCATTAGTCCTCCCCCATTGGCTCTTGAGAATCACAGGCCAGTCACCATCCCCTGGGAGCCACGCCCACCTAGGCCACGCCCACTCTTTAAGCCCCACCCAGTTACCTACAAACCCTTCTCCCACTCATCTGCCAATCTTTCTAATCATTCCAAGTAGCCTCTATCCCACTGAGTGTTTTTAAGTCTCACCCCCTCTTTGCAAAGACTCCCATTCCTCTCTAAGCCCCGCCCGCTGTGGCTAAGCCCCGCCCACTCTTGCAAGGCGCCGCCCACTCTTCATAGTCCCTCCCACTGTTCCAGGATCCCCTTCTATTCTTGGACAAGCCCCTCCCACTACCTTGTGAGCTCCTCCCACTCGCCTTTGAAGAATAAAGTCCTGGAACCTTGGATAAAACCAACTGAAACTCTTTTCGCTTGCTATTTCCACTAAGGCGCCCCAGATTACACCCCTAAACCCCAATTCCTCTAAGACACACCCCGGGACAAACTCCACCCCTTTTACTCTAAGCTCCTCCCACCTCCACATGGAGCCTCATTTCCCACTCAATCCCCTGAGGACCCTCCAACCAGCCCCGCTAAACCACGCCCCTTTACTAAGCCCACCCCTTTACCGGAGCCCCTCCCACCAACCACCAGGGCCCTCTACCAAGCCCCGCCCAGTCGAGCTACAAGCTCCGCCCACCGGACACCTCCCTGTGGTGGCCCCGCCCCCGCCGCCATTAAGTCCCGCCCCTCCCCACCCAATCGCCTGCGGGGCCGGCCCCCCTCCCCAGTCCCCTCCAAGACCCGGGCCCACAGAACTGGTCTTTGTGCCCCTCCCCCCGCCCCTAAAAGGTGCGGGCCCGGGGCACCCGGGGCGGGGGCCAGTCCGGCGGGACCCGCGGCCGGGTGAGTGCACCTCGGAGGTAGGGCGCGGGGTTCGGGGGCCCTGGGGCGGCCCCGGGAGGCCAGGAAAGTCAGTCGGCTTTCCTCTTTAATTACTTACACCTCCCTCTGGGCGCCGACATTTTGGGCAGCGGGGGCAGCGTCACTTCCACCCGGGGGGCCCCTCGACTTCCGCCTCGGCTCCCTTCTCCCCCGCGCTCCCCCTCCCTCCCGCCTTCCTGGCCGCCCCCTCCCAGCCGCCCGCCCCTCTCCCTCGTTCCCGTCCCTTTCCCGGCGCCAGCAGTTCCGAAGCCAGGCGGGCGCCATCTTGGAAGAGGGCAGGCGGAGGGGCGAGGTTCGGGGTGACCCGGCACCATGCCGACTAAGGGCAGCGCGCCGGGTAACATGTTAGAGGTGCATTGGGAGAAACGACACCTCCGAGGCCGCCGGCCGCGGTAGAGTTAGGGGAGGCCGGAGCGGCTTCCATCTTGCCCTCAGCCCGCCCGGAGGCTTTGAAGCTGGTCGGGCGCCATGTTAACTACGGGAAGCAGCAGCCATTTTCCCGCTCCTCATCCTCTGGGAACCTGGGTGTCACTGGGCCCCCGACCGGGCGCCGTGTGGGAGGGAGGCATTTCTACCTGGTTGTCATGTGTTGGCGGGTTACTTCCCGCTCGGGGCCAGCGAGCGCGCGGGGAGGGCGGGCGCGGGCGTGAGCGGCCCTGAGGCCCCAGCGCGACCCTTTGTTCCCCGCGGGCGCGGGTCCGACCGGGAGGGGAGTGGGCGGGGCCTCCGGGGCTGCTCCGTGGGGCGGGGCCGTCGCGCGCGCGCGCGCAGTCAGGGGACGGGCCCCCTCGCCCCCGCCCCTTCCCACGCGTCGGCCCGGTCGCCCCCCGCACGCGCACACTCGCGAGCCCCCGGCGGCATGCAAATGAGGTACCCGAGAGGAGGGGTCCGGGCGGGGGGCGGGAGCGGAGGGAGGGGAGGAGGGGGCCGCGCGCGCCGGGAGCGCGCCCCCCACACCTGCTCCTGCTCCCGCGCCCGCGCTCTGGGCGCCGTGCGCTCGCCGACCTCGCGCTCCCGGTGGAGCCAGCCGAGCGCGCGCGCAGACCCCCTTTCCTGGCGGCCTCGCGGGCTGCGGCCCGGCGCCGCTCATCCGACGCCCCTGAAGGGCTCGCCTGCCCCCCCCCCGCCCGCCATCTCCCCCGCGCGCTCCGGGCTGGCGGTGGGCGAGGGTCGGGACACCACCCCACCCACAAGGCAGTGGTTGTCCTCCAGGCCAGTCCCCTCCCCGGAGCGCACCGTGTGATTCTGGAGAAGCGGTTGCCCGCCATCTGTGCGCCTGTTCCAAGGGGTCACAGTGACATCTGCAGCCCCTGCTCCTAACTGCACCTGTGCTCCCCCTCCCTCCACTTGGGGACACCCCAGCTCTGATGATGATGCTGGTGGTGGCGGTGGTTTATTGGGTCCTTACTATGTGTCAACGGACAGCCCTGGTATATCCATTTCCCGGGACCAGCGGGACCCCATGATGTTCCCTTGGCCCCTGAGTCCCTTTCTTCTCACTCCCTGCCTGGCCGTTGCGTCCGATCTTGGCCCGGCCACTTCCTAGAGGTGGGAGCTTGGGCAGCTGGCATGGCTCCCCTGCGCCCGGGTTTCCCCATTTGCCAAGTGAGGGTGGTTGTGACCTTCTCAGAGGGCTGATGTCTCCCGATGCTCTGTGTCCTGAGCGGTTTGTGTGAATCATCCTCATGGCATGTCCCCGGGAGGCGGTGGAACTCCGGCCTATTGTGCAGAAGGCTTAACTGAGGCCCAGAAAAGTGTGCACCTGGCCCAGAGCCACACACAGAGCGACAGACTCAGGAATGAAACCCAGCACATCTGCCTCCGGAGACTAGACTCCCGTGTGTTTCCTCACCTGCCGCTGGGGGTCAGACACCACCTGGGAGCATGGCCTTGCTTCCGGGCCTTCCCTGGCACTCCCACTTCTGCGATCAAGAGTGCGGACAGGCCTCTGTAGCCCTGGAGTTTGCTGGGCGCTCTGCCTTGAGGATCACAGCACTGGCCTGTACCCTCAGTTGGACTCTCTCCTCCCTTGAAGATTTTTCTTTATTTTGGCTCAGATTGACCTTGAACTTCATGATCCGTGGCAGGGGTGAGGGAGGCCTGGGGCACGTGTCTGGGGCTCAGGGCAGTGCCTGTTTACCAGCTGGCACAGAATTATCCTGTCCTTTTACTCCCCAGCGTGGCTACCATTGTGCGTCCAGGTGAATGTCAGCCATGCCCAGGTGGCGAGGCCCAGACAGAGGGATGGGCGAGGTCTCAGGGAACCAGGGGCGCTCCAGACCTACCCTGCACTGACGGCTGCCCCCTTTCTCCTCGTAGCCCGGCTCCAGTACCCAGACCCAAGTCCTTCACTGCTCAATGGACACCCCCAGCCCAGACCCGTTGCCTTCGCCTTTGCCCAGGGAGGAAGAGAAACCTCTGGCCTTACCTTCTTCTGTTCCCCGGGGCCGCCAGGGTGAGCGTCCTGGAGGGGCCTCCTCCTCCAATCAGACACTCAAGGCCTGCCCCCCTCGCAAACGAGGCCGCCCCCCCAAATCAGGGCAAGAGCCCCCGCTGGCACAGGGGGTGACAGCCCCGGTGGGCAGCGGCCGGGATGGCAATGACCTCCTGCTGATCGATGATCAGGGTGTGCCCTATACCATCTCAGAAGGGGCCTTGCCTGACGGGCCCGAGGGCTCGGGCCCCAAGAAGACCCCACACTTCTGCCCTGTGTGCCTGCGGGCCTTCCCCTACCTCTCGGACCTGGAGCGCCATAGCATCTCGCACTCCGAGCTGAAGCCACACGAGTGCAAGGACTGCGGCAAGACCTTCAAGCGGTCCAGCCACCTGCGGCGGCACTGCAACATCCACACCGGCCTGCGGCCCTTCCGCTGCCAGCTCTGCCCCCGCCGCTTCCGTGAGGCCGGCGAGCTGGCCCACCACCACCGTGTCCACTCCGGGGAGCGCCCCTACCAGTGCCCCATCTGCCGGATGCGCTTCACAGAGGCCAACTCGCTCAGGCGCCATGCCAAACGCAAGCACCCCGAGACCATGGGAGCCCCCGTGTGTCCCCCAGAACCAGGGCCTGAGCTACCGTGGGACCACGAGGGCATCCTGGCCACAGAAGGGGCCGAGGAAGAGGAGGAGGAGCCGGAGGGAAAAGAGCTGGCCTGACCCACAGCCCCGGCCCGGTTTAGGGCTGAGGGTTCAGCTGGTGCTGAGTCTGGGTCGTGTAGCCCAGACACCCTCCTGTCTGGTGGGATTCTTGTTGTGGGAGGGGGTTGCAGGTGAGGACCGCAACTTCTGGTGGGCCCTGATGCCTTCTGCCACCTCCTCCCGGACTTACAGGCCCTTGGACGCAGGGGCCACAGAAATAAATCACTGCCGCCTGGCTCCCCTGTGGGTTCAGTGCTGGTGGGAGGCCTGGCTGTCCTCTGCTTGTCTTTTTCTTGTTAGAAAGAGGAAGGGAGACGGAGAGAAACGGGATCGGCTGCCTCCTTCACGCCCCCTACTGGGATCCAGCCCCAAACCCAGGCATGTGACCTGACCAGAAAGTGAACCAGTGACCTCCGGTTGCATGGAGCAACTCGCAGCCAACTGAGCCACACTGGCCAGGGCTACGCCTCCTTTTCAAATGCCCTCTGCCCCTACACCACCCATGGGAGTGCTTGGGATTTGGGAGTCTCCATGTCACGTGCCTTTAACTTGGTGGTAAAGAAGTGGCTTGGCGGCAGCCTCTGTCCCCTCTCCAGCTCTAGCAGACCCGGAAGCACTCCCCTAAATATCCACCCTAAGGAAAACATTGAACCTTCTCTGCAGATGACACTCCGGGCCCACCCTCCCCCAGTCCAGCCAGATTCCTGGAAACTCTGCAGCCACCACTCTGCCCCATCTCCTTTTCCTGACCGAGTATGGAAGGAAAAACTGAGTTGATAGTAGTGGTTAGAACTGACAGCTTTGCTATGGCTTCGGTAGGTAAAGGGGTGTGGCCTGGAGGGGTGTGGACTGAGCAACTAGGCTTACTGGGCAGGTAGGTGAGAACTGTGGGCGGGGCCTAGGAGAAGGCCTCTATGAGCTGGAGTGGTGCTTACAGGGGCTCAGGGGCTGTGGGCAGTGAGTGAGGGGGGTCTAGAGGTATGGATAGGGTTTAGCTGAGAGGAGGGGCTTCAAGGGGAAACTAGGAGAGCAAGGTGTCAGGAGGGGTGGGCATGGCTGCTGTTCAGGCCAAGGGGAGAGGGGGAACCTCAGAGGAGTGACTGAGGGAATCCCCGAGAGGGGGAGCTTAGCAGGATGGGCCCAAGAGAACTGGGCGGAGCTTCGGGGGGGCAAGGCTTAGGGGCGAGGTTTGCAGGAATATATGCGGGGCAATGCAGGTGTGGAAAAGCTGTGGTTCCGACTTCAGCCTGCACCAGAATTGCCTGAAGGATATTTCATTTTACTTTTTAATAGAATTATAGTTGACATACACTCATTAGTGTCAGGTGTCTAGCAGTGGTGCGCTATTTCTGTACCTTATGAAATGATCACAATAAGTAGTTACCACCTGTCACCACACAAACCTATTATGGTATTACTGACTGTATCCCCTCTTCTGTACCTGACATCCTGTGACTTATGTATTTATAACCGTAAGTTCCTACGCCCGGGGTTTCTGGTTCAGAACTTCTGGAGGGGGCCCCTGAGCATTTCCCTTCCTAACCCTTTCCCGGTGATGCGGCTGTTCGTCCGGAGGGGAGTCCAGGAGCCGGTGCATGCGATCGCAAGGCCGATGGTGATGCAGACACTGGTTCCTTCTGGAACCCTAACAGACCTGCCCGGTGTGTGATGGGGCAACCCGTGGGAGACGACCGCCAGCGCCAAAGTACCCCACCGAAGCCAGGACCGAAACTGCAGCCCGACCTGATGTAGAAGTGAGCTTTTATTCACAAAAACCACAAAACGGCGGGCCAAACACACCCAAAGTTCGCTGCTCCATTTCTCCTACCTTTGAAAGGCTAGGCTCCTGGAACCGTCACCCCTGGCTAAACCGTGACCTGCTCTTTCCGGCTGTAAAAAATGCGAAAAGGAAGCTGTAGTCTTTGCAGCCGAGCCAGGGCCTGCGATGACCTAAGTTAACTGTGAGCTACGATTGTCCCTCCGCCCTGGGGCGTTCATTGCACTGGAACCGTGACAGACCTGCCCGCGGGGGAAACCACAGCTCCCGCTCCCGCCCTATGGGCAGGTGCATAGGGAATGCCTCCGCTGCTTTCTGGTGAGACTTCCCTGGCCCCGCGCGGATTAAAGCTCCCCTTTCTGACCGGCCTGGCTCTGACCTTGTCTCCTGTGCCGTGAGCCTCACAGCAGGTAGGGCGCGGGGTTCGGGGGCCCGGGGGCGGCCCCGGGAGGCCGGTAAGGCCATCGGCTTTCCTCTTTAATTACACCTCCCTCTGGGCGCCGACATTTTGGGCAGCGGGGGCAGCGTCACTTCCACCCGGGGGGCCCCTCGACTTCCGCCTCGGCTCCCTTCTCCCCCGCGCGCCCCCTCCCAGCCGCCCGCCCCTCTCCCTCGTTCCCGTCCCTTTCCCGGCGCCAGCAGTTCCGAAGCCAGGCGGGCGCCATCTTGGATGAGGGCAGGCGGAGGGCGGGGTCGGGGTGACCCTGCACCATGCCGACTAAGGGCAGCGCGCCGGGTAACATGTTAGAGGTGCATCGGGAGGCACGAGACCTCCGAGGCCGCCGGCCGCGGTAGAGTTAGGGGAGGCCGGAGCGGCTTCCATCTTGCCCTCAGCCCGCCCGGAGGCTTTGAAGCTGGTCGGGCGCCATGTTAACTACGGGAAGCAGCAGCCATTTTCCCGCTCCTCATCCTCTCGGAACCTGGGTGTCACTGGGCCCCCGACCGGGCGCCGTGTGGGAGGGAGGCATTTCTACCTGGTTGTCATGTGTTGGCGGGTTACTTCCCGCTCGGGGCCAGCGAGCGCGCGGGGAGGGCGGGCGCGGGCGTGAGCGGCCCTGAGGCCCCAGCGCGACCCTTTGTTCCCCGCGGGCGCGGGTCCGACCGGGAGGGGGAGTGGGCGGGGCCTCCGGGGCCGCTCCGTGGGGCGGGGCCGTCGCGCGCGCGCGCGCAGTCAGGGGACGGGCCCCCTCGCCCCCGCCCCTTCCCACGCGTCGGCCCGGTCGCCCCCCGCACGCGCACACTCGCGAGCCCCCGGCGGCATGCAAATGAGGTACCCGAGAGGAGGGGTCCGGGCGGGGGGCGGGAGCGGAGGGAGGGGAGGAGGGGGCCGCGCGCGCCGGGAGCGCGCCCCCCACACCTGCTCCTGCTCCCGCGCCCGCGCTCTGGGCGCCGTGCGCTCGCCGACCTCGCGCTCCCGGTGGAGCCAGCCGAGCGCGCGCGCAGACCCCCTTTCCAGGCGGCCTCGCGGGCTGCGGCCCGGCGCCGCTCATCCGACGCCCCTGAAGGGCTCGCCTGCCCCCCCAACCCCCCTCGAGATCCGGGCTGGCGGTGGGCGAGGGTCGGGACACCACCCCACCCCCAAGGCAGTGGTTGTCCTCCAGGCCAGTCCCCTCCCCGGAGCGCACCGTGTGATTCTGGAGAAGCGGTTGCCCGCCATCTGTGCGCCTGTTCCAAGGGGTCGCAGTGACATCTGCAGCCCCTGCTCCTAACTGCACCTGTGCTCCCCCTCCCTCCACTTGGGACACCCCAGCTCTGATGATGATGATGATGATGATGATGATGATGATGATTGCTGTGGTTTATTGTGTCCTTACTGTGTCAACGGACAGCCCTGGTATATCCATTTACCAGGACCAGCGGGACCCCATGATGTTCCCTTGGCCCCTGAGTCCCTTTCTTCTCACTCCCTGCCTGACCATTGTGTCGGAATCTTGGCCCAGCCACTTTCTAGAGGTGGGAGCTTGGGCAGCTGGCATGGCTCCCCTGCGCCCGGGTTTCTCCATTTGCCAAGTGAGGGTGGTTGTGACCTTCTCAGAGGGCTGATGTCTCCTGATGCTCTGTGTCCTGAGCGGTTTGTGTGAATCATCCTCATGGCATGTCCCCGGGAGGCGGCAGAACCCCATCCTATTGTCCAGAAGGCTTAACTGAGACTCGGACAAGTGTGCACCTGGCCCGGAGCCACACACAGAGCGACAGACTCAGGAATCTGTTGGGTCGTAGGGAAGTCCAGGCGCGGATACATGCAATCGCAAGGCAGATGGTGACACAGATACTGGTTCCTCCCTGGAACCTGTAACAGACCTGCCCGAGGCGAAAACTCCCACAGCTCATGCTCCCCGCCCTCACTGAACAGCTGTATAAAAAAGTGCCTCCACTCCCTTTTGGCGAGACTTCACTGGCCCTGCCCTTGGACCCGTGAACCTCGCCGGGGAGCGCAGATTAAAGTTCCTCTTTTTAACTTGCCTGGCTCTCTGACCTTGTCTCCTGCACTGCGAACCTTACATTTGGCGCCAAAACCCGGGAAGTGCAAGCACCCCATCCGACCGTCCCCCTAAGGTCTGGGGTGCCCTCCTCTCCCTTCTCACGGCTCAGGATCCCCGGCTTCTCCCCGTCAACAGTAAGTCCCGCCGTGCCGATCCAAGGCGGTCGTCCGCCGGCATCTCTGTCGTAAAGCGCAGCTGTGTCAGAGACTGCCCCTGTTCTCGGACCCGGGAGGTAGCGGAGACATCCCTGCGGTCCCTCGGTCCCTCTGTCCGTAGCTCGGCTAAACAATTGGACGCTGGTCCTTTGGCCCCGGCTACTGACCTCAGGAGTGGAGCATGGATAATCAAAATGCTAAACCTGATCCGAGCACACCTCTCGGGTGCCTGCTGGCCAACCTGGCTAAAGTGGGTCTGTCCCGGGCTCTGCGTCCTAAACGCCTCATTCACTTCTGTAACATGGCATGGCTCAGGACGAATTGGACAACGGGTCAGAATGGCCCGAAAACAGGACCTTTGATTTTAACATCTTACTGACCTCAGTAATTTCTGCCAGCGAACCGGGAAGTGGCCGGGTCCCATATGTCCAGGCCTTTTTCTATCTGCGCTCCTGCCCCTCCCTCTGTTCCTCCTGTTCCATGGCCTAGGTTTTCCTGGTTCGTGAGAAATCTACTCTGCCTACTGATACCTCTCCACTTTCTGCCTTATCTGAACGCCCCCCCCCCCCCCCGCGAAAATCTTTCCTCCCCTCCAACTCCTCGGCCTCCCTACCCAGACCCTTTCCCCAAAACTCCTTCCGCCTCATCATCTGCACCCTCTCCTCCTCCCTCCCTAACGACCTCCCTCCACTACTCCTCCTGTAATGCCTCTCCCTTACCTGCTGACCACCCCCCTCCTCCGCCCCACTCCTCTGACACTGCCCTGGTCGCAGCAGGAGCTGGAAGCTCAAGCTGCCTGGTGACTCCCCCTCCCCCACCCCCTGCCTGCTTCCCCAGTCAACAAACACACATGTTCGCAGCCCCTCCTCTCCTCTGTCTCCTCCGGGAGGTTGCAGCATCTGAGGGAATTGTCCGGGTCCATGTTCCCTTCTCTCTGTCGTATTTCTCCCAGATTGAGAAGTGGCTGGGGTCCTTTTCTGCCAACCCCACTGCGTTCATCAAGGAATTCCGATTCCTCTCTCAGGCCTGTGACCTCACCTGGCATGACATCCATGTCATTCTTTCTTCCACCCTAACATCAGGTGAAAGGGAAAGAGGTTTGGGGGCAGAATGGACCACGCAGATCAGGTCCACCTTACAGATGTCAATATGCCGCTAGGGGCCCAGGCCGTCCCTCGCCAAGAGCCGGGCTGGTAGTACCAACTAGATACCCCCGAGGCAAAACGGGCACCAACACCGAGACCAGATGCTCCAATGCCTGATGGCCGGCCTACAGGCCATCTCCCACAAGTAGTTAATTTTGACAAACTAAGAGAAATTACTCAGGGACCAGATGAGAACCCTGCGGTCTTCCTTAACAGGCTGACTGAGGCTCTGACCTTGTATGCTCGTCTGGGCCCTGGGTCCCCAGCTGGAGCAACAGTTTTAGCCACCCACTTCACATCACAGTCAGCCCCAGATATTTGAAAAAAGTTAAAAAAGGCTGAGGATGGCCCTCAGGCCCGGTCCGAGATCTAGTGAACATGGCCTTTAAGGTTTTTAATGCCCGTGAGGAGCAGGCAGAGTCGGATCGGGAGGACTGCCTTCGACAGAAGGTAGACCTGCAAACCCAAGCCCTGGTTGTGGCCCTGCGGCCGACGGCAGCCGCGCATGGTCCCAAGGGGGCCGTGCGTGGTGGGGGTGCAACGAGAGGATGAACACCGCCTGGAGAATGCTTCGAATGCGGAAATGAAGGCCACTGGGCAAGGCAGTACCCTTGGCCCCCGGCTCCAACCAAGCCCTGCCCGGCGTGTGGTCCAAGCGGTCACTGGAAAAGTGACTGCCCCTGGAAAAGCAACGGGCCCTCCGAGTCTCAGCGTGGAGGGGCCACCCTTCCAGGTCATGACCCGCTGCTGGCCATGCTGGGACTGGTCGAAGACTGAAGGTTCCCGGACTCGACAACCCCCCATCACCCTCGCCGAGCCCAGGGTAACGCTCAAGGTAGCGGGTAAGCCGGTCTCCTTCCTGGTCTATACGAGGGCTACCTTCTCTGTCCTGCCCTCATTTTAGGGCCTCTTTTTCCTTCCACGATCTCGATCATGGGTATTGACGGCAAACGCACCTGCCCCAGACCCCTTCCCTATCTCCTCGATTATAGCCCTATAACCCACTCGTTCTTAGTCATGCCTTCGTGCCCCATGCCCCATTTAGGACGGGATATCCTCACCAAACTAGGGGCCAGTCTGCAGCTCACTTGGAGCCCTTCAGCCTCCCTGCTTCTTCTGCTCCTTGCCCCTTCCTTTTACAGGGATGCCGATCCCCCACTGTCTGCATCCCTTGTCGACCCAAAAGTGTGAGATACCTCTACCCTGGTGGTTACTAGACACCATGTCCCAGTCAAGATTAGACTTAAGGACCCCACCTCGTTTCCCTCCCAGCCCCAGTTTTTTATCTCCCTCACTCATCGCTGAGGGCTCAAACCCCTCATTACTCAGCTTCTGGGGCAGGATCTCTTCATACCTATCGACTCTCCCTGCAACACCCCCATCCTCCCAGTTAGGAAGGCAGATGGGACCTACCGGCTGGTTCAGGACCTCCGGCTGATCAGTGAATCGGTGGTCCCCATCCACCCGGTGGTCCCTAATCCTTACACTCTCCTTTCATGCATCCCGTCCTGTACCACCCACTTTTCCATCCTTGACCTCAAGGATGCCTTCTTTACCATCCCTCTGGACCCAGACTCTTTTCATCTGTTTGCATTTACTTGGGAGGACCCAGACGAGCAGGTGTCCTGCCAACTCATCTGGACGGTCCTGCCCCAGGGGTTCAGAGACAGTCCTCATCTGTTTGGCCAGGCCCTAGCCAGAGACCTCCAACAATGCTTGTTGGAACCCAGCACTCTTCTCCAGTATGTAGATGATCTCCTTCTCTGCAGCCCCTCCCTGGACATATCCCAGAGGCATACAGCTGATCTCCTCAACTTTCTAGGGGACAGAGGATACCGTGTGGCCCCTGCCAAGGTACAACTGTCGGCCCCCACTGTCACTTACTTGGCAATCTGTCTGACACCCAATTCCCGAGGACTGACAGTTGACCAAGTGCAGGCAATGCGAGACCTACTGCCCCCCCACTTCTGCAGACCATATCTTGTCCTTTTTGGGACTGGTAGGATTCTTCCGCCATTGGGCCCCAAACTTTGCTCTCCTAGATAAGCCCCTATACCAGGCTGCTAAAGAAACACTAGCAGGCCCCCACTCCTCACCCTCCCTCTTTGGCCAGGCTTTCTCTAAGCTCCAGGATACCCTCTGGCATCCCCCCCCCCCGCCCCCGCCCCGGACATCTCTAAGCCTTTCCAACTATTTACTGATGAAAGACAGGGAATGGCTATTGGGGTCCTCATCCAGCCCCTAGGACCGGCCTTCACCCCCATAGCCTACCTGTCTAGACAGCTTGACCCCATGGTCCGGGGATGGCAGCCCTGCCTCCAGGCTCTGGCTGCAGCTGCCGCTCTCACCAAGGAGGCCCAAAAGATCTGCCTCCAACAACCCCTACAGGTCTTCTCCACCCATAGACTACAGGACCTCCTGTCCCACCGATCCTTATCTCTCCTTGCCCCCTCTCGCATGCAGGAACTCCATCCCCTATTCCTCGAGAATCCTGACATCTCCCTGACCCAGTCTCCAGCCCTGAACTGGGCCACTCTCCTTCCCGTTGCCTCCACCCTACCTGCAGCAACGCACTCCTGTTCTGAGGTCTTCGAGGCCCTCACTCAGCCTCGGGCAGGACTCTCAGATTCTCCTCTCTCCAATCCTGACTTAACTCTGTTTGTGGATGGAAGCTCATGCCTAGACCCCCAGGGACATCGGAAAGCCTCCTATGCAGTAGTAACACCCAAGCAGGTGGCCCGACTCCCCCTGGATAGAAGTCCTATCTTCTTGGCTCCAACTTATTCAACACACTCAACCATTCCTCAATGAGACCCGCACCCTGCCCAATGTCTCGCACTGCTTTCTCTGCGCCTCTCTCCAAAGACCTCTGCTGGCTGCCGTCCCACTCATAACCCCTCCAGGAACCCAGGGGCAAGATGAATGTCAGCCTCCCTTGGCTGGCATTCCTTTTTGGGAATCTGAAACTCCAAAGCCCACCCTGCCCCCATGGATATGCTACCAGACCAGTAATCCGGTAACTGGGGACGAGTCACTTGGAACTTTACCCAAAACCATACCGCAGCCAGTCCCACCGAGGCCAGCCCGAGTACCTTCTTTTGATGTAATGGCACCTCAAGCAACTGCATAAACTCCTCTGACCCAGGGCCTTGCTTTGTGGTCACAGTAGTTCCCCAACTAACCTTGTATGGAGAGTCAGAGCTCACCTGCCTGCTCCCTTCATCTCACCACCGGGCCCACCGGGCCGCCTTCCTCCCTGTCATGTTAGGGGTGAGCGTCACTGCCTCGGTAGGCCTCTCCAGTGGAAGGGGGGGGCTCGGGAACAGCCTAGTCTCTGCTCAGGATTTCAATGACAAGCTTCAAATAGCCCTGGGGTCTACTACCTCCTCCTTAGCCTCCCTACAGCGGAAAGTAACATCGGTAGCCCAAGTGACTCTGCAGAACCGATGGGCCCTAGACCTTCTTACTGCAGAAAAAGAAGAAACCTGCATATTCCTTCAGGAAGAATGCTGCTACTACATCAACGAGTCCGGAGTAGTAGAGCAAAACGTGCAGACCCTGACTAAGCGGAGTGAAGAACTACGTGCAAGACACTCCCGTGACAACTCTCTTTTTGGCTGGTTCAAAGCCCCTTAGCTACTTGGATCCTATCTATAATAGGGCCCCTAATTCTCATCTGTGCCTTTTTTTTTTCCCTAGCCCCCTGCCTCCTCAAGTTCATCTGCTCCTGGATCGTGGAGATGTCACAGGTGACTGTAAGTCAGCTCCTGCTCCACCCCTACACTTGGCTGCCCTCAGACCTACCTCTGCCTGACCCTGGCCTTTAAAACCCGCCTCCCTCTTCGACCCTGCTCAGCAGGAAGTAGCTAAGATGATTTCGGCGCCCCCTATCACCAAAAGGCAGGGATGTTAGGTCGGAGGGAAGTCCAAGAGCTGATGCATGCAATCTCAAGGCAAATGGTGATGCAGATACTGGATCCTTCCTGGAACCTGTACCAGACCAGTGCACCAGGCAGATGGTGACGCAGATACTGGATCCTTCCTGGAACCTGTAACAGACCTGCCCGAGGCGGAAACTCCCACAGATCATGCTTCCCTGCCCTCACTGAACAGCTGTATAAAAAAAGTGCCTCCACTCCCTTTTGGTGCTACTTCACTGGCCCCGCACTTGGACCCATGAACCTCGCCCGGGAGTGCAGATTAAAATTCCTCTTTTTGACTTGCCTGGCTCTCTGACCTTGTCTCCTGTGCCGCGAACCTTACAGAATCAAACCCAGAACATCTGCCTCCGGAGACTAGACTCCAGTGTGTTTCCTCACCAGCTGCTGGGGGTCAGACACCACCTGGGAGCATGGCCTTTCTTCCGGTCCTGCCCTGCCCTCCCACTTCTGCGATCAAGAGTGCGGACAGGCCTCTGTAGCCCTGGAGTTTGCTGGGCGCTCTGCCTTGAGGATCACAGCACTGGCCTGGACCCTCAGTTGGACTCTCTCCTCCCCTGAAGATTTTTCTTTATTTTGGCTCAGATTGACCTTGAACTTCATGATCCGTGGCAGGGGTGAGGGAGGCCCGGGGCATGTGTCTGGGGCTCAGGGCAGTGCCTGTTTATCAGCTGGCACAGAATTATCCTGTCCTTTTACTCCCCAGCGTGGCTACCATTGTGCGTCCAGGTGAATGTCAGCCATGCCCAGGTGGCGAGGCCCAGACAGAGGGATGGGCGAGGTCTCAGGGAACCAGGGGCGCTCCAGACCTACCCTGCACTGACGGCTGCCCCCTTTCTCCTCGTAGCCCGGCTCCAGTACCTAGATCCAAGTCCTCCACTGCTCAATGGACACCCCCAGCCCAGACCCGTTGCCTTCGCCTTTGTCCGGGGAGGAAGAGAAACCTCTGGCCTTACCTTCTATCACCCGGGACCGCCTTGGTGAGCGTCCTGGAGGGGCCTCCTCCTCCAATCAGACACTCAAGGCCTGTCCCCCATCACAAGGGGGTACGCCCTCCCAAGTCAGGGCAGGAGCCCCCACCGGTGAAGGTGGTAACAGCCCCAGTGGGCGGTGGCCGTGATCCCAGCGACCTCCTGCTGATCGATGATCAGGGTGTGCCCTATACCATCTCAGAAGGGGCTGTTGCTGAGGGGCCCTAGGGCTCGGGCCCCAAGAAGACCCCGCACTTCTGCCCTGTGTGCCTGCGGGCCTTCCCCTACCTCTCGGACATGGAGCGCCATAGCATCTCGCACTCCGAGCTGAAGCCACAGGTGCAAGGACTGCGGCAAGACCTTCAAGCGGTCCAGCCACCTGCGGCGGCACTGCAACATCCACACCGGCCTGCGGCCCTTCCGCTGCCAGCTCTGCCCCCGCCGCTTCCGTGAGGCCGGTGAGCTGGCCCACCACCACCGCGTCCACTCCAGGGAGCGCCCCTACCAGTGCCCCATCTGCCGGATGCGCTTCACAGAGGCCAACTCGCTCAGGCGCCATGCCAAACGCAAGCACCCCGAGACCATGGGAGCCCCCGTGTGTCCCCCAGAACCAGGGCCTGAGCTACCGTGGGACCACGAGGGCATCCTGGCTACAGAAGGGGCCGAGGAAGAGGAGGAGGAGCCGGAGAGAAAAGAGCTGGCCTGACCCACACCCCCGGCCAGGGTTAGGGCCTGCGGTTCAGCTGGTGCTGCGCCTGGGTCCTGTAACCCAGACACCCTCCTGTCTGGTGGGATTCTTGTGGGAGGGGATTTCAGGTGAGGACCGCAACTTCTGGTGGGCCCTGCTGCCTTCTGCCACCTTCTCCTGGACTTACAGGCCCTTGGACGCAGGGGCCACAGAAATAAATCACTGCCGTCTGGCTCCCCTGTTTGTTCAGTGCTGGTGGGAGGCCTGGCCTTCCTTTGTTTCTCTTTTTCTTGTTAGAAGAGGAAGGGAGAGGGAGAGAAATGGGATCGGCTGTCTCCTTCACACCCCCTAATGGGATCCAGCCCCAAACCCAGGCATGTGACCTGACCAGAAAGTAACCAGCGACCTCCAGGTGCATGGAGTGACTCGCAGCCAACTGAGCCACACTGGCCAGGGCTACTCCTCTTTTTCAAATGCCCTCTGCCCCTACACCACCCATGGGAGTGCTTGGGATTTGGGAGTCTCCATGTCACGCGCCTTTAACTTGGTGGTAAAGAAGTGGCTTGGCGGCAGCCTCTGTCCCCTCTCCCAGCTCTAGCAGACCCGGAAGCACTCCCCTAAATATCCACCCTAAGGAAAACCTTGAACCTTCTGTGCAGATGACACTCCCGGCCCACCCTCCCCCAGTCCAGCCAGATTCCTGGAAACTCTGCAGCCACCACTTTGCCCCATCTCCTTTTCCTGACCGCGTTTGTAAGGAAAAACTGAGTTGATAGTAGTGGTTAGAACTGACAGCTTTGCTAGGGCTTAGGTAGGTAAAGGGGTGTGGCCTGGAGGGGTGTGGACTGAGCAACTAGGCTTACTGGGCAGGTAGGTGAGAACTGTGGGCGGGGCCTAGGAGAAGGCCTCTGAGCTGAAGTGGTGCTTACAGGGGCTCAGGGGCTGTTGGCAGTGAGTGAGGAGGATCTAGAGGTATGGATAGGGTTTAGCTGAGAGGAGGGGCTTCAAGGGGAAACTAGAAGAGCAAGGTGTCAGGAGGGGTGGGCATGACTCCTGTTCAGGCCAAGGGGAGAGGGGAAACCTCAGAGGAGTGACTGAGGGAATCCCCGAGAGGGGGAGCTTAGCAGGATGGGCCCAAGAGAACTGGGCGGAGCTGTGGAGGCAGAGCTGAGTCAGCAGCGAGGTTTGCAGGAATATATGCGGGGCAATGCAGGTGTGGAAAAGCTGTGGTTCCGACTTCAGCCTGCACCAGAATTGCCTGAAGGATATTTCATTTTATTTTTTAATAGAATTATAGTTGACATACACTCATTAGTGTCAGGTCTCTAGCAGTGGTGCGGTATTTCTGTACCTTATGAAATGATCACGATAAGGAGTTACCACCTGTCACCATACAAAGCTATCACGGTATTACTGACTGTATCCCCTCTTCTGTACCTGACATCGCTGTGAGTTATGTATTTATAACCGGAAGTTCCTATGCCCGGGTTTTCTGGTTCCGAACTTCTGGAGCAGGGGCCCTGAGAACTTCCCTTTCTAACCATTTCCCGGTGATGCCGCTGCTGCTGGTGTTTGGACCACAGCTGGAGAAGCACTGATTGAAGGGAATGCTTTGGGAAAGGTTGGAAGCACAGAGATCACATTGAAATTGTGAGAGAGGGAGTTTATATGCCAGGGGGTGGAGGGCGGGGCTTAAGTAAGGGCGTGATTTGGGCTAAGAAGCCGTGAGGGCGGAGCTTAAGAGGAAGAGGTGGGCTTCTGGAGGGTAGGGTCTTGGAGGGGGGATGAACTGGGGAAAATTAGCGGGACCAAGGCAAGGAGGACGCATGTGGCGACGTTGGGGGGCTTATAATTAAGCTCTGAAAAAGTGCTTCAGATCGGGGGCGGGGCTTAAGCGTGAGATTTGCGCGGTGGGCGTGGTTTAACCCAATGACCGGAGATGTGGGCGGTGCCCTAAGTAGCGGGCCCTCACAGCGCAGGCGCACTGGCTCAGGTCGCTCGCCGGAAGTGGGTTAGGCTTTCCCGGCCCGCGCGCCCCCCAGGCCAACGCGCAAGCGCACTTCCCTCTCCCGGCCGCCGCCGCCGCCGCCTCCGCTTTTAGCTCCTCCGAGACGAACGCGACTTCCGTTTCCGGGCGGACGGGCAGGCGGGCGGCGCGGGGCTGCCGGGGAGGGGGAGGAGGCGGCACTTCCGGTCAGGCCCTCGGGTCTCCCCAGAGCAGCGGCGCCTCCTCCGCCTCCTCGGCCTCCTCCCGGCGGAGACCCCCGGCGCCGGTGAGTGACGGGGCGCGTGGCCTGGAGGCCCGGGGACAGCGGGGGCGGGGGGTCCCGCCCAGGCCCGTTCTGGTCCTCAGAACGTCCCCATCAGTGCTGCTCGCGCGGGGCCCTCGCCGGGGTCCCCCATGAGAGCACCCAGATATCTGCCTCATTGACGCTCCTACGTAGGACGGCGGCCAAAGCGCCCTCTTTCGTGTCGCTGCCCCGAACTGCTTTCTCATAGGCTTCCTTCTGCGCAGCCCCCCGGCATTGCCTCCTCGAGGACAGCCCCCCCAAACGCCACCAGTGTTGCCTTCCCCACGCAGACCAGCCGCCCCTGCACCCTCCGTTAGTAGACCCTATAGGTTGCCACCGAAGAGAGTTGCATTTGCGCTTCATAACGGAATGTCCCCCTTTATTTCTGCCCCCACACACAGCTCCCAGAACTCCCAAGCACCCCCTCAACGCCCCCTTCGCTGGGGTAAAAATACTTATTCTTCTGGTCAGCAGCCAAGAATGCTTTTTTAATCTTTTGCACCGCCCTCCTCCCAGTCATTCCCCGGGAAAATACCCCTTTCAACACCCCCAGACCCTCCCGGCATTGAGCAGCTCCCTCTAGAGGTGTGTGCTCACACCCACAGCCTCTCCCCCTTCAGGTAGGAACAGCCCGGGCTCGCACCCCATCCTCCAGGTCAGGACTTCCCACCGGGCAGCGCCCCATCGAGAGCCTCTGTCCCCTCTCAACCAGCTCTTGCTCCGTCCTCCTGGTCCCCCTGGAGCAGGCCCCCCAGGGGAGGCACGGTCTTCCTTTCTGTCGGTTTTACTGTCCAGTTGAGACAGATCAAAAACAAGTAGACGATCATGATCAGTGGTGCTTTCCGAGAGCCTGGTAGCTACTTCCGAGCTGCAACCTGACAGCAGAGCTCACTGTGCCGTGCAGATCTGGGGGGTTGTTGCAGGCAGAGGGAAGAGCAGCGTAAAGGTCCTGAGCTGGGCGTGATGGTGGTGATGGGGGAGTGGCAGGAGAGGCCCCTGAGGTGGGAGCCAGGGGAGAGGACGTGTGATCTTAGAGGGCCATGGCGGTGAGGGCATTGTGATCCGTTATTTGGCCTTTGTCCGCTCTACCAAGCCCACAATGCATTTCATTTGTCTGTTCCGCAGCTGTTTAATGAGCACCTACTGCACACTGGGTATGCGACAGAGAACAAACTCCACAGGACCCCTTGTCCCCATGGGGTGCATGTGCTGGTTCATGGGGTAGACAGGTATAGAACACGTCTGTGTGAAGGAAATACAGCCGGATGAGGGCACAGTGTTACAGGGACTGCGGGGTTAGAGGATGGTAAGAAGGCCTCTTTCAAAAATTTCCCGGCCTCATCTGATCCTTCACCAAAAGGTACCCCTCCTCCAGGACCACCGTGGCCCACCCTGGGCATTGCTCTGAGCTCCTCCCCCCAAGAATAAGATGGCTAACAGGCTGAGCTCTGGGTGCCACTGGTGTTCCTGTGGCTGAGCAAACCGCTCCCTCTTCTTCCAGCCTCGTTCTCACTTAACAAGTATTTTTGGAGACAGGCAGTGTTGGGTCCTGGGGGTAGAGCAGTGATCAGAACACAGTAAAGATCCTGTGTGCACGGAGCCCCCCTTCTGGAGGGGAGGCCACCCCAAGACAGACCAGAGGAGTGCATGGTTATCAGTGTGTGGCGGGGAGAGGGGGGCAGCGGGAGAGCGGGGCCGCTGGCCGGGTGACAGGTGACAGGGGTCATGGAGAGCCTCGCTGAGAAGGTGACATTGGAGCGAAGACGTACAGGTGGTGAGGGGGTGAGTCAGAGCATTCCGGGCAGGCGCTGCAGCCAGTGCAAAGGCCCGGCCGCGGATGCCGGAGGCTGTGGGCTGTGCAGGTCATCACAGGGCCTTTGAGTGACGGGGTCACTGCAGGGGTTCAGCAGAGGAGGGACGCGGTGTGGCCTTGGTCCTCCTGCCTACAAATGACCTTGTGAGTCTGTCAGGAAGTTCAGTTGCGACAAGCCACACAAGACACCCCCAGCGCTTGTGGGCCTTCGGTAACTGCCGGGGGCTGGTCCAGGACAGTGTCAGGGCAGTGGATGAGACTCAGTGTATTTGCAGTGTAAGGTGGCGTGGGACCTCATTTGGGAGCAATATTGAAAGGCAGCATGTTGTGGGTAAGAGCTCGCACTGGAGCCCCACTGCCTACCTGTGACCCCTGACCCTGTGACCTGTGAGCTGTGTGACTTTAGGAGATCCGCTGACTGCTCTAGCCCTCCGCCCCTCCCTCTGGGTAGAGTTCCTAGTTGTAACCATTGCTAGGATTACCAGGAAGACTCAGAGTGGATGCTCTAAAGGACTGAGGCGTGTACTTGGTGTGTAGAGAACACTCATTCAGTATAACATGCTACTCAGTGATGGCGAACCTATGACACGCGTGTCACGTGACACACGAACTTATTTTTTTGGCTGATTTTTCTTTGTTCGATGGCATTTAAATATATAAAATAAATATCAAAAATATAAGTCTTTGTTTTACTATGGTTGCAAAGATCAAAAAATTTCTGTAGGTGACACGGTAACCAGAGTTAAGTTAGGGTTTTTCAAAATGCTGACATGCCGAGCTCACAAGGTTCGCCATCACTGTCCTAGATGCTGCCATTATCATTACTGTATGAAACTAGTACGTTAGCATGAGGCAGCTTGTTGCAGGGGAGTGGCCCACAGGTCTTGGCATCAAAGAGACTGGGAATCCCAACCTGCTTTCCCCTAGACTGGCTGTCCGACCATGGGAACCACTCCCCGTTCCTCAGTTTCCCCACTTATGAAGTGGGACCAGTAACGGCACGGGACTATTGTGATATATCCAGGTGATGGTTCCTATCGATCCGGTCAAACAATAAACATGAGCTGTGTGGCTGTGACTGGTTGCCATGGAACTGCTGCCTCTTGAGACCCTTCCCTCAGCATCCCTCTGCAGGAAACCCTCCCCCGATACATCTCCCCTTAGAAAGTCACCGACGTGCCCGAGCCGGGTTGGCTCAGTGGATAGAGTGTCAGCCCGCAGACCCAAGGGTCCCGGTTCAGTTCTGGACAAGGGCATATACTTCAGTTGTAGACTCAATCCTGGGCCCTGGTCGGGAGAGTGAAGGAGGCAGCCAATTGATGTGTCTCTCTCACATTGATGTTTCTCTCTGTGTGTCTCTCCCCTTGCCTTCCACTCTCTCTAAAAATTGATGGAAAAATATCCTTGGGTGAGGATTAACAAAATAAATAAAGCTCCTTGGAAATGAAGGAAGGAAGGAAGGAAACTCTTGGGTGCCCCAAAAGTGGAAATGTCTCTTATTTCCCAGTGGAATAATCATGAGCCTCATCAGTCCTGTCCCCCAGGAACACCCGCTGCTCCTCTCTGACCCGCAGCCCTTCAACATCTGCCCACTTGCCCTCAGAACATCACCATCCCTTGATTCCTTCTCCTGGGGACCCACCTCAATGTCAGCTCAGATGCTGCTAAATGTTCCCCTCCCTTTATGAGGGAATTCTGGCCACCTTAGCCTCACCCTTTCACTCATTCAACAAATATTTATCAATAGAGGCACTTACAGCTATAAATTTACCTCTGAGCACTGCTTTAGCTGCATCCCCTGAGTATGTTGTGTTTCCATGCATCTAACTTCCTAGTGATTTCTTCATGGATCCACTGGTGATTTGGGAGGGTGCTGTTTCATTCCCACAAATCGGTAGATATTTATGGAGCACCCACACTGCCAGGCACGGTGCCAGGTGCCAGGGCACAGTGGCGAACAAGGCAGGCCAGTCCTTGCTGTTACGTGTGAACCAGACAGGAAACACGGCAAATGAAATAGACACAGTAAATCAGTGGCAATGACCATGATGATAAAATGCAGCAGGACAAGGGGCTAGAAAGCCAGTGCTGAGGTGGAGGTGACATCCGGGCAGAGACCTGACGGAGGCAGGAGAGAGCCCTGAGACATGGGGCAGAGGGCACAGGCTCACCACATCACTTCTGTCTGCTCAGGATGGCGACCACCTCCCTCTCCCACGTAATCCAGAGAACACCCCCAAATCAGGGCTCTCCCCCCTCTCCCCTGTTCCACCCCTAACTTCCTCCACCTCAGGAACCAATCCTACTGGAGGAGGGAGTGGGTCGAGTCACACACTCACTCTGTGACTTGGACAAGCCATTTGACCTCTCTCTGCCTTGTCTTCTCATTGGTCCAGTGGGGACAACGTGGTCCCCATGCCATAGTCCTGCGGCATGTGGGGGTTCAGTGAGTTCCCCTGCACCCCTGCTCAGAAGGGCGGGGCCTGCAGGAAGTGCCAGTCAGTGTAGCTGTTAGTAAGGCACTCCGATGGAGGTGAGCCCGGCAGGGCTTCTTCCCCAAGACCCCTCCCCTCCCCTCCTCTCTGCACCCCTCCACCCCGTTTCCTCCGCGCCCACCTGCCACTCCAGCCCTGTGTCCCCACTGAGGTTCCACCCCAGGCTGCTGCTCCCACGCCAGCCACGCCTTTGCTCCTTCCGGAGATGAGGCGAACCAGAGGGTGTGAAGGACATGGGATATTGGGTCTCCTCCAAGGACACCCAGAGCTGGCGGCTAAAAATACCACCTGGGGGGAGGGAGGGGGGAGGAGGTACTCACCTTTCACCTGAGGGGGGAGAGCCAGCGGATGGATGGGTGGATGGATGGTCAGGCCCTGCCCGTGGTGGGACCACTGACTCCTACCCCTGGCTAAGGCTCAGAGCCAGGCCCCAGCGCAGGTCGGTGGCCGAGAAGCTGGCCGGAGCCTGGGAGCTTTGTCCTGCTGGCTCGCCCTGACTTGGTGGAGGTGGGGCCGAGGCTCAGGGGCCAATTGTAGGAGCTGAGTGGGGGTGGGGGGTGGGAGGGGGGAGGCAGACATGGACGGCCGCAGTCTGGCATGAAGTCATGTAAAGGAGGTGCCCAGAGAATGGCTGCCACCTGGAGGGGGCAGGAAGGGGCTCTGTGAGCGGCTGCCGCAGGCTCTGCCCCGGTCAGTGACGTCACTGATGGTACAAACAGCTCTGGGGACCCAGTGCGCCCTGCCAGGTAGTGCTGTGTCAGCCCCCTAGTGCCCCCGCACTCTAGGGCCACCGACCCTTTAGAAGTGGGGAGTGTGTGGGGAGGAGACAGGACCCTAACCCCTCTCCTGCTGTGTTTCCCGCGGTGCCAGGCTGCCCTCCCTCTCTGCCAGCCCCCTGCTGCCCCTGCTTGCCCGGCACTGTCTTCCTCCCAGTTCTCTGGGTTTGTGCTGACTCTGTCCCACCAGTAGCGACTGCGATGACACTGTACTGCCTCCCAGTTACCGGGACCAGCGCTGAGGGGCTGTGGCTGTGTTAGTTCTTGGGTCCTCCCAGCAGCCCCGGGAAGTGGGGCTGCGCTTTGTCACCTTCACTTGCCGGTGAGGAAATCCAGGCACAGAGAGGTTCGGGAATTGCCCTGGTCACACAGCTTAGGTTCAAGTCTGGCTCCTGAGGCCACCCCCTCAACCGCTCTGATAGTGACGATTGTTCTGATTGGACAGAACCAGAGGTGACTGAGGGCGGAGGACTGGCCAGGGGGGCGGGGCGGGCTGGGACAGAGCAGAGGCCTGAGTGTTTGCAAAGGGGATTGAGACCAGAGGTGCTGGGAGAATGCGGGTCGGGGCAGGAGAGAACACAGGGGCCTGCTGGCAGTACTGGGGATCCAGGGTGAGGGGGGCAGAGAGGGGTGTGTGAGGCCGCGGAGAAGACGGGGTGGATGTGAGCCTCCAGGGTGGAGATCCGCGCCCGCCTGCTTGCTCAGCTGCACCCTTTTCTCCGCAAGGTCTCGCATCCCCGACCCGGCTGAGATGGAGGCCAACGCAGCCGGCAGCGGCGCGGGGGGCGGAGGCATCGGGGGCGAGGACGGGGTGCACTTCCAGAGCTACCCCTTTGACTTCCTGGAGTTCCTCAACCACCAGCGCTTCGAGCCCATGGAGCTGTACGGGGAGCACGCCAAGGCGGTGGCTGCCCTGCCCTGCACCCCGGGGCCCCCGCCGCAGCCCCCACCGCAGCCCCCGCCACCCCAGTACGACTACCCGCCCCAGGCCGCCTTCAAGCCCAAGGCCGAGACGCCTTCCTCCTCCTCCTCTTCGTCCTCCTCCTCCTCTTCCTCCTCCTCGACCTCCTCCCAAGCCAAGAAGCCTGACCCGCCCCTGCCGCCCGCCTTCGGGGCGCCCCCGCCCCCCCTCTTTGACGCTGCCTTCCCCGCCCCGCAGTGGGGCATCGTGGACCTCTCGGGACACCAGCACCTGTTTGGGAACCTGAAACGAGGAGGACCCGCTTCGGGGCCGGGGGTGACGCCTGGGTTGGCCACGGCCACCGGGACCCCCGGGCCGCTCCCCGCCCCGGCACAGACCCCGCCGGGACCCGTCGCGGGGGCTCCCTGCGATCCCACCAAGGACGACAAGGGCTACTTCCGGCGGCTGAAGTACCTGATGGAGCGGCGCTTCCCGTGCGGCGTGTGCCAGAAGTCCTTCAAGCAGTCCTCGCACCTGGTGCAGCACATGCTGGTCCACTCGGGCGAGCGGCCCTACGAGTGCGGCGTCTGCGGCCGCACCTACAACCACGTCTCCAGCCTCATCCGCCACCGCCGCTGCCACAAGGACGCCCCGCCCGCCACCGGGGTCCCACTGCAGCCCGGGGTGGCCCTTCCGCCCTTGGGTCTGCCGGCGCCCCCCGCCGCCGGGGTCCCCCCCTCGATCCCTGCTGGCCCTCCGCCCACGCCCACCGCCCCCGCCGCCGCTGCCGCCGCCTCCGTGGACGGAAACGCAGTTCCGGGCGCCCCGGCGAGCGTGGGGGCGCCCCCTCCCCCGCCGGCCGCGGGTGGCGGCGAGGGCCCCTTCGCCTGCCCGCTCTGCTGGAAAGTGTTCAAGAAGCCCAGCCACCTGCACCAGCACCAGATCATCCACACCGGCGAGAAGCCCTTCTCGTGCTCCGTGTGCAACAAGAGCTTCAACCGCCGGGAGAGCCTCAAGCGCCACGTGAAGACGCACTCGGCCGACCTGCTGCGCCTGCCCTGCGGGGTGTGCGGCAAGGCCTTCCGCGACGCCGCCTACCTGCTCAAGCACCAGGCGGCGCACGCGGGCGCGGCGGGGCCCCGGCCCGTGTACCCCTGCGACCTGTGCGGCAAGTCCTACTCGGCGCCGCAGAGCCTGCTCCGCCACAAGGCCGCGCACGCGCCGCCCGTCGCCCCCGGCGGGGTGGCGGATGCGCCCAAGGACGCGGCGGCCGCCGTCTCGCAGCCCGCGCCCGCCTTCCCCCCGGGCCCCTACCTGCTGCCCCCCGACGCCCCTGCCACCGACACCGAGAAGGCGGCGGCGGCCGCGGCGGCCGTGGTGTACGGGGCCGTGCCCGTGCCGCTCCTGGGCGCGCACCCGCTGCTGCTCGGCGCGGGGACCAGCGGGGCGGGTGGCGCGGCCGCCGGCGGCCCCGGAAAGACCTTCTGCTGCGGCATCTGCGGGCGCGGCTTCGGGCGCCGCGAGACCCTGAAGCGCCACGAGCGCATCCACACGGGCGAGAAGCCGCACCAGTGCCCGGTGTGCGGGAAGCGCTTCCGCGAGTCCTTCCACCTGAGCAAGCACCACGTGGTGCACACCCGCGAGCGCCCCTACAAGTGCGAGCTCTGCGGCAAGGTGTTCGGCTACCCGCAGAGCCTGACGCGCCACCGCCAAGTGCACCGGCTGCAGCTGCCCTGCGCCCTGGCCGGGGCCGCCGGCCTCCCCACCACCCAGGGCGCGCCGGGGGCCTGCGGCCCGGGCTCGGGGGCCGCGGCCGCGGGGGCCGCCGAGGGCCTGAGCTACGCCTGCTCGGACTGCGGCGAGCACTTCCCCGATCTCTTCCACGTCATGAGCCACAAAGAAGCCCACATGACGGAGAAGCCCTACGGCTGCGACGCCTGCGGCAAGACCTTCGGCTTCATCGAGAACCTCATGTGGCACAAGCTGGTCCACCAGGCCGCCCCCGAGCGCCTGCTCCCGCCGGCGGCCAGCGGCCAGCAGCCCGCGGACGGCCCTGGCGGCGCCGTCGAGGCAGCCAGCATGCTGGACAACGGGCTGGCCGGGGAGGTGGGGGCGGCCGTGGCGGCGCTGGCAGGGGTGTCCGGGGGCGATGACGCTGGCAGCACGGCGGGCGCCGGGGGCGCGGGGGGTGCCAGCTCCGGCCCCGAGCGCTTCAGCTGTGCCACTTGCGGCCAGAGCTTCAAGCACTTCCTGGGGCTGGTCACTCACAAGTACGTGCACCTGGTGCGGCGGACCCTGGGCTGCGGGCTCTGCGGCCAGAGCTTCGCCGGCGCCTACGACCTGCTCCTGCACCGGCGCAGCCACCGGCAGAAGCGCGGCTTCCGCTGCCCGGTGTGCGGCAAGCGCTTCTGGGAGGCGGCCCTGCTGATGCGCCACCAGCGCTGCCACACGGAGCAGCGGCCCTACCGGTGTGGCGTGTGCGGCCGAGGCTTCCTGCGCTCCTGGTACCTGCGGCAGCACCGCGTGGTGCACACCGGCGAGCGGGCCTTCAAGTGCGGCGTGTGCGCCAAGCGCTTCGCGCAGTCGTCCAGCCTGGCGGAGCACCGGCGGCTGCACGCGGTGGCGCGCCCGCAGCGCTGCGGAGCCTGCGGCAAGACCTTCCGCTACCGCTCCAACCTGCTGGAGCACCAGCGGCTGCACCTGGGCGAGCGCGCCTACCGCTGCGAGCACTGCGGCAAGGGCTTCTTCTACCTGAGCTCCGTGCTGCGCCACCAGCGGGCGCATGAGCCCCCGCGGCCGGAGCTGCGCTGCCCCGCCTGCCTCAAGGCCTTCAAGGATCCCGGCTACTTCCGCAAGCACCTGGCGGCCCACCAGGGCGGCAGGCCCTTCCGCTGCTCCTCCTGCGGCGAGGGCTTCTCCAACACCTATGGCCTCAAAAAACACCGCCTGGCGCACAAGGCCGAGGGCCTGGCGGGGCCTGGAGCAGGGGCCGGCACCTTGGCCGGGAAGGAGGCCTGACCTGGGTGGCTTCCCAGGTGCCACTGCACTCAGATGGCCCCTTCCAGGCGTGCGCCTCCCCGGCCGCCGGTCAGACTGCCCCCTCCGCGCTGTTCTCCCTCCGTCCTTCAGAACTTCAGGCAGCCCGGCCTCCGTCCAGGCCGTGCTGTACAAACCCCAGGCTGTCACTCCCACCCTGGACCCCTCTGGCCCTCCTCCCATCCCATCTGACACTGAACTTGATCCTCCGTCTGACCCGTTTTGTAACCCCCATCAGCCCGCCCAGCAGCGCTCTGTCCCCCACAAGCTCTGGGGGAGACGGGCAGGAGCTGCCCTTCCTCTTCCCTTGGTTTCCGGCTGGACAGTGGGATTTGAGCGGAGTGGGGAGGGCGCAGGGGGCCTGGGGGCCCTTTCGGATTGTGGGGTGGGGGGCGGGGTGGCAGACGCGGCTTGTACAGAGCAGAGATAATAAACGTATCACCAGGGCGGTGGAGTCCTTCCTTGCCTCCGGGGCTGGGATAAGTGCTGGCAGAGGGAAGGGTGAGGACACTCGCTTCCCCGGGATTTTGATTCTCCCACATCCTTCACCCCGCCCTGCACCCTCTGCCTTTCCTCACCCCCTGGATGGCTGAGTGATCACCGCGTCCAGGACAGGTAAGTCTGCTCTCGGGAAATGCCAGCGTGCCCAGACTCCTTCCCCTTCAAGGGGCCATCGCATCTGTTCACAGCCAACAGTGCCCGAAGCCCCATCGGCCACGCTTCGCTGGGCACTGGGAAACACGCCCCTTGTCCCGGAGAGAGACGGAAAGAAAGTCCTGGCCGGCCATGTGTGTTCTGGCCTCGTGTGGAGTCACAGGTTGCTCAGAGCACCTGCCTCTCTGGGATAATTTGGGGGCGTTCCTAAAGCCCTTCAAGCCCTCGTGTGGGTTCTCAGGATAGAGATGTGCAACGTGTGACCCCATTTGTCAGAAGAGGAGGCTGAGGTCCTGGAGAAGGGAAGCTCCAAGGACACCTGGCGGGGTCGGGCCAGAGCTGGCCCTGCAGTCCCACACGCCTTGGTGTGGGATGAAGACACAGTCTAGCTTGTCACTGCCCCCCCCCCCCCACACACACACCCTCTGGAAGGCAGCCACCCAGTGTGGCCACCACGCTGTAAAGCTGAAGACCCAATGTCCCAGGCTCAGAAGTCCCCGGATGTGGAGCAGCACCCTGAAACACACACGGGCTGAGGGAGCACGGAGGAGTCACCTTACAGACTCAAGGGCCAAACCAGCTTCCGGGAGGAGAAAGTGACTCCTGAGCCATGACATAAAGCCGGGTCACGCAGGCCAAGGATGCCAGGGGGAGGGCTTAGCGTGTCTGGCCAAACCTGGCTATTCTGGAGAGTTTCAAACAGATTAGAGCAGATGGGAGGGTTGGGGTGCGGGAAGGTGATCCTGAAGGAGCTCGGGTGACCCCAGACTCTGGAAGCTGGCGGCTGCCAGGCCGATCCCAGCCCCTGACACATTCCGATTAGCCTGTGCATGCAAACAAGAAACAGCCCTACGGCGTGGCTCAGTGGCTGTGAATCAGGAGGTCACGGTTCAATTCCCGGTCAGGCACATGCCTGGGTCGTGGGCTCAGTCCAGGAGGCAGCCAATCAATGATTCTCATCATTGATGTTTCTATCTCTCCCTCTCCCTTCCTCTCTGAAATCAATAACAATAGATTGAAAACAAAGAAAAACACCCAAAAATGTGGACTTGGTTGCCAACATTTGAAAATCAAAACGTTTTACCTAACGTGAACTGCTGGATAATGTAGACGCTGTCGGCCCAGCCTGCCTCCTTCAGGCAGGAGCCATGCAGATGGGGCACCCATTCTCCAACCTGTCACCAGGCCCCACTCCCCCAACCCCAACTCTGAGCCCCAGTGCCAGCCTCCATATTTCCCCTGGAACCCGCCACCTTCCTCATTTCCCTTGGCCCCAGCAGGCACCCAGGTTTAAGACCCCTTCTTAAAGCCACGAGGGGCTGTGGGCTGGAGATGAGGTGGGATCTGTGGTTCTGCAGGAGGCTCGTGGCTGTGGGATGGAGAATGGAGGCGGGGCAGCTGCACAGTTATCCCCAGGTGAGGCCTCATTGGCTTGGTCTACGAGTAGTGATGGTGCAAAGGAGCATTCAGGTCCCAAAGAAATTTCACTGGCTCGGGAGCAGGACATTGAAAAGGGATTAGATAAGCGGGTGAGGGGCGAAGGCTCAAGCGACAGGCCCAGGTTTCTACCCCGGCGTCGGGGAGACAGGAAATGCGGGCATTTCTTTGGGGAAAACAGAAAGTTGTGTTCACATTATGACCGGGCACCTCCTCTCTCCTGGGGAGCGCTGGGGGAGCAGGAATGTGAGCAAACCCGGGCTCTCCTTCCTTAATACTGATCAGAGGGGTCCCTTCATTTTGCCAACCACCCCTGGCCCCGCTCCCATAGCTGCACCACACACCACCTCTGCATAGCCAGACGCTGTCCACCCCATGCTAAGGTTTGGAGAAGGGTGTGCTGCAGTCCCCTGTTGGTGGCAATGCCATAATGTGGCCCCTTGACCTCCAGCCCCCCGCGCAGACAACCCAAACACAAGACTGACCTAGAGCAACCCTTCTGAAAGCCCTTTAATAGGATCGCACTGGAGGCCGCCCACCTCCAGCTCCCAAGTCCTCCCCTCGCCCCATTTCATTGCACAGCTGCCACGCGCTGGCCATCCGCTGGCCTTGGGGCAGCTGGGCAGGCAGTAAGCTGTTTGCTTCAGATCGGGAGTGGAGATTAGAGAACCCTGAGGCTTTCCGTAGAGCTGGGTGGGGGTGGGCTGAGACTAATGCTCTAGGAGCTGGGCATGAGGTGGCGTTTGCTGCCTGGATTTCAGTGGCCTTAGAAGAGAAGTCTGGTGGGTTAAGGGGGGACGTCCCCATGGGGACAGGGACAGCAGCTCTTGGAGTCGAGATCCTCACCGTTGGTCAGGCTGAATTCTGGAGGTTCCAGTGCTCTAGTCAATGACTTGGGGGCCCCCTGGCTTGAGGTGATGGGATTCCAGTCTCTATGGAGGACCGGGCAGGCGTCTCCCATGTTCAGTGCAACCAGTGAGGTAGGCAAAGGATTCCATCCTGGTCCACCCTAGGCCCCAAGACAGTTGAGGGTTCAGCGATGAAGGGCTGGCCAAGGACACGGGGATAGACCCCGGACCTGCCCATCCCCTCAGCCCTGGCTCCGCCTGCGTAGGATGCAGACTCTGTCTTGCACAACAAGCAGGCAGACGGGACAGACGTTCAGCCCGTGTTCCTTGCATTTAGCTGGACATCCAATGGGCTGCGTTGGTGCCTTTCTCTGACTCTGAGCTGGCCCGTGGGCTTGTGGGAGCCCGGAACGTGGCTGTCCCTCTGCTCTCCCCCAACCTCCCCTCTTCTGTCAGCGGCCCCCTTGTCCCACCCGACCCCTCCCCTGCAACCTGCCACCTACCGCCCACAGTGACCAGCCTACTGGTCGACCTTCACCTTCATGGTCGCTGTCTCCCCACGCCCCTCTTCGCGAGCGTTTCCCGCCCCACACCCACTCCCCGGCCCCTCGGCCCCCGCCGCCAGCTGGATCCCGGCGTCTCTGGGCCCGGGCCCCGGGCCGTGGAAGTGCGTGCGCTGGTGCTTGCGGAAGTTGGACGAGTTGTTGAAAGTGCGGGCGCAGAGCGCGCAGCGGAAGGGGCGCTCGCCGGTGTGGATGCGCGCGTGGCCGCTCAGCACCGAGGACTGCGTGAAGCCCTTGCCACAGACGCCGCAGTGGTAGGGCCGCTCGCCCGTGTGCACCCGCTCGTGGTCGCGCATGTCCGAGGAGCGGCGGAAGGGCTTGGCGCAGAACCGGCAGGCGAACGGCTTCCCCACGGCCGCGCCCGCCGCCGCCGCCGCCATCACCACCTCGGACCGCTCCGGGGGCACCCCGGGCCCCTGTCCCCGAGCCGCCGCCGCCTCGGGGGGCCTCTCGGAGGTCCCGGGCTCCGCCCCGTGCCGGTGCTGGTGCCGCAGCAAGGCCGCCAGAGCCCTGAAGGCGCGGGGACAGAGCGGGCAGCGGTAAGGGCGCTCTCCCGTGTGCAGGCTGTAGTGGGCGCGGAGGCTGGCGGGGCCCGGGCAGCTGTGGCCACACACGTGACACCGGCTGGGGTCCGCACCCTGTCCGCCGGCCTCGGCCCCGGCCAGGTGGCCGTGTTCGTGGAACAGCAGCTCGGAGACCAGACGGAAGGCAGCCGGGCACAAGGCACAGTGAAGAGAGCCTGGCTCCGGGGGCTCGGGGACCAGGGTGGTGTCTGTCACCTTCACCACCTGGATCTCAATGAGGTCAGGCGGGGGCGTGGCGGGGCTGCTGTCATCGGGCACCAGGACCTGGGATGGGGGTGGGGGGAGAAGAGAGGAGCCTGTGGACCCTGCCCCAAGGCCTCCCCAACACGCCCCACTTATGTAAAACCTCATCTCCTTTGTATCCCCTGCATTCTAGGTCCTGCTGTAGCCCCATCAAGACTTCCCCTCCCGGCCAAACCATGAGCCGGCCATGTCTCTCCGCCCCTCCAGTTAAACGCAGGCCTGAAAGGGCCTCTGTGCTGGGCCCGCTCCTGGCAGCCCATCTCGCCAGCAGCCCGAGTGACCTTTAGAAAATGGAAATCAGATCAAGTCATTTCCCACTCAAAACGCTCCGTGGCTCCAGCTGCCCTGAAAAATCCCAGACCGCCGAGGAATATCGGCTGCCACCTGCCCCTGCTTATCTCGCGGGCCCGGGTGTAAATATCAGCCGGCACACAGCTGACTGCTCTCGTCTAAATTTAGCTCTTCCACCCCCACTCCGTCTTTATTTCCTTTCTGGAACTCTACACAATCCACCTCCTCAATGCCTCTCTCCCCTACCAGACTGCAAGCTGCGGGCGAGCAGCGGCCTCATCCGCCTCCTCATCCACCCATCCACCGAGCCCCCAGGTAAATAGCTCAGCAAATGTTTGTTGAATGAATGAATGAGTGTCCTCACGCTCCAGCCCCGAGTGGGGGAACCTGAGAGTGGCCTCAAAGCCACCTGGAGCGGTGATTTCTCCCTCAAAAACCCTCCCTTGGGAATTCCAGACGCATCACCCAGGCCCTTACAGAGCATCACACCCCCACGCCAACATGGGTGCCCCAAGATCACCTTCCCAGCCTGCCACCCCAGCCCGCAAGCCCCACAGTCTGGTGGAGGCCCCGCCCCTCTGAAGGCTCCGCCCCCTAACTTGACAAGTTCAATGCCTGGGACCCATCCACCGCCCAGATGCTCCCCAGGCCCCGCCCCAGTAAACCCCGCCCCAACGCCACCATAGGCTCCGCCATAGGCCACGCCCCCATCACAACCCGGGAAACCCCGCCCCCAGGCCACGGCTCTAAGCACCTCCCCCGCCCAGCCTCAGAGGCCCCGCCCCGGCCCCGCCCCCTGCCCTGCGGCCTCCTCCCGCCCGGAGCCCTCGCCCCGGTCCCCTTCTCGTTCGCACCAGGTCTGGCAGCTCCGGGGAGCGCGGCTCCCGGGCCGCCGAGCTCGGACTCTGGGGCTCCGGGCGCTCCGCGGCCATCTTGTGCCCAGGCCCCGCCCCCTTGGCCTTCAGTCGCCCTGGAAGGGGGTGTGGCTCGCGCCGGCGTCATAGCCACCGCGCAGGCGCCCTGGGGTGGGCGGGGCTTTCAGGTAAGCCTGAGTAACCCCACCTGTCACCTAACCCCCATCCCCCGCCCCCCACCACACACACCGAGACAGCCGCGGGGGACGCTGGGGGACTGCGAATTTCTCTTTAAAAAATATTTTTATTGATTTCAGAGAAGAAGGGAGATAGAAACATCCATGATGAGAGAGAATCACTGATCGGCAGCCTCCCGGGCGCCCCACACTGGGGATGGAGCCTGCAACCCTGGCGTGTGCCCTTGACCTGGAATCCAACCGTGACCTCCTGGTTCATAGGTCCACGCACAACCACTGAGCCACACAGGCTGGGCTAGGGTTTCCCCCTTTTAACCAGCTTAATAGGCTCTGCCTGTCAACCGACCCTCGCCAGAATTTAGTAACCTTTGCTGGTGTTTGCATGGCAGGCTTTTGTCGTCGCCTGCTCTGCGTGGCTCGGGATCGCGCAGTGAAGCTAAGTTTATGAACGGAAGGATTTTTAGATCCGTTTACAGAAAGGGATTCCGCAAACAGCAGCGCTGGCGGGCGGGCTGCAGCTCAGAGCCGCCGGCTGCTGTGACGCCTGGGAAAAGACAGGTGTTTCCGGCAGCACCTGGGACAGGGCTGGCCTCTCTGTCACCCACGTATCCTTCGTGGCCTGGCTGTGACCTCGGAGAAGTTGCCACACTGCTCTGGGCCACGTGCACATCTGCTCGCGTGTGAAACTGTCGGGTGCTGTGAGAACCCAGTGGGAAAGGAGACGAGAAAGACCTTGGGGGCACCCCTACACGGTTTTTGTGGAAGGGAAGCTAGGGCATGCCTAAAAATGACAGCCCTTCCCCAATTCCCTGTTTCTCCTCGTTATGGGAACATGATAAGATTACACTCTCCTTTGCAGTTAGGTGTGGTCGTGTGTGTGTGTGTGTGTGTGTGTGTGTGTGTGTGTGTGTGTGTGTTTGCCAGTGAGCAGTTAGTGAAAGCTCAAAGTGAGAGCCAGCCAGGCAGTCACCAGGTCCGGTTCCTGGGTTCCTGCCCTTCTTTGCTTGGGGATCCGCTGGTTGAAGTTAATACATTGAGGACGGATCACGAGAATTATCACGTCCTATTACACAATGTTTTACAGCGTATCGTACTTTAAAAAGATATTAGCTTGTAAGAACATGTAATAAGTAACTTCAAAATGCAACGGGTATTTAATTTTAAGGCGTGCCTTTAACATTTATGTAAAACGTTTTTGTACTCGTCCAATAGAAACTTATCTGGCCACTGGGCAAAGTTAGCAATAAAACTCCTGGTCCGCAATGCGTTAAGTTTCCAGTCAGCCCGAGTCCTGGAGGATCTGCAGTGAACAACCCGGGCTTCCTTGGAGATGTAGCATTAACACGTACATTTGTTGTGTCAAGCCACCGAGTTTTGGGGCTGTTTGCAGCATAACCTATTCTATCTTGACTAGCGCAAAAAGGGAGTCTTTTATTTATATTTATCTTATTCCTAGAGGCCCGGTGCATGAGATTCCTGCACGGGTAGGGTTCCTAGGCCTGGCCTGCAATCAGGGCCAATCAGATTCCCCACCTCTTTCTTCCCTCGCTCCCTCAACGCCATATTCCCACCATGTTCCACACTGCCATGTTCCGCACTGCCCCCTCGTGGTCAGCGCGCATCATAGCGATTGAACTCTTGGTCTATGGTAGAACTCCCCCAGGGGACAATTTACATATTAGCCTTTTAATATATAGGATGAACTACTCCTGTATACAAAAGTATTCAGAATAAACAACTCCCTCTACTTACTAATAACCTTAAAATATACAGCATGACAGATGCAATCTAAGCCCACAGTGTACCCCACCCGTTCTCCTCCCTCTGTCACCTGAGGTTATCAGAGTTTGCATGTTCTGTTTCTCTTTCCCACGCGTGACTTTCTTACTTTGCTACATTTATTAAGTGATATGGCATTGGTCACTATCTCCAGTGCTTTCAAGGGCCCCTAAAAGTGCCATTAGCCCTGTATGTATCTGGTGTAGGCATTATAAACTTTTTTTTGAGCAGTTGATAATCTGCTTTTTCTAGGTTAGATGTGACAAGTTCTTTATTATTGATGTATTACCGATGCCCCCCATTGCCTCCCTTTTGCCCCCTCCACTGAGGTCCTGTCCTACCTGAGACCTTCATTTCACTATTGTCTGTGTCCATGTGTTATGCATATATGTTCTTTGGTTAATCTTTTCCCTTCCTGCCCCCCATCCCCTCTCCTCTGAGATCTGTCAGTCTGTTCCATGCATCCAGGCCTCTGGACTGGTTTTTTTCTTTAGTTTATTTTGTTCGTTAGATTCCACATATAAGTGAGAGCATATGGTATTTGTCTTTCTCTGACTAGCTTATTTCACTTAGCTTAATCATCTCCATGCCTGGCTGGCGTGGCTCTGTGACCCATTGACCAAAAGGTCACAGTTTGATTCCAGGTCAGGGCACATGTCTGGGTTGTGGGCTCCATCCCCAGTGGGGGGCATGCAGGAGGCAGCCGATCGATGATTCTCTCTCATCATTGATGTTTCTATCACTCTTTCCCTCTCCGTTTCTCTCTCTGAAATCAATAAAAATATTTTTTAAAAATCTCCAGGTCCATCCATGCTATTGCAAAGAGTAAGAGATCTTTCTTCTTCTTCTTATTCTTTTTTTTAACCGCCGCATAGAATCCCATTGTGTAATAATGGTCTATTTTTATCCACTTGTCTACTGATGGGCGCTTGGGCTGTTTCCAGAGCTTAGCTATTGTAAATGCCGCTGCTATGAACATAGGGTGCATATATTCTTCCTGATTGGTGCTGAGCAGTTGCTAATCTGAGCTGCTCTGAATTGTCCAGCTCCTTTCCCAGGCAAAGACTTGTGCAAGTGAGGGGCCTCCGAAGAGTAAGCTTCCTTCGCTTCATGGGCCTCCGTTGAATTTGAGACACCAAAGGACCTTTCCCTTTGGAACCAACCTGTACAACATTCTTTCGTGATGCAGAACATATCCATGCGTTTCCGAATGTCAGTGTTTTAGCTGTTTTCCCCACCCGTTTCTCCCAGGTGACATTTCCATACATATGTTGGTCTTTGTCGCCCCCAAGAGGCCTAGGTGAGTTCCTGGATGCAGCACGTACCCAATAAAAATACGACCTCTCGCTTCTACGGGGAAGGAAGGCAGGGACGATTTGGGTCTGGGTCGCTTCCCCTCTTAGCCCCAGAAGCTGGCATATAGGAGACACTGAACGAGGATCCGTTGCACAAAACGACTGAGATTCAGGTCTGCGGAACTAGAAGCTCTCGGAACTGTTCCTTCAAGAGTGTGTTTCCGGTCGAATGGCTTTCGCGTGAACACCTTTCCGACTTTTTGCGGGTCGGAGCCCGAGGGCCCAGAAGGTTGGGTCCCACCGCTTCCTGTGTCCCTGGGAACACAGGGACGGAAAGGCTCATGCCCCGATCAGGGGTCGCTAAGCATCAGGTGGAGGGTCCCTGGGAGAGTTTGGAGCGATGCTCCCGTCGGCATCCAAGAGCAGAACTGACAGACGGGGGTGGGGGTGGGGGGTACCATGGGGAGGACAGAGGAGGAGCCCTCGGGAACATAGAAGGGCCTAAACCAGGGAGTCCTTGGTGGGTCTTGGAGGGAGACGGTGGGAGGAGATGGAAGGGGCTGAATACAGGCTCTGAGGTGACAGGCTGCCTTCTAAGGGGATGAAACATTTAGTGTCAGAGGACTAGCCTGAAAGGAAGAGATCTTGGCGTTGGGGAGAGAGACGCTCAGGGACTCTGGGGGGAGTTTGGAAGGGAGGAGGGTTACCCTGATGGGGTGGAATGGAGATGCAGGAAAGAGAAAACCTGCTAGTGGTTGAAGGAGGAGGTGGAGGGCAATACAGTAAAGCAGTGGTTCTCGACCTTGGCTGCACATTAGAATCACCTGGGCATCTTTTTAAAATCCTGATTTCCGGGCCCCATCCTCCGGGGAATTCTGTTTCTTTGTTACTCATGTTGTGGCCTCACCCCATAACAAAGAAACAGAATTTTTGGAGGATGAGGCCCAGAAATCAGGATTTTAAAAAGATTCCCAGGTGATTCTCATGTGCAGCCAAGGTTGAGAACCACTGTAGTAAAGGAATATATGAGCCACATGGGTGCGAGGGGTGTGAGCAGGCCCTCAGCTCACCTCGTAGGAACCAGCTGATGGATGAAGATACCGGTGCCCATCCTGGGAGCACTGGAAAGCAGTGATGTAGAGTCTAGAGCAGGGGTGGGCAAACTTTTTGACTCGAGGGCCACAATGGGTTCTTAAACTGGACCGGAGGGCCGGAACAAAAGCATGGATGGAGTGTTTGTGTGAACTTATATAAATTCAAAGTAAACATCATTCCATAAAAGGGTGCGGTCTTTTTTTTTTTTTTTAGTTTTATTCATTTCAAACGGGCCGTAGTTTGCCCACGGCTGGTCTAGACTCTAGAGTCTGGGCACAGACAAGGCCATGGGAACCCCCCCAGCTGCCCGGAGAGATGAGTTGCAGGAGTCGGGGAAGGAGGATGACGTAGGTAAGCAAGGACTGGGGGGTGCAGGCAGGTCCTGTGGCCACTTCGGCCCTTAGCCAACCGCTCCCCACCTTCCTTCAGCTGCTCCTCTGGCTTAAAGGAGACTGTGATTTCATCCTGGAGGAACAGGGTTTTCCAACCCTAGCAGCTACCCCTCCCCTGGGTTAGCCCCTTCCTCCCTCTGGGCCTGTGGGCTCATCTCCTGTCCTGAGTCAAGGCCAACGCCTGCTCGTTCACCTCAAGAGCATATGGCACACGTACACATTCCCGTGGGCGTGAGAGGACAGCCAGGAAGTCAGTGGCGCTGACCCCACAGGTTCATGGCTGCCCTGGGTGCCTGCAGGCCTCCCAGAATGCTGCCTGTCTCAAGGCCCGGGTCCTCGATCATGAAAACACCTCGCTCCACCTGGGGGTTTTCGAGGAGGCCTTCCAGCAGCCCAGCAGTCTTCGCGGCATCTACTCACCCACCAGGCGTCCTGTCCCTGCTCCCCTGTCCTGGTGGCTCGGGATCATGGGGGACCTGGCTCAGTATGTCCTGGTGCTCAGGGGAGACTGAGTCCATTACAGATGGGGGCACAGAACGGACGCCTTTAGCAAGCCATCCGGCAATTCCCCCGGGTCTCCAGTTCCCAGCCGGGGGGTTGTCAGTTAAAGAACTAGGCTGCTCCAATGCACAAGGGTGCACTCATTTCTGGGCCATTCTACCCAAGACTGCATGATCTCCAGCTGCAGAATGTGCTGGAAGTCCTTGGGCGGAAGCAGGAGGCACTTCCCAGGGCGACATCCTGTCTCTGAGTCCCTTTTAGTCTTACCCGAGAGGCAAGGGATTTTTGTTTGTTTGATTGTTTGGTTGAGCCTCACCTGAGGATAAGTTTCCATTGGTTTTTAGAGGGAGCAGAAGGGAGAGGGAGAGGCAGAGAGAAACATCGATGTGAGAGAGACCCATCTATTGGTTGCCTCCTGCACGCACCTGGACCAGGGCCAGGGAACCTGCAACTGACATACGTGCCATTGCCCGGAATTGAACCCAGGACCCTTCAGTCCCCAGGTCGATGCTCTATCCACTGAGCCAAACTGGCTGAGGGTCCTGGGTTTTAACTCTGCACTGGGTGGACTTTGAGACGGGGCGTTCACTCTCTGGCCCCAATATCCCGCCTATAAAACAGGAGCTCCTCCCTGTCAGCAGCCGCATGGGAGTGATCTGCCAAAGTGCGAAGGCATCCGTGTTCCTGCCTGTCCTTTGTTCCTCCCGGGTCACCCATGTCGTCCTCTCGGTGCCCCCAGGCTCAAGCGGTCTCTCATACTGACCGCCATGGGTTGCCCTACCCGTCCTGTGGCTGGAGCAGCTCAGGGTAATGCCAGGCAGGTGGGCCAGGGCCGCCAGGCCTTCTGTCCCTGCACTCTCATTCCTGTGGATGGTGGGGCCTCATAACCTTGTCCCAGGAAAGAAGTGGGGGTGAGGGGGAGGAGGGAGGTAATGCTTCACGTTTGGAGGTGATTGCACTCATTCATTCATTCATTCATCATGTAACCAATATTGAGCCGAGCCCCTACCCTCTCTGAGACGTTGCCAGGTCCTGAGGATGGAAGGTTGGCCGGGACAGAGCTGGGCCGGGCCTTGGTGGAGAGCGGGGAAAGGGGGGTAGTACAGCGGGAAACGAGTAAACAAGCCAGGCCAGCGCAGCGGTGACAGGAAGCTGAGGAAATAGGGGGGGGGGGGGAGAGGGGCGGGCCAGGGCAGGCGTCCCCGACCTGACCTCTGACACAGTCAGCGGAGCCTGAGAGCGGAAAGGACCCGGCCCTGTGAGGGGAACAGCAAACACAGCGTCTCTGGGGACGGGAGAGGTTTGGGGGGCAGCCCGGCAGTGATGGGGACCAGTTCACACGGGGCCTGAGGGCTCTGGGTTTTATTCTAAATGCAGGGAGGAGGGTTTTAAAGCGGGAACGACCATTTGTGTGTGTGTATGTGGGTGTGTGTGAGTGTGTTTTTATTTATTTATTTTTTATTGATATCAGAGAGGAAGAGAGATAGAAACATCAATGAAGAGAGAGAACCATTGCCTGGCTGCCTCCTGCACGCCCCACATTGGGGATGGAGCCCGCATCCCCGGCATGTGCCCTTGACCAGAACCGAACCCGCGACTCTTCAGTCTGCAGGCTGACGCTCTACTCGCTGAGCGAAGCGGGCCAGGGCGGCCACTTGCGTTTTAGATTTAAACGACGATAAATCAAATTCCAGGTCCTCCGTGCGCAATAGCGCCACGTGGCGAGTGGCTGTCCCATTGGACCGCGCGCCCGTTCCAGCCTCGCGGGAAGTTCCTTTGACAGCTCTCCGGGCTGGACCGACAATAGGCCCCTTCTCTCCCTCTGCACCCCCCGCCCCCACTTTCCGGGTGTCACGCGGCGCCGCCCCGAACCCGCGGACCCCGCCGCCTGCAGGGGACCCCGCGGCGTGCGCCTCACCTCCCGGCGCAGCTGGGGGTGTAACTGCGGGCGCCCCGAGCGCGGCCGGGTCTCCAAAAGCTCCCGCACCCGGCGCGACCTCCGCACGCCCGCCCACGCCGCCTCCCTGCCTCAGTTTCCCCCCCTGACCACTGCGCTCTGTGCCCGGTGCCATCAAGACGGGGCAGCTGCTATCCCTTGGGCCTCGAGCTTTCCTGCCCAGTGGGAAGTGACCCCGCGCCCCGATCGGCTATGTCTGACCGTCTCTGGGCCTCAGTTTCCCCACACGCTGGTGGGAAAATAATGGCTGTGCCACCTCAGAACCGGCGGCGGCTTCTGGACCTCGGCCTCCCCATTGGTCCGTCCCGCCCTGGGCACGGTTGGGCGGGGGGCGCAGGGGGACCGCCCGGTGGAAAGGGAACAACTTGGGCGCGCACGCCCATTCCTACTGGAACTTTGGGCGGACTCACCGCGCCCGACCCCCGTTTATCAACCGATCACTGTCACAGCGACCGGACGGTTCCTGTCGGGGCTGTTGGGGAGCAGGGGACGGGCATCTGCGCTTCCCGCGCCCTCCGTTCTCCCCTCCCCGCGGCCAGGCGCTGGGTGAAGGCGGGCAGAAGGGCGGCGGAACCTTTGTGGCGGAGCGCGCGTTCCCTGCCGGCGCCTTTTCCCAGGGACGCCGCCGCTCCCCGCGCCCCCACGCCCGCGCCCCCTGCGCTCGCGTCGCCGGCGCCGCCGGCGCGGAACTCCCGGAAGTCTTGGTCCCGTCCCCGCCGGCGCTCGCGAGGGGGAACCCGGGCCTCCCGGGACCTCGGCCTGCACCTCCGGACCCGAGAGGCCGCCGCACCGGGTACGGGGGCCGGGACGGAGGGAGGAGCCTGGCCCGGCCCGGGGACCGCGCAAAGCCGGGCGGGGCGGGGAAGGGGGCTGGCGCTCCCGGGTGGGGGTGGGGCGGGGCGTCGGTCGGAACCGGGGGATGGGGGTTGGGGGGACGGAGGCGCCAGCCGGTGGGAGGGGGCGAGGGGACCCCGGAATGCACCGAGGAAGGGGTGGAGGGCCCTGCTGGGCATAACGGGGCTGGGGGCAGAGACATGGAGACGCCCGCTTCTCACAGGAGGGGGCGCGCAGGGGGCTGAGCGGAGTAGTTCCGGAAGGGGACTCCCGAGGCCGAGGGTGCTGACCGGGAGGGGGGCGGGAAAGTGTGCGGGACCCTCGGTGGGGTCGGCGGATGCGGCACCCGCTGGTCCTGGAAGCGCAGAGGCGAAGAGCCGCCGATGGGTAGGGACTGGGGCGAGGGGTGGAGGCCCTGAGGTGCTAAGGGAGGGGCCGCAGGGGAAAGTGGGGAACTAGGTTAGTGGGGCTCGGGGGGTGCAGCTGGAGAGGAAGGTGAGAGACGGGTTTACAGCGCACCTGGCGGGATGGAGAGCCAGGGGGGCCCCGGGGGGCGGGAGAGGCGCTGCTGCGGGGTCCCGGGGGCTGGGAGGAAGAGGGAGCGAGCACCCTGTACCCCAGTCCCGAAGGCCCGGGGCCTGAGCTGAAAGGAGCCCAGAAGCAAAGAGGGGAGTAGACGTGGCCGGAGACGGGCTGTCGTGAGTAGGGAAATGGCAGGACGGTGCCCTGTGGGGTCGGGGCTGAGCGGAGGACCCGCAGGAACAGGTGGGGGCCTGGGCGTGCCTTCAGCTGGCGGCGTCCCCGAGCGGCGTGGCACCGAGCGAGCTGGCTGCAGGCGGCGTCTTTGTTGCACGGAGGTGGGGCAGGGGTGCAGCACGAGAGGGGCACGCGTCCCCCGGGAGGCTAACTTCTCCCCCTTCCGTCGCCCCCAGTTGTCGCTCCAGATGCTGCTGCTGCCCCCACGGCCGCCCCACCCTCGTTCCTCCTCGCCGGAGGCCATGGACCCGCCGTCCCCCAAGGCAGAAAGCCCTTCTCCCACGCCCTCCTCGGTGGCGGCGCCCCTACCCCCGACGCCGGCCCACCTGCTCATCGACGCCAACGGGGTCCCCTACACGTACACGGCGCCGCCGGAGGAGCCGCCCCCGAGCCCGCCCCCCCGCGAGCCGTCGCCCGTGGAGCCCCCGCCTCGCAAGGGCTACAACTGCCCGGAGTGCGGCCGCGTCTTTGCCAGCCCCCTGCGGCTGCAGAGCCACCGCGTGTCGCACTCGGACCTCAAGCCCTTCACGTGCGGCGCCTGCGGCAAGGCCTTCAAGCGCTCCAGCCACCTGTCCCGGCACCGCGCCACGCACCGCGCCCGCGCCGGCCCGCCGCACACCTGCCCGCTCTGCCCGCGCCGCTTCCAGGACGCCGCGGAGCTGGCGCAGCACATGAGCCTCCACTAAGTCCCGACCCGGCGCGGGCCCCGGCGCCCGACCCGCACGCAGCGGCACAGCCACACACACTCCCCGGCGCTGCTGAGGCTACTGCCTTACCCCGGGCCTCAGTTTCCCTGTCTGTCCCGAGGGAGAACCGGCATTCCTGTCTCTGTCCCCCCTTCCTCCCTGTGATGTGAGCCCAGGCGCTGCCCACCCCCCCTCCTGGGCCGGTGCCCGCCCCGCGGTGCGCGGGGGCCTTTGCCAGTGACTTTCTCTCAGCCCTGGTGGCCCGCGTGGGAGACTCGACAAGAGCACACGCACGGCTCCTCTGTGTCCCCCTCCCACCCCGCCCGCACCCTGTTCTCAATAAACATTCCGCACTTCCCGGTGGAGTCCTCCTTTGCGTCTGGGGCGCGGGGCAGCCGCGTTGCGCTGCAGGACGGGCCGCAGGCGCCTGGGAACCTTCCTGCCGGCGTGTGTTTCTGGCCGGAGCAGTTTCCCGAGGCCCAGGCGCCCCGCTCCCCTCCGTCCCCTGGACGCTCTTCTCTGTCCCCCGGCCCGCAGTCCCCTTACCGGCTCCGCCAGCCCCTGGGGGACCCGCAGAGGCCCCCGTCCCGCCGCCGCCGCCTGCCACCGCGGGGGTAGCCCGGGCCGATTCCGGAGTCGCCCGGACTCGAGAGGCTGCTGCACCGGGTACGGGGGCCGGGAGGCGGCGGCGGGCGGAGGGGCGGGGCCCGGCGAGCGGGGCGGGGCGGGGCGGCTGCTCCGCGGGCTCTGCCCACAACTGGCGAAGAGGCCGGCGCCGGGCGCGGGTGGCCCCGGGACTAGGAGGACCTGGGTGGACGGGCGAGCCCGGCGGGAGCGGCCAGAGGGGTGCAGGGAGGTGGCCACGCGGTGGACGGCCCCGAGGTGGCCCCTCTGAGAAGGGTGGTGTGTGCAGAGGGGCAGACGGGCTGCTGGGTGGCGTGTGCGGGATCGGGAGCGGCAGAGCAGGGACCAAGGGGCCGGGAGGTCTGATGGGTGGGGCGGCGGAGTAGAGGGGCACCCAGTGTCCTGGGGAGCGCACAGAGGGGGAGGCGGCCAGGTCCTGGATGGTGGATCGGCCATAGCAGGGGCTTCCCAAAGGTGGCCATAGGAGCCTTAACAGCCCGCAGCGTCCAGGGCTCACGGACTGGAGGAGATGGAGGATGCAGGAGTCTGCGCAGCGTCCAGCTTCCCTCCTCCGTGTAACCTGCCCCTCTCTCCACCCGCCAGGCCTCAGCCACCTCCGGATGCTGGTGCTGCCGCCCCCCTGCCCTCAGTCCCCGGCGCTGGCCACAGCGGAGGCCATGGAGGACCCGCCCCCTGGGACAGGCCGGTCCCCAGAACCCGGACCTTCCTCCTCCGCAGGATGCCCCCCTTCCTCCTCCCCTCCGAGGCCCCACCACTACCTGCTCATTGACACCCAGGGCGTCCCGTACACCGTGCTGGTGGAGGAGGAGGCTCCGAGGCAGCCCGGGCCTGCGGGGACCTCAGCCCAGAAAAAGTGCTACAGCTGCCCCGTGTGCTCCCGCGTCTTCGAGTACATGTCCTACCTGCAGCGCCACAGCATCACCCACTCGGAGGTGAAGCCCTTCGCGTGCGACACCTGCGGGAAGGCCTTCAAGCGGACCAGCCACCTGGCGCGGCACCACTCCATCCATCGGGCCGGCGGGGGGCGGCCCCACGGCTGCCCGCTCTGCCCACGCCGGTTCCGGGAGGCGGGCGAGCTGGCCCAGCACAGCCGGGTTCACTCTGGGGAGCGCCCGTTCCCGTGCCCGCACTGCCCGCGCCGGTTTATGGAGCAGAACACGCTGCAGAAGCACATCCGGTGGAAGCACCCGTGAGCCGGGCCGCCGGGCACCCCTGGTACCGTGGGATCTGGGGGAGCCCGGATTCCTGTGGTTCTCAGACACCCGGAGGGCACCCGAGGCCGAGCTGTGGGGCCCTGGACACAGACACGGACCCACCTGCTGCGGAGGCCAAGCCCCGCGGAGGAAGGAGCTCCAGAGTCACCGCGGTTCCCCGCGTTTTGGAGACAAGACGGGAACAAGACCTCAGTTCTGAGTGGAGGCCTCCAGCCTCAGCCACACCGGCTGCTCCAGGCTGGGCCCTGACAGGGGCCGTGGGTGGGCCGCTGGGCGTGGACATTCTCTGGCCTGAAGATGTGGTTGGGGGCCATCGGGAACCCACTCCATCTCGCTGAGGCCTCCATGCGGGTGTTGAGGGCGGGGCTCCAGACCTGTCCCCCCTCACCCCCCCTCCAGCCAGGGACGGAGAGTAGCCACCCAATAAACCCGTTTTCTACTTTGAGCACTAGAAGCTTCTTTTTGGACCGAGGCTTGGCCAACCCGCTGCCCGGCAGGGAGACTCAGCGAGTGCCTGGCCCAGTGGGCCTCGCTTGCCTGACGGGGAAGGGGCCAGTCTGTGCTTGGCCGCTCAGGACCTGTGTCACAGGCAGTGGTTTTTAAAAAAATAATATATATTTTTTATTGATTCCAGAGAGAAAGGGAGATAAAAACATCAATGATGAGAATCATGGATTGCCTGCCTCCTGCACGCCCCCCCACTGGGGATGGAGCCCAGAACCCAGGCATGTGGCCCTGACTGGGAATCGAACCCGGACCTCTGGCTCCTAGGTTGATGCTCAATCACTGAGCCACACCACCCGGGCCTATGACTTCTTTTAAAAGACTTTTTAAAAAATATATATATTTTTTATTGATTTTTTACAGAGAGGAAGGGAGAGATAGAGTTAGAAACATCGATTCAGCTGTCTCCTGCACACCCTCCCCCACTGGGGATGTGCCCACAACCAAGGTACATGCCCTTGACCAGAATCGAACCCGGGACCTTTCAGTCCACAGGCTGACGCTCTATCCACTGAGCCAAACCGGTTTCGGCTTAAAAGACTTTTTAAAAAAATATATTTTATTGATTTTTTACAGAGAGGAAGGGAGATAGAAAGTCAGAAACATCGATGAGCGAGAAACATGGATCAGCTGCCTCCTGCACACTCCCACTGGAGATGTGCCCGCAACCCAGGTACATGCCCTTGACCGGAATCGAACCTGGGACCCTTCAGTCTGCAGGCCTACGCTCTATCCACTGAGCCAAACCGGTTTCGGCTCGGCTTAAAAGACTTTTAATTGATTTTGAGAGAGAGAGAGAGAGAGAGAGAAAGGGAGAGGGAAAGAGTGAACCATCAATGTGAGAGCAAGCATCAGTGGGCTGCCTCCTGCACGCCCCCTATCGGTGGCCAAGCCTGAAAACCCAGCCCATGAGCCCTGACTGGAAATCGAAGAGGCAACCTTTCCACGCTCTGGAGGATGCCCAACCAACTGTCCCGCCAGCCAGGGTTCATTTGTGACTTTTTAATGGCTGATTCCATCCTACTATCTTGAATTCTCCACCCATGAACCTGTAGTGTGAAAAACACCCATCTAGGGCAGATGCCTCCCTTGGACTTAAAAAAATAAGTCCTGCCCTAGCCGGTTTCGCTCAGTGGATAGAGCGTCGGCCTGTGGACCAAAGGGTCCTGGGTTCGATTCTGGTCAAGGGCACGTACTCCGGTTGCAGGCTCCTCCCCAGCTGGGCCCTGGCCGGGGCTCGTGCAGGAGGCAACCCATCCATGTGTGTCTATCACATGGATATTTCTGTCTCTCTCTCTCTTCCACTCTTTCTAAAAACCAATGGAAAAATATCCTCGAGTGAGGATTAAATAAATAAAAAATCCTCACCCAAAGATATGTTTTTCATTGATCCTAGAGAGCATCTGTTACCTCCTGTGTACGCCCCGACCAGGGATCAAAACCTGGGCATGTGCCGGGAGAGGGGACGGAAGCCCAGACCCTTCATGCGGGGGAGGGCGCGCTGACCAGCCGGCCACACGGCCAGGGCGCTGCGCCAGGTTTTGGCGAGGCTGCCACTTATTAGTACTGGGGAGCGGGTAGGAGCGGGCACAGCCCTCTGTGTCGCAGACATCTAGCCCCCACCCCCTGCAGGGTTCACGCTGTGCTCCCGGGAGGCTGGCACGCTCCCAGGGCTTGGCGGCTCCGGGCGAACGGGAGGAGAGGCGGGCGGAGCTGCGGCGGGCGCGGGATGAGCCCCCGCTTCTCCAGGAACCTTTCTGGGCCTCTGCGCGGTGCTGGGCGCCGTGCGGGGCCGCGTCGCTTCTCCCGACCGGGTTTTGGGCGGAAGAACGAACAAGCCAGCCGCCTCCGCCCGCAGCGGGCAGAGAGCCTCCCGCAGCCTGACCTCCGGCGGCACGAACGGCTAACGGAGCCGACCTTCATCTCGAGCCCCGACGGTGGCCGCGCGCGGGGCGGGGCGTTTGCGCGTGACGTCACTGCATCCTCCCCACTTTACAGGTGAGTAAACTGAGCCGGGAGCAGCGGCGGCCGGGGACCCAGGTCTGCACGTGCCTGAGCCAGTCCTTACCGCGGGGGCTGGGGGGTTCCAGGCCCCTATTTGCGGGGGCAACTCCCTCCCCCAGGGTCCCGGGGGCCGTGGGTCTCCGGGGATCGTTTAGGGGACCCTCCCCGGCCTTTAACTTTCCTGGCTGTGCCCCACTCTGCCCCGCCCGCCTCGGTGCGCGGCCAGCACCCGGGGGACCCCCGCAGCCAGCGGCTCTCCAGGAATCGGGAATTTCACGACGGTCCCTGCCCGGGCCTCGCGGAGGGCGGGGGCGGGGGCTGCAAGGGGCCATCGCGCAAGTGCGGCCCCGGTCTCCGCCGCATCCCGCGGTCCTCACCTGGCGCCGGGGCTACCGGGGGGAGGCGCGCCGAGCGGCGGATCCGGGCTGCGTCCCTGCCCGCCTCGCCGCCCCCGCCGGTGGGTGGGCGCTTCCCTCCGCTCCCCGCGGCGCGTTGCAGACGCTCCCCGCCGCCGGGCATGGGCGCCGCCGCCGCGGTCGGTTCCCGGGCCGGATTCCGCGCGCGGGTGGGTGAGCGCGGGGCCCGGGCAGCTGCGGGTGGCGGGCGGGCGCACCCCATGTGGGGACCTCTGGCCACCTTCGCCCTCCTCCCACCCGCGGGACGAAGGGCGGGGGGCGCATCCCCACGCGTGACCTTCCCCCGCACTGCGCACGCGCCCAGCCTCCCACCGCGGGAAGGGGCATGCTTGCTCCCGCGAGTGCGGGGGAGGCACCCCCACCCCATGCCTGGAAGTTGGGGTCGTCTCCCCACGCGCCTCTCGGCCCCGGGGTGATCCCTTCTGGCCAGGATGTCCCCTGCACGGCCCCAGCCGGCCCCGCGCCCGTGCCCCACTGCCCGTGGAGCGGTCCCGCAGTGTTGGCCCCTGAGTCCCCCTTCACCAGCCCCGAGGGCTCTGGGTTCCCCCCTCCATCAGACCCAGGAGCCGGGGCCCTCAGCAGCCCCCCCCACCCCCCCCCAGCCCCGGGAGCCCATCTGTGGCCGCTCTTTCTGTCCAGTGTCTCTGAGGTGCTCGGCGGCCCGGGTCCGCGGGAGGCCGCGCCATGAACGACCGCAGCAGCCGGAGGAGGACGCGTGAGGAAGCGGGACCCTGCCCCACCCCCGCCCTCTCCTCCCCAGGGTGGGGCCTGGTTCCCGGGGGCGGCACTTCCCTGGGCCGACCCCCCTCTCTTCTCCCCAGTGAAGAAGGACGATGAGGCCTTCGAGATCTCCATCCCCTTGGAGGAGACGCCCCACCTGGACCCGCAGCTCTTCTACAGCCTGAGCCCCTCCCGGGGCAGCTTCGAGGGTGAGCTGGGGGGCGAGGGCCAGCGAGGCACTGCAATGGGGGGGGGGTGCAGGGCCCTGGAGGCCGGGGTGTGACCCGGGCCCCGCTGCCCTAGAGCCTCCAGAGGCGGCGTCCCCCACCGCGGCCCTGATGAGCGGCGTGCGGGCCCAGCTGCACATGGCCCTGGAGAGGAACTCGTGGCTGCAGAAGCGCATCGAGGACCTGGAGGAGGAGAGGGACTTCCTACGCTGCCAGCTGGACAAGTTCATCTCCTCTGCGCGCATGGACGCAGGTGAGGCGCCCTTCCCACCCACTGCTGGGCCCAGGCCCCGGGCCCACCCTCGTGCCCACACTCCTGCTCTGGTGGCCCCTGGGGACCAGCCTCTACCTTCTGCTTAGGCCGTGGTGTCTCCCGGACCCCAGCTTCCTTCCTGCTTCTGCGGATCAGCAGGACCCTGGGCCCCATCCCTTCCCCCAGGTTCAGGGCTTTCTTTTGCCAAATCTTTTCATCTTTTAAAATGTTTTTATTGATTTTAGAGAGAGGGAGAGAGAGAAACATACATTAAGGATGAGAGAGAGTCACTGACTGGCTGCCTCCTGCACACCCCACTGGGGATCGAGCCCGCAACCCAGGCATGTGCCCTGACCGGGATCAAACCGTGACCTCCTGGTCCCCAGGTCGGCGCTCAGCTATTGTTAGCAGCGATTTGGAGAACCCCTCCTGTATGCCCCTCCTTCTGGGTATGCAGCCCCCAGCTGGCTCCCCCTCCTCAAGCTCCCACATCCCTCTCTGTGATTCCACCACAGCCTGGGCAAGGGCCCACTTTTTCCTATGATAAAATGTTATTGGGGACCCCTGTGCTCCAGAACCGCCTTGAGTCTGGGGTACTGGGACTACTGCTCTCCCCACAACATGGGAGCCTCCCAGGATGGCCCAGCCCAGGGGGAACCCCAACACGGGACCTCCCCCAGCTGACCTCCTGGGGGCGGCCTAGAGCCTCAGCACTCCCTCCCGCAGGGGGAGGCAGGCGCCTGCCAGGCCAGCCCACCTGACCCGGAGCTGGAGATTTTGCTCAAGGCCTTAACCCCCCACCCGGACAAGGCCTTGCCTGCCTCCAGGGTGCCCCGACTGCTCTCTTCCGGAGGTCCCATTAGGACCCCAGGAAGACCCTCGTCCTAAACCCCACATGGTCTCAGACCTCCCCGAGGCCCCCAGCCCAGCGCTGGCTGTCCCCCAGACCCCTTGTCACCAAGTGTAGGAGTCAGCCGAGCATCCTCACCCTGAAGGTCACCTGCGTCCCCTTCTCCCCACCTCTCCCCAGAGGACCACTGCCGGGTGAAGCCGGGGCCCAGGCGGGCTGAGGGCGACGGCCGGGGCGGGGCAGCGGGCGAGGCCTCGGACCCGGAGTCGGCCGCCTCCTCGCTCAGCGGAGCGTCCGAGGAAGGCAGCAACCCCGAGAGGCGGCGGCAGAAGCAGAAGGGAGGCGCCGGCCGCAGGCGCTTCGGGAAGCCCAAGGCCCGGGAGAGGCAGCGGGGTGAGGCGGGCGCCGGGGCCAAGTGGGGGGGGGCCGGGGTGGGGCTTGCTGTGTCTTCAACAGACCCGGCCTCCGCCTGTGGTCCCGGCTGCTCGTTACCTTCCGGTCCAGCTTCCCCCGGACTCCGGCCGGCTCTAGAGCCCTTCCTCCTCCTCCCCCTCCTCCTCCTCCTCCTCCTCCTCCTCCCCGGGGCCTTCCTCCCAATCCCGCCTGTTTCTCCCACCTGCTCTAATTCCTGTCGCTTCTGCCGTGATGTCCTGGCCGTTCCTGCATGGGGCTCCTCACCCGTGTCTTCCCGTCTCCCTCCGCTCCTTTGCTCTGTCTGGGCCCCGGGACCCCGTCTGTCTTTTGTCCCCACCGGCCCCCCAATGCCAGCCTCTCAGCGCCCCCTCCACCCCCCGACTTGGCCCCGCAGTGAAGGACGCGGACGGCGTCCTCTGCCGCTACAAGAAGATCCTGGGCACCTTCCAGAAGCTCAAGAGCATGTCGCGGGCCTTCGAGCACCACCGCGTGGACCGCAACACCGTGGCGCTGACCACGCCCATCGCCGAGCTGCTCATCGTGGCGCCCGAGAAGCTGGCCGAGGTGGGCGAGTTCGACCCGTCCAAGGAGCGGCTGCTCGAGTACTCGCGCCGCTGCTTCCTGGCCCTGGACGACGAGACGCTCAAGAAGGTGCAGGCCCTCAAGAAGAGCAAGCTGCTGCTGCCCATCACCTACCGCTTCAAGCGGTGATCGGCTTCCGGGCCCCCCACACCCCGCCCCGCCCGAGCATGAGCGGGGTGCCCCTCGCCAGGCCTGCGGTGGGCAGCGTGCGTGTGCCTCCCCCGCCCTCCTGCAGACCCCCACTCGCACCCCAGGCCCCTGGTACCAGCCCTGCCCTCCTTGCTTCCACCATGCCCAGCATCCTTCCCCTTCCCAGGCCTGGGGTGTCTCCTCACCCAGCTGGGCACCCAGGGGCCCGGTCTTGCTCGTTCCTCCCGCCCTCACCGGGCCCTCCCTCCTGGGAAAAGGGCGGGGACACTGTACAGAACTCGGTCTCCGACCCCAGTGCCGACCGAGGACCCGCATTCCGGGCCACCCCCTAGTCCACACGAGACAGAGAATTAATTATTCAGAGAATTTAAATTAAAGAGACGATAAAATTTGGAATAAACTAGGCCCCGGCCTCTTCCTGGGACTGGGTGGCCGTTGCCACGGAGACGGTGACAGCGCCTTGGGGGGTTCCAGGAGGCGGGCGGTCAGACGGGAGACCAGGAGGTCGGGGAGACAGGGTGTCATTAGCCCCCGAGGCAGCGGTGGGAGGGGAGAAGCAGCTGTGCCCCCGGGAAAGGGCGCAAACCAGCGGTTCTTAACTTGTGGGTCGCGACCCCTTTGGCGGTCGAACACGCTTTCACAGGGGTCGCCTAAGACCATCCTGCATATCAGATATTTACATGACGACTCATCACAGTAGCAACATGACAGTTATGAAGTAGCAACGAAAATAATTCTATGGTTGGGTCTCAACATGAGGAACTGTATTTAAAGGGCCAGAAGGTTGAGAACCACTGGGCCGTAAACACTACCCGCGGGGGTGCCGGGCCCGGAGGCGCGGCGGCAAGAGGCGGGACTCAACGACCTCCAGCGGAGGCGGCCACCGGGGGAGACGGGGAACCTCTGAGAGGCTTTCGCCGGGAGGCGGTGATGCAAGCCTGTCTCCTGGTGTCCCCTACGCAGCCTGCTGCGCCTGCGCGGCGGCAGGACAGCGCGGCGCGGAAACGGTTGCTACGGCAACCAGCAGAGGGCGGCCTCGCTTAACTGTCAGGAATTCGGAACTTTCGCTGGGGGAAGGGAAAGTCCCGCGCACGCGCACTGAGGATTCTGGGGGCCGTCTCCCTCCCGGAGCCCGGATAAACCTCGCCTAAGACCGACTTCTACGCAGGCGCACGAGCCCGTCTCGCGCCCCAACGCGTCCACTCTGCGCAGACGCACGAAGCCGCGCTGCCAACCTCCGCAGCAGCCGCGCGCACCCGTCACCTCGCCGGCTGCTTTTGTCTCGCGCCACCTTCTTAAGCCTTCCACGAGCTCGGCCTTTCTTTTCCTCCACTCGCCCACCTGGAGCGCCAGGTGGGGATCCGGGACGCCGCCCGGTCCCCGGATCCCTTCCCTTGACCCACCTCGTCTCCGTCCTCCCTCCCTTTTCGGTTCCCGACGACGGAAGGAGCCGAAGCACCGACGGAAAAAGCCGAAGCCGTCCTTTTCCCGAAGTGGTGGCGGAAAGAGCCGAAGTTCTGCGAGACGGGAGGAGTGAGGTAGTGGAATCTCCGGAAAGAGCCGAAGCTTGGAATCGAGCTTAATCCCTTGCGCGGCCCGAGGGCGAACACCGGAAACCTTCGGGGAGTGCCGAGTCCCAGGACGGTTAAGCCTGTCGGAATTAGCGGACTGTAAGGATCGGGCCGGCGGAATAGGCTGGGAGCCCCTGCGGAAGCTGCCAAAGACGGACGGTTTGAATTGTCGAAAGAATCCGAACCCTTGGCAGAGGTGGGGGGGTACTGGGCGCAGAGGAAGGCGAGGACCCACGGAAGCACCCGAACGTGGAAGAGCTAATTTCCGAAAAGTTACGACACCTGAGAACCCGGCAAAGCCCTCGCTTCGGGCGTTTTCGGAATAAGCCGAAGCCGCTGCGGCCGATTCCTTCCTCTACGGCCCGGAAATAGCTGACGCTCTTCGGGACCAGGCTCTGGGGAAGGGGCACCTCGCGGGCGGGCGGGCGGGCGGGAGGGGCGAGGGGCGGAGCCGGGGCGGGGCCGGGCAGGCGGGGCTCGATTAGGCAGGAGGCGGCGGCGCGCCGGAGGCGGCCGGAAGTAGCCGAAGCGAGCGGCGGAAGTAGCCGAAGCGGCTAGAGCGGGCGGGCGGCAAGGCGAGGTGAACGCTGCACCGGGCCCTACGCGGCCGCCTCAGCATGTCGGACTTCGACGAGTTCGAGCGGCAGCTCAACGAGAATAAGCAAGGTGAGGGCGCCGGGGACGCGGGGCGGCGGGCGGGGCGGCCCCTGGCTTCCCACTGTGCCCCCCGCCATTTTCCCCCTCGCTTCCCCTCCTCTCAGGGCCGCGCGGCCACCCCCACCCCCACCGTCCCGCGGCGCGCGCCTCGCTCACGTGACCGCCCGGCGTGCCTCGGCGCGCGGCCGGGGAGGGGGCGGCGGGCGCGGGGCAGAACGCATGCGCGCCGCGCGTGGCTCTGCGCTCCGCTCCGTCCGGGGCAGAGGCGGCGCGGTGCGGCGCAGGGCCCGCCGCGTGCCCCCCCCGGATCTATTTTTTACTAATCCCGGGAGGGGAGTGCGTGCGTACACATGGATGTACATGGGGCCCCGCGATCCATCTTTTCCTCGGCCGAGGCACTTCCGCTTCCGGCCGGGTCCGCGGCTCGGTTCTCTCCACGCCCCCTTTGTTCCAAAATGGCGGTTGTGAGGCCCCCCCCCCTTCACCCCCGCCACTTCACGTGGGCGCGGGCACGGCCGCGGCGGGGACCGGCTCTCCCTCCTCCCCCGCGGCCGCCACGTGTGCTGAGGCCTGCGGACTGGGCCGCGCGGGGTTCCACGCTGTTGTTGGGGGACCTCGGGTCACGGCGTGTGACGTGGGTTGCCTCGTGAAACGGGCGCCCTGTGCCTTTTTTTTGTTTAAACGTGGTGTGCCCCACGCGTCTTGGTTACACGCGGGCGGCGGCCGCAATGTGGCGTGCTAGCCCCTCATCTCCCCCGCTAGACACAAACTCCAAGGCTTGTCCGGTCCCGGATGGGGGTCCCTAACTGTAAACATGTCCCCGTAGAGGCGGGGAAACGGGGGCTCTGGAAAGAGGGGCCCGGCCCAGCTGGGGGCCGGGCGGGGCCGACAGGCGGAGACGCCCGGGATTCTGGAGTCGGGAGGCGCGTCGGGCGTTTAAAAGCCCCTCGGGCCTCAGTACTTGCGTTTGGGAGCGAGGACCCCGAGGGGGGCGGGTGGGAGCCTGAGGCTCATGCCCGGGCGAGAAGGGCTGGAGGGGGGGCCGGCGCCCCTTTGGGCCCAGCCCGAGTCGGGGGTGAGGGCCCGGGCCGAGCGCCGGGCTGGTTCCGTGCGGGACCCGCTGACCCGCGGGCGGAGCGGGCTCTGGGCTCACAGCTGCGCGTCTCCTGGGCGCAGGCTGCGGGGTAGGGAGGGGGGTGGCGAAGGCGCCGGGGACGGGTGCCCGCCGTGCCAGGCCCTCTGGGCTCCGCACGGTCGTTGTAGGCGGGCCTGGCGCAGCCTGCGGGCCGGGAGCGGGAAGGTTAGGGCCTCCCGGGCCCGCAGGGCTGGGTGAGCGGTGACGTGGGCGCAGGTGCGGCCTGTGTGGCGGACATGGCTGCCCAGGAGTGGGCTTCACACTGCAGTCAGCTCGCGCAGGGGGCGCACCCCGGGGAGGGCGCTTTCAGACCGCCCGCCCGCCCTCCGCGCCTCCAGAAGGGGACCCGCATGTGGGGGGTCGGTGCTGAGCGGGGAGCTGACCGCCCGGCTCCGCTGGGGGCCGCGCGCTCCCCGGTGCTGGCCGCCTGGTACCCGAGGCCCGGCCCTCAGCCCTGGCCCTGGGCTGGGGCGCTGTCCCCACCGGTGGCCACAGCGATTCGCACACCCGAGCTCCCGGTGCCAGCGTCGGTGTGTCAGGGGGACGCGCTGCCCACGTGCTGCCCGTCTGTGGGTCTTTGTCCCTGAGCCAAGCCCCTCCCGACTTCACCCGACCCCGAGCACCTGGGTCTGCGGGCATCCGCGTCCCGCTCCGCCTCCCGCCGGGCAGGTGGCCGGGCTTCCCGGTGGGTCTGAGCCTGGGGCGGTGGGCCTGAGCCTGGGGCGGTGGGTCTGAGCCTGGGGCGGTGGGTCTGAGGCTGGGCGGTGGGTCTGAGCCTGGGGCGGTGGGCCTGAGCCTGGGGCGGTGGGCCTGAGCCTGGGGCGGTGGGTCTGAGCCTGGGGCGGTGGGTCTGAGCCTGGGGCGGTGGGTCTGAGGCTGGGCGGTGGGCCTGAGCCTGGGGCGGTGGGCCTGAGCCTGGGGCGGTGGGTCTGAGCCTGGGGCGGTGGGCCTGAGCCTGGGGCGGTGGGCCTGAGCCTGGGGCGGGAAGACCCCTGGGCGGAAGCCGGCCTGTCTCAGCCGCGCTCTCAGGCAGAGTCAGAGTCCCGGGTGCAGACGGCCTCGGCCTGACCCTCCTCTCCTGCTTCTGCTCTTTGATTCATTTCTGATTGTTTGCCCCAGCGGAGGTAACCCCAGAGGAGGTAACCCCAGAGGAGGTAACCCCAGAGGAGGTAACCCCAGAGGAGGTAATCGCATTCTCGTTAGTGGCCCCGGGCTCTGCCTGGGCGGGGAGTGGCCTGCCGCCGCCGGAGCTCCCTGAGGGGCAAGGCTCATGTTCGGCCCCTCCGCTTCCTTGCTTTCCGGCCTTCCTGCCAGTCATGGGGCGCTCTGCCTCAGTTTCCCTGTGACAGGAGCCCCCAGCAGGGTTTCCCCAAAGCGGCAGTGAGGATTGAGCGTGAGTGAGATGCTAGCCCAGGTCCTGCTGCTGTCTCCCCTTTCATGGGTGCGTATTTCCCCGGCGTCGGTGACTGGAGTTGAGGTGCAGGCACCGAAGGCCCATAATTAATCCCGTCAGAAAGTGCCGACAGCAGTGGTCGCCCCCTGCCCTGTCCCGAGCGTGTGAGCCTCAGGAGCACGCTGACGGGCAGACGGGGTGGAGGACCAGTGTCTCAATCCAGGCTCGGGGTTCAGCCTGCACCCCTGGGAGGCCGAGGCGTCTGTAGGGAGCAGAGGGCTCTGTGGCCTTGCAGGGGGTGTGTGCTCTCCTCCCAGGCGAGGGGGTGCTCAGCGGAAGCGGCCCCCCGAGGGCTGTGCACTGGGCTCTGAGGCAGGGGGTGGTCGGGGTTCAGGTCTGCGGGGCAGAAAGAGGGGCCTCGGGAGGGCGCCTGGCTGGGGCTGCGGGGCGCCTGGTGACGGAGGACGTCTCCTGAGGGGCCGCGGTCCCTCGGGAAAACATCATTGGGTCTCTTGGTTCCCCAGCCTCTAGCCCTGCCCCCCTCAGGGACGGCCCTGGGGTCAGGCCCTCAGCCTGGAGGGGACCAGGAGCCAGCCTCCTCTGTCTTCTCTGGCTCCCCAGCTCCTCCTGAGCAGCCTCAGGTACCTTGCACCCTGGGGGCACCTCCAGGCCCTGTCCCCGCAGGTAACCGGCTCCCGCCCCAGGGTCCCCAGGGCCCCAGACTGGCTGTGGACCCAGGCGGCCTGCCGCTGCCCCTCGGTCGCATCCTGGCCCCGTGGGGGTGGCCTCCCTGGGGCTGGGGCCTGGCCCCCATGTGTGGGCGGGCAGGGCCGCGTCCTCCCTCAGCTCATCCTCCCCCCCACTTGCCCAGAGCGAGACAAGGAGAACCGGCACCGCAAGCGCAGCCACAGCCGCTCCCGCAGCCGGGACCGCAAGCGCCGCAGCCGGAGCCGAGACCGGCGCAACCGGGACCAGCGGAGCGCCTCCCGGGACCGGCGGCGACGAAGGTACCAGAGTGGGGCGCCCTGGCCTGGCTCCTCTCCCATCTGGGGTGGGATCTGTCTTCCTTGTGAGGGGCTGCCCCACCCATCCCGCCTCTAGGCCGCCCCTCTTCACCCTCCGAGCTCCCGTGGGACTGCCCGAGGCCGTGCTCCCCCCAAGGGGACACCTCGAGGGCCAGCACCCCTGCCCCCACCTTCTGGCGTGGGCTGTGGTGTCCCTCGCTCTCCTGCCCCTTAGTGAGGGGGGCGGGTGGGGAAGTCGGGGAAGTCCCGCTCCTCTGCTCAGTCCTCCAGCCAGACAGTGGTCTGCTGGCCTTCCTCCCTCCTGTCTTCCTCTCTCCTGGTGAGGGGTTTGGGGGGACCTGCCCTGCCTGGGGCTTTGTGCCCGGGGGGGTGGTGTGTGGGGAAGACAAGGTCCCCAGTCACCCCTCCCCATGCCTTTCCCTCCTGCCCCCAGCAAACCTTTGACCAGAGGCGCTAAGGAGGAGCACGGTGGATTGATGTGAGCTGCTCTTCCCCCCCTTCTGCCCGTCGCCACCCCTTCCCTGCCGCCCTGAGCCCCGCCTCGAAACCAGCCCTTCCCCTGGCCTGGCCCGACCCAGACCTAGACCCAGACCCAGACCCAGACCCTCTCTCTCCGGAGAGAGCGAGCCACTGGTGGGAGCCAGGGGAGCCCGGGGGCTGCAGCCCGCCGCAGCCGCACTGAGGGGGCCTGCCCGCTCTCCCCGCCCTCCCAGTCGCTCCCCCCGCCATGAGAAGAAGAAGAAGGTCCGCAAGTACTGGGACGTGCCGCCGCCCGGCTTTGAGCACATCACCCCCATGCAGTACAAGGCCATGCAAGGTGGGCGCGGGCTGGGCGCTGGAGGCACCCTCTCAGGGCGGGAGGGAGGCCTGCTCCAGGCGGTGGGCCTCTGCCCTTCGAAGCCCCACACTGGAGCGGGCGCCTGCCGGGGGCCCATCAGGGAGCCCCCTGAGGCCGGGCGCTGGGGGGGGGCGATGGAGCAGCTGGGTGCAGGCTGGTCCTGGCGCCCCCTGATCCTTTCTGTCCCCCCTGAAGCTGCGGGTCAGATTCCAGCCACCGCCCTCCTCCCCACCATGACCCCTGACGGTCTGGCCGTGACCCCGACGCCGGTGCCTGTTGTGGGGAGCCAGATGACCAGGCAGGCCCGGCGCCTCTACGTGGGCAACATCCCCTTCGGCATCACTGAGGTACTGCCTCCCCCCTTGCCATGCCCCTCCCTTCCCCTCCCCCAGTTCCTTCCCTTCCCTTCGATCCCTCCCCTACCTGCACGGGTCGGACTCTGCTCCTGCAAGACCCCCCGGCCCCCTCCCAGACGGACGATGGAGTTGAGCCAGCCAGGGGCCGGGCTGGGGGTGGCCCTCCCTCCCTCCTCTATCCTCACCCGTCTCCCCTCCCACCCTCCTCCAAACCCATGGATCGAGCACACACATAACTTACCTACGAACCACGAATCCACGCACCCGAGTCCGTGGAGAGAGACAGAGAGGGAGACTCGACACACACACAGACGCACGCCCTCAGTTTCCGACACGCCTCTGCTCTCTGCCGCCTGTCCCGTCCTCTCCCTCCCTCCCGTGGTCGCTGCTCTTTTATTTTTGATGGCCCTGACCTCCCCGCCTTCCCCACGTGCCTCTCCCCCTCTCCCCACCCCTTCCCGTGGCACCCCTGAGAACCCCGAGATCAAAGAGTTGTTTCCATTTCTCTTTAAAGTGAAATATTGTGGGGCTGAGATCCCTCGTAGCAACAAAAAGTTTGCTACCGTCGGCGAAGGCAAGTAAGGTCCATTCTGACTTTCTCAACCTGCACTTTGCTACATTTGATGAACCAGCCCCCGACTCCAGGGCCAGATCCCTCCACATCACTCTTCTCTCCTCCCTCCCCCCCTCCCGCGCTCCCCTGCCCTCCTCCCCCTTCTGTCCCTCTGCTCCTCCCTTCCACTCTCTCCCACTCGGGTCCCACTCGGGTCCCTCTCCTGCCGGCTGCTGCTTCCCACTTTCCTGTCATTTTCTTTCTCACCACCGGCTCTTTCTTCCTCTGACGTCTCCTGTCTCCTTGTTGCCGCTGTTCTGTTTTCCCTCTTTCCCTGTGGTCATCGTTCTCTGCATCTGACCCTGAACCCTAATTCTCCTCCCCCTTTTGGGCCCCTGGGGCTCGCCCCACACCTGGCCTGGCCCTCGGCACCTCTGCTGCCCCCTCCCCCTTCTCTCATCCCCTCCTGCCTTTCCTACTATTGACCTCTGTCCCCACCCTATTCCACTATCCCCCCGTCCCTATCCTCTCCCCTTCCCCCCAAACCCTCTGTGTCTCCCTCTCTCACCCTCCCCCTCCTCTCTCCACCCCCTTCCCCGCCCCTCCCTGTCTCCTCTTCCCTCTGCAGGAGGCCATGATGGACTTCTTCAACGCCCAGATGCGCCTGGGTGGGCTGACGCAGGCCCCGGGCAACCCCGTCCTGGCTGTGCAGATCAACCAGGACAAGAACTTTGCCTTCTTGGAGGTGAGCGGGGAGGGGCGGGTCGCCGGTTTGCGCGGGGCTCTCCTGCCCGTGTTCCCTGATGGCTCACGTTCGCCCCTCCACCCGGTCTGTTTCCTTCAGTTCCGCTCAGTGGACGAGACCACCCAGGCCATGGCCTTCGACGGCATCATCTTCCAGGGCCAGTCGCTGAAGATCCGCAGGCCTCACGACTACCAGCCCCTGCCCGGCATGTCGGAGAACCCCTCTGTCTACGTGCCTGGTGAGTGGGGGCCCGGCCCGCCTGTCCCAGCCCGGCTGGCTGCTTGGGAAGCAGAGTGAGTGCTCTGGGCGCCTCTCCTCCGCCCCCCAGACCTTGGAGCTGGGGGCCTCCCCCCTTGGCAGAGGTGGCACGGGGCCAGCGGGTGAGCTGTCCGCTTGGGGACGCACAGCACGGCTTGTCAATGGGGCCAGGACCCAGCCAGCGTGGGAGCTGAGGGCCCGCTCTGGGCCCGGGGGCGGTGCGAGTGTGTGTGCACGTGCGCGTGCGTGTATGTGCGCGTGCTTGTGTGTGCGCGTGCATGCGCAGTCGGTTACTGTGCAGGGGCTCATGCCCGCACCCACAGAAGACAGGTCAGGACATGGTGGGTTTTGTGCTTTTTTTTAACGTAAAGCAAAGTGGGGTTTGTTGAAGGTACCCCGCGAGGAGCGGACCATGGGAGACTCGGGGCCCTGAACTCCGGCCGATGTGGTTTAAACCACAAAGGTCTACTGGGCAGACACGAGCCTGGTTCTTGTCCCCTTGAGGGGAAGGTTTCCATCGAGACCAAGTGCAGGACGTTACTGACCACAGCAGACACGGACTTAGGAGCCTGCAGCAAGGGGGGGCGTGGAGGAAGCAGCAGGAGAGCCGGGGCTGGGCGGCCTCCAAGAAAAGCGGGGGTTCAGGGGTCAGCTCGGGAGGCGCTACCACTGCCCGTGGCTCCCGCGGTTGAGGTCTCATGGGGTCCCCTGGAGGTCGGGGCTATGGTGGGAGGGGCGAGCGGGGAAGAAAGGGCACGTTGGGCTCCTGGAGGGAGGGTGCACGGCCATCACTTTCAGGGGCTTTTAGACCTGCTGAGGGGCGGTGTTCCGGGCGGATCGATGGGATATTCACCAGCTTCGCGCTGATGGACCAAAACGAGCTCATTCTCTTCATGGCTCTTCCGGTCTCTGCCTCCCTGAGAGCGGGGGCTTCGGCCACTTACCCTCTGGTTGGGGAGACGTGCAAACCATCCTTCAGTGGCCTTGGTTTAGGGAAGATCGGATTTGCTAGGTGGACACAAACTGCTTTTTAACACCTGCCTCAGTTTCCCTATTCTGCCGGTCCTGGTATTTTCTCGGCTTTTACTATTTTGTCACAGTTCCCCTCAGAGCCTCCACCCCTAAGATCCACGAGGCCAGCTTTTGGGAGGAAAGGCTTTGTTGTGAGGCCAGCAGGCAGGAGGCCAGGAGGCGAGGGCGCCGTGGGCTGAAGGGTGAGGAAGGGCGGGCTGGTGAGCGGAAGTGCGGGCGGCGATCTTCCCGCAGCAGCCCCTTCCGTGGGGAAGGTCCAGGGGAAGGAGTCCTCAGCCCGCTCTGGCTCTGGGTGTCCCTGGGGGTCAGTTCTGTGTGCATGCTGGGCCGTGTGACATGTATGACTTACAAGGACATCGCAGTATCTTGGAAACAGGATTCGGCCAGTTTGAGCTGGTTCCTTGGTTACAGGGGAGGCTTTATGTGGGTCCTGGGGCCCACCACCAGGTGCTCCCCCAGTTTTGTCTGTTCCATGGGCTCTGGTGCGGGAACCCCGCGTCCCACCCCGTCCCACCCCGTCCCGCAGCGAGTGCACCGTCAGCTGGGAGGTGGCAGCAGGCCTGGGCCGGCACCCCTCCTGTGGGCAGGGCCCGAGGAGATGTTTAGGCTGCGCAGGCTGGCCGCTCTCTGGAAGGTTCTACTCTGCTGTGGTTAGAGAGCAGCAGCGACCGCACCCTCTGAGCGGCCCTGCCACCCGCCCTGACCTTCTCAGGCCTGGACAGTGAGGTTTTGTGCCGTATCTGTACGCCGTGAAGTGAGCTCGCAGGCTTTCGAAATCGGGCAGGACTTGCCGCAGGGCAGGCTGTGGAAATTGGAATCAGGCAGGACTTGGCCCGCTGGCCGGTGTAAGTTAGGCCGGGGCCCGGGGTGGGCGAGGCCATGCCCCTGCGCGGGGCGGGGCCTCAGGCCGCCAGAGTCGTTGCCCCGAGGTGGGCTGACAGGTGATCTGCGTGGGGGTCAGCCCGGCCCTGGGGGTTGGGGCGGGGGTCTGCCCGCTGGGGTGTGGCCCCGGAGGACCCCTTTTAGAAATTGGGCAGCCCTTCACCTGGCAGAGTGGTGGCGACTGGGTTCCAGAGGCAGCACCTCGGGCTCCCCCACAGCAGTTTGGGTAGATCGGTTGCATCTCTGACTTTTGGAAACTGAGGTGTGACGCACACTGACCTCCAAGTGTCAGTGTCTGGGAGCCGCCCCCAGGTAGGCTCTTCCCCGGAAACCCATGTGTCCTGCTCAGTTATCATTGGGGAGTCCCCCCCGCCCAGCTCCTGTGCCAGGCACGGCTCGGTGTGGTACTTGGGTCGCCTGGTGGCCTTTGTGACAGCCCTGTAGTAGGGTCGGCCAGTGACACCCCGGGGCCAGTGTGGGCCCCGCCTGCCTCCTAGATGTTTATTGGCACTTGCCTGGCCGGCGTGGCTCAGTGGTTGAGTGGCAAACTATGAACCAGGAGGTCATGGTCCGATTCCTGGTCGGCATATTGGGTTGCAGGCTCCATCTCCAGTGTGGGGCGTGCGGAGGGCAGCCAGTCAGTGATTCTCATCATTGACGTTTCGCGCTCTCTTTCCCCTTCTCTAAAATAAAAATATATATACTTCAAAACAACCAACATTTACTGGCACCCAGCTGTGCCCATGCGTTGCCCATGGTTTAGGCTGCTCTTCCCCTGCAGTGGCCAACCTGGGTGATAACAGACCCCGGCCCACAAGCTGGAAATACCAGCCAGCCCTTGGGCAGCGGGCGCGGGAGCCGTTGCACAGGCTGGCGGGGCTCGGGCGCTGCCGGCTGGCTCCAGGGCCAGGCTGGGGTCTGCTCGCGGTTCCCTGTGCGGATGGAGACGCCAGACACGGGACTGCGTCCCAGGTCCTTGCCCGGAGGTGGCTGCACGGAGCCTGAGCAGCACACAGGCAGCCACCGGGCTGTTCTTTGGGCGGTTTGAGCCCCACGCCCCGCCCCGCCCACCCGGGGGCTGGCTGGAGCCGGATTCTGCCTGCAGGCTGGGCATCCTCGTGTCCCGCTCTTTCTGTAACAAGGCTAGTGATTGGGTTTTCTGTCCTCCATTTTAAAAAATCCGTTTTATGACTGAAGGGAAAAGCGTTTCCTAAAACTCAGCAGGCGTTCTTTTTTTAAAGTATATCTTTATCGATTTCAGAGAGGGGGAGAGAGAGATGATGAGAGAGAACCATTGATCGGCTGCCTCCCACACGCCTCCCACTGGGGATCAAGCCTGCAAACCTGGCACGTGCCCTTGCCAGGAATTGAACTTGGGACCCTTCAGTCTGCAGGCCGACGCTCTATCCCACCCAGCTAGGGCCCCCAGTCGTTCTTGATGGGACCCTGGGAGGCAGCTTCCTCACCTCTGCAGAAGGGCATGGACCTGCAGCTAGACACCGTCACGGGGGCGGCGACCCTTAAACGCGTCCCGCTGAAGCCGGCCCTGCCCGGTGCTGGTGTCCTGTGCTGAGTCTGTTAGATAAGACGTGACGGGCAGGGAGAGCCCGAGTGTGTGCGGGCCGGAAGGCACGTGACCTTTGGTGGGTGAATTCACTTGGCTGTGAACTCCCGCCCACTGCCAGGCTCAGCCTGCAGGTCAGGGCCGAGTCCCACTCTGCCTCAGGGGGCGCCTGCCTGTGTGCTCCGCCCACGCCCTTCCTGGGCAAGGTTTTCTGTGCCAGACCCAGCGGTCACCAGGCAGGCGTGGTCCGGCTGAGGCAGAGGACACTGGCACAGACAAGACTGCTTGGTTGTCGGCCCGTGTGGCCTTCGGGGAGGGCAGGGAGCAGGTGTAGGGGGCGGCCGCAGGCGCGCTTGGAGGCCATGTCTTACGTCAGAGGTTGTGGCAGACGTCGGGGGCTTGGTTTTGGTGCTGAGACCAGCCCAGGTTCCCAGTCGGCAGTGCCCTTTCCTGGCCATGGGACCGTGAGAGGTCACTCTCCCTGCGTCAGAGCCCAGTGGCCACGAAGGGCCTCCGGGGCTGGGCCCCTCAGGCCCTGTGTGAAGGACACAGTTTGTGCGGATCGTCCCCTCCGTGTGCCCTCTGTGCTAGGTGCCTCCTTCTCACTCTGAGGCTTGGAGCCTCGCTCAGCGCTGCAGTCCCCACCTGAACCCAGGGGCCTGTCTGGGGTGCCCGCAGCGCCCTCGCTTCCCTGAGGTGCGTGGCTCCGCAGGTACCAGCCTGGGCCCGACGGCTGGGGTTCACCCGGCTCGGCCTCACCGGCCGGTGATGTAACCTATTCACCTCCTCCACTGTCAGGAAAGCCCTTAGTTCGCTGTGGAGTTGGGTGAGTGGCTCCTGGAGGCCCCTTTCTGCCTGTGTGAACTCAGGCCAGCACTCTCTGGTGCCTCAGTTTACCCCTGTTGCACGGGTAGGCTGTGGAGAATATTGAGGTGTAGACTGAATGGGACCCAGGTGCCCGCCCTGTGGGGACTGCTCCGTCCTAGGCCCCAGCTCCCAGGGTGCTCTGCTCCTCCCCTTGGACAGGCGGGTCTGAGGGCGCTGGTCTCGGCTGTGGCGCTGGGAGTGGCTGGGTTGGTGCCAGCGCTTCGGCAGGAGGCTGGGCAGGTGGTGGGAGGAGCGCAGCCTCCCAAGGGTGCGGTGGCTCAGTCTCGGGTGTGGCCCCAGCCCAGCTCACCTGCCCGGGGTCAGGAGGGGCAGGGCGGCTGCTCGGTGGGGGCTGCAGAGGGAGGCAGGGGCAGGAGCACATCGGCTGGGAGGCCAGCGGGTCTGCCCAGACAGCGCGGGGGCTGCCGGCACGTGTTGCTGAGCCCAGAGCTCAGGGCAGAGTCATCGCTAAACCCACTCAGCCAACGTGGTCCTGCTGTGTGGGATGCGCGTCATGGGGGCGGCGACCCTTAAACGAATTCCCGCTGAAGCGGCCCTGCCCAGTGCTGGTGTCCTGTGCTGAGTCTGTTAGATAAGATAAGATGTAGACGATGACACAGCAGGGTGGGGGCAAGGGCGGATTCAGCCGAGCCGGGGCCCGGGGCTCCCCTGGTCCGTGATGTTGATGTCCATGTACTCACAGAAGTGTTATCGCTGAGGTTTCCCCTTGGGATGGGTGCCCGGGGCTCGGTGCTGAGTAAGCCGGGCACCTCGGGGACACAGCAGGTCCCTCCAGTGTCACACTTGCCCGGGGCCAGAGAGCGTCTGGGGCTGGGTGGCTGCGTGGAGGGCGGCAGCGCTGGGGGTGGGCCGAGAGCCTGTCTGTCTCCAGAGGCGGCGGTAAGGTTGGAGGGTGGAGAAGGGCTTGTGGGTCCTGGAGGCCCTGTCAGTGGGGTGAGGGTCCACAGCTGCGGGCAGCAGGTGGGGTGTGAGCTCAGGTCTTCATGGCCCCGGGCGGGACTGGTGCTCTGATCATGCTGGTGGCTGTCACCCCGTACCTGGGAGGCTGGGCTGGCTTGGGGGACAAGGCGTTTTCTATTGTCAGCTGTCACCGGGCCGGGAGGAAGGCGGGCCTCTCCCTGCACACTCCCCCAGGGTTCGGTGGCAACCTCTTGGTGGGCATCCAAGTCTGTCCCTTCCTTCTCCCCCCAGGAGTGGTCTCCACCGTGGTCCCGGACTCTGCCCACAAGCTGTTCATCGGGGGCTTGCCCAACTACCTGAACGATGACCAGGTAGGCCTCTCACCACCCCCCCCGCCCCCCCTTCGCCCGAACAAACCTGACGCGGCCGCCCCCACAGGTGAAAGAGCTGCTCACATCGTTCGGGCCTCTCAAGGCCTTCAACCTGGTCAAGGACAGCGCCACCGGGCTCTCCAAGGGCTACGCCTTCTGTGAGTACGTGGACATCAACGTCACGGACCAGGTGAGCCCGGGCCCCGCCCCGCTGTTATCGCTGAGGTCTCCCCTCGGGATGGGCGGGAGGAGGCCAGCAGCCGTGGGGCCCTGCCGGGGCTTTCCGAGGTCCCAGCCCTTTGCCCTCCCCTCTTCCCCCACCAATGCCCGGATCTGTGGTATTGGGGGCACCGTGGGCTCCTGGGCCCTGACCCATACCTCTTCCCTGCGCCCCCACCCGTCGTCCTCCAAACATAGGCCATTGCGGGGCTGAACGGGATGCAGCTGGGGGACAAGAAACTGCTGGTCCAGAGGGCGAGTGTGGGAGCCAAGAATGCCACGCTGGTGAGCCTCCCGGCACGTCATCTTCCATTGGCTTGGGGGCCGGGGGGCGGGAGGGCGGGGCTCGGTGTGCCGGGATGGTTGGGTCTGGGGGCGGCTGTGACACCCCTGCCTGCTCGCCCCACAGAGCACCATCAACCAGACGCCCGTGACCCTGCAAGTGCCGGGCCTGATGAGCTCCCAGGTGCAGATGGGCGGCCACCCCACGGAGGTCCTGTGCCTCATGAACATGGTGCTGCCCGAGGAGCTGCTGGACGACGAGGAGTACGAGGAGATCGTGGAGGACGTGCGGGACGAGTGTAGCAAGTACGGGCTGGTCAAGTCCATCGAGATCCCCCGGCCCGTGGACGGCGTCGAGGTGCCCGGCTGTGGGAAGGTGCGTGCGTCTGCCCTCTGCCCCGCCGCTCTCCGGCGTCTCCTACACACTCCTCGCCCTCGGGCACCCAGGGCCCGTGCAGGCAGCAGAACTGCTGTGGCCAGAACTTGGTGCAGAGCTTGGCTGCTGTGTGACCTTGTGTGCAGGTGGTTTGGCCTTGTCCTTGGAGTGGGGGAAAAGTGCTAAAAATAGTCACCACGCCTACACACTCCCCTCCCGGGTGCCGGGTGCCCGGTGCCCTGAGTGCCTGCTAAACTCACCTGGTCACCCCAGAGCCTCCCAGCAGCTCCGGGGGCCCCTTCCTGGGAGGACACAGCCACATGGTCGGGTGTCAGGTTCTCACGGCCTGATTGCCGAGCCCCTGGGTCCTGTCGCCTCCAGCCCTGTGCCCTGGGGGCAGGCTGTGCACCTCACCAGGGAACCGGGGTGCCTCCCGCTGAAGCTGGCCAGGCCCATCACTGTGGGGAAGGGCGCAGGCCCTGGCACTGCTCTCAGAGAGGACCGTCAGGTGCAGAGGTGGCCGTAAGCACCTGAGGGGGCCCCGATCTTGGCAGCAGGCAGGTGGGGTGTGGGGCCTGGGGCAGGAGTGTGCTTGGTGCTGTCAGCAGCGCGAGGACGGGGCCTGGAGCCTGGCCCATGAGGGGACTGAGTATCAGAGGAACCAGTGATCCTGCCTCATCTCTGGGATCAGCCTGTTTGTTTTTAAACTTTATTTTCAAACATGTAAAAGTAGAGAGAGACTGTCGGAGTGACAGTGATGTAGTATATTATTTGGGTTGTGTGTGGCACATATATAGCAGTTGTAGAGTGTAGCTTCCAGTTACCAACAACTTGTCCTTCATAAAGTCTATGGTCGGCTTCCCGCCCACCCCCCCTTTCTGCTGAAAAACCTTAAGGCAGGTGGCGTGTTTGACCTGAGACACGGAGGCAGCTAGTTTTGGGGTCTGTGCTGTGCGTTGTTAGATGTAGAGCTCTGTCCCGGGCCTCCACCTACCAGATCGTGGGAGCACTACACACCCCTGTGACAACCAAAACACACCTCCAGACACTCACGTAGCCTGGGGACACAATCGCCCTGGCTGAGAACTGCCTGACAGAACTTACTAAACCTTTTAACGACACTGCAATACCGTCACTAACAAAACCATCCTTAGTACCTACCCGGTCTGCTCAGGTTTTCCTTAGGGTCTCACACGTCTCCTCCAGTTGGTTCCTTTCAGGGTACAAACCAGGAATCATGCAACTTGGTTTTAAACTTGCTTACAGTTGATGAGTTCTGCATCCCCTCTGCCGCCTTTGCAAGCCGTTTTCATTGCTGAGGCAGTAGGGGCATTCCAGAACCCCACGTAGCCCCCCTCGGCTCCTGTAAACTGGTCGTTCAAGCAAGTAGGCACCTGAATAGATCAAAGTTTCACTTTTTCTTCTGTGTCAACCCAGGTTTGAAGCCTAGTTTCTGAGCTTCCCTTACTTCATCCATTTTCTGGGGAGAGCATGGCCCTTGGGTGACTGGGGTCCACCTGGTACAGAGATCACACACGTGACCTCTCCCCCTGGAGCCTGCCCCGCCTCTGCACACCTCTGCTCCCTGCTCTCCTGCTCTTTGACCCTGGGTTCTGGAGGGCATATGGGTAATGCCCCCCCACCTGCAGTGAGCCCCGGGTTTGGGTGGTGCTGGCTGATGGCTGAGTAGCCAGCTAGCGCCTACAGGGACCCGGCCTCTCCCCTGCCTCTCTCCTGCAGATCTTCGTGGAGTTCACCTCTGTGTTTGACTGCCAGAAAGCCATGCAGGGCCTGACAGGTCGCAAGTTCGCCAACAGAGTGGTTGTCACAAAATACTGTGACCCCGACTCTTACCACCGCCGGGACTTCTGGTAGAGGCGGCGGGGGTGGGTGGGGCCGGGCTGGCTGGGGGCTGCTCCCCCGCCCCCTCCCTCTTTCCCCCTCCGAAGACGATGGGCAGAGGAGTGACAGCCGAATGACAGCCGGCAGCAACTGGAATGGCAGCAATTAAGGGTGGGGGGCGGGGGCGGGGCGGGGATGGGAAGTGTGTACACGGCCCACACACACGCACCCACAGACACAGAGGGAAGGGGCCTGGATCGGGGGCGCACGGCAGGATGGGGTGGGACCCCACAGCCCCTCCCCAAGACAGCCTCTCCTCCCTCACACCCCACCCCTCCCCTTTTCCACTGTAGGAACAGCGTGTTTATATTTTATGGCCAAACTATTTTGAATTCTGTTGTCCGGCCCTTTGCCCTCCCTCTCCCTCCCCAGCTCCGCAGCTCCAGCCCTTTGGCCTCTAGTCCTCCCCTTGGTTTCTTAACGTAGTTGGTTCTCTCCTCTAGTCCGCGCCCTGCCCCCTCTGTGGCGGTTTCATATTTGCTAAGACGAATTTGCTCATTAAACATTTTGTTGTATTTTACTTGACGGGCTGCGCTGTCTGCTGTGTGTAACCCGGGTGTCCCCGGCCCAGGTGCCCTTGGCTCTGGCGGGCGCGCTGCCTTCTCGGCCGGACGGGGTGTGCCCGGAGGCGGGTGCGACGGGCGGCCCGACGTGGGCTCCGTGCCCGGCTGGGCGGGGGGCAGGGGGGGAGCGGCCCGCGGCCCGGGCTGGGGCGGGGTGGGAGCTGCGCGGCCTCCCCGGGCCCTGGCGGCGGCGGGCGGAAGTGAGGCTGGCGAAGCCCGTCCACCGGCCTCGCGTACCGGAAGTGACGTTAGCCGGTGGGTAGGGCTGAGGAAGCCGGTGCCGCGCAGACTCGGTGGTCGGCGCCGGGCGGGGCGCGCGAGCACTTCCGCTTCCGGTCCGTCGCCTCTTTCGGTTGCTTCCCGTCCGCTTGGAGGCTCCCCTTCCCCGCCCGGCTCTCCGCGTCCCTCCCGGGCGCCGGGCGGCGGGGCCGTCGTCGTGCGGTCCTCCGTGCGTCCGCGCGTCCGCCCGAGCGCGTTCCCGCCTCCGCTGCCCGCGGCTCGGCGCGCGCCCCGCGACACCGAGGCCGAGCGGGGGCAGGGGGGTGCCCGCCATGACCCCCCGGAGTCCGGCGTGAGGGGGCCGAGGTGAGCGCGGGCCGGGGACGGGCCGGGGCGCGGGCGTCTGCCGGTCCCCGGTCGCCTCCGCGGCCGTGGTGTCTCGGCGCCGGGTGGGCCTGCACCGCCCGCGTCTCCGCCTCCGGCGTCGGTCTCTGTCACCGCCGCGGCCTTGCCGGGCCGTGTCCGTCTCGCCGTCTTGCCGAGCACGGTCCCCGCGGCGGTGCGCGCCTGGTGGGCACGGCTCCTGCTCGCGTCTCGCGCGGGCGGCCGGGTCCGCGGTCACCAGGCGTCTCTGCGCTGTCCGCTGCCCTCGCGCCGCGGGCCCCTCTCCGCGGACCGGCGGCTGGGGTTCGGGGGCTCGGGCCGCCCCTCCCCCAGGCCCCGGGTCTGGTGCTGGCGACTCGGGCTCCGGAGCCGGGCCCGCTGCCCGCTCGCCTGGATGTGTGGTGCCTCCTGGCCCCACCTCGCCGCGCCCGAGCCTCCAGCCTTGGGGTGTTCGCAGTCGCTGCTCCTCGGGCCGCCGCGCGCTTGGCGAGGGGGCGCCGGTGACGTGCCCGCCACTGTCCGGCAGGTAGAAAGCGTGTCATTGGCCGCGGGGTCTCTGTCCTGCCCGGTACGACGTCGGTCGTTTTGAGGGGCCGGTCCCCCCTGGAGAATTTTGTCCTGCCCCCCCTTGAATGGGACGGTTCCCCCACTTTTAGTAGAGCTTAGTTTGGTGCTAAGCAGCGTGGGGGACCTGAGCGAGCTGGTCGTGTGTTTCCTGATGCGCTTCGCTGTGAGCGCGCGGGGCCGGGGGTCTTCGATGCCCGATGCCCCCTCGTGGACGGGCTTGGGTTTCCTCTGAGAACAGCCACCGGCCGGCCCTGGAGGGGGCCGTCTCAGCCACCCGCGGGCCTGCGGGGTAGGGGTGTCTCCTGCGATTCCCGGCGGAGGTTGCTGGGAGCAGGTGGCCAGGATCGGGCCCAGATTCCCCCCCCTCTGTTACATGCCGTCTTCCTTGTCTCGGGTTTGTGGGCCCCAGGTCACTGCTGCTGCCCTGTGTGGTTTGCTTTTCTCTCCCTGCCTCGCCGCCTCTCCGGGGCTCTGTACCCGCGTCCCTGTTTGGTCCTTGCCTGTGTCACCGCGTCTGGGTAGCCCCCCTGCCCGCTCTCCCTGTCCCTCCCCCTGTCTCGCTCATTCCCTTTCCTCTCGGTCTCCCCACTCCATCTCTTGTCCTGGTGTGTCTGGCTGTGGGCCGCGGCCATCTCTCTTCTACTCTTCACATCTCCCCCCAGTGCCCGGGCCTCAGGTCTTGGGCGGGCTCGGCGGGTGCCTGTCATGGGTTGCGGAAGCGATGGGTGGTGGTGGTCAGAGCCAGGCTGCTCCCAGCTAGGCCTGCGTCCTGGGGCGAGGGACTCGGCCACCCTGGGCCTCGGTTTCCCCCCCATGAGGTGCCCGTGAGTCACGGGCTCGCGAGGATTCGTTGAGTTGCTGTGTGTCCAGCACTTAGAGGAGCGCCGGGCGCGGGGTCAGGGCCAGGGCTGGGGAGGGGCTGCTGGGTTGTCCCTGTTGCCGATTCTCGCCCTTCCCATTCTTTCCTGGCCAGCCTGGTCTCCACTGGAAGGTATGACTTCTGGGGCCTTGGCTGAAACCCTTAACCTCCCCTGGCCCGAGGCAGGCGCCTGTGAGAACACAGCTGCCCTGAGGTGTTAAGTGAGATAATGGACTCTGGCTCCCAGTGAGGCCTCAGCCCAGGGCTGAGCTCGGCCTTATCTCTCCTGAGCTCGAGCCTCGCCTCTCACTCCCTGCCCCGCTCCTCCACCTCCTCCGCCTCCTCCACGCCTGTCCTTGCGTCTGCCTCCGATTCTGCCCCTCCACCCTGTTCCAGGGGTGTTTCCTGCCCTCCCCCTGCCCTTCCTTCCAGTTTATTGAAAGGCTCTTCCGGGCCAGCCCCTCTGATGGGAAAAGCAGTGTCCAGACAGAGGCCTCTGCCCCCGGGGCTGGTGGGGGACCTCAGCCCCAGAGACATGGGTACAGAGTCACCAGGCGAAGGTGCCCCACGAGGCCCTCCCAGCGGAGGCCTTGGCGTTTGCTGTTTAAGGTCTGGGACGTGGTGCCCTGGGGGAGAGTGGGAGGGACCGGCGACTAGGGAGAGGGAGGGCAGGTGACCAGCTCCGGACACTGCCCACACGGGCAGCCTGCCTCCCGTGCCCTGGTCCGCACAGCTCCCTGAGTTACCAGTGGCGCCCCATTTTACAGAGAAGAAAACTGAGGTGCGGGAGTCCTCAGCCCACCCAGGTGGCGGGCCAGGAAGTGCTGAGCTGGGTGTGTCCCTGGGCCGTGGTCTGTCACTGCTCGCTCTGCCTCAGTGAGCAGGGGCCCCGAGCAGGAAGGAGCTGGGCACATTTGAGGAACCGAAATGGACGGGGTGACTGAAATGGAGGGGGGCAAGGGCCACAGCCTCCGCGGTCACTGAGGACCCCGTCCTTCCCGCGGCTCGCATGGGGCCCACGAGGGCAGGGTCCGGGCTGGGCGGCCCCGGGTCCCGCGTGTGTTTCCAAGGCCCCTCCTCTCCTCAGATGCGGTGACCTGCCAGCCCTGCGGTGGCCTCCCTCCTGCAGTTGCCCCCTCTGCCCACGCCCCGGGGGGCCCGCCCCTGGCACCACCACCGGCCACCATGTCGACCTCGTCGCTGCGGCGCCAGATGAAAAACATCGTCCACAACTACTCAGAGGCTGAGATCAAGGTCCGCGAGGCCACGAGCAACGACCCCTGGGGCCCGTCCAGCTCGCTCATGTCTGAGATCGCCGACCTCACCTACAATGTCGTCGCCTTCTCGGAGATCATGAGCATGATCTGGAAGCGGCTCAACGACCACGGCAAGAACTGGCGGCACGTCTACAAGGTCAGTGCCCGCGGCGGGCGGGGGGCTCAGCTGGGACGCGAGGGCGGGAGCTCCGGACAGGCTGCGGCCGACCCGTTTCCGGAGGAGCCGGAGTCTCCATCGTCCTGTAAGATCGCTCTCGTTTCGTGGCCACCAACATGACGTCTTAGGATTTCGATTTTAACGTATTTCTGAAGACGTGGCCACTCGGTCCAGGAGGCATGCACCTGGGAGGCCTGAGCAGGTGCATAATGTCCGTCCCTCTGCACCAGTCCAGTTCCCTCCCAGAGCCGCATCCGCAGCCCCCGTCTTCCTGCAGGGCCCTGTCTGTGTGTCTGAGCACCGGGCAGCACCGGGGGGCGGGGGGGCACCGACGGATCTCAGTGGCCGTATGCCCTGTCTGTCGGAATTGGGGCCGTATGTTGGAGAGCGTGGTTTTGCCGTGCGCCGTTTACACCCACTTTTCATAGGGAAACGAGGCTGAGTCCCAGAGATGAGACCCTGTGGGGACAGAAAGGATTTGTCACTGTTTTTAACGAGCGCAGCAGTCTGTGTGTGGGCTGGCCTGCTCCGCGGGACCGGCTGCACAAACACGGCTGCCTTTGGCGTTCTTGCGTTGCTATGTTGTGGGGCTGGGATTTCTGGGTGGAAGACGCGTGGATGTGCCACTTGGATCCATGTGGCTGCAGTGCCGTCCACGCGCGCGGCCTGTTGACTCGCTCAGTGGTGCAGGCAGGCACCCTCCCCAGGGACCGGCCAGACCGACCGGGGGCAGCGCTCGAGCTGGGCTCCCGTGTGCTGCTCTGGGTAAAGAAGCGGCTGGGGGCGGGGCCCCACTGCCGGCCGTGCGGCCTCGGGCCAGTCCCTGGACCTCCATGTGTGAGAGTCCAGCCCAGGAGTGTGGAGGGGCCTCCTGTTGTCGTTTCCTCGGGAACTGTGGGTGCGGGCCTGGGGCCTGCGCGGGCCGGGCTGTCCGCTGGAGGCAGGGCTGGTTCCCTGTTGAGACGGCTGAGGCCTTGGGGTCAGCGTCACAGAGCAGGGAGGTCGGTGGGCGTGGCAGTCGCATGGCCACATGCGTTTACCTGTGAGCATCTCACCTGCTTCCCGACAGACCAAGACTGGGTGAGCGGTTTGCTTGACTCATTGAGTCAGTTTTTGATCATTTCCGGGCGAGCCTTTGCATGCAGGTGACAGAGGGCCAGGGCCGGGAGGGCCGAATCCAGGAGCGAAGCTGGGGGACGGGCTGGGCCTGGAGGGATGCCGTGTGCGTGTGCGAGGCCCTGAGTCCTGAGGCAAGGAACGGTGGAGGCACTTTTCCGTCTCCATGTTCCAGGGGAGGAAACCGAGGCACCAAGAGGCTGGGCCCGGGTGTGCTGACACCCTCCGGAGGGAGCCCCAGAGCCCCCTCTTGACTCGGCTGTGTCAGCTGCCTGGTCCCAGGAATGCGCGTCCGGGCAGCCAACGAAGGCCCAGGGGCCACGTCTGGGCCTGCCTGTTTGTGGATAAAGCTTTGTCGGCTGAGGCCGGGCTGTGGGTGTGCAGTGTGTCTGTTCTGTGGGCACAGCGGTGTGGGGGCAGGACCGCACGTGCGGGACAGAAAGCTGGCGTGTTTGCCCTCTGGCCCTCGCGCCGCGCTCCTCCTGGAGCCCCGGGCAGCCGGCCTGGCTGCTTCCAGAGGGAACGGACTGTTGGACCAGCTAGTTGCTCGCTTTTATAGCACGGCCCCACTTCCCGTTGAGGCCCAGGGCGGGAGTGTGCAACCTGGCTCGCTCCTGCAGGTGTGCGCACCTGCGCGGCCACCGCCCGGGCACGGGCCCTGCCCTGTCTGCTGAGATTGTCCTAACGTCTCTCAGCGGTTCTGGTGTCAGCCCCACGCTCCCCGCCGAGTGGGAGGTTGAGTGTGGCGGCCATTCCTACGACCACATGGCGGGTACCGGGAGCCTGTCTCCCCCGTGGGGTGGGGGTAGGGGTGGGGTGGGTGTGTGGGGGGGTGGGTGTTTGGGTTATTTCCGGGTTCACTGTCTTTTCACCACAATCCCCAAGTCCCCGAGCTCTGGAAATGAGCATTTTCAGGGTTCGTTCGCACAGGGTGCGCCCAGGACTGAGGGAGGCTTTTTGCCTGGCATTTCTCCGTACCGTGATGCATGAGCGGGGTGCCCCCGCCAGGAGCTGTGTCGCATGTGGGGAGCAGGGCCGGCAGGGTTGGGAGCCGGCCTCCCGCAGGGGTGGCTTGTCCTTTCCTTTCTCCTCCAACGCGCAAATGCCTGGAGGGCCGGTTAAAGACTAACCGCTTGCAGAGGTAAATACACGACACGCCTTCGGGAAGCCTGCCAGGCCCAGCCTGGCTCCCGTGTCAGCGGCCCTCCTGCAGCTCCTCCCTGGGCGGGTTTGGGGGCTCTGGGCCCTTCTCTGAGGGAGGCCTCCAGGGGTGTGTCTGGCTCCCCAGGCTACAGGCTCAGGACTACAAAGGCCTGCCCGTTCCCTCCCCCTTTTAATTTAACTTGAAAAGACAATTTGTTGTCACATCATAAAGAGCAGAGGCACCAAAGGCTGTCCCCCCCTGCCAGCCTGTTGGTGTGAAGTTTCACACTTGCAGTTGTGGCTGCTCTACACCAGCCACCTACAGAGACTGGGGCCTGGAGACTAGAGACCACAGTCCGCAGCGGAAGGCAGTGCGTCGGGCTGGGGGAGGGGGGCACTGGGGCGCAGTGTGGCTGGGGCGGTAGAGAAAGCAGTGTGACGGGCGGGGGGGCGCAGTGTGGCTGGGGCGGTCTGGCTCGGGTCTGTGGGAATGGGCTCTGGTGGTGGGGAACGCGGCCTGGCACGGACGGGCAGTCATCTGCCTCCGTACCCTTTAGATTTGCGTTTCACAGAAGCGGCTTGGGTCCGGGCCTCCGGAGGCCCAGGGGCTGGGTGGCGGCCGCTGCGGCCCTTACGGACGTGCACGTAGCTCCCAGGGCATGCCACCGACCCCTTTGAAGTCTGGAGTTGGGGGCATTAAGTGCCTTCCCAGGGCTGTCAGCGTCGTCACCCCAGGCACACACCCTGCCCGTGGTGTCAGCCCGGCCCCCAGTGCTGGCCACCCTGCTCTGTGAGCTGTGTCCGCGCCCTGCCGTTGGGGTCAGCTGGGCTCCTGGTGCTGCTGTCACTCCGGCACCTGTGTGGTCAGGCTCAGCCGGGGTGGCACGGTCAGCGCCGCCTTCCCCTCAGGCTGTGGTCCGGCATCCTGTGGACAGGCCGGGGGCTGGCGCTGGGACCTGAGTGACCGCCGTGTCCCCCCCGCCCCCCGCAGGCCATGACGCTGATGGAGTACCTCATCAAGACGGGCTCGGAGCGCGTGTCGCAGCAGTGCAAGGAGAACATGTACGCCGTGCAGACGCTCAAGGACTTCCAGTACGTGGACCGCGACGGCAAGGACCAGGGCGTCAACGTGCGAGAGAAGGCCAAGCAGCTGGTGGCCCTGCTGCGCGACGAGGACCGGCTGCGGGAGGAGCGAGCCCACGCGCTCAAGACCAAGGAGAAGCTGGCACAGACCGCCACGGGTGAGCCGTGGCCCGTGGCCCAGGAGCTGGTCTCCTCCTGCCCCTGCCGGGCCCCTCCCGGGCCCCTCCCGCTGCTCCTTGCCCTCCTCGCTGCGATCACCCCAGATGCCAGCTGAGCGGTGCCCTGCGCGCAGCCTGGGCCCTGGAGAGGGCTGGGTGCCCGCAGTCCTGTCCGTGTCCGTGCCCAGGAAGAGAGAATGCCGCCGCCGCCGGAGGGGAGGGGAGAGGGCTCCCCAAGCCCCGTGGTCAGGGATAGCCCCGGGGAGGGCATGCCCTCTGTGCCCCTGGCCTGGGAGGAGCAGGCGGCGCCGAGGCCCCAGAGGCCATGTGAGGCGCCGGCCAGCGGTGGCTGGGGAGCAGCTGGAGGCAGAACCTGCTGTGGAACTCCAGGAAGGGGGTGGGGTGAGCGAGCTCGGTTTGGGGTGGTGACCTGCATTCGGAAAGAGGCACTGGGACGTCTGCGTGTGGCCCCCAGTGTAGGGCACATCTCGGGGAGCTTTCCGTTTGACCACTGGCGGGGGTGGGGTGGGGGGAGGCGTTGTGTCCTGGGCAGGCGGGCGTCACCGCTGCAGCGGCATCAGCGCGGTGGGCCACACGGCACAGACAGTTCGTGTCGCTGGGACGTTGACCTGGCGGGGCCGGGGCCCGGGGACACAAGGGGCCAGGCAGTTCCAGGCGATGGGGAGGCGGTGCCTGCGGACAATGGGGTGCAGAGTTCTCTGTGAGCAGTGGCAGGAGGAGGCGCCTGGGCCTGGGGAAGGACCGGATGCCCCGGAGCCATGACCGCCGCCTGCCCTTGGGAGCCTGGCGTGTTGGGAGGGCTGGGCGTTCTGCTCGGACTTGTCACCTTACTCTCCGTCCAGCACTCACTCGGAGGTCAGGGCCATGCCAATTCACGGCGGGGGTGTGGGGGTGCGCTCCAGGCGGGGGAGGTGGGCTGTCAGCGTCCGCTTGGCCTCAGGGCTGCCTCCTCCTGCCACTCGCAGGCGTCAGTCTTAGACCTTGAAGTTTCGGTTATGTGTGCTTTTCTCAGCGACTTGAGATATTATTCATCTTTGGATTTTTTCCTCCCAACCCCTTCAAACAATGAAGCCCTTTCTTGGCTGACGGGCTGGCGCAGGCCGCGGCCCGGTTTGCTGACCCGAGCGCTGGGCACCGTGAGGGCTGGGCCAGGAGCGGGTCCCGCAGGGCCGACGGCCCGGGGCTGAGGGTCGTAGCTGCCCTGGTGCCTCTACTTCTCCACAGGCAGCTGGGGCCGGGGGGGTGGGGGGGGCGGGAGGAGCAGGGTGGGCCTCGTCCACTCAGCTCGTGGCCGCCTGCCCCAGCCCCTCCCGTCTCTCCATCCTTCCTTCGTCCGTGACTCGGGCAGGTGTTGTGCCTCCCTGATGCCCACGGTCCTTAGCTGTCAGCCAGCCCCGGATAGCAGGCCTGGCCCCCCACGCCCCCCCATGGGGCGAGCTCAGGTTCCCCAGGTCCCCCCTCACCTGCAGGCCTGTGCTTCCCTGACCTGTCCTCCCGGGTGGGGATGCGGGAGCTCAGCTCAGGCCCCTCCCCCACTCTTGGGCCCCAGATGGGTTCAGGGCGGCTGGGCTGGAAGAGGAGGTGGGGGCTCCCTTGTCTGCTCTGTCTCATTCCATCACCCCCCCACCCCCACCCCAGCCTCCTCTGCAGCAGTGGGCGCGGGGGCCCCGCCCGAGGCTGAGCAGGCGTGGCCGCAGAGCAGCGGGGAGGAGGAGCTGCAGCTGCAGCTGGCCTTGGCCATGAGCAAGGAGGAGGCAGACCAGGTACCCAGTAGCGGGCGGGCGTGGGGCGGGCATGGGGCGGGCGCGGCGCGGCGCGGCAGGGTTTGACTTTTGTTCTGCCATCCCATCTCCATGCCTCCCCTCGCCCGCCTGCCTGCCCTCTCTGAGGCCTGCTGTCTCTCCCTGTCTCTGCTCACCTGGACCCTGTGCTCTGCCTCCGTCCCTCCTCACTCCGTCCTGGGCTCCCCTCCCGGCTCCCTTCCCCTCTCCTTCCCTCCCTCCCTCCCTCCTCGCCCTGGAGGCTTGTCCTCCTCTGGCTCTGCCTGTCCCTCCCCAGTTTGGGGACCATTTCTCCGTGTCTTTGGCTTTGTCTGACCCGGCCCTTTGTCTCCGTCTGTTTGTCTGTTTCTCTATCTGTATCTTAGTCTCTCTTGCTGTGTTTCTGTCTGCCTCCTCTCTCTCTCTCTCTCTCTCTCTCTCGCTCTCGCTCTCGCTCTCGCTCTCGCTCTCTCTCGGCCGCCTCCCCCGCCGCCCCTCACACTGTCTCTCCCCCAGCCCCCGTCCTGCGGCCCCGAGGATGACGTCCAGCTCCAGCTGGCCCTTAGTTTGAGCCGAGAGGAGCACGATAAGGTCAGAGAGCCTCCCCGCCCGCAGGCCCTGGGACCCGCCCCGGTCCGATCTTCCCCGCCCTCGCTAGCCGGCACGCTGGCACTGCAGCATCTGTAGCCGTGGACCTTGTGTGGGACGGAGCCCCGTGACGCCCGCTCAGGTGTCAGACAGACAGACAGCGAGGGCCTCTCCCTCCGCGGCATCCGGGCCTGTCACCTCCTCCCCGCAGACCTGTGCTTCCCGCCCTCCGGCAGTGTCCTCACCCGCCTGCCCGCCTGAGTCCTGTCCACCCACCACACGTCCGCATCCCATTTTAATTTCCGTCACCTTGTCCGGGGGGAGAGGATGCGGGTTCGGGCCACTCAGACTGACCTTCCCCTGCTGCCTGCCTTCCTGGCCCAAACAGGAGGAGCGGATCCGCCGTGGGGATGACCTGAGGCTGCAGATGGCCATAGAGGAGAGCAAGCGGGAGACCGGGGGCCAGGAGGAGGTGAGTGTGGGGAGGAGGTGAGTGTGGGGAGGAGGTGAGTGTGGGGAGGAGGTGAGTGTGGGGAGGAGGTGAATGGGGAGGAGGTGAGTGTGGGGAGGAGGTGAGTGGGGAGGAGGTGAGTGTGGGGAGAGATGAGTGGGGAGCAGGTGTGTGGGGCCAGGAGGAGGTGAGTGTGGGGAGGAGGTGAGTGGGGAGGTGTGTGGGGCCAGGAGGTGAGTGTGGGGAGGAGGTGAGTGTGGGGAGAGATGAGTGGGGAGGAGGTGTGTGGGGCCAGGAGGAGGTGAGTGGGGAGGAGGTGTGGGCCCTGCCCTGGGTGCACAGGGCATGTGTCCCAGCTGCCTGTCCTGTGGCCTCGCACTGTGTGTGTCCCCACAGCAAGGCCAGCCTCCCAGGCCGTGGCTTTGGGTCACGAGGCTGGTCCTGCTCCCAGGGTGGAGACAGACCCCGGCCAGTGAGGGCGGATAGCTCCTGGCTGGGTGGCCAACACTCTTGCCTGAGCTCCCACTCAGCTCAGTGCCCCCGGGACGTGGACCGACGATGCACAGCCCCGGCCACGGGCCTCCGTGCTGCCTTCTCCGTGCTGCTTGCAGCCCGGGGTGTGGTCACCTCTACATCCCAGGACAGGGCTCTTGTCGCTGAGTCCAGCCAGGACGCGGGACCTGGGGGAGGAGTGCAGCGCGGGAAGCCTGGAGCGGGCAGTGATGTGGAGGCGCTGGCCCAGGCCGGGTGCACTTGGGGTGCACCGGTCAGCGGGCGTGGTGCTGGGCGTGGGCGTCTCTGGCCGCTGTCCTCATTTGTCCAGGGGCCGTGGTGGGCACGGGGGGAGGGAGGTGCGGGATGGGAAGGGCCGGGTGCTGGGCTCAGGTACCAGGATTGGGGGTGCTGGTCTCGTCCCGTCTCTGGGTGCTGTCTCCCCCTCAGTCCTCTGTCCTGCTCACCCCTCCCCCCTTTCTCTGCAGTCGTCCCTCATGGATCTCGCTGATGTCTTTACGGCCCCGGCTCCTCCGACAGCCTCGGACCCCTGGGGGGGCCCAGCACCCATGGCCACTGCCATCCCCACAGCCACCCCTGCCTCGGACCCTTGGGGGGGACCTCCTGTTCCTCCAGCTGCTGATCCCTGGGGTGGCCCGGCCCCTACCCCGGCCTCCGGGGACCCCTGGAGGCCTGCTGCCCCTGCGGGGCCCCCGGCTGACCCTTGGGGTGGGACCCAGGCCCCTGCAGCTGGAGAGGGGCCCACCCCTGACCCGTGGGGGAGCTCAGATGGTGAGTGCCAGCCCCGGCCCCGGGCGCAGTCCTGGGCATGAGGTAGCTCCGAGGAGACAGCCTAGTGGGGGGTTGGGGGGGCGGGATGGCTGGAAGGTCATGGGGTGAGGGGGGCTGGTGGGCACAGGGGAGGTCTACCTGGCTGGACACTGAGCCTGATGGGGGGAGGGGCTGGGCCTGGCGCAGAGGGGTGAGGGCAGGGGGCCTGGAGCCACAGATTCGAGGGGACAACCCCCATCTGCCACAGGTGGGCCCAGCCCCTCACCCGCCTCCTTCTCACCAGGTGGGGCCCTGGTCGGTGGACCCCCAGCTGCTGATCCCTGGGCCCCAGCCCCGGGCTTCTCGGACCCCTGGGGGGGGTCACCTGCCAAGCCCAGCACCAACGGCACTGCAGGTACTGGGCGCGGGGGGGCGGGGGGGCTGGGTGGGGGCTGGGCGGGCTGGGCGGGGGGGAGGGCGGGCGCAGTTTTGCGTGAAGAGTCGCCCGATCCCTGCGCAGGGAGGGGCGGGTGGGCGGCCCGGGAGCCAAGTGTCCCTCCCGACCCCCATGGCCCTGTGCCCCCCACAGTGGTTGGGGGCTTCGACGCAGAGCCTGACGAGTTCTCTGACTTTGACCGACTACGCACAGCCCTGCCGACCTCAGGGAGCAGCACAGGTGAGCGCCCGCCGTGCCCGCCCCCCGTGTCCCCTGCCCCGTGCCTGCTCCCCGAGGCCCGCCCAGGCAGGGTCAGAGTTGGCGGGTGTGCAGCCTGGCCAGGCCCAGGGCCCATCTTGTATAAAAACAGCTTTATTTATTGAGTCTAACTGACCGTCCCCATCCCCATCTTCAACAACAAACGTTAGCTGTGTCGTGAGATGATTTCAGGCTTAGAGGAAAGTGGGACAACAGCATAATGAGGTTCCTTCCTGGGGCTCAGCCCGGCCTCTGGCCTCCCTGCCCGGGCGCTTCTTCCAGGTGCCTCGTGTGCCCTGCACAGCCCTCCCTCACCTGCCCTGCCCCCTGCCCCCTGCCCCTCCCCCCTGTCCGGGGGCAGGTAGCCCCGTGTTCCCGCAGTCTGGTGGGGAACACCTCTGGTTTGGGTTTGTCTGTGGCCCCTGTGGTCCCTCTTGCAGTGAAGCGGGGCCTCTGGGGTTCCCCGTGTGCCTGTCTCAGTACTAGATGGGGTTCCTGAGTCAGCTTTTACAGCAGACGGCCAAGGACGCGGCCCCCAGCCCAGCCCACCTGCCACCGCGTGTGGGCCCAGCAGGCTCTGCTCTGGAGGTCGCCACGTGGTGTCTCCAGCCCTGGGCCTGGGGCCTGGCTCTGCTGCTCCACCCTGTGCCCTCTGCCCTCCCAGGGGAGCTGCAGCTGCTGGCCGGGGAGGTGCCCGCCCGCAGCCCCGGGGCCTTCGACATGAGCGGGGTCGAGGGCTCTCTGGCCGAGGCTGTGGGGAGCCCCCCGCCCAAGGCTGCCCCGACCCCCACGCCGCCCACACGGAAGACGCCGGAGTCATTCCTGGGGCCCAACGCAGCCCTCGTGGACCTGGACTCCCTGGTGACTCGGCCGGGCCCCACGCTGCCGGGAGCCAAGGCCTCCAACCCCTTCCTGCCCAGCGGTGAGTGGCCTCGGAGCAAGGGTGCTGGGGGCCCCTCCCTCAGGCAGGAACAGGGGTGCTGGCCCCCCTGTGGGCAGGGGGTTGTGGGGGGCCCCTCCCGCAGGCAGGCCCTGACTGCGCTGTGCGCCTCTCTTCTCCTGCAGGAGCCCCGGCCACCGGCCCCTCCGTCACCAACCCCTTCCAGCCCGCGCCCCCTGCGACGCTCACTCTGAACCAGCTCCGGCTCAGCCCCGGGCCCCCGGTCCCGGGGGCACCACCGACATACATCTCTCCCCTGGGGGGGGGCCCAGGCCTGCCCCCCATCCTGCCCCCGGGTCCCCCGGCCCCCAACACTAACCCCTTCCTCCTATAAGCCGGGCTGGGGCTTGGCCTGGCCAGCCCCGCCGCTGCCTGGGACACCAGTGTTGTGAGTGCATGTGAAGCGGGCCCCAGCGCCCTCCCTCCTGGGGCCACTCACACTACACCTCTTCTCACCCACCGCCACCCCAGAAACGACCTGGGGGATGGGGAGGTGCCGGCCAGAGGAGAACCCCGTCCGTGGCATTAGAAGGAGGGACAGCAGGCCCCGTCCCCCTCCTCCCGCTCCTGACTGGCCCCTTGATCAGTGTTGAGCCTCCTCCCCGCACACCCTCGGTGAATCCTTGGTGATGATTTTGGCAACTTCGGGAATAAATGGCAATTCTCATGGGCGTGGCTCCCACAGTTCCCATCCGTCCTGCACGTGGCCCTTCACCTGGAGGCCCAGGGTGTGGGGGCAGCACCCCTGGTTTCTGACCTTCTGGAGCCGGGGGAAGGGGTGTGTGGGGTGCAGGGCCAGGTGTACCGCCTCAACAGCCTTTGTTCTTGCCCAGGAGACAACTTGGCACAGGTGAGGGGACGGGTGCAGAGCACAGTCACAGGCCGAGGGAGCGGCTGAGCTGGCTGGGGTGGCCTGTGCCCCAGAGCAGCCCAGGGGACGTGTCCCCAGAGGGGGTAGCAGGGAAGCGAGTGTGGGTGAAGGCTCTGCGGCTCACTAGGTTGATGGGCTGGGCTGGCGGGGCCACCAGGACAGGCCTGGGCTGTGGAGTGTCTCCTGGGCCTGGGGAGGCGTGGCCCCTGGGGCTGCTGCCGAGTGGGCGGGGCCCAGTGAGGGGGCGCCGGGAGGCCTCCAGGCCACTGCTTCCCTGGAGCTGCCTTCCAGTCTTTAAAGAAGTCAGCCTCTACTCCAAGGTTGCAGGTTCGATCCCAGGTCAGGGCGCATAGAAGCAGCCAATGAATGTGTTAACAAGTAGGACAGCAGCCCTGGCCAGTTGGCTCAGTGGATAGAGTGTCGGCCTGCGCACTGAAGGGTCCCGGGTTCGATTCCCAGTCTGGGTTGCAGGCTCGATGCCCTGTGGGGGATGTGCAGGAGGCAGCCGATCCATGGTTCTCTCCCTCTCTGAAATCAATAAAAATATATTTAAAAAGTAAGCAGGACAGTTAATCAACCTCTCCCTTCCCCTCTCTGAAACCAATAAAAGTTCGAATAGGGGAGGCAGTGAAGTAAAGCGAGCTGTGGTCTTCTCGTGCCTGTTTGTCTCGGGGGAGGGGGGCAGGACCCGGCGCGGGGCAGGCTCTGGCCCAGGCAGGTCTACAAAGCCGCCGCCTCCCGGAGCCTGAGCAGGAGATTCCAGAACATTCCGGCCTCCGCTTCCCACTGGAGCTGCCACAGGGTCCCGAGCACCCCAGCCCCGAGGCCGGTCCCTCCTGGGTGTTGGAGGGTCAGTCCTGCCTCGCTGCTTCACTACCGCTCCGCGTGCCTCCCTTTTCCTCCCATTTCGTCTCCAGGGCCCGCGCGGGCCAGATGTCGGGCTTGGGGTCAGGCCCCCCGGCCTTCACGGGCTGTGCAGGGTCGCGGGGGTGCGGTTCTGCCCGGGGCGGCCCCTGTCCAGACGGCGGGAGTGGACAGGCGCCCGCCGCGGGGCGGGGCTGCGGGGCTGCGGGTCCACCGGGGTTCGGGCCGGGGCGGGCGCTGTGCGGTCTGCGGCCGGCAGGGGGCGCCCGAGACCAGCTCGGCCTCCGGGAGGCCCCGCGGTCCCGGGGCGCGGCCCACGCACCGGCCACGGCGCCTGCCTCCCACGCCTGCCCCAGAGCCTCTCGGCCGCAGCCTTCCCGCGTGCGTGGGCGCTTCTGCGGGGACTCCCGAGCGCCCAGAGCCCAGGCTCCGAGCAGCCCCGCTCAGCCCGCCCGGCAGGTCCCAGCACCGGCAGGTCCCAGCGCCCTTCCCGCCGGGCGGAGGCCTTTCCTGTGTTCAGTCCTCAAGCCCCGCCCCCCGCGCCCCTCGGTGCCGGGGCAGCGACTCCCCACTCGGGCTGCTTGTCAGTAAAGCCAGTGGACACGGCCACACCTGTGGATTCCGAGCCGCCCCCGCCCGCCTGGTTGTGCCTCTGGCCCGGGACAACACACTCCCCGTGTGCTGACATGCTTTCCCCCCCGAATGTTTTTTTAAAATATATTTTATTGATTTTTTACAGAGAGGAAGGGAGAGGGATAGTTAGAAACATCCATGAGAGAGAAACATCGACCAGCTGCCTCCTGCACACCCCAACTGGGGATGTGCCTGCAACCAAGGTACATGCCCTTGACCGGAATCGAACCCGGGACCCTTCAGTCCGCAGGCCGAGGCTCTATCCACTGAGCCAGACCAGTCAGGGCAGGGTCGTGTGTGTTTTAATCCACACCCCATGATTTGCATTATTTATTTATCCTTCCTGATGGGCCTCCACGAGGGATCGAACAGGGGGCGCGGGGGTACAGGAGGGCACACAACCACCTGGGTAACTGGAGGGGCCCCACCCCTGTGTTGTACCTGTTCACTGGGGGCTGGTTCCTACATTAGAGAGAGAACCCATGAGCCCGTTGGGCCACATCCAGCGTTTTATTTCGTCTCTAACCTCCTCTCCACACCAACTTCAAAGAAAAAAGCGAAGCGTTGGCCCTGGATCTGCAAGTTCAGAACACGTTTATTAGCTACTCAGATACGCAGTCCCAGACGGCACCACCGAAACCACACCGCACCGGGAGGCCCATTTCCCGCCGACGTGACTCAGTTCCGCTCGGCCTCAGGGACTCGCCACGGTTTTCTGCTGCAACTCGTGGCGCACGGGCCACAGGCAGGCACGCCGGTCGCGGTGAGCGGGTGAGCGCGCAGGTAGCCCGTGTCCGTGTCCCCGAGCTCACCCCCCACCACCCCCGTCCGGCGGGGACTCAGGGACACAGGGCCAGCCAGCTCTCATCATCCCCTGTGCAATCCGCCGGCCCGAAAAAGGGGCGCAGGGGCTCCTCAGCCGAAATGGCGGGGAACGTGAACACGTGGGACCCATCGGCCACGTGGTAGAAGGAGAAGGTCCCCATCTCCACGTCCAGGAAGAGGCCCAGGCGGCGCAGGCGGGGCTGGACCATGAGCCCCAAGGCGGGCTCGGTGCCGGCGATGAACTGGTTCCCGTCCTTGCAGCTCACGGTCCAGAAGCCGAGCTCCGCGGACAGAACCACCTCGCCCTGCCGGGGAGCCGACTCCCGGCAGAGGCCCAGGTTCCACTGCCGGCTGCGCCCCACGTGCACCTCCCAGTAGTGGCGACCGGAGGCGAAGCGGGGAGAGCCCAGGACACAGGGGGAGTCGTTGAATCTCCCAGGGTGGGCTCTGCGCCCCTGTGGGAGATCCCCGATGCGGACCCGCTGCAGGTCCTCGGAGATGGTGAGGTAGTTGTGGGCGGTGTCCACGTCCAAGGTCATGTCCACTGTGGAGAGAGAAAGGGTGGACTCTGCAGGTGCACGCCCTGGGGCCCCCCTTCCTGGCCACTGCCAAGGCCCCCACACCTTCCTGTCTGCAGTGGGCATTTTCCTGGGGAGACATCCCTGGCCCTGGATTCAATAGAATTTTATCTACAGGAGGAATGATTATAATTGAGGAGCTAGTCTTTGTCCATCATAGGTATTCTCTTGACATTAAGTGATTCAACTCAGTAAGGACTTCTCTCTCTCTCTCTTCTTCAATATATATATATATATTGCTTTCAGGAAGGGAGAGGGAGAGAGAGAGAAAAACATCAATGATGAGAATCATGGATGGGCAACTTCCTGCATGCCCCCTACAGGGGATGGAGCCTGCAACCCAGGAATTGAACTGTGACCTCCTGATTCATAAGTTAACGCTCAAACACTGAGCCACACGGCTAAAAAAATTTTTTTAAATTGATTTCAGAGAGGAAGGGAGAGAGAGAGAGAGAGAAAGAAACATCAATGAGAGGGAATCACTGCCTCCTGCACGCCCCCTACTGGGGACCAAGCCAGCGACCTGAGAATCTGCCTGGACTGGCAATCAAACCATGACCTCGGTTCATAGGTCAATGCCCAACCACTGAGCCACCCGGGCTGGGTGGGACTTCTTTTCTCTTTAGTAAGGAATACACAGGAAAAATAGACCATGAGTGCCATTTGTTCTCAAAATTATCATACAGCCCGGCAAGGGGCCCTGATCAATGACTCTCCCTCATCATGGATGTTTCTCTCTCCCTCTTCTTTCCTGTCAGAAATCAATAAACAAAAATTATCATGCAGATTGTCACAAATGTCAAGGGATGGAAAATATTTTACTTCTTGCAGAATGATATTGACGTTAAACATTAAAGCTTTCTCTGATCTCTTCTTTTAAAAAATATTTTTTTTTACCGACTTAACAAAGGAAAGGGAGAAAGAGATAGAAACATCAATGATGAGAGACAATCAGCCAATCATTGATTGGCTGCCTTCAATCCCCAATGCCCCACACATGTGCCCTGACCGGGAATCAAACCTGGGACCCTTCAGTCTGCAGGCCGAGGCTCTATCCACTGAGGAACACTGGCGAGGGCGTACCCTGTCTTTATAAACACAGTCACCTTTCTCACTTGCTGTTGGTGACTAGGCCATGGCGCTTTACTGCAGTTACAATGAACAGGGAACGGGAGATGCTCGGAGTCTGACATGAGGATGTGTCAGAACCTCAGCATTAACCTGGACCCAGACCCGATGGGGTGGTGGAAGGAGACGGAGTCTGCGCGGCCGGGCCTCCTGCTGCGACCCTCTCGCTGGGCAGGGAGAGGGGGCGTCCTCACAAGACCTGCTCAGGGAGCCCGCGCAGCCTCAGACACGAACCCTGCCCCCCACAGGCCAATGGCGTCTGTTGTTTGCTTTCTTTCCTTTTAAATGAAAAAACAAATGTTTTTATTGGTTTTTAGAGAGAGAAAAGGAGAGGGAGAGGGAGAGAATTAGCCAGGAGAGAAACATGCATTGGCTGCCTCCTGCACGCCCCCTACTGGGGATTGATACCCCACCCCTGTCTCGGGCACTGTTTTAATTTGGTTGATGGTGTTAATCCTCACCCCAGGATCTTTTTTCCATTGCTTTTTATTTTTTAATTTTTTATTTTTTTATATATTTTATTGATTTTTTACAGAGAGGAAGGGAGAGAGATAGCGAGTCAGAAACATCGATGAGAGAGAAACATCGATCAGCCGCCTCCTGCACATCCCCGACTGGGGATGTGCCGGCAACCCAGGTACATGCCCTTGACCGGAATCGAACCCGGGACCCCTCAGTCTGCAGGCCGACGCTCCATCCACTGAGCCAAACCGGTTTCGGCTCCATTGCTTTTTAGAGTGCAAGCTAGGGAGGGAGTGGAGAGGGAGAGAGAGAGAGAGAGAGAGAGAGAGAGAGAGAGAGAGGAGAGAGAGAGAGAAGCATTGATGTAGGTTGACTGGCTGCCTTCAGAGGGGCCGGGACAGTGTTGGCGGAGGGAGCCCTCAGCCCAGGTGGGTGCCCTTGAAGGGAATCTGAATCCCCGCCCCTTGGGCTGGTGCTCCTCTCAGTGAGCCCTACCGGCTGGGGCTCTTTTTAAATGTTTGAATTAATTTATTTTTCATGGTAATCGAACTTGGGGGCTGAAGGGTCCCCAGGCCGACGTTCTTTCCACTGAGCGAAACTGGCTATTACATGTCCACTGTAACTTAAAAGTAAATAGAAAAGATACTTAAAAAAATTTTCTTGCCCTGGCTGGTGTTGCTCAGTGGGTAGAGCGTCGGCCTGCGGACTGAAGGGTCCCGGGTTAGATTCTGGTCAAGGACACCTGCCCAGGTTGCAGGCTCGATCCTCAGTGGGGGGCGTGCAGGAGGCAGCCGATCCATGATTTTCATCATTGATGCTTCTCTCTCTCTCCCCCTCTCCCTTCCTCTCTGAAATCAATAAAAATATATTTTTAAAAATTTTCTTAAAAACACATGAACAATAACAAGACTCGGGTAGTAGGTTGTCTGTAACATCCAGTCCACGCAAAATCAGGTTTCTGCCTGTGCCCATCTCCAGTGGGGCGACTGGGACTATTGGGGAGCCCAGGTCTAGGGCGATGCAGCGTTATATTTCCCTAAAAACCTGCAGCCGGTTGTCATGTAGATTCTCGGGTTAGTGCGGCCGCCAGGGGAGGCCCTCCTGTCACGGGGCCTCTGAGAAACTGCCTTCCCTCAGGGCAGGGGCAGGGACGCCCAGAGGTCTCACCGTGGAACTTGCGAATCTTGGGGTCCATCTGCAGGACGGATGCCAGCTGGGGCTCCATCGCCTTGGCCTTGGCCGCCAGCCTGCCCAGCACTCTGTTGGGCTTGATGTCGGCCGTCTGAGAAACTTTGGAGCAGTTGGAGCACTGCACCCCCTCGCCGTCCGCCTCCTTGGGCAGGGCGCGCAGGCACCGGCGGCAGCAGATGTAGCCGCACTTGAGGTTCACGGGGTCCTCCAAGTACGTGAGGCAGACGGGGCAGCGGGCGGCTTCCTTGAAGTGCTGGGCCATGGCCGCTGCCTGGAGGGGTAAGAGGGGGGGGAGCGGGCGCGGTGAGCCACTTTTGAGGGAGAGGGACTCATGGGTCCCGGGACGCCTCCTCTTTCTAGGATAGACATTTGCAACCAGGACCCCTGGGTGAGGAGGATGCAATCGAAGGGCTAATAGAAATGGCTCCAAGCCCTGAACTTCTGAGGTGCAGCATGCTGGTTGGGGTGGGGCTTGGCCACGGGGAAATGCGTGCAGCCTAATATTTTGAAGACCAGAAGGAAAGAGAATGTGCGCTCTCTCCTGCACAGCCCCTCCGTCCCCCCCAAACTGATTCCCTGTTGGATCTACACCTGCCTGTCAGGAGAAAATTAGCGTTTAATTTTTCTTTAGGCTTCCACGCTTCCCCATGTGTTGGGAATCGAACCCGAGTCCCTTGGGAGGGAGGGCAGCTGCTCTAACCACTAAGCCAACCCAGCCGGACTTGGGTCGCTTTCCTTAGTCTTTGCTTATGCGGCTACTAGAACATGAGTTTCTAAGGACAATTCGGGGTCCCCTGGTAGATCCAGTGGGAAGTGCTGGCTGACACCTGAAACCCTCCGCATCTCCCCGCTGCCCCCGCCCCCTCCCCCATGGGGTGGAAACCCACCGCAGAACCCGAGAGGGGGAGGAAGTCCGTGGGGGACACGCTTCGCACTGCCTCAGAGTCCGCCAAGCTCGGACCTGACGGTCAAATTCTTACTCCCACCTGGTCCTGAACCGCCGAGGCCTGCCTGCCGCTCCCACCTCAGGCCCCGGTCCCTCTGTGTCCACGCCATGCCTGGCCTTGAGTTGGCCCCAGACAGCACCTGCTGAATCGATAGGTCCCTCCATTCCCAAGACCTTCTGTAGACATTTGAAAGTGAAAACGAAATCCCCTCAGATCGACTCACCTCTCAGATGCTAAGTCCCCCTCTGGCCTCTGGCTACTTCACTTGAAGGCTCAGCTGTGGAGTGAGGTCGAGCAGCAAGCCAGCCGGTTTTATTGGGCAAGTAGCTCCTCCCATCTCACTTCCTGTTGGTTACACCTAATTCCGTCAGATGTTGATGAAAATAATGGGATTTTCTCAGGTCAGAGAGATTACCAGGGACAAAGGAAGTGATTGAATACAGAAGTTATTTTTAAACTAACATGAACAAAATATTGCCGTGTATTCATTCTACATTAGATCTTAAATATTATGCCTGTCAATCCATTAGATTTAGGATTGAAATGAAAGACGGTCCTCATTATTAATCCTTCTAAAATGGCCTGGCTGGCTTGGCTCAGTGGATAGAGCGTCGGCCTGCGGACTGAAGAGTCTTGGGTTTGATTCCGGTCAGGGCACATCCCCGGGTTTCCAGCTCCATCCCCGGTAGGGGGCGTGCAGGAGGCAGCCGATCCATGATTCTCTCATCATTGATGTTTCTATCTCCCTCTCCTTCTCCCTTCCTCTCTGAAATCAATAAAAATATAAAAAATAAAATAAAATGAATGAGACTAGGTGTTTTTTTGTGTGTGTGTTTTAGTTTTTTTGTTGTTTTGGTTTTTTTGGCTACTTTTAAATGGATTTAATTTAAAAAAATTATATTTATTGTTGAGATATTACAAATGTCCCCTTTTGTTCTCCCACTGACTCCTTCAAGCCCTCCCCTGCCCCCTGAGGCCCTCACCACCCCACTCTCTGAGTCCATGGGTAACGCATACAAGTTCTTTGGTTAATCTCTTCCTACCCACCCACTCATTAAAAATGAGCCCTGCCCTAACTGGTGTGGCTCAGTGGATAGAGCATCTGCCTGCGAACTGAATGGTCCCAGGTTCGATTCCGGTCAAGGGCATGTACCTTGGTTTTGGGCATATCCCCAGTTGGGAGTGTGCAGGAGGCAGCTGGTTGATGTTTCTCTCTCATGGATGTTTCTAACTCTCTATCCCTCTCCCTTCCTCTCTTTAAAAAATCAATGGAGAAAATATCCTCCAGTGAGGATCAGCAACAACAAAATAAATGTCAATATTCTCAGTGTTTACATGTGAAAGGTCTTGAACATCTGAAACTGAAGAAAAGCTTGAATTGCTTTTCCTCTGATACAAGGTCCTCTCTTGGGAAATAAAAAATATTCTCTTTCAATAGTAAAATCTAATCCTTTTGAATGTTGGTGACTCATTTGCCTAAGAAACATTTGGAATCAGCTCTGGTGGGCTCAGTTCCTTGGAGTATTGTCTCATACATCAAAGGCTGCAGATTCGATTCCAAGTCAGGGCACATACCTCGGTTTTGGGCTCAATCCCCAGTTGGGGCACATACGGGGGCAACTGACCGATGTTTCTCTCTTTCTCTCTTCCTCTCTCTTTAAAAATCAATAAAAACATATCCTTGGGTGAGGATTTTAAAAACTTTAAAAAAAATCATTGACATATACGCCCCTCCCAAATGATTTTTAGAGAGAGTGGAAGGGAGGGAAGAAGGAAGAATAGAGAGAAAGAGAGAGAGAGAGAGAGAGAGAGAGAGAGAGAGAGAGAGATGATTGGTAGTGCCTCTGTTGCCTTTGGGGTGCAAGATTGAACCTGCAACCCAGATATGTGCCCTTGGTTGGGAATTGAACCTGAGACCCATTGGTGCTCGGACCAATGCCCTAACCAGTGAATTACACTGGCCATGGCTCATTGGTTGATTGTTGACCTATGACCTAGGAGGTCACCATTTGATTCCTGGTCAGGGCACATGCCTGGGTTGTGGGTTTGATTTCCAGTGGGGGGTGTACAGGAGGCAGCCAATCCATGATTCTCTCTCATCATTGATGTTTCTATCTCTCCCTTCCTCTCTGAAATCAATAAAAATATATTGGAAAAAAAGAATTAACCAATGAAAGCATAAATAAGTAGAACAACAAATCAATGTTTCTCTCTCAATCAATCAATCAATCAAAAAAAAATCTTGGTAAGAGTATTGATCTCATGTTCAGTGTTCCTACCTTAATTACCAAAAAAAAAAAAAAAAAAGATTTGCAAATTCCAGCTTCTGCCCTTCCCATCCAGAGCTTGTTATCCAAGAATAGTCATTGAACAGTCACGAGTAGTCAGTCATTGACAGCCTCCTCATGCACGAAGGCTGCGTTCTAGGTGCTGCTATGAGATGTACAAGATAACTTCTCGGCCCGACCCGCGTGGCTCAGTGGTTGATCATGACCTATGAACCAGGAGGTCACAGTTCAATTCTCGGTCAGGGCACATGCCCGCGTTGTGGGCTCAGTCCCCAGTGTGGGGTTTGCAGCAGGCAGACGATCAATGATTCTCTCTCATCATTGATGTTTCTCTCTCTCCCTCTCCTTTCCTTTCCTCTCTAAAAAATATATATATATTTTTCTGTCGGGAAGTGTAGAGTATGGGGAAAGCAGACCCTCATGTTATGAGCAGAGTGGCCCGTCACTGGCGGCGGGAGAAGACTGTTTGCTGAAGCCCAGAGCTTACTGATGTCAGAGAGCGAGAGTCTATTGGCAGTGCATGGGGATATGCCGGGGAAAGATCCTCACCACCTGAAACAAGCTGCAACAGTTTCATATCACCCACTGAGCCTCATCAACCAAGAGTCACGCTGGCCAATGGGAGGGGAGCGATTCCACAGCCAATCAAAGGGCGGGCACGGCCTTATAGTCTTGGCGCCCACAGATGCTCTCTGATGGGGACCAGCCTGGAGGACCAGCCGCCGGATTGGGTGAGGATGCCTTCTTTCGAACCTTCCTCTCTCTCTCTCTCTCTCTCTCTCTCTCTCTCTCTCTCTCTCTCTCTCTCCCTCTCTCCCTCCCCCCTCTCTCCTCAGCACTTCCTGCAGGTCTAGAGTGCATAAAGAACGAGGTAGCGGGCACCCAGAAGAACCAAGTCCTGCCCCTCCGTTGTGGGAAGGATGCTCTAAGGGGAAACGCGTTTACATTCAAGCAGAGATGGTACACCCAGCACTTCTCTTGAAACCTCTGTGTTTCCAGTGCTGAAGTGGGTGAGAGAACAGGACCGAGGCTTCCTAGTTTTTTCAAATGGAATCGGAGCCCTGGCCGGGTAGCTCAGATGCTAAGAGCGACCTCCCCATACGCCAAGGTTGCAAGTTTGAGTCCCCGGCACATACAAGAATCAACCAATGAATGTATAAATAAGTGGAGCAACAAATCTCTCTCTCTCTCTCTCTCTCTCTCTCTCTCTCTCTCTCTCTCTCAAATCAATAAATTAAAAAAATAAATAAAATGAAACAAAATTGGATCAGAGACAGAGTTGGAAGACCTTGGGTAGCGGAACTAAGGACAAGTGATGAAGATCCCCAAAGCCAAAGTCTTAGACTTGACTGGTCTCTGGGTTCTGATTGTGAGATTCACGGAACCTGGGGAGACAATGAAAACCAGGTCCAGGCGATTAGGAGGGAGGGGCAGGCGGGCAAATGGGAGGTTTGAGTGTGAGACTTGCTGTCTTGGTCATTGAGATGGATGATTGGCTTCCAGCTCCTAATCTTTCACCATCCGAAGTTCCAGTGGGCCTGCATTTTACCCCGAATCACATGTAAATGGTAATGTGGCTGCTGCCGGTTGAGCGTGGCCGCAGAAGTGGAAGGAGAGGGGATGGGTCAGGTGCTGTGAGTTGTGGAGACCGAGGCAGGCTGTGCCCAGACGGTGCGCTGTGCCCAGACGGTGGGTGAGTGGTTAGGGTGTTTCCAGGGGGTTGCCCACGTCTGGACCCTGCAGTGTGCGGGATGGGTGTTAACCTGCTGCATCCGAAAGGGCTTCAGAGGACACGCGCACTGTGTTCAGGAGATTTCAGCTAGAAAAGCAAGGAGAGAGGAATGTTTAGAGAAAAGCCTTATGACACAAACTTTTTAAATTGTGGTAAAATACCCATAAAACAAAGTTTCCTATTTTAACCGTTAAAATGTATTTATTTATGCGCGCGGGAGAAGCACTGATTTGTTGTTCCACTCGTCCATGCATTCGTTGGTTGCTTCTCGTATATCTGGAGATCGAGCCCACGACCCAGGCATGTGCCCTTGACCGGAATCAAACCCGGGACCCTTCAGTCCGCAGGCTGATGCTCTATCCACTGAGCAACACCGGCCAGGGCCCTCCTCACTCTTTATTTCCATCTCCTAGAGCAGTGACGGCGAACCTTTTGAGCTCGGCGTGTCAGCATTTTGAAAAACCCTAACTTAACTCTGGTGCTGTGTCACATATAGAAATTTTTTGATATTTGCAACCATATAAAACAAAGATTTATATTTTTGATATTTATTTTATATATTTAAATGCCATTTAACAAAGAAAAATCAACCAAAAAATTAGTTCGCGTATCACCTCTGGCACGCATGTCATAGGTTCGCCATCACTGGTTTAAGCCAATGGCAATGATGGAGAACAAAGGAGCTGACATGAAAGTCAAGGTGACCTCACTCTAGGACAGTGATGGCGAACCTATGACATGCGTGTCAGAGGCGACACGTGAACTCATTTTTTTGGTTGATTTTTCTTTGTTAAATGGCATTTAAATATATAAAATAAATATCAAAAATAGAAATCTTTGTTTTACTATGGTTGCAAATATCAAAAAGTTTCTATATGTGACACGGCACCAGAGTTATGGTTTTTCAAACTGCTGACACGCCGAGCTCAAAAGGTTCGCCATCACTGGCTTAGACTGCACTCAGTATGGTAGCATGGTGCAGCAATGACACTCTGAGGCTGGTGGGAATGTCAGTCATGACATTCACGAGGGGAAATGGTCATGAACTTGCTTCATACGGGTTACAACCTATAGTTATTAACCCAGAAAAATGTCTGCTTATATGTGCAGGGCACAGGATGCGCTCACAGAAGCGTCATTCACGTTATAAAAAAATTCTAGAAAACCTCTCCTAGTCCTGGCCGGTGTGGCCTCGTGTCAGAGTGTCCGCCTGCCCACTGAAGGGTCGTGGTTTTGATTCCAAGTCAAGGGCAGGTACTTGGGTTGCAGGTTTGAGCCCTTGCCCCGATTGGGGCACATGTGGGAGGCAACCAATCAATGTGTCTCTCTCATGTTGGTGTTTTTTTTTTTTTTTTCTCTCTCTCTCTCTCTCTCCCCTCTCCCTTCCACTCTCTCTAAAAGATCAATGGGAAAAATGTCCTCAGGTGAGGATTAACAAAAACCAACCAACCAAACAAAAAAGCCATCTACCAGTCAACTGTAGCATTAAGAAACTGGAATAGTGCCCTAGCCGGTTTGGCTCAGTGGATAGAGTGTCGGCCTTAGGACTAAAAGGTCTGGGCTCGATTCCGGTGAAGGGCATGTACCTCAGTTGCAGGCTCAATTCTGGCCCTGGATGGGGCACACGTGGGAGGCAACCAATTGATGTATCTCTCTCACATTGATGTTTCTCTCTCTGTCTCTCCCCCTCCCTTCCACTCCCTCTAAAAATCAATGGAAAAATATCCTTGGGTGAGGATTAACAAAACAAACAAAAAAGAGATTGGAATAGTAGCAGTGGACTACTATCCAGCAATGCAAATGGGCCACGTGCAGCCACATGGATGAGTCTTAGAAAAAGAGTTCCAACCACCCTAACCGGTGTGGCTCAGCAGATAGAGCCTCGGCCTGTGGACTCAAGGGTCCCAGGTTCGATTCCTGTCAAGGGCATATACCTTGGTTTCGGGCACATCCCCAGTAGGGGGCGTGCAAGAGGCAGATGTTTGATCGATGTTTCTCTCATCGCTGTTTCTAACTCTCTATCCCTCTCCCCTCCTCTCTGTAAAAAATCAATAAAATATATTAAAAAAAAAAAAGAGTGCCAACCAAAGCAGGCCATTTGCTAAAACGAATCCTCCGACATCAAGCTGTATCGCTCAGAATGCGCATCTAAGCTGAACAATTATATATGTCTTTCTCATTTTATTTTTTAAAATAAAAATGTACTATTAAAATAAATTTTACCTGATTCTTATTACCTTTTTAATGTGTTCGTAAGAAATTTTTTTGTTCAAATATTCTTTTTAAAATGCACGTTTCCATTACAGTTGACATTTAATATTGTGTTAGCTTCGTGCATACAGCACAGAGGGTAGACAGTTACATCCCTTACAAGTGCTCGCCTGGTAGTCTGGTACCCACGCGGCACCACTGGTAGTCATGCCAGTGTGATGGGCTGTGATCCCCATGCTGCGCTTCACATCCTGCCACTGCTTTGTAAGCATCAACTTGTATTTCTTAGTCCTTCCTCCTTTCACTGCGTTCTCTAACCCTCCTCCCCTTGGGCAGTCACCAGTCTGCCCTCTGTGTCTATGAGTCTGTTTGTTTTGTTGGTTCATATATTTTGATTTTTAGATTCCACATGTGAGTGAGACCATGAGGTATTTGTCTTTCTCCATCTGACTTCTTTAGCACAATAACACCTTCCAGGCCCATCCATGTAAGATGTCATTAATTTTATGGCCTAGTCATATTCAATTGTATATATGCACCACGTTTTCTTTTTTATTTTAAATTTATTAATCCTCACCTGAGGATATTTTTTCATGGGTTTTCAGAGAGCGTGGAATGGAGGGGAAGAGACAGAGAGAGAAACATTGATCTGAGAGACACGTCAATTGGTTGCCCCCGACCAGGGCCAGGGACGAGCTTATGATCGAGTATGTGCCCTTGACTGGGATTGAACCTGGAACCCTTCAGTCCATAGGTGGACACTCTATCCACTGAGCTAAACCAACCAGGGCTACATCACTTCTTTTTTTCCCTCCAAATATATTTTTATTGATTTCAGAGAGGAAGGGAGAGGGAGAGAGAGAGAGAGAAACATCAATGATAAGAGAGAGTTATTGATCACTGCCTCCTGCACATCCCACACTGGGTATCGAGTCTGCAACCTGGGCCTGTGCCCTGACCGAGAATCAAATCGTGAGCTCCTGGTTCATAGGTTGACACTCAACAACTGAGCCATGCCACTGGGCTGCACCACATCTTTATCCCATCATCTATCAGTGGGCTCTTGGGTTGGTCCATATCTTGGCTATCTATATATGTGACCCTTAAGATCGGTAGACTGAACGACTGGTTGACTGGTTGCTATGACGCACACTGACCACCAGGGGGCAGACATTCAACACAGGAGCTGCCCCCTGGTGGTTAGAATGCTCTCACAGCCAACCTCCCCTGGCCAGCCAACCTCCCGCGGTCCCTCCCCCTGGACTGGGCGGCCGAGGGACCCCACCCGTGCATGAATTCACGCAACCGGGCCTCTACTGTAAATAATAGACTGAAGCTACTTTCGACGGCTGAGATTTAACTCTCTAATCTCCTCATTCTTCCCCAGGAATCACAGATTTCTTGTTTTTGAAGATTTCCACCTCCCCTCCCGCCTCCCTGGAGGAGTCTGAGCTCACAGTCCTGGGACACCATGGCCGAATCTTTTTTTTCTGACATTTGCTTGCTGTCGTACCTAAAGGAGCTGAGGAAGAATGAGTTCTGGAAATTTAAGGAGCTCCTCAAGCAAGAACCCAAACAATCTGACCTCAGGCCGATCCCGTGGCCAGAGCTGAAAAAGGCTTCCAAAGATGACCTGGCCAAGTTGCTATGCAGGCACTACCCAGGCACACAGGCCTGGGAAGTCGCCCTGAGGCTGTTTCTTCAGGTCAATCGGAGAGACCTCTGGGCCAAGGCCAGGGATGAGATCAGAAGTAAGTGTGGCCCTAGCCAGTTTGGCTCAGTGGATAGAGCGTCAGCCTGAGGACTGAAGGGTCCCAGGTTCAATTCTGGTCAAGGGCACAGGCCTGGGTTGTAGGCTTGATCCCCAATAGGGGATTGTGTAGGAGGCAGCCAATCAATGATTCTCTCTCATCATTGATGTTTCTCTGTCTCTCTCCCTCTCCCTTCCCCTCTGAAATAAAAAATAAATAAATAAAAAGAAGTAAGTGTGCGATGCAGGGGTGGGACCCGGGGAGGGGGTGTATTGGCAACTCACAACAACAAAGGTGGGTCTGTGGGAGCTTGCATTAACAAAGGTGATAACGTCCTCGAATAATGGTCACCCCTCCTTCCATTGAGAATGTGATGGGTTAAGGGGAGACTTGGCTTTGGTAGAAAAATGACCAGGCAGCTCCACTCATACGCGGGCCAGTGATGGCCGGCCGGTGGCTAGTGCCTGAGACAGACTGTTTCTCAGTGGTGTTCCCATTTTTCAGTCCCAATCCGAGTCCATGCTGTCCCTGGAGATGGTCTGGGACTTAGAGTCTGCGAGGTGGAATTCCATATGACAGTTGTCCATCCTTTGACCGGACCTGCACAAGGAGCCAGGTGGAATCCAATAGTAGGAAATAGTTGCCGAGAGCTTACGTTCCCGGTATATAGGAAGCACTTTTGTTTTTTTAAATCCTTGCCAGAGGATATGCTTAATGAATTTTTTAGAGAGAGGAAGGGAGAGAGAGAGAAACATCAATATGGGAGAGAAACACTTATTGACTGCCTCCTGCATGACCCTACTGAGCCACACTGGCCAGGCTTAAAATTTATTTTTAGATTAAATTTATTGGGGTGGTATTGGTTAATAACATTATGTAAGTTTCAGGTGTATAATTCTATAATACAACATCTGTATATTGGGTTGTATGTTCATATCCCAACTTTAAAATCTTTTAAAATATATTTTTATTGATTTCAGAGAGGGAGAGGGAGAGGGAAAAGGAGAGAGAGGTAGAAATGTCAATGATGAGAGAGAATCATTGATCAGCTGCCTCCTGCACGTCCCCTACTGGGGATCGAGCCCGAAACTTGGGTATATGCCCTAACTGGGAATCCAACTGTGACTTTCTGGCTCATAGGTCAGTGCACAACCAATGAGCCACATGGCTGGACTATTTGCCCCCTTTTACCCTCTTCATCCTTACCCCACTCTCTTTCCCCCCCGGAAACCACCACACTGTTGTCTGTGTCTGTGAGTTTGTTTGTTGCTTCCTGTTTTATGCTCCACATGTGAGTGAAGCCATAGGGTTTTTGCCCTTTTCTGTCTGACCTATTTCATTTAGCTTACTACTCTCAAGATCCACCCGTGTTGTTGCAAATGGCAATATTTCACTTTTAAAAAATTCCGGAAAGTGTAGCATTAGAACTTTCATTACAATTATCTTTGGGATCGCAACTTAATATTTTACCTTTTGTTAATGTGTAATTGTATATGGGTTATATTTGTTTCGGGTGTGCAACATAGTGATTTTACATTTTTGTACCCTATAATATGATCACCCAACTAATTCTATTAACTATCTGTCACTGGGTAAACTTATCACATATTATTGACTATATTCCCCTCCCCCTTTGCACCCATTCATTGTGTAGATGTACCACAGTGTTCTAATCCATTCCTCTGCTGACAGGCATTTAGGCTGTTTCCAAATCTTAGCTATGGTGACTTGTGCTGCTATGAATGTAGGGGTGCATTTGTCCTTTCTGATGGGTGTTTCTGGTTTCTTTGGATACATTCCTAGAAGTGGGATCACTGGGGCAAATGGGAGTTCCAGTTTTTAAATTGCCTTGTATTCTGTCCTCCTGAACTCAGATAAGATCAACCCGTATAAAAGCAACATGAGGAAAAAGTTCTCTGACATATGGCAGAATGAGACGTGCCTGGTGGTGCCGGAGAGCTTCTACGCGGAGTCCACCAAGGCTGAATACGACAGGCTGAGCCAGGCGTTTGTGGCCGACAAGGCGGGTGAACACTCAGTCACGGTGGCCCTGGTTGGCGCGGAGGGGACCGGGAAGACCACGCTGCTGAGGAAGGTGATGCTGCAATGGGCCGGGGGCAACCTCTGGAAGGGCCGCTTCACCTTTGTCTTCTTCCTCAACTGCTGCGAGATGAACATCATCGACAAGACCAGCCTGGTGGAGTTCCTCTCCAGGGACTGGCCCGAGTCTTCCGAGCCCATCCACGACGCCTTCTCCCAGCCCGAGAAGATCCTGTTCGTCATAGACGGCTTGGAGGACCTGAAAGTCGACGTGGGCCTGGACAGCGACCTATGCAACGACTGGGAGCAGCCGCGGCCGGTCCACGTGGTCCTGCAGAGCCTGCTGCAGAGGACGCTGCTGCCCGAGGCCTCCCTGCTGGTCTCCCTGAGCGGGGAGTGGCTCAGGAAGTTCTGCCACCTGCTGTGCCACCCGGTGTACGTCTACCTCTGCGGGTTCTCGGGCCACCTCAAGTGGCTCTATTTCTCCCGGTTCTTCCAGGACACGGACCAGGCCGCCCAGGCCTTTAGTGTGGTGAGAGGCCACAAGCCACTGTTCTCCCTGTGCCGGTACCCCCTGGTGTGCTGGCTGGTGTGCGAGTGTCTGGAAAAGCAGCTGCAGAGATGCCAGCCCCTGGGGATGAACTCCCAAACCATCACGTGCATCTACTCCTCCTTCCTCACCAGTGTGTTCCAGCCGGAGCGCACGGGCTGGGCGCCGGGTCACTGCCATAGCCGCCTCAAGTGTCTGTGCGCCTTGGCGGCCGAGGGCACGTGGGCCGGCCGGTTCGCCTTCCAGCCCTCGGACCTGGAGGAGAACAGGGTGTCGGAGGCCGATGCCCTGGCCTGGGTGAGAATGCGGCTCCTGCGCCAGAACGGGAGCCGCTGGGTCTTCCCGCACCAGTTCTTGCAGGTGTTGTGCACCGCCCTGTGGTACCTGCTCAGGCTCCCCGGGGAGCCGCTGCACCCCCGCATCGGCAGCGCCACGCAGCTGGTCACGGCCGTCATGACCGAGGCCCCCTTCTACCTGAAGAACACGGCGCTCTTTCTGTTCGGGTTCGCCACGGAGCGGGTGGCCGGCCTGCTGGAGGCGGCCTGGGGCTTCGGGCTGGCCGCGGGCCTGCGGGAGGAGATCACGCAGTGCCTGGGAGGCCTGAGCCAGCAGGTGGCCCGCGGCGAGCTGCAGATCAACTTCCAGAAGCTGTTCAGCTGCGTGTTCGAGACACAGGACCCCGGTTTCGCCACGCAGGTGATGAGCATGTTCCCGGAGATCTACGTGTACATCAGCAGGCCCGACGACCTGATGACCTACGCCTGCTGCCTCCAGCACGCCCTGAACCTGCAGACTCTCCACCTGAGCTTAGAGAACGTGTTCTCGGAAGACTGCACAGGCCTGTTAAAGTGTGTCCAGCAGCCCACGCCCGCCCCACCCCACCCTGTTCCGCCCCCACGACATCTGTGGCTCGCTTGCTGGGTATTTTATGGGTCCTTATACTCTTGCCCTTAAAAACAAACAACAACACACATGATTTTTTTTTTACTAGAGGCCCAGTGCAAGAAATTCATAAGGGTAGGGTCCCTAGGCCTGGGGGTGGGGCCTTCCTTCATTCTGGGCCGCCCCCTGGTGGTCAGTGCATGTCATAGCAAGTGGTCAGTTCCCTGTCTAACTCCCAGAGGGAACAATTTGCATACTAGCCTATTATTATTATTTTTATTTTATCGTTTTAAATTCTCACCTGAGGACATTTTCCCCACTAATTTTAGAGAGAGAATGGAAGAGAGAGGGAAAGACTGAGAGAACTCACGTTGATTGGTTGCCTCCTGGACTTGCCCTGATGGGGGGTGGGGGAGAGAGGGAGGAGCCTGAGAGGGAGGTACCTGCCCTTGTCCGGAATGGAACCCCAGGCTGACGCTTTACCCACTGAGCCACACAGGCTGGGGCAAAACGTGGCTTTTAAAATCAAATTTGCTAGCTGTGACCAGGAGCAGTGACTTCTGAAGGTTTTCCATCTGTAGAGATATGGATAAACGTGTTTTTAAAATTCTTATTTATTTACTGATTTTAGAGAGAGGAAGGGGGAGGGAGGGAGAGAGACACATCGATTTATTGTTCTACTGATTCATGCATTCATTGGTTGATTCTGTACCTGCCCTGACCAGCGATCGAACCCACAACCTTGATGCGTGGGGACGACACTCTAACAGACTGAGCTCCCTGGCCAGGGCCTCTCTGCTGGTTTTTAACGTTGTGGCCTGACAGCAGGTATAGGCCACCAGCTCACACCTCAGCTCTTAAATGCATCCCACCTTTCACATTCGTTTTAATTTTTAAAATTGTAATGGAGGTACATGGACATGTACTGTTACCTTAGTTTCAGTGGCACAACATCATGATTCAGTATTTATATGTTGTGAAATGACCACAAGTCTAGTGAACACCCGTCACCATACATAGCTACTGCAGCATTTTCTTGGTCTTGGGACAATGACATGTAAGATCTACTGTCTTATAACTGCAAGCACACACTACATTATTATTAACTGCAGTCATGCTGCAATTACATCCCCAGGACTTACTTATTGTATACCTGTACGGTCATGTTTTTTTTAAAAAAAAATATTTTTATTGATTTCAGAGAGGAAGGAAGAGGGGGAGAGAGAGATAGAAACATCAATGATGAGAGAGAATCATGGATCAGCTGTCTCCTGCATGCCTCCTACTGGGGATCAAGCCCACAACCCGGGCATGTGCCCTTGACTGGAATCAAACCCAGGATCCTTCAGTCTGCAAGCCAATGCTCTATCCACTGAGCAAAACCAGCTATGGCTTGGTTTTTTTTTTGTTTGTTTTTTTGTTTTGTTTGTTTTTTAATCCTCACCTGAGGATACGTTCATTGACCTCAGAGAGAGAAAGGGAGACGCAGACAGGGAGAAACATCGATACGAGAGAAACATTAATTGATTGCCTCCCATACACTGGCCAGATGTGGAGAAAAGGAAATACTCTTTTCCTGTTTGTGTTTTCATTTTCATTGGCTAAATACTCAGATCTGGCCAGTGATCGAACCTGAAACCTGGGTATGCGCCCTAATGGGGAATTGAACCCACAACCTCTTGGTGTATGGGATGATGCTCCAACCAACGGAGCCACCCAGCCAGGGCTGCACGATCATGTTTTTGGATGTGATTCCCCGTTCACTGATGGATCACCCAGCACCAACCTTTGCTCATAAAAATCAAGTACTATCCCTTCAAAGACGAGGAAATGGAGGCAGAATAAGACTGAGTCATTTGCACAGGTCACATAACTCACAAGTGGCTCCAACAGGATTTGATCCCATTGCTGTGGGCCCAGGGTCTGCTCTCTCTGAGCTACGTTGACTCAGTTTACCTGGATGCACCTCTCTGTATTCAGGCCTGGGTGCCCGTCAGCTTGGAGGGGCTTTGGGAACGGTGTCCTGCCTGTTCTGAGACTGTCCTGAGTTGAATGTCACCACGGGTGTGGCACAGTGTCTGTCTTCCCACAGCAACGACCAGAAACTCTCCTACTGGCGGGCCCTGTGCTGCGTGTTCACCAACAGCAGGGACTTCCAGATGCTGGATTTGGACAGCTGTGTTTTCAGCGAGGCCTCCCAGGCGATCCTCTGGAAGGCGCTGGCTCAGCCCACTTGCAAACTTCAAAAGTTGGTGTAAGTGGGGTGTCACCCTGTTTTGTTTTTTTCATAGTAGACATCCATTCTCTCCATTCTGGCTTTTGAAAAAATAAGTGTGGTTAGTGTGCAATCTTATCTATATATATAAAAGCCTAAGCGACCATTACCGCTGGTTGACCGCTTGCTATGAGGTGCACTGACCACCAGGGGTCAGTTCCTGCGTGGAGCATCTGTCCTCTGGTGGTCAGTGTGTATCATAGCAACCAGTCATTCCCAGTAGTTCTGCAGTTAGGGTCAATTTCCATATTACCCTTTTATTATATAGGATGGGATGCTGCAATGAACACAGTGGTGCATATATCTTTTCCAGTTCATGTTTTCATTTTCTTTGGATAAATACTCAGTAGTAGGATCGCTGGGTCATATGGGAGTCCTCTTTTTAATTTTTTGAGGAAACTCCACACTGTTTTCCACAGTGGCTGCACCAGTGATAGCGAACCTTTTGAGCTCGGTATGTCAGCATTTTGAAAAACCCTAACTTAACTCTGGTGCCATGTCACATATAGAAATTTTTTTATATTTGCAACCATAGTAAAACAAAGGCTTATATTTTTGATATTTATTTTATATATTTAAATGCCATTTAACAAAGAAAAATCAACCAAAAAAATGAGTTTGTGTGTCATAGGTTCGCCATCACTGGGCTACACCAGCCTGCATTCCCACCAGCAGTGCATGAGGATTCCTTTTCCCCACATCCTCGCCAGCACGTGCTTGCAGATTTACTGGTGGTACCCATTCTGGCAGGTGTGAGGTGAGACCTCATTGTGGTTTTAATTTGCATCTCTCTGATGATTAATGATGTCCAGTATCTTTTCATCTGTCTGTTGGCCATCTGGATGTCCTCTTTGGAGAAATGTCCTTTCAGCCTTCTGTCTATTTTTTTTTATCAGATTGTTTATTATTATTTTTTTGTTATCACGTTGTATGAGTTCTTTATATATGTTGGATATTAACCTTTTCTCAAATATATCATTTATGAATGTGATCTACCACTCAGTAGACCGTCTTTCTGTTTTCTTGCTGGTTTCCTTTGCTGTGCAGCAGCTTTTTAGTTTGATAAACCAATCTGTCCAAAGACAGCTCAGAGAGAATCACTTAATAGGAAAGTCTGAGCAAGAAACAAACTTTTGGCAAGCAGGGAGACCACCAAATGGAGCGTGGCCCTGGCTGGCGGCTCAGTTGGGTGGAGCATCATCCCATAAACCAAAAGGTTTTGGCTTCAGTTCCCAGTCAGGGCACATACACAGGTTTTAGGTTCAATCCCTAGTAGGATACATATGTGGGTTTTGGGTTAGATTCCCAATCAGGGCACATACCTAGGTTGCAGGTTCAATCCCCAGGCACATATGCAGGTTTTGAATTCAATCTCTGCTCAGGGCACATACGTAGGTTTCGGGTTCTATCCCAAGTCAGGACACATACACATAGGTGGGTTGTGAATTTAATCCCTGGTCAGGGTTTGGGGTTCAGTTCCCAGTCAGGACACATACCCCAAGCCATGGAGCCCCAGTGCCTGTCCGCTGCCTGAAGACCCCAGGGAAAGAATTTGCAGGTGGGAGTAACCAGGGTTCTTCGACCAGCGTGGTAGGCCCAGTGGGGCGAGCAAGAAGAGCCGGGAGGAGGTACCTGCCTGGTGCTTGGATTCACCCCCTGTCCCCCATCTCGTCCTTGCAGGTACAACTTTGCTTCCAACGTGGGAGAGAGCACAGACTTCTTCAAGGCCCTCGTTCACAACCCCCACCTGACCTACCTGAACCTGCACGGCACCAACCTTTCCTCCGAGGAGGTCGCGCAGCTGAGCGAGGCGCTGAAGCACCCCATGTGCAGCATCCAACAGCTGATGTGAGTCTCCGCGGCGGCTGTGGGGAGCGACGTGTTTTTGACGCTCAGAATCTTGGACTTTGCTCGCTGCCTCTCAGTACCTGCCCGCAGGCGAGGGCCAGGAGATGGTTTTCTAAGCGCATTAGGGCTCAGACGGGGTTTTTCTCAACCTCAGAGCTACTGACAAATCAGCTCATCAGATAGAGCGCCAGGTAATCCTCTGTTGCGGAGGGGGGCGCTACTGACTGGCTCCCTGGCCTCCACCCACTCATGGCAGCAGCATCCTCCCCCAGGCCCACAACCACACACACGTCTCCAGACGCGGGGAAACATCCGCGCATGTCAACAGTCATTGTGAGAACCACACACTCTGACTTTTTCCTAATGTCAGTGAAAGGCAACCACAGGCTAATAAGGTGAGCCTGGCTGGTGTGGCTCAGTGGATAGAGTGTTGGCCTGAGGACTGAAAGGTCCCAGGTTCGATTCCCATCAAGGGCACACGCCCGGGTTTTGGGCTTGATTCCCAGTAGGTGGTGTGCAGGAGGCAGCCAGTCAGTGCTTCTCTCTCATCACTGATGCTTCTCTCTGCCTCTCCCTCTCCCTTTCTCTCTGAAATCAATACAAATATTTTAAAATATATTTTATTGATTTTTTACAGAGAGGAAGGGAGAGGGACAGAGAGCTAGAAACATCTATGAGAGAAGCATCGATCAGCTGCCTCCTGCACACCCCGCACTGGGGATGTGCCCGCAACCAAGGCACATGCCCTTGACTGGAATCGAACCCAGGACCCTTCAGTCCGCAGGCCGACGCTCTATCCAGTGAGCCAAACTGGCCAGGGCAATACAAATATTTTTTTTAAAAGGTTAATAAGGAGAATGATGGAGTCACATTTTCTGTTAGGAAGTCTGCAGTGTGGCCATTGTGTTGGCAGGTGCAAGAATAGAAGTTGGGTGTGGCCCATGCCCGATTAAAAAACATTTTTTTTTGCCCTGGCTGGTGTGGTTCGGTAGTTGGACACCCTCCGTGCACCTGGAGGTTGGCAGTCGATTCTGGTCAAGGCACATGGTTGATGCTTCTTTCTCACGTCGGTGTTTCCTCCCTCCTCTCTCTCTCAAATCTATTGAGAAATCTTTAAATATATATATATATTTTTAATTGTTTTATTGCTTAAAGTATTACAAAGAGTATTACATATGTCTCCTTTTTTTCTCGCCCTTGACAATCCCCTGGCCTCCCCTACCCCCCAGTGTCTTATGTCCATTGGTTATGCTTATCTGGATGCATACAAGTCCTTCGGTTGATCTCTTACCCGCACCCCGCCCACCCCCCCACCCCCGCCCCTCAACCCTCCCTGGCCTTCCCGCTGTAGTTTGACAGTCTGTTTGAGGCTGCTTTGCCTCTGTATCTATTTTTGTTCATAAATTTATAATCGTCTTTATTATCTATAAATGAGTGAGATCATGTGGTATTTTTCCTTCATTGACTGGCTTATTTCACTTAGCATAATGCTTTCCAGTTCCATCCATGCTGTTGCAAATGGTAAGAATATATTTTAAAAAATATATTTTTTTAAAATTACACTTGACACACAATAACATATTACTTACAGGTATACAGGCTAGTGATTAGACATTTATATAGTTTACAAAGGGATCCCCCAGTAAGTCTAGTCCCCACCTGGCACCATACACAGTTATTACAATATTATTTTTTATATTTTTTTATATTTTTATTGATTTCAGAGAGGAAGGGAGAGGGAGAGAGAGAGAGACATCAATAATGAGAGAGAATCATTGGTTGGCTGCCTCCTGCACATCCCCTGCTGGGGATCGAGCCCACAATCCGGGCATGTGCCCTTGACAGGAATTGAACCTGGGGCCCTTCACTCTGCAGGTTGATGCTCTATCCACTGAGCCAAACTGACTAGGGCAATTACTACAATATTATTGACTATATTCCCTGTCCCGTACTTTACATTCTGCTGGTTTTTATACCTGGTAATTTGAACTTCTTAGTCCCTTCACCTTTTCCACCCTGCCCCCCAAGACCCCTCCCCTCTGGTGACCCTCAGTCTGTTCTTCTAAATATATGTATATATATAGTTATTATTGATTTCAGGAAGGAAAAGAGAGGGAGGGAGAGAGAGAAACATCAATGATGGGAGAGAATAATTGATTGGCTGCCTCCTGCACGCCCCCCACTGGGGAGAGAACCCACAACTCAGGCATGTGCCCTTGACCCTAATAGTCCCGGGAACCTTCAGTCCCAGGGCAGTGCTCACGCCCTGCGCCCGTGTCCCCTCCCCGCTCGGCAGGCTGGGCAAGTGCGACATCACCGACGAGGCCTGCGAAGACATCGCGCTGCTCCTGGCGAGCAGCCGGAGGCTGAAGCTGGTGTCGCTGATGGAGAACCCGGTGATGGACAGCGGTGCCCTGCTGCTCAGCGAGGCGCTCAAGCACCCGGACTGCGTGCTGGAGTCGCTGCTGTAAGTGTGTCCAGGCGGCGGCCTCACGGACCCCTCAGCCCTCAGGGCAACCCAAGCTGCCCTGGCCGGTGTGGCCCAGAGGATAGAGCCTCGGCCTGACGACTCAAGGGTCCTGGGTTCCATTCCCCTCAAGGGCACATGCCCGGGTTGCGGGCTGGATTCCTGTGTGGGACGTGCAGGAGGCAGCCGATCAGTGATTCTCTCATTATTGGTTTCTCTCTCTCTCTCTCCTTCTCTCTTCCTCTCTGAAATCAATACAAATATATTTTTAGAAAGAAAAGAAAAAAGGGGCCCTTCCCCTCCAGCCCCCCGACACCTCGCGCGGCTCTCCCACCCCCACGTTGCTCTCTTCCCTCCTCCTGGGAAGGGGTGTCGGGGAGGGGCGGGGGTGAGGCTGTGGCAGCAATGGGGTGGGGTGAGGGAGGTTCCCGCGGGTCCCGTGTAGGCCCACGGGGCCGGACACTGGGGGCCTGAGGCAGCGGGTACTCTGGACGCGAGCCGACTGCGGCAGGTGTCTCCCTTGCGCCCAGGGTGGTGTGGAGAAGGGATTGCACCTCCACTTGACTCCAGGTGCGCCAGGACTGCACCCTCTTCTCCCCCACCCAGCTGCACTGGGCCGGCACCTCACAGCCCACTTAGAACTGGTGACTGTTGAATTAAAACAATACATCGCGAAGGCCCAGCGGGTGCTGACACGATGTGATTTCTGCCCAGGGCTCTGATTGTGAAGTGAAGACATTCAATGAAGCGCGGGTAAACGGGGAGTAACTAGGACTCTCTTAAGGTAGCCAAATGCCTCCTCATCTAATTAGTGACGCGCATGAATGGATGAACGAGATTCCCACTGTCCCTACCTACTGGATAGTAGCCAAGGGAACGGGCTTGGCGGGATCAGTGGGGAAAGCAGACCCTGTTGAGCTTGACTCTAGTCTGGCAGGTGAAGACACAGGAGAGGTGCAGAATAAGTGGGAGGCCTGGAGCCACTCCATCTCTGCGAGGGGGTGGGGTCAGTCAGTGAAATACCACCACTGGGGGGGGGGACAGTGCCAGGTGGGGAGTGTGACTGGGGTGGTACACCTGTCACTTAGGAATGCAGGTGTCCGAAGGCAAGCTCAGGAGGACAGAAACCTCCCATGGAGCAGAAGGGCAAAAGCTCGCTTGATCTTGATTTTCAGTACGAATATGGACCGTGAAAGCGGGGCCTCACAATCCTTCTGACCTTCTGGGTTTTAAGCAGGAGGTGTCAGAAAAGTGATCACAGGAATAACTGGCTGGTGGCGGCCAAGTGTTCATAGCGAGGTCGCTTTCTGATCCTTCACTGTGGGCTCTTCCCATCATTCCCATCATTGTGAAGCAGAATTCCTCACGCATGGGATTGCTCACCCACTAAGAGGGAACGTGAGATGGGTTAGATTCAACCTCCTGAGGATGTGTTGTTGCCATGGTAATCCTGCTCAGTAGGAGAGGAACCGCAGGTTCAGTTGGTGGGTGTGCTTGGCTGAGGAGCTCATGGGGCGAAGCTACCATCTGTGGGATTATGACTGAAGCTTCTAAATCAGAATCCCGCCCAGACAGAACCATAAGGCTGCACCTTGGGCCTCGGTTGCCCTCAGACAGCCGGTCCCTGCTGGCGGGCTGTCTCCTCCCCTCTGCGCATCTGGTAGGTCTGGTGCGAGAGCCCTTGGTCCTGGGAAATGGGGTGCGGCTGGAAAGGGGTCCGCCCCCTCCGCTCTTCACGCAATGCACGTTTGTGGGGAGCCTGGTGCTAAACCATCTGCAATTGACCTGCTTCTGGGTGGGGGTTTCCTAAGTAGCAGAGCAGCTCCCTCGCTGTGATCTATTGAAAGTCAACCCTCCACACAAGGGTTTGTCTCGCTTCTGGCCTCTTTCCTTGGGGAGGGGGAGGGAAGTGGGGAGGGGACGGTCGCCCGCCCCCTACGGTGGGGGCACGCAGCACCCTAGGAAAGGAAGGGGGACACTGCACCCCTGGAGCCCATGGTGGCATTAGCGACCCTTCCTTCCTTCCTTTGGGGCCCTGTCATGGCGACCAGTCGCCTCCTCTCCGGAACCCCGCCGCAGGGCCTTTGCCCCGGGTTGGGACTAGGAAGTGGGGGTGGGTGGCGGTGGACTCGGCCCCTGACCAAGGGGGGCTGAGGGCCGGCTCCTCCCCATTTTTTCCTCCCCCTCTGAGGAGCGTGGTCGACCAGCCCTGCAAAACCGCTGGCGCAGGGCGGCTGCAGGGAAAGAAGGTTGCCTGGTGGCTCCGGGTCGACCAGATGTCCCGGCCCAGACTTAGTCTCTGGCAGCGGCAGCAGCAGCAGGGACCACAAGAGACGGGGTTGACTAGATGGCCCGGCCCAGACAGTCTCTGGCTGCAGCGGCAGGGACCACAAGAGATGGGGTCGACCAGATGGCCCAGCTTTGGCGGCGGCGGCGGCGGCGGCGGCGGCGGCGGCGGCGGCGGCGGCGGCGGCGGCGGCGGCGGCTGCAGCGGCCACAAGAGACGGGGTTGACCAGATGGCCCGGTCCAGACAGTCTCTGGCGGTGGCGGTAGGGACCACAACAGATGGGGTAGATCAGATGGTCCGGCCCAGACTTAGTCTCTGGCGGCTGCGGCTGCAGCAGCAGCAGGGACCACAAGAGATGGGGTCGACCAGATGGCCCGGCTTTGGCAGCGGCTTTGGCGGCGGCGGCTGCGGCAGCAGCAGGGACCACAAGAGACGGGGTCGACCAGATGGCCCGGCCCAGACAGTCTTTGGCGGTGGCGGTAGGGACCCCGCAAGAGATGGGGTAGATCAGATGGCTCAGCCCAGACTCTGTCTCTGGCGGTGGGTCAGAGTGATTGGGTTGACCAGTTGTCTGTGGAGATGAGAGCTGTGAGACTGAAGACAAGGGGCTGGTGATTGAACTGGGGGATGGGGGGGCGGGGGTGGGGAAGGGGGTGGGGAAGGGGAGGTGAGTAGGGGGCGGGTCCAGGGCCGGGGGTGGGGCTGGGTCCAGGGGCTGGGCGGGGCCTGAAAACCAAATAAAAGCTGACAGAATATTAAAAAAAAAAAAAAGGATTCAGCCCTGGCAGGTGTTGCTCAGCTGCTGGAGTGTCTGCCTGTTCACTGAAGGGTCATGGGTTCGATTCCTGTTCCAGGGCACATACCTGGATTGCAGGTTTGATCCCCCACCCAGGTCAGGGCGGGTGTGGCACATGCAGGAGGCAACCAGTGGATGTGTCTGTCTCACATCCGTGTTTGTTTCTCTGTCTTTCTCTCTTTCTCTCTCTCTGTGTCCCTCCCATTTTCTAAAAATTATTGGCAAAAATATTCTTGGGTGAGGATTAACAAAAGGAAAAAAAGAAAGGGAAAGAAAAAGGGATTCAGCTTTGGCCAGTGTGGCTCCGTTGAGCGCCCTTACCTGCTTACCAAAAGGTGGCGTGTTAAGAGTCCAGATCAGGGCTCCATCCCCAGTAGGGGGCATGCAGGAGGCAACCCATTGATGTCTATCATCGGTGTTTCTCTCTCCCTCTCCCTTCCTCTCTCTCTTAAAAAAAGAAATAAAAACGTATTAAAAAAATAAAACAAAAAAGGTGTTTATTGGATTCCTTTCAGGTGCAGGGCTTCGCAAGTCCCATGTTGTGACCTTCCCGCTGCTCATGTACGAGGGGACCGCTCCCTCTGCTGGGGCTCGGCCAGGAGGGCAGCAGAGTGCAGACTTGGTTTGCCTGTGGGGCCATAGGAAACTTGGTGTTAAATCAGAAAAACGCGGTGCTGCCTGAAGTGGGGGCTGGTGCAGGGGCAGTCATGTCTATGGGAGCAGAGGGGCCTCCAGAAGCAGGCCTTCTATTTGCCTTGGCTTGTGGCTCCATTGGTTGGTTTGTCCCAAAAGGTTGCAGGTTTGATTCCGGTCAGGGCATGTACCCAGGCTGTGTTCCCATCCTCACTCATTCATTGCACATACCGGAAGCAACCGATGGATGTTTCTCTTTCACATTGATGCCTCTCTTTTTCTCCCCCCCCCCAAATCAATAAACATATCCTCAGGTGAGGGTAAAAAATACACCCAACTTTTATTTGTGTGTGTGTGCACACATTCAGGTGTGCAGGTGTGTACAGACATATGCGTTGTGCACACACACAGTGGCATTTAAAATAGAGGAGGACTGGAATACTGTTACTGATATGACTTATTCATTTATTTAAAATTAATTTTATTGACTGATAATTACAGAGTAGAAGAGAGGTGAGAGAGAGAAACATTAATGTAAGAGAGACACATTGATTAGTTGCCTCCCGACAAGGGCCGGGGATCAAGCCTGCAACCGAAGTATGTGCCCTTGACTGGAATTGAACCCAGGACCCTTTAGTCCACAGGTTGATGCTCTATTCACTGAGCCAAACTGGCCAGGGATGAGATGATTTTTTAGACTGAAAGAAATTTTACAGTAAAATAAATTCCAGGGCCCTAGCTGGTGTGGCTTGGTGGATAGAGTGTTGGCCTGCAGACTAAAGGGTCCCAGGTTCAACTCCGGTCAAGGGCACATGCTTGGGTTGTGGGCTCGACCCCCAGTGTGGGGCGTGCAGGAGGCAGCCCATCAATAGTTCTCTCTCATCATTGATGTTTCTCTTCCTCTCCCTTCCTTTCTGAAATCAATAAAAATATATTAAAAAATAAATTCCAGGGATAGTAAACATCAAAACCAAACTATTTAATTAATTTATTGATGAGAGAGAGAGAGAGAGAGAGAGAGAGAGAGAGAGATCTGTTTGTTGTCCCACTTGCTGATGCATTCACTGGTTGGTTGACTCTTATATGTGCCCTGACCAAGAATTGAACCTGCGACCTTTTGGTGTATGGGACAATGCTCCAACCAATGGAGCACACCAGCCAGGGCAACTGCTATACATTTTAATCCTCTTATGTTTACTCAAGTGAGCGCTGGGTACGAGGAATGGTAAAGATCTTGCATGTGCCTTCAGGAAACTGTTACCACATGCAGCGTAAGCAGGCTGACAGTGCATGTGTGTGTGCGTGTCTCTCTGCAGACTGACATACTGCTGCCTCACCTCTGACGCCTGTGACTACATCGCCCAGGCCCTCGTGCGGAGCACCACTCTGTCCCTTCTTGACCTGGGGTCCAATTTCCTGGAAGACAGTGGAGTGAAGCTTCTCTGTGAAGCATTGGGGCAGCCAAGCTGCAACTTACAGCAGCTGTGGTAGGTCTGGCTACAATTGACTGAAATGTCAGGCGGTTTTTGATGCTGGAGTCCTGTCCTGCAAAGGACACAGCAAGGAGGGAAAGCGTGGGGTCTGCTGGGAAAAAAAACGAGGCTAAGTGCTGACCCCACTTGGTACTTCTAGGAATGCCAGTGGTGTGTTGATGCGTGTGTGTCTTAATTAAAGGGCGCCTGGAATTTTGGGACATGCTCCTCTGTAGTTGGGTCTTGGGGCCCTCTGTGCCCTACACTCGTTGGGTGAACGTGTGAGGGCACCGCCCCTCTCCCCATGAGGATAAGTATATTGCCCACCGGAAAGAATTGAGGCACCGAGTGGGAATGATGCACATACAGAAACATTACCGATGATTTGCCCGTGACCAGTGCATGATTGATAACAGTAGGAGACACCTCATGGGAGCATTCATTCCTCCTGTGGGTAGATGAGGAACATGGTAACTGAAACGCTCCATCAGCCCTGTTTCTATAGAAGTCAATTTTATGGAATTTCATATGCACACATAGGTGTGTGTACATACACACACATCTGAGTGTGAGGCAGTAACTGTATATTTGTGTGTATATATGGTGGGTTCTCAGTCTCGGCATGGTTGACATCTGGCCCAGATCATTCTTTGTCATGGGAGTGCTGTCCTGTGCTTCATAGGATGTTTTAACCGAACAGGGATGTTGGTAGCACCCTGTGTCCTAGTGTGGCAACCAAAAATGTCTCCAGGCATTGCCCAATGTCCCCTGGAAGGGGCATGAGCAAAAATCATCTTTGCTTGAGAACCACAGATAAGCGTACACACAGCAATACACAATACATATGCATGTATCAGATGTATTACACATAAGTGTGTATGTATGTGTGCCTATATATGCATGCCCGTAGACACTCACTCATGCAGGTATACATGTTAGACTTATGCACATGTGTGTGTATATGTGTGAACGTGTATATAGACACATGTATGTTAGCAGGTGATGAGTACTGTGGAGAAGCATGAGCTTAAATGCAGCGAGAGGACTGGGACATGATACTATGTAAAGTATTCAGGGCAGTCCTCACCAAAAGGTGCCATTTGTGGAGAGTTTTGAAGGGCGTGAGGAGTAGCCTTGCTAGAATTTGAGCCAAGAGCATTCCCACCAATGAGAACACTAAGAGCAGAGGCCCCGGGCAGAGAGGCCATGAGGGCAGGAGAATTGCAGGGACCCCAGAGTGCTGGGCCAAGGAGATGGGACTGAGAAGTTGTAGGATCTTCATCATCACAACAATCACCACCTCCATCATCACCATCACCACAGTCACCACAACCATCACTATCACCATCACCATAACCTTCATCATCATCATCTCCAGCATCATCACTATTATCATCACCACCACCACCATCACCACTATCATCACCATTATCATTATCATCATCACCACAATCACCATCACTATCATCACAATTACCATGACCACCGTGGCCATTATCATTATCACCATCACCATAATCTTCCCTACCATCATCATCTCCAGCATCATCACCACTATTTCATCACCATCACCACCACCATCATCACCATCATCACCACCACCATCATCATCTCCATATCACTTCCAGCATCACCATCATCATCATCACAACCTCCACCATCGTCACTATTATCATTATCATCATCATAATCACCATGACCACCATGACCATATCATCACTACTACCATCACCATAATCTTCACCATCATCATCACTATTATCATCGTCATCACCACCACCACCATCATCACCACCACCATCATCACTATCATCATCATCACTGTCATCATCATCATCTCAGAAACGCTCCGGCATTTCATCCTTCATAGCAATAAGTGAAAGTAAACTGAGGCATTCAAGCCTGGACCTCATGATTGTGTCTGTTTATGTGTGTATCCCCCCCTCAGGTTGGTGGGTTGTTACCTCACTCCTGTTTGCTGTGAGGACCTCTCTACTGTTCTTATTAGCAACGAAAAACTGAAGACTCTGAAACTAGGGAAAAATAAAATACAAGATGCTGGTGTCAAACAGTTATGTGGGGTGTTGAAGCATCCTAACTGTAAACTGGAGAATCTTGGGTGAGTGTGTACTGACGGTCTTTGTGGGAAGGCTTCCCTGTTTCAAGAATAGGAACAGCTGGAGGATTCCCAGGACTGAAAGGAAGCAGTTTCAAAAACAAGTGGGTCTGGAACTATCTAAGTAAAGCGCTGTCCTGGGAAACCAGCCATTCCCAATCTTGGCACTACGTATTGACATTTGGGACTAGATCGTTCTTTGTTGTGACAGGGAGAGGGGACTGTCCTGTGCACTGTAGGATGTTTGGCTACGTCCCTGGCTTCTTTCTACCCACCAGCTGCCAGTAGCATCCTCAGGTGTGCCGAATGTCTCCTGACATTGCCACATGTCCCCCAGGGGACACAATGGCCCCAGTTGAGAACCGCTGGTCTAGACCATCAAGTCTCCTGCTCAGATGCGTGGAACTGGCATTTCACGATAGCGGGCCTTCCAGCCCAGCCAAAGCTGGTGGTTTCTCTGGTGTGCTTCTCTGTGGCAGGCTGGAGCTCTGTGAGCTCACCACTGCCTGCTGCGAGGACCTGGCCTCGGCTCTCACCGTCTGCAAATCACTGAGGGGCCTGAACCTGGAATGGAACAGCTTGGACCACGATGGGATGGTGGTGCTGTGTGAAGCCTTGGGCCACCAGGACTGTGCACTGCAGCTGCTCGGGTGAGTGGACGCTTGTCTTGGTGGTGAGTGATCTCAGAGTGACATCCATCTCCGGGGCAGGTCTGCTGAGCCTCGGTACAATGGACGCGGGGGCTGCAGAGCTCTTGGCTGCCTCGCAGAGTGTTGAACAGCATCCCTGGTGTCTACCTGCATGTCGCATGCCCATAGCACCTCTCTCCAGTTGTGATGATAAAAAATGGAAACTTTAGCAGGGCCAGCGTGGCTCAGTGGTTGAGTGTCCACCTAGAGGTCATGGTTCAATTCCCGGTCAGGGCACATGCCTGGGTTGTGGGCTCAGTCCCCAGTGCGGGGCAGGCGGGGGGAGGGGGGACACGTACAGGAGGCAGCCGATCAATGATTCTCTCTCATCATTGATGTTTCTATATCTTTCTCCCTCTTCCTTCCTCTCTGAAATCAATAAAAAATATATTAAAAAAAGATCTAGTCGCTTAACAACTTTGAAGTTCCCATTTAAAAATATTTATTGTTATTGCTTTCAGAGAGGAAGGGAGCTGGAGAGAGAGAAACATCCACGATGAGAGAGAATCATTGATCAGCTATCTCCTACATGCATCCCACTGGGGATCGAGCATGAGCACTGAGCAGAATCGAACCTTGGACTCTTCAGCCCACAGGATGATGCTCTATCCACTGAGCCAGACCAGCTAGGGCAAGAGACTAGATATTATTTGTTCTCACCAAGAAAAATTAGTATTATATGATGTGATGGAGATTATCATATTGCAATATACTACAGATATATTGAACCAACCCGTTGCACACCTTAAACTTATGCGATGTTATATGTCAATCACATTTCAACAAAAATGAATTAATTTCAAAAAAGACTGGCTATCCCATTCATTCCCTGAAGTTTAAAAAAATGTCTCCAGACATTGGCAGATGTCCCCTCACAAGCAAAATTGCCCCATGTGAGAAGCACTTTTTTTGCTAGACACACCATCTTCTACTTATGCTTCCCCAAAAGATGCAATCCCAGCTCAGAGCTGGGAGGGGTTCTATAGATAGCTGAGCAGGGTCTTGACTCAGAAGTTTGTTCCTGAATCAAGAGTAGCATGTAATATTGTTCTGAACATTGTATCTGCTTTTAGAGTGGACATAATGGACACCTGTAGAGAAAATACTTGACTCCCTTCCAGATGCTAGGCCGATGGATGAACAAAATGGTTCACTTCACTATTGTTCATATAGCTATTCTACAGGAAAGATTTCTGCTTTCTCTTTAAAAATATTACTTTTTAAAAATACTTAATTTATTGGGCGGTGGCATTGGTTAATAAAATCATACAGGTTTCAGGCATATAATTCTACATTACTTCATTTTCATATTGTACTTGAGGCCCAGTGCATGGATTTGTGCACCGGTGGGGTCCCTTGGCCTGGCCTGTGCCCTCTCGCAATCTGGGACCCCTTGGGGGATGTCGGACTGCTAGTTTCGGCCTGATTCCCGCAGGCCAGACCGAGGGACCCCACTGGTGCACAAATCCATGCACTGGGCCTCTAGTATGTATATATAAGATCTTTGGTTAATCTCTTCCCACCCTCCCCGCTTCCCTCTGAGATTCCTCAGTCTGTTCCATGTTTCCATGCCTGTGCATTGAGTGTCTGCCCCCTGGTGGTCAATGTGCATTAGAGCTACTGGTCAAACAGTTGAACGATTGAATGGTCACTTAGGCTTTTATATATATAGACTAGAGGCCCATTGCACGAAGAGATTCGTGCAATAGGCCTTCTCTTCCCCTGGTTGCCGGCATTGGTTTTCCTCCGGCACCCGGGACCCAGGCCTTCGTTCCAGCCGGAGCCTTCAGTCTTCGCTCTGCCGCTTTGCCCCTATGTATGCAAATTAACCACCATCTTTGTTGGGTTAATTTGCATACTCTCCTGATTGGCTGGTGAGTGTAGTGGAGGGACAAACATTTACATGTTTGTCTATTATTAGGTAAGATTGTGTGTTTTCCACCCCAAGTCAAGTCTCCTTCCATCACCATTTATCCCCCCTTTACCCTCATCAACCTCCCCAACCCCTTTCCCTCTGGCAATGACCACACTGTTGTCTGTGCCCATGAGTCTTTCTCTCCTTTTTTTTTTTCTTCTTTTCTTAATCCCTTCACCCTTCACTCAGCCCCCAACCCACTTCCCTCTGACAGCTGTCAGTCTCTTCTATGTATTCATGAGTCTGGCTTCACTTCTTACCTTCCGTGCAAGTCCCCCAGTCGTGTCTAGGGGAGGGTGGCATTGGGGTGCAGAGAGGGCAATTATGTCTATCTCCCCAGGCTGGACAAAGATGCATTTGAGGTGGAAACGCAGCATCTGCTGAAGGCTGTGGAAGAGAGGAACCCCCAGCTGACCATTTGCAGTACACCTTGGAACAGAGATGAGCTGATGCTGAAAGGTGTGATCGTCTGACAGGGAGCACCCTGGCATCATCTCCTTCGGGCACATCCAGTCCTGCATACTGGCCATTAGGGTGGCGGGTGCTGTGAGTTCCTAGCTGTTCCTCCACAGCGTTCTAGCAAAGTCACTGTGGAATGTGAGTCAGTGGGGACCTGCTGTTTGTGCCCAAGACCTCAATCCCCCATCCCTGAAATTCCCACCCCACCTGGTAACGCTTAGAAGAACAAATACATTAAAGGGCTACACACTTTGGAAAGCATGCCTTCACTGTCTCCATGGATGTCTTCGAACGCGGGCGTGGGTTTGAGGGAACCACCATCCTTGGACACCTCTGATGGAGAAGTGATGCTACAATGGGTCCGTGGGTTTTAGATTTCATCGTTAACGCAACAGCAAACATCCACCCAAACAATGACGTTTTTAGTTCTCTGGTCTCGTTAGATTTTTAAAAATATGTATTGATTTCAGAGAAGAAGAGAGAGGGAGAGAGAGAGAGAAACATCAATGATGAGAGAGAATTGTTGATCGGCTGCCTCCTGCAGACCCTTTTTTGGGGATGGAGCCTGCAACCCAAGCATGTGCCCTGACTGGGAATTGAACTGTGACCTTCTGGTCCACAGATTGATGCTCAACCACTGAGCCACTCCAGCTGGGCTCAAATTAGATTTTTTTAAAAAATATATTTTATTGATTTTTTACAGAGAGGAAGGGAGAGAGATAGAGAGTTAGAAACATCAATGAGAGAGAAACATCAATCAGCTTCCTCCTGCACACCTCCTACTGGGGATGTGCCCGCAACCCAGGTATAGGCCCTTGACCGGAATCGAACCTGGGACCCTTCAGTCCACAGACCGACGCTCTATCCACTGAGCCAAACCGATTTCGGCAAAAATTTTTTAAAGATTCAATTTATTGGGGTAACATTGGCTAATAACATGATATAACTTTCAGTTGTACAACATTACCATTTGATATCTGTCCATCCTGTTGTGTGCTCAGCGCCCAGGGTCTAGTTTCCTTCTGTCACCACATATTTGGCCCTCCCCACTCTCTTCTTCCGCTGGTGATCACCATTCTGTTACTGTATCTATGAGTTTGTTTTGCTAGTTCCTTTTTGTTTTATATTCCACATGTGAGTGCAATAATATTTTTTGTTATTTTTGATCTGACTTATTTTACTTAGCGTAGTACTCTCAAGATCTATCCGTGTTGCCATCAAACACAATATTTTATCTTTGTTTATGTCTGAATAGCATTTCATTGTGTGTATGTGTGTGTGTGCGCACGCATAGACAATGCAATTGTATATGCACACATATGCATATAGGGTGGAGCAGAAGTAGGTTTACAGTTGTTCATATGGAAAAATATAATAAATAATAATATAAGAATAAACTGTGTTTTGTGTACTCACAACTGTAAACTTACTTTTACCCCACCCTGTATACATATACATATACATATACATATACATATACATATACATATACATACCATGTCATCTTTATTCACCTGTCAATGGACGCTTAGGTTGTTTCATGTCTTGGCTATTGTAAATAGTGCTGTAATGAACATACGGGTACATATCATTTTTAGGGGTACATATATTTTAAAAAAACATTTAATTGAATTTATTAGGGTGACGTTGGTTAATAAAATTATATACTAGTTAGTTTCAGGTGGACAGAAATACATCATCTGTATATGGTATTGTGTGTTCACCAACCCAAGTCAAGTCTCCTTCCATCTCCATTTATTCCCCCTTTACCCTCTCCTACCTCCTCCACCTCCCCTTTCCCTCTGGCAATCACCACACTGTTGTCTAGGTCTATGAGTTTCTTTTCTTCACTTAATTCCTTCACTGCTTTCACTCAACCCCCTCACCTCTGACAGTTGTCAGCCTGTCCTCTTTATCTATGAGTCTGTTTCTATTTTGTTCATTAGATTCCACATATAAGTGAAATCTATGGTACTTGTCTTTCTCTGACTGGCTTCTTTCAGTTAGCATAATAATCCCTAGGCTCATCCACGCCTTCACAAAAGGTAAGATTTCATTTTTTTTTTTTAACAGCTCAGTGGTATTCCATGGTGTAAATGGACCACAGCTTTTTTATCCACTCATCTACTGATGGACATTTAGGCTGCTTCTAAATCTTGCCTACCCTATATAATAAAACCCTAATATGCAAATCGACCGAATGGTGGAAAGACCAATCGCTATGACATGCACTGACGACCAGCGGCCAACTCTCAATGCAGGAGCTGCCCCCTGGTGGTCAGTGCACTCCCACAGGGGGGAGCGCTGCTCAGCTAGAAGCCAGGCTCATGGCTGGAGAATGTAGCAGCAGTGGCAGGAGCCTCTCCTCCCTCCACTGTAGGTGGGCAGTAAGAAGCGAGGGGTCCCAGACTGTGAGAGACCCAGACTGTGAGAGGGATGTCTGACTGCCAGCTTAGGCCCAATCCCCCCAGTGGGCAGACATCCCCTGAGGTGTCCCTGACTGCGAGAGGGTGCAGGCCGGGCTGAGGGACCCCCCCCCCCGTGCATGAATTTTGTGCACTGGGCCTCTAGTTGTAAATAATGCTGCAATGTTACACAAAGGTGCATATATTCTTTCAAATAAGTGTTTCAGGTTTCTTTGGATGTATTCCCAGAAGTGGAATCCCTGGGTCAAAAGGCAGTTTAATTTAAAAAAAAATATTTTATTGATTTTTTACAGAGAGGAAGGGAGAGGGATATAGAGTTATAAATATTGATGAGAGAGAAACATCAATTCAGCTGCCTCCTGCACACTCCCTACTAGGGATGTGCCCGCAACCAAGGTATATGCCCTTGACCAGAATCGAACCTGGGACCCTTAAGTCCACAGGCCGATGCTCTACCCACTGAGCCAAACCAGTCAGGGCTAATTTTTTAAAAAATTCTGTCCACATTTATTTGCTCTTCGGCCTGGCCCTGCCCCCGCCCCCAGCACTTGCCCCCACTCATCCCTACTCAATCGCCAGTCTCTCATCTTCACAGACAGCTGGTCAACCCATTCACTCTGACCTGCCACTAGAGACAAAGTCCGGCCCAGCCATCTGGTCAACCCTATCTCTCATGGTCCCCACTACTGCTGGAGACTAAGTCCGGGCCCGGCCATCTGGTTGACCTGGCAACCATCAGTCCCTGCCACCACCCTGTGCCAGTGGTTTTGGGAGTGCTGGTCGACCTGGCTCCTCGGAGGGGGTGGAAAAAACGGGGAGGAGGGAGCCCGCCTTCGCCCCCCCCGCCCCCCGGGAAAGGAGCCGAGTTCGCCACCACCCATCCCACTTCCCTGTCGCGGCCCAGGGCCCAAGGTCCTGGAGGGGTTTGGGAGAGGAGGCAACAGTCACCATGCTGGGCACAAAAGGAAAGTCATTTTAAATTTTTTAAAAAGTATATTTTTATTGATTTCAGAGATGAAGGGAAAGGGAGAGACAGAAACATCAACAATGAGAGAGAATCCTGGATCTGCTACCTCCTGCACACCCCCCACTGGGGATGGAGCCTGCAATCCAGGCTTGTGCCCTTGACCAGGAATTGAACCCAGACCCTTCAGTCCACAGGCCATCACTCTATCTATGGAGCCAAGTCAGCTAGGGCTCCTATTTATTTTTGTTTTGTTTGTAGCTAGGGCTCGGTTTTTAATTTTTGAGGAAATGGCCTACTGTATGGATCTCTCAGGCGTGCCTGTATGTGTGTGCGTGTTGAGCAGAGGAAATTTTGCTCAATTATAGATGTTCCACTTTTAAATTTCAGGGGAGATATATATATTTTTTTAAATATATTTTATTGATTTTTTACAGAGAGGAAGGGAGAGAGATAGAGAGTTAGAAACATCGATGAGAGAGAAACATCGATCAGCTGCTTCCTGCACATCCCCCGCTGGGGATGTGCCCACAACCCAGGCACATGCCCTTGACCGGAATCGAACCCGGGACCTTTCAGTCCGCAGGCCGACGCTCTATCCACTGAGCCAAACCGGTTTCGGCTCAGGGGAGATATAAAGGGCCTGTCCCTCCTCAGTGAGGCTGCTGTGCCCCTCCGATATTTAGATTTGACCAGTTTCTGGTCTAATAGAAATTACGTTTCCAAATCTCCACTCCTCCTTTCGTGTAGGTCACCCTAACTAGCTTTTTAAAATATTAGTATTATCTTTTTCAAATGTATCCACCCAGCTTAATTCAATGTTTTCCTTTGCAAGCATACATAAACACGTGTCATACTTCAACATTGCCCGGTTTTCCTTTGCGTGTACATATAACATTCATGCCTCTTGACCCTACATGGGATTTGATTTACGTCGAGTGTAATATTAAAAAATATATAATAAATTTTATTTTTAATATGTATTTTTTTTTAGATTTTTAAAATTATTTTTTAGAGAAAGAAAGAAGAAATATGAGAGAGGAGAGAAAGGAACATTGATTGGCTGCCTCCTGCACGCTCCCAATTCCGGCCATGTGCCCTGACCAGTAACTAAACCAGCAGCCATGTGGTGTATGGGACGATGCAAGCCAACGGAGCCATATGGGCCAGGGCAACCAGCTTTATTTTTTTAGAGCAGTTTATGTCGACAGTAGAATTGAGAGGAAGGTACAGAGATGTCTCATAGATGAGAGACATACTCGCTGCTACCACACGTGCCTCATTGAACTAAACCAAGGGTGGGGACCTTTTTTCGGCCAAGGGCCGGTTGGATGTTTATAGCACCATTCACAGGCCATACAAAACTATCAGCTTAGAAGCCAGCCTGCTAGCCCTATCTGGTTTGGCTCAGTGGATAGGCACAGTTGGCCTGTGGACTGAAGGGTTCTGGGTTCAATTCTGGTCAAGACACATGCCCAAGACACATGCCCCAGTAAGAGCATGCAGGAGACAGCCGACCAGATTCTCTCTCATCTTTGATGTTTCCATTTCTCTCTTCCTCTCTGAAATCAATAAAAATATATTTTTTAAAAACCATAAAAAACCCAGTACGTTTAAAAAAATAATTAGCCTGCTATATTTGGCCAAACAACTGACTTAGCCCTAATCCCTTGGCAGGGCCAGACCAAATGTTTTGCAGGTTTTAAATCAGGTCAAAGTCCCCACCCTTGATCAAAACAGGTGATAAATGGCAATAATGATCCCATCCTACCGGTATTGATGGTCTTGTCAATGGTGCCATTGGAAACCTTATTCTAAAAAGAGTATGAAAATGCAAAATATATGGAATATTTCAAGCAATCTCAACAACTAATGAATCGAATGACTTGCCATATTGAACATTTCCTATGACTCAGGGTCTTTTCATGTATAAATTTTCTCTTTATTATTCTGCCCAATTTTTGATGTGTTCTTTTGCCTTTACCTCAGTGTTAAGAGTTGTGATGGTGACCCTCTATCTGTCCTATGTACCACCTTCCCCGAATCCTGTCTGTATGTCAGAACAACTTCTCGCCGGGGATAAGCCACACAAAAATAAAGGACATCATGTTCGTTGTCCATTGAGGAACAAGGGAACAGGGTTCAATGTGTGACTATGTCCTGGTCTCCTGTGGAGTCATGTAGACATTGGGGTGGGGAAGGGGGGGCGGCTAGGGAAGGTGATATGGGGAGCAGGGCTGGTTCTTTTCTTTTTTTTTTAAAATATATTTTATTGATTTCTTACAGAGAGAAAGGGAGAGAGATAGAGAGTTAGAAACATCGATGGGAGAGAAACATCGATCAGCTGCCTCCTGCACATCTCCTACTGGGGATGTGCCCGCAACCCAGGTACATGCCCTTGACCGGAATCGAACCTGGGACCTTTCAGTCCGCAGGCTGACGCTCTATCCACTGAGCCAAAACGGTTTTGGCTGGGCTGGTTCTTGAGTCAGGAAGTGGGAGCGTGAACACATCTTCCATCACTCAGTCCCCACAAGGCAGCTGCCTCACGCTGTGGAGGACAAGCATCATGAACACATTCAGGTCAGTGGCTGTAACTGGTGACATTCTCAAAGCCCACTTCATGCTCACAGTGTCCCACAGACTCCCCACCACCCAGTCCTCCCCTCTGCCCACCCCTCCCCACGGCAGGGTCTCAACTTTAGAAGCCGAGAGAGACCCATCAGAGCCCTGGGCGCTGTCACTGCCTGGCGGGGGGGACACACGAGGATGTCAGAACAACTCAGGACAGGAAACTAAGGAGGAACTTTTGGGGGTGAGGACCCCATGGGCTCATGCATGCTCTGTCCCAGGGACTCAGGGGTCCCCCCTCCATACTCACTGGCAGCCTGAGCGTAGCTCCCTCCTTTAGCACCTGCGGGAAGAAAAGATCCTGTGAGAGACCAGGGAGGAGGCAGGGCCGTGAGGACCTAAAGGAAGCCCTAGTCCTGGGCCCCAGAGAAGTTTCCAAAACCCTGTGTATAGACCCAGGGCAGGATCAGGAAAATTGAGGGAAGTGCATGTGTGGGGACTGGACCCACCGCCCTCCTGGAGAGACCTGCCCTCTGACCTAGGGCTGCGGGGAACGGGGTCCCCACCACCAGCATCATCAGGTGATAAGTGGGTCCCTCACTTTCCCACAGGCCTCACTAAGGAGTAAGTGTGAGCACAGAGCCCCACACTGGCCATCACATGTGTGGGGATGGGGCTTCCCATGAATGAGGCGGGACACACGTCTACCTGGGCTTGAACCCCCAGTGGGACAGACACTCAGACCCCACCCCTGCCCACCTGAGCGCCTCCTCCCCAACATCACAGCTCCAGCCATGGCTCCCAGCAGAACCAGGCCCCCAGCGATGCCCATGATGATGAAGATGAAGGTCTGAGGAGGTGGCTCTGGGAGGAGGAGGGAAGGGAGGGTGAGGGCCCTGACCCCAGGCCTCAGCCCCGACCCCACTGAGGTTCCCCAGGACCCCTGCTGCCCTGAGAAGAGGCTCTGTGGCCACGGCCCCTCCTCACCCCATCTCAGGGTCAGGGGCTCGGGCAGCCCCTCGTGCTGCACATGGCACGTGTATCTCTGCTCCTCTCCAGGGGGCACCACCACGGCCGCCCACTTCTGGAAGGTGCCGTCCCCCGCAGGCCTGGTCTCCACCAGCTCCATGTCCTGGGTCTGGTCCTCCCCGTCACGCTGCCAGGTCAGGCTGATGTCCGCAGGGTAGAAGCCCAGCGCCCAGCACCTCAGGGTGACCTCATGGGCTGAGATGGGGTGGTGGGTCACATGTGCCTTTGGAGGGTCTGAGGGGAGGAGAAAAATGCAGGAACTTTTCATCCGCCATGGGACAATCCAGCAGCGCTCATGTGACCATCCTGAGAGTGGACAGCCATCTGGGGTGGGGGAGGGAGCACACAGCCCACCCATCAGCCTGGACAGAGGCACCTGGAAGGACCTCCTAGTCTTTAGAAAGTTCTAGAATCAGAGAGACACAGGCCAAGGCTGGAGGAAGGTCTCTGAGGGAGAAAAGGGATTTGTGGTCCTGACTTGGTTGTGGGCCACGTGACTCATAAAAGCTGGGGTCAGGCCTCAGACACAGTGGGTGTGGGCAGCGCACAAGGCCTGAGAGAGAAGGTCCTCGTGGGTTCCAATAGCTGATGGGCTATTTCAGGGGGGTCTCCCTGTGCCCCAGGAGAACCTGCACTCCTAACTGTCCCTGAGAGGAGGGGGGTCCCTCTGGTACCTGACCTGACATCCAGGGAGCTCCCTCCCAGACCCCAAGGCGTGGTGTCTGACACTGACCCCCTGTCCTGTGTCCTTGTAGGAGCCCCAGGCCCGGGGAGAGGGGGCGACCCCAGGGCCCCTGGTACCTGCGCGCTGCAGGGTCTCCTTCCCTTTTTCCAGGTAAAGGCGGAGCCACTGCATGCACTCCCCCTCCAGGTAGTTACTCCTCCGCTCATGGAAACGCGTAGCCTCCCACTTGCTCTTGGTGATCTGAGCCGCCATGTCGGCCGCGGTCCAGGAGCGCAGGTCCTCGTTCAGGGCGATGTAGTCGGCGCCGTCGTAGGCCCACTGACTGTACCCGCGGAGGAGGCGCCCATCTGGTCCCATGTCGCAGCCAAGCATGCACTGGAAGGTGTGAGGCCCTGACCCCGCCCCGCGGTCAGCCCCGCCCCGCGGTCAGCCCCGCCCCGCGGTCAGCCCCGTCTAGAGGGCAGCCGGCCGGAGCGCAGCCTCCCCCCGCCACTCCTGCCCCGCCCGCCCCGCGGGGACTGAATCTAAAACTGAAAGTGAAATCGGGTCAAAGTCCCCGCGGGCTCCTCCCGGGTGGGGGCCGGGCGGGTCCCGCCGCCTCGGGGTGACGCTCGGACCCGGACCCTCGGGGCGACCCCGGCCCGTCCGTGGGGAGGGGGGTCGTGACGGGCCCGGCGCGCGGCTCACCGTCCTCGCTCTGGTTGTAGTAGCCGCGCAGGATGTTCAGGTTCCGTCGGTAATTCTGTACGTTGGTCTTGCTGGTCTCGGTCTCCTCCTCCCAATACCCCGGGTACACCTCCTCCACCCACGGCTGCTGCATCCACGGCGCCCGCGGCTCCATCCTCGGATTCGGGGCGTCGCTGTCGAACCGCACGAACTGCGTGTCGTCCACGTAGCCGACGGCGAAGAAGCGGGGCTCCCCGCGGCCGGGCCGGGACACGGCGGTGCGGAAATACCTCAGGGAGTGGGGGCCTGGGGAGCGAACGGGGGGCAGGGCCGGGGCTGGACACGCGCCTTCCCGGCCCCGCGCCCCCGCCGGGTCCCCTCGCTGCTCCCCGCACCGCCGCCCCCTCCGACCCCCACTCACCGGCCCAGCTGGGGGTCAGGACCAGCGCCCCCGAGAGCAGCAGGAGGAGGGTGGGGGCCCTCAGGACCCGCATCCTCGGCGTCCGGGGGACCATCTGAGTCCGGGCGCTTCTGCAGAGGAGTTATAACGGGGAGCCTCGGGGACGCTGATTGGCTGCTCTGGAAACCGCTCAGCCAATGGGAGTGAGAAGTGGGGCCGCGTCACGAGTCTCCAGGAAGGAGGCGCAGACACAGGTTGGGAGAGGAGAAATGAAACCCAGGTCAATGTGGAATCTGTACCCTGAGCATCCCCGACCCAGACTCTGTCCCCTGCGGAGCCCTGAGCGCAGGCCTGGGCCCTGGGACTCGGTCCTGCCCCTCCTCCCGCGCGGGGCGCCGTCACCCTGTCCCCGAGGCCTGGCCCGGGCGCTGTGCTGTTCAGGGACTTTCCAAGGTTTTGGTGTCACCATCTCTGTGCGGCCTCACACACAGGCAGGCGCCCAGATAACCTGTGTGTGTGGTGACGTCATCATAGTGACCCTCACGGAGTCACACAGGGTGAAACAGTTATTAATCCATGTCTCATGCTCACTGCCTGTGAGATGGTTACTGAAGTCATGTTTTTAAAAAATATATTTTATATTGATTTCTGAGAAGGGAGAGGAAGAGAGAGAGAGAGAGAGAATCATCAATGATGAAAAAGAACCATTGATTGGATGCCTCCTTCACACTCCAGGTGGGGATGGAGCCCTGACAATGAGATGAGCTCTGACCTCCTGGTTCATAGGTTAATGTTCAACCACCGAGCCCCGCTGGCTGGGGAATATTGAATAGTTTCTGTTCTGTTCTGTCACAGTCCCCAGGGCTGCCTTGCTGGGTGGCTCTGGTCCTCGTGCAGATTATGTAAAGTGATGCCTTGTGTCTCTAAGTCCCAGAGACCTTCCCGTGCTGATGCATTTAATCACGTCATCAAAGCTCTCAGGTGTTGCTGTTCCCACAGAGCCCCCTAGAAAAGTGTGTCAGCACCGGGGAGCGGTCTAGCTCATGTGGTGGGACACACCTGTTCCAACATTCTGGTTTCTCTTGGGGTCTGACATTGTATCAAGACAACAGGACTGTCAGTTGGCACCTGCCAGGTGATGTTTCCTAAGGAGAAGCTCACGTTCATGTTTGAGAAAGTGTGAGCCAGTTCACCAAATCTCAGCAATGCTAGTGTCCGTGTCATTCATTCTGGCACATAAACATGGGCCAGACCTGGCGTGGCCCAGTGGCTGAGCACTGACCTATGACCCAGGAGGCCAGGGTTCCATTCCTGGTGAGGCACCAGCTGAGATGCAGGCTAGATCTCCGGTGGGGGGCATGCAGGAGGCAGCCCATCAATGATTTTCTCTCACCATTGATGTTTCTCTCCCTCTCCCTTCCTCCTGAAATCAATGGAAATATATTAACAATTAAAAGAGAGGTTGGCTGGAAGCGGCTATGGAAAGGAGGGGGAAGGGGGAGGGGGAGCCGCGGGTCCCGCTGTGAAGGCTCCTGGGGCCCTGCGAGGTCCTGGGCGCCTGCGCAGTAGCTGTGCCCGGGCCCCGCGGCCCCAGTGATGACCTGATGGGGACACGCGGGGGCCCCCGGGGCCATGTCCAAGTGAAGAGGACGCGTGGGCAGCTGGGCGCAGGGCGGGGGAGGGGGCACTCCCCTGCGGGTTCCTCCCGCATCTGGCGTCTGGGATGCAGCCCCCCTGACTCTGATGTGGGTCCTCATAAAAGAGGCTCCGTCCGTGGGGGCCTTCCCTTCCCTCAGGAGTTTATGGGTGGGTGCATGGAGCATATGGGTCACATTTCCAAGGTGGGACCCAGGCCCGGCCATCGCCTGGGCTGCATGTGAAGGGTCCCCCTGGTCTTGGCCTGTTGGCAGAGCCCAGCTCCTGGGGACGGGGCAGGACCCCCTACCTGTATTAGCAGCCGTTTGCTGGGTTTTCTCTCCAACCCTCCTCTCTGTAGCCTCCTCCAGTGTCAGTGACTGTTTTGAGTTTCACATGTGACCCAGAAGGTCCTTTTTTTTCTTTTTTCTCCCCACCCCCCTGTGCTGCTGGGTGTCACGTGACATTTTTGTCCCCCTTTCCTGGCCTCTCTCCTCACCTCTCTTCTCACCTCTGGTTCCCTCCTGAGTCTGACAGCCCATGGCTCCCAGAGGCAGGAGCTTGCTGGGGGCCTGGTGGGGGGGGGCTATCCCAATGGACCCTTGGAATCTGACATGGAGGCCCCACCCCCACCCTGTAGTCCCACCAGCCTCTGGGAAGGGGTCCCTCCAGCACCTGCTTGTGGAGGTGGAGGTGCTCCATCAGGCTGTCACTCTGGCCCTCCCCTCTCTGGCATGAGCTTGAGTGCTTGTGTGTCAGGGGAGGCGGGGAGGCAAGGGTTGAGGGGGAGTTGACACCCCAGCTACAGCACAAGCACCTTGGTCGCACCTCCCCTGCCCCTCATCCTGGCCTTGACTCTACTCAGCGTCCCTCCAAGGAAGCACAATATCCCGGTCACTTGGTGGGCTCCAGGGGCCACAGAGGGGCGGGGTGGGCTGGGGTTCCAGGCAGCCCCCAAAGGAAGCAGGAGTCTCCAGATATTCCCCCTCCCAGGCCTCAGCTGGGGGCCAGCTCCTGGGACTGGTGTCCTCTCCCTCCCCAGCCTTTTCTCTGGGCAGATCCCTGCCTGGCCCCCTCCCTGCCTTGTCCTCAGGCAGGGCTGCCCCTGTCCTTCCTCCAGACCCTGCAGCACTGGGGTGGGTGGCAGAACCCCTTGTTTCAGGGACCCCAGGAGGTGCCCCTGGCTCCAGGGGACTATGTGTTGGTGGTGGGGGAGGGGTGAGGGGCAGGGGGGGTGGATTCCTCACCAGGGGAGCCAAAGACAGGGCTGTGCCTCACCCCAGGAGCCACCCCTGTGCCCATTCCCCCCTCCCTTCCGGGGGGCCTGCTGCTCTTCCTCCCCTCCTGCCCCTCCCCCAGCCTGGCTCTGAGCTGCAGGGTTCCCACCCCCACTTGGGCAGCCAGGAAGGAGCCTGAATGGAGAATCCCCAAAGCCAAAAGGACTGGAGGCCTCTGGCCGCCCCTTTTCCCGTGGGACAGGCCCGCTGCGGTGTCCACGTGGAGTGCCCACACCGGCCCTTCTCTGGCTGAGCCCCCCGCCCCCCACCTCCCCAGCCTGTAAGGGAGCCTCACATTCAGGAGTGTAAGGGGAGGAGCCACTGGGAAAGGTGAACATGAGGACATCAGTGACACTGATGAGAATGAATTAAATGTCTTTGTAACAAAACAAATAAATAAAATAAAATGCGGCTCATGACCTTCTGTTACTTCCATGATGTTGTGGCGCCCCATGTGTGTCCCTCGGGTTGGGGGTGGGTGGTTAGTGACTTGGGGGCGAGCCCTCCACCCTCAGGAATGAAAAGGACCCCAGGGAGGCCTCAGCCCTCAGAAATGTGGGGGAGTCTCCTGGCCTCAGTGAGTGAGCTGTTCCCTCCCCCTCCTGCCCCCCCCCCCCCCCCACACACACACACACTGAGAGTGAGATAGAATGTCCTCTAAGCTTTGGGAGAAATACCACAAAACAGGAAACGGGTAGCTCTTTCAGGGAAAGAGGAACATTCAAAAACGTTGAAAATACAGTTTAACCACCTCCATGGAGTCAGTAACATGTCATCTGGAGGTTATTCCCAAGGCCTGTTACACTCCATTTCACGGTCATAGGAACCAAGGCCTGGTCATTCCTGGGACTTTCACATGTAGGCGCTGCCTTTTTGTGTGTCTTTGTTTTAAGTGGCTCAGAGCTGCCCAGAGCATCTTCTATTTGGGGTCTAGTGTCCACTTAACCCCTGTCCTGGGCAGGTAAGGCAGGCAGTCACCATTCCATTTTAAACCCTTCTTTCTAGACTTCTCACAAGTTGACAACGCCTTGCTTTTCAGTAAGCAAATCAAACTCACTGGCTTTAAAAACACTCAAATAACAAAATTCACTTTTACCCCCATATTGCGTCACACCATATGCAGCTGGAATAATCAATTACCTTTTTTTTTTTTAAGAATCTTAGATCCTATGATAATTTACAATTTTTATACTTATGTACGGAAAGCCTTCCCAAGCTCAGCCAATGCGCCATGTATCACAATGACATGCCCCTCCCACCTCTGAAGTTTATAGTCACGTGTTTTACTAGAACCTCAAATGCCCGGGTCACACTCAGTGCTCTTCCATGTTATTGTGATGACTTTTCTTTACTGAGTAACATTTTAAAAACTACCATTGGGTTAAGAGCAGAGTGAATAAAGGGCTAAAATATAGTTTAGAAAGTGTCAGAGTGACGGGACAGGCTCCACATTGTCCTGCAAATGTCCTTCATTTGGAGAAGAGGAGCCCCCAGGAGCCCTGGTTCCCTCTGAGGGTCCCACCCCCTCCCGGAAACCCCTCTCCATCCCCTTGAGGGCAGCACCCCCCAAAACTATGATGTAGGAACACTTTCTTCTCCACCCTATTTCTGCTGTAATTATTATTATTATTATTATTATTATGTTGTTGTTGTTGTTAATCCTCACCTGAGGATATTTTTCCATTGGTTTTTAGAGAGAGTGGAAGAGAGAGGGAAAGACAGAGAGAAACATCCATGTGAGAGAAACACACCGATTGGCTGCCTCCTGCAGGAGCCCTGACCAGGGCCTGGGCTGGGGAGGAGCCTGCATCCGAGGTTCCTGCCCTTGCCAAGATTCAAACCAGGGTCCCTTTGGTCATCAGGCCGATGCTCTGTCCACCGAGCCAACCTGGCCAGGGCCAAGGTATCACCTTTTTTTTTTTTTTTAATTTTCCATCTGACTTTATTTTCAAATACACTTTCTTTTTTAAAAAAACCAATACAGTTTCTGTGGGGATGACAAATATCAGTATTAGGAAATCCAATTATACAAAAACTAGAAGCCCAGTGCATGAAATTCATGCATTGAAGGTGATACCTCAGCCTGGCCTGCGCAGTCTGGGAGCCCTTGGGGGATGTCTGACTGAGAGCGGGCCTAAGCTGGCAGTCGGACATCCTTAGCGGAGCCTCTCCTACCACTGCCACTGCGCTCGCCAGCCTCGAGCCCAGCTCAGGGATTCTGGCTGAGCAGTGCTCCCCCTGTGGGGGCACACTGATCACCAGGGTACAGCTCCTGCATTGAGAGTCTGCCCCTTGGTGGTCAGTGCGCATCATAGCAACCAGTCATTCCACTGTTCAGTATATTTGCAAATTAGCCTTTTATTATATAGGATACTATGTCTAGTTGGGTAGATATATGATGTTTTGGTGACACACATTAGGTGGTGCTCTTTACACAGTGACTATAGGGTAACTACCATGAAGTACAGAACTGTGACGGCCACAGCTGCAGGACCTGGGCCTCTCTGCTAAGCACTTTGGGAAACGGGATGCCCCCTCCAGGGGCCCGACCAGGAAACCTGCTCAGGAGTCCAGCCCTGAAGGGGCAGCTCCCAGAGTCCCTTGCAGTTGACAGATGCCAGGCAAGCACATGGGTGATGAAGTAGTTACAGCCTCACTCACAAAAGCTACCATTTCTCCTTCTAGAAAGAAGCAGGAAGGGAAAGAATTCCTTGAATCCGTGCCTGACGTGTCAGGTGGGAGCGCAGAGGAGGCTGGGAGAGCGGTGGCAGGAGACCGGCGGGCCGGTGGGCTGGATCCTTCATAATCATGGTTGGCTGCTAAGCACTGGTACCAAGGTGACTTCCGATTTGTCATCTCTGGTAAATTCCAGATAAATGAACAAGGCCCGGAGTCATACAGGAAGATTAATAAACAGCACTTCCAAACTGCTCGCAGCAGGCTCACCACACAGGCACACCGATTTCTTCTTCCCGCGTCTGGCTTGCAGAGCAGCTCCCATGGCCATTTCCAAACCTCCCACCCTCCATCTTCTGTCTTCGCTGAGCACTCCGTGTCCCCTAAGCGCCAGTCCTGTGGCCATCTCTCCCCTTCTTCCGGTTTCACCGCTCCTGCTGCATCTTGGCTGCTCCCTCCTGTGGGCTCATCCTTCCCAAGATCCTTCTCGCTCCCAGCCAGGACGATGGACTCATGGGGACAGAAACGCTTGACCTGCGGATGCCCTTTCTCTGGGATGTTCTCTAAACCCTCAGGGCTGTCAGTGGAGAGACACATCGGAGAACATCCATGTCCTGGCAGGAGAGGGGCCTCCAGCCACCATCCTCCTCCTGCCCAGCTGTGCCCTCCAAAGCCCACTCGGCCTGCTCTCCATCGCCTTTCCTGTCTGACTCGTCCCCACGCACCGGACGGAGGTCCCTGCACCCCTGGGAACCGGTCCTTGTAAGAACAATGAGGCAGCAAGTCTTGCTACCGGAGCCATCACCAACCATCACCGATTTCCCTGGATGACAGCCATTGCTGACAAAGATGCAGCAGGACGCACGCGAGGCCTGTGGCAGAAGCTCTGCAAAGGACCTTGACCTTCTCAGGTGAAAGGTGCTCGGGAGCCGGTCCTACTTCGGCCTCACTAAGCCCACAAAGCTGGTCCCGGGTCCCAACTCCCTCTTGGCAAGAAATGAACAAACAAGGTCACATCCAAAACCTCATTTCAATACAGAGCAGGAAGTTGCAGCTCAGCGCATGAGGATATAAAGACAGCGATAGTGAGGGTGCAGCGCCGCCTCTGCTGGACAGGAAAGTGTCGGGTGTAGGACGGGGCCAGCCCCCCAATCAGAGGTTCTGGAGTCAGGAAGTGGGAACGTGAACACCTCTTCCATCACTCAGTCCCCACAAGGCAGCTGCCTCACGCTGTGGAGGACAAGCATCATGAACACATTCAGGTCAGTGGCTGTAACTGGTGAAACTCTCAAAGCCCACTTCATGCTCACAGTGTCCCACAGACTCCCCACCACCCAGTCCTCTCCTCTGCCCACCCCTCCCCACGGCAGGGTCCCACCTTTAGAAGCCAAGAGAGACACATCAGAGCTCTGGGGGCTGTCACTGCCGGGGGGGGGGGACACACAAGTAGGGGTCAGAGACCCAGGGCAGGAGACTAAGGAGGAACTATGGCGGGGGGTCCCCCATGGCTCCCATCTGCACTGTCACAGAGATCAGGGGTCCCCCCTCCATACTCACTGGCAGCCTGAGCACAGCTCCCTCCTTTCCCACCTGCGGGAAGAAAACATCCCGTGAGATACCAGGGAGGAGGCAGGGCCATGAGGTCCTAAAGGAAGGCCTAGTCCTGGGCCCCAGAGAACTTTCCAGAACCCTGTGTATAGACCCAGGGCAGGATCAGGAAACCTGAGGGAAGTGCATGTGTGAGAACTGGACCCACCGCCCTCCTGGAGGTCTGTGCTCAGCAGGGACCTGCCCTCTGACCTGGGACTGCTGGGAATGGGGTCCCCACCACCAGCATCATCAGGTGATAAGTGGGTCCCTCATTTTCCCACGGGCCTCACTACAAGTAAGTGTGAGCACAGAGCCCCACACTGGCCATCACACGCGTGGGGATGGTGCTCCCCATGAAGAGGCAAGACACACCTCTACCTGGGCCTGAACCCCCGGTGGGATAGACACTCAGACCCCACCGCTTCTACCTGAACGCCTCCTCCACCACATCACAGCTCCAGCCACGGCTCCCAGCAGGACCAGGCCCCCAGTGATGCCCATGATGATGATGAAGGTGTGAGAAGGCGGCTCTGGGGGGAGAAGGGAAGGGAGGGTGAGGGCCCTGACCCCAGGCCTCAGCCCGACCCCACTGAGGTCCCCCAGGGTCCCTGCTGCCCTGAGAAGAGGCTCTGTGCCCACGGCCCCTCCTCACCCCATCTCAGGGTCAGGGGCTCGGGCAGCCCCTTGTGCTGCACATGGCACATGTATCTCTGCTCCTCTCCAGGGGGCACCCCCACGGCCGCCCACTTCTGGAAGGTGCCGTCCCCCGCAGGCCTGGTCTCCACCAGCTCCATGTCCTGGGTCTGGTCCTCCCCGTCATGCTGCCAGGTCAGGCTGATGTCCGCGGGGTAGAAGCCCAGCGCCCAGCACCTCAGGGTGACTTCATGGTCAGAGATGGGGTGGTGGGTCACGTGTGCCTTTGGAGGGTTTGAGGGGAGGGGAGAGAATGCAGGAACTTTGCATCCTCCATGGGACACTCCAGCAGCGCCCATGTGACCATCCTGAGAGTGGACAGCCACCTGGGGTGGAGGAGGGAGCACACAGCCCACACACCAGCCTGGACAGAGGCACCTGGAAGGACCTCCTAGTCTTTAGAAAGTTGTAGAATCAGAGTGACACAGCCAAGGGCAGGAGGCAGGTCTCTGAGGGGAGAAACCGGATTTTTGTTTCTGACCTGGGTGGAGGATACATCACTCATAAAAGCTGGGGTCAGGCCTCAGGCACAGTGGGTGTGGGCAGCGCACAAGGCCTGAGAGAGAAGGTTCCCGTGGGTCCCTGAGCCCCTGCAGGGCCCATGGGAGCTGCTGATGGGCTATTTCAGGGGGGTCTCCCTGCACCCCAGGAGAGCCTGCACCCCTAACTGTCCCTGAGAGGAGGGGCGTCCCTCTGGTACCTGACCTGACATCCAGGGGCTCCCTCCCTGATCCAAGGAGGGGCTTCTGACACTGACCCCCTGTCCTGTCTCCTTGTAGGACCCCCAGGCCGGCGGAGAGGGGGCTGCCCCAGGGCCCCGGGTACCTGCGTGCTGCAGGGTCTCCTTCCCTTTTTCCAGGTGAATGCGGAGCCACTCCATGCACTCCCCCTCCAGGTAGCTCCTGTGCTGCTCAGTGTGACCAGCCGCCTCCCACTTGCTCTGGGTGATCTGAGCCGCCATGTCGGCCGCAGTCTAAGAGGTCAGGTCCTCATTCAGGGCGATGTAGTCAGCACCATCATAGGCGTGTTGACTGTACCCCAGGAGGAGGCTCCCGTCTGGTCCCATGTCACAGCCAAACATCCACTGGAGGGTGTGAGACCCTGACACCGCCCCGCGGTCAGCCCCGCCCCGCGGTCAGCCCCGCCCCGCCCGCCCCGCGGGGACTGAATCTAAAACTGAAAGTGAAATCGGATCAAAGTCACCGCGGGCTCCTCCCGGGTGGGGGCCGGGCGGGTCCCGCCGCCGCGGGGTGACGCTCGGACCCGGGCCCTCGGGGCGACCCCGGCCCGTCCGTGGGGAGGGGGGTCGTGACGGGCCCGGCGCGCGGCTCACCGTCCTCGCTCTGGTTGTAGTGGCCGCGCAGGATCTCCAGGCTCACTCGGAAAGTCTGTGCGTTGCTCTTGCTGATCTGCGTGTTCCGGTCCCAATACCCCGGGTCCTCCCGCTCCACCCACGGCTGCTGCATCCACGGCGCCCGCGGCTCCATCCTCGGATTCGGGGCGTCGCTGTCGAACCGCACGAACTGCGTGTCGTCCACGTAGCCGACGGTGAGGAAGCGGGGCTCCCCGCGGCCGGGCCGGGACACGGCGGTGAAGAAATACCTCAGGGAGTGGGGGCCTGGGGAGCGAACGGGGGGCAGGGCCGGGGCTGGACACGCGCCTTCCCGGCCCCGCGCCCCCGCCGGGTCCCCTCGCTCCTCCCCGCCCCGCCGCCCCCTCCGACCCCGCACTCACCGGCCCAGCTGGGGGTCAGGACCAGCGCCCCCGAGAGCAGCAGGAGGAGGGTGGGGGGGCTCAGGACCCGCATCCTTGGCGCCCCTCCGACCCCGCACTCACCGGCCCAGCTGGGGTTCAGGACCAGCGCCCCTGAGAGCAGCAGGAGGAGGAGGGTGGGGGGGCTCATGACTAGCATCCTTGGCGCCCGTCCGACAATCTGAGTCCCCGCGCTTCCGCGGAGGAATTACAACCTGGAACCGCGGGGACGCTGATTGGCTGCTCTGGAAACCGCTGAGCCAATGGGAGTGAGGATCTTCTCCGTCACGCGTATCCAGGAAGGAGACACAGACACAGATTGGCAAAGAAGTGAAACCCACGGTTCTGGGGAGTCCCCACCTCGGAGCTGCCCCCGACTCTGTGGCCCCTGCGGAGACCTGGGCCCTGGGACCCGGCCTGCCCCTCCTCCCGCGCGGGGCGCCGTCACCCTGTCCCCGAGGCCTGGCCCGGGCGCTGTGCTGTTCAGGGACTTTCCAAGGTTTTGGCGTGACCATCTCTGTGCAGCCTCACACACAGGCAGGCTTCCAGATATCCGTGTTTATGTGGCTACATCTATTATAGTTACCTCTCATGAAATCAAACAGGTTCCAACAATTATTTTTAAAAAAATATTTTTATTGATTTCAAATAGGAAGGAAGAGAGAGAGAGAGAAACATCAATGACATGAGAGAATCATGGATCCGCTGCCTCCTGCACGTCTCCTACTGGGAATTGAGACCACATCCCGGGCAGGTTCCCTTGACCTTAGTCAAACCTGCGACGCTACAGTTCACAGAGCTATGCTCCAACCATGGAGACAAACCACCTAGGGCTCTATTTTTTAAGAAAAGTAAACATGGGATCCCATGAGAGAGAGGCTAGCTCAGCGCCCACACATGATCTCCTGGTACATGATACTTGGGAATGTGAGAGAAGTGTTTTTAGTGTACTTCCCAGGTCATCATATAAGGGTTTTTTTATCCTCCATTTTTATTAAAGACAGTTATGAAAATTCATTTGTGCAATGAATGCAAGATACATAGATCCTCTTCTTAAAAATATTTAGTTTTTCAAATATAGTTGATGTACAATATTGTATTAGTTTAGGTGTACAACCCTGTGGTTAGACATTCATATAACTTATACAGTGATCGCCCCCATACATCTAGTACCATGTGACCTCATGTGTAGTTGTTACAAATGATTGACTGTGTTCCCTGTGCTGTCCTTTCCCTCCCCATGACCACACTGTAAGGACCATGTGGTGTTTCCTCCTCCTTCACCTGCTGTGCCCAGTCCCTCCCCTGCCCTCCAGCAGCCAGCAGTCTGCTCTCTGTGGCTGAGTCTGTGGCCGCTGTAGGATCCTGTTGGGCGGATTCCAGGCGGCTCTGAGTGCTGGTTGTGGGGAGGGTGGTGGTCATTGTCCTGTGGTTGTGGGCGATGCAGGCACCACTACGTTCACCTTTGGGGCATCTTCACCGGAGGCCACGATGTTTTAAAATGTGGATGGAAGGATGAGGCTTCAGTAAAGATAACAATTTCACCTCCTTCAACCGTGTCATTTAAAAGCTAAATTGGGTCCTGGCCAGTGTGGCTCAGTAGATAGTCAGCCTGCAGACGGAAGGGCCTCAGGTTTGATTCTGGTCAAGGGTACATGCCTGGATTGTGGGTTCGATGCCCAGTGTGGGTTGTGCAGGCGGCAGCAGAACAATGATTCTCTCATCTTTCCCTCAGTGTCCATGTCAGCAGAGTGAAAAGGCAAGAATGTCCTCCATCTCCCGCAAAATGCCTTTCCCTCCTCTTCTCTTCCCAGGATCCCTCCCCATAAGGTTGAATCCTTGTGCCAGAAACTGAGCTCACAGCATTGCCCCTTGGATGTTCTAGAAGAAAGCTCACCCTGGATATTCTATGCCAGAAAGTGTCCTCAGCCTGGGAGGGAGGTGGAGGGACAGGTGTTTCCCCTTCAGAACTCGGAACAGTTTGTGGCTGAAGACACCAGTCCCACAGAAAACGTACTGTGGTTTCTATACCCCAGCTGAGTGTGTTCTCACATCCCAGACGGAAACCTGATGAGTCTGTAAGAGAAGCCATCTTGGTCCTTTTATGCAAATGGGCCGAGTGCTCTCACTTGAGGCCCAGACAACGTGCAGAGCAGTCTGCCCATTAGGACATTCTGTGAGCGAGGACTCGCTGTGTTGATTTCTCCCATGTGGCAGCCACCAACTGCTGTGGCCACTGAGCCCTTGACACGTGGCTCCTGTGCCGAGCAGGGGGACTTGCATGTCATGGACCTTTAATTCAGCCGCCATGGGGGTCGTGGAGCTGCCACATGAGACAGCGCTCTGCTAAATGCTGTTAGTTTCCAGTCTCTGCCCCCACAGGGCATAGTGGGCCTCATAGATGGATGGACGTTACAGTTGTCTTCATATGAAGTCATGGGTCTTCATGTGTCATAGTCTTCCGTTGTGTATGAGGGACTTAGATACATCCTCAAATCACAGACTGCCCAGGAAAGTATAATTAATGTTCATTTAACAACGAGTGCGTGCAGGCATTAACTGAAATGTACTTAAGGTTGTAAGTGTTCAAAAATGCTCCTCACTGCAGCCATCCTTGTGTTTAGTCTTGTGGGACCCTTATTGTTGGTTTTGTTAACCTCGTGAACATGAGCAGGCACATAAGTCTCTACTTATCACAACAGAAAATATATATTGAGCACAACAGATAGCAGGTGCCTGTAGGCCCTCACATGCTTAAAGATTGTACTAGTAAAGCAGAGAATGTCAACTTCAGGTTCCACTTTGAAATTCCTTACCTATTGCGCCTCCCCATATTTCATCCCAAATTCTACCAACTCTGTCTCCATGCTCCCTCTGCCCTCAATGAAAATATATGCGAAGCGTTTACTGTTATGGAATAAGAATTTCTCAAACGAAGACCCGAAGATGAAAAGCCATGAAGGAAAACAAAACTTTCCTATGTCAACCTCACACTCGAAAGATACAAACGCAGGGCCTGAATCAAACTCAAAGTCACACAAAGATGTTGACAGGGAAAGGGTCCCGTGGACCAGTGTTCCTCAGCCAAAGCCCAGGAGGCCCCCTGTGGGCAGGCGAGGTGGGTTGGTCATCATTGCTGGAGGGAGAATGCATCCCACGGGGCCCATGGGGCATCCTAGTGGAAAGCGGGGAGATAGGACACATCTAAGGTGTGGGCTCTGGATGGGCGACCTCAGGGAAGGTCTGGGGAGCAGGCTCCTTGAGATGGGGTGTGTCAGGAGGGGCAGCACTATGGGTGGGCAGCTCAGGGACCATCGAGGGACAAGGCCGCCTGCATCGAGGGAGGAGGGGCCGCTGGGGAGAAGCAGCCTCGCTGCCAGGAGCCAGCGCAGGGAGCTGTGGGGTCCTCTGGGAGCTGCGCGGGGCCCTGTGTGTGTCTGTGTTTAGACGCAGGGAGTGGGTGCGGCTCTGTCTCCCTTGTCAGGGCCTCAGGGTGGCCGTGTCTGAGGGTGACGCTCTGAGAGGTGACTTGTGTCCAGCAGGAGAGGAACCCGGCCAAGCTGTGAGCTCCGGGCCAGCTCCCGACAGCACTGAGGCCTCGTGTGTCAGACCAGTTCCCGCTGGGGCTGCTTCTCCTTCTCTCTGAAGTCCAATATCTAACAGCATCCACCACCCCATCCATAAGTAACGCACATGAGGAAACAATGTGGAAAAGAAGAAATGCGAATGTCAAACAAGTATATTTGTAATGAACACATGTGAACAATAATGAGAATGTGGAATAAGAAAAATAGGAATAAAATTAAAATCCATCGGTTTGGGAAAGATGAAAGGAAATGAAGAGAGTATCGGCCAGGGGGAAGGGAAACACACTGTTGTAAAGACGGAAGGAATGGAAGCGTGGTATACCATTTCTAAGGAAGCTTTTTCAAAATGTCTTAGCCATTCAATGTGCTCATATTCCCCGGGGCTGCTGTGCTCTGCTGGTTGAGCATCAACCTATGAACCAGGAGGTGAAAGTATGATGCAGGGTCAGGGCAGATGCCCTGGTGGCCGCCACCATCCCCAATGTGGGACATGCAGGAGGCACATGAATGGCTATCATCACTGATGTTTCTGTCTCTCCCTCTCTTCTTCTCTAAAACCAATGCACATGTATTTAGACTCAAGAATAAATGTGCTCACATTATGCACATAAATGTCTCTCTAAAAAATTTATCCTAAGAAAATACTCACATTTCCTAACAATATATACATTGAAGGATTTTTAAAGCAGTTTTTATTGCACTCAAGGCATTAAGACAAGTACAAATAACCTTGTAATTAAGATGCTGTATCGGTCACTCAATAAGGAGAAGACACTGCAGTATGAAGAGATTGACAAATGACTGACATATACCAGTTGGGACAGAATTAACTAGCAACTTGAAGTGGGGCTGCTTTGTCCTTTGAGAAACGCCAAGTTTCCTAAAACAAATGAGATCAGCGCTCTGACATCCGTGCCCCCTGACAGCCTTGGAGAGAAGCCATCTTTGCTTCCTGTTGTTAGAGTGACAGGCGCCATCGCGTCTACTCAGCAGCCTTTGCCACACAGGCCTGCTCCCTGCCTGGCTCTCAGAGACCATTTCCCCTGAGAAACGCCAGCGCAGCCTGACCCTGAGGTAATGTTTTTATTTTTAAAGTTCCCACCGACAGAGACATGAACCCCTTGTCAATCTAGAACAGCAATGGCCACCCTTCTCCCCACGCACGCCTCCCAGCATCGGTCCCCTGGCTGGTGGGGGAGGGTCATGCTGTGGATCCTTCTCTCCCCAGCACAAGTCTCTTTCTGTGACGGGTCCTGCTGCCTTCCCCGCCCCGCCCCCACCCCAACACTGGCCTTCACCTCTCCCCCCAAAAGTGCGGTTCATAGTCACCTTGTAGACAGTGGCGTTCATGGCTGTGTCACCATCCACACTTTTCTTAAAAGCCCTTCCGAACATCGGAGATGATGACGATGAGTTATGTGCTGGGTTTCCTCAGCCTTCCCTGACCGGGGCAGAGAGGAATGCTCTGAAGACCTGCATGGTGTCTTGCGATCTGCGTTTCCATGGAGAACCCTCAGATGCAAAAGGAGGGAGCATCTCTATTCTCCCAACTGGGGGGAGGGAAGCAGCTGCGGGCCCAGCGGGGCTCAGCTCCCAGCGCCTTTCCTGGCGCGGGTTCTCCTGTGGGACCTGGTGATTGTTATAGTGACACGGTCACAGTCATGTCCCCAGAGGCCGCCCCTGGTCACAGCACCGGCAGCAGCGCCTCTGCTCTGGGAACACAGCAGCCCGCGCGCTCACCAGAGGGACAGCCTCAGCCTCAGGCCCGGAAGCGCCCGGGGCGGTTCCGAGGACACACAGGCGGGTGCGCCCCTGTTACCGGGCTATTGGCCTCGCCTCCTCCACAGGTTCTCATGCGAATAGCGACGCCCCGGAGCCAGGGCCTGGGGGGACCCGCCGGTGGCCCCAGTTTGAGGTCAGCAACCAGGCCATCGGGTCCCTCTGCGCCCTGGGGCGGCCGCTGCCTCCTGCTGCCCAGGCCCGGCCCGCAGGGGGAGCCGCGCGGGCTCTGCCACCCTCTCCGCTGCTGCTGCTGGGACCCGGGGTTGTGGGCTGTGTCCCGGGTTCATTCTCGGTCCTTCTGCTCCGTGTCCCCTCCCCCGCCCCCTCCGGGAGGAGCCCCCGCACTGGCTGCGAGGCCGAGTCCCGGGACCAGCCCCCCAAACGCGGGCAGGACGCGGGCCTGGTGGGTCCAGGCTGCAGGCCTCCCCGCGGAGGGAACTGGTCGCCGCCTAGGCGGCTCCTGGGTCCTGAGCTGCAGCGGGGCGCCGGAGTTCCCCGAATCTTCAGGTCCCGGGGGCTACAGAAGCAGCCTGAGGTCGGGGTGCCCTCTGCCCTCAGCCCCCCACTCAGCTCCGAGGCCTCACACACCCGAAAGCCCCACACCCCCCGCTCACAGGTCTGCAGGGTCCTCAGGGCCGCCTGGGACACGCCTGTGGCCGGCCCGCTGGGCCCGCAGCCGCCCACGGTCTGTCAGAGCTCAGCTGCAGGTGGGACTTGGCCTTGAGCTCCCAGTGCGGCCCGGAGTGTGGATGGGTCTCCTGAGCCTCCTCTCCAGCTGCCGGGGGCGGCCCAGGGCGCGGGCACCTGTGGCTCCTGGCGCACAGCTCCTCCCTGTCGGGGTGCGTCCTCCCCCAGGACCAGCGTCCCTTCCCCCTCCCCGCAGGGCTGCGCGGCTCCGGGCTGTGCCTGTGCGGGTCTCCCGCAGCTCGTCCACCTTCCCCAGAGCAGAGCGGCCCGTCTGCCCAGCCCGCAGTTCAGGCTCCGTGTGTGGACGTCACCCCGGGATTCACTAACTTCTCCCTTCTCCCTGATCCATGTCCTCCTCCTCCTCCTCCTCCTCCTCCTCCTCCTCCTCCTCCTCCTCCCTTCTCCCTCCTCCCTCCTCCTCCTCCCTCCTCCCTCCTCCTCCCTCCTCCTCCTCCTCCTCCTCCTCCCTCCTCCCTCCTCCTCCTCCTCCTCCTCCTCCCTCCTCCTCCTCCTCCTCCTCCTCCTCCTCCTCCTCCTCCTCCTCCTCCTCCCTTCTCCTCCTCCTCCTCCTCCCTCCTCCTTCTCTTTCTCCTCCTGAAATGCCCAGACGGACCCCAGGAGCTCAGCTGGCTCCCCCAGAGGTTCCGCTTCAGCGCCCCGTCCCCGCGAGCAGCCAGCATGCGACGCTGGCGGCGGACTTTGGAGCATCAGCGGCCCCCGCAGCCCCTGAGGATGCTTTTCTCCTTGTGGTTCTAACAGCGCAGACTGGGATGTGTGTAAGCGCTCTACCCCTGTCACCATGGTAACGTGGGAGGGGAGCCTTACTGAGTCTCAGGCACTCACCCCCTGGGACCCACAAGGAGGGTCAAACTGACTCCGCAGCGCAAACCCACGAGGCACCAGGAGGGGGCGCTGTGGGGGGACGGGGAGGAGGAGCTCAGAGAGGAGCAGGAGGCGCTGGCGCTGGGGTGGGACCCAGGGGTTTGCTCAGAGCCCCGCTGGCTCCCCTCTCACTGGCTCCCTGTCCCTCAGGGGCAGCCATGGCTCTGCCCTCCAGGCAGGGGAGCGGCTGCCACGTTCCAGAATGTTCTGCGACAGGAGGCTGCTGGGCCCAGAGCGCAGGAGGACAGCCAGGGCCAGGTCCCTTCACCACCAAACCACAGCTCAGTCCCTCCAGGCCCCCAGGTCCCCCAGGAGGGAGAGTCTGCAGCGCCCCCCGCGGGCGGGACGAGGACAAACCCCAGGGGCCCTGCCAGCTCCCAGGACCCATCCTCTGGGCGCTGAGCAGGGCCTGTGGGTGGAGAGGCAGGAAGGGCTGAGGCGACTCCTCCCCACGTGCCCACAGCCCAGAGGGGTAGGGGTTCCTGGAGGGTCACCCTGTGCCCCCCTTTGTGTGAGACGCCGAGTTGGGGCGCCCGCGGCCCGGGTTCCCATCCGTGGCGCCCGGGGCCCAGCCCGGCTTCCCCCCCAAAGGCCTCGCCCTGAGGACGGTCCCAGGGGAGGGCGGACCTCACACCTGCTGAGCCCTGAGCGCAGCAGCGGGGGCGGCGCTGTCCCCCTTCAGGCCCCAGAGCGGGACCAGCGGCCCAGGAGCCGGGCCTGGTGCTGGGGGGCTCCTCCTGGGCCCCGACCCGCGGGGGCCCCTCCCAGGAGGGAGGTGAGGGCGCCTCCGAGGAGTGAACGCGGCTCCGGGTTCCCAGCCCCGGTTGCGGGCTGGCGGCGCAGGAAACTCCACTTCCTTTTGGGGTTCCGGGCCACACACCTGGTTGCTTCTCCCCCAGGGAGTCTGCGGGGCAAGGAGGGGGAGCTGGGGTGAGGATTAACAAGAGAAACAAAACAGAGTTCCAGAGAGAGTTGGATTGAGAGATGCTGATTTTATCAAGACCAGAGTCACCCTGGACTCTGAAAGGAGCCCGAACGGAGGAAACAGGGGAGTAGGCCCACCATCCTGTCCCCTTCCTGATGCTTAAACACACCCACCTCGAGCGCCTTGCAGGCATTTATTTTTTTAATACACGAGACCTCCCTGGGCTAGTGTTGCCACTTCCTGTGACGCTGTAATCATTTCAAAACAAACCCAAAATGGAGCCCCAGGTGATCCGGGTGTGAGAACCAGGGAGGACCAGCTGTGGTTGAAGAATCACAGTATTACCACCACCTGGGGGGCTCAGGGCACCTACGTGCTGGACCCATGCCCCAAGTTTCTGCTTCCGTAGGTTTTATTTTTAATTTTTTTCAAATCCTCACCAGAGGATATATTTTCCGTTGATTTTTACTCTTTAAGACATATTTTTATTGATTTCAGAGAGGAAAGGAGAGAGAGGGAGAGAGAAAATCATTGACATGTGAGAGACACATGGATTGGTTGCCTCTGCACTGTGCCCCAACTGAAGCGGGGATTATACCTACAACCGAGGTAAGTGCCTTTGACTGGTTCCAAAACCAGGGACACTTCGGTTTGAGGGTCTAATCACATAGCCACCCAACAGGGCTGCTTTAATAGGTTTTCATTGCCAACAAGTAGCCCAGATGTGTGGATGCATGTGGTCGGGGGCCGTGGCTGGAGAGGCAGGAGTGACTGAATTGTTTGTCACACAGAACCCACTCAGCCTCCTCATGAGTCCTGACTCTCCCCCCAGGACAATGTCCAGGTGTGGGGACCAGGACGGTGATGAGCAGACCTTCCGGACACACAGCAGAGTCCATCCCGTGTGGGCTGGGCATCCAGGTGGGTGTTCCAGTCACTGAAGTGGACTCACTGATTGCAGAGACTTTGCAGACCTGGAGTCACCACAGAGCAGCCACCACGGTTACCACACTGGGCAACCAGAGCCCTGAAACAGCTGAGTCAGTCATACAGGAGAAGCCCCTGGGGAGCCACACCCGACACCAGGCAAACGCTTATCTCTGGGTGTGGCCACCAAACTCGGGTGCGGGAGAGTCTCCGTTGGTTTAGCACCATCTTGTGCACCAAAAGATTCAATCCTTGGTTCAGGTGCCTACAGGGAGCAACCAATCTCTCTCTCTCTCTCTCTCTCTCTCTCTCTCTCTCTCTCTCTCCCTCCCTCTCCCTCTCTCCCTCTCCAACCACGATGCTCAGTGAAATGCGAATCTCAGATAAAGGAATAATTCAGACACACACATCCAAAAAATGCTGTGGTTCTGGCTGGTGTGGCTCAGTGGATAGAGCGTTGGCCTGCGGACTGAAAAGTCCCAGGTTCAATACCATTCAAGATCACATGTGCGGGTTTCAGGCTGCATCCCTAGTAGGGAGCGTGCAGGAGGCAGCCAATCCACGATTCTCTCATCATTTTTTAAAAATGTAATTTATTTTTTTAAAAAAATATATTTTATTGTTTTTTTACAGAGAGGACGGGAGAGGGATAGAGAGTCAGAAACATCAATGAGAGAGAAATACCGATCAGCTGCCCCCTGCACGCACCCTCCTGGGGATGTGCCCGCAATAAAGAGACATGGCCTTGACTGGAAGCGAACCTGGATCTTTCAGTCCACAGGCCGATGCTCTATCCACTGAGCAAAACCGATCAGGGCATGATTGTCTCATCACTGATGTGTCCATCTCTCTCTTCCTTCTGCCTTCCCCTCAGAAATCCATACAAATATTTATATATTTTTAGAAAATAATGTGGTGTATCTGACATCCACATTGCACTGGGTATTCTGTAGGGCATCTGGCCTCTCTCCTGGGACCTCCCTATTTTGCAACGAAATAAAGGACAACAGAGGACAAACAAGGGATAAGGGTTGGATCGTGAAATATTTATTGAAACAAACAGCAAGACTGACAGAGTATGGGGCCAATAGGAAACATGAGTAATTACTCAAGAACCACAATTCTAACTCATAGAATCCCTTCTGTCTAAGTGCTCATAGACCATTTTTGAAGCAAAAGTTTCAGTTGAAAATCTCAGACATTCACCAGAGGACCACACAGGGGAGAGACCAGTTAATTTCCTTCTTGGTCAGAAGGGTCCTGGAGCCCCTGGGGCACCTCCTTGACATGTGTCCTTTGGTGGCGTTTAAATGTCCCCTGTTGGCGGAATGCCAGGTGGCAATGGGGACACGGGTAGGGTTTCAGGCCCGAGTGGGTGCGCATGTGTTTGTTGAGGTTCCCGCGTTGTATGAACCTTTTCTGGCAGACGGCGCACTGGTAAGGCTTCTCCTGGGTGTGGACCCGCTGGTGGTCACGCAGAGTGGACTTGTGAGTGAACCTCTTCTCGCAGACTGTACAGCAGTACGGCTTCTCCCCCGTGTGGATCCGCTGGTGGACGAGGAGGTGCGAGAACTGAGTGAACCTCTTCTCGCAGACTGTACAGCAGTACAGCTTCTCCCCCGTGTGGATCCGCTGGTGGACGTGGAGGTGCGAGACCTGAGTGAACCTCTTGGGACAGTCAAGGCACTGGAAGGGTCTTTCTCCTGTGTGTGTCCTCAGGTGAAGTTCTAACTCTGATCTGTAGCTGAACCTCTTGCTGCAGTCTTCACACTCGTAGGGTCTCTTCCTCCTGGATTCCTTGCCAACAGGGTGACCAGTTGGCTCCACGGTGCTTGACGCACGCACTGAATGGCATCTGTGCCGTCTGGTGTCTTCTCCTCTGTCCAACGACATGGCTCCTTCTTGAGGCTCCTCTTGGGGGGTGGGAGTGTTGCCCCTTTTTCTCGTGGGGGCACCTCCTGGATTCCCAGAATGTCTTCTCTTTGGACGCTGACTCAAAGCCTGTGTCTCCGGAACGTGGGTGGGAGGCAGGTCACTGACATCCACACGCTCCAGACCAATTCCATCCTGCGGGTTCTGCTCCCTCTCTGTCTTCACCGAGTCTCCTGAAAGAAAGCATTCAACACACAACATTAATCAAAGAGCACTTTCAACTCAGCTCATGGACTGAGCATCCACCCAGGTACCAAGAGGTCGCCACCTCCACTCCCTGTCAGGGCACATGCCTGGGTTTTGGGGCTCGACCCCCGGTGGATGCCAGGCAGAAGGCAGCCAATTGATGATTTTCCCTATCATCCATGTTTCTATCTCTCTCCATCTCCCCTCCACTCTCTCTAAAAATAAGTATAAGTATATATTTTTAATTAAAAGAGCACTTTTAACACTACCAAACGCCTTTGAACCAAAGCCAATGTAGGTTGAAAACCAGTCCCATCAACGAACAAACCCAAGAATTTAGACCTTTGGGCACCAGGGAGTCTGTGATGGAGATGGCTTGGCATTGAGCGACAACCGTCCCCAATAGATGACCACGCTGGATGCCCAGGTGGGGACACAGCAGAGGAGGCATCAATAATGAAGCACAGTAATCTCTATTTTGTGAAACTGCTGTTTGAAATGCTCTGCTATTTTCAGAGAATCCCTTGTTCTGTAAGTCAACTCTGCCATTTTCAGAAGGTCTGTTATTCTGTAAATTAACTTTGTTTTTTTAGCTTAAATAATAGAAAAGATAAACTTAACTGTCTGACCTGGCAAACTAGCGATGGAACCTAAGGGGCTGAGAAGCTGACACTGTTAATATTCCCATGCGAGGTGATTGTTAGATACTATATGTACTCAAGGTAACAAGGTGTCTGCAAAAATCACTTACACAAAGACCTAGAAGGATATAAAAGAGGAATACTCTTTCCTTTGTTTTCTCCGAATTTTACAGAGATATTCTGCTCTGAGCCTGCATGTAATAAAGACTCCTAACCAATTAGCTCATTAAGGCATCTTGTATCTAGCTCGCTGATTTATGACACAATAATCATGACTCTACAAGCCCAGTTTCCATACTCACCAGGACTGCTGGGAAGCGGAGGGTCTAGAGATGTGAGTACTGCTGCCTCTTCTCTGTCTTCCATCATATCCTTCTCTAAATTCACCAAATTCTCCATGGGTCTCACACCCTCCAGATGACTTTTTGTGGGAATCATCTCTGGCAGGAAGACTTTCTGCCCCTGACGGTGGGTAACCAAGGGGTGTTAAACGTGTCTGAGACCGGGGGTGGGAAGCTCCGTCCCTCCTTCCCCAGTCCTGTCCATCTCCCTGACCTGAGACCCCAGATTACCTAACAGCACAGTTTTGTGGCTCTGCCTAGACTTCCTTGGGGCCAAGCCCATCACCCCCAACTCCCAAGTCTGTCATTGTGTGTACCCACCACACCTTAAGTCAAGCCCATACATTACACTCCTTCCTCTTGTTGTTGTTGTTGTTAATTCTCACCCCAGGATATTTTTCCATTGATTTTGAGATAGCAAGGAAGGGTGGTATAGAGAAAGTAGAGCAAGAGAGAGAGAGAGAGAGAGAGAGAGAGAGAGAGAGAGAGAGAGAGAGAGAGGGAGAGGAGAGACAGATAGAGACATAAATATGAGAGACACATTGACTGGTTGACTCCTGCAATCACCCCAACTGGGCAGGGAATGGAACCTGCAACTCAAGAATGTGCCCTTTACTGGGATTCAAACCCACAGCCCTACAGCCCTACAGCCCTGGGTCTGATGCTCCAACTGCTAATCAACACAGGCCAAGGCAACTGAGCTTCGTCTTCATTCTCTAAGCTGCCTCTCCTGGTATCTCAACTGCTTGCTGCCTCCAACGTTGGAGGCAAAGCAATTCTGGACCCCACTCTCCCCACTCTTGATAATGCCTAGAAGAAAATTAGATTTTTATTGGCCTGTGGACCACATTGGTTCAGAAATGCCCATGGGCGTAATGCATCACTGGATGCATTCATGGGTCCCATTCTATCCTGTGTCAAATGTCCCAAATGCTGTAGCAGCTACAGTCACCGAGCCCCCTTGTACCGGCTCCCACCTGTCCCCACAGATCAGGGCATCACACACTCACCTGTCCCCACACCACGTCACTGGTTCCTGGCTGGTTCCCTGGCTCTCCATTGACCTCCTGGCTGTTCTCAGGATGTACCCCCGTCTGACTGATGGGGGATCGGGACTTCATGGACAAGTCCAACACATAGTCTGTGTCACCGACTTCCTCATCGGCCATCTGGACATAGGAATTCTCCAGAAGATACTTCTGCTCTTGCAAGGTGATGACCTTCTGTGGGGAGAAAATTAAACAAGATAAGACCCAGGATATATCATACTCCCAGCATGTGTCCTACTCAACACTCATACTTTCAGTGGTCGAGCATCAGCCTATGAACTAGGAGGTCACTATTTTATTCCGTTCCAGGGCAAACCACTGAGGCATGCAGGAAGTGCCATTCAATGATTCTTTCTAATCATTGATGTTTCTATCTCCCTCTCTCTCTGAAATCAACAAAAATATATTTAAAAAATAAAACACAGAAAATTAAAGAATGCCACTGTGTACATTTACCGGCCCCCTGCCCATCATGAGGGTCCCACTCACCCATTTCCTGGGTTTCTCCTTATTTCTCAGCAAGACCTTCAGTTCCTCGAAGCTCTGCACGCGCCTCTCCTTCACCAACACCTGCAGCTCCAGGGGCATGCAGGTCATGAATTTCTCCAGCAGAAGCTTATCCAAGATCTGCTTCTTGGTGAGCACATCCGGCCTCAGCCAGCGATGGAGGAGTGCAGACATTGTGTGCACGCTCTGGAGGGGGTCCACGTCCTCTGGGTGTTGGAAGGCTCTGAAGAGCACGTGCCACCTCTCAGAGTCCCAGTGCTGTCCTTCAGTGAGGTTTCCCTGGGGTCGTCTGGCCGGTGGCAGCGCCCAGCCCTGGCTGCCCTGTGGGTGCCCATGACCATTGGAAAATGCCTGGTCTGTAGCCATATTCCCTGAGTACGTCTCCAATGGGACTGGAGCAATTCCAGCCTGAGCCAGCTCCTGATGGAGATCGACAGAAGGTATGGACTTGGTAACAGGACCTCAGTTCTGGGGGAAAGAGAGGAGAGAATGAGATGGGTTTCACCTCCTGACCCACCCAATGCTAAACACCCCTCACTGGTCCCATATTGAGTACCCTGGAAGTTAACCCATAGTATTCTTCTCTTAAACAATATTTCATTTTATTGATTTGAGAGAGATGAATGAAGAGGAGAGAGAGAGAAAGAAACATCAATTAGTTGACACCTGCTGGCCCCCCAAAGGGGACTGACCCTGAAAGCTGGGCATGTGCCTGACCAGGAAACAATCCAGTGATCTGTTGGTTCATTGGTCGACACTCAACAACTGAGCCACACTGGCCGAGCTCCAAAATCTCTTTCAACAATAACATTAGCCTTGACTCTCATAGCCAGTTAGCCTGGAGGTCAAATCACCCCCACTATTGCCGACAACAATCAAGGCTTAACTACAACAAGAGTGTGCACAAAGACCACTAAGGGATGCACCAAGAAAGCATAAAAAATGCGGATTCAAAGAAACAGGACAAAATTGTCCATGGAGGATATAGAGTTCAGAAGCACACTTTTAAGGTCTCTCAAGAACTGTCTAGAAGCCGCCGATAAATGTAGTGAGATCCTCAAGAAATCTAATGAGACCCTCGATGTTGTGATAAAGAACCAACTAGAAATTAAGCATACATTGACTGAAATAAAGAATATTATACAGACACCCAACAGCAGACCAGAGGAGCGCAAGAATCAAGGCAAAGATTCGAAATGCGAAGAAGCAAAAAACACCCAACTGGAAAAGCAAAATGAAAAAAGAATACAAAAATACGAAGATAGTGTAAGGAGCCTCTGGGACAGCTTCAAGCGTACCAACATCAGAATTATAGGGGTGCCAGAAGATGAGAGAGAGCAAGATATTGAAAACCTATTTGAAGAAATAATGACAGAAAACTTCCCCCACCTGGTGAGAGAAATAGACTTACAGGTCCAGGAAGCGCAGAGAACCCCAAACAAAAGGAATCCAAAGAGGACCACACCAACACACATCATCATTAAAATGCCAAGCGCAAAAGACAGAGAGAATCTTAAAAGCAGCAAGAGAAAGAAACTCAGTTACCTACAAGGGAATAGCCATACGACTGTCAGCTGATTTCTCAACAGCAACTTTGCAGGCCAGAAGGGAATGGCAAGAAATATTCAAAGTGATGAATACCAAGAACCTACAACCAAGATTACTTTATCCAGCAAAGGTATCATTCAGAATTGAAGGTCAGATAAAGAGCTTCACAGATAAGGAAAAGCTAAAGGAGTTCATCACCACCAAACCAGTATTATATGAAATGCTGAAAGGTATCCTTTAAGAAGAGGAAGAATAAAAAGGTCAAGATACAAATTATGAACCACAAACATGCATCTATCAACAAGTGAATCTAAGAATCAAGTGAATAAATAATCTGGTGATCATAATAGTATCAGGGACATAGAAAGGGAATGAACTGACTATTCTTGGGGGGGAAAGGGGTGTGGGAGATGCGGGAAGAGGCTGGACAAAAATCGTGCACCTATGAATGAGGACAGTGGGTGGGGAGTGAGGGCGGAGCATGGGGCGGGAACTGGGAGGAGGGGAGTTATGGGGGGAAAAAGTGGAATAAATGTAATGATCTGAACAATAAAGATTTATTTGAAAAAAACACACAAAAAACCAATAACATCAGCGTTTATTGCTTCTCCTCAGGACAGCTCAGTTGGTTAGTGTGTCTTTCTCCTAGGTCAAGTTTGCAGATTCCATGCCTGGTCAGGGCACAGACAAGAATCAACCAATGAATGCAATGCTAAGTGCAACAACAATTCTCTCTCTCTCTTTCAAAAACCATCAATTTAAAGAATATAAGATACAGAAATTCCATTGGTTAAGTATAATCACTATTTGGTCATGAGTCTATAGGAAAATACAGAAAACAAATATTTACAACCTGGAATTCCATGGGATTTAATATGTTGTCAATATCAAGCTATAATTTCCCCCCAACATTTCTACTTTGTTCCAGACAAGAGACAGCACAAAAGAATCCTAAGAGAATTAAGCTCCTACAGACATTGTCTTATTGTAAAAACTCCCTTCCAAACCCCAGGCCTCGGATGCCCTCGCCCCACTCACCGCCTCTGCAGCGCCCACACCTGCAGCTCCTGAAGCCCGGACTGGCGAACTCTGTGCCAGGCGCTGAAACCTGCCTGTTTATATACCCGCTCCGGGCATCACTTCCAGTTCCCTCCCTGCCCTGTGATTGGTTAGAGACCAGGGTTAATCCAGTTTTCATAATCCGCTCACACATGGTTTCCGGGAAAGAAACGCCTGCGGCCGCATGGGGCGTGTTGGCGGATGAGCTGCTTAGCACGTGACTGAAGCGTTTGAAGGACCCAGACACGCAACCCGGCCCTGGTGGGTGTGGCTAAGGGATACCAGCGCGGGCCTGGGTGCCGAGGGGTCACGGAGGGTCACAGGTTCGGTTCCCTGTTTGGGCACATGCCCTGGTTTTGGGTTCAAGCTCAATAGGTTCAACGTTTCTCTCCCCGCCCCCTCTCTTTCCCTCCCAAGAAGTAATTGAAAAAGAAAATAATTTATTTTTAAAATAATAAAAAAGCCCGCCCTACCCTGCTGGGCTCAGTGGGCAGAGCATCGGCCTGAGGACTGAAGTGTCCCAGGTTCGATTCTGGTCAAGGGCAGGTACCTTAGTTTCGGGCACATGTACCTTAGCAGCGGGTGAGCAGGAGGCAGCTGATCGATGTTTCTCTCTCATCGATGTTTCTAGCTCTCTGTCCCTCTCCCTTCCTCTCTATAAAAAATCAATCAAATATATTTAAAATAAACAAATCAATCAAAAAACCAGCCTGTTCTGCAGGCGATGGAGACCCGGTCGCTACCAGTAGGATTCCGCTTGGCGGGAGCTCGCTGCCATCTCTCCTCCTCCTTCACGCCGTGGGGTCACCGTCACCCGTGGGAGCCATCAGAGGCCGTGAGTTCTGAGCCATGGGAAGCGGCTGGACCTGGAGGGTGAGGGGGGTCCAGGAGGTCACAGCTTCGGGGTGTGTTTGGAAGTTGGGACTGAGATGGATTCAGGGACCAGGCAAGGGCGGCCCAGGCTGCTCCCCTCACTCACCCGGCAGGTGGGGCGGGGCCTGGCGTGGCCCCTGTTTCAGGCCAAGGAACGGATACACGGGAGGGGGTGCAGGGGAGGAACTACAGAGCCCTTGGCCGGACCCCATGGAGGTGGGACAGAAGGCCCACCCCCACCCCAGCCAGGCCCGCACAGACCTCTGGGAGCACAGCCTGGCTCCTGGTCACAGCCCAGTCTCCAGAACCACCGCCCCGGCGGCCATGGTGCGGAGCCGGCCCTTTCCCTGCCTCTGAGAGGGACGTGGGGTGACCTGGTCCTGGCGCCCACAGCGGGTGTGCATATCTCCGGGTCCCCCGTAGGTGGAAATGGGGGAGCCTTCACCTCCATCAACTCTCACCGGGCACCCTCTCCAGACTCAAGGGCAGGAATGGCTGCCCAGGCCATGGGTGGGTTCCCAAAAACCCCTCCACCCCCCACCGCACCCGCGAAGGTGGTGCCCCCACTGAACCCGGGACTGGCTGGCACCTCATCAGTGACGTTATTTCTGGGCAGATGCTGGTGAATTGTTTCCAGGCGCTTCTCAGAGCCGGCATCTCTGTCCCTCTCCTGCCTTCCTGGGTCGCAGACCATGGAGCCTGCTGCCAGGCCCCTCCCCTGCCTTCAGCCGCCCTTCTGCTCAAGGCGCCCACCCTTGCTCCTCTCCTGGGCCCCTGGCCCTCCTCGTATCCCCCCACCCCCATAGTGTGTGTGCCTGAGGGAGGCGGGCAGGGGACTATGCGGAGGCTCCTTCCATGGGGGGTGTGGGGGGGTGCAGGGGGGGGGTCAGGAGGGGTGGGCGGAGGGGAGATCTGGGTGCCTCCACTTCTCATTGCCCTTGCGAACTGGGACAAAATTCAGAAGAAAAGCTCACGCTACTTTGAACTCAGGAAAAAGTTCAAGTCCACTCGGAACGGAAGCTCCCCCTGCCCCAACCGTGGGCAGCTCCGCCCGCTCACCGACCCTGGCCCCCGCCTCCCGCGAAAGGGAGGTTTTGGGCAGAAACAGCTGGGAAGGCCCCGAGGACATTGGGGTACAGGTCTGCTTAGACCAGGGAGGAGCCAGGCGGGGGAGGGGCGGCTCCTGGTGGCCAGGGGGGGCTGGAGGAGCCAGCGGGCAGCACCATGGCAGGGGGCTACCCCAGAGGCCAGGGTGGAAAGGGCTCCCGCCCTCAGGAGCAATCATGGCTCCTTAGATGTCTGTGGAATGAGTTGGTGGTTCTTGGTGGTGTGAGGAAGGCCAGCTGTGGCCAGCCCCCTGCTGCCATGTGGAGCTCTTCCTCTAGGCCCCCATCCTTCTCCTGTCAGTCACTCACCCACAGACACCCCTGAGCACCCAGTGTGTGGGCCAGGCTCTGACTCCTGGGAACTCTGTGTCACAGAGAGTAGACAGCACCACTGAGCCGACTCTGGATTGAGGAGAGGAGGCACTGCTGTGAGTGCTGACGCCTGTAGCTGAGCTCTCCTGGAGACGGACAGCACAAACCCAGGCTGCCGCCACGAGGAATCATGGAATTTGTCTACAGGACAACATCACACCAACCACATGCATGTGGGGCCATGAGATAAGTGCACAGGAGACCCAGACCTGCCAAGTGAGTCCTGAGCTGGGCTTCTGCTGGTGTTTCCTGGAGGAGAGAAGCAGTGTTGCCCAAGGGCCGAGCAGGCATGCCCAGGGCACACGACTTGGGTTCAAATCCCAGCTCAGGACTCATTCCCTGTGTGACCTCGGGACAGTCACCCCCCACCCACCGCCCCAGGCCTGTTCCTTCTCTATGAGCAGGTGTGATGGTTAGTACCCACCTCGGGCACCTGTGCTGGACAGTGGCGTTGACAGTGGATCTTTCCGGGGAGGCCCTGTCTTGGCTCTTAGACATTTCTTTCTTGCCTTTTCATTTTTATTTTATTTTATTTTATTTTATTTTATTTTATTTTATTTCAACTTTTGTTGTTGGTGGTGGTGGTGGTGCTAAACCTCAGTGGAGGATATATTTTCCATTGATATTTAGAGAGAGTGGAAAGGAGACAAAGAGACAGAGAGAAACATCTATTGAACGAGACACATTGATTGGTTGCCTCCCCCAAGCACGGGACCAGGGTCAAGGATCCTGCCCCCAACCAGTACATGACCTTGACTGAAATGGAACCCAGGACCTTCATTCAGTCCATTAGGCTCAGTAACCGCAGTCCCATAGCTCTCCCCTGCAGGTCCTAGGACAAGCATCTCAGAAGCACCCACATCTTTCATTCCAGTCTGACTGGGAAGTGGTTCCTCAGGAGCAGGAAAGCTGACCGCCACCATTTTGGGGGAAGTTTCCGACCAATCAATGTACACAAGCTCGGATAAAAAAAGTATTTGGAGAAGGCCACTACAACGAGTGTAATGGAGCCCATACTTATGTACCATTATATAGTAAACTCGTTATTTGAACAGTTCAGTGAAAGATTCAACCAATTTAGAACCATAGAACAGACCATTCAAATAATTAAGTATCTGGATGTAGTTGTTTACAGTACTTTGGAATGAAAGGATTTCCAATGGATACAAATTGATGATTTAGAGATTCGACTTGCAGATTTTCAAGGTAGCATTTGGACTCATGTGTTTGTCAACTTAAGGTTGAAACTTGAAAATCTGGAATGAAATAGTTTGAATAATGAAGAAGATTGCAACTATGGGTCTGAAACATGGTGTCTGTTGGTCTGACATGAGAGGCTGTGGGTGTGACATGAGGGGCCTGTGGGTGTGACACGAGGGGCCTGTGGGTGTGACATGAGGGGCTGTGGGTGTGACACGAGGAGCCTGTGGGTGTGACATGAGGGGCCTGTGGGTCTGACCTGTGCCCTTGGCCCAGGGAGAGAGAGAGAGAGAGAGAGAGAGAGAGAGAGAGAGAGAGAGAAAGAGAGATGGAAACATGGATTAGCTGACTCCTGCAAGCCCCTACTGGGGTTGGATCCAGAAACCCCTGGTGAACCTAACAGGGCATCACCTGGGGACCTCCTGGTGCAGGGGTCCATGCTCAGCCCCAGAGCAACCCCTGCCAAGCAGTCGGCTAGCCCCCTGGTCGGCAAACTGCAGCTCACGAGCCACATGCAGCTCTTTGGCCCCTTGAGTGTGGCTCTTCCTAAGCCTTAGGAGTACCCTAATTATGTTAATAACAATGTACCTACCTGTATAGTTTAAGTTTAAAAAGATTTGGCTCTCAAAAGAAATTTCAATTGTTGTACTGTTGATATTTGGCCCTGTTGACTAATGACTTTGCCAACCACTGGGATAGACCATTGAGGTGTTAGGGCCCTTGAAGTTCGCACAACGTCAAAGGCACAGAAGCACCCATTTCTCAGAGGGTCCCCATCCTTAGGCAGCGCAGGGATGACTGTGAATGGATGGAACGCATCAGAGCAGCGCGCTGGGCCCTGAGCCTCCCGGTGCTCCCTGTCAGTTACATCTGAAGCCCTTCTAGAAGCTCCTGCGGGCTCCCTGGGCCACACTGGGCTCCCGCGGAGGGGCACTGAGCAGTGTCGCTGTGAAGATCACAGCAACTGCCACCCACAGGTTAGATCGTCAATAGTCACACCCAGCAGTACAGGGTCCCAGGCGCTCCACGACCCTTAAAATCGGCAGCAAGGTTTACAGAGCGAGGAGGCAGGAAGCAGGACATGTCAGGTCTGCGTCAGCCACGTGAGCGTCCCCTGAGGCAGGGACACAGAGAGCAGAAATGAAGGGCAGCAGGTGGCAGTGGTAACGGGGCCACCAGCATCAGGGTGCTGGCAGGGGGGGGGCGCCTCTGGTCTCAGGGGATCACACGGGGAGGCCTTGCAGGGGAGAACGTGCTACATGCCAGGGGGTGACTCTTTGAGGGACACACCATGGAGACACCGGCTTGGGCCAGGGGGACAGAGACCATGGCAGCGGAGATGGACCCCAAGATGGCAAAGCTCATGTTACACCCCGAGTGGGAGCAGAACCCCATGTCTACATTTCAGTGATGAACTGGAAACTCAAGTTTCACCTCTATACATAGCACCTTCCACACTGTCTCACAGGGTTTATCCATCCCATCAGCCAAATTAGAGGGTCAGCCGTGTAAAAACACGCAGGTGTGAGAAGCAACTCACTGAAAACCAAGCTCATACCTTGATTTTCTCTGTCACACGCCAGAATCTCACAGAAATAGGAATGGACTAAACATACAGAAAATGGGTAAAACAACTCTTCATTCTCCAAAGTGTTTATCTTCCTCTAGAAAAATAACATCTCCACTCACACAGGAGTGATGTTACCCAAGTCCAACATCAGAACTGTGCCCATGGAAGGCGGGTATTGCTCATATCCACCCTGAGATAAAATTTACATAAAATCTTCAATATTCCTTAAAAAAGAGAGACTTCTTTCAACAGCTGCACTGCTCAAAGGGAAAACGTATTTCCTGAATAATTTCCATGTAACTTTATTAACTTCCTTAGATTAGGAACTGACTTTAACATCTCACAGGGCAGCATTCCTTTCACATTGGTTGTTGTGGATTTTATATGATAAATGGTATTGATGAAATGATTACCGAATAAGGATCATTATTGATGATGTCTACATATTTATCATCTCAACTGTGATTTCACGAACCCAGGAGTTCCAGGGCCCCTCAGGAGCAGCAGAGAGGGGCTGACAGGAGAGAACAGGGCCCTAGAAGGAGGCAGGAGCAGGAGGAGCCTGAACACCCATCTCTCTACACCGCGGGGTCCTGTGTGCAGGGAGCCCTGGGCCTGGGGGACAATGATGGGGAACATGTACCCTGTGCTGTCAGATGGGGACACGCAGAGAATGAGACTAAAGCTCTCACACAAAAGCGGGAACAGGCAGACTATTCACCAAAACAAGGAAACAACAAACACCCAGGAGATGAGGGCGGAGGGCGGGACCCTGGCTTGAGCTCAGGCTGACCTGCCCAGGAAGGCGTCGCTGTCCAGGGTCCTGGAGATGCGCTGCATTAGGACACGTGACAAGGCCTGGGGGAGGCCTGAATCCCTGTGACCACAGGTCCTGGTGGGACAGGGTTCCACTGAGGGACAAGGTCAGAGGAGCAGAGAGGTGACCCGGCCAAGGAGTGACCACGTCAAAGGCCACGATACTCTTTGCACTGACCAGGCACAGGCCCCAGCCAACTCCGTCCCACAGCCTTTCCCATCACACTGGTGACAACCATAGAATACACACGGTTCTGGAAAGCTCTTGATGCTTCAATTTATATCCTCTCAGATTTTAGGATCTTTCCCTTTAATTAACCCCCGAAACCTTCATGGCAACAAGTAAACAAACAAGATCACATCAAGAACCTCATTTCAATTCGGGAGCAGTAAGTTGCAGCTCAGAGCACAGGGGAGTAAACACGGATGGGGAGGGCCCAGCTCCCCTCTGCTGACCGGAAAGCTTGGGGAGCAGGGCGGGGCCAGCCCCCAATCAGAGGTTCCTGAGTCAGGAAGTGGGAGCCTGAACACATCTTCCATCACTCAGTCCCCACAAGGCAGCTGCCTCACGCTGTGGAGGACAAGCATCATGAACAGATTCAGGTCAGTGGCTGTAACTGGTGACATTCTCAGAGTCCACTTCATGCTCACAGGGTCCCACAGACTCCCCACTACCCATCCTCCCCTCTGCCCACCCCTCCCCACTGCAGGGTCTCACCTTTAGAAGCCGAGAGAGACACATCAGAGCCCTGGGCACTGTCACTGCCTGGGGGGGACACACCGTGACAGGGTCAGAGCCCATGGGCAGAAGACTAAGGAGGAACTATGGGGGAAGGGCCCACATGGCACCCGTCTGCACTGTAACAGGGACTCAGGGGTCACCCCTCCATACTCACTGGCAGCCTGAGCGTAGCTCCCTCCACTTCCACCTGCAGGAAGAAAACATCCCGTGAGAGACCAGGGAGGAGTCAGGGCCATGAGGTCCTAAAGGAAGACCTAGTCCTGGGCCCCAGAGAAGTTTCCAGAACCATGTGTATAGACCCAGGGCAGGACCAGGAAACCTGAGGGAAGTGCATGTGTGGGGACTGATCCCACCGCCCTCCTGGAGGTCTGTGCTCAGCAGGGACCTGCCCTCTGAGCTGGGACTGCTGGGGACGGGGACCCACCACCCGCATCATCAGGTGATAAGTGGGTCCCTCATTTTCCCACGGGCCTCACTAAGGAGTAAGTATGTGCACAGAGCCCCACACTGGCCAGCACACGTGTGGGGATGGTGCTTCCCGTGAAGGAGGCGGGACACACGTCTACCTGGGCTTGAGTCCACTGTGGGACAGACACTCAGACCCCACCCATGCCCACCTGAGCGCCGCCTCCCGCACATCACAGCTCCAGCCACGGCTCCCAGCAGAACCAGGCCCCCAGCGATGCCCATGATGATGATGAAGGTGTGAGAAGGCGGCTCTGTGGGGAGAAGGGAAGGGAGGGTGAGGGCCCTAACCCCAGGCCTCAGCCCTGACCCCAATGAGGTCCCCCAGGGCCCCTGCTGCCCTGAGAAGAGGCTCTGTGCCCACGGCCCCTCCTCACCCCATCTCAGGGTCAGGGGCTCGGACAGCCCCTCGTGCTGCACATGGCACGTGTATCTCTGCTCCTCTCCAGGGGGCACCCCCACGGCCGCCCACTTCTGGAAGGTGCCGTCCCCCGCAGGCCTGGTCTCCACCAGCTCCATGTCCTGGGTCTGGTCCTCCCCGTCACGCTGCCAGGTCAGGCTGATGTCCGCAGGGTAGAAGCCCAGCGCCCAGCACCTCAGGGTGACCTCATGGGCAGAGACGGGGTGGTGGGTCATGTGTGCCTTTGGAGGGTCTGAGGCGAGGGGAGAAAATGCAGGAACTTTGCATCTGCCATGGGACACTCCAGCAGCGCCCATGTGACCATCCGGAGAGTGGACAGACACCTGGGGTGGGGGAGGGAGCATACAGCCCACAAACCAGCCTGGACAGAGGCAGCGAAGAGGATCTCCTAGTCTTTACAAAGTTCTAGAAGCAGAGAGACAGCCTAGGGCAGGAGGCAATGTGACTCAGAAAAGCTGGGGGGAGGCCTCAGACACAGTTGGTGTGGGGCCGAGCACAAGGCCTGAGGGAGAAGGTCCCCGTGTGTCCCAGAGCCCTTTAGGGCCCATGGGAAGCGTTGATGGGTTACTTCAGGGGGCTCTCCCACACCCCAGGAGAGCCTGCACCCCAAACTCTCCCTGAGAGGAGGGGGGTCCCTCGGCTACCTGACCTGGACATCCAATGGGGCTCCATCCCTGACCCAAGATGGGGTGTCTAACAGTGACACCCTGCCCTGTCTCCTTGTAGGAGCCCCAGCCCCGGGGAGAGGGGGCGGCCCCAGGGCCCCTGGTACCTGCGCGCTGCAGGGTCTCCTCTTTTTCCAGGCACATTAGCAGTGACTTCACACACAGGTCCTCCACGTAGCTCCTCAGTCGCTCTACCATACCCGCTGCCTCCCACTTGCGCTTGGAGATCTGCGCCGCCATGTCAGCCGCGGTCCAGGAGGTCAGGTCCTCGTTCAGGGCGATGTAGTCGGCGCCGTCGTAGGCGTATTGCACGTACCCGCGGAGGAGGCGCCCGTCTGGTCCCACATCGCAGCCACACATCTTCTGGAGGGTGTGAGACCCTGACCCCGCCCCGCGGTCAGCCCCGCCCCGCGGTCAGCCCCGCCCCGCGGTCAGCCCCGCCCCGCGGTCAGCCCCGCCCCGCGGTCAGCCCCGCCCCGCGGTCAGCCCCGCCCCGCCCGCCCCGCTGTCAGCCCCGCCCCGCGGTCAGCCCCGCCCCGCGGTCAGCCCCGCCCCGCGGTCAGCCCCGCCCCGCCCGCCCCGCGGGGACTGAATCTAAATCTGACAGTGAAATCGGGTCAAGTCCTCGCGGGCTCCTCCCGGGTGGGGGCGAGCGGGTCCCGCCGCCTCGGGGTGACGCTCGGACCCGGATCCTCGGGGCGACCCGGGCCCGTCCGTGGGGAGGGGGGTCGTGACGGGCCCGGCGCGCGGCTCACCGTCCTCGCTCTGGTTGTAGTAGCCGCGCAGGTTCTGTAGCTCCACTCGGAAATCCTGTGTGGATCTCTTGAAGATCTCGGTCTGCCAGTCCCTATAGCCCGGCATCTCCCGCTCCACCCACGGCTGCTGCATCCACGGCGCCCGCAGCTCCGCCTTCGGAGACACCGCGTCGCTGTCGAACCCCACGAACTGCGTGTCGTCCACGTAGGCGACGGCGAGGTACCGGGGCTCCCCGCGGCCGGGCCGGGACACGACGGTGTGCAAATACCTCAGGGAGTGGGGGCCTGGGGGGCGGACGGGGGGCAGGGCCGGGGCTGGACACGCGCCTTCCCGGCCCCGCGCCCCCGCCGGGTCCCCTCGCTGCTCCCCGCCCCGCCGCCCCCTCCGACCCCGCACTCACCGGCCCAGCTGGGGGTCAGGACCAGCGCCCCCGAGAGCAGCAGGAGGAGGATGGGGGGGCTCAGGACGCGCATCCTCGGCGTCGGGGGGACGGTCTGAGTCCGGGCGCTTCCGCGGAGGAGTTATAACCAGGAGCCGCGGGAACGCTGATTGGCTGCTCGGGAAACCGCTCAGCCAATGGGTGTGGGAAGTGGGGCCGCGTCACGAGTCTACAGAAGGAGGCGCAGACACAGGTTGGGAGAGGAGAAGTGAAACCAGGGCGCTGGGGAGTCCCCACCACGGAGCTGCCCCCCAGACTCTGTCCCCTGCGGAGCCCTGAGCGCAGGCCTGGGCCCCGGGACTCGGTCCTGCCCCTCCTCCCGCGCGGGGCGCCGTCACCCTGTCCCCGAGGCCTGGCCCGGGCGCTGTGCTGTTCGGGGACTTTCCAAGGTTTTGGTGTCACCATCTCTGTGCGGCCTCACACACAGGCAGGCGCCCAGAGAACCTGTGTGTGTGGTGACGTCATCTAGTGACCCTCACGGATCCCACAGGGTGAGACAGTTATTAATCCACGTCGCATGTCACTGCCTGTGAGATGGTAACAGGAGTCATGTTTTTATGAAAAACACCAATTTCCCAAATGAACAAGGAGGTGAGAGGAGGGGACCAGCTCCCAGGTTACATCCTTGCTCGTCTCCCTGGGAGACGCTGGGTTTTCACATTTGCTTCTGCGTTTTGTCTGTGATTGTGGCTGCAGCAGAGTAAGAAATAGACGGCCTCACAGAAACGGGCAGGCGCAGTGCTGTTCTCACCTTTTCAGTAAGTGTGGATGGTCACCTGTGACAGTCACTGCAACCACACAGGTGGGAGCTTCTGAAAGGGCTTTGCAAAGTGAGACCTGAAACCATATTGAGTATATGTTTGTTTTAATTTTTTTAAATATATATGTTTGTATTTCAGAGAGGGAGAGAGAGAGAAAAATGTCAATGATGAGAAAGAATCTGATCGACTGCCTCCTGCACCTCCCACACTGGAGAATTGAGATCACATTCTGGGCACGTGCCCTTGACCTGAATCAAACTTGGGACCCTACAATCAGGACCAGCCCCCCAAACGTGTACAGGACGCGGCAGGGCAGGTCCAGGCTGTGGGCCTCCGCCCTGCAGGAAACTGGTTGGCTGTCCCAGGCGGGTTCCTGGGGTCCTGAGCTGCAGCTGAGCACACGGGGTCTCTGAGTCATCTTCAAGGCTCCGGGGGACACAGAAACAGCCTGTGGCTCGGGGTGCCCTCAGCCGGGACGCCCCTGCCCCGCAGCTGCCCTCAGTCCTCCACGCAGCCCCGAGGCCCATGCACCGGAGCGCCCCAGCCACCGCTTGAGGATCTGCAGGTTCCTCAGGGCCGCCTGGGCCTCGCCTGTGGCCGTGCCCGCTTGTCCCATAGCCACCACGGTCTGTAGCTGCTCAGGCTGCAGGGGGAACTTGGCGTTGGGTTCAAAGTGTAGCCTGGACAGGCTGATAGCTCTTCTGAGTCTCTTCCTCCTCCTCTTCCTCCTCCTCCTCCTCCTCCTCCTCCTCCTCCTCCTCCTCCTCCTCCTCCTCCTCCTCCTCCTCCAGCTCAGCTGGCTCCCCCAGAGGCTCCACTCCAGCGCCCCACTTCTGCGGGCAGCCAGCGGGCACACCTGGTGGGCGGCTTTGGAACATCAGTGCCGCCGCCACAAGCCTGGCCCGCAGCCCTAAGGATGCTTTTCTCCTTGTGGTTCTAACAGCGCAGAATGGGATGTGTGTAAGTGCTCTACCCCTGTCACCATGGTAACGTGGGAGGGGAGCGCTTACTGAGTCTCAGGCACGAACCCCCCTGGGACCCACCGCAGCGCAAACCCACGAGGCACCAGGAGGGGGCGCTGTGGGGGGACGGGGAGGAGGAGCTCAGAGAGGAGCAGGAGGCGCTGGCGCTGGGGTGGGACCCAGGGGTTTGCTCAGAGCCCCGCTGGCTCCCCTCTCACTGGCTCCCTGTCCCTCAGGGGCAGCCATGGCTCTGCCCTCCAGGCAGGGGAGCGGCTGCCACGTTCCAGAATGTTCTGCGACAGGAGGCTGCTGGGCCCAGAGCGCAGGAGGACAGCCAGGGGCAGGTCCCTTCACCACCAAACCACAGCTCAGTCCCTCCAGGCGCCCAGGTCCCCCAGGAGGGAGAGTCTGCAGCGCCCCCCCGAGGGCGGGTCGCGGACACCCCCAGGGGCCCTGCCAACTCCCAGGTCCCATCCTCTGGGCGCTGAGCAGGGCCTGTGGTGGAGAAGCAGGAAGGGCCGAGGCGCCTCCTCCCCACGTGCCCACAGCCCCGAGGGGAAGGGCTCCTGGAGGGTCACCCTGTGCCCCCCTTTGTGTGAGACGCCGAGGTGGGGGCGCCCGCAGCCCGGGTTCCCATCCGTGGCGCCCGGGGCCCAGCCCGGCTTCCCCCCAAAGGCCTCGCCCTGAGGACGGTCCCAGGAGAGGGCGGACCTCAGACCTGCTGAGCCCTGAGCGCAGCAGCGGGGGTGGCGCTGTCCCCCTTCAGGCCCCAGAGCGGGACCAGCGGCCCAGGAGCCGGGCCTGGTGCTGGGGGGCTCCTCCTGGGCCCCGACCCGCGGGGACCCCTCCCAGGAGGGAGGTCCGGGCGCCTCCGCGGGGTGAACGCGGCTACGGGTCCCCAGCTCCGGTTGCGGGCAGCGCAGGAAACTCCACTTCCTTTTGGGGTTCCGGGCCACACACCTGGTTGCTTCTCCCCCAGGGAGTCTGCGGGGCAAGGAGGGGGAGCTGGGGCCCCGTTGCCATGACCCCCGTGGAGGTGGGGCCTCGGACCCCCTCCCCTGTCTGCCTCCTGCAGCGCCCGCCTGCGGGGACCTTAGTGTGAGGAGCCCGGGAGCCGAGTGGGAAGCGTCCGCCCGGAGCTCCTGGGCCTTTAAAGCTTCACCTGAGTGGCGGGCCTGTGGCGAGTTCCCTGGGCCTCGTCCTGTCCGGGGCCTGGGGTCCCCGAGCGGCGGTCAGCGATGGGGGCGGCGGGGCCGCGAGGCGGGCTGGCGGGGAGGGGAGTCCAGTTCCGGGTCCGGCCCTCGCTGGGGTGGGGGCCCCGGGGCGCACAGCCCCCAGACCCGGCGCCCAGCGAGCAGCGGGGGCGGCCGCGGGGCCCCGGCGGGAGCCCTTCTGGGGACGCGGCCCCGGCGCCGCGGGGAGAGCTGTGCCTTCGCCCGCCCCGCCGGCGGCTGAGTTTGGGCCGGACCCCCCGCACCCCGGTGAGCGCCCAGACGCCAGCACCGCCGCTCCTGCACCTCGGCCGAGCCCCTCAACGCCCGGGGCGGCCTCTGGCAGCGAGGAGCCTGAGTCGGGGTCGTGGTCAAGGTCGGAGTGGGGGCGGGGCTGAGGGGACGCCAGGGGCTCCCCGGGCGGCGATGGGCACCCCGGTTCCGCTGCCCCTTCCTGGGCCCCGGGCCAAAGGCGCTCACGCGGCAGCCCCACGCCCCCGTCGCCCCCCGGCGTCGGAGCGGAGGGTTCTTGGGGTTGGGGGCGGCCCCGCGGGGAGGATGGGCGGGGACGCAGAGAGCGCTGTGGCCGCAGCCCGCCCTGCTCTGTCCTGTCTTTATTGGCGCTGAAGGTGTGATCACCTCCCCACAGGCACCTGAGGGACACTCACATGAGATCACACACACACACACACACACACACACACACACATACACACACATGCACACACACTCGCACACACGCGCACACACTCGCACACACACGCACACACACTCATACACATGCACACACATACACACAGATACACAAGCACACAGGCTCACCCAGTGATTTCACCAGCGCAGGGAAGGAGGAGGAGAGGGAGGAAGGGCGAGTGGAAGAGGGCGGGAGGCCCCAGGAAGGAGAGTCCCAGGGACTGGTGCCCCCCGCGGGGAGGAGTCTGAGGCCCAGCGTGGCCCTTGCCCAGGACCATCCCGCCAACTCCGTGGCCTGAGGGCAATGCTCTAGTCACTGGGGGCCGGCCAGGGCAGCAGCCTCTATGTCAGGGGACCGTCCCCCAGGCTCTCTGACCATCAGTACTATCAGCTCTGGCCTCGGGTGGGGGGTCAGATGGTGGGGCGCCACCCCTCCACCCACAGTGCGCAGGCTCCCAGAGAGGCTCGCCCAAGAACACGTGCCCCCCATCAGGGGCAGGAGGCCAGCGGGAGAGGGGTCTCTCTCACTCAGTCTCTCTCCTGCCCTCTCTCTAAAGAGTCAGCCCCCAGCTTCCCACCCAGCTCAGGGCCTGCCCCTCAGAGCCTGGCTGTGGGCACAGGGCGGCCCTGGGAGGCTCTGCCCTCACACACCCACCTGGCTCAGCTCTCACCTCCTCAGGCCGCACATGCCCTCAGGGTGCCCCCCTCACCTCCTGCTGACAGTGCGCCTCTCCCTCCCCTTTGCAGCCATTAGTTACATATTTTAATTAAAATGTTCCCCATTTCCCCTCTCACTGTGCAGGTTTTTGGGTTTTGTTTCCAAAGATGAATCCACACTGTCCCTGCCCACTTGTTCTCCTGTGATGGGTCCGCCCACCCCTCCCACAGGTGGGCCTCCCTCCCCTGGGACCTGGGACCAGCTCTGGGGACCAGAACTGGATGGAGGGAACAGAGCCTCACTTCTGCAGTTCTGACATGAGATGTGTGTGGATCTGAGAGGAAGGGCTTGTGGGTCTGACACGTGGTGCCTGTGGGTCTGACACGTGGTGCCTGTGGGTCTGACATGTGGTGTCTGTGGGTCTGAAACGTGGTGTCTGTTGGTCTGACACGTGGTGTCTGTGGTTCTGACATGTGGTGCCTGTGGTTCTGACACGTGGTGCCTGTGGTTCTGACGCATGGTGCCTGTGGGTCTGACACGTGGTGCCTGTGGGTCTGACACATGGTGCCTGTGGGTCTGACACGTGGTGCCTGTGGGGTCTGACACGTGGTGCCTGTGGGTCTGACATGTGGTGCCTGTGGTTCTGACACGTGGTGCCTGTGGTTCTGACGCATGGTGCCTGTGGGTCTGACACGTGGTGCCTGTGGGTCTGACATGTGGTGCCTGTGGGTCTGACACGTGGTGCCTGTGGTTCTGACACGTGGTGCCTGTGGGTCTGACACGTGGTGCCTGTGGGTCTGACATGATGGGCCTGCGGGTGTGACATGTGTCCTTGCCCCACGCCCCCTGGAGCAGACCTGCCTCACAGCCCAGGGACCTCCCAGCCGGCAGCCAGAACAACCTACAGCCCCGTCAGGGACCCACAGTGGTTCTCAACCTTCTGGCCCTTTAAATACAGTTCCTCATGTTGTGGGTCACCCTGTGCCCGCCCTGCAGCCCCCGCTGCAATGTTCTGGTCCAGCCGGGCCTCCAATGACCCCGCCACAGATGCTGGGAGCACAGCCCATGTGCGTCACTGCTGTGCGTGTTCTCATCATTCCCTGTTCTTCCGGTCACACTGTGAGCATCAGGAGAGCTGGGGTTTTTTGTTTGTTTATTTTAAAAATGTCTTCATTGATTATTAGAGAGAGTAAGGGGGAGAGAGAGAGATGGAAACATGAATTGGCTGACTCCTGCAAGCCCCCTACTGGATTTGGATCCAGAAACCCCTCCATGAACCTCACAGGGCATCAAACTGGGGACCTCCTGGTGCGTGGGTCCAAGCTCAGCCCCAGAGCAACCCCCACCAAGCAGTGGGCTAGACCATCTGGGTGTCAGGGCCCTTGATGTTCACAGAACATCAAGGGCGCAGAAGCACCCATTTCTCAGAGGGTCCCCATCCTTAAGCAGTGCAGCAATGACTGTGAATGAAGTAAATGCATCAGAGCAGTGCACCGTGCCCCTGAGCCTCCCAGTGCTCCCTGTCAGTTATGCCTGAAGCCATTCTAGAAGCTTGCTGCAAGCTCCCTGGGCCACACTGGCCTCCCATGGAGGAGCACTGAGCAGCGTCACTGTGAATATCACAGCAACTGCCATCCACAGGTTAGATCGTCAATGGTCACACCCAGCAGCACAGGGTCCCAGGTGCTCCATGACCCTTAAAATCAGAAGCAAGGGACAAAGACTGAGGAGGCAGGAAGCAGGACATGGCAGGTCTCCGTCAGCCACGTGAGCATTCCCTGAGGCAGGGACGCAGAGAGCAGCAATGGAGGGCAGCAGGTGGCAGTGGTAACTGGGCCGCCAGCATCAGGGTGCTGGGGGGGGGGCTCTGGTCTCAGGGGATCGCACAGGGAGGCCTTGCAGGGGAGAAGGTGCCACAGGCCAGGGGGTGACTCTGTTAGAGATTCATGGTGGAGACACTGGCTTGGGCCAGGGGGACAGTGACCATGGCAGCGGGATGGACCCCAAGACGGCAAAGCTCATGTTGCACCCCGATTGGGAGCAGAACCCCATGTCTACATTTCAGTGATGAACTAGAAACCCAAGTGGCACCTCTATACCTGGCACCTTCCACACTGTCTAACAGGGTTTATCCATCCCACATGCCAAATTAGAGGTTCAGCTGGGTAAAAACAATGCAGGTGTGAGAAGCAACTCGCTGCAAACCAAGCTCCTACCTTGATTTTCTCTGTAACATGCCAGAATCTCACAGAAATAGGAATGGACTAAACATACAGAAAATGGGCAAAACAACTCTTCATTCTCCAATGTGTTTATCTTCCTCTAGAAAATAACACGCAGGAGTGATGTTATACAAGTCCAACATCAGACATGTGCCCATGGAAGGCGGGCATTGCTCATATTGACCCTGAGATAAAATTTACATAAAATCTTCAATATTCCTTAAAAAAAAGAGAGAGAGAGAAACTTCTTTGAACAGCTGCACTGCTGAAAGGAAAACCTATTTCCTGAATAATTCCATGTAAGTTTATTAACCTCCTTAGATTAGGAATTGACTTTAATATCTCCCAGGGCAGCACTGATTGTTGTGGATTTTATATGATAAATGGTACTGATGAAATGATTACCAAATAAGGGTTATTAGTGATGATGTCTTGAAATCACAGTTGAGATATTTATCATCTCAACTGTGATTTCAAGAACCCAGGAGTTCTAGGATGCCTCAGAGGCAGCAGGGCGGGGCTGAAAGGGGAAAACAGGGCCCTAGAATGAGGCAAGAGCAGGAGGAGCCTGAACTCCACGGTGTGCAGGGTTCTGTGTGCAGGGAGCTCTGGGCCTGTTGGATTATGATGGGGAACATGTACCCTGTGCTGTCAGAGGGGGGCACCCAGACAGTGAGACCATAACTCACACATGAAAACAGTAACAGGCATAATATCTACAAAATACAAAAAAGATCAAACACCCAGAAGATGGGTGCTGGGCCCCATCCAGGCAACAGCCCAGGCTAGGACCTAGGGGCAGACCAAGCCCAGGAAGCCTTCGCTGTCCAGGGTCCTGGAGATGCACTGCGTCAGGACACATGTCAAGGCCTCAGTGATGTCTGAGTTCCAGTGACCACAAGTCCTGGTGGGACAAGGTTCTACTGAGGGACAAGGTAGGAGGAGCACAGAGGTGACCCTGCCGAGGAGTGGCCACGTCAAAGCCCACGATGCACTGAGCACCACATGGGCACAGGCCCTGACCACACTTGGTCTTCAAAACATCTCCTGTCCACACCTGGGACAGCTCAGCACAGCAAACACATGAGCTCTGGAAAGTTCTTGGTGTTTATATTTATTTCCCCTCAAAATTTACAATCTTCTCCTTGAATTTACCCACCAACCCTTCATGGCAAGAAATAAACAAAGTCACATCCGCAACCTCATTTCAATGTGGAAGGAACAGCTGGCAGCTCAGAATACGAGGAAGTAAAGACAGAGATAGTGAGGGCCCAGCCCACCTCTGCTGGACCAGAAAGTGTGGGGAGCACGACGGGGCCAGCCTCCCATCAGAGGTTCTTGAGTCAGGAAGTGGGAGCGTGAACACATCTTCCATCACTCAGTCCCCACAAGGCAGCTGCCTCACGCTGTGGAGGACAATCATCATGAACACATTCAGGTCAGTGACTGTAACTGGTGACATTCTCAAAGCCCACTTCATGCTCACAGTGTCCCACAGACTCCCCACCACCCAGTCCTCCCCTCTGCCCACCCCTCCCCATGGCAGGGTCTCCCCTTTAGAAGCCGAGAGAGGCACATCAGAGCCCTGGGCACTGTCACTACTTACAGTGCACACTCAGACCCCACCCCTGCCCACCTGAGCGCCTCCTCCCCCACATCACAGCTCCAGCCACAGCTCCCAGCAGAACCAGGCCTTCAGCGATGCCCATGATGATGAAGATGAAGGTCTGAGGAGGCGGCTCTGGGAGGAGAAGGGAATGGAGGGTGAGGGCCCTGACCCCAGGCCTCAGGCCTGACTCCAATAGGTCCCCCAGGGCCCTGAGAAGAGGCTCTGTGCCCACGGCCCCTCCTCACCCCATCTCAGGGTCAGGGGCTCAGGCAGCCCCTCGTGCTGTACATGGCACGTGTATCTCTGCTCCTCTCCAGGGGGCACCCCCACGGCCACCCACTTCTGGAAGGTGCCGTCCCCCACAGGCCTGGTCTCCACCAGCTCCATGTCCTGGGTCTGGTCCTCCCCGTCACGCTGCCAGGTCAGGCTGATGTCCGCAGGGTAGAAGCCCAGCGCCCAGCACCTCAGGGTGACCTCACGCTCAGAGACAGAGTGGTGGGTCATGTGTGCCTTTGGAGGGTCTGAGGGGAGGGGAGAAAATGCAGGAACTTTGCATGCGCCATGGGACACTCCAGCAGCGCCCATGTGACCATCCTGAGAATGGACAGACACCTGGGGTGGGGGCGGGAGCACACAGCCCACACAGCAGCCTGGACAGAGGCACCTGGAAGGACCTTCTAGTCTTTAGAATGTTCTAGAATGATATTGACACAGCTCAGGGAAGGAGGCAGGTCTCTGAGGGGAGAAAAGGGATTTGTGGTCCTGACCTGGGTGGAGGCCACGTGACTCAGAAAAGCTGGGCTCAGGCCTCAGACACAGTGGGTGTGGGCAGCGCACAAGGCTGAGAGAGAAGGTCCCCGTGGGTCCCAGAGCCACTGCAGGGCCCATGTGAACCGTTGGCGGGTTATTTCAAGGGGGTCTCCCTGCACCCCAGGAAAGCCTGCACCCCTAACTGTCCCTGAGAGCAGGGGGGTCCCTCTGGTACCTGACCTGGACATCCAGGGGACCCCCTCCCTTACCAAGGAGGGGTGTCTGACACTGACCCCCTGTCCTGTCTCCTTGTAGCAGCCCCAGCCCCGAGATTGGGGGCGGCTCCAGGGCCCCTGGAACAGGCGCCCTAAAGGGTCTCCTTCCCTTTGTCCAGGTGAGTGCGGAGCTCCTTCATGCAGGTTCCCTCCAGGTAGCTCCTCTCACTATCTGCCTCACCTGCCGCCTCCCACTTGCGCTTCGTGATCTGAGCTGCCGCGTTGGCCGCGGTCCAGGAGGTCAGGTCCTCATTCAGGGCGATGTAGTCGGCGCCATCGTAGACATCCTGTCTGTACCCGTGGAAGGGGTGCCCGTCGGGTCCCAGGTCACAGCCAGACATCCACTGGAGGGTGTGAAACCCCTGAAGCTATGAGCAAGTACAAGCAGAGAGACTCCAGTTTTTAAAAATCCCAGAGTCACCAAATGTCCTTTCCCTTCAGGAGCAGCGGGTGCAGCTTATGAAACTGCAGTGCAGGCGGCACGGGAAGGGGACAGTGAGTCCCCATAACCCTCAGCTCCTGCATCTCCAGGTCCGTTCATCCTCTCATCTCCCCCCTCCCGGGCTCAGGACCCTGCCACCCCGTTCTTGAGTTCTCCGGACCTGGTTCCCTCATCTGCGATACGGGAAGGTGACAGGACCATGAGGAGGAGCACAGGGCAGGTGGTGGAACTCCGACCTCTGGACCACACAGCTCTGATCTGGCGTCAAGGTCACTGAGGAGTGAGCTCTGTGCCTCCTGGGGATGTCGCTTCCCACTCTGTGCCTCTGCTTCCTCCTGGAGGAGAGGAAAGTGGACATTACTACAGGGGTGCTGTGAGCACATGTGCTCTTCACGCTCACTGTGCTCACACGGCTGGGACATGTGAGCCCTCACACAGAGCTCAGAGGAGGAGCAGAGGCCACGGTGATGGGAGAAGTGACTGGTTTCCTGGTTGGATCATCTGCAGCGACCTGGGATGAGAGGATAAAACATCACAATGTCCAATGGGAAGAACAGACACAGCATGTTGCACCAGGCAAACTATTTGACAAATAGAGACGATCTCTCCAGCAATTTCTCTCTCTCCCTTTGCTGTCTCACACGCACAAAGCAACTCTCACACCCACACAATAGGGAACACACAGAGAAATGAGCCCCTAAATCCCCCAGGATCCGGAGATAATTGCAGCCCAAGGCAGGATTTCAGGAGGAAACACACATGGTCCTGACATCACCGGGCCAGTGTGGCTCAGTGGTTTGGCATCCACCCATGCACCAAGGGATGGCAGTTCCATTCCCAGTCGGGCACATGCCTGGGTTGCAGCTCAGTCCCCAGTGGGGTGCGTTACAGAGGCAGCAGATGTGTCTTATCAATGTTTCTATGTCTCTCTCCCTCTCCTTCCGCTCTCTTTAAAAATCAATGAAACATATATTTTAAAGTCGTCTTTATATCATGTTATTATACTGCAGATGAAGATTCTGGGTGAATATCTGTCTCTCTCTGTGTGTGTGTGTGTGTGTGTGTGAACGGACCTTATTTTATGTCAGAATTTTAAAGTAATCACCCTAATTCTACACATCAATTTTACTATGGTTTTCACACCCAAGCCTCAAGCTTGGTCAGGTCTGAGAAGATAAGCAGACTCTTGTGCACATGGCTGAGCAGCTCAGTGGCCCTGGCCGTCCTACCCTGGGCTCAGATCCCAAAGGGAGCCCCATGCTCAGGTCCCTCACTGTCGGGGACTCTAGGACACAGAAAGGTGCAGGAAGCCCAGCATTGGTGGGAATCCCACCCTGGGACACCCCTCAGCACATGTCCTGCTCCCAGCCCAGCAGAGCCAGCAGAAGCAGCTCAGACACAGGGAGGGGGGCAGCGCCTGTCCTGCCCGATGGGACGACCCACCCTAGTTCCATGTCCCCTCCTGGAACCGCCCTCCTCTCCTGATTTCTGCCTTGAGGTTGGACATAAGGAGACCTCACCTGACTGGTCTTTGCTCTCGAGCTCTGGGCAGGGATGTGTCACTGAGGACGAGCCGGGGGCCCTGAGCCTACAGTTATAGGGACAGGGTTCCTGGACCTTATCTTCCCACAGAGATGCCATTATCATGTCACCTGAGGCGTAGGGGACACTGCGTGGAGAGCCGGGACATCTCCAAAGAGGAGCGACTTTATCCCCACTCAAATCTTTCCGAGCCACTGCGGTGAATATTGGTAACTTGGCCATTAATTTGACCAATAGAGAAGGGAAACCCCGGGGAGAAGGGAAGTTCCCGACACTCCTGAGTGGACCTGAGGGTGAGTCACTGAGTGAGCTGGAGGACTCCTCCCCGTCCTGACCAGCAGAGGGCATTCTGACACTGTCCCATTTTGTGGGAAGCCAGCCCCTTGGATTCCTGCGCCCCCACCGGGTTTGTAGGAAGCCAGCCCCAGGCCTGTGGGATAATGTCCTACGTCTTGTACATCTACACCTTCCTTCCTGAGGGCTGTCCTCCTGGTCCACATGAGCAGCTGAACTACGGGCCGGAAAAGGTGCCTGTTCCCTGTGGACGGGTCTAAGTTCCGAATCAAAGCTGTTGTCTGGGCTGAACTAAAAGTCAAGGCTGCATCATGTTCCTCCTCCTCCATTCATTGCACAATCACACACCATTCCCAAGTGGGCACCGTCCTCAGGGCTCCCCTGGTCCCAACGTCAGGCTGACACCAGGATGGGCAGAGGCTGAGCCTCTCCACTGGGGCAGGAAGCTGGTCTCTCCCCTGAGGGAAATGCCACGGTCCTTCCTACGGGGCCCCAGGGATGTTAAGCATGGAGACTGTCCCAGGTGAGCTGTGCTAACTCGCTCAGAATCCTGGGAGTCCCTAATGTCCACACGACCACACAGGAGACCATGATGTGCTTCCTTAGTCACCCACACAGTCCTGCTCTTTGGTGACTCACTACACAACCGCTATATTTCTTCTTCTTCTTCCTCTTCCTCTTCTTCCTCCACTTCTGCTTCTACTTCTGTTTTGAGGTTTTACCCTGGAAAGAATTATTCTTGACATGCAGACAGGATTCAGGGAAAGTAAGAATTAGGACAGACAGATACCCTCAGAATCTAAAATTTAGAGAGAACCAGATCAAATAGGAAATTTGGTGAAATTACAAAGATAGAATTTTAAAAATAGATGAAAAGATGAAGGATCACATGCCCAGAGAGACGTGGACAGATCCCATGGATATAGTGGATTGTCACAGGGTTAAGGTGGGAACAACAACACTCACAGAACATTCCAGTCCTCAGCGGACCCTCTTCAATTCTATTTGGCCACACACTGCCCCCATCCCAACTCACCCCTGACTAGATTGCCACACCACAGGTGAGTTCCGTCAGCATTTGGGAGAAGGGAATGTTACAGTGGCCTCCTCCCTGTACCTGGCTCTGTCTCCACATTATGTCCCATTCTCCTCCCCGTGGCTCTTGTGGTTGTAGCGTATTCACACTCAGGACTACAGGGTTCTGTCCTATGAACACACACACTCCTCCTCTACTGCTCATGAGAATTTGTCTTATATGAAGATGTTGCGAACTATGCAGGTATGAATAAGTTCTTCATATGTGTTTGCACACATTTGTGTGAGTGTCTATTGGGGATACAACAAGGAGTGCAAATGCTGGAGTACTGGGTGAGCAAATGATTGGATGTAGTGAGAGGTGCCAAGCCATTTTCAAAGTATTTGAAACAACTTACTCTACCACTAGGTATTTATGGGAGATACAATGAGTCCAAATTCATGCTAACAATTGATTTTGTCTGACTCTTTCATTTTTGCAACCCCAGGAGGTGTGCACCAATATCACATTGTGGCTGAATTTCTTTTTCCCCTCTGACTAAATATGTTGGGCAATTTTCATAAATGTATGGACCATGTAACCATCCTCAATAGGATAATAGACAGGACTCTTGTTCATGAGTGAGTGGGCTCTAGTAAGGTGCCAGCATCTATAACTATTGGGACTCATTTGATATTAATGGGTCTGTGGGCAGAGACCTGTCGGAGAAGAGAAAGTGTCTGGTCTCTGCCCCTGGCTCCTGGCACTGAGCTCCTGAAGGCCTGGGCATCTCCTGAGTGACAGGTGTCTTTGGGACACTGATGAGATGGCTCTTGGCTGAGGGTCCTGGAGGTGTCAGGGTGGGGGCTGGTCCCCAGAAAGACCAAGCTGATCAGAGGTTGGAACGTGCAGGCCCTAGAAAGAGCAAGAGCAGGAGGAGCCTGAAAATGCATCTCTCCAACCACAGAGTCCTGTGTGCAGGGACCCCTGGGCCTGTGAGACAATGATCCTGTTGCTGTCAGACTGGGGACAGCCGGATATTGAGAACATAACTCATACATTAAAACAATAACAGGCATAATATTTACAAAATCAAGGAAACAACAAACACCCAGAGAATGGGTGCTGGGTCCCATTCAGGCCTGAGCCCAGGCTGACCAACCCCAGGAAGGCCTCGCTGTCCAGGGTCCTGGAGATGCTCTGCATCAGGACATGTGTCAAGGCCTCAGTGATATTTGAGCTCCAGTTACCACAGGTCCTGGTGGGACAAGGTTCTACTGAGGGACAAGGTCAGAGGAGCAGAGAGGTGACCTGGAGAGGAGTGACCCGTCAAAGCCCACGATGCACTGAGCAACACCTGGGCACAGGCCCGGACCACACTCTGTCTTCAAAACATCTCCTGTCCACACCTGGGACAGCTCAGCACAGCAAACACATGAGTTCTGGAAATTTCATGGTGTTCATATTTATTTCCCCTGAAAATTTATAATCTTCTCCTTGAATTTACCCACCAACCCTTCATGGCAAGAAATGAACAAAGTCACCTCCAGAACCTCATTTCAATGCAGAAGGAACAGCTTGCAGCTCAGAATACGAGTAAGTGAAGACAGCGATAGTGAGGGCCCAGCCCGCCTCTGCTGACAGGAAAGTGTGGGGAGCAGGGTGGGGCCAGCCCCCATCAGAGGTTCTTGAGTCAGGAAGTGGGAGCGTGAACATCTTCCATCACTCAGTCCCCACAAGGCAGCTGCCTCACGCTGTGGAGGACAAGCATCATGAACACATTCAGGTCAGTGGCTGTAACTGGTGACATTCTCAAAGCCCATTTCATGCTCACAATACTCCACAGACTCCCCACCACCCAGTCCTCCCCACTGCCCACCCCTCCCCATGGCAGGGTCTCACCTTTAGAAGCCGAGAGACACATCAGAGCCCTGGGCGCTGTCACTGCCTAAAGTGCACACTCAGACCCCACCCCTCCCCACCTGAGCGCCTCCTCCCCCACATCACAGCTCCAGCCACAGCTCCCAGCAGAACCAGGGCCCCAGCGATGCCCATGATGAAGGTCTGAGAAGGTGACTCTGGGAGTAGAAGAGTAGTGAGGGTGAGAGCCCTGACTCCAGGCCTCAGCCCCGACCCCACTGAGGTCCCCCAGGGCCCCTGCTGCCCTGAGAAGAGGCTCTGTGCCCACGGCCCCTCCTCACCCCATCTCAGGGTCAGGGGCTCGGGCAGCCCCTCGTGCTGCACATGGCACGTGTATCGCTGCTCCTCTCCAGGGGGCACCCCCACGACCGCCCACTTCTGGAAGGTGCCGCCCCCCGCAGGCCTGGTCTCCACCAGCTCCATGTCCTGGGTCTGGTCCTCCCCATCATGCTGCCAGGTCAGGCTGATGTCCGCAGGGTAGAAGCCCAGCGCCCAGCACCTCAGGGTGACCTCATGGGCAGAGACGGGGTGGTGGGTCACTTGTGCCTTTGGAGGGTCTGAGGGGAGGAGAGAAAATGCAGGAACTTTGCATCCACCATGGACACTCCAGCAGCGCCCATGTGACCATCCTGAGAGTGGACAGGCACCTGGGGTGGGGGAGGGAGCACACAGCCCACACAGCAGCCTGGACAGAGGCACCTGGAAGGACCTTCTAGTCTTTAGAAAGTTCTAGAATCAGAGAGACACAGCCCAGGGGAGGAGGCCTTGTGACTCAGAAAAGCTGGGGTGAGGCCTCAGACACAGTGGGTGTGGGCAGCGCACAAGGCCTGAGAGAGACTGTCCCCGTGGGTCCCAGAGCCCCTGCAGGGCCCATGGGAACCGCTGATGGGCTATTTCAGGGGTGTCTCCCTGCACCCCAGGAGAGCCTGCACCCCTAACTGTCCCTGAGAGGAGGGGGTCCCTTTTGTACCTGACCTGACATCCAGGGGTCTCCCTCCCTGACCCAAGGAGGAGTGTCTGACACTGACCCCCTGTCCTGTCTCCTTGTAGGAGCCCCAGCCCCGGGAAGAGGGGGCAGCCCCAGGGCCCCTGGTACCTGCGCGCTGCAGGGTCTCCTTCCCTTTGTCCAGGTAAATGCGGAGCCACTGCACACACTCCCCCTCTACGTAGCTCCTGTAATCCTCTGCCACACCGGCCGCCTCCCACTTGCGCTTGGTGATCTGAGCCGCCATGTCGGCCGCGGTCCAGGAGGTCAGGTCCTCGTTCAGGGCGATGTAGTCGGCGCCGTCGTAGGCGTATTGCATGTACCCGCGGAGGAGGCGCCCGTCCGGTCCCAGGTCGCAGCCATACATCCTCTGGAGGGTGTGAGACCCTGACCCCATCCGGACGTCAGCCCCGCCCCGCAGACCCCGCGGGGACTGAATCTAAACTAACAGTGAAATCGGGTCACAGTCCCTGGAGGCTCTTCCCTGGAGGGTTCCGCTGTCTCTGGGTGACGTTCGGACCAGAACCCTCGGGGCGACCCCGGCCCGTCCGTGGGGAGGGGGGTCGTGACGGGCCCGGCGCGCGGCTCACCGTCCTCGCTCTGGTTGTAGTAGCCGCGCAGGATCTCCAGGCTCCGTTGGAAAGCCTGTGCGTGGCTCCTGCAGACCTGCGTGTTCCGGTCCCAATACCCCGGGTCCTCCCGCTCCAGCCACGGCTGCTGCATCCACGGCGCCCGCGGCTCCATCCTCGGATTCGGGGCGTCGCTGTCGAACCGCACGAACTGCGTGTCGTCCACGTAGCCGACAGAGATGAAGCGGGGCTCCCCGCGGCCGGGCCGGGACACGGCGGTGAGGAAATACCTCAGGGAGTGGGGGCCTGGGGGGCGGACGGGGGGCAGGGCCAGGGCTGGACACGCGCCTTCCCGGCCCCGCGCCCCCGCCGGGTCCCCTCGCTCCTCCCCGTGCCGCCCCCTCCGACCCCGCACTCACCGGCCCAGCTGGGGGTCAGGCCCAGCGCCCCCGAGAGCAGCAGGAGGAGGGTGGGGGGCCTCAGGACCGGCATCCTTGGTGTCCCAGGACCATCTGAGTCACAGTGGGTCCCTGGAGATATTATAACCTGGAAGCAGACAGCCAATGGGAGTGAGCGATGAGGCTGCATCATGAGTATCAGGGAAGGCAGACCCAACAGGGATGTGAGATGGAGAAGGGAAACCCCAGGGAGAAGGGGAGTCCCCAACACGGAGCTGCTCTCCTCCAGACTCCTCCCTGGGGCTGAGACCTGAGCGCCAGGCCTGGGCCACGCCACTCCTCCTGCAGGGGGCGCTCTCTGCCCACTGTCTCCCTGAAGGAGCATCAGGCTGGTGCTCTGAGCTCCACTTCACCCAGAACATGGAGGCGGCCCAGCAAAGCTGTGGAAGCTTCTATGAATGAATAGCGAGGGTCCCTCAGATGCCGCCCTAAGGTGGACATGGGCGGGCTCAGTGAGTAATGTCCATCGGAGGCAGGGTCTTCATGCCCCAATAGGCCCCTGAAGCCATGACCGAGTACAAGCAGGGAGACTCCAGTTTTTTAAAAATCCCAGAGTCACCAAATGTCCTTTCCCTTCAGGAGCAGTGGGTGCAGCTTATGAAACTGCAGTGCAGGCGGCACAGGAAGGGGACAGTGAGTCCCCATAACCCTCAGCTCCTGCATCTCCAGGTCTGTTCATCCTCTCACCTCCCCCCTCCCGGGCTCAGGACACTGGCACTCGCCGCTTTGAGTTCTCAGGACCCCGTTCCCTCATCTGTGACACGGGATGGTGACAGGACCATGGGGAGGAGCACAGGGCAGGTGGTGGGAACTCAGACCTCTGGACCCCACAGCTCTGATCTGGTGTCAAGGTCACTGAGGAGTGAGCTCAGTGCTCTCTGGGGATATTGCTTCCCACTCTGCGCCTCTGCTTCCTCCTGGGAGAGAGGAAAGTGGACGTTACTACAGAGCAGAGGTCAGGGGTGCTGTGAGCACCGTGTGCCCTTCATGCTCACTGTGTTCACACGGCTGGGACATGTGAGTCCTCACACAGAGCTCAGAGGAGGAGCAGAAGCCATGGTAATGGGAGATGTGACTGGTTTCCTTGCTGGATCGTCTGTGGTGACCTGGGATGAGAGGATAAAACATTATAATGCCCAATGGGAAGAACAGGCCCGGCATGTTGCCCAGTCAAACTACTTCTGAGACTTGACCAATGGACACAGTCTCTCTAGGGATTTCTCTCTCTTCCTTTCCTGCCTCATGTACACAAAGAAACACTCACACTCACAGTACAGGAGACACACAGAGAGCAAAGAGCCCCCAGCTCCCAGGGAGACAGATAAAAGGGCACCCCCTGCAGGATTTCAGGAAGAAACACACATCGTTCTTATATCATAACTAGAGGCCGGGTGTATGAAATTTGTGAACGGGGGGGAGGGGGGTCCGTCTGCCTGGCCTGCACCCTCTCCTATCTGGGACCCCTTGGGGGACATCCCTCTCACAATCCGGGAATGCGGGCTCCTAACTGCTCACCTACCTGCCTGCCTGATCGCCCCTAACTACTCTGCCTGCCTGCCTGATTCCCCTAACTGCTCCTCTGCCTGACTGCCTGACCTCCCCTAACTACTCTGCCTGCCTGCCTGATGCCCCTAACTGCTCCCCTGCCTGCCTGCCTGACTGCCCCTAAACGCCTCTGCCTTCCTGCCTGCCTGATCACCCCTAACCACCTCTGCCTGCTGGCCTGATTGCCCCCAGCTGCCTTCCCAAGCCAACCTGGTCACCCCCAACTGCACTCCCCTGATGACCTGATTGCCCCTAACTGCCCCACCCTGCCAGACTGGTCAAGCCTAAATGCTCTCCCTTGCTGGCATGATCACCCTAACCGCCTCTGCCTTGGCCCCCACCACCATGGCTTTGTCCAGAAGAACGTCTGGAAGATGTCTGGTCTAATTAGCATATTACTCCTTTATTAGTATAGATGCCATTACACCACAGACTAAGATTCTCAGTAAGTGTGTGTGTGTGTGTGTGTGTGTGTGTGTGTGTGTGTACGGATCTTATTTTATTTTGCCAGAATTTTGAAGTTATAACCCAACGTCTGCCCATCAATTTCATCAGTTGTCCAATTGCACCCACACCGAGGCCTACACCTCCCTCAGGCTGAGGAAAGGAGCAGACCCTACGCACATGGCTGAGCAGCTCACTGGCCCCCTCACCTCAGGCTTGGCTCAGATTCCACAGGAAACCCCGTGCTCGGGTCCCTCACTGTCAGGGACTCTAGGGCACAGAGAGGTGCAGGAAGCTCAGAATTGTTGGGAATCCTGCCCTGGGACACCCCCAGCACATGCCCCACCCAGCCCAGCAGAGCGAGCAGAAACAGCTCAAACATGGGGGGAGGCAGCGCCTGTCCTGCCCAATGGGATGACCTACCCCAGTTCCATGTCCCCTCCTGGAACCACCCTCCTCTCCAGATTTCTGCCCTGAGGTAAGAGACAGGGTCTGGTCTCTGCCCCTGGCTCCTGGCCCTGAGCTCCTGAAACCCTGGGCTTCTCCTCAGTGACAGTTGCCTGTGGGGTGCTAATGAGGTGGCTCTTGGCTGAGGATCTGGACGTTGAGGTTCCTGCAGTGGCCGAACTTTTGTGGCACACATCACACTGGTACGGCTTCTCCTGGGTGTGGACCCGCTGGTGGCATGCCCAGGGCACCCTACTTGGGTTCAAATACCAGCTCAGGACTCATTCCTGTGTGACCTCGGGACAGTCACCACACCCTCCCCGCCCCCGCGCCCCAGGCCTGTTCCTTTTCTATGAGCAGGTGTGATGGTTAGTACCCACCTCGGGCACCTGTCCTGGACAGTGGTGTTGAAAGTGGAGATCTTCCACACAGCATGGACTCGTGGGTGAGCTTCTTCTTGCACACTTTACAGCCGAACGGCTTCTCCGCCATGTGGATCTGCTGGTGGACGTGAGGTCCGAGGCCTGAATGAACCCCTTGGGACACACAAGGCATTGGAAGGGTCTCTCTCCTGGGTGTGTCCCCTTGGTGAAGGTCTAACTGCTATTAATAGCTCCAGGGGCAAGCAGGTCATAAACTTGTCCAGCAGAAGCTTATCCAAGAACTAATTAATTGTTTTCACTCTCTCTTTCTCTCCCCATCTTCTCTCTCCCTCTCTCTCCTTTCCTCCATTCCTCTCTCTCTCAAAAACCAATGGGAAAAATAACCTTGGGTGAGGATTAACAAGAGAAACAAAACAGAGTTCCAGAGAGAGTTGGATGGAGAGATGCTGATTCTGTCAAGACCAGAGTCATGGTGGACTCTGAAAAGAGCCGGAACAGAGGAAACAGGGGAGTAGGCCCACCATCCTGTCCCCTCTCTGATGCTTAAATACACTCACCTCGAGCGGCTTGCAGGCATTTATTTTTTTAATACACAAGACATCCCTGGGCTAGTGTAGCCACTTCCTGTGACGCTGTAATCATTTCAAAACAAACCCCAAATGGAGCCCCAGGTGATCTGGGTGTGAGAACCAGGGGGACTGTCTGTGGTTGAAGAATCACAGTAGTACCACCACCTGGGGGGCTCAGGGCACGTGCCCATGCCCCGAGTTTCTGCTTCCGTAGGTTTTATTTTTAATTTTTTTTTCAAATCCTCACCAGAGGATATATTTTCCGTTGATTTTTACTCTTTAAGACATATTTTTTATTGATTTCAGAGAGGAAAGGAGAGAGAGGGAGAGAGAGAATCATTGACATGTGAGAGACACATGGATTGGTTGCCTCCGCAGTGTGCCCCAACTGGAGTGGGGATTATACCTACAACCGAGGTAAGTGCCTTTGACTGGTTCCTAAAACAGGGACACTTTGGTTTGAGGGTCTAACCACATTGCCACCTAACAGGGCTGCTTTAATAGGTTTTCATTGCCAACAAGTAGCCCAGATGTGTGGATGCATGTGGTCGGGCGCCGTGGCTGGAGAAGCAGGAGTGACTGAATTGTTTGTCACACAGAACCCACTCACCCTCCTCCTGAGTCCTGACTCTCCCCCCAGGACAATGTCCAGGTGTGGGGCCCAGGGCGGTGATGAGCAGACCTTCCGGATACACAGCAGGGTCCAACCCGTGTGGGCTGGGCATCCACGTGGGTGTTCCAGCCACTGAAGTGGGCTCACTGATTGCAGAGACTTTGCAGACCTGGAGTCACCACGGAGCAGCCAGCACAGTTACCACACTGGGCAACGAGAGCTCTGAACCAGCCGAGTCAGTCATACAGGAGAACCCCCTGGGGAGCCACACCCCACACCAGGGAACCCTTATCTCCGGGTGTGGCCACCAAGTCCAGGTGCGGGAGAGGCTCCATTGGTTTAGCATCATCTAGTGCCGCAAAAGATTCAATCCTTGGTTCAGGTGCCTACAGGGAGCAACCAATCTCTCTCTCTCTCTCTCTCTCTCTCTCTCTCTCTCTCTCTCTCTCTTTTTCTCTCTCTCTCCCTCTCCAACCACGATGCTCAGTGAAATGCGAATGTCAGATAAAGGAATAATTCAGAACACACACATCTAAAAAATGCTGTGGTCTGTCTGGTTTGGATCCGTGGATAGAGCGTTGGCCTGCGGACTGAAAGGTCCCAGGTTAAATACCATTCAAGATCACATGTGCGGGTTTCAGGCTGCATCCCCAGGAGGGGGCGTGCAGGAGGCAGCCAATTCATGATTCTCTCATCATTTTTTAAAAATGTAATTTATTTTTATTTTTTTAAAATACATTTTATTGATTTTTTACAGAGAGGAAGGGAGACAGATAGTCAGAAACATCAATGAGAGAGAAATACCGATCAGCTGCCTCCTGCACGCCCCCTCCTGGGGATGTGCCCACAACAAAGAGACATGGCCTTGACTGGAAGTGAACCTGTATCCTTCAGTCCACAGGCTGACGCTCTATCCACCGAGCAAAACCGATCAGGGCATGATTGTCTCATCATTGATGTGTCCATCTCTCTCTTCCTTCTGCCTTCCCCTCAGAAATCCATACAAATATTTATATATTTTTAGAAAATAAAAAATGTGGTGTATCTGACATCCACATGGCACTGGGTATTCTGTAGGGCATCTGGCCACTCTCCTGGGACCTCTCTATTTTGCAAAAAAATAAAGGACAACAGAGGACAAACAAGGGATAAGGGTTGGATCGTGAAATATTTATTGAAACAAACAGCAAGACTGACAGAGTATGGGGCCAATAGGAAACATGAGTAATTACTCAAGAACCACAATTCTAACTCATAGAATCCCATCTCTCTAAGTGCTCATAGACCATTTTTGAAGCAAAAGGTTCAGTTACAAATCTCAGACCTTCACCAGAGGACAACACAGGGGAGAGACCAGTTAATTTCCTTCTTGGTCAGAAGGGACCTGGAGCCCCTGAGGCACCACCTTGACATGTGTCCTTTGGTGGCGTTTAAATGTCCCCTGTTGGCGGAAGGCCAGGTGGCAATGGGGACACGGGTAGGGTTTCAGGCCCGAGTGGGTGCGCATGTGTTTGTTGAGGTTCCCGTGTTGGCTGAACCTTTTCTGGCAGACGGCGCACTGGTAAGGCTTCTCCTGGGTGTGGACCCGCTGGTGGCCACGCAGCGTGGACTCGTGAGTGAACCTCTTCTCGCAGACTGTACAGCAGTACGGCTTCTTCCCCGTGTGGATCCGCTGGTGGACGTGGAGGTGTGAGACCTGAGTGAACCTCTTGGGACAGTCAAGGCACTGGAAGGGTCTCTCTCCTGTGTGTGTCCTCAGGTGAAGTTCTAACTGTGATCTGTAGCTGAACCTCTTGCTGCAGTCTTCACACTCATAGGGTATCTTCCTCCTGGATTCCTTGCCAACAGGGTGACCAGATGGCTCCACGGTGCTTGACGCACCCACTGAATGGCACCTGTGTCTTCTCCTCTGTCCAACGACATGGCTCCTTCTTGAGGCTCCTCTTGGGTGGTGGGATTGTTGCCCCTTTTTCTCTTGGGGGCACCTCCTGGATTCCCAGAATCTCTTCTCTTTGGACGCTGACTCAAAGCCTGTGTCTCCGGAACGTGGGTGGAAGGTAGGTCACTGACATCCACATGCTCCAGACCAATTCCTTCCTGCGGGTTCTGCTCCTCCTCTGTCTTCACCGAGGCTCCTGAAAGAAAGCATTCAACACACAACATTAATCACAGAGCACTTTCAGCTCAGCTCATGGACTGAGCATCCACCCAGGTACCAAGAGGTCGCCACCTCCACTCCCTGTCAGGGCACATGCCCGGGTTTTGGGGCTCGACCCCCTGGTGGATGCCAGGCAGAAGGCAGCCAATCGATGATTTTCCCTATCATCCATGTTTCTATCTCTCTCCATCTCCCCTCCACTCTCTCTAAAAATAAATATAAGTATATATTTTTAATTAAAAGCGCACTTTTAACACTACCAAACGCCTTTGAACCAAAGCCAATGTAGGTTGAAAAACAGTCCCATCAACGAACAAACCCAAGAATTTAGACCTTTGGGCACCAGGGAGTCTGTGATGGAGATGGCTTGGCATTGAGAGACAACCGTCCCCAATAGATGACCACGCTGGATGCCCAGGTGGGGACACAGCAGAGGAGGCATCAATAATGAAGCACAGTAATCTCTGTTTTGTGAAACTGCTGTTTGAAATGCTCTGCTATTTTCAGAGAGTCCCTTGTTCTGTAAGTCAACTCTGCCATTTTCAGAAGGACTGTTATTCTGTAAATTAACTTTGTTTTTTTAGCTTAAATAATAGAAAAGATAAACTTAACTGTCTGACCTGGCAAACTAGCTATGGAACCTAAGGGGCTGAGAAGCTGACACTGATAATATTCCCATGCGAGGTGTTTGTTAGATACGATATGTACTCAAGGTAACAAGGTGTCTGCAAAAATCACTTACACAAAGACCTAGAAGGATATAAAAGAGGAATACTCTTTCCTTTGTTTTCTCCGAATTTTACAGAGATATTCTGCTCTGAGCCTGCATGTAATAAAGACTCCTAACCAATTAGCTCATTAAGGCATCTGGTATCTAGCTCACTGATTTATGATACAATAATCATTACTCTGCAAGCCCAGTTTCCATACTCACCAGGACTGCTGGGAAGTGGAGGGTCTAGAGCTGTGAGTACTGCTGCCTCTTCTCTGTCTTCCATCATATCCTTCCCTAAATTCACCAAATTCTCCATGGGTCTCACACCCTCCAGATCATTTTTCGTGGGAATCGTCTCTGGCAGGAAGACTTTCTGCCCCTGACAGTGGGTAACCAAGGGGTGTTAAACGTGTCTGAGACCAGGGGTGGGAAGCTCCGTCCCTCCTTCCCCCGTCCTGTCCATCTCCCTGACCTGACACCCAAGCTTACCTAACAGCACAGTTTTGTGGCTCTGCCTAGACTTCCTTGGGGCCAATCCCATCACCTATACTCCCAAGTCTGTCCTTATGTGTACCCACCACACCTTAAGTCAAGCCCATACATTACATTCCTTACTCTTGTTATTGTTGTTAATTCTCACCCCAGGATATTTTTCCATTGATTTTGAGATAGCAAGGAAGGGTAGTATAGAGAAAGGAGAGAGAGAAAGAGAGAGAGAGAGAGAGAGAAGAGACAGACAGAGACATAAATATGAGAGACACATTGACTGGTTGACTCCTGCAATCACCCCAACTGGGCAGGGAATGGAACCTGCAACTCAAGAATGTGCCCTTGACTGGGAATCAAACCCACAGCCCTGCAGTCCTGGATCTGATGCTCCAACAGCTAATCAACACAGGCCAAGGCAACAGAGCTTAGTCTTCATTCTCTAAGCTGCCTCTCCTGGTATCTCAACTGCTCGCTGCCTCCAACAGTGGAGGCAAAGCGATTCTGGACACCACTCTCCCCACTCTTGATAATGCCTAGAAGAAAATTAGATTTTTATTGGCCTGTGGACCACATTGGTTCAGAAATGCCCATGGGCGTAATGCATCCTCTGGGTGCATTCATGGGTCCCTTTCTATCCTGTGTCAAATGTCCCAAATGCTGTAGCAGCTACGGTCACCGGGTCCCCTTGTACCTGCTCCCACCTGTCCCCACAGATCAGGGCATCACACACTCACCTGTTCCCACACCACGTCACTGGTTCCTGGCTGGTTCCCCGGCTCTCCATTGACCTCCTGGCTGTTCACAGGATGTACCCCCGTCTGACTGATGGGGGATGGGGACTTCATGGACAAGTCCAATACATAGTCTGTGTCACCGACTTCCTCATCGGCCATCTGGACATAGGAATTCTCCAGAAGATACTTCTGCTCTTGCAAGGTGATGACCTTCTGTGGGGAGAAAATTAAACAAGATAAGACCCAGGATATATCATACTCCCAGCATGTGTCCTACTCAACACTCATACTTGCAGTGGTCAAGCATCAGCCTATGAACTAGGAGGTCACTATTTTATTCCAGTCCAGGGCAAACCACTGAGGCATGCAGGAAGTGCCATTCAATGATTCTTTCTAATCATTGATGTTTCTATCTCCTTCCCTCCCTCTCTGAAATCAACAAAAATATATTTAAAAAATAAAACACAGAAAATTAAAGAATGCCACTGTGTACATTTACTGGCCCCCTGCCCATCATGAGGGTCCCACTCACCCATTTCCTGGGTTTCTCCTTATTTCTCAGCAAGACCTTCAGTTCCTGGAAGCTCTGCACGCGCCTCTTCTTCACCAAACCTGCAGCTCCAGGGGCATGCAGGTCATGAACTTCTCCAGCAGAAGCTTATCCAAGATCTGCTTCTTGGTGAGCACATCCGGCCTCAGCCAGCGATGGAGGAGCGCAGACATTGTGTGCACGCTCTGGAGGGGGTCCGCATCCTCTGGGTGTTGGAAGGCTCTGAAGAGCACGTGCCACCTCTCAGAGTCCCAGTGCTGTCCTTCAGTGAGGTTTCCCTGGGGTCGTCTGGCAGGTGGCTGCGCCCAGCCCAGGCTGCCCTGTGGGTGCCCATGACCATTGGAAAATGCCTGGTCTGTAGCCATATTCCCTGAGTACGTCTCCAATGGGACTTAAGCAATCCCGGCCTGAGCCAGCTCCTGATGGAGATGGACAGAAGGTATGGACTTGGTAACAGGACCTCAGTTCTGGGGGAAAGAGAGGAGAGAATGAGATGGGTTTCACCTCCTGACCCACCCAATGCTAAACACCCCTCACTGGTCCCATATTGAGTACCCTGGAAGTTAATCCATAGTATTCTTCTCTTAAACAATATTTCATTTTATTGATTTGAGAGAGATGAATGAAGAGGAGAGAGAGAGAAAGAAACATCAATTAGTTGACACCTGCTGGCCCCCCAAAGGGCACTGAGCCTGAAAGCTGGGCATGTGCTTGAGCAGGAAACAATCCAATGATCTGTTGGTTCATTGGTCGACACTCAACAACTGAGTCACACTGGCCGAGCTCCAAAATCTCTTTCAACAATAACATTAGCCTTGACTCTCATAGCCAGTTAGCCTGGAGGTCAAATCACCCCCACTATTGCCGACAACAATCAAGGCTTAACTACAACAAGACTGCGCACAAAGACCACTAGGGGGAGCACCAAGAAAGCATAAAAAATGCGCAGACAAAGAAACAGGACAAAATTGTCCATGGTGGATATAGAGTTCAGAAGAACCAGGTCTCTCAAGAACTGTCTAGAAGCCGCCGATAAATGTAGTGAGATCCTCAAGAAATCTAATGAGATCCTCGATGTTGTGATAAAGAACCAACTAGAAATTAAGCATACACTGATTGAAATAAAGAATATTATACAGACACCCAACAGCAGACCAGAGGAGCGCAAGAATCAAGGCAAAGATTCGAAATGCGAAGAAGCAAAAAACACCCAACCGGAAAAGCAAAATGAAAAAAGAATACAAAAATACGAAGATAGTGTAAGGAGCCTCTGGGACAGCTTCAAGCGTATCAACATCAGAATTATAGGGGTGCCAGAAGATGAGAGAGAGCAAGATATTGAAAACTTATTTGAAGAAATAATGACAGAAAACTTCCCCCACCTGGTGAGAGAAATAGACTTACAAGTCCAGGAAGCCCAGAGAACCCCAAACAAAAGGAATCCAAAGAGGACCACACCAACACACATCATAATTGAAATGCCAAGAGCAAAAGGCAAAGAGAGAATCTTAAAAGCAGCAAGAGAAAGAAAGTCAGTTACCTACAAGGGAATACCCAAACGACTGTCAGCTGATTTCTCAACAGAAACTTTGCAGGCCAGAAGGGAATGGCAAGAAATATTCAAAGTGATGAATACCAAGAACCTACAACCAAGATTACTTTATCCAGCAAAGGTATCATTCAGAACTGAAGGTCAGATAAAGAGCCTCAGAGATAAGGAAAAGCTAAAGGAGTTCATCACCACCAAACCAGTATTATATGAAATGCTGAAAGGTATCCTTTAAGAAGAGGAAGAAGAAAAAGGTCAAGATACACATTATGAACAACAAACATGCATCTATCAACAAGTGAATCTAAGAATCAAGTGAATAAATAATCTGGTGATCATAATAGAATCAGGGACATAGAAAGGGAATGGACTGACTATTCTTGGGGGGGGGAAGGGGTGTGGGAGATGCGGGAAGAGACTGGACAAAAATCGTGCACCTATGGATGAGGACAGTGGGTGGGGAGTGAGGGCGGAGGGTGGGGCGGGAACTGGGAGGAGGGGAGTTATGGGGGGAAAAAAGTGGAATAAATGTAATGATCTGAACAATAAAGATTTATTTGAAAAAAACACACAAAAAAACAATACCATCAGCGTTTATTGCTTCTCCTCAGGACAGCTCAGTTGGTTCGTGTGTCTTTCTCCTCGGTCAAGCTTGCAGATTCCATGCCTGGTCAGGGCACAGACAAGAGTCAACCAATGAATGCAATGCTAAGTGCAACAACAAATCTCTCTCTCTCTCTTTCAAAAACCATCAATTTAAAGAATATAAGATACAGAAATTCCATTGGTTAAGTATAATCACTATTTGGTCATGAGTCTATAGGAAAATACAGAAAACAAATATTTACAACCTGGAATTCCATGGGATTTAATATGTTGTCAATATCAAGCTATAATTTCCCCCCAACATTTCTACTTTGTTCCAGACAAGAGACAGCACAAAAGAATCCTAAGAGAATTAAGCTCCTACAGACATTGTCTTATTGTAAAAACTCCCTTCCAAACCCCAGGCCTCGGATGCCCTCGCCCCACTCACCGCCTCTGCAGCGCCCACACTCGCAGCTCCTGCAGCCTGGACTGGCGAACTCTGTGCCAGGTGCTGAAACCTGTCTGTTTATATACCTGCTCCGGGCATCACTTCCAGTTCCCTCCCTGCCCTGTGATTGGTTAGAGACCAGGGTTGATCCATTTTCCATAATCCGCTCACCCATGGTTTCCGGGAGAGAAACACCTGGGGCCGCATGGGGCGTGTTGGCCGATGAGCTGCTTAGCAGGCATCTGAAGTATTTGAAGGACCCAGACACGCAGACCCTGCCCTGGCGGGTGTGGCTCAGGGATCCCACGTGGGCCTGGGTGCCGAGGGGTCACGGAGGGTCGTGGGTTCAGTTCCCTGTTTGGGCACATGCCCTGGTTTTGGGTTCAAGCTCAATAGGTTCAATGTTTCTCCGCCGCCCACCCCCTCTCTTTCTGTCCCTAGAAGTAATTTAAAAAGAAAATAATTTATTTTTTAAATAATAAAAAAGCCCGCCCTACCCTGCTGGGCTGAGTGGGCAGAGCATCGGCCTGAGGACTGAAGTGTCCCAGGTTCGATTCTGGTCAAGGGCAGGTACCTTAGTTGCGGGCACATGTACCTTAGCAGCGGGTGAGCAGGAGGCAGCTGATCGATGTTTCTCTCTCATCGATGTTTCTAACTCTCTGTCCCTCTCCCTTCCTCTCTGTAAAAAATCAATAAAATATATTTAAAATAAATAAATAAATCAAAAAGCCAGCCAGGTCTGCAGGCGATGGAGACCGGGTCGCAGACCAGTAGGATTCCGCTTGGCGGGAGCTCGCTGCCCTCTCTCCTCCTCCCTCACGCCGTGGGGTCACCGTTACCCGTGAGAGCCATCGGAAGCCGTGAGTTCTGAGCCGTGGGAAGCGGCTGGACCTGGTGGGTGAGGTGGGTCCAGGAGGTCACGGCTTCGGGGTGTGTTTGGAAGTTGGGACTGAGATGGATTCAGGGACCAGGCGAAGGCGGCCCAGGCTGCTCCCCTCACTCACCGGGCAGGTGGGGCGGGGCCTGGCGTGGCCCCTGTTCCAGGCCAAGGGCCAGATACACGGGAGGGGGTGCAGGGGAGGAACTACAGAGCCCCTGGCCAGACCCCATGGAGGTGGGACAGAAGGACCACCCCCCACCCCCAGCCAGGCCCGCACAGACCTCTGGGAGCACAGCCTGGCTCCTGGTCACAGCCCAGGCTCCCAAACCATAGCCCCGGTGGCCCAGGTGCGGAGCCGGCCCTTTCCCTGCCTGAGAGGGACGTGGGGTGACCTGGTCCTGGGGCCCGCCCCGGTGTGCGTATCTCCCGGTATCTCCCGCGGGTGGAAATGGGGGAGCGTTCACCTCCATCACCTCTCACCGGGGCCCCTCTCTAGACTCAAGGGCAGGAACGGCTGCCCCAGGAGCTGGGTGGGTTCCCAAAAACCCCTCCCCTCACCGCACCCGCGAGGGTGGTGCCCCCACAGAACCAGGAACCAGGCTGGCACCTCATCAGTGAATTTATTTCTGGGAAGATGCTGGTGAATTGTTTCCAGGCGCTTCTCAGAGCCAGCATCTCCGTCCCCCTCCTGCCTTCACGGGTTGCAGACCACGGAGCCTGCTGCTAGGCCCCTCCCCTGCCTTCAGCTGCCCCTCTACCCAAGGCGCCCACCCTTGCTCCTCTCCTGGGCCCCTGGCCCGCCTCGTTGCCACCCACCCCCATAGTGTGTGTGCCCGAGGGAGGGGGGCAGGTAATTATGCGGAGGCCCCTTCCAAGGGGGGTGTTGGGGGGGTGGTCAGGAGGGGTGGGTGGAGGGGAGATCTGGGTGCCTCCACTTATTGCCATTTGCGAACTGGGACAAAATTCAGAAGAAAAGCTCACGCTACTTTGAACTCAGGAAAAAGTTCAAGTCCACTCGGAACAGAAGCTCCCCCAGCCCCAACCGTGGGCAGCTCCGCCCGCTCACCGACCCCGGCCCCCCCATCCCGCGAAAGTGGGGTTTTGGGCAGAAACAGCTGGGAAGTCCCCGAGGACATTGGGGTACAGGTCTGCTTAGACCAGGGAGGAGCCAGGCGGGGGAGGGCCGGCTCCTGGTGGCCAAGGGGGGCTGGAGGAGGCAGTGGGCACCACCATGGCAGGGGGCTACCCCAGAGGCCAGGGTGGAAAGGGCTCCCCACCCTCAGGAGCAATCATGGCTCCTTAGATGTCTGTGGAATGAGTCGGTGGCTCTTGTTGGTGTGAGGAAGGCCAGCTGTGGCCAGCCCCCTGCTGCCATGTGGAGCTCTTCCTCTAGGCCCCCATCCTTCTCCTGTCAGTCACTCACCCCACAGACACCCCTGAGCACCCAGTGTGTGTGCCAGGCTCTGACTCCGGGGAACTGTGAGTCACGGAGAGAAGACAGTGCCAATGAGCAGACTCTGGAGTGAGGAGAGGAGGCACTGCTGTGAGTGCTGACGCCTGTAGCTGAGCTCTCCTGGAAACGGACAGCGCAAACCCAGGCTGCCTCCACGAGGACTCATGGAATTTGTCTGCAGGACAACATCACACTGACCACATGCATGTGGGGCCCTGAGATAAGTGCACAGGAAATCCAGACCTGCCAAGTAAGCCCAGAGCTGAGCTTCTGCTGGTGTTTCCTGGAAGGGAGAAGCAGTTTCTCACAAGGGCCGAGCAGGCATGCCCAGGGCACCCTACTTGGGTTCAAATCCCAGCTCAGGACTCATTCCCTGTGTGACCTCGGGACAGTCACCGCCCCCACCCCCCGCGCCCCAGGCCTGTTCCTTTTCTATGAGCAGATGTGATGGTGAGTACACACCTCGGGCACCTGTCCTGGACAGTGGTGTTGACAGTGGAGATCTTCCACGCAGCGTGGACCGTGGGTGAACCTCTTCTTGCAGACTTTACAGCCCAACGGCTTCTCCCCCGTGTGGATCCGCTGGTGGACGTGGAGGTCCGAGGCCTGAATGGACCCCTTGGGACACACAAGGCATTGGAAGGGTCTCTCTCCTGGGTGTGTCCCCCTGGTGGAGGTCTAACTGCTATTAATAGCTCCAGGGGCATGCAGGTCATAAACTTGTCCAGCAGAAGCTTATCCAAGAACTAATTAATTGTTCTCACTCTCTCTTTCTCTCCCCATCTTCTCTTTCTTTCTTTCTCTCTCTCTCTCTCTCTCTCTCTCTCTCTCTCTCTCTCTCTCTCTCTCCTTTCCTCCATTCCTCTCTCTCTCAAAAACCAATGGGAAAAATAACCTTGGGTGAGGATTAACAAGAGAAACAAAACAGAGTCCCAGAGAGGGCTGGATTAAGAGATGCTGATTCTGTCAAGACCAGAGTCACGGGAAACCAAGATGGCGGCATAGGTTAACGCCAGAGATTGCTGCCTTGAACAACCAATTCAAATTACACCTAAAAGACGGAACGGACATCATCCAGAACCACAGGGAGGCTGGCTGAGTGGAAATTCTACAACTAGGAGGAAAGAGAATATCATACCCAGACTCAGAGGAGTCGCAGTGCTGACGTGAAATACTCAGGTGCGGAGTTTGCACGCAGCGGGCTGGCGGCGCGGAGGGCGCGGTTGTTGTTTACAATCGGAAGGGAGCTTCAGACTCTGAGCTCCAGATCCAGGCAAGTCTCTAGGGGCCCAGACTCAAACAGGAGAAGCGGGACTGTCTGGCTTCGGTCGGAACACGAAGGCAGCTTTCTCTCCGAGGTTTGCAGCAGTTGCTGGGACTCTGTCAGGCAGAGCCCCTAGGGACGGAACTGAGAGCAGCCATAACTGCTCGCTCTGCCCGCCCTGTAGATCCCCAGGGACCCGCCCTGCCCAAGCCCTGCCCAAGCCCTGCCCAAGCCCTACGCAGAGCCATTTGCCGGATAGCCTCAGGCAAACGCTAGATTAGCACCGCCCTAGAGATCCAGCACAGAAGCTCTCCCACTGCAGACACAGCTGACTCTCATAGACAGTTAGCCTGGAGGTCAAATCACCCCAGGTATTCCCGACATCAATCAAGGCTTAACTACAACAAGACTTCGAACAAATACCACTAGGAGGTGCACCAAGAAAAGATAAAAAAATGCGGAGACAAAGAAACAGGACGGAAAGGTCAGAAATGGAAGATATAGAGCACAAAACCACACTTTTAAGGTCTCTCAAGAACTGCCTAGAAGCTGCCGATAAACTTAGTAAGGCCTTCGAAAAGACTGGTGAGACCGCCAATAAATGTAGTGAGATCCTCAAGAAATCTAATGAGACCCTCGATGTTGTGATAAAGAACCAACTAGAAATTAAGCATACACTGACTGAAATAAAGAATATTATACAGACACCCAACAGCAGACCAGAGGAGCATAAGAATCAAGTCAAAGGTTCAAGATGCGAAGAAGCAAAAAACACCCAACTGGAAAAGCAAAATGAAAAAAGAATCCGAAAATACAAAGATAGTGTAAGGAGCCTCTGGGACAGCTTCAAGCGTACCAACATCAGAATTATAGGGGTGCCAGAAGATGACAGAGAGCAAGATATTGAAAACCTATTTGAAGAAATAATGACAGAAAACTTCTCCCACCTGGTGAAAGAAATAGACTTACAGGTCCAGGAAGCGCAGAGAACCCCAAACAAAAGGAATCCAAAGAGGACCACACCAAGACACATCATCATTAAAATGCCAAGAGCAAAAGACAAAGAGAGAATCTTAAAAGCAGCAAGAGAAAAAAAGTCAGTTACCTACAAGGGAGTACCCATACGACTGTCAGCTGATTTCTCAACAGAAACTTTGCAGGCCAGAAGGGAATGGCAAGAAATATTCAAAGTGATGAATACCCAGTGTGTGTGCCAGGCTCTGACTCTGGGGAACTGTGAGTCACGTAGAATAGACAGCGCCACTGAGCAGACTCTGGAGTGAGGAGAGGAGGCTCTGCAGTGAGTGCTGACGCCTGTAGCTGAGCTCTCCTGGAAACGGACAGCACAAAGCCAGGCTGCCTCCACGAGGAATCCTGGGATTTGTCTGCAGGACAACATCACACCAACCAAATGCATGTGGGGCCATGAGATAAGTGCACAGGAGACCCTGACGTGCCAAGTGAGTCCTGAGCTGGGCTTCTGCTGGTGTTTGCTGGAAGAGAGAAGCAGTTTTTCACAAGGGCCGAGCAGGCATGCCCAGGGCACGCGACTTGGGTTCAAATCCCAGCTCAGGACTCATTCCCTGTGTTACCTCAGTACAGTCACCCCCCCCAGCCCCAGGCCTGTTCCTTTTCTATGAGCAGGTGTGATGGTTAGTACCCACCTTGGGCACCTGTCCTGGACAGTGGAGATCTTCCCGGGGAGGCCCTTGGCTCTTAGACATTTCTTTCTTGCTTTTTATTTTTATTTTATTTTAACTTTTGTTGTTGTTCATGGTGGTGGTGGTGCTAAACCTCACTGGAGGTTCAATATTTTCCATTGATACTTAGAGAGAGTGGAAGGGAGACAAAGAGACAGAGAGAAACATCTATTGAAAGAGACACATTGATTGGTTGCCTCCCCCAAGCACGGGACCAGGGTCAAGGATCCTGCCCCCAACCAGTACATGACCTTGACTGAAATGAAACCCACGACCTTCATTCAGTCCATTAGGCTCAGTGACCGCAGACCCATAGCTCTCCCCTGCAGGTCCTAGGACAAGCATCTCAGAGGCACCCACATCTTTCATTCCAGTCTGACTGGGAAGTGGTTACTCAGGAGCAGGAAAGCTGACCCCTACCATTTTGGGGGAAGTTTCTGACCAATCAATGAACACAAGCTCAGATAAAAAAAGTATTTGGAGAAGACCACTACAACAAGTGTAATGGAGCCCATACTTATGTATCATTATATAGTAAACTCATTATTTGAACAGTTCAGTGAAAGATTCAACCAATTTAGAACAGACCATTAAAATAATTAAGTCTCTGGATGTAGTTGTTTACAGTACTTTGGAATTAAAGGATTTCCGATGGATACAAATTGATGATTTAGAGATGCGACTTGCAGATTTTCAAGGTAGCATTTGGACTCATGTGTTTGTCAACTTAAGGTTGAAACTTGAAAATCTGGAACGAAATCGTTTGAATAATGAAGAAGATTGCAACTATGGGTCTGAAACATGGTGTCTGTTGGTCTGACTTGAGGAGCTGTGGGTGTGACATGAGGGGCCTGTGACTCTGACCTGTGCCCTTGGCCCAGGGAGAGAAAGAGAGAGAGAGAGAGAGAGAGAGAGAGAGAGAGAGAGAGAGAGAGAGATGGAAACATGGATTGGCTGACTCCTGCAAGCCCTCTACTGGGGTTGGATCCAGAAACGCTTGGTGAACCTAACAGGGCATTACCTGGGGACCTCCTGGTGCAGGGGTCCATGCTCAGCCCCAGAGCAACCCCTGCCAAGCAGTCGGCTAGCCCCATGGTCGGCAAACTGCAGCTCACGAGCCACATGCAGCTCTTTGGCCCCTTGAGTGTGGCTCTTCCTAAGCCTTAGGAGTACCCTAATTATGTTAATAACAATGTACCTACCTATATAGTTTAAGTTTAAAAAATTTGGCTCTCAAAAGAAATTTCAATTGTACTGTTGATATTTGGCTCTGTTTACTAATGACTTTGCCAACCACTGGGATAGACCATTGAGGTGTTAGGGCCCTTGATGTTCGCACAACGTCAAAGGCACAGAAGCACCAGTTTCTCAGAGGGTCCCCATCCTTAGGCGGTGCAGGGATGACTGTGAATGGATGGAATGCATCCGAGCATCACGCTCTGCCCCTGAGCCTCCCAGTGCTCCCTGTCAGTTATACCTGAAGCCCTTCTAGAAGCTCCTGCGGGCTCCCTGGGCCACACTGGCCTCCCATGGAGGAGCACTGAGCAGCGTCACTGTGAATATCACAGCAACTGCCACCCACAGGTTAGATCGTCAATAGTCACGCCAGGCAGCACAGGGTCCCAGGCGCTCCACGACCCTTAAAATCAGCAGCAAGGGACACAGAGCGAGGAGACCGGAAGCAGGACATGGCAGGTCTGCGTCAGCCACGTGAGCGTCCCCTGAGGCAGGGACACAGAGAGCAGAAATGGAGGGCCGCAGGTGGCAGTGGTAACGGGGCCACCAGCATCAGGGTGCTGGGGGGGGCGCCTCTGGTCTCAGGGGATCGCACGGGGAGGCCTTGCAGGGGAGTACGTGCCACAGGCCAGGGGGTGACTCTTTGAGGGACACACCATGGAGACATCGGCTTGGGCCAGGGGGACAGTGACCATGGCAGCAGAGATGGACCCCAAGATGGCAAAGCTCATGTTACACCCCGAGTGGGAGCAGAACCCCGTGTCTACATTTCAGTGATGAACTGGAAACTCAAGTGGCACCTCTATACATAGCACCTTCCACACTGTCTCACAGGGTTTATCCATCCCATCCGCCAAATTAGAGGGTCAGCCGGGTAATAACAATGCAGGTGTGAGAAGCAACTCGCTGAAAACCAAGCTCCTACCTTGATTTTCTCTGTAACATGCCAGAATCTCACAGAAATAGGAATGGACTAAACATAGAGAAAATGGGTAAAACAACCCTTCATTTTTCAATGTGTTTATCTTCCTCTAGAAAATGACATCTCCACTCACGCAGGAGTGATGTTACCCAAGTCCAACATCAGAACTGTGCCCATGGAAGGCGGGTATTGCTCATATCCACCCTGAGGTAAAATTTACATAAAATCTTCAATATTCCATAAAAAAGAGAGACTTCTTTCAACAGCTGCACTGCTCAAAGGGAAAACATATTTCCTGAATAATTTCCATGTAACTTTATTAACCTCCTTAGATTAGGAACTGACTTTAACATCTCACAGGGCAGCATTCATTTCAGATTGATTGTTGGGGATTTAATATGATAAATGGTATTGATGAAATGATTACTGAATAAGGGTCATGATTGATGATGTCTACATATTTATCATCTCCACTGTGATTTCAAGAACCCAGGGGTTCCAGGGCCCCTCAGGAGCAGCAGGGAGGGGCTGACAGGGGAGAACAGGGCCCTAGAAGGAGGCAGGAGAAGGAGGAGCCTGAACACCCATCTCTCCACACCGTGGGGTCCTGTGTGCAGGGAGCCCTGGGCCTGTGGGACAATGACGGGCAAAATGCCTCCAGTGGCTATAAGATGGGGACACCCAGACAATGAGACGAAAGCTCTCACACAAAAGCAGGAACAGGCGTAATATCCACCAAAAAATGAAAAATAAAAACACCCAGCAGATGAGGGCGGAGGGCGGGACCCTGGCTGAGCTCAGGCTGACCTGCCCAGGAGGCCTCGCTGTCCAGGGTCCTGGAGATGATGCATTAGGACACGTGACAAGGCCTGGGGGAGGCCTGAATCCCTGTGACCACAGGTCCTGGTGGGACAGGGTTCCACTGAGGGACAAGGTCAGAGGAGCAGAGAGGTGACCAAGATGAGGAGTGTCGTCAAAGCCCACGATGCTCTGAGCACTGCCCATGCACAGGCCCCGACAACACTCAGTCCTCACAGCCCCTCCTGTCCCACCAGGACAGGCTCAGCACTGCAAACACACGGCTTCTGGAAAGTTCTCAGTGCTTCCATCCATTTCCTCTCAAACTTTAGAATCTTCTCCTTTAATTAATCCATCAACACTCCATGGCAAGCAATGAACACAGTCACATCAGAGTCTATTTTCAATACGGGAGAAAGTTGTTTTAGCTCAGACTACCAGGAAGTAATGAGAGTGACGAGGAGGGCCCAGCCCGCCTCAACTGACAGGAAAGTGTGGGGAGCAGGGTGGGGCCAACCCCCATCAGAGGTTCTTGAGTCAGGAAGTGGGAGTGTGAACATCTTCCATCACTCAGTCCCCACAAGGCAGCTGCCTCACGCTGTGGAGGACAAGCATCATGAACACATTCAGGTCAGTGGCTGTAACTGGTGACATTCTCAAAGCCCACTTCATGCTCACAGTGTCCCACAGACTCCCCACCACCCAGTCCTCCCCTCTGCCCACCCCTCCCCATAGCAGGGACTCACCTTTAGAAGCTGAGAGAGACACATCAGAGCCCTGGGCAGTGTCATTGCCTGGGGGGGGGGGCACAAATGGACAGGGTCAGACCCAGGACAGAAGATTCAAGGAGTAAATATGGGGAGTGGGTTCCCCCCATGGCTCCCATCTTCACTGTCACAGGGACTCAGGGGTCACCCCTCCATACTCACTGGCAGCCTGAGCGTAGCTCCCTTCTTTTCCACCTGCTGGAAGAACAGATCCCATGAGAGACCAGGGAGGAGGCAGGGCCATGGTACCTAAAGGAAGCCCTAGTCCTGGGCCCCAGAGAAGTTTCCAGAACCATGTGCATGACCCAGGGCAGGATCAGGAACCCTGAGGGAAGTGCATGTGTGGAGACTGGACCCATCGCCCTCCTGAGGTCTGTGCACAGCAGGGACCTGCCCTCTGACCTGGGGCTGCTGGGAATGGGGTCCCCACCACCAGCATCATCAGGTGATAAGTGGGTCCCTCATTTTCCCATGGGCCTCACTACAGAGTAAGTGTCAGCACAGAGCCCCACACTGGCCAGCACATGTGTTGAGATGATGCTTCCCATGAATGAGGCGAGACACACGTCTACCTGGGCTTGAACCCCCAGTGGGACAAGAAACTCAGACGCCACCCCTGCCTACCTGAGCACCTCCTCCCCCACATCACAGCTCCCAGCAGAACCAGGCCCCCAGCAATGCCCATGATGATGAAGATGAAGGTCTGAGAAGGCGGCTCTGGAGGGAGAAGGGAAGAGAGGGTGAGGGCCCCGACCCCACTGAGGTCCCCCAGGCCCCTGCTGCCCTGAGAAGAGGCTCTGTGCCCTCGGCCACTCCTCACCCCATCTCAGGGTCAGAGGCTCAGGCAGCCCCTTGTGCTGCACATGGCACGTGTATCTCTGCTCCTCTCCAGGGGGCACCCCCACGGCCGCCCACTTCCTGAAGGTGCCGTCCCCCACAGGCCTGGTCTCCACCAGCTCCATGTCCTGGGTCTGGTCCTCCCCGTCACGCTGCCAGGTCAGGCTGATGTCCGCAGGGTAGAAGCCCAGCGCCCAGCACCTCAAGGTGACTTCACGGGCAGAGACGGGGTGGTGGGTCACGTGTGCCTTTGGAGGGTCTGAGGGGAGGGGAGAAAATGCAGGAACTTTGCATCCGCCATGGGACCCTCAAGCAGCGCCCATGTGACCATCCTGAGAGTGGACAGACACCTGAGGTGGGGGAGGGAGCACACAGCCCACACAACTTCCTAGTCTTTAGAAAGTTCTAGAATGAGAGAGACACAGCCCAGGGCAGGAGGCAGGTCTCTGTGGGGAGAATAGGAATTTGTGGTCCTGACCTGGGTGGAGGCCACGTGACTCAGAAAAGCTGGGGTGAGGCCTCAGACACAGTGGGTGTGGGCAGCGCACAAGGCCTGAGAGAGAAGGTCCCCGTGGGTCCCAGAGCCCCTGCAGGGCCCATGGGAACCGCTGATGGGTTATTTCAGGGGGTTCTCCCTGCACCCCAGGAGAGCCTGCACCCCAACTGTCCCTGAGAGGAGGGGGTCTCTCTGGTACCTGACCTGACATCCAGGGGGGCTCCCTCCCTGACCCCAAGGAGTGGTGTCTGACACTGACCCCCTGTCCTGTCTCCTTGTAGGAGCCCCAGGCCCGGGGAGAGGGGGTGGCCCCAGGGCCCCTGGTACCTGGGCGCTGTAGGATCTCCTTCCGTTTTTCCAGGTAAAGGCGGAGCCACTTCACACAACAGCCCTCCAGGTAGCTCCTCAGCCGCTCTGCCAATCCCTCTGCCTCCCACTTGCGCTTCGTGATCTGAGCCGCCATGTCGGCCGCAGTCCAGGAGGTCAGGTCCTAGTTCAGGGCGATGTAGTCGGTGCCGTCCTAGGCGTGTTGCTCGTACCTGCGGAGGAGGCGCCCGTCGGGTCCCACATCGCAGCCATACATCACCTGGACCTTGTGAGACCCTGACCCCGCCCCAAGGTCAGCCCCGCCTCCGGTGGGGACCGGGCGAGTCTCGCCTCCTCGGGGTGACGCTCTGACCCGGACCCTTGGGGCGATCCCGGCCGGTCCGTGGGGAGGGAGATCGTGACGGGCCCGGCGCGCGGCTCACCGTCCTCGCTCTGGTTGTAGTAGCCGCGCAGGGTCTGCAGGCCCATTCGGAACGTCTGTGCCTCATCCTTGTTGATCTGCGTCTGTCGGTCCCAATACCCCGGGTCCTCCTGCTCCACCCATGGCTGCTGCATCCATGGCGCCCGGCTCCATCCTCGGATTCGGGGCGTCGCTGTGGAACCGCACGAACTGCGTGTCGTCCACGTAGCCGACGGCGAGGTACCGGGGCTCCCCGCGGCCGGGCCGGGACACGATGGTGAAAAAATACCTCAGGGAGTGGGGGCCTGGGGGGCGGACGGGGGGCAGGGCCGGGGCTGGACACGCGCCTTCCCGGCCCCGCGCCCCCGCCGGGTCCCCTCGCTCCTCCCCGCCCCGCCGCCCCCTCCGACCCCCGCACTCACCGGCCCAGCTGGGGGGCAGCAGGAGGGTGGGGGGTCCTCAGGACCCGCATCTTCGGTGTCTGGGGACCATTTGAGTCCGGGCGCTTCCGCGGAGGATTTATAACCGGAGCCGCGGGGACGCTTATTGGCTGCTCTGGTAACCGCTCATCCAATGGGAGTGAGAAGTGGGGTCCGGTCACTTGTGTCCAGGAAGGAGGCACCGACACAGGTTGGGAGAGGAGAAGTGAAACCAAGGGCGCAGGGGAGTCCCCAACAGGGAGCTGCCCCCCCAGACTCTGTCCCCTGTGGAGACCTGAGCGCAGGCCTGGGCCCTGGGACTGGGTCCTGACCCTCCTCCTGCGCGGGGCGCTGTCACCCTGTCCCCGAGGCCTGGCCCGGGCGCTGTGCTGTTCAGGGCCCTTCAGATATTTTGGTGTCAGAATCTCAGTGCAGCCTCACACAGGAGGCAGGACCCCAACATAATCTTGTTTTTGTGGGTTACGTCTGTCAATATGTACCACACGGGGAATCACACAGTTTGAAAACATTGTCGATTCGTGTAGCATGTTAGTAACCCATGAGATCTTAACAGAAATACTGTTTTTATGAAAAATACCAATTTCCCAGATAAACAAGGTGGTGAGAGGAGGGGACCTGCTCCCATTTTACGCCCTTGCATGTGTCACTGGGAGGCGCTGGGTTTTCACATTTGCTTCCGCATTTCATCTCTTTGTTTTCAGGCAATACATGAAATACACGGCCTCACAGAAATGTGCAGGAGGAGAACTTTTTAAAAAATATGTTTTTATTGATTTCAGAGAGGAAGGGAGAGGGAAGGATAGATAGAAACATCAATAATGAGAGTGAATCATTGATCGGCTGTGTCCTGCACGGCCCCTACTGGGGATGAGCCCACAACCCGGGCATGTGCCCTTGACCAGAATCGAACCTGGGACCCTTCCATCCACAGGCCGACGCTCTATCCACTGAGCCAAAACGGGTAGGGCAGGAGGAGAACTTTTTTTTTTCTCTGGCAAATTCCCCCTTTTTTATTTTTTAAATGATAGCTCATGCAAATCAGTGGCCACCTCTCAGATTGGGCCATTTAAGACTCGGAAGAAGACTGGCAAGCAATGACAGTGAGCATAACTATAAACATAGTGGATGGAGCCCACAAGGAGCCCCATTCCTGTAGAAGGTTGCCAGCCTCTTCAGTCAAGGGATTTCAGCTGTCCTCAAGTTGTTGGTTTGATTGTCTTTGTTGGTCTGGCTAGCGGGCGGCGTCACTGGCGACAGGCTTCCCGAAGCATCAGCAAGTTGAAGGGCTGCATCAAAGGGTCCATCAGGGCCGTGGTTGATGGTGGTGTCGATGTCCAAGGAGGAGTAAGCTGTGCCCTCTGGGTCAGCTGATATGGAAGATGGAGGGTAGTAGAGAGAAAAAGAAGAGGAAGCAAAAGAACTACAACGCATGGAAGTGTTTAGAAAAAGAGGGAGAAGAAAGGGAAGAAGGCAGCATCTTGACACAGCCCTTTCCTTCAGCTGCCCCTTTCCCTGTGGTCCAAGGTAGAAATGGGAAACAAGTCCTGTTGTAGTGAGAGGGCAGCTGCTGTCAGCCAGTCTCTGCCTTTACCTGGGTCCCGATCTGAGCTGGGCATGGGAAGCGGGAAGCAGCCATGGGGACAGGAGACCTTCCTCAGAAGGGGCGAGTGTTCAAGCCCCTGAACCAATGGGGGGGTGAGGATCTGTGCCCCACCTCTGTTGAACCCCAAGTTCTCTCCTACTGGCCCCCGACTGTGCCTGTCTTAGGTTGCCCCACCCTGTGGTGTCTTACTCGTCTTTGACTACCAGCCATCTCTGGGCCAAGTAGGGTGATGTGAGGTTCAGTTCTGTCTTGTTGGTAGCCTATGTCCCTCTGGCCTCCATGCCCAGCAACTGCCTTGGGATCCCCTTGCCTGCTGGCGGGGCCCTGGCATTGATCACACATCTTGGGGAACCCAGGTTTCTTCTCCAGGGAGGGCCCAGCTCACGCTTTTGGGTGAGAGACAGATCCATGGTACCAGCCACCATGAGGCTTCAACCTCAGCATGAACAGAGAGCTCAGGCAACAGCTATGGGCAATTGGATTGTAAGAAGAGGGTCCCTCTTGACACAAGGGTAAGAGGGGCCAATACAGGACAAAGGAGAGTCCCGGAACAGGGGGTTCATGTCCCTGTTCGGGCGCCAGATGCCGGGGTCCAACCCCAGCAGGTCCAGGGGTTCCCAAAGGTGTAGACGGAGTCGGCGAAGAAGGAATGACACGGAGACAGCGCTCAGCTGATCAGCAGCCCCGCCAGGATCTCCAGCCAAGTTCTGATCTGGATGTCCAGAGAAGTTCTGCCATTTGTTGTCTTGTTACATCTGCACTTATACCAGCCGATTCCAATCCCGTCAATCCCCATTACAAAGGTTAGGGCGCTTCCCATCTCCATTACAGGGAGTAAAGATCACGCAGCCCAAGCATGATTGTTCGTAGTTAAAGCGATCAACCACCCGCCTGGCACTTAGTCAAGGAGTTTCATCCCCCCCCCCCCCGACTTAGGAGGAGAACTTTTCATAACCTTTTCCGCTAAGTGTGAACATTCACCTGTGACGGTCACTCAAACCACAGAAGAGGTCGTTTCTGAAAAGGGCTTTGCAAAGTGGAGCCTGAAACCGTGTGAATCTTTCCTGTTCCGTTGTGTGCAGATCCCCAGGCTGTCCTGCTTGCTGGCTCTTGTCCTCATGCAGTGTGACTTGAAAGTAACACATGTTCCTCTGAGTCCTAGCGACCTCCCGCGGTTGAAGCCCTGGGAAACTGTGCAGCTTACACGGTGGGACACAAGTTTCCCAAAATTCCGGTTTTCCACATTTTTGGCTGAAGTATTTGAAAATCACCTGCCACCACCATGACCCTCACCCCTAAACAGTTCAGTATCCACTCCTTAAGGAATAACCCTTTCTCTTCCAACAATATTATTAGTACAGACAGACAATAACTGTGGACCTGATATAATAAATTGTCAACGTGGGAGCTGCAGGCCGAGGCGGGGCACCGTGGGCAGGGGGACCCCGCAGCCCTGGGCGCCCTAGTCCCACCAACGAGAAGGGAGAAGCTTTGGGGGGGGGCAGGAAGGCGAGTCCGTGGGGCAGGCCATGACTGTGCCCTGGTCGCTGATTCCGTCTCAGATGACGGTGTCAGGAGGACATAGGAACCCAGAGCAGCAGCTCTCCCTGATGCGCCTGTGCCCCCAGAGCTGGCGGCTCTCAGCCCTGCGGACCCGCGTGGGGAGGGCGGGACCCGCACAAACAGGAGGTTTCCGGGAAAGACAGGGGTGGCGCTGTGGACAGAGGAGGGGAGGGTTTTGGTCTTGTGAGTCTCCTCAGTTTAAGGGGATGATGGGGACCGACTGCGGGTGCCGGACGCCGCCCTCGCTCTGGCGCAGCTCCATCTCACACTTTACTCCCCGGTCCAGATCCCGAACCTGTCGGTCACCATCACAGGCACGGCCAGCACATCGCAGTGGCGCTTAGCCAGGTCACGATGTCCTCCTCGTCCACGGTCTTGTTCCGGAAGAGGTTGAAGAGCGTCTTCCAGCTGGACTTGCTGCGCCCCAGCACCACGAAGTTCTCCCAGCAGCCCTCCCGTTCGCGCTCCTCCTGGTGGACGCGCAGGAACAGGGCCAGCTTCTCGGCCCAGAGGAAGCTCACGTCGAACGCGCGGCTGCCGGGATCTGGGTGATGTCAGCGGGCGCCATGCGGATGGAGCGCAGGGTGAGCGCGCCCACCACCAAGTCCCGGGTGGGGCAGGCGCTCTCATCTCCCTGGAAACGGATGCTCACAACAACACCGCCCTTGCTCGGGTTGGCCACGGAGCCCGCCGACGCCCCCAGCTCTTCTGGGGAGACTCCTCCGCCGGCGCCGAGCCTGGACGGGGTCGCCCTGGCTGCCCCTCGGCCTTCTTCCCCCGGCCCGCCTCCGCGACGCCTTTCTTCTGGCGGGGTCCGCCATCTCGCTCGGAGGCTCCCTCAGGCGGGCCTTCGGGTCCCCGCGGAAGGCCGAGGGAAGTCGCCGAGGCCCGGCGCCGCCAGGCCCGCAGGGGCACCCAGCGCGCCGCCCCCGCTGTCACCGCCACTCTCCTCCTGGCTCCGCGGCGGCCGCGACTCCCGCAACTCAGCCTTCTTCCTGGGCAGGTTCTTCCCCACCGGGGCACAGCCCACCTTCTCCCGGCCGCCCTCCTTCTCCTAGGCCCGGGCGCCCCCGCTTCCTCTCCTACACTTTCTTTTTTAAAAAAAACCACTACACTTTCTGTGGGGATGACCAATATCAGTAGTAGGAAATCCAATTACGTATACAAAAAATACTACGTCTAGTTGGGTAGATATATGATGTTTTGGGGACACACAGTAGGTGGCGCTCATTACACAGTGACTACAGGGTAACTGCCCTGAAGCACAGAACTGTGAGGGCCACAGCAGCAGGACCTGGCCTGTTTGCTGAGCACTTTGGGAAACGGGATGCCCCCTCCAGAGGCCCGACCAGGAAACCTGCTCAGGAGTCCAGCCCTGAAGGGGCAGCTCCCAGAGTCCCTGGCAGCTGACAGATGCCAGGCAAGCATGTGAGTGATGAAGTAGTTACAGCCTCACTCACAAAAGCTACCATTTCTCCTTCTAGAAAGAAGCAGGAAGGGAAGGAATTCCTTGAATCCATGCCTGGTGTGTCAGGTGGGAGCGCAGAGGAGGCTGGGAGAGCGGTGGCAGGAGACCGGCGGGCCGGTGGGCTGGCTCCTTCATGATCATGGTTGGCTCCTAAACACTGGTAGCAAGGTGACTTCTGATTTGTCATCTCAGGTCAATTACAGATAAATGGACAAGGCCTGGAGTCATACTGGAAGATTAATAAACGGAGCTTCCAAACTGCTCACAGCAGGCTCACCACACAGGCACCCGATTTCTTCTTCTCGCGTCTGGCTTGCAGAACAGCTCCCATGGCCATTTCCAAAACCTCCCTCCTTCCATCTTCAGTCTTTGCTGAGCACTCCGTGTCCCCTAAGCACCAGTCCTGTGGCATCTCTCCCCTTCTTCCGCTTTCACCGCTCCTGCTGCAATTGGCTGCTCCCTCCTGTGGGCTCATCCTTCCCAAGACCCTCCTGGCTCCTAGCCAGGACGATGGGCCCCTGGGGACAGAAACGCTTCACCTGCTGCGGCCCTTTCTCTGGGATGTTCTCTAAACACTCAGGGCTGTCAGTGGAGAGACACAGCCAGAGAACATCCGTGTCCGGGCAGGAGAGGGGCCTCCAGCCACCATCCTCCTCCTGCCCAGCTGTTCCCCCGAAGCCCGCTCGGCCTGCTGTCCGCCCTCTTCCGTGCCTGCCCCCTCGTTCCCACACACCTGAGGTCCCTGCACCTCTGGGGACGGGTCATAGTCAGAGTAATGATGCAGCAGGTCTTGCCACCAGAGCCATCACCACCATCACTGATTCCCCGGATGGCAGCCATTGCTGACAAAGGCGCTGTAGGACTCACAGGGCTTGTGGCAGCTCTGCAAAGGGCCTTGACCTTCTCAGATGGAAGGCACTTGGGAGCCGCTCCCACCCCGGCTCTGCGCCAATGATGCTGGTCCAGTGTCCCAAGCTTGGGGACTAGGGCGGCGGCTAAGGAGGCGGCGGACTAACCAGAGAACCCACGCAGGACAGCGGCCGGCGGGTGGGGAGCCACGTCCACACCCCCACATGCCCGGGTGGATGGGCTCAGCCTCAAGGCACCCCCTTTACCCAAGCCCTCCGGGGGAGGCTGATGTAGCCGGGCATGCACCTGGTCTAGGCTCTCGCTACTGAATGTGGGACCGGAAGACCAGCAACATCAGCACCAGCCGGTCACTAGCGCTGCAGCCCCTGCATCTCAGCGCCATGTCCAGGCCGCTCCTGCGCACAGGCCCCACTCTGTGGCCTCCGCCCAGAAACAGGTCGTAGGGGCTGGGTGTGTGGTCTGAGGAGACTGCCTGGCCCCAGCTCTGCTCACTCCTCCTTCCTGTCCCTTCTGCAACCCCGGCTCCCTGGGGCCTCGTCCACGCTCCAGGCCGTGACTGTCCTATCTGCTGCCCCCTCCCACCTGTTCCTCCAGCCTGACCTTCCTCCTACAGGTCCCCACATTCTGGGTCCAGCAGCCCAAGAGCTCCCCTTCCCTTCTCTCCAGGGGAAGGCTTGGCAGCCCCCCCCCACCTCCGCCCTGCTCCCCACAGGCCCTGCTTCCAACCTGCATGGCACAGCTCTGGGATGTCTGCCCTCCCTCCCTCCAGCTCCCACCCCAGATTCCCTCAGAAATGCTCTGAATCCATCTTTCCACATGTTCTCAGTGTCCAGCCACTTCCCACTGTTCCCCCCTCACCTACCTGCAAACCAGCCTCTCCTCTGGGACACGGGGAAGTGCCGGCTCCATTCCCTGCAGCCCCAGGGGCCATTCCTCCAGATACTGTTCTCAGCACAACAGCCAGTCTAACCCTTTTATTTTTAAAAAACATATTTTTATTGATTTCAGGGAGAGGAAGAAAGAGAAACATCAAGGGAGAGGGAGAGAGAAACATCAATGATGAGAGAGAATCATTGATCGGCTGGCTCCTGTACACCCCTCACTGTGCATCAAGCCCACAACCCAGGCATGTGCCCTGACCTGGAATCAACTCAACTACAAAGGTTGATGCTGAACCACTGAGCCACTGGCCCAGCCAGACTGACCTTTTTAAAAGAAAGGCTCAGACCATATCTGTCTTTGCTCAAAACTCTCACAGTCACAACTCCTCTGCCATCCCCAGCCCTACTTGAGGCGGCGTGTACCTGACTCTGTCCACTGCACTCTGCTGGCCCTCCGGCTGCTCCCAACACACAGATGTGCTCCCTGCCCAGTGCGTTTGCGTTGGAGTCTTCCTGCCCGAAGAGAACTTGCCCACGACATACTCATGGATAAACGCTCACCACTTTCTCACTTTCCTCAAGTCACCTTCCCAGCCCCACTGGTGTGGCTCAGCAGTTGAGCATCAACCTGTGAACTAGGAGGTCATGGTTCCATTCCTGGTCAGGGCTCATGCCCAGGTTTCAGACTCCATCCCCTATGGTGGGGCATGTGGGAATCAGCCAATCAATGATTCTCTCTCATCATTGATGCTTCTTTCTCCCTCTCCCTCTCCCTCCATCTCTGAAATCAATTAAAATATTTTTAAAGAAGTCCCCTTCCCAGTGAGGCCCATGCTGACCCCCACATTACAATAGCCCTCCTCTCCCAGCCACTTTGCTCAGTGGAGAGAGTGCGGCCCTCGGGTTTAAGGTCACAGGTTGTATTCCGGTTAAGGGCATCTGCCTCAGTGCAGGCCCCATGCGATCCCCATGCTGGAGGCAACAAATACATGCATCTCTCTTACCTGGATGTTTCTCTCCCTCTGTCTCCCCTCCCCCTCAACTCTCCTTCAAAGTCAATGGAACAATATCCTGGGTGAGGACCAACAAACAAAAAAAGCCTTCCCTCCCCCACACGCACAGTGGACCCCTCCCCCACAGCGCTCACCACCTTCTGGCACAGACGCCTCACTGGCTCTGGGGAGAGGGAGCAGCTTCTCTCTGCCATAGAACATATGCTCTGGGAGGCCGGCAGCGTGGCTTGCTCTCAGCTCCCTGAGGTGGAGCTGCCTCACTTCCTGTGCGTCACAGGCCTTGTGGGCTTTTCACTGGAAGGTGAGGCTTTCCACCAGCAGGTAGGCCCCGACCACACTCAGTCCTCACAGACTCCCCGTCCCTCGGCAAAGAGCACAAAATACACAGGAATCTGCAGAATCCTTGGTGCTTCCATTTATTTCCTCTGAGAAAATAATTAATTAAAGGGTCTCCTTTAATTACCCGTCACCAGTCACGGCAAGAATTAAAACACGAGGCCAATCCACAGTCTCATTTCAATACAAAGCAGGAAGGTGCAGCTCAGAGCAGCAGGGAGTAAAGAAAGGGATGGGGAGAGCCCAGCCCGCCTCTGCTGACAGGAAAGTGTGGGGAGCAGAGCAGGCCGGCCCCCCAATCAGAGGTTCTTGAGTCAGGAAGTGGGAGCGTGAACACATCTTCCATCACTCAGTCCCCACAAGGCAGCTGCCTCACGCTGTGGAGGACAAGCATCAAGAACACATTCAGGTCAGTGGCTGTAACTGGTGACATTTTCACAGCCCACTTCATGCTCACAGTGTCCCACAGACTCTCCACCACCCAGTCCTCCCCTCTGCCCACCCCTCCCCACGGCAGGGTCTCACCTTTAGAAGCCAAGAGAGACACATCAGAGCCGTGGGGGCTGTCACTGCCTGGGGGGACACACAAGTAGGGGTCAGAGCTTCAGGGCAGGAGACTAAGGAGGAACTATGGGGGGGGGGTCCCCTATGGCTCCCATCTGCACTTTCACAGGGATCAGGGGTCCCTGCTCCATACTCACTGGTAGCCTGGGCGTAGCTCCCTCCTTTCCCACCTGCGGGAAGAAAACACCTGTGAGAGACCAGGAAGGAGGCAGGGCCATGAGGTCCTAAAGGAAGCCCTAGTCCTGGGCCCCAGAGAAGTTTCCAGAACCCTGTGTATAGACCAGGGCAGGACCAGGAATCCAGAGAGAAGTGCATGTGTGGGGACTGGACCCACTGCCCTCCTGGAGGTCTGGGCTCAGCAGGGACCTGCCCTCTGACCTGGGGCTGCTGGGCACGGGGTCGCCACCACCAGCATCATCAGGTGATAAGTGGGTCCCTCATTTTCCCACGGGCCTCACTACAGAATAAGTGTGAGCACAGAGAGCCCCACACTGGCCATCACACATGTGGGGATGGTGCTTCCCATGAAGGAGGCGGGACACACGTCTACCTGGGCTTGGTCCCCAGTGGGACAGACACTCGGGTCAGACACTCAGATCCCACCGCTGCCCACCTGAGCGCCTCCTCCCCCACATCACAGCTGCAGCCACAGCTCCCAGCAGAACCAGGCCCCCGGCGATGCCCATGATGATGAAGATGAAGGTGGGAGAAGGCGGCTCTGGGGGGAGGACGGAGAGGAGGGTGAGGGTCCTGACACCAGGCCTCAGCCCCGACCCCACTGAGGTCCCCCAGGGCCCCTGCTGCCCTGAGAAGAGGCTCTGTGCCCACGGCCCCTCCTCACCCCATCTCAGGGTCAGGGGCTCGGGCAGCCCCTCGTGCTGCACATGGCACGTGTATCTCTGCTCCTCTCCAGGGGGCACCCCCACGGTCGCCCACTTCTGGAAGGTGCCGTCCCCCGCAGGCCTGGTCTCCACCAGCTCCATGTCCTGGGTCTGGTCCTCCCCGTCACGCTGCCAGGTCAGGCTGATGTCCGCAGGGTAGAAGCCCAGCGCCCAGCACCTCAGGGTGACCTCATGGGCAGAGACGGGGTGGTGGGTCACATGTGCCTTTGGAGGATCTGAGGGGACGGGAGAAAAATGCAGGAACTTTGCATTCGCCATGGGACACCCCAGCAGCACACATGTGACCATCCTGAGAGTGGACAGATACCTGGGGTGGGAGAGGGAGCACACAGCCCACACACCAGCCTGGACAGAGGCACCTGGAAGGACCTCCTAGTGTTTAGAAAGTTCTAGAATGAGAGAGACACAGCCCAGGGCAGGAGGCAGGTCTCTGAGGGAGAAATGGGATTTCTGGTCCTGGCTTGGTTGCAGGTCACGTGACTCAGAAAAGCTGGGGTGAGGCCTCAGACACAGTGAGTGTGGGCAGCACACAAGGCCTGAGAGCGAAGGTACCGAGGGTCCCAGAGCCTCTGCAGGGCCCATGGGAACCGCTGATGGGCTATTTCAGGGTGGTCTCCCTGTACCCCAGGAGAGCCTGCACCCCTAACTGTCCCTGAGAGGAGGGGGGCCCTCTGGTACCTGACCTGACATCCAGGGGGCTCCCTCCCTGACCCAAGGAGGGGTGTCTGACACTGGCCCCCGTCCTGTCTCCTTGTAGGAGCCCCAGGCCCGGGGAGAGGGGGCGGCCCCAGGGCCCCTGGTACCTGCGCGCTGCAGGGTCTCCTTCCCTTTGTCCAGGTACATGAGCAGCGACTCCACACACAGGCCCTCCAGGTAGCTCCTCACATGCTCTGCCACACCGGCCGCCTCCCACTTGCGCTTCGTCATCTGAGCCGCCATGTCGGCCGCGGTCCAGGAGGTCAGGTCCTCGTTCAGGGCGAGGTAGTCGGCGCCATCGTAGGCGAATTGCATGTACCCGCGGAGGAGGCGCCCGTCGGGTCCCAGGTCGCAGCCATACATGTTCTGGATGGTGTGAGACCCTGACCCCGCCCCGCGATCAGCCCCGCCCTGCCCCGCGGTCAGCCCCGCCCCGCGGCCAGCCCCGCCCCGCGGCCAGCCCCGCCCCGCGGCCAGCCCCGCCCCGCGGTCAGCCCCGCCCCGCCCGCCCCGCGGGGACTGAATCTAAAACTGAAAGTGAAATAGGGTCAAAGTCCCCGCGGGCTCCCCTCGACCCGGGAGGTCCTGCCGCCTCGGGGTGACGCTCGGACCCGGACCCTCGGGGCGATCCCGGCCCGTCCGTGGGGAGGGGGGTCTTCAGGGGCCCGGCGCGCGGCTCACCGTCCTCGCTCTGGTTGTAGTAGCCGCGCAGGTTCTTCAGTCCCACTCGGAAAGTCTGTGCGTTTCCCTTGGCCCTCAGCGTCTCCCGGTCCCAATATCCCGGCCTCTCCTGCTCCAGCCACGGCAGCTGCATCCACGGCGCCCGCGGCTCCATCCTGGGAGTCGCCGCGTCGCTGTCGAACCGCACGAACTGCGTGTCGTCCACGTAGCCGACGGTGAGGAAGCGGGGCTCCCCGCGGCCGGGCCGGGACACGATGGTGTCGAAATACCTCAGGGAGTGGGGGCCTGGGGGCGGACGGGGGGCAGGGCCGGGGCTGGACACGCGCCTTCCCGGCCCCGCGCCCCCGCCGGGTCCCTCGCTCCTCCCGCGCCACCGCCCCCTCCGACCCCGCACTCACCGGCCCAGCTGGGGGTCAGGACCCGCGCCCCCGAGAGCAGCAGGAGGAAGGCGAGAGGTCTCCAGATCCGCATCCTCGGCGTCGGAGGGGAAGATCTGAGTCCGGGCGCTTCCGCGGTGGAGTTACACCGGAGGCCGCGGGGACGCTGATTGGCTGCTCTGGAACCGCTCAGCCAATGGGAGAGAGAAGTGGGGCCGCGTCACGAGTCTCCAGGAAGGAGGCGCCGACACAGGTTGGGAGAGGAGAAGGGAAACCAGGGCGCTGGGGAGTCCCCCACACGGAGCTGCCCCCCAGACTCTGTCCCCTGCGGAGCCCTGAGCGCAGGCCTGGGCCCCGGGACTCGGTCCTGCCCCTCCTCCCGCGCGGGGCGCCGTCACCCTGTCCCCGAGGCCTGGCCCGGGCGCCGACCAAGAAAACAGGAAGTGACCCAGGCTCCGCCCGCCTCCTCTTCCGGCCCCGCAATCCCCGCCCTGGAACCCCGCCCCGCCGCCGCGGACTCTTCCGGCCCCCCAATCCCCGCCCTGGAACCCCGCCCCTCCGCCGCGGACTCTTCCGCAGGGAGACTCCCCGCAGGGAACGCGGTGCGGGCGCGGGAGCTCGTCCTGCCAGTGGAGGCGGCGGGCAGGCGTCCTCTCTAATCCCCGCGGAGCGCTGTCCGAACAGGGAAGAGAGAGAGTCAGAGACCAGACTCCCGGGGCCTACGGACCACAGCGGGGCACAACCTCGGAAAGCTCACACCCGCGAGCTCCTCCGTAAAAGACGGGGTGCGGGCCCTGGGACCGGATGCGTGTGAGCAGCACTGCAGCGGCCTCACAGCGCCCCTCATCCCGCATCCGCACGGGACACCGGTGATCGTCCTCAATACAACAGCGCATTTCAGCCCGGGCCGGTTAGCTCAGTGGATAGAGCACCAGCCTGTGGACTTAAGGGTCCTGTCAAGGGCACATGCCGGGGTGTGGGCTCGATCCCCAGTGGGGGGCGTGCAGGAGGCAGCTGATCCATGATTCTCTCTCATCGTTGATGTTTCTCCCTCTCCCTTGCTGTCTGAAATCAATAAAAATATTTTAAAAAATAATAAAATAAAATAACGTTTTTTGTTTTTTTTTAAAAACCTGCCTTTCAGCAGAAGCATGTACACCCCCGGCCGTGAGCCGGCCTCCCAGGGGCGGAGAGCGCAGGGGGCGGGCGGGGGGTGTCCTAGACTCAGCGCGGAGCAGGGGCAGCCCAGATGGGTGTGGGGGCGGGGGGCCTGGAGCCCAAGTCGGCCCTCCGCGGAGCCAGGGCCCTGCCTCAGTTTCCTCACTGTTCAGTCTTCCTTGGGAAGAAGCCTGTGAGAGGCGGGGTCCCAGATCAAACAGGGGGCAGATTGGAGAGCCCAGCAGCGGGGCCTCCATCCCTTGGGCGCCCTCGGGTGAGGGTCCGGGCGGGCATTCACCTGAGCGAGTGGAGGGAGACACTGACCAGAGAGGCAGGGGCAGGTGGCTGGACCAACACCCTGGGGGGGGGGCTGTGCAGACCTGGCCGATCCTGGGCTGAGAACTCCAGGGGCCCAGAGGGAAGGCTCAGGGGACAGGGGAGTGTTGGGCGGAGCCGGGGAGGTGAGTGTGCGGGATGTGCGTGGGGGTAAGAGGGGAGGGGGGGTCCGGGTGCCGAGCAGACAGGGGCGGGGACAGAAGGAGGTTCGTCCTGGTGGATTGGGGCAGATGCTGATGAGTGTGAGGGACGGGGGAGGGTCACGACCTGGGGCTCTCGCTGGGGATGGGGATGGGGAGGTTGGGATGGTGGGGCCTTAGATCCAGTATGTGCAACCTTTCTTTATTTTGTTAAAAAATATTTTTTTTTTATTGATTTCAGAGAGGAAGGGAGAGGGAGATAGAAACATTAATGATGACAGAGAATCATTGATTGGCTGCCCCCTGCACGCCCTCTACTGGGGATGGAGCCCATAACCTGGGCATGTGCCCTGACCGGGAATTGGACCTGGAACCCTCCAGTCCACAGGCCGATGCTCTATCCACTGAGCAAAACTGGCCAGGGCTGCGGAGCCTTTCTTGCGCCCTGGATTATGGGATGCCGTGTCTGGAGGAGGGGAGGGGTCTCAGGCCTACCTGCTGTTGGAGGTTGACTCCTGGGGCCCCAGGTGTGACCCTGGCACAGGGCCCCTCTTCTGTCCTGTCCAGGGGACCGGGGTCCAGGGGAGCTGTGCTTTGAGCCCGATAGTCTCATGTGCATCTCCTCACTGTGCCAGGCTCTGTAGACCTGGAGATGTTCCCGAATAAGAGATGATTTTATTTCAGTCCTGGCTGGTGTGGCCCAGTGGATACAGCGTCGGCCTGCAGACCAACCGAAGGGTCCCAAGTTCGATCCGGTCAAGGGCACATGCCCGAGTTGGGGGCTAAATCCCCAGTGATTCTCTCTCATCATTGATGTTTGTGTCTCTCTCTCCCTCTCCCTTCCTCTCTGAAAGCAATAAAAAACATAAATAATAAATAAGAGAAACAAAGGAAATCTTACCTAAAAAAAAGAGATGATTATATTTCAAAAAACTGAGTTAAAATAACACAAACAGAAATATGCCCTAGTCGGTGTGGCTCACTGGGTAGAGCATCGGCCTGCAGACCAAAGGGTCCTGGGTTCCATTCCGGTCAAGGACAGGTACATGGGTTGCAGGCTCCTCCCATCACAGGCCCTGGGCAGGGCTCATGCAGGAGGCAACCAATCCATGTGTTTCTCTCTGTCTTTCCCTCTATCTTCCACTTTCCCTAAAAATCAATGGAAAAAAATCCTCAGGTGAGGATTAACAACAACAAAATAATAATAATAATTATAACACAAACGGAAATAGGGTAGAGAAGAAAGTGTTTCTACATCGCAGTTTTGGGTGGTGCTGCCCTTAGGGGGATGGAGAGGGGTTTCGGGGAGGGGAGGGCACCCTCAGAGGGAGCCATGGCTCCTGGGGGAAGGACATTGGCAGGACAATATGGAGCCTGTCCCGTCACTCTGACACTTTCTAAACTATATTTTAGCCCTTTATTCACTCTGCTCTTACCCCAGTGGTAGTTTTTAAAATGTTACTCAGTAAAGAAAAGTCACCACAATAACATGGAAGAGCACTGAGTGTGACCCGGGCATTTGAGGTTCTAGTAAAACACGTGACTATAAACTTCAGAGGGGGGAGGGGCATGTCATTATGGGACATGCGCGTTGGCGGAGCTTGGGAAGGCTTTCCGTACATAAGTATAAAAATTGTAAATTATCATAGGATCTAAGATTCTTAAAAAAAAAAGGTAATTGATTATTCCAGCTGCGTACAGTGTGAAGCAATAAGGGGGTAAATGTGAATTTTTTTATTTGAGTGTTTTTAAAAGCCAATGAATTCCATTTGCTTACTGAAAAAGAAGACTTTGTCAACCTGTGAGAAGTCTAGAAAGAAGGTTTAAAATGGAATGGTGACTGTCTGCCTTACCTGCCCAGGACAGGGGTTAAGTAGACACTAGACCCCAAATAGAAGAGGCTCTGGGCAGCTCTGAGCCACTTAAAACAAAGACACACAAAAAGGCAGCGCCTACCTGTGAAAGTCCCAGGAATGACCAGGCCTTGGTTCCCATGACCGTGAAATGGAGTGTAACAGGCCTTGGGAATAACGTCCAGATGACATGTTTACTGACTCCATGGAGGTGGTTAAACTGTATTTTCCAAGTTTTTGAAGGTTTCTCTTTCTCTGAAAGAGCTACCCGTTTCCTGTTTTGTGGTATTTCTCCCAAAGCTTAGAGGACATTCTATCAGCCCTCAGCAGGTCCTGGCGGGAGGAAAGGCAGCCCACTCACTCAGCCTGAGAGGCTCCCCCACCTGTCCCAGGGCTGAGGCCTCCCTGGGGCCCTTTTCATTCCTGAGGGTGGGACCTGGCCCCCCAGCCATTAACCACCCACCCACAGCCCCAGGGACACACATGGGGGCCCGCAAAGCCATGTGAGTGACAGTAGGTCATGAGCCGCATTTTATTTATTTTATTTTATTTATTTATTTGTTTTCTTACCAAGGCCTTTAGTTCATCCTCATCAGTGTCACTGAAGTTCTCTTGTTCACCTTTCCAAGTGGCTCCTCCCCTTACAGTGGTGAATGTGAGGCTCCCTTACAGGCTGGGGGGATTGGGGGTCTTAGCCAGAGAACGGCCGGTGTGGGCACTCCACGTGGACACCGCAGCGAGCCTGTCCCACGGGAACAGGGGCGGCCAGAGGCCTCCAGTCCTTTTGGCGTTGGGAATTCTCCATTCATGCTCCTTCCTGGCTGCCCAGGTGGGGGTGGGAACCCTGCAGCTCAGAGCCAGGCTGGGGGGAGGGGCAGGAGGGGAGGAAGAGCAGCAGGCCACCTGAAGGGAGGGTGGATGGGCACAGGGGTGGCTCCTGGGGTGAGGCACAGCCCTGTCTTTGGCTCCCCTGGTGAGGAATTCCCACCCCCACCCCCGCCCCTCAACCCTCTCCCCCCCCACCAATACAGTCCCCTAAGCTAGGGGCACCTCTTGGGGTCCCTGAAACAAGGGGTTCTGCCACCCACCCCAGTGCTGCAGGGTCTGGAGGAAGGACAGGGGCAGCCCTGCCTGAGGACAAGGCAGGGAGGGGGCCGGGCAGGGATCTGCCCAGAGAAAAGGCTAGGGAGGAAGAGGACACCAGTCCCAGGAGCTGGCCCACAGCTGAGGCCTGTGAGGAGGAGTACCTGGAGACTCCTGCTTCCTTTGGGGGCTGCCTGGAACCCCAGCCCAGCCCACCCCTCTGTGGCCCCTGGAGCCCACCAAGTGACCAGGACAGTGTGCTTTGGGGTGACGCTAAAGTAGAGTGTCAGGGCTAGGATGAGGGGCAGGGGAGGTGCGACTAAGGTGCTTGTGCTGTAGCTGGGGTGTCAACTCCCCCTTAAACCTTTGCCTCCCCCCCCACACACACACACTCACACTCACTTTCACACTCACACTCGGGCCAGAGAAGGGAGGGCCAGGGTCACAGCCTGATGGAGCACCTCCACCTCCACCTCCACAAACAGGTGCTGGAGGGACCCCCTTCCCACAGGCCTGTGGGGACCACAGAGGTGGGTGAGGCCTCCACGTCAGATTCCAAGGGTCCATTGGGATAGTCCCCTCCCCCACCCCCCACCACCTCTAGCAAGCTCCTGCCTCTGGGAGCCATAGGCTGTCAGACTCAGAAGGGGGTCAGAGGTGAAAAGAGAGGTGAGGAGAGAGACGAGGAAAAGGGGACAAAAAATGTCACATGACACCCAGCGGCACACAGGGGGCTGGGGAGCAAAAAAGAAAAAACAACAACAACCCTCTGGGTCACATGGGAAACTCAACAAAGTCACTGACACTGGAGGAGGCTACAGAGAGGAGGGTTGGAGAGAAAACCCAGCAAACAGCTGCTAATAGAGGCAGGGGGTCCTGCCCCGTCCCCAGGAGCTGGGCTCTGCCAACAGGCCAAGACCAGGGGGACCCTTCACATGCAGCCCAGGCGATGGCCGGGCCTGGGTCCCACCTTGGAAACATGTACCCACACTCTCCATGCACCCACACATCCAGCTACTCCCACACCCATCACCCCACCCTACCTTCCCCGGCCCCCAAGGACCAAAGGGCACATCAGACACAGTCCCATTGGTTTGAAAATAGAAGGAATCTTATAGTTCAAGTAGAGGCCTGGTGCACAAAATTCATGCACGGTGTGTGTGTGTGAGGGGGGGGGAGTCCCTCAGTCTGACCTGCACCCTCTCCAATCCGGGACCTTTTGGGGAATATCCAAATGCCGGTTTAGACCGGATCACACAGAAATTGGGCCTAAACTGACAGTCGGACATCCCTCTCGCAATCTGGGACCACTGGCTCCTAACTGCTCACCTGCCTGCCGGCTTGATCATCCCTACCCACTCTGCCTGCCTTTCTTTTTTTTTTTTTAAATATATTTTATTGATTTTTTACAGAGAGGAAGGGAGAGAGATAGAGAGTTAGAAACATCGATGAAAGAGAGACATCGATCAGCTGCCTCCTGCGCATCTCCCACTGGGGATGTGCCGCAACCCAGGTACATGCCCTTGACCGGAATCGAACCTGGGACCCTTCAGTCCGCAGGCCGACGCTCTATCCACTGAGCCAAACCGGTTTCGGCTCTGCCTGCCTTTCTGATCATCCCTAAACCCCTCTCCCCTGCCTGTCTGATCGCCCCTAACTGCTCTCCTCTGCCGGCCTGATTGCCTCTAACAGCCTCTGCCTCAGCTCCTGCCACAGTGGCTTTGTCCAGAAGGATGTCTGGAAGACATCTGGTCTAATTAGCATATTACCCTTTTATTAGTATAGATATTTCAAGAGCAAAAACAATGTTTTAAAAAGTATGAGCAGGGGATGAGAGCTGGGAGCCCTGCCGTGGGATGGAGTGGGGAGGGACAAAAGGGCAGCAGCCCGCCAGCCTGCTCCCCTGGTCCCACTGCCTCTGTTCTCTTCACTGATTTTAAAGCAAAAGTTCCCCACATTCACACACACACACACACACACACACACACCTGTGAGCCCCCATAAACCTCTCCTCCTCCCCTCAGAGACTTTGGGTCTGTGCCCCTCACCCTGGACCTGCCCCACTCAGGTCTGAGGGGCCTGATGGCGAAGAGAGGCTGAGTACATGGTCGGGGGGGGGGGGGGGGGAGAAGGGCACTGGGCCCACCACCTCCTGCCCCCTTAGGGGGTTTGAGATGCATCCTGCAATGTCTCTGAGCCCAGGTTTCCTCACCTGTCACAGGAGGGTCCCCACCGCCCGGCCCACCCCAACCCCAGGGACAGGGAGAGAAAAGGAGACGGGAAGGTGCTTTGGGAAACGTGGAAGCACTGGGAGGGGGTGGCAGGAGGGTCCTGAGCACCCCGGGGCCCCTGAAAGTCCCAGGGGCTGCCGGGAAGGGTGGCGCAAAGGACTGCCCCTGCCTGGCTGAGGGGAATGGGAAACAATGGCTCCTGGTTAGGAGAGGGGAAGCGAGTACTCCCTGACTGTGCACAAGAGTGTTTGTGTGTGTGTGTGTGTGTGTGTGTGTGTGTGAGAGAGAGAGAGAGAGAGAGAGAGAGAGAGAGAGAGGGAGAGAGCCACCCAGAGCTCCCACCACTGCCACCCTCTCCCAGCCCACTGGGACTGGGGCCAGGGGTGGGACAGACAGCAGCCCCTGACAGAGATGGTGGGTGGGTGGGGTGACAGGAGGGGGAGTGTGACGCCTCATGGAGGGCTGGGTGGGGGTGGCTGGGGGGCCTCGGCTGCGGGCCGGCCTCGCCCTCATGGCGACCTGTTTCACAGGTGCGCTCCACCCCCATCATGGCCGGCGCCCGCCGGCCTGCGTCACTGAGGAAGGGGGTGCGGGTGTCACCCTCAGGCGCTTCCCCTCGGGGACCCAGCTCTTCCCCACGACGCGGCGGGCAGGGGCGCAAATCCATGTCGCTCTCCCTGACGCTCGGAGCCCTGTTCCTGGGGACGCACATGGGGGCCTGTCACCCGCTCTGGCTGCTCAGAGGGGCGCCCTCCTCCCCGCGCTGGGGCGGCGGCGGGGACCGAGCTGCTGGGCGAGCCCGGCTGGGAGAGGCGCCGCCTCTCGCCGCCCCGGAGGCCATTCGGGGTCAGGGGCCACCTGCTCAGGGAGGGCCTCCCCCTTCTGGGCCCCGGGGCCGCCCTCGTCCTGCTGTGCGCGGGGCACACGGCGCAGACCTGCCGGGCCGCTCTCTGCCCTCCCCGCCCGCACCCCCCTCCGCGCCCTCCTCCCCATGATGACACCAGGCTGTCCTGGGACAGGCGCGGAGGGACCAGGGCGGGGCCGCGGGGACACGGGGGGCCGCTCACCGCGCCCCCGGCCGCCGCCGCTGCCGCCCAGACCTCCCCGGTGGCCGGCGGGCGGCCAGGTCCCATGTGGGAAGCGGGGACCTTTCGGCCGCCATGGCCGCCGCTGCCCCCTCCCCGCCTCCTTCTGGCTGCGGCCCCTCCGCCGCTGGGCCGCGGGCTGCGCTGCAGAGTCCGGCTCCGCTGCTCGGGGCGGACACGGGCCCCAGGGCCGCGGGGTGCTGCGGTCGCCCAGCTCCAGGTCGGAGCCCAGGGCTGGGGTCCGGACGGCGGGGCCTCCTGGGCAGGGGCCTGGGAGTGGCCGCTGGGGGTCTCCCTGGAGGCAGAGCTCGGCGCCCTTGGCCCTGACCTGCCGCCTCTGCCCGAAGCCCCGAGCCCAGGAGCCCGCGCTGCTCCCACGGTCACGCTCCGCGGCCGGGCAGCGGCTGAGGACGCGCAGGGAGCACGGGGCCGCGCAGCCCGCAGCTCCACCGCAGCGCTCGCTGGGCTGCGGGTGAACAGGGCCCGGAAGGAGGGGCTGCAGCACCAGGAGGGCGGGTGGGCTGCGAGGCAGGGCCTGTGACCTCCATGACGCACCAGCACGGGCCTGACGCCGCTCACTCAGGCGCCCAGAAAGCTGCTGCCCAAATTCAGGGTCTCCACCTGCAGGGTCTGCGCCCTGGAGGCAGCCGCGCCCAGGCCGTGCTCCCGGGGCTCCTGCGGGCTCCGCAGGGGCAGCTGGGGCCAGACCTGGGTCCGGGGCGCACCGCCCTGTGCCGGGGCCTCAGCCTCCGCCTCCTCCGCGGCCTCACAGCCTCCGCCTCAGCTAGCGACGGCCGCGGTGGCAACGTATCATGGGCCAGGCCGCCCAGCCCAGCGCCCATGAGCGGCAACCTTAGGGTTTGTTCTTGGACTTGAGTTTTCCTCTCAGTCCCCCTGGTGGAGGGGAAGGGCTGGTTCCCGGCCACAGGGCTGCATGTTCAAACCGAGGTCCTTGGGGCAGCAGGCCCTTCCCTGGCGCAGGGGCTGAGCCAGGGGGCAGGTCTGTCCTCCTCAGGACACGTCCCTCCTTCGCTTCAATGAAACGGGGTCTCCTGCTGACCCTGGAATCTGACAAGTTGGAGCAAGCCCTGGGGTCCCCACAGAGCCCCTGGGTTCCTGGTGGATTAGACAGCGGAGCCCTTAGGGGAGCTGCCTGGCCTGGGTTGGGGTGGGGGGGAGTGATGGCTCCTCCCTCCCTCCTGGGCTTTGTGACCCGGCCAAGCAGGTGCCAAGTGGAGCTTTAGAGATGGTCTCTGCCCTGGCTGGTGTGCCTCAGGGGATGGAGCCTAGGCCTGTGGACTGAACTGTCCAGGGTTCCATTGTGGTCAAGGGCACAGGCCCGGGTTGTGGGCTCCATCCCCAGTGGGGGGCGTGCAGGAGGCAGCGGATCAATGATTCTGTCTCATCCTTGATGTTTCTCCCTGCCTCCATCCCCTTCTTCTCTGACATCAGTAAAAATATATTTTTAAAAGGAAAATAAAATACAAGGGTCTCCTTTAAACGACAGGATTTCTTAACTTAAATAATAATAATAATAATAATAATAATAATAATAATAATAGACCTTTTCCAGTCGGTGCTAAAGAGGCGCTCAGCACACACCCCCAGGCTCCCCTCGCTGGGCCCAGCCCCCTTTGCCAGGACGAGGCCCTGCGAGGAGCCCCCTCTCTCCCCGGGGGCTCCCCTCCCTGCGGGTCCACGGTCCTGTGCCAAGTCAGGCGGGGGCTCCCTCCAGCGGGGACTCACTTTCCCACCCGCCCAGACAGGCTGCAGTCGAGCGGCTGAGCGCGGCCCTGCGCCCCGTGTCTGAGCAGGAGGAGGGGCCGCTCCCGCCCCAGGACCGTGTCCTTGTCCTGGGCGCTGGGCGCTGCGCCCGGTTCCCCTCCCGCGGGCTGGGGGCCACGAGCGGGCTGCCCTCCCGGGGCGCCGGGACTGAGGACCGCCCGCGTGAGCCCCCAGAGCGGGTCTGGATGGGGGACCCGCCCAGAGCCCTGCACCGTGTCTCTGGGCCTGGCCTGGGGTCGCCGGCAGCCTCCCCCCCCCCCGCCCCCGCTGCGGGCAGCGGAGACGGGGCGGCGCTGGGGCTGTGGGTGCGGCTGCGGGAGCCCCGCCCCGGGAGGGAGAGAGGCGCTGGGAGGTGCGGGCTCTGCGTGTGAAGCACGCTCCTTCCCGGGTCCCTCGGGTCCAGCGCCGGGAAGGAGATAGGGCCAGGGGGGACCTGGGCTGAGCCCTGGGATGGTGGCCCGGCGTCACGTCCCATAAACTCCTGAGGGAAGGGAAGGCCCCTGCGGACGAAGCCTCCTTCATGGGGACCTGCGTCAGAGTCAGGGGGGCCGCATCCCAGACGCCACGTGCGGGAGGAGCCCCAGGGGAGCGCCCCCCCCCCCCACCCTCGCCCGGCGCATGGCTGCCCACGCATCCTCTTCACCCGGACACTGCCCTGGGGGCCCCACGTGTTCCCATCAGGTCATCGCTGGGGTCGCGGGGCCCGGGCACAGTGAACACGCAGGCAGCCAGGACCTCGCAGGCCCTCGGGGACCTTCACAGCTGGCCTCGCGGCTCCCCCTCCCCCTTCCCCCTCCTTCCCACAGCTACTTCCAGCCAACCCTTTTTTAAAAAATTTTAAAATATATTTCCATTGATTTCAGAGGGGAACTGAGAGGGAGACAGAAACATCCACGATGGGAGAGAATCATGGATTCGCTGCCTCCTGTAGACACCCTCCATCTAGCCTGCAGCCCTGCAGGTGCCTCACCAGGAATGGAACCCTGGCCTCCTGGATCATAGGTCAGTGCTCAGCCCTGAGCCACACCCGGCCTGGCCCCGCGCGGGAGGAGGGGCAGGACCGAGTCCCACGGCCCAGGCCTGCGCTCAGGGCTCCGCAGGGGACAGAGTCTGGGGGGCAGCTCCCTGGTAGAGACTCCCCAGCGCCCTGGGTTTCACTTCTCTCCCATCCGATGTCTGCGCCCCCTTCCTGGAGACTGTGATGCGACACCAAATCTCACTCCCATTGGCTGAGCGGTTTCCAGAGCAGCCGATCAGCGTCCCCGGGGCTCCCGGTTATAACTCCTCCGCGGAAGCACCAGACTCAGATGGTACCTCCGACGCCGAGGATGCGGGTCCTGAGCCCCCCCCACCCTCCTCCTGCTGCTCTCGGGGGCGCTGGTCCTGACCCCCAGCTGGGCCGGTGAGTGCGGGGTCGGAGGGGGCGGCGGTGCGGGGAGCAGCGAGGGGACCCGGCGGGGGCGCGGGGCCGGGAAGGCGCGTGTCCAGCCCCGTCCCTGCCCCCCGTCCGCCCCCCAGGCCCCCACTCCCTGAGGTATTTCAGCACCATCGTGTCCCGGCCCGGCCGCGGGGAGCCCCGCTTCCTCTCCGTTGGCTACGTGGACGACACGCAGCTCGTGCGGTTCGACAGCGACGCCCCGAATCCGAGGATGGAGCTGCGGGAGCTGTGGATGCAGCAGCCGTGGGTGGGGCAGGAGGACCCGGGGTATTGGGAGGAGCAGACGCTGTGGGCCAAGGGACTCACACAGGCTTTCCGAGGGAACCTGCAGACCCTGCGCGGCTACTACAACCAGAGCGAGGACGGTGAGCCGCGCGCCAGGCCCGTCACGACCCCCCTCCCCACGGACGGGCCGGGGTCGCCCCGGGGATCCGGGTCAGGGCGTCACCCCGAGGCGGCGGGACCCGCCCGGCCCCCACCGAGGAGGAGCCCGCGGGGACTTTGACCCGATTTCACTGTTTTAAGTTCAGTCCCCGCGGGGCGGGCGGGGCGGGGCTGAACGCGGGGCGGGGTCAGGGTCTCACACCCTCCAGTGGATGTCTGGGTGCGACCTGGGACCCGACGGGCGCCTGATCCGCGGGTACCGGCAACACGCCTACGACGGGCCGACTACATCGCCCTGAACGAGGACCTGACCTCCTGGACCTCGGCCAACATGGCAGCTCAGATCACCAAGCCCAAGTGGGAGGCGGAGGGTGTGGCAGAGCATGACAGGAGCTACGTGGAGGGAACCTGCATGCTATGGCTGGGCCTTTAACTGGACAAAGGGAAGGAGACCCTGCAGCGCGCAGGTACCAGGGGCCCTGGGGCCGCCCCCTCTCCCCGGGGCTGGGGCTCTTACATGGAAAAGGGCAGGGGTTCAGTGTCAGACACCCCTCCTTGAGGTCAGGGAGGGATCCACCCTGGATGTCCAGTTCAGATACCAGAGTGACGCCCCTCCTTTCAAGGAAAGTTAGGGGTGCAGGGAAACCCCCCTGAAATAACCCATCAGCGGTCCCCATGGGCCATGCAGGGGCTCTGGGACCCACGGGGACCTTCTCTCTCAGGCCTTGTGCGCTGCCCACACCCACTGTGTCGAAGGCCTCACCCCAGCTTTTCTGAGTACATGGCCTCCACCCAGGTCAGGACCAGAAATCTCTTTTCTCCCTCAGAGACCTGCCTCCTGCCCTGGGCTGTGTCACTGTGACTCTAGAACTTTCTAAAGACTAGAAGGTCCTTTCAGCTGCCTCTGTCCAGGCTAGTGTGTGGGCTGTGTGCTCCCTCCCCATGCAGGTGTCCTGTGCCCCCTTCCTGGAGACTCGTGATGCGACACCATGGCGGATGAAAAATTCCCCTCTCCTCCCCTCAGACCCTCCAAAGGCACACGTGACCCACCACCCCGTCTCTGAGCGTGAGGTCACCCTGAGGTGCTGGGCGCTGGGCTTCTACCCTGCGGACATCAGCCTGACCTGGCAGCGTGACGGGGAGGACCAGACCCAGGACATGGAGCTGGTGGAGACCAGGCCTGCGGGGGACGGCACCTTCCAGAAGTGGGCGGCCGTGGGGGTGCCCCCTGGAGAGGAGCAGAGATACACGTGCCATGTGCAGCACGAGGGGCTGCCTGAGCCCCTGACCCTGAGATGGGGTGAGGAGGGGCCGTGGGCACAGAGCCTCTTCTCAGGGCAGCAGGGGCCCTGGGGGACCTCAGTGGGGTCAGGGCTGAGGCCTGGGGTCAGGGCCCTCACCCTCCCTTCCCTTCTCCTCCCAGAGCCGCCTTCTCACACCTTCATCATCATCATGGGCATCGCTGGGGGCCTGGTTCTGCTGGGAGCTGTGGCTGGAGCTGTGATGTGGGGGAGGAGGCGCTCAGGTGGGCAGGGGTGGGGTCTGAGTGTCTGTCCCACTGGGGGTTCAAGCCCAGGTAGACGTGTGTCCCGCCTCATTAATGGGAAGCACCATCCCCACACGTGTGATGGCCAGTGTGGGGCTCTCTGTGCTCACACTTACTCTGTTTGAGGCCCGTGGGAAAATGAGGGACCCACTTATCACCTGATGATGCTGGTGGTGGGGACCCCGTTCCCAGCAGCCCCAGGTCAGAGGGCAGGTCCCTGCTGAGCACAGACCTCCAGGAGGGCGGTGGGTCCTGTCCTCTCACGTGCACTTCCCTCAGGTTTCCTGATCCTGCCCTGGGTCTATACACAGGGTTCTGGAAACTTCTCTGGGGCTCAGGACTAGAGCTTCCTTTAGGCCCTTATGTCCCTGCCTCTCCCTGGTCTCTGACAGGATGTTTTCTTCTCGCAGATGGAAGTAGAGGGAGCTATGCTCAGGCTGCCAGTGAGTATGGAGGGGGGGCCCCTGAGTTCTTGGGACAGTGCAGACGGGACCCATGGGGAACCCCACCCCATAGTTCCTCCTTAGTCTCCTGCCCTGGGGCTCTGACCCTGTCCTGGTGTGTCTCCCCCAGGCAGTGACAGCTCCCAGGGCTCTCATGTGTCTCTCGGCTTCTAAAGGGGAGACCCTGATGTGGGGAGGGGTGGGCAGAGGGGAGGACTGGGTGGTGGGGAGTCTGTGGGACACTGTGAGCATGAAGTGGGCTGTGCGAATGTCAACAGTTACAGCCACTGACCTGAATCTGTTCATGATGATTGTCCTCCACAGCATGAGGCAGCTGCCTTTGGGGACTGAGTGATGGAAGATGTGTTCACGCTCCTACTTCTTGACTCAAGAACCTCTGATTGGGGAGCTGGCCCCGTCCTGCTGTCCACACTTTCCTGTCCAGCAGAGGCGACGCTGCTCCCTCACTATCGCTGTCTTTATTTCCTCATGGGCTGAGCTGCAACTTCCTGCTCCGTATTGAAATGAGGTTTTGGATGTGACCTTGTTTGTTCATTTCTTGCAAAGAAGCGAGCTTGGGACACGGGACCAGCTTTGTGGGCTTAGCGAGGCCGAAGTCGGACCGGCTCCCGAGCACCTTTCACCTGAGAAGGTCAAGGTCCTTTGCAGAGCTTCTGCCACAGGCCTTGTGTGTGTCCTGCTGCACCTTTGTCAGAAATGGTTGTCATCCAGGGAAATCGGTGATGGTTTGTGATGTGCCAGTAGCAAGACTTGTTGGCTCATTGTTCTTACAAGGACCGGTTCCCAGGGGTGCAGGGACCTCCTGTGCGTGGGAACAAGGGAGCAGACAGGAGAGGCGATGGAGAGCAGGCCAAGTGGCCTTTGGGGGTCACAGCTGGGCAGGAGGAGTATGGTGGCTGGATTTCCCTCTCCTGCCCAGACACTGCTGTTCTCCGGATGTGTCTCTCCATTGACAGCCCTGAGGGTTTAGAGAACATCCCAGAAAAATGGCCTCCGCAGGGCAAGCGTTTCTGTCCCCATCGGCCCATCGTTCTGGCTGGGAGCCAGGAGGGTCTTGGAAAGGATGAGCCCACAGGAGGGAGCAGCCAAGATGCAGCAGGAGCGGAGAAACCGGAAGAAGGGGAGAGATGGCCACAGGACTGGCGCTTTTGGGGACACAGAGTGCTCAGCAAAGACCAAAGATGGAGGGAGGGAGGTTTTGGAAATGACCGCGGGAGCTGCTCTGCAAGGCAGATGCGGGAAGAAGAAATCGCAGTGCCTGTGCGGTGAGCCTGCTGTGAGCAGTTCAGAAGCGCTGTCTGTTAATCTTCCTGTATGACTCCGGGCCTTGTCCATTTATCTGTAATTGACCTGAGATGACAAATCAGAAGTCACCTTGGTACCAGTGCTTAGCAGCCAACCATGATCATGAAGGATCCGGCCCACCCGCCGGTCTCCTGCCACCGCTCTCCCAGCCTCCTCTGCGCTCCCACCTGACACGCCAGGCGCGGATTCAAGGAATTCCTTCCCCTCCTGCTTCTTTCTAGAAGGAGAAATGGTAGCTTTTGTGAGTGAGGCTATAACTACTTCATCACTCACATGCTTGCGTGGCATCTGTCAGTTGCCAGGGACTCTGGGAGCTGCCCCTTCAGGGCTGGACTCCTGAGCACGTTTCCTGGTCGGGCCCCTGGAGGGGCATCCCATTTCCCAAAGTGCTCAGCAGAGAGGCCCAGGTCCTGCAGCTGTGGCGGGTACAGTTCTGTGCTTCAGGGTAGTTACTGTATAATCACTGTGTAATGAGCACCACCTAATGTGTGTCACCAAAACATCATATATCTACCCAACTAGACGTAGTATCCTATATAATAAAAGGCTAATTTGCAAATTGAATGAACAGTGGAATGACTGGTTGCTATGATGCACACTGACCACCAAGGGGCAGACTCTCAATGCAGGAGCTGTACCCTGGTGATCAGTGTGCTCCCACAGGGGGAGCACCGCTCAGCCAGAATCCCTGAGCTGGGCTCGAGGCTGGTGAGCGCAGTGGCAGTGGTAGGAGAGGCTCTGCTAAGGATGTCCGACTGCCAGCTTAGGCCTGCTCTCATTCAGACATCCCCCAAGGGCTCCCGGACTGCACAGGACAGGCTGAGGTATCACCCCTGAATGCACGAATTTCGTGCACTGGGCTTCTAGTTTTTGTGTAATTGGATTTCCTAATACTGATATTTGTCATCCCCACAGTAACTGTATTGGTTTTTTTAAAAAAGAAAATGTATTTGAAAATAAAGTCAGATTGAAAATTCAAAATAAAGATAAAGGTGATACCTTGGCCCTGGCCGGGTTGGCTCAGTGGACAGAGCATTGGCCTGATGACCAAAGGGATCCTGGTTTGAATCTTGGCAAGGGCACAGACCTCGGTTGCAGGCTCCTCCCCAGCCCTGGCCCTGGTCAGGGCTCATGTAGGAGGCAGCCAATCGGTGTGTTTCTCTCACATCGATGTTTCTCTCTGTCTTTCCCTCTCTCTTCCACTCTCTAAAAATCAATGGAAAAATATCCTCAGGTGAGGATTAACAAAAACAACCTAATAATAATTACAGCAGAAATAGGGTGGAGAAGAAAGTGTTCCTACATCACAGTTTTGGGGGGTGCTGCCCTCAAGGAGATGGAGAGGGGTTTCTGGGAGTGGGTGGGACCCTCAGAGGGAACCAGGGCTCCTGGGGCTCCTCTTCTCCAAATGAAGGACATTTCCTTACTTAAAAGGAAGACTTTGTCAACTTGTGAGAAGTCTAGAAAGAAGGTTTAAAATGGAATGGTGACTGTCTGCCTTACCTGCCCAGGACAGGGGTTAAGTAGACACTAGACCCCAAATAGAAGAGGCTCTGGGCAGCTCTGAGCCACTTAAAACCAAAACACAGGAAAAGGCAGCGCCTACATGTGAAAGTCTCAGGAATGACCAGGCCTTGGTTCCCATGACTGTGAAATGGAGTGTAACAGGCCTTGGGAATAACCTTCAGATGACATGTTTACTGACTCCATGGAGGTGGTTAAACTGTATTTTCCAAGTTTTTGAAGGTTTCTCTTTCTCTGAAAGAGCTACCCGTTTCCTGTTTTGTGGTATTTCTCCCAAAGCTTAGAGGACATTGGATCCCGCCCTCAGCGGGTCCTGGCGGGAGGGAGGGCAGCTCACTCACTCAGCCTGAGAGGCTCCCCCACGTGACCCTGGGCTGAGGCCTCCCTGGAGGCGGCTGCACCTGGAGCCCTTTTCATTCCTGAGGGTGGGACCTGGCCCCCCAGCCACTAACCACCCACCCACAGCCCCACGGACACACATGTGGGCCCGCAAAGCCATGTGAGTGACAGTAGGTCATGAGCCGCATTTTATTTATTTTATTTTATTTATTTATTTGTTTTCTTACAAAGGCCTTTAGTTCATCCTCATCAGTGTCACTGAAGTTCTCTTGTTCACCTTTTCCACTGGCTCCTCCCCTTACAGTGGTGAATGTGAGGCTCCCTTACAGGCTGGAGCGGGGGAGGGGGGCTTGTGTTGGGGATTCTCCATTCATGCTCCTTCCTGGCTGCCCGGGTGGGGGTGGGAACCCTGCAGCTCAGAGCAGGGGGGGAGCTGGGGGAGGGGTAGGAGGGGGAGGAAGAGCAGCAGGCCCCCTGAAGGGAGGGGGATGGGCACAGGGGTGGCTCCTGGGGTGAGGCACAGCCCTGTCTTTGGCTCCCCTGGTGAGGAATCCCCCCCTGCCCCTCACCCCTCCCCCACCACCAACACACAGTCCCCTGAGCCAGGGGCACCTCTTGGGGTCCCTGAAACAAGGGGTTCTGCCACCCACCCCAGTGCTGCAGGGTCTGGAGGAAGGACAGAGGCAGGCCCTGTCTGAGGACAAGGCAGGGAGGGGGCCGGGTAGGGATCTGCCCAGAGAAAAGGCTGGGGAGGGAGGGGACACCAGTCCCAGGAGCTGGCCCCCAGCTGAGGCCTGGGAGGGGGAGTCCCTGGAGACTCCTGCTTCCTTTGGGGGCTGCCTGGAACCCAGCCCAGCCCACCCCTCTGTGGCCCCTGGAGCCCACCAAGTGACCAGGACAGTGTGCTTTGGGGTAATGCTAAAGTAGTGTCAGGGCTAGGATGAGGGGCAGGGGAGGTGCGACTAAGTGCTTGTGCTATAGCTGGGGTGTCAACTCCCCCTCAAACCTTTGCCTCCCCCCCCCCACACACACACTCACACTCACAACTTGGGCCAGAGAGGGGAGGGCCAGGGTCACAGCCTGATGGAGCACCTCCACCTCCACCTCCACAAACAGGTGCTGGAGGGACCCCCTTCCCACAGGCCTGTGGGGGCTACAGAGGTGGGTGAGGCCTCCATGTCAGATTCCAAGGGTCCATTGGGATATCCCCCCCCCCCCCACACACACACACCACCTCTAGCAAGCTCCTGCCTCTGGGAGCCATAGGCTGTCAGACTGAGAAGGGGGTCAGAGGTGAGAAGAGAGGTGAGGAGAGAGATGAGGAAAGGGGGACAAAAAATGTCACATGACACCCAGCAGCACACAGGGGGGTGGGGAGCAAAAAAGGAAAAAAAACAACAACCCTCTGGGTCACATGGGAAACTCAACAAAGTCACTGACACTGGGTGAGGCTACAGAGAGGAGGGTTGGAGAGAAAACCCAGCAAACAGCTGCTAATAAAGGCAGGGGGTCCTGCCCCGTCCCCAGGAGCTGGGCTCTGCCAACAGGCCAAGACAAGGGGGACCCTTCACTTGCAGCCCAGGCGATGGCTGGGCCTGGGTCCCGCCTTGGAAACATGTACCCACACTCTCCATGCACCCACACATCCAGCTACTCCCGCACCCCTCACCCCACCCTACCTTCCCCAACCCCCAGAGACCAAAGGGCACATCAGACACAGTCCCATTGTTTTGAAAATAGAAGGAATCTTATAGTTCAACTAGAGGCCTGGTGCACAAAATTCACGCATGGTGTGTGTGTGTGTGTGTGGGGGGGGGCGTGCCTCAGTCTGACCTGCACCCTCTCCAATCCGGGACCTTTCAGGGAATATCCAAATGCCAGTTTAGACCCGATCACACAGAAATTGGGCCTAAACTGACAGTCGGACATCCCTCTCGCAATCTGGGACCACTGGCTCCTAACTGCTCACCTGCCTGCCGGCTTGATCATCCCTATCCACTCTGCCTGCCTTTCTGATCATCCCTAAACCCCTCTCCCCTGCCTGTCTGATCGCCCCTAACTGCTCTCCTCTGCCGGCCTGATTGCCTCTAACAGCCTCTGCCTCAGCTCCTGCCACAGTGGCTTTGTCCAGAGGATGTCCAGAAGACGTCCGGTCTAATTAGCACATTACCTTTTATTAGTATAGATATTTCAAGAGCAAAAACAATGTTTTAAAAGTATGAGCGGGGGATGGGCGCTGGGAGCCCTGCCTTGGGGTGGGGTGAGGAGGGACAAAAGGGCAGCAGCAGCCCCCAGCTCCCCTGGTCCCACTGCCTCTCTTCTCTTCACTTACTTTAAAGCAAAACTTCCCCACATTCACACACACACACAGACACACACACACATTCACACACTCACCTGTGAGCCCCCAAAACCTCTCCCCCTCCCCTCAGAGACTCTGGGTCTGTGCCACTCACCCAGGACCTGCCCCACTCAGGTCTGAGGGTCCTGATGGGAAGAGAGGCTGAGTACAGGGTCGGGGGGAGAAGGGCACTGGGCCCACCACCACCTGCCCCCTTAGGGGGGTTGAGATGCATCCTGCAATGTCTCTGACCCCAGGTTTCCTCACCTGTCACAGGAGGGTCCCCACCGCCTGGCCCACCCCAACCCCAGGGGCAGGGACAGACCAAGGAGACAGGAAGGCGCTTTGGGAAACGTGGAAGCACTGGGAGGAGGTGGCAGGAGGGTCCCGAGCACCCCAGGGCCCCTGCGAGACCCAGGGGACTGCCAGGAAGGGTGGTGCAGAGGACTGCCTCTGCCTGGCTGAGGGGAATGGGAAACAATGGCTCCTGGTTAGGAGAGGGGGGCGAGTACTCCCTGACTTGTGCACAAGTGAGTGAGTGTGTGTGTGTGTGTGTGTGTGTGTGTGTGAGAGAGAGAGAGAGAGAGAGAGAGAGAGAGAGAGCGCCAGGCAGAGCTCGCACCACTGCCACCCTCTCCCAGCCACTCCGACTGGGGTGGGGGTTGGGGGGGACAGACAGCAGCTGGTGACCAAGCTGGTGGGTGGGTGGGTGACAGGAGGGGGAGTGTGAGGCCTCATGGAGGGCTGTCTGGGGGTGGCTGGGGGGCCTCGGCTGCGGGCCAGCCTCGCCCTCATGGCGGCCTGTTTCACAGCTGCGCTCCACGCCCATCATGGCCTCACCCGCTGGCCCGAGTCACTGAGGAAGGGGGTGCGGGTGTCACCCTCAGGCGCTTCCCCTCGGGGACCCAGCTCTTCCCCACGACGCGGCGGGCAGGGGCGCACATCCATGTCGCTCTCCCTGACGCTCGGAGCCCTGTTCCTGGGGATGCACATGGGGGCCTGTCACCCGCTCTGGCTGCTCAGAGGGGCGCCCTCCTCCCCGCGCTGGGGCGGCGGCGGGGACCGAGCTGCTGGGTGAGCTAGGCTGGGAGAGGCGCCGCGTCTGGCCGCCCCGGAGGCCATTAGGGTTCAGGGGCCACCTGCTCAGGGAGGGCCTCCCCCTTCTGGGCCCCGGGGCCGCCCTCGTCCTGCTGTGCGCGGGGCACAGGGCGCAGACCTGCGGGGCCGCTCTCTGCCCTCCCCGCCCTCCCCGCCGCATCCCCCTCCGCGCCCTCCTCCCCGTGATGACACCAGGCTGTCCTGGGACAGGCCCGGAGGGACCAGGGCGGGGCCGCGGGGACACGGGGGGCCACTCACCGCGCCCCCAGCCGCCGCCGCTGCCGCCCAGGCCTCCCCCGTGGCCGGCGGGCGGCCAGGTCCCATGTGGGAAGCGGCCACCTTTAGGCCGCCATGGCCGTGCTGTCCCCTCCCGCCTCTTTCTGGCTGCGGCCCCTCCGCCGCTGGGCCGCGGGCTGCGCTGCAGCGTCCGGCTCCGCTGCTCGGGGCGGACACGGGCCCCAGGGCCGCGGGGTGCTGCGGTCGCCCAGCTCCAGGTCGGAGCCCAGGGCTGGGGTCCGGACGGCGGGGCCTCCTGGGCAGGGGCCTGGGAGTGGCCGCTGGCGGCCTCCCTGGAGGCAGAGCTCGGCGCCCTTGGCCCTGACCTGCCGCCTCTGCCCGAAGCCCCGCGCCCAGGAGCCCGCGCTGCTCCCCACGGTCACGCTCCGCGGCCGGGCAGCGGCGGAGGACGCGCAGGGAGGACGGGGCCGCACAGCCCGCGGCTCCACCGCAGCGCTCGCTGGGCTGCGGGTGAACAGGGCCCGGAAGGAGGGGCTGCAGCACCAGGAGGGCGGGTGGGCTGAAGGCAGGGCTTGTGACCTCCATGACGCACCAGCACGGGCCTGACGCCGCTCACTCAGGCCCCCAGAAAGCCGCTGCCCAAGTTCAGGGTCCCCACCTGCAGGGTCTGCGCCCTGGAGGCAGCCGCGCCCAGGCCGTGCTCCGGGGGCTCCTGCGGGCTCCGCAGGGGCAGCTGGGGCCGGACCTGGGTCCGGGGCGCACCGCCCTGTGCCGGGGCCTCAGCCTCCGCCTCCTCGGCGCCCCCACAGCCTCCGCCTCAGCTAGCGACGGCCTCGGTGGCAACTCATCATGGGCCAGGCCGCCCAGCCCAGCGCCGAACCTGCTCAAGCCGCGCCCATGAGAGGGACCTTAGGGTTTGTTCTTGGACTTGAGTTTCCCTCTCATTCCCCCGGTGGAGGGGAAGGGCTGGTTCCCGGCCACAGGGCTGCATGTTCAACCCACGGTCCCTGGGGCAGCAGGCCCTTCCCTGGCGCAGGGGCTGAGCCAGGAGGCAGGTCTGTCCTCCTCAGGACATGTCCCTCCTTCGCTTCAATGAAACGGGGTCTCCTGCTGCCCCTGGAATCTGACAAGTTGGAGCAAGCCCTGGGGTCCCCACAGAGCCCCTGGGTTCCTGGTGGATTAGACAGCGGAGCCCTTAGGGGAGCTGCCTGGCCTGGGTTGGGGGGTGTGGGGGGGAGTGATGGCTCCTCCTTCCCTCCTGGGCTTTGTGATTTAGCCAAGCAGGTGCCAAGTGGAGCTTTAGAGATGGTCTCCTGCCCTGGCTGGTGTGGCTCAGGGGATGGAGCCTCGACCTGTGACTGAACTGTCCAGGGTTCCATTGTGGTCAAGGGCACAGGCCCGGGTTGTGGGCTCGATCCCCAGTGGGGGGCGTGCAGGAGGCAGCGGATCAATGATTCTGTCTCATCCTTCATGTTTCTTTCTGCCTCCATCCCCTTCTTCTCTGACATCAGTGAAAATATATTTTTAAAAGGAAAATAAAACACAACGGTCTCCTTTAAACGACAGGATTTCTTAACTTAAAGGTAATGATAATAATAGTAATAATAATAAAAAAATAATAATGATAAACTTTCTTGCAGTCGGTAGAAGGGGGCATTCAGTTGACATCCCCAGGCTCCCCTCGCTGGGCCCAGCCCCCTTTGCCAGGACAAGGCCCCGCGAGGAACCCTCCCTCCCTGGGGGCTCCCCTCCCTGCGCGTCTCTCAGGCCGGTGCGGGTTAGGCGGGGGCTCCGTCCAGGGAAAATTCACTTTCCCAACCGCCTGGGACAGGCCGCAACCCAGCGGCTGAGCGCGACCCTGCGCCGGGCTGAGGGCCGCCCGCGGGAGCTGCCAGAGCGGGTCCGGGTGGGGGGCCCGCCCGGAGGCCTGCACCGCGTCCCGGGCAGGCCTGGGGTCGCCGTCACTCTCCCCCCGCCCCCCGCAGGCCGTGGAGATGGGACGGTGCTGGGGCTGTGGGTGCGGCTGCGGGAGCCCCGCCCCGGGAGGGAGAGAGGCGCTGGGAGGGGCGGGCTCTGCGTGGGAAGCGCTCCTTCCCGGGTCCCTCGGGTCCAGCGCCGGGAAGGGGATGGGGCCTGGGTGGGACCTGGGCTGAGCCCTGGGATAGTGTCCCCGCGTCACGTCCTATAAACTCCTGAGGGAAGGGAAGGCCCTCACGGACGGAGCCTCCTTTATGGGGACCCCGGGTCAGAGTCAGGGGGGCCGCTTCCCAGATGCCAGGTGCGGGAGGAGCCACCAGGGGAGCGCCCCCCGCCCCCGCGGCCCCGCACCCCGGGCACGGCTGCCCACGCGTCCTCTTCACACGGCCGGTGGGCCCCGCGTGTTCCCATCAGGTCATCGCTGGTGCCGCGGGGCGGGCACAGCGAACAGGCAGGCGGCCAGGACCTCGCAGGGGCTCAGGGGCCTTCACAGCTGGTCCTGCGGTTCCTCCTCGCCTTCCACCCTCCTTCCCACAGCCGCTTCCAGCCAACCCTTTAAAAAATTTTTTATAAAATATATTTCTATTGATTCCAAATGGGAACTGAGAGGGAGAGAGACAGAAACATCCATGATGGGAGAGTATCATGGATAGGCTGCCTCCTGCACCACCACCCCCCAGGCCCCCAGATCTAACCTGCAGGCCTGCAGGTGCTTAACCAGGAATGGAACCCTGACCTCCTGGCCACTGAGGCACACCCGCCTGGCCCATGTTGACTTAAAAGAATGAATGACACAGACGCTAGGATTGCTGTGATTCGGTGAACTGGCTTGCACTTTCTCAAACATGAACGTGAGCTTCTCCTTCAGGAAATATCACCTGGCAGGTGCCAACTGACAGTCCTGTTGTCTTGATAAAATGTCAGCCCCCAAGAGAAAACCAGAATGTTGGAACAGGTGTGTCCCACCACGTGAACTAGACCGCTTCCCGGTGCTGACACGCTTTTCTAGGGGGCTCTGTGGGAACCGCAACACCTGTGAGCTTTGATGACGTGATTAAATGCATCAGCACGGGAAGGTCTCTGGGACTTAGAGACACAAGGCATCACTTTACATCACCTGCATGAGGACCAGAGCCACCCAGCAAGACAGCCCTGGGGACTGTGATAGAACAGAACAGAAATTATTCAACATCCCCCAGCCAGCGGGGCTCAGAGGTTGAACATTGACCTATGAACCAGGAGGTCACAGTTCAACTTTTTCTCAGAGCACAAGCCCACGTTGTGGGGTCCATCCCCAGTGTGGGGCATGTAGGAGGCAGCCGATCAATGATTCTCTCTCATCATTGATGTTTCGATCTCTCTCTTCCTCTCTGAAGTAAAAAATAAATATTTAAAAAAACTAAAACAAGAAGAATATAGGCAATATGGTTTCATGTTTCACTTTGCAAAGCCCTTTCAGAACCTCCCACCTGTGTGGTTGCAGTGACTGTCACAGGTGACCATCCACACTTACCTGGCAAGGTGAGTAACAGCACTGCGCCTGCCCGTTTCTATGAGGCCGCCTATTTCTTACTCTGCTGCAGCCACAATCACAGACAAAACACAGAAGCAAATGTGAAAACCCAGCGTCTCCCAGGGAGATGAGCAAGGATGTAACCTGGGAGCTGGTCCCCTCCTCTCACCTCCCTGTTTACTTGGGAAGTTAGTGTTTTTCATAAAAACATGACTCCTGTTACCATCTCACAGGCAGTGACATGCGACGTGGATTAATAACTGTCTCACCCTGTGTGATCCGTGAGGGTCACTATGATGACGTCACCACACACACAGGTTCTCTGGGCGCCTGCCTGTGTGTGAGGCCGCACAGAGATTCTGACACCAAAACCTTGGAAAGTCCCCGAACAGCACAGCGCCCGGGCCAGGCTCGGGGACAGGGTGACGGCGCCCCGCGCGGGGGGAGGGGCAGGACCGAGTCCCGGGGCCCAGGCCTGCGCTCAGGGCTCCGCAGGGACAGAGTCTGGGGGGGCAGCACGTGTGGGGACTCCCCAGCGCCCTGGGTTTCACTTCTCCTCTCCCAACCTGTGTCGGCGCCTCCTTCCTGGAGACTCGTGACGCGGCCCCACTTCCCACTCCCATTGGCTGAGCGGTTTCCAGGCAGCCAATCAGCGTCCCCGCAGCTCCGGTTATAACTCCTCCGCGGAAGCGCCCGGACTCAGACGGTCCCCCCGACGCCGAGGATGCGGGTCCTGAGGCCCCCCACCCTCCTCCTGCTGCTCTCGGGGGCGCTGGTCCTGACCCCCAGCTGGGCCGGTGAGTGCGGGGTCGGAGGGGGCGGCGGTGCGGGGAGCAGCGAGGGGACCCGGCGGGGGCGCGGGGCCGGGAAGGCGCGTGTCCAGCCCCGGCCCTGCCCCCCGTCCGCCCCCCAGGCCCCCACTCCCTGAGGTATTTCTACACCATCGTGTCCCGGCCCGGCCGCGGGGAGCCCCGCTTCCTCGTCGTCGGCTACGTGGACGACACGCAGTTCGTGCGGTTTGACAGCGATGCTGCGAGTCCGAGGGCGGAGCCAGGGGCGCCGTGGATGCAGCAGCCGTGGGTGGAGCAGGTGTACCTCGGGTATTGGGAGGAGCAGACCCAGATCTTCAAGGCAGCCGCACAGACTTACCGAGGGAACCTGGAGATCCTCCGCGGCCACTACAACCAGAGCGAGGACGGTGAGCCGCGCGCCGGGCCCGTCACGACCCCCCTCCCCACGGACAGGCCGGGGTCCCCCCCACCCCGGAGGGTCCCGGTTCGAGCGTCACCCCGAGGCTGTGGGACCCGCCCGGCCCCCACCCGGGAGGAGCCCGAAGGGAAGTTGACCCGATTTCAATTTCAGTTTTAGATTCAGTCCCGGCGGTGCGGGCGGGGCGGGGCTGACCGCGGGGTCTAGGGACTGACCTCTGAGTGGGGTCAGGGTCTCACACCTACCAGTGCATGTTTGGCTGCGATGTGGGACCCGACGGGCGCCTCCTCCGCGGGTACAGTCAGTGGGCCTACGACGGCGCCGACTACATCGCCCTGAACGAGGACATGACCTCCTGGACCTCATCTGACCTGGCGGCTCAGATCTCCAAGCGCAAGTGGGAGGCGGAGGGTGAGGCAGAGCGTGTGAGGAGCTACCTGGAGGGCCTGTGTGTGGAGTCACTACTTATTTACGTGGAAAAAGGGAAGGAGACCCTGCAGCGCGCAGGTACCAGGGACCCTGGGGCCGCCCCCAATCCTGGGGCTGGGGCTGCTACAAGGAGACAGGACAGGGGGTCAGTGTCAGACACCCCTCCTTGGGGTCAGGGAGGGAGACCCCTGGATGTCTAGGACAGGTACCAGAGGGACCCCCCTCATCTCAGGGACAGTTAGGGTGCAGGCTCTCCTGGGGTGCAGGGAGAACCCCCAGAAATAGCCCATCAGCGGTTCCCATGGACCCTGCAGAGGCTCTGGGACACACGGGCTCCTTCTCTGTCAGGCCTTGTGTGCTGCCCATACCCACTGTGTCTGAGGCCTGACCACAGCTTTTCTGAGTCACGTGGCCTCCACCCAGGTCAGGACCACAAATCCTTTTTCTCCCCTCAGAGACCTGCCTCCTGCCCTGGGCTGTCACTATGACTCTAGAACTTTCTAAAGATTGGGAGGTCTTTCCAGGTGCCTGTGTCCTGGCTGGTGTGTGGGCTGTGTGCTCCCTCCCCCACCCCAGGTGTGCTGTCCACTCTCAGGATGGTCACATGGGCGCTGCTGGAGTGTCAATGGTGGATGCAAAGTTCCTTCATTTTCTCCCCTCCCCTCAGACCCTCCAAAGGCACATGTGACCCATCACCCCGTCTCTGAGCGGGAGGTCACCCTGAGGTGCTGGGCGCTGGGCTTCTACCCTGCGGACATCAGCCTGATCTGGCAGCGTGACGGGGAGGACCAGACCCAGGACATGGAGCTGGTGGAGACCAGGCCTGCGGGGGACGGCACCTTCCAGAAGTGGGCGGCCGTGGTGGTGCCCCCTGGAGAGGAGCAGAGATACACATGCCATGTGCAGCACGAGGGGCTGCCTGAGCCTCTGACCCTGAGATGGGGTGAGGAGGGGCCGTGGGCACAGAGCCTCTTCTCAGGGCAGCAGGGGCCCTGGGGGATCTCAGTGGGGTTGGGGCTGAGGCCTGGGGTCAGGGCCCTCACCCTCCCTTCCCTTCTCCCCCCAGAGCCTCCTTCTCAGACCTTCATCTTCATCATCATGGGCATCGCTGAGGGCTTGGTTCTGCTGGGAGCCGTGGCTGGAGCTGTGATGTGGGGGAGGAGGCGCTCAGGTGGGCAGGGGTGGGGTCTGAGTGTCTGTCCCACTGGGGCTTTAAGCCCAGGTAGACGTGTGTCTGCCTCCTTCAGGGGAATCACCATCCCCACGTGTGTGATGGCCAGTGTGGGGCTCTGTGCTCACACTTACTCCTTACTGAGGCCCGTGGGATAATGAGGGACCCACTTATCACCTGATAATGCTGGTGGTGAAGACCCCATGTCCAGCAGCCCCAGGTCAGAGAGCAAGTCCCTGCTGAGCCCAGACCTCCAGGAGGGCGGTGGGTCCAGTCCCCACACATGCACTTCCCTTAGGTTTCATAATCCTACCCTGGGTCTATACACAAGGTTCTGGAAACTTCTTTGTGGCCCAGGACTAGGGCTTCCTTGGGACCTCATGGCCCTGCCTCCTCCCTGGTCTCTCACAGGATGTTTTCTTCCTGCAGGTGGAAAAGGAGGGAGCTACGCTCAGGCTGCCAGTGAGTATGGAGGGGTGACCCCTGAGACCTTGTGACAGTCCAGATAGGAGCCATGGGGGACCCCATACCCTTAGTTCCTCCTTAGTCTCCTGCCCTGGGGCTCTGACCCCGTCCTGGTGTGTCCCCCTCAGGCACTGACAGCACCCAGGGCTCTGATATATCTCTCTCACTTTCTAAAGGTGAGACCCTGCCTTGGGGAGGGGTGGGCAGAGGGGAGGACTGGGTGGTGGGGAGTCTGTGGGACACTGTGAGCATGAAGTGGACTCTGAGAATGTCACCAGTTACAGCCACTGACTTGAATCTGTTCATGATGTTCATCCACAGCGTGAGGCAGCTGCCTTGTGGGGACTGAGTGATGGAAGATGTGTTCACGCTCCTACTTTGCTGGGGTGACTGGCAGACCCTGAGCGACGGATGAATGATGGCTCTCACACATTTTCTGTGAAAGGGAGGCTAAGGCACTACTTGGCTATCACCGCCAAGTAGCCCTGCTCACCTGCCTCCTTTGGCCTTTATTGTCATAACCCCTTGAACTAAAATTAATCTGCAGATACAATCTGCAGGGTACGCATCCTTGAGAAAGCTCCTGCTTCTACAAGGTCGGGTCCAAAACACTGAGCATAGAGATTCTAGCAGAACACCCTGGGGGATAGACTTGTTTCAACAAGTCCAGGTAGGGGCTGCCGCGTTAGGCAAAATCCCCTCAGAGGCCCCCACCTGTCGCAGAATCCTCCTCATAGAATTCCAACCCCGTCCCGTGCTTCCCCATACCAGTTCCTGACTCAGGAACCTCTGATTGGGGGACTGGCCCAGCCCTGCTTCCCACACTTTCCTTTCGGCAGAGGCGGGCTGGGCCCTCCCCATCCCTGCCTTTACTCTCTGGTGCTCTGGGCTGCAACTTCCTGCTCCGTATTGAAATGAGGTTCTGGATGTGACTTTGTTCTTTTCTTGCCATGAAGGGTTGGTGGGTAAATTAAAAGAGAAGATTCTAATTTTGAGGGGAAATAAACATCAAGAACTTTCCAGAGCTCATGTGTTTGCCATGCAGAACCTTGTCCCCAGTAAGGACAGGAAGGGCTCTGAGGACGGGGCGTGGTCGGGGCCTGTGCCCAGGTGGTGCTCAGTGCATCGTGGGCTTTGACATGGTCACTCCTCAGCTGGGTCACCTCTCTGATCCTCTGACCTTGTCCCTCAGTAGAACCTTGTCCCACGAAGACCTGTGGTCACAGGGACACACATCCCCCGGGCCTTGTCACATGTCCTAATGCAGCGCATCTCCAGGACCCTGGACAGCGACGCCTTCCTGGGGTTGGTCAGCCTGGGTCAAGCCAGGAACCTGCCCCCAGCACCCATCCTCTGAGTGTTTGTTGTTTCTTTGCTTTTGTAGATATTATGCCTGTTATTATTCTCATGTGTGAGTTATGGTCTCATTATCTGGGTGTCCCCCATTTCAAAGCAAAAGGGTACCTGTTACCCGTCATTGTCCCGCAGGCCCAGGGGTCCCTGCACACAGGACTCTGTGGTTGGAGAGATGCATTTTCAGGCTCCTCCTGCTCTTGCCTCCTTCTAGGGCCTGAGCCCTCCAACCCTCTGATCAGCTTGGTCTTTCTGCGGACCAGCCCCCACCCTGAAGCCTCCAGGACCCTCAGCCAAGGGCCATCTCATCAGCGTCCCAAGACACTTGTCACTCAGGAGATGCCCAGGCTTTTAGGAGCTCAGTGCCAGGCACCGGGAGCAAAGAGCACTTTCTCTTACCCCACAGGTCTCAGCCCACAGATCCACTAATAACCAAAGTGTCCCACTAGTTAAGGATGCTGGCACCTTACTAGAGTCTCACTCACTCGTGAACAAGAATCCAGTCCATCCTATTGAGGATGGTTACATGGTCCATACATTTATGAAAATTGCCCAACAGTTTTAGTGAGAGGGGAAACTCAAGTTCAGCCACAATGTGACATTGGTGCCCACCTCCCAGGATAGTAAAAATGAAAGAGTCAGACAAAGTTAATTGTTAGCACGAAGTTGGACTCATTGTATCTCTCATATATTCCTAGTGGGAGAGTAAGTTTTTTCAAATACTTTGAAAATGGCTTGGCAGCCCTCACTACCAAACACTCGCTCACCCAATGCCCCAGCATTTCCACTCCTGGTTGTATCCCCAATAGACACACAAATGTGTGCAAAACATATGAAGAATTTATTCACAGCTGCACAGTTTGCAAAATCTGCATGTGAGACAAATGCACATGAGCAGTAGCGGAGAATGTGAGTGGTGTGTTCATAGACTAGAACCCTCCCAGCCCTGAGAGTGAACACGCTACAACCACAAGCGCCAGTGGGACAAGGATGGGACCTGATGTGGAGAGAGAGCAGGTGCAGAGAGGCTGCCACTGTGACATTTCATTCTCTCAAAAGCTGACATAACTCACCTGTGGTGTAGAAACCAAGGTCATGGTGAGTTGTATGGGGGCAGTCAATGACCAAATAAGACATGAAGAGGGGCGTCTGGGGTGCTGGAATGTTCTGTGGGTGTTGTTGACCCCACCTTCACCCTGGGAACATCCACTGAGCACTTAGCATTTGTCTCCCTCTCGCTCTGGGTGTGCTCCTTTGTCTTCTCATCTATTATGTAAATTTTCTCTTTCTTATTTCACCCAATTTCCCATCTCTCCTAGTTTATTTCTCTATTTTAAAGAATGTTGTGGGTATCTCTTCCTGTCCTAATTATTATTCTCCCCTAAATCCTGTCTGTGTGTCAGGAATAATTCTTTGTGAGGAGATCCTCAAAAAAGAAATGGGTGGGGGAAGAGGAGGAGGAGGAGGAGGAGGAGGAAGAGGAGGAGGAGAAGGGGAGCTAGTGACTGTCTAGTGAGGGACAAAGAGCATGAGTGTGGGTGACTAAGGAAGCACATCATGGTCCCTATGGGGTCGTGTGGACATTAGGGACTCCCAGGATTCTGAGCAGGTTGGCACAGCTCACCTGGGACAGTCTCCATGTTTAACATCCCTGGGGCCTCCGTAGGAAGGACCATGGCATTTCCCTCAGGAGAGAGACAAGCCTCCTGCCCCGGTGGAGAGGCTCAGCCTGGGCCCATCCTGGTGTCAGCCTGACCTTGGGACCAGGGGAGCCCTGAGGACGGTGCCCACTTGGGAATGGTGTGTGATTGTGCAATGAATGGAGGAGGAGGGACGTGATGCAGCCGTGGGTTTCAGTTCACCCCAGAGAACAGCTTTGACTCGGCACTTAGACCCGACTGCAGGGAGCACAGGCACCTTTTCCTGCCCATTGTTCAACTGCTCATCAAAACCATCTGGTTAATTGCCAAATTACCAATAACCCTACAGTGGCTGGTAGATATTGGATTGGATGGGTGGATGGATGGATAGATGTGTGGGTGGATTGATAGATGGGTGAATGGATGGATGGATGGATTGATGGATGGGTGGATGGGTGGATGGATGGTTAGATGGATGGATGGGTGGATGGATGAATGGATGGATGAGTGGATGGATGGATAGATGGGTGGATGGATGTCTCCTGTCCTCTTCGGAGACATCCCGGACTCTCCATGCAGACAGTCCATGCTCCATCCTGTTTCAGGCCAGCTCTAAGGAGCTGTTCCCAGCATCCATCCATCCACCCACCCATCCATGCATCCACCGACCCACCCATCCATCCACCCACCCATCCATCCATCCACCCATCCACCCACCCACCCATCCACCCATCCTCCCACCCATCCATCCACCCATCCTCTCATCCATCCATCCATCCATCCATCCACCCATCTATCAATCCACCACCCATCTATCCATCCATCCACTCATCCATCCATTCATCCATCCATCCATCCATCCATCCATCCATCCATCTATCCATCCATCCATCTAACCATCCATCTAACCATCCATCCACCCACCCACCCATCTATCCATCCACCCTTCCATCCACCCATCCATCCACCCATCTACTCATCCATCCATTCCTAATATGTAGTGAGGCCTCAGCGCCAGGCTTCCTGTCGGCCTGCTGCTTGTGTAATGGAAACAGACAGAACACCCTCTCTTCAGCCTGGCTGGTGTGCTCATGGGTGAGGGGGCGCCATGCACCAAGCGGTCCCAGGTTCCATTCCCCATTAGGGCACATACCATGGTTTCTGGCTTGAGCCCCAGTAAGGAGGCCTGCAAAAGCAATCGATCCATGTTTCTATCTCCCTCTCCCTCTCCCGTCCTCTCTCTCTAAAAATCTTTAAAGCAAAGATTTAAAGACACAACTGAAAACCCCAGCTCTCCTGATGCGCACAGTGTGACAGGAAGGACGGGGAATGATGGGAACGCGCACAGCAGTGACTCCCATGGGCTGTGCTCCTGGCATCTGTGGCCCGGGAACCACAATCCCACAGTCACAGCCTTTCCTTCTCCTGTTCTGCGGGCTGACTGCGCTCAGCGGCCCCTCTTCTGCTCCATGTGACATAGGCTGGTGCGGGGTCATTGGAGGCCAAGCCGGACCAGAAGAATCTAGACGGTCCCTGACTGGGCAGCAGCTGGTGCTGGCTGCAGGCTGGGAGGTCTCTGGGCTGTGAGGTGGGTGCTGCTCCCAGCTGGGCCCTGGGCTCCAGGGGGCGTGGGCCAAGGTCACAGGTCAGACCCACAGGCCCCTCATGTCAGACCCACAGGCACCTCATGTCAGAACCACAGAAGTCAGGCTCTGTCACCTCCATCCTGTTCTGGTCCCCAGAGCTGGTCACAGGTCCCAGGGGAGGGACGCCCACCTGTGGGAGGGGTGGGCGGACCCATCACAGAAGAACAAGTGGGAGGGGATAGTGTTGAATCATCTTTGGAAAAACAAAACCCAAAAACCTGCACAGTGAGTGGAAGTGAGAGAAGAAATGGAGAACATTTTAATTAAAATATGTAACTAATGACTGCAAAGGGGAGGGAGAGGCGCACTGTCAGCAGGTGGGGAGGGGGGCACCCTGAGGGCATGTGCGGCCTGAGGAGGTGAGGGCTGAGCCAGGCGGGTGTGTGAGGGCAGAGCCTCCCAGGGCTGCCCTGTGCCCACAGCCAGGCTCTGAGGGGCAGGCACTGAGCTGGGCGGGAAGGGAGGGCCGACTCTTTAGAGAGAGGGCAGGAAAGAGACTGCGGGAGAGAGACCCCTCTCCTGCTGGCCTCCTGCCCCCTGATGGGGAGGGATCTGCTCCTGGGGGAGCCTGTCTGGGAGCCTGCGCACTGTGGGGGGAGGGGTGGCGTCCCACGATCTGAACCCCCACCTGGGGCCGCGGCTGACGGTGCTGATGGTCAGAGAGCCTGGGGGACGGTCCCCTGACACAGAGGCTGCTGCCCTGACGGGCCGCCCAGCGACTAGAGCGCCGCCCTCGGGCAACAGAGTCCTGGGACGCTGGTCCTGAGCTAGGGCCGCCCTGGGCACAGACTCCTCCCTGCAGAGGGCACCAGTCCCCGTGTCTCTCCTTCCTGGGACCTTCCTCCCTTTCCTCCTCCCCATCCCTCTCTCTTCCTCTCCTCCTCCCTCCCTGGGCTGGAGAAATCACTGGGTGTATGTGTGTGTGTGTGTGTGTGTGTGTGTGTGTGTGTGTGTGTGTGTGATCTCATGTGAGTGTCCCTCCTGTGCCTGTGGGGAGGTGATCACACCTTCAGCGCCAATAAAGACAGGACAGAGCAGGGTGGGCTGTGGGCACAGCGCTGGCTTCCTCACCGCCCATCCTCCCCGCGGGGCTGCAGCCAACTCCGAGGACCGTCCGCTCCGACGCGAGGGCGAGGGTGGGGGTGGCGGGGGGGGGGGCGAGCTGCCGCGTAAGCGCCTGCAGCCCGGGGGCCCGGAAGGGGCAGCGGAACCCGGGTCCCCCCCAACCCTCTCCCGGGAGCCCCTGGCGTCCCCTCAGCCCCGCCCCCAACTCCGACCTTGACCCCGACTCAGGCTCGTCGCTGCCAGGGGCCTCCCCGGCGTCCGAGGGATCGGCCGAGGGGCAAGAGCGGCGGCGCTGGTGGCAGGAGGTCCCCGGGGTGCGGGGGGCCCCGGCCCCAACCTTAGCCGCCAGCAGGGTGGGCGCAGGCCCAGCTCTCCCCGCGGCGCCCGGGCCGCGTCCCCAGAAGGGCTCCCGCCGGGACCCCGCGGCCGCCCCCGCTGCTCGCTGGGCGCCGGGTCTGGGGGCTGTGCGCCCCGGGACCCCGGACGCCAGCGGATCCGACCCGAAGCCGGACTCCCCTCCCTCCCAGCCCGCCCCGCGGCCCCGCCTCCCCCAGCGCTGACCTCCGCGCGGGGCCCCTAAGCCCCCGACAGGCCGAGGCCCAGGAGCCGAGGAAGGACGGCGGACCGCGTCCCGGACGCGGGTGGAGGGACGGGCGGGTCCCAGGAGGGACAGTCGGGCGGCCGGGGACCCGCAAAGGAGGCGGCGCGGCTCCCAGCAGCTCTGTGGGTCTGAGTCCTGGGCGGGTCCTGCCCGCCGCCCCCTCCGGGAAGGCTTCCTGGGTCGCCCTGCGCCCCGCGGGGCCCCTCGCGTCCCGGGCGCTGTGTCCCCAGAGGCGGCGGGTGCCGGGAGCGGCGTGCGCGGTGCTGTCTCCAGGGACGCGCAGGGGACGGGCCTGCGCTGGGCGATGGCGAGTCCCAGAGCCGCGGGCGGTGACCCAGAGCAGGAGCCGCTCCGTGTGGAGGGGAAGGGGCTTCTCCCCAACAGAGTCACCCCCTCCCCAAGTCGCCGCGCGCCTGGGGCCGCCCTCCTCTCGGTCTCACAGCGGGAGGCCTGTTGGAGGGGCCGCGGCTGCGGACACCCCTGCCTCCCTCCCTCCCCCTCCGCCCTGTCCCCCTGGGAACCCGCCCCGGCCCCTCGCAAGGCCACCAGCTCTGGCTCCCGGGGAGCCCCCTCTTTCTGAGAGAGAGGGAGGGGCTCCCTCCTGCTGAGCACAGTTTTCAGTGAGAAAAGGAGCCGCACTGACCAACTGTCCTGATCCCAGAGGGGGAGGCCATGGCCGCACACACAGCCCGGAACGCGCAGGGTCCTGCGAAATGGGTGCCTGTGGGGTCAGTGCCTGAGGCTCACACTCAGGGAGAATGCACTTCAATTATGGGGACCACACACACATTATAGAGAAAACAAACCACACCCCCACTTTAGAGCCTTGAGGTTGGGCGCTGGGAGGCGTGGCTTTTGGGGTGAACATGCCCTTTGCTGCCCCTGTTGGCGCCCGAAGGTGTGGCTGCAGGAGCCGCGTCCCTCCCGCGGGGGGCGCTCTGCACAGGGAACTCGCCACAGGCCCGCGACTCAGGTGAAGCTTTAAAGGCCCAGGAGCTCCGGGCGGACGCTTCCCACTCAGCTCCCGGGCTCCTCACACTAAGGTCCCCGCAGGCGGGAGCTGCAGGAGGCAGATGGGGGAGCGGGTCCGAGGCCCCAGCTCCACGGGGGTCATGGCAACGGGGCCCCAGCTCCCCCTCCTCCGCCCGCAGACTCCCTGGGGGAGAAGCAACCAGGTGTGGGGACCAGAACCCCAAAGGGAAGATGAGCCTCCTGCTCTTCCCGCAGACAGAGCTGGGGACCCGGAGCCGCGTGCAACCCGCGGAGATGCCCGCACCTCCCTCCTGGGAGGGGCCCCCGCGGGTCGGGGCCCAGGAGGAGCCCCCCAGCACCAGGCCCGGCTCCTGGGCCGCTGGTCCCGCTCTGGGGCCTGAAGGGGGACAGCGCCGCCCCCGCTGCTGCGCTCAGGGCTCAGCAGGTGTGAGGTCCGCCCTCTCCTGGGACCGTCCTCAGGGCGAGGCCTTTGGGGGGAAGCCGGGCTGGGCCCCGGGCGCCACGGATGGGAACCCGGGCCGCGGGCGACCCCAACTCAGCGTCTCACACAAACGGGGGCACAGGGTGACCCTCCCCCTCGGGGCTGTGGGCACGTGGGGAGGAGTCGCCTCAGCCCTTCCTGCCTCTCCACCCACAGGCCCTGCTCAGCGCCCAGAGGATGGGTCCTGGGAGCTGGCAGGGCCCCTGGGGTTTGTCCTCGTCCCGCCCGCGGGGGGCGCTGCAGACTCTCCCTCCTGGGGGACCTGGGAGCCTGGAGGGACTGAGCTGTGGTTTGATGGTGAAGGGACCTGCCCCTGGCTGTCCTCCTGCGCTCTGGGCCCGGCAGCCTCCTGTCGCAGAACATTCTGGAACGTGGCAGCCGCTCCCCTGCCTGGAGGGCAGAGCCATGGCTGCCCCTGAGGGACAGGGAGCCAGTGAGAGGGGAGCCAGCGGGGCTCTGAGCAAACCCCTGGGCCCCACCCCAGCTCCAGCGCCTCCTGCTCCTCTCTGAGCTTCTCCTCCCCGTCCCCCCGCCACAGCACCCCTCCTGGTGCCTCGTGGGTTTGTGCTGAGGAGTCAGTTTGACCCTCCATGTGGGCCCAGGGGGTGAGTGCCTGAGATTCAGTAAGGCTCCCCTCCCCTAGTTACCATGGTGACAGGGGTAGAGCGTTTACATGCATCCCATTCTGTGCTCTTATAAACCACAAAAGAAGAAACAGCTTTCAATGTGTATATATTCAGGACACGTCTGACTATCTTCTTTGGATAAATGCCTAAAAAAGAAATTTCTGTATCATAATGTAAGCACATTTATTATTTCTTTAAATATATTTTTATTGATTTCAGAGAATAAGGGAGAAGGAGAGATAGAAACATCAATGATGAGAATCATTGAACAGCTGCCTCCTCCACGCCCCCTACTGGGGATGACGGTGGCCCCCAGGGCATGTGCCCTGAGGGGAAATCATACTTTGACCTCCTGGATCATAGGTCGATGCTCAACCAACTGAGCACACCAGTTCCGGGGAATGTGAGCACATTGAATTGCTGAGACTTTTTGCAAAAGCTTCCTTTAGAAATTGTGTCCATTCAATTCCTTCCGTCTTTACCACAGTGTGTTTCCCCTCCTTCTGGCCGATACTCCCATCATTTCCTTTCTTCTTTCCCAAACCTATGGATTTTAATTTAATTCCTATTTTTCTTATTCCACATTCTCATTATTGTTCACATGTGTTTATTACAAATATAGTTGTTTCACATTCCCATTTCCCCTTTTCCACGTTGTTGCCTCATGTGCGTTCCTTGTGGATGGGGTGGTGGATGCTGTTAGATATTGGACTTCAGAGAGAAGGAGAAGCAGTCCCCACGGGAACTGGTCTGACACACGAGGCCTCAGTGCTGTCGGGAGCTGGCCCGGAGCTCACAGCTGGGCCGGGTTCCTCTCCTGTTGGACACAAGTCACCTCTCAGAGCGTCACCCTCAGACCCGGCCACCCTGAGGCCCTGACAAGGGAGACAGAGCAACACCCACTCCCTGCGTCTAAACACAGACACACACAGGGCCCCGCGCAGCTCCCAGAGGAACACACAGCTCCCTGCGCTGGCTCCTGGCAGCGAGGCTGCTTCTCCCCAGCGGCCCCTCCACCCTCACTGCAGGCAGCGTGTCCCTAGATGGTCACTGAGCTGCCCAACCATAGAGCCGCCCCTCCTGACACCACCATCTAGAGCAGCCTGCTCCCCAGACCCTCTGCCAGTCCGCCCATCCAGAGCCCACATCCTAGATGTGTCGTCTCTCCCTCCTTCCCACTAGGATGCCCCAGGGTCCCCGTGGGATGCGTTCTCCCTCCAGCAATGATGACCAACCCACCTCGCCTGCCCACAGGGAGTCTCCTGGGCTTTGGCTGAGGAACACTGGTCCACGGGACCCTTCCCCTGTCAACATCTTTGTGCGTCTCTGAGTTTGATTCTGGCCCTGAGTTTGTATCTCTCGAGTGTGAGGTTGACATAGAAAAGTTTCATGTTTTCCTTCATGGATTTTCATCTTTGGGTCTTGGTTTGAGAAATTCTCATTACACAACTGTAAACGCTTCATATATAATTTCATCTGGGGGGAGCATTCCAAGGGCGAAGGGAAACAGGATTGTTAGAATACTGGGGGAAATTAAGGGGAGGAGCTATAGGTAAGGGATTCTAGGGTGGAATCTATAGGTGACGTCCTCTGCTTTATGTTCTCTCAGTATGTGCGGGGCCTACAGGGAGCTGCTGTCTGTTGGGTTTAATATCCATTTTCTATTGCGGTAAAGCTCTGTGTGCCTGCTCATGTTCACCAGGGGAACAAACACAACACCAAGGGTCCCAGGAGATGGACACAGGATGGCTGCAGTGAGGAGCGTTAGTGAACCCTTCACCCTTAGGGGCTAACTCACATTTGAGTTCATGCCTGTGCAACTCAGTGCTAAATGTGTATTAATTACACTCTCCTGGCAGCTGTGAGTGAGAGTGTATTGAGACCCACATATACAACTGAAGTCAGTGACACATGAAAACCCATGGCTTCCACATGAAGACAACTGTCACCTCCATCCATCTATGAGCCACACGGTGCCCTGTGCGGGCAGAGACTGGAAACTAACAGCATTTAGCAGGGCGCTGTCTCATGTGGCAGCTCCATGACCCACATGGCGGCTGAATTAAATGTCCATGACATGCAAGTCCCCCTGCTCGGCACAGGACCCACGCGTGAAGGGCTCAGTGGCCACAGCAGCTGGTGGCTGCCATGTAGGAGGAACCGACGCAGAGCGAGTCCTCGCTCACAGAATGTCCTGCTGGACAGACTGCTCTGCACAGGGTCAGGGCCTCAGGTCAGAGCACTCGGCCCATTTGCATAAAAGGGCCCGGCCTGGTCGGTGCAGCCAGTGGGGTGAGCGCTGTCCTGGTCACTGAAAGGTTTCAGGTGTGACCCTTGGTCAGGGCGTGTAGGGGAGCCAACCAATCAGGGCTTCTCTCTTGCATCCACGTTCCTCTTTCTCCCTCTGCCTTCCTCTCTCTGTAATGTCAATAAAAACATATTTTTAAAATTGAAAGGAATAAAATAAAGGGCCAAGATGGCTTCTCCTACAGACACGTCAGGTTTCTGTCTGGGATGTGAGCGCACACTCAGCTGGGGTGGAGAAAGCACATGGGTGTCTGTGGGCCTGGTGTCTTCAGGCACAAACTGCTCCCTGTGCCAGAGGGGACACGCCTGTCCCTCCCCTTCCCTCCCAGGCTGAGTGTCAGGGCCAGCCTGACAGGGTCGAGCCGGGCTGAGGCAGGGAGGTGGGAATTGAGAAAAGAAAGAAAGACAGGAAAGCAGGGTCAGGAGGACTCCAGCTCTCTCAATGAACTGAAGCGAGTTTATTAGCTATACAATCCTATTTATACACAACACACTGAATAGGAGGTCTGTCAAGAGGAATGTATTCTTTGTTCCTCTTAATCTCTAAGGAAGAGACACAGCAGAAGGACAAGTTCTCAGTACAGCATATCTCAGTAAATAGGTACAGACTTCTTGGCAAGCTATGAAAGGCTGTTCTCATTCTACAAATGTTACTCCCATTCTACTGATAATCGCCATCCAAACAAGTCTGGGAAAACTGTGTGGGTAAGGGTCCCAGCCTTGCTAGCCCCTGTAGGTGCAAGGACCTTGCCAGCTTACATCTGGCCCCCAACAGCTGAGGACACTCCCTGTCGGATCTTCAGGAGCTCTCTTCTAGAAGGTCCCAGGGGCAGTGCTGTGAGCTCAGTTTTGGGGTGCAGGGATCCCCCCTTATGCAGAGGGATTTGGGGAAGAGAAGAGGAGGGAAAGGCAGGGCCAGTTGTGATTCTCTCCCTGGTTTATCCAGAACAACCTTTCTCAAAGTGTGGTCTGTGGAACCCTGAAGTATCGGAGAGCCTTTCCCGGGATGTAGGGGGTCAGCACTGTTGCAGGAGATGAAGGACATCCTCGCCTTTTCACTCCGCTGACATGGGCGCTGAGGCCAAGCTCAGCACGAACGGGCTGACACCCGACCTCCATGGTCCTTCCTCTTCCCCAGCCCTGACCTGCAGAGAGAAGACAGACAGACAGAGAACAAAACCAGTTTCTCTTTTAAACGACACGACACGATTGAAGGAGGTGAAATTATTATCATTACTGAAGCCTCATCCTTCCATCCACATTTTTAAAACATCGTGACCTCCGGTGGAGATGCCCCAAAGGTGAACGCGGTGCCTGCATCGCCCACAACCACAGGACAATGACCACCACCCTCCCCACAACCAGCACTCAGAGCCGCCTGGAATCTACCCAACAGGATCCTACAGCAGCCACAGACTCAGCCACAGAGAGCAGACTGCTGGCTGCCGGAGGGCAGGGGAGGGACTGGGCACAGCAGGTGAAGGAGGAGGAAACACCACATGGTCCTTACAGTGTGGTCATGGGGAGGAAATGTTCAGTACAGGGAAAACAGTCAATCACATTGCAACAACTACATGTGAGGTCACATGGTACTAGATGTATGGGGGCGATCACTGTGTAAGTTATAGGAATGTCTAACCAGAGTTGTACACCTAAACTAATACAATATTGTACATCAACTATATTTGAAATATTAAAAGTATTTTTAAATAGAAGATATATGTATCTTGCATTCATTACGCAAATGGAATAATTTCTTAACTGTCTTTAATAAAAATGGAGGATTAAAAAAACCCTTATATGATGACCTGGGAAGTACATTAAAAATATTTCTGCCACATTCCCAAGTCGCATGTACCAGGAGATCATGTGTGTGAGCAGGGTAGCCTCGTTCACATGGGACCTCATGTTTACATTTTTAAAAAATTGAGCCCTAGCTTGTTTGTCTCCATGGATGGAGCATAGGTCTGTGGACAGGGCCTGGAATGTGGTCTCAACTACCAGTAAGGGGCGTGCAGGAGGCAGCAGATCCATGAATCTCTCTCATCCTAGATATGTCTATCCCTCCCCCATCCTCTCTGAAATCAATAAAAAATATATTTTAAAAATTTGATTTCAGAGAGGAACTGAGAGGGAGGCAGAGATGGAAACATCCATGATGGGAGAGAATCATGGACAGGCTGCCTCCTGCATGCCCCCCACTGGGGATCTAGCCTGCATCCCAGCAGGTGGCCTCACCAGGAATAGAACCCTGACTGCCTGGTTCATAGGGCAATGCTCAGCCACTGAGCCACACACAGCCTGGCCCATGTTTACTTAAAAGAATGAATGACACAGACACTGAAATTCCTGAGGTTTGGAGAACTGGCTCACACTTTCTCAAAAATGAGCGTACCTTCTCCCTTCAGGAAATATCACCTGGCAAGTGACAACTCACCGTCCTGTTGTCTTGATAAAATGTCAGCCCCCAAGAGAAAACCAGAATGTTGGAACAGGTGTGTCCCACCACGTGAGCTAGACCGCTCCCCAGTGCTGACACTCTTTTCTAGGGGGCTCTGTGGGAACAGCAACACCTGTGAACTCATGACATGATTCAATACATCAGCACGGGAGGGTCTCTAGGACTTAGAGACACAAGGCGTCACTTTACATCACCTGCATGAGGACCAGAGCCACCCAGCAAGACAGCCCTGGGGACTGTGACAGAACAGAGCAGAAAATACTCAATATTCCCCAGCCAGTGGGGCTCGGTGGTTGAACACTGACCTATGAACCAGGAGGTCACAGCTCACCTCGTTGTCAGGCAACTGCCTGGATTGTGGGCTCCATTCCCAGTTGGGGCGTGAAGAAGGCAGCCAATCAATGGTTCTTTCTCATCATTGATCTTTCTATCTGTCTCTCTCTCTCTTTCCCTTCTTCTCTGAAATCAATATAAAATATATTTTTTTAAAAACGTGAGTTCTGTTATCTCACAGGCAGTGAGCATGCGACGTGGACTAATAACTGTCTCACCCTGTGTGATCCGTGAGGGTCACTATGATGACGTCACCACACACACAGGTTCTCTGGGCGCCTGCCTGTGTGTGAGGCCGCACAGAGATGGTGACACCAAAACCTTGGAAAGTCCCCGAACAGCACGGCGCCCGGGCCAGGCTCGGGGACAGGGTGACGGCGCCCCGCGCGGGAGGAGGGGCAGGACCGAGTCCCGGGGCCCAGGCCTGCGCTCAGGGCTCCGCAGGGGACAGAGTCTGGGGGGCAGCTCCGTGTGGGGGACTCCCCAGCGCCCTGGTTTCACTTCTCTCCCAGCTAGTGTCGGCGCCTCCTTCCTGGAGACTCGTGACGCGACCCCATTCCTCACTCCCATTGGCTGAGCCGTTTCCAGAGCAGCCAATCAGCGTCGCCGCGGTTCCAGGTTATAACTTCTCCGCGGAAGCGACGGGACTCAGTTGGTCCCCCCGACGCCGAGGATGCGGGTCCTGAGCCCCCCCACCCTCCTCCTGCTGCTCTCGGGGGCGCTGGTCCTGACCCCCAGCTGGGCCGGTGAGTGCGGGGTCGGAGGGGGCGGCGGGGCGGGGAGCAGCGAGGGGACCCGGCGGGGGCGCGGGGCCGGGAAGGCGCGTGTCCAGCCCCGGCCCTGCCCCCCGTCCGCCCCCCAGGCCCCCACTCCCTGAGGTATTTCCTCACCGCCGTGTCCCGGCCCGGCCGCGGGGAGCCCCGGTACCTCGAAGTCGGCTACGTGGACGACACGCAGTTCGTGCGGTTCGACAGCGACGCCCCGAATCCGAGGATGGAGCCGCGGGCGCCGTGGATGCAGCAGCCGTGGGTGGAGCGGGAGGTCCCGGGGTATTGGGACCGGGAGACGCAGATCAGCAAGAGCAACGCACGTATTGACCGAGTGAACCTGCAGACCCTGCGCACCTACTACAACCGGAGCGAGCACGGTGAGCCGCGCGCCGGGCCCGTCAGGACCCCCCTCCCCACGGACGGGCCGGGGTCGCCCCGACGGTCGGGGACCCGCCCAGCCCCCACCCGCGAGGAGCTCGCGGGGACTTTGACCCGATCTCACTGTCAGTTTTAAGTTCAGTCCGCGCGGGGCGGGCGGGGCGGGGCTGACCTCGGAGGGAGGCAACCCTCCGGTCGGGGTCAGTGTCTCACACCCTCCAGAGCATGTATGGCTGCGACATCAGTCCCGACGGGCGCCTCCTCCGCGGGTACAGACAATTCGCCTACGACGGCGCCGACTACCTCGCCCTGAACGAGGACCTGACCTCCTGGACCGCGGCCGACATGGCGGCTCAGATCACCCGGCGCAAGTGGGAGGCGGCCGGTGAGGCAGAGCGTGTGAGGAGCTACCTGGAGGGCCTGTGTGTGGAGTCGCTGCTCATGTACCTGGACAAAGGGAACGAGACCCTGCAGCGCGCAGGTACCAGGGGCCCTGGCGCCGCCCCCTCTCCCCGGGGCTGGGGCTCCTACAAGGAGACAGGACAGGGGGTCAGTGTCAGACACCCCTTCTTGGATCAGGGAGGGAGCCCCCTGGATGTCTCCTCAGGTACCAGAGGGACCCCCCCTCCTCTCAGGGACAGTTAGGGGTGCAGTCTCTCTTTGGGTGCAGGGACACCCCCTGAAATAGCCCATCTGCGGTCCCCATGGGCCCTGCAGGGGCTCTGGGAGCCACGGGGACCTTCTCTCAGGCCTTGTGCGCTGCCCACACCCACTGTGTCTGAGGCCTGACCCCAGCTTTTCTGAGTCACATGGCCTCCTGCCCTGGGCTGTGTCTCTCTGATTCTAGAACTTTCTAAAGCAGGAGTGGGCAAACTTTTTGACTCGAGGGCCACAATGGGTTCTTAAACTGGACCGGAGGGCCGGAACAAAAGCATGGATGGAGTGTTTGTGTGAACTAATACATGTTAACACTCCTGCTGATGAAGGAGCGGAGGGGGAGCAAGAGAACCCTCTGCTCTTTTGGCTCCGCGGGCAGATAGAACAGCCGAACGGGCCGTCCGGCCCGCGGGCCATAGTTTGCCCACGGCTGTTCTAAAGACTAGGAGGTCCTTCCAGGTGCCTCTGTCAAGGCTGGTGTGTGGGCTGTGTGCTCCCTCCCCCACCCCAGGTGTCTGTCCACTCTCAGGATGGTCACATGGGCGCTGCTGGAGTGTCCCATGGCAGATGCAAAGTTCCTGCATTTTCTCTCCTCCCCTCAGACCCTCCAAAGGCACACGTGACCCACCACCCAGTCTCTGACCGTGAGGTCACCCTGAGGTGCTGGGCACTGGGCTTCTACCCTGCGGACATCAGCCTGACCTGGCAGCGTGACGGGGAGGACCAGACCCAGGACATGGAGCTGGTGGAGACCAGGCCTGCGGGGGACGGCACCTTCCAGAAGTGGGTGGCCGTGGGGGTGCCCCCTGGAGAGGAGCAGAGATACACGTGCCATGTGCAACACGAGGGGCTACCGGAGCCCCTGACACTGAGATGGGGTGAGGAGGGGCCGTGAGCACAGAGCCTTTTCTCAGGGCAGCAGGGGCCCTAGGGGTCAGGGCCCTCACCCTGCCTTCCCTTCTCCCCTTCATCTTCATATTCTAACCACTATGATGTACGCCGGAAACCTATATAATCTTGAACTGTAATTGAAAAATAAAAATAAAAACTATGTACGTTTACATGATTAGAGAATGGAGGAGCACCTACTCCAGCACCATGGCCATACCATTTGATTCAATTTCTTTAAAGCGAGGAGGGGGGTTGGGAGGCACATTCATCTCCTTGTGCCCTCTCTGTATGTAAACGTCCCAATTCGCAGGTAAGTACTGACAACCTATAACACTTGAAACAAGGTTCATTTCTTTCATTCATTGTTTAAAAGTTAAATTTATTGGAGTGACATCCTATATCATAAAAGCCCAGCAAACAAATGGTGGAACAACCAGTCAACCAGTCTCTATGATACACACTGACCACCAGGGGGCAGACGCTGAACGCAGGAACTTTTCTCAGTGTGCTACCACAATGGGAGCACAGCTCAGCTGGCGGGTCCACAGCTGATCGGCTGACCAGGATGAGTGGTGCTCCCATAGCAGGATGATCCCCACAGGCCACACCCCCACCAGTGCATGAATTCCATGCACTGGGCCTCTAGTTGGTTACTAAGATCACATGGGTTTCAAGTGTACATTTCTACGATCCATGAGCTGTATGTTGCATTATGTACCCACCACCCAAAGTCAGATCATCTTCCAAAACCATATATTTCACCACTTTTATCCTTTACAATCCCCACCCCCTTCCCTCTGGTAACCAAAACCCTGTTACTCAACATCCCTGATCATGAAGACAATGCAAATAAAGTAAAAACCACAAGAAGACATCACCTCACACCTGTCAGAGGGCTATCCTCAATAAATACCCAAACAACAAGCGCTGGTCATGATGTGGAGAAAAGGCAACCCCTGTGCACTGTTGGTGGGAGTGCAAGTTGGTGTAGCCACTATGGAACACAGTTTGGAAGTTCCTTGAAACCTTAAACATAGAACTACCATATGACCCAGCAAGTCCACTTCTATACTTGAAAGAAATTAAATTATATCTTGAAGAGCTATCTACAACCTCACCTTCATTGCAGCATTATTTACAACTAGGGGCCCGGTGCACAAAATTCGTGCACTCGGGTGTTGGGGAGATCCCTCAGCCCTGCGCTCTTTCACAGTCTGGGAGCTCTTAGGGCATATCCAACTGATGGCTTAGGCCCGATCCAACCAGGCCTAAGCCATCAGTCTGACATCCTTAACACTGCTGGGGAGTGGGGAGAGGATACTGCCACTGCCACTGTGCTTGCCACCTGTGAGCCTGGCTTCTGGCTGAGCAGCACTCCCCCTGTGGGAGTGCACTGACCACCAGGGGGCAGCCCCTGCATTGAGTGTCTGCCCCCTGGTGGTCAGTGCCTGTCATAGCGACCAGTTGTTCAGCTGTTTGGTTGATTTGCATATTAGCTTTTTATTATATAGGATGGCCAAGACATGGAAACAGCATAAGTAATGAGAACTATAGTAGACGTGACAATACGTATTGTAGACTTGAAATTTGCTAAGAGAAGCCCTCACCCTTTGAATCAGCATAGATGGACCTGGAGAGTGTTATGCTAAATGAAATAAGCCAGGCAGAGAAATGAACTGAATAAACTGACAAAATACAAACAGAGGTATGGATACATGGAACAGACTGACAAATCTCAGAGGGGAAGGAAGAGGGTGGGACTGGAGAAAGAAGGTGAAGAGATTAGCCAAAGGATATACAGTGGGACCTTGACTTACGAGTTTAATTCATTCTGTGACGGAGCTCATAACTCAAAGTACTCATATGTCAAATCACTGTGACATTCGCTGCGCCAACTAGTGGTCAGGTATCTGAAGCTGGCTGGCTCGTAACCTGAATTTTAGCTCGCAACTCAAAGCAAAAAATCGGCCGAGAGACAGCTCCTGTCTCGAAAAACTCATTAGTCGGGACACTTGTAAGTCAAGGCCCCACTGTATATGCATCATAGCCTATGGTCATAGAGAACAGCATGGTGATGGCCAGAGGGGATGGGGGCTGGAGGCTGGAAGGAGGTGGGTAAAGATAGGGAAAATGGGGACCTTCAATTCTGAATGATAGCTTTGCTGGATAAAGTAATCTTGATTGTAGGTTCTTGCTATTCATCACTTTGAATATTTCTTGCCACTCTCTTCTGGCCTCCATAGTTTCTGTTGAGAAATCAGCTGACAGTCATATGGGTACTCCCTTGTAGGTAACTGAGTTTCTTTCTCTTGCTGCTTTTAAGATTCTCTCTTTGCCTTTTGCTCTTGGCATTTCAATTATGATGTGTCTTGGTGTGGTCCTCTTTGGATTCCTTTTGTTTGGGGTTCTATGCGCTTCCTGGACTTGTAAGTCTATTTCTTTCACCAGGTAGGGGAAGTTTTCTGTCATTATTTCTTCAAATAGGTTTTTAATATCTTGCCCTCTCTCTTCTTCTGGCACCCCTATAATTCAGATGTTGGTACACTTGAAGTTGTCCCAGAGGCTCCTTACACTACCTTCATATTTTTGGATTCTGTTTTCTTTTTGCTTTTCCGGTTGGGTATTTTTTGTTTCTTCGTATTTCAAATCTTTGACTTGATTCTTGGGATCCTCTTGTCTGCTGTTGGATCTCTGTATATTATATTCTTTATTTCAGTCAGTGTATGATTAATTTCTAGTTGGTCTTTTTTCATATCCTCCAGGGTCTCACTAAATTTATTGGCGGTTTCCAGAAAATTCTTGAAAAACCTTATAACCGTGGTTTTGAACTTTATATCCAGTCATTTGCTTTCCTCCATTTCTGTCATTTGTGACCTCTTTCTTTGTCTCCACATTTTTTATGCTTCCCTGTGTTGGTAGAGTGGCTTTGTGTGCTATGTGTCCTATAGAGCCCAGTGGCTCAGCCTCCCCAGTTACCTGAGGTGGACACTCTTGGTGCACCCCCCTGTGGGCTTTGTGCACAGTCTTGTTGTAGGTAAGCCTTGATTGTTGTAGGTATCAATGGGAGGAATTGACCTCCAGGCCAATTGGCGGTGAAAATCAGCTGTGTCTGCAGTGGGAGAACTTCTGTCCTGGAGACACCCTTCTGGGGCAAGACTTGCTTCAATGGGGCTTTGGTGCTCACTGAGTCTGCCCCCTGAGTGTGTTCCTTATGGATCTGAGGAGTTGTAATCTGGATGGTCCCACTCTGACCACTGGGTACACTGGCTCTTGGATCTAAGGAAGTGCTAATTTAGCCTCTTCCTGAGGCTACCCAGCAGGAGCTACGAAGAGATCTGAAGATTCCCCTTCCTTTTTGGGGGGTTTGGAGGTGCCCAGTTGAGGCCCAGCTGTGAAGCAATGCAAGCTGCTGTGGGGCTTTGGGCCTTCTCTTGGAAGTTCTGGGTCTGTCTGGCCCAGCTGCAGTTTGTTAGGTAATTTTCAGATTGCAAAGGGCCAGGGCATTCATATGCAAAAGCTTCTGCCTCAGCTTGGGTGGGGCGCGGTCTCAGAATCAACAGGGCGGAGCAAGCAGCTATGGCTGATCCTCAGCCCTCCCCTACGGGGCCCCAGATCTCAGTGTCCCGGTAATTGCTGCAAGCACCTCTGAGGGAAAGCCGCCCTCAAGTTCCGAGTTCTGCCTGCTGCCAGACAGTCCAGTTTCTCCCCCTATGAGTCCTGGGTCCCCAGAGACTTCCCGGAATTGGAGTTCAGAGCAGTCAGGAGCTTGTGACTCCCTCCTGATTCAAAAAGACAGCCGCATACTCAGGTGCCAGCCCCTTTCCACGCATGCTCGAGCCTCCGTACCTCTGTACTTCTGCAGCTCCTCTGGGTCTCAGTGTGCTTTTCTCTTTCCTTCTAGTTGTAGAATTTCCACTCAGCCAGCCTTCCTGTAGTTCTGGGTGATGTCCATTTTGTCTTGTAGTTGTATTTTTGAAATTGTTGTCAGAGGCAGCAATTTCCGGTGTTTACCTATGCCGCCATCTTGATTTCTTCTCGATAAATCTTTAGGGGAAATAATATGAAACCAACATAAACCAAAGAAAAACAAGGCAAGTATGAATAGCATGCGAGATACTGTCAGAAGTGTGTAGACGTGTGGACACAATGTCCATGATACCCCAACCCAGGAGCCCCTGCGGTTGCCTCAGCCCCACCCTCAACTAATACCCTAGACCCTGACCCTGACTCAGACTCATCCCTGCCAGGGCCACCCTGGCAGACCGTGGTCCAGGAGCCTAGGAAGGACTGCAGACCATGTCCCGGATGCGGTTGGAGGGACCGGTGTGTAGTCGGGTGGCCAGGGACCCACAAAGGAGGCTGCGTGTCTCCCAGCAGCTCTGTGGGTCTGAGTCCTGGGCTGGTCCTTCCCGCCACCCCCTCCAGGAAGGCTTCTTGGGTCGCCCTGTGCCCCGTGGGGCCCCTCACGTCCCGGGCGCTGTGTCCCCAGAGGCGGCGGTTTCTGGGAGCTCTGTGCGCTGTGCTGTCTCCATGGAAGCACAGGGGACAGGCCTGCGCTGAGCAATGGCGAGTCCCAGAGACATGGGCAGGTGACTCAGAGCAGGAGCCTCTCCATGTGGAGGGGAAGGGGCCTCTCTCACCAACAGAGTCACCTCCTCCCCAAGTCGCCACGCGCCTGGGGGCCGCCCTCCTCTCAGTCTCACAGCTGGAGGCCTGTTGGAGAGGCCGCGGCTTGAGAAATTCAGCAAAGGGGGCTGGGCCCTCCCCATCACTCTCGTTACTCCTTGGTGCTCTGAGCTACAAGATCTTTCTCCCAAATTGAAATGAGACTCTGATGTGACTATGTTCATTGTTTGCCATGAATCCTTGATGGGTAAATTAAAGAAGAAAATCCTAAAGTTTGAGAGGAAATGGATGGAAACACTGAGAGCTTTGCAGGTCCTGTGTGTTTGTAGTGCTGAGCCTGTCTCAGGTGGGACGGGAGGGGCTATGAGCATGGAGTGACTCCGGGGCCTGTGCCTGGTCAGTGCTCAGTGCATCGTGAGCTTTGATGTGGTCACTCCTTGGCTGGGTCACCTAACCTTGTCCCTCAGTGGAACCCTGTCCCACCAGGACTTGTGGTCACAGGGACTCACATCCCCCAGGCCTTGTCACGTGTCCTAATGCAGTGCATCTCCAGGACCCTGGACAGCGAGGCCTTCCTGCGGCAGGTTAGCCTGGGCTCAGACCCTGGTCCCGCCCCCCACCCTGATCTCCTGGGTGTTTGTTGTTTCTTGGGTTTTGTAGATATTATGCCTGTTACTGTTTTCATGTGTGAGTTATGGTCTCACTGTCTGGGTGCCCCCATCTGACAGCACAGGGTACATGTTCCCTGTCATTGTCCCACAGGCCCAGGGCTCCCTGCACACAGGACCTTGTAGTGTGGGTAGATGGGTGTTCAGGCTCCTCCTGCTCCTGCCTCCTTCTAGGGCCCTGTTCTCCCGTGTCAGCCCCTCCCTGCTGCTCCTGAGGGGTCCTGGAACTCCTGGGTTCTTGAAATCACAGTTGAGATGATAAATATGTAGACATCATCAATAATGATCCTTATTCAATAATCATTTCATCAATACCATTTATCATATAAAATCCACAACAGTCAATGTGAAATGAATGTTACCCTGGGAGATGTTAAAGGAAATTCCTAATCTATGGAGGTTAATAAAGTTACATGAAATTATTGAGGAAATATGTTTCCCTTTGAGCAGTGCAGCTGTTGAAAGAAGTCTCTCTTTTTTAAGAAATATTGAAGATTTTATGTAAATTTAATCTCAGGGTGGATATGAGCAATACCCGCCTTCCATGGGCACATGTATGGTGTCCTGCGTCAGTGGAGAGGTTATTTTCTAGAGGAAGATAAACACATTGCAGAATGAAGGGTTGTTTTACCCATTGTCTGTATGTTTAGTCCATTCCTATTTCTGTGAGACTCTGGCGTGTTACAGAGAAAACCGAGGTAGGAGCTTGGTTTTCAATGAGTTGCTTCTCAAACCTGCATGTTTTTACACGGCTGATCCTCTAATTTGGCAGATGGGATGGATACACCCTGTGAGACAGTGTGGAAGGTGCCAGGTATAGAGGTACCCCTTGGGTTTCTAGTTCATCACTGAAATGTAGACACGGGGTTCTGCTCCCACTCAGGGTGTAACACGGGAGAGGCTGTGAGGATGGAGTGGTTTCGGGGCCTGTGCTCAGGTGGTGCTCAGTGCATCGTGGGCTTTGACGTGGTCACTCCTCAACTGGGTCACCTCTCTGCTCCTCTGACCTTGTCCCTCAGTGTTCCCTGTCCCACCAGGACCTGTGCTCACAGGGACACACAGGCCTTGTCACTTGTTCGAATGAATCACATCTCCAGGACCCTCGCCATCCGAGGCTCAGATCGGGGTCAGGCCCTCAGAACCTCTCTTCTGGGTGTTTGCTGTTTCTTTGCTTTTGTGGATATGATGCCTGTTACTGTGTTTGTGTAGGCGTTTTGGTCTCATTCTCTGGGTGTCCCCATCTGACAGTATCAGGGCTCATTTTTGCCGTCTTTGTCCCGCAGGCCCAGGGGTCCCTGCACACAGGACTCTGGTTGGAGAGATACATTTCAGGCTCCTCCTGCTCTTGCCTCCTTCTAGGGTCTGAAGGTTCCAACGCTCTGATCAGCTTCGTCTTTCTGGGGACCAGCCCCCCACCCTGACTCTCTCCAGGACCCTCAGCCAAGAGCCATCTCAGCAGCATCCCAAAGACACTTGGCACTCACGATATGCCCAGGGTTTTAGGAGCTCAGTGCCAGGAGCCAGGGGCAAAGACCAGACACTTTCTCAGATCCATTAATTGCAACAGTGTCCCAATAATTGAAGATGCTGGCACCTTACTAGAGTCCCACCTAATCATGAACACTGTGTCCAATCCATCGTCCTTTGAGGATGGTTACATGGCCCGGACACTTAGGAAAATTGCCCAACAGTTGTAGTCAGAGGAGAAATTGAATTCAGCCCTAATGTGATATTGCTGCCCACCTCCCAGCATTGAGAATGACAGAGTCAGACAAAACCAATTGTTCACAAGAATGTGGACTCGTTCTCTCTCATATATTCCTGTTGGGAAACTAAGTTGTTCCAAACCTGGTGGAAAATGCATTGGCCGCACTCCCTGCACCTAGACTGAGAGCAGGATGGGGTGTCAGAGGCTGAGCATCCCCGACAGGATGACAGGAGATCACACATGGGACGAGGGAGAGAGTGAAAGGCTCAGAAGGACAGATGGACCGAACAGAGAGATGCCTGTTGGCAAAGTATGTAAAAAGAGGACCCCTACGCATGTTGGTGGGAATGTGCTTGTTCTCCAGAAAGAGATTTTCAGCCCTTACATACCTCAAACCACCCAACTTACATGATGGCTCCCTGTCACTGGTTGGGCACTCCTACCGTGTCCCCCAATGCTTCCCAATTCGGTGCCACACATGGGCTGTCACAGCCGGAAAAGTTATTCAAGATGCCAACTCTCCCACCTCCCCTTTGAAAGAAATAATAAAAGGAGAGGATTTAATGAGATCACACAGATCTCACATATCTTGGAATTCAGGGGGAAGTTGCTCTGCCCCATGGGACACCTGTACATTCCTGAGCAGAGAGGGTGAGATAAGGGAAGCAATTCCATTGGAGGGTAAGGAAATCGGGATGAAGCAGTTGATGTAGAAACACAAAGGTGGGAATGGAACCTGAGAGTTTCTGCTCAAGGGACGCTGAGGGGTACCTGTTGGCAACCCTCCCTGGACAGGAGTGAAGGGACCACAGGTCTCCAATTCAATTAGTGACTCCACAAGGCCCCTTCATAGAAGGGAACGTTTTCCCGATGCATTGTGACATTTTATTACTTTACAGGATGCGTTTCTTACTCTTGTGGACATTGTAGGAGTTTTATAGAGAAAGTGTTTGACTCCATCAAGTCCCAAAATCAACATTGACAAGAAACCATAACTCATTTTCCTGCATCCCAGCCGCGACCGGAATTCCTGCCCAACACATTGTAGGGAGGGCAGGATGGAGGCAGGTCCTCAGAATGGTGGCTGATTTCTTCTCAAGTCTGAAGAGATTAAATGCCACGGCAGGTCGGGCAGCCGCAGGATGGACCGAGAAAGACTTACGTCCCCCAGATTACAACTGACTTCCCTGCCTTCCTTCTTTGCCCAAGACTGGTCCGTGACGTGCAGGTGGGAGTTTCTGTTTGTTACCATCGTGAACAACGTCATGGTTTCTGCGTTCATATCCTTTATGTCGAGCCTGAGAAAATACCGAGGGAGAATTCTGTTAATCCTCCGTGCTCTGGTTCGGCTTTGTGGCCTCAAGGACCTTTTTCCCCATATGTCATTCTTTGGGCTTTCTTGGGAATCTTCAATGTGGACTCTGAGGGAAAAGAAGACTGTTTTATAGACTAAAAACTCTCATTCTGGCAGCAGACGGAGTGGTCTCCATTAGCATTGGATCAAGAGGCAAGAATTCCATTGGAAGAAGAGTTTAAATTAATACTAGCCACTGACACTGTGGAACTCAATAATCAATACTTCCCATGCATGTAGCATTGCATGGTCACCACAAATGATACCATCAATAATTTATTGATTATGACATGGAGGGTCATAGTTTTTTAATTAAAATATGATTACATGCATAGGGGAAATAGTCAATAAGATCGTTAATAACTATGGATGCTGCCAGGGGGGACCAGACTTTTCGGGGGGATCACTTGGTGAATTATACAAATGTCTAACCACTGTGATGTACGCCGGAAACCCATATAATCTTAAACTATAATTGAAAAATAAAAATAAAAACTATGTACGTTTACATGATTAGAGAATGGAGGAACTCTTACTCCAGCGCCATGATCATAGCATTTGATTCAATTTCTTTAAAGCGAGGAGGGGGGTTGGGAGGCACATTCCTTTCCTTGTGCCCCGTCTGTATGTAAACGTCCCAATGAGCAGGTAAGTACTGACAACCTATAACACTTGAAATAATGCTCATTTCTTTCATTCATTGCTTAAAAGTTAAATTTATTGGAGTGACATCTTCTATAAGGAAAGCTCAGCGACCGAACAGCAGAACGACCAGAAGGACCAGTCGACCAGTCACTATGACACGCACTGACCACCGGAGGACAAATGCTCAACACAGGAACTGCCCCCTGGTGGTCAGTGTGCTACTGCAGTGGGAGCACCGCTCAGTGGGCTGGAGCACAGCTGAGCAGGATGAGTGGCACTCCCACACTGGGCTGATCCCCATAGGCCACACACCCCAACCAGTGCATGAATCCCATGCACCAGGCATCTAAGTGGTTAATAAGTTCATATGGGTTTCAAGTGTACATTTCTATGACCCATGATCTGTATGTTGCATTGGGTGCCCACCACCCAAAGTCAGATAATCCTTCGCCATGTATTTCGCCGCTTTTACCCTTTACAATCCCTACCCCCTTCCCTCTGTTAACCAAAACCCTGTTACTCAACATCACTGATCATGAAGACAATGCAAATAAAGGAAAAACCACAACAAAACATCACCTCACACCTGTCAGAAGGGCTATCCTCAATAAATAAACAAGTGCTGGTAAAGATGTGGAGAAAAAGCAACCCTTGTGCACTGTTGGGGGGAGTGCAAGTTGGTGTAGCCATTATGGAACACAGTTTGGAAGTTCCTTGAAACATTAAAAATAGAACTACCATATGACCCAGCAAGTCCACTTCTGGGCATATACTTGAAAGAAATTAAATTATATCTTGAAGAGCTATTTACACCCTCATGTTCATTGCAGCATTATTTACAACTAGAGGCCCATTACACGAAATTCGTGCACTTGGTGGGGGGTCCCTCAGCCCTGTGCCCTTTCACATTCTGGGAGACCTTGGGGCATAACTGACTGATGTCTTAGGCCCACTCCCCCTGGGCATAAGCCAGCAATCTGACATCCTTAGCGCTGCTGTAGAGGTGGGAGAGGCTACTACCACCGCCGCTGTGCTTGCCAGCTGTGAGCCTGACTTATGGCTGAGTGGCACTCCCCCTGTGGGAATGCACTGACTACCAGGGGCAGCCCCTGCATTGAGTTTCTGTCCCCTGGTGGTCAGTACCCGTCATAGCAACTGGTCATTCCGCTGTTTGGTTGATTTGCATATTAGCCTTTTAGTATATAGGATGGCCAAGACATGGAAATAGCATAAGTAATGAGGATTATAGTAGACGAGACAATACATATTGTAGACTAGAAATTTGCTAAGAGGAAACCTCACCCTTTGAATCAGCATGTATGGATCTGGAGAGTATTATGCTAAATGAAATAAGCCAGGCAGAGAAACACAAATCCCATATGATGCCACTTATGTAAATGAACAAATAAACTGACAAAATACAAACAGAGGTGTGGATACATGGAACAGACTGACAGATCTCAGAGGGGAAGGAAGAGGGGGAACTGGAGAAAGAAGGTTAAGAGATTAGCCAAAGGATATATACGTATCATAGCTCATGGTCATAGACAACAGTGTGGTGATTGCCAGGGGGTTTGGGGGCTGGAGGCTGCAAGGAGTTGGTTAAAGGTAGGAAAAATGAAGACATCTGTAATAGTGTCAATAATAATAATGAAGTAAAAAAATTGCTAAGAGTAGATCTTAAAAATTCTCACACCCACACCAGTGGTGACTATAAGTGATGAGATGGATATGTTAACTACTCGTATCGTGGTCATCAAATCCCAATACATACATATGTGAACTCATTACACAATGTTACATGTCCATGACACCCCAGTAAATCTGCGGGGAGCGGGCAGGTGTAATAATATGGAACCAACAAAAACACAAACCAAAGAAAAAACAAGGCAAGTAGGAAGAGCATGCGAGATATTGTCAGAAGGTGTGCAGACGTGTGGACACAATGTTTATAGAAATGGTGGTTGGCAACCTCCAAGATGGTTCTCAATGGTCTTCACGCCCTTGAGTGGAGAAGGCACCTGTGATTGGCTCTGAACCAATAGGCAAAAATGAGGTGATGCCATTCCCTTCATGCAAGAGTAGGTAAGAGTTACTCTTGCCTGGCTAACACTCTACTGCCTTGCGGAATTTTCAATTGTTCTTTCTCAATTCTTACTAAAAGATATTGATTTGAGAGAGAGGAAGGAAGGGAGAGAGAGAGAGAGAGAGAGAGAGAGAGAGAGAGAGAGAGAGAGAGAGAGAGAGAGAGAAACATTGATCTCCTATAGGAGAAATTTTGCCTCCTATAGGTGCCTGGACCAGAGACTAAACCCATAATCTAGGCATGTGCCCTGAGTGCAGATCAAACCCATAACCTTTTCATGTACAGGCTGATGCTCCAGCCAACTGAATCACCTGTCAAGGTCCAAGGGTTACTTTTTACTCACATTGACTGGCTTCTAGCTCTAAGGATTCTACATATATATTTTTAAATATATTTTTGTTGATTTCAGAGAGAAAGGGGGAAGAGAGTGATAGAAACATCAACGATGAGAGAGAGTCATTGATCACTTGCCTCCTGCACACCCCCTCCTGAGGATGGAGCTCGCAACCCAGGCATGTGCCCTTGACCAGAATCGAACCTGGGACCTTCAGTTTGCAGGCCAATGCTCTATCCACTGAGTCAAACCAGCTAGGGCTACATATATTTTCAATATTCCAAGAGAGAAGACCGTTCTGCTCATTTTCTCGGTATCTGACGCTGGCCACCGCATCTGCCATCACCTGTACTCCCTGGACCATCTCATCACAGAATTGTCCCAAGGAGGACAGAGCCCCACTCACCCAACTGTCTGGAGGACACAATCTGGGTGCCCCAAGCCCTCCAGAAGTTGAACAATTCCTTCGTCGCCCAACTATTTCCAAGCAGATTGATTTTTTTCAGAGTTTTGCTGCTGATAAGGACGGAGGCGAGGGATGAGCAGCAGGCACTGGTTAACATGCACTCTTCCAGCCTGTGAGGAGAGATGCACATGGGAGTTGGGCCCAGTCCTTGGAGAGCCGAGATGGACCAAGCACATGGTATGGACTAGTGCCCCAAACACCTCCCTCCCAAGTTGTGCACTAGAAAATGTGCCCATCGAGCGTCGTTCCGAACACCAGACCAATACATCCGAGTTTCCACTTCCCCTTTCCCCTAGTACTTATCCCCTCAGCCCTTCCCAAGTCTACACAGGAGCTCCTGCCCCGCCCAGGGATCTACCCGATGTTCTCCAACTTGCAGTTGGGATGTTTCATAGCACCACACCGCAGCTCCATTCCCGCATCCCCGACGTTATTGCTTCCAAGCTCCAGGCTCTTCAGGTTGGGGTTATTTTGCAGAGCACAGACCATGTATTCACAGGCCTTAGCTGTGAAAAAGCAGCTGGATATCCTGCAGAGAGATGAGCTGGAATCATGACCGCCCACCTCAAAGGTTCTCATAACATGACGTGGTGAGTGTCCTTGAACCTCCCTCATGATGTCCATGAAGAAGGGACCCCCTGGAGATGAGTAATGGATTCTAGTAATCCCAGAACACTCATTCTAAAGGATATGTGCACCCCTATGTGCATGGCAGCCTCATGTACCATAGCCAAGATCTGAAACAGCCCAATGCCCTCAGTAGAAAAAAGCTGTAGCACATTTACACAACAGAATATGATGTGGCTGCAAAAAGAAGGAAATTTTACCTTTTTCTACAGCATGGATGGACCTGGAGATTGTGATGCTCAGTGAAATAAGCCAGTATGAGAAAGACAAATAAAGAGTGTCCTAAAATTCACGCAAGAAGTAATTTTGGTAGAAAACACAGGTTTATAATTAAAATTGTAATTTTTTTTATTGATTCCTAAAGTATAAAGTATAGGGTTATATATGGAATAGAATACCAGGTAAATGGCCTCCACTGCTTTGCTGGCACATACGCACTCTTTTGTTGAAATTTTCCATGACCGTTTTTCATAAATATGGCTGAATTTCGTTGATACAGTGACCAATTTCCTCCTTCAAGGCATGGGTGGTTGTGGGCTTGTTGGCATAAACCTTAGACTTCAAAAAACCCCAAAGAAAAAAGTGCAACGGCGTTAAATCGCATGATCTGGGCGGCCAATTCCGATCACCAAAACGGGAAATTACACAACCAGGAAATGACTCATGCAGTAAATGAATTGTTTCTCGGGCTGTATGGCATGTGGCACCATCTTGTTGAAATCACATGTCGTCCACATCCATATCTTGCAATTTAGGCACAAAAAACTGGATTATCATGTCGCGATAGCGAGCACCATTAACTGTTATTGCCTGAGCAGCCACTTTTTCGAAGAAGAATGGTCCAGTGATACCTCCAGTCCCAAATCCGCACCAAACAGTGACACGTTGTGGATGCATTTGTTTCTCAACAATCACGCATGGATTTTCTGAACCCCAAATGCGACAATTTTGTCGATTAACCAAGCCATCAAGATGAAAATGAGCCTCATTGCTGAAGATGATTTTGTTCGAAAATCAGCGTCCACTTGTTGTTGTTCCATATACATTCAACAAACTGTATTCGCTGTGCATGGTCAGTAGGCTTCAGTGCTTGAGTCAATTGAACTTTGTAAGCATGAAGATGCAAATCTTTCATGGAATATGCTGATATTCTATTCCGTACATAACCCTATACAGTGTACTTTATGAATCAATAAAAATTTTACAATTTCTAGTTATAAACCTGTGTTTTCTATCAAAATTACTTCTTGCGTTAATTTTGGGACACACTTTACCATGTGATCTCACTTATATGTGGAATCTAATGAACAAAATTGAAAAGCAAAATGGAGACAGAGGCATCAATTCATGGAGCAGACTGACAGCTGTCAGAGGGGAGAAGGGGCGGGACTGCATAAAAGAAGGTGAATGGCTCATCCAAAGTATATGCATGCATAACCCATGGACACAGACAGGAGTGTGGCAATGGCCAAAGAGAGAGAGGGCAGGAGCTGGATGGAGGTGGGCAAAGAAGGTGGTGGTGGTGGGGGGGGTGGGGGGATGGGGACATCTGTAATGCAAAAGGCAACCAATCAACATGTCTTTCTCACACCAATGCCTCTCTCTCTCTCCCCCCTTCCCTGCCACACTCTTTAAAAATCAATGGGAAAAATGTCCTCTGGATAGGATTAACAACAACAAAAAAAGAACAAACAAAAACAGCCAACAGCATTGAGAAGGACTGTATTGCTTTTAGAATGAAGAGAATTATACCCCCGGTTCATCATCTCACTCAATGTCAGTACATTCTTTCAATAGCTCAGATGCTCCTTTGTCATCTGCCGCCCGGGTTCACCTCCTCATGTCACTTCCTGCCGCACTGGTGCTCCGTGCCTCACCACGTGTCCTCCTTCTGATTGTACCTGGAACAGAGCAGCCTGCTCCCATGTTAACCCATTACACTGGCTGTTTACTTGTCTGGAAGGCGCCCTCTGTTGATCTGGATGACTCCCTCCCTTACCTCCTCCAAATCTTGGGTCAAATGTGGCCTTGAGGAGGAGGCCTGCATAGACTGACAGGCTTCTGATGGCCACTCCCCACATGAGCACTCCTAATCACAAATCCTGATACACTTACACAACCAAGACAATAGTACGTAGCAGGTTTTACTGTCTGAGGTAGGAGTTGGCAATTTTTTTCCTGGGAAGGGCCCGATAATGTTCTTTTGTTGTTGATGATCTTCACCTGAAGAAATTCTTTCCCTTGATGTTTGGACCGAGTGGAAGGAAGAGTGGAGGGAAGAGTGGAGAGAGTGAGAGAGACATTGACGTAAGAGACATTGATTGGTTTTCTCCTGCACATGCCCGCTTAGGACCAGCAATAGAACTTGCAACTCAGTCACCTGCCCTTGACCAGGAATCGAAACTGGGCCCATTGGGGTGGGGGCTGGTGCTCTAATCACTGAACCACACCAGCCGGGGCCTATATGTTATTCTTTATGGTTCACACAGTCTCTGTCACAATAACTCAACTTTGCCACAGTCGCTCAAAAGCAACTTTAGAGACTTTTGCAAATGAATGACTATTCCCTAATGAAACTTTACTTACAACACCTGGCAGAGGGTCAGACTGGGCCCCTGGGCCTCAGGTGGCTAGCTCCTGATCTAATACAATACATAGTTAGCTCAGGTCTTGTTTGTCTCCCAAGAGTGCAAGCAAAACCCATTTGGATGGGACATTTGCTTTGTTCTCGGCTGTATCCCAACCAGCTTGAAGACTGTCTGACAACAAGATACAGTGGCCTGTGAGCTCCTGAACTCAAGCACTTCATGGATTTGTAGTTTTATCTGCAATTTCTTTCTGCTTTGGAGCGATCATTTGAATCCATGGTTCCATCTAATGCGGTGTAACCAGCACACGTTCAGTAAATATTTGCTGGGTACTTAGATGTTGAAGCAGATCCTGGGAAACCCCAGGTTTCTTTATTTAAATTTAAAAATTTTTTAAATTTATTGACTTGAGAGAGAGAGAGAAAGGGACACACACACACAGAGGGAGAAACAGTGATTTATTGTTCCTCTCACGTATGCATCCATTGATTGATTCTTGTATGTGCCTTGACCTGGGATCAAACCCCAAACCTTGGAGCATCAGGACAAGGCTCTAAGGCAGCGGTCGCCAATCTTTCAGATCTCATGGACCACCAGTGTCCCATGGGCCACGGCTTGTGACTGCTGCTCTATAGAACTGAGCGCCCCGGCCAAGCCCACAGTTTATTTATTTAACAGTTACAGAGCATCAGAGACTTACCACCCACTGGGGGGATTTTAAAATAAAGATGATACTCATCTGTACTTTCACACTTAGAGGCACAGAATGTGTGATGAACAAATTGGTGTTTTATCGGCCCCGTGAGAACTCAGATAAGAGGTGCCGACACAGGGCAGTGTGGCACTAGAAGGAATGGGCAGTTAGAGTCCAGGGGAGTTTTACATCTTACTTTTTAAACCTTATTTTTATTGTTGACACTATTACACATGTCCCCATCATTTCCCCTGCCCCAGCCCCCTCTGAGCCTGCTACCATGTGGCCCCTGCCCCCCCCTTACCACACTGTTGCCTGTGCCCATGGGCTATGCATGCATGTTCTTCGTTAATCTCTTCACCTTCCATCATCCAGCCCTCCAACCCATACCCTCTGACAGCTCCCGCTCTATTCCACCATCCAGGCTGCTCTTTCTAATTGTTGGCCAGTTACTGTGTTCATTAGATTCTATGTGTCAGTGAGATCACACGGCATTTGTCTCTCGCTGACTGGCTTATCTCACTTAGCATAATGCTCTCCTGGTTCATCCGCACTGGCACCAGAGGGAAGAGATCCTTGTCTTTTATGGCCGGTACTAGTCCATGGTGAGGGCTGACAGAGGAGGGTTCAGCACCTCCAGCAGAGGACAGCCACCTCCAGCCCAGGGGCCACAGCCAGCCACCGTCCTGCTCGTGAGATGCAGTGTGATTGGAACACAGCACAGCCACCATGTATGTCTCACCCAGGCCACTCTGTGGGCACAACGGCTGCGTCAGGAGCTGCTACCTTGACCACATGGGGCACAGAGTCTGAGACATTCACTATCTGAACCACAGATAATCTCAAGCCAGGCTCTGCCATTGGCCATGGCAGGTCACCTGACTTTGCAGAGCCCTGTTGTCCTCATCTGTGAGGTGGGGCACGATGTCTCCTGTGTGGATTGGGAAATGCATGCTCAGGAAATGTTACGTCAGTCTCCACCCTCACCAGCTGTCTGGAGCAGTGGCCGGGGCACAACCTCCCATCTCAGAGTCACATCCCCTCCACCCGACTATCCCGGAAAAAAAAATTATTTTAAACAAATGAATGAAAAGAAAAAAATGTGCAAAGTACCTCAGTAGACACTTCTCCAAAGAGGACGTGCCTGTGGCACAGAGACATGACGATGCTCAACATCACTGATCAGCAGTTCTTTGCAGGCTCTCGGATTTGGCTGGAAGAACAAGGGACTCATAAATGACATCCCGGGAGAGGCCCTGCTTGCTCTCACTCAGCGTCCACGTGGGATGCAGACGGAGGTTCCCCAATCACCCTTCTGGCTCCCAGACACCAACAGCATTTCCCACAATTCAACTCAGTGCCAATGCCCACTACCAGCCCATGGCCCCCTGAGGCTGTGCCTGAGGGACCCTTGTTACTCACTCATAGAAACACCCACAGCTTTAATGGGCCGCCTCCATGTTCTGGGTGAAGTGGAGCTCAGAGCACCAGCCTGATGCTCCTTCAGGGAGACAGTGGGCAGAGAGCGCCCCCTGCAGGAGGAGGGGCGGGGCCCAGGCCTGGCACTCAGGTCTCAGCCCCAGGGAGGAGTCTGGAGGAGAGCAGCTCAGTGTTGGGGGTTCCCCTTCTCCCTGGGGTTTCCCTTCTTCATCTCACATCCCTGTTGGGTCCTCCTTCCCTGATACTCATGACGATGCCTCACTGCTCACTCCCACTGGGTGCCTGGTTTCAAGAGAAGCCAATCCGCCTTCCAAGATATAACCTCTCAGCGGACCTGCCTGGACTCAGATGGTCCCAGGACACCAAGGATGCGGGTCCTGAGGCCCCCCGCCCTCCTCCTGCTGCTCTCGGGGGCGCTGGTCCTGACCCCCAGCTGGACCGGTGAGTGCAGGGACAAGGGGGGGCTGTTCGGGGAGGAGCGAGGGGACCGGGCGGGGGCGCGGGGCCGGGAAGGCGCGTGTCCAGCCCCGGCTCTGCCCCCCCGTCCGCCCCCCAGGCCCCCACTCCCTGAGAAATTTCTACACCAGTGTGTCCCGGCCCGGCCGCGGGGAGCCCCGGTATTTTGAAGTCGGCTACGTGGACGACACGCAGTTTGTGCAGTTCGACAGCGACGCCCCGAATCCGAGGGTGGAGCCGCGGGCGCCGTGGATGCAGCTGCCGTGGCTGGAGGAGGAGAACCCCGGGTATTGGGAGCAGGAGGCGCTGTGGGTCAAGGTCAACGAACAGGTTTTCAGAGAGAACCTGCAGATCGCCCTAGGCTACTACAACCAGAGCGAGGACGGTGAGCCGCGCCCTGGGCCCCTGACGACCCCCCTCCCCACGGACGGGCCGGGGTCGCCCCGAGGGTCCAGGTCCGAGCGTCACCCCGAGGCGGCGGGACCCGCCCGGCCCCCACGCTGGAGGAGGACCCCGGGACTTTGACCAGATTTCACTCTCAGTTTAGATTAAGTCCAGGCTGGGTGGGCAGGGCGGTGCTGACTTCGGGGCGGGGTCAGGGTCTCACACCATCCAGGTCATGAGAGGCTGCGACCTGGGACCAGACGGGCGCCTCCTCCGCGGGTACAGTCAGTGGGCCTACGACGGCGCCGACTACATCGCCCTGAACGAGGACCTGACCTCCTGGACCGCGGCCGACATGGCGGCCCAGATGACGAAGCGCAAGTGGGAGGCGGCCGGTGTGGCAGAGTCTGTGAGGAGCTACCTGGAGGGAACCTGCATGAAGTGGCTCCACATTCACCTGGAAAAAGGAAAGGAGACCCTGCAGCCCGCAGGTACCAGGGGCCCTGGCGCCGCCCCCTCTCCCCGGGGCTGGGGTTCCTACAAGGAGACAGGACAGGGGGTCAGTGTCAGACACCCCTCCTTGAGGTCAGGGAGGGAGCCCCCCTGGATGTCAGGTCAGGTACCAGAGGGACCCCCCTCCTCTCAGGGACAGTTAGGGGTGCAGGCTCTCCTGGGGTGCAGGGAGACCCCCCTGAAATAGCCCATCAGCTGTTCCCAGGGCTCTGCAGGGGCTCTGGGACCTTCTCTCTCAGGCCTTGTGCGCTGCCCACACTCACTGTGTCTGAGGCCTGACCCCCACTTTTCTTTTTTTTTTTTTTTTTTTTAAATCTTTATTGTTCAGATTATTACATTTGTTCCTCTTTTTCCCCCATAACTCCCCTCCTCCCAGTTCCCGCCCACCCCCGCCCTCACTCCCCACCCACTGTCCTCATCCATAGGTGCACAATTTTTGTCCAATCTCTTCCTGCATTTCCCACACCCCTTTCCCCCCAAGAATAGTCAGTCCATTCCCTTTCTATGTCCCTGATTCTATTATAATCACCAGTTCATTCTGTTCATCAGATTATTTATTCACTTGATTCTTAGATTCACTTGTTGATAGATGCATATTTGTTGTTCATAATTTGTATATTTACCATTTTCTTCCTCTTCCTCTTCTTAAAGGATACCTTTCAGCATTTCATATAATCCTGGTTTGGTGGTGATGAACTCCTTTAGCTTTTCCTTATCTGTGAAGCTCTTTATCTGACCTTCACTTCTGAATGATAGCTTTGCTGGATAAAGTAATCTTGGTTGTAGGTTCTTGGTATTCATCACTTTGAATATTTCTTGCCATTCCCTTCTGGCCTGCAAAGTTTCTGTTGAGAAATCAGCTGACAGTCGTATGGGTATTCCCTTGTAGGTAACTGAGTTTCTTTCTCTTGCTGCTTTTAAGATTCTCTCTTTGTCTTTTGCTCTTGGCATTTTAATTATGATGTGTCTTGGTGTGGTCCTCTTTGGATTCCTTTTGTTTGGGGTTCTCCGCGCTTCTTGGACCTGTAAGTCCATTTCTTTCACCAGGTGGGGGAAGTTTTCTGTCATTATTTCTTCAAATAGGTTTTCAATTTCATGCTCTCTCTCATCTTCTGGCACCCCTATAATTCTGATGTTGGTGCGCTTGACGCTGTCCCAGAGGCTCCTTACACTATCCTCGCATTTTTGGATTCTTTTTCATTCCGCCCCTCCGGTTGGGTGTTTTTTGCTTCCTCGGATTTCATATCATTGACTTGATTCTTGCACTCCTCTGGTCTGCTGTCGGGAGTCTGTATAATATTCTTTATTTCAGTCAGTGTATGCTTAATTTCTAGTTGGTTCCCCATCATAGCATCGAGGGTCTCATTAGATTTCTCGAAGATCTCAATAGCTTTATCGGTGGCTTCTAGACAGTTCTTGAGAGACCTTAAAAGTGTGGTTCTGAACTCTATATCTTCCATTGACAATTTTGTCCTGTTTCTTTGTCTCCGCATTTTGTTATGCTTTCTTGGTACACCCCCTAGTGGTCTTTGTGAGCAGTCTTGATTGTTGTAGCTAACACCAGGGGGGATTTGACCTCCAGGCCAAGTGGCTGTGAGAACCAGCTGTGTCTGCAGTGAGAGAACTACTGTCCTCTAGGGAGGTGCTAATCTCACCTTTGCCTGAGGCTATCGGGCAAAAGCCTCTGTGCCGGGCTTGGGCGGGGCGGGTCGCAGGGGATCAACAGGGCGGGCCGGAGAGGGAGAGCAGTTATGGCCGCTCTCAGTCCTGTCCCGGGGGCTCTGCCTCTCTGAGTCCCAGCAACCGCTGCAAACCTCGGAGAGAAAGCTGCACTCGCTCTGGCCGAAGCCAGACAGTCCGCTTCTCCCGTTTGAGTCTGTGCCCCTAAAGACTCGCCCGGACCTGGAGCTCAGAGTCTGCGACTCCCTCCGATTGAAAACGCCAACCGCGCCCTCCGCCGCCGCCCGCTCCGCGCGCCCCGCACCTCAGAGTTTGACTTCAGCACTGCGCCTCCTCTGAGTGTCCGTATGCGTTACTCTTTCCTCCTAGTTGTAGGACTTCCACTCAGCCAGCGTTCCTGTGGGTCTGGGTGATGTCCGTTCGGTCTTTTAGTTTCACTTTTGAAATGGTTGTTCAAGGCAGCAAACTCCGGCTTTAACCTATGCCGCCATCTTGGTTCTCCCTGACCCCCACTTTTCTGAGTCACGTGGCCTCCACTCAGGTCAGGACCACAATTCCTTTTTCTCCCCTCAGAGACCTGCCTCCTGCCCTGGGCTGTGTCTCTGATTTTAGAACTTTCTAAAGACTAGGAGGGCCTTCCAGGTGCCTCTGTGCAGGCTTCTGTGGGCTGTGTGCTCCCTCCCCCACCCCCGGTGGCTGTCCACTCTCAGGATGGTCACATGGGAGCTGCTGGAGTGTCCCATGGCGGATGCAAAGTTCCTGCATTTTCTCCCCTCGCCTCAGACCCTCCAAAGGCACACGTGACCCACCACCCCGTCTCTGAGTGGGAGGTCACCCTGAGGTGCTGGGTGCTGGGCTTCTACCCTGCGGACATCAGCCTGACCTGGCAGCGTGACAGGGAGGACCAGACCCAGGACATGGAGCTGGTGGAGACCAGGCCTGCCGGGGACGGCACCTTCCAGAAGTGGGCGGCCGTGGGGTTGCCCCCTGGAGAGGAGCAGAGATACACGTGCCATGTGCAGCACGAGGGGCTGCCTGAGCCTCTGACCCTGAGATGGGGTGAGGAGGGGCTGTGAGCACAGAGCCTCTTCTCAGGGCAGCAGGAGCCCTGGGGGACCTCAGTGGGGTCCGGGCTGAGGCCTGGGGTCAGGGCCCTCACCCTCCCTACTCTTCTCCTCCCAGAGCCGCCTTCTCAGACCTTCATCTTCATCATCATGGGCATCGCTGGGGGCCTGGTTCTGCTGGGAGCCGTGGCTGGAGCTGTGATGTGGGAGAGGAGGTGCTCAAGTAGGCAGGGGTGGGGTCTGAGTGTCTGTCCCACTGGGGGTTCAAGCCCAGGTAGATGTGCATCCCGCCTCATCATGGGAAGCACACTCCCCACCCGTGTGATGGCCAGTGTGGGGCTCTGTGCTCACACTTACTCCTTAGTGAGGCCCGTGGGAAAGTGAGGGACCCACTTATCACCTGATGATGTTGGTGGTGGGGACCCCATTCCCAGCAGCCCCAGGTCAGAGGGCAGGTCCTGCTGAGCACAGACCTCCAGGAGGGCGGTGGGTTCAGTCCTCACACACGCACTTCCCTCAGGTTTCCTGGTCCTGCCCTGGGTCTATACACAGGGTTCTGGAAACTTCTCTGGGGCCCAGGACTAGGGCTTCCATTAGGACCTCATGGCCCTGCCTCCTCCCTGGTCTCTCACAGGATGTTTCTTTCCCACAGGTGGTAAAGGAGGGATCTACGTTCAGGCTGCCAGTGAGTATGGAGGGGTGACCCCTGAGGCCCTGTGACAGTGCAGACGGGGGCCCCTGGGGGACCCCACCCCCATAGTTCCTCCTTAGTCTCCTGCCCTGGGGCTCTGACCCAGTCCTGGTGTGTCCCCCCGCCCCCCAGGCAGTGACAGTGCCCAGGGCTCTGATGTGTCTCTCTTGGCTTCTAAAGGTGAGACCCTGCCGTGGGGAGGGGTGAGCAGAGGGGAGGACTGGGTGGTGGGGAGTCTGTGGGACACTGAGCATGAAGTGGACTCTGAGAATGTCACCAGTTACAGCCACTGACCTGAATGTGTTCATGATAATCTTCCTCCACAGCGTGAGGCAGCTGCCTTGTGGGGACTGAGTGATGGAAGATGTTCACGCTCCCACTTCCTGACTCGAGAACCTCTGATTGGGGGGCTGGCCTCTCTGCTCCCCACACTTTCCTGTCAGCAGAGGCGGGCTGGGCCCTCCCCATCCCTGCCTTTACTCCCTGGTGCTCTGAGCTGCCACTTCCTGCTTTGTATTGAAATGAGACTGTGGATTGACCTGGTTTTTTAATTCTTGCTGTGAGTCGTGATGGGTAATTAAAGGAGAACCTTTAATTATTTTCTCTGAAGACATAAATGGAAGCACCAAGGATTCTGCGGATTCCTGTGTATTTTGTGCTCTTTGCAGGGGGGACGGGAGAGGCCGTGAGGATGGAGCGTGGTCGGGGCCTGTGCCCAAGTGGTGCTCAGTGCATCGTGGGCTTTGACGTGGTCACTCCTCAATCAGGTCACCTCTCTGCTCCTCTGACCGTGTCCCTCAGTGTCCCTGTCCCACCAGGACCTGTGCTCACAGGGACACACAGGCCTTGTCACTTGTTCGAATGAATCACATCTCCAGGCCCCTCGTCCTCCGAGGCTCAGATTGGGTCAGGCCCTCAGAACCGCTCTTTTGGGTGTTTGTTGTTTCTTTGCTTTTGTGGGTGTGATGCCTGTTACTGTGTTTGTGTAGGAGTTTTGGTCTCATTCTCTGGGTGTCCCTGTCTGACAGTATCAGGGCTCATTTTTGCCATCGTTGTCTCGCAGGTCCAGGGGTCCCTGTACACACGACACTGGTTGGAGAGATACATTTCCGGCTCCTCCTGCTCTTGCCTCCTTCTAGGGCCTGAAGGTTCCAACCCTCTGATCAGCTTGGTCTTTCTGGGGACCAGCCCCACCCTGACTCTCTCCAGGACCCTCAGCCAAGAGCCATCTCATCAGCGTCCCAAAGACACTTGTCACTCACGATATGCCCAGGGTTTTAGGAGCTCAGTGCCAGGAGCCAGGGGCAAAGACCAGACACTTTCTCAGATCCATTAATAGCAACAGTGTCCCAATAGTTAAGGATGCTGGCACCTTACTAGAGTCTCAGTCACTGATGAACAAGAGTCCACAATGGTTATGTGGTTCATACATGTGTGGAAATTGCCCAACAGGTTGTCAGAGGAGAAATTCAAATTCAGCCCTAATGTGATATTGGTGCACACCTCTTAGCATGGTGAAAATCACAAGAATCAGACAAAATCAATTGTTAACAGGAATGTGGATTCATTCTCTCTATATATTCCTTGTGGGAAAGTAAGTTGTTCCAAACCTGGTGGAAAATGCATTGGCCGCACTCCCTGCACCTGGAGACGGAGAGCAGGATGGGGTGTCAGGGGGAGTCAGAGGCTGAGCATCACCGACAGGATGACAGGAGATCACACATGGGACGAGGGAGAGAGTAAAAGGCTCAGAAGGACAGATGGATCAAATGGAGAGTCACCTGTTGTAAAAAGTGTGGGGAAAAGACAACCCCTACCCATGTTGGTGAGAATGTACTTGTTCTCCAGAAAGAGATTTTCAGTCCTTGTGTACCTCAAACCACCCAACTTACATGATGGCTCCCTTTCACTGGTTGGGCACTCCTACCGTGTCCCCCAATGCTTCCCAATGCGGTGCCACACATGGGCTGTCACAGCCGGGAAAGTTATTCAAGATGCCAACTCTCCCACCTCCCCTTTGAAAGAAATAATAAATGGAGAGGATTTAATGAGGTTACACGGATCTCACATATCTTGGAATTTAGGGCGAGTCACTCTGCCCCATGGGACACCTGTACATTCCTGAGCAGAGATGGGTGAGATAAGGGAAGCAATTCCATTGGAGGGTAAGGAAATCAGGATGAAGCAGTTGATGTAGAAACACAAAGGTGGGAATGGCACCTAAGTGTTTCTTCTCAAGGGATGCCGAGGGGTACCTGTTGGCAACTCTCCCTGGACAGGAGTGAAGGGACCACCGGCCTTCAATTCAATTAGTGACTCCACACACCCCTGGATAGAAGGAAGGGAACGTTTTCCCGATGCATTGTGACCTTTTATTACTTCACAGAATGTGTTTCTTACTCTTGTGCACAGTGTAGGAGTTTTATAGAGAAAGTGATCGACTCCATCAAGTCCCCAAACAAATATTGACAAGAAACCGTAACTCGTTTTCCCAGCCGCGACCGGAATTCCTGCCCAACACAGTGTAGGGAGGGCAGGATGGAGGCAGGTCCTCAGAACGGTGGCTAATTTCTTCTCGAGTCTGAGGAGACTAAATGCCACGGCAGGTCGGGCAGCCGCAGGACGGACCGAGAAAGACTTACGTCCCCCAGATTACAACTGACTTCCCTGCCTTCCTTCTTCGCCCAAGATTGGTCCGTGACGTGCAGGTGGGAGTTTCTGTTTGTTACCGTCGTGAACAACGTCATGGTGTCTGCGTTCAGATCCTTTATGTCGAGCCTGAGAAAACACCGAGGGAGAATTCTGTTAATCCTCCGTGCTCTGGTTCGGCTTTGTGGCCTCAAGGACCCTTGTCCCCATACGTCATTCTCCGGGCATTCTTGGGAGTCTTTGATGTGGACTCTGAGGGAAAAGCAGACTGTTTTCTAGACTAAAAACTCTCATTCTGGCAGCAGACGGAGTGGTCTCCATTAGCATTGGATCAAGAGGCAAGAATTCCATTGGAAGAAGAGTTTAAATTAATACTAGCCACTGACACTGTGGAACTCAATAATCAATACTTCCCATGCATGTAGCATTGCATGGTCATCACAAATGATACCATCAATAATTTATTGATTATGACATGGAGGGTCATAGTTTTTTAATTAAAATATGATTACATGCATAGGGGAAATAGTCAATAAGATCGTTAATAACTATGGATACTGCCAGGGGGGACCAGACTTTTCAGGGGGATCACTTGGTGAATTATACAAATGTCTAACCACTATGATGTACGCCGGAAACCCATATAATCTTAAACTATAATTGAAAAATAAAAATAAAAACTATGTACCTTTACATGGTTAGAGAATGGAGGAACTCTTACTCCAGTGCCATGATCATAGCATTTGATTCAATTTCTTTAAAGCGAGGAGGGGGGTTGGGAGGCACATTCCTTTCCTTGTGCCCCCTCTGTATGTAAACGTCCCGATTAGCAGATAAGTACTGACAACCTATAACACTTGAAACAAGGTTCATTTCTTTCATTCATTGTTTAAAAGTTAAATTTATTGGAGTGACATCCTATATCATAAAAGCCCAGCAACCAAATGGTGGAACAACGGTCGACCAGTCACTATGACGCACACTGACCACCCAGGGGCAGACGCTGAACGCAGGAACTTTTCCCCTGGTGGTCAGTGTGCTACCACAATGGGAGCACAGCTCAGCTGGCAGGTCCACAGCTGATAGGCTGACCAGGATGAGTGGTGCTCCCATTGCAGGCTGATCCCCACAGGCCACACCCCCACACCAGTGCATGGGCCTCTAGTTGGTTAATAAGATCATATGGGTTTCAAGTGTACATTTCTATGATCCATGAGCTGTATGCTGCATTGTGTACCCACCACCAAAAGTCAGATCATCTTCCAAAACCATATATTTCACAACTTTTACCCTTTACAATCCCCACCCCCTTCCCTCTGGTAACCAAAACCCTGTTACTCAACATCCCTGATCATGCAGACAATGCAAATAAAGGATAAACCACAACAAGACATCACCTCACATCTGTCAGAGGGCTATCCTCAATAAATACCCAAACAACAAGCGCTGGTAAGGATGTGGAGAAAAAGCAACCCCTGTGCACTGTTGGTGGGAGTGCAAGTTGGTGTAGCCACTATGGAACACAGTTTGGAAGTTCCTTGAAACATTTAAAATAGAACTACCATACGACCGAGCAAGTCCACTTCTGGGTATATACTTGAAAGACATTAAATTATATCTTGAAGAGCTATCTACACCCTCATGTTCATTGCAGCATTATTTACAATTGCCAAGACATGGAAACGGCCTAAGTAATGAGGACTATAGTGGACTCGACAATACATATTGTAGACTTGAAATTTGTTAAGAGAAACCCTCACCCTTTGAATCAGCATGGATGGACCTGGAGAGAATTATGCTAAATGAAATAAGCCAGGCAGAGAAACACAAATCGCATATGATGTCACTTATATGTAGAATGTAATAAACTGAATAAAATGACAAAATACAAACAGAGGCATGGATACATGGAACAGGCTGACAGGTCTCAGAGGGGAAGGAAGAGGGAGGACTGGAGAAAGAAGGTGACGAGATTAGCCAAAGGATATATACGCATCATAGCCCATGGTCATAGACAACAGTGTGGTGATGGCCAGAGGGGATGGGGGCTGCAGGCTGGAAGGAGGTGGGTAAAGATAGGGAAAATAGGGACATCTGTAATAGTTTCAATAATAATAATGAAGTAAAAAATATTGCTAAGAGTAGATCTTAAAAGTTCTCACACCCACACCAGTGGTGACTATAAGTGATGAGATGGATATGTTAACTACTCGTATCGTGGTCATCAAATCCCAATACATACATATGTGAACTCATTACACAATGTTACATGTCCATGACACCCCAGTAAATCTGCAGGGAGCGGGCAGGTGTAATAATATGGAACCAACAAAAACACAAACCAAAGAAAAAACAAGGCAAGTAGGAAGAGCATGCGAGATATTGTCAGAAGGTGTGCAGACGTTGGACTCAATGTTTATAGATATGGTGGTTGGCAACCTCCAAGATGGTTTTCAATGGTCTTCATGCCCTTGAGTGGAGGAGGCACCTGTGACTGGCTCCGAACCAATAGGCAAAAATGAGGCGATGCCATTCCCTTCATGCAAGAATAGGTAAGAGTTACTCTTCCCTGGCTAACACTCTACTGCCTTGTGGAATTATAAATTGTTCTTTCTCAATTCTTACTAAAAGATATTGATTTGAGAGAGAGGAAGGGAGGGGGGAGAGAGAGAGAAACATTGATCTCCTATAGGAGAAATTTTGCCTCCTATAGGTGCCTGGACCAGAGACTGAACCCATAATCTAGGCATGTGCCCTGAGTGCAGATCAAACCCATAACCTTTTCATGTAAGGGATGATGTTCCAGCCAACTGAGTCACCCGTCAGGGTCCAAGGGTTACGTTTTACTCACATTGACTGGCTTCTAGCTCTAAGGATTCTACATATATATTTTTAAATATATTTTTGTTGATTTCAGAGAGAAAGGGGGAAGAGAGTGATAGAAACATCAACGATGAAAGAGAATCATTGATCACCTGCCTCCTGCACACCCCCTCCTGAGGATGGAGCTCGCAACCCAGGCATGTGCCCTTGACCAGAATCGAACCTGGGACCTTCAGTTTGCAGGCCAATGCTCTATCCACTGAGTCAAACCAGCTAGGGCTACATATATTTTCAATATTTCAAGAGAGAAGACCATTCTGCTCATTTTCTAGGTATCTTACGATGCCACAGCATCTGCCATCACCTGTACTCCCTGGACCATCTCATCACAGAATTGTCCCAAGGAAGACAGAGCCCCACTCACCCAACTGTCTGGAGGACACAATCTGGGTGTCCCAAGCCCTCCAGAAGTTGCACAATTCCTTCGTCGCCCAACTTGTTTCCAAGCAGATTGATTTTTTTCAGAGTTTTGCTGCTGATAAGGACGGAGGCGAGGGATGCACAGCAGGCACTGGTTAACATGCACTCTTCCAGCCTGTGAGGAGAGATGCACACGGGAGTTGGGGCCAGTCTTTCGGGAGCTGAGGTGGGCTGAGCACATGGGCATGGACTAGTGCCCTGAACACCTCCCTCCCAAGTTGTGCACTAGAGAATGTGCCCATCGAGCGTCATTCCGAACACCAGACCAATGCATCCAAGTTTCCATTTCCCCTTTCCCCTTGTACTTATCCCTCAGCCCTTCGAAGTCTACACAGGAGCTCCCTCCCCACCCAGGGACCTACCCGATGTTCTCCAACTTGCAGTTGGGATGTTTCATAGCACCGCACAGCAGCTCCATTCCCGCATCCCCGACATTATTGCTCCCAAGCTCCAGGCTCTTCAGGTTGGGGTTGTTTTGCAGAGCACAGACCATGTATTCACAGGCCTTAGCTGTGAAAAAGCAGCCGGATATCCTGCAGAGAGGGAGAGATGAGCCGGAATCATGACCATCCGTCTCAAAGGTTCTCAGAGCATGAAGTGGTGAGTGTCCTTGAACCTCCCTCATGATGTCCATGAAGAAGGGACTCCCTAGAGACAACAGTAACCTATAACCTATCCTAAGCATCCCGAAGCACCTGTTAGAAAGACTATATGCACCTCTATGTCCACAGCAGCATTATGTACCATAGCCAAGATCTGGAAACTAGCCCTAGCACCCCTCAGTAGAGGAGTAGATAAAAAAGTTGTGGCACATTAACTCCTACCATTTGCAACAGCATGGATGGACCTGGAGAGCGTTATGCTAAGCGAAATAAGTTAGTTGAAGATAAATATCACGTGATCTCACTCATTTGTGAAATATAACGAACAACATAAACTGTTGAACAGATACAGATCCAAAGACAGAGAAGCATCGACCAGACCATCAAACCTGAGGGAAGGCAGGGGAGGGGGGGGAGGGGGAATAGATCAACCACAGGACTTGTATGCATGCATATAAGCATAACCAATGGACACAGACACTAGGGGTTGAGGGCGTGAGCGGGGGGAAGAGCAATGGGGAGAATAAGGACACATATGTAATTTCTTAATCAATCAATCAATCAATCAATCAGTAAGTTGTGGCATATTTACACAATGGAATTCCACGTGGCAGTAAAAAGGGAATTTTACCTTTTGCAACAGCATGGATGGACCTGGAGATTAGGATGCCAAATGAAATAAGCCAGTCAGAGAAAGACAAGTACCACATGGTCTCACTTACATGTGGAATCGAATGAACAAAATTGACGAACAAAATAGAAGCAGAGTCATGGATGCGGGGAACATACTGACAAATGTCAAAGTGGAGGGGGAAGAGGGATCCATAAAAGAAGGTGAATGGCTTAGCCAAAGAACATATATGCATCACCCATAGACACAGGCACGCATGTGGTGATGGCCAGAGGGAAGGGGTGGCAGGGACTGGGTAGATGGGGGCAACGTGGGAAAGTGGGAACATCTGCAATAGTGTGAACAACAAAAATAAAAGTAAAAGAACAGTCAGGTAATATTCGCAGTTCTAACTGAATATCAACTCAGCTCCTATCATGATTTTATAACCAGGGAAATAGACAGAACACTGTAAGCATTTTGTATATATTTTTATTGATTTCAGAGAGGAAGGGAGAGGGAGAGAAAGATCGAAACATCAATGATAAGAATCATTGATCGGCTGCCTCCTTCACACCCCCTACTGGGATCAAGCCTACAACGCAAGCATGTGCCCTGACTGGGAATCAAAACATGATCTCCTGGTTCATAGGTTGATGCTCAACCACTGAGCGACACCAGCTGGGCTGTAACAATTTTTGTCTGAAGACTCAGATACCAAATTTTTTTTTTTAATTACAGTGGACATTCAATCATCTGTATCCATTTCCAGCGTACAGCATAGTTGCTAGACAATTATGTGATTGATGAAGTGATCAGATACCATTTCTAATCTGTGTTTTTGTGAAGCTAGACTTGAGCTCCAAGGAGTTGTTTTCGGCAAGCTCTTTTGATGCTCATTATTCTACCTTCCCTATTCATGTCCAAAACCAACATCATTGCCTGGCTGCTGTTGGCCCAGTGGTCAGAGCCTCAGCCCATGCAGCGAAGGGTTGAAGGTTCCATTCCCAGTCAAGGGCATGTACCTGAGCTGCAGGTTCCATGCCTGGCATGTGCTGGAGACAACCAATGTGTCTCTCTCACATTAATCTCTGTCTCTTTCTCTCTCCCCTGCCCTCCTTGCCTCCCTTCCACTCTGTAAATAGTAACGGGGGTAAAAATCCTCAGGTGAGGAGTCACAACAGTAAAACAAGGCAACTCCCATCCCCAAACCCTTTTGCAGAAGCCACACGGCCGTCCAAGGAAGACCACAGCCGTGGCAAGACTCACTCCAGCTCTTGAACCGAACAGGTTGGGAACACCAGGGACATCATCAGCACCAGCACTCCGTTATCTCGTATGTTATTCACGCTCACATCCAGATGCTTCAGAGTTTCGGTGAGGACGAGACTTCTCGAGATTAAGCTTAAGGAACGTAATGTGAGACAACAGAAGAGCAACCTGTGGGGAAGGGAAAAGGAAAAAGAAGGAGGAGGAAGAGGAGGAAAAGGAAGAGGAGGAGGAGGAGGAGGAGGAGATTCTGAGTCAATAACACAGTTTAACCACCTGAGATATTCTATAATTAATGGTGGTAATGGTTCTAGGACTGAGCGTACGGAAAGACCATTAGAATGTATACCTTATCATTATTGTTTGTTAATCCTCACCTGAGAATATTTTTTTCATTGATTTTTTTCTTTTTTTCCTTTTTTTTTTTTTTTTAGTATTTAAAGCAGGGGTGGGCAAACTTTTTGACTTGAGGGCCACAATGGGTTCTTAAACTGAACCGGAGGGCCGGAACAAAAGCATGGATGGAGTGTTTGTGTGAACTAATATAAATTCAAAGCAAACATCATTACATAAAAGGGTATGGTCTTTTTTTTTTTTTTTTTTTTAGTTTTATTCATTTCAAACGGGCCGGATCCGGCCTGTGGGCCGTAGTTTGCCCACGGCTGATTTAAAGTATTACAAGTAATAGTACATATGTCTTCTTTTTCCCCCATTGACCTCCTCCCGGCCTCCCCAACCCCTAGCAAATGCTCCTCCTCCCCCCAGTGTCTGTGTCCATTAATTATGCTCATATGCATGCATACAAGTCCTTCGATTTTTTTTTTAAGAGAGACACTGGAAGGGAGAGGGAGGGACAGAGAGAAGCATGGATTGGTTGCCTTCTGCATGCATTCCTACTGGGGCCTGGAATCAAACCTGTAACTCAAGTAGGTGCCCTTGACTGGGATTTGAATCCAAGACCCTTCCATGCCCAGGCCAGTGCTCTAACCACTGTAGACACCAGCCAGGGCTGAATGTCAACTGTAAATGGGTGCATATTATGGTATGTGAATCAAATATCAAATCTGTCTGAAAAAATCAAACAGGAAAAAAATCATGAAGATGACATCCTGAGGTGACATTACACCTATTGGGAGTGTCAGTACTGAGCCAATAACTTCTGACCCTTTTCTGAACAGAAGTAAACTAAGTAACACTGGCAATTACTTACTAGGTTCCTCAGGGACCAGAGAGATCCTAGCATAACGAGGCTTTGAAGACAATTGTATATATATTTTGAGACTTGGAGTTAGAAAGAACACGTATTATCCTCTCTCCTTAAATCACTGAGCAAGACCATTAAGTCTAAATTACAGAGCTAGGGGCTAGAGCCTTAGGGTGTCACACTTGGAGAGATAATCAGCTTGATTACAAGCTTGAATGCCTTTATGAAATGTTTATCATTTTTAAAAGATGCACCTGAGGGTATGGTTTTAGAGAGAAAGAGAGAGAGAGAGAGAAGAGAGAAACATCAACACAAGACAGATACTTCCATCATTTGTCTCCTATCAGCTTACTGACCAGGGATGGAGTCCCCCACAATCTAGTTATGACCCAGCATCTAGTTATGACCCAGCTTGGGAATTGAACCTGCAACCTTTTGTGATATAGGACAATGCTCCAACCAATGGAGTCACCCGGCAGCCAGAGCAAAGGTTTATAATTTTTAAGTGACAAAGATGAGGGGAAAATTATACAGTTTTGAACAGATGGAATTAATAGAACATTTAGAAACGTTTTACCTGAAAAATGAGCAATAGAATACCGTGTAATACTACCAAAGTATTACAATCAACGACATGAATGCTTCTACAAGACAATACATGAACAATAATAACTATAAAGAGTTGTTTTAGTTCCAGGTTTTGTGTGTGGAAATCCTCTGAGTACTGAAAAAACAAACACACACACACACACACACACACACACACACACACAACCCCCCCCCACACACACACAAAACAACACAACAACAAAAACAACAGTCCACCAATACACCTACTATGCACTGCCTGGGTAGCTCATTTAGTTGGAACATCATCCCTATACACCAAGGTTGAGGGTTTGACTCCTGGTCAGGGCAAACACAAGAATAAAAAAAATGAATACATAAATATGTAGAACAACAAATCCATGTTTCTCTCTCCCTCAAAATCAACCAATAAAAAGAAATAAAGAAATGTGGACATAGTCCCTTGTCTACCATCTTGAAAGAAGTAAAAACTAGAATAAACAGAAGTCCCTACTTCAAGGCAACGTATCTCCACACCTTCCTCTTCTTGGCTTCCTTCCTGGTGCCCTCAGTGACATCACATCCCTCATGACACCCATCACAGCTACTTATCGAGAAAGTAAGGGTAAGTCCTCGCACTTATCAAGTCAGCTGCCATGGCCCAGATGTGCTTGGAACCTTGCGACCTCATATTTAACTCTCCCTCCAAAGCCATAGGGTTGGGAGTGAGATGACTCCATTCTCCTGATGGTGAAAGGCAAGTTGAGAAAAGCTACGTAGATTGTGGCCAACACAATAAGTTGCCCAGTGGGATTAACAACTCAGGTGTGCCTGACTCCAAATATCATGCTTTCAGCCACTTTACTTCCCCTCATTGTATGTGTGCGTGTGTTTTCATTAATTTATTGCTAACCCTCACCTAAGGATGTTTTTTCATTGATTTTTAGAAGTGGAAAGGAGGGAAAGGAAAGGAGGGGGAAGGGGAGAGAGAGGAGCATCCGTGTAAGAGAGGAATGGATTGGTTGCCTCTCCCACCTGCAACCCAGGTAGGTGCCCTTGACATGGAATAGAACCTGAGACCCTCTAACCACTGAGGAATGCCATCCTGAGCTTAATTGGTTTTTAGAGAGAAAGAGAGTAAGGGAGAGTGAGAGAGAGGAAGGGAGAGAGAGGATGGTAGAGAGAGAGAGAGGCAGGAAGAGAGAGAGGAAGGAAAGAGAGAAGGAGAGAAAGGGAGAGAGAGACAGAGAGAGGGAGAGAGAGAGAGTGAGAAAAAGAAGAAGAGAGAGAGAAACATTAATTTGTTTCACTTATACTTTCATTGGTTGTCTTTTTAAAAGTTGGACTCAGCCTCAGATTTCCTTTTTTTTTTTTTTTTACTGTTTAAAAAAATTTATATTGAGTTTTTTTAGAGAGAAAGGAGAGGAAGGTAGAAGGAAAGAGAGAGAAACATCAATGTGAGAGTACAACATTGATCAACTGCCTCCTGCGCCCCCCACCCCGGAAATCAAGCCCACTACTTGGGCATGTGCCCTAACTTGGAATCTAAACAGACACCTTGACCTATGAGGATGATGCTCTATCCAACGGAGCTACTGGAACAGCCATTGGCACACCCATGATCGTGTTTTGACCACATGCTCAGACATTCATGCTCAGGTCCAAATGCATACGTGGTGGGATTATATAAACCGACTTACACCAGTGACTCGAGAACACATTCTGGATGGAACAGAGCATCACAGAAAATTTGCATCCCATCCCTACTCAGTGCATTTTTGGACAAGGTCAGTTTCTTCATGTTCTTGCTGCTGAGGAGGAGCGAGGCGAGTTCTTGGTAGGCACTGGCTTCCAAATCACACTTCATTAAGCTGTAGGAGGAAATGCACATGGATGGGGTGAGGCTGCCCAGGTTTCCAAGCCATGTCTCTTTCAAGAGAAACCAGCTCCAATCAACGGAAAGGACACCTCCTAAAAATGGGCAACAAACAGATCCTTCCGCTTCTCCATCTTGCTCCACAAGAGTTCTCCAAGTTCAAATTCGGGCAAGTTTGGAGATGGAGTAGGCAGTTCTTCCCCCGCTCCCCACCCCCTACCTCACCCCCGATATGTATCTTGACTGTGTTTCAGAATTCTAACTCGGATATCGAGACATTCAGCATACCATCACATTTATGGTGACTTCTGATTTCCCCCCAACATAACCTGTGTTGTGTTGCATAATTGGCTCTTGAGCAACTTTCTGACTTTGTCTAATGTTCTACTCATTGCCCACACGATGCCATCTTCCCTCTCTGCACTCTGACGCTGGTAGGAGAGAAATGGACCATGAGCCAAAAATCTTCTAGGATCGTGGCCTCAAGGAGAAGTAGCAGGAGGTATTATCCAAAGAGCCCCCCAGAACACCCAGCTCTTCCCCCCACCTGCGGACACACACAATGTACATTCAGTTGGGTGGCGACCCACCTCAGATGCTGGATGCTGCACATCGGATTGGTCAAGACCTCGTGCAGAAGCGAAAACACCTTTGAAGAGATGGGCATGCAACTCAGGCAAAGGCACGTCAGGTTCCGGTTGTGAACAATTGCCTTGAACATTTCTTCAAACCTGGTGTCGACTGAGAAATAGGTCAACCTACCAAAGAGGAAACAGCAGGAGAGTTCCAGTCAAGGTCCTCGGGCGATGTGCACATCTCTGCGGTTTTCCCTGCCTGCCCTACTTCATTCTAGAATATTTCTGAGGGTGGGCCATTACTTCCCAGACCATTCAGCATCTTAGATTCCCTGGCAAGTCCATGGACCTCTGCTAATCCCCCAATCAGACTGTTGACTTGGAAATAATCCTCTGGGTCTTTTACCATATGAGCTTCCTCCCAATGGTACCCATAAGCGATGCCAAGAAACCACACACACCCATCAGCATGTGAAATTAAACCATGTGTCTATACCAGGGGTGGGCAAACTTTTTGACTCGAGGGCCACAATGGGTTCTTAAACTGGACCGGAGGGCCGGAACAAAAGCATGGATGGAGTGTTTGTGTGAAATAATACAAATTCAAAGTAAACATCATTACATAAAAGGGTACGGTCTTTTTTTTCAATAGTTTTATTCATTTCAAACGGGCCGGATCTGGCCCGCGGGCCGTAGTTTGCCCACGGCTGGATACCATGAGAGTAAAGGCCATACGTGTTCATGGCTAATGCACCCACAGGATGATGCACATGTTAATAGTTCACAATTTTACTGAAGAAAACACAAGTGTCCCAGAATCCCTGGGTCCTACCCCAAACTGGAGAACACCCTCCACTAAGAACAGAACACCCCAAAGAAGGCCAATGCTGTCAGCACTACCTGCAGAATAAATGCAGAAGGTGATCGTTTCTCACCATCTCCACCTAAACCGCCCACACGGGCCACCGTCTTCTCTCCCCCAGATCCTTGCAGGAGCCTTTTACTTGGTGTTCCCACTTCCACCTTCCCTCCCATGATCTTCAGTCCACCCAAAGCCACAGGGATACGGCAAAGTACAAGATCTTGCTCGTCTGCTCAAAGCTTTGAAGTGGTATTTTTAAAAATTGAATTTGTTGGGGTAATGTTGGTTGACAATTCCATACAGGTTTTAAGTGTCCAACTAAACAAAACATAATCTGCACACTGCACTGTGCACTCATCGCCCCAAGCAAAGTCTCTTTCTGTTCCCATCCCCCCACTTACCCTACTCCACCTGCCCTACCTCCCTTACCCTCTGTCTATCACCACATTGTTGTCTGTGTCCATGGGCTGTGTATATATGTTTTTGGGGTAATCCCTTCACCTTTTATCCAGTCCCCCACCATCCTCTCCTCTCACAGCTGTCAGTCTGTTCCATGTATCCATGCCTCTCTTTCTATTTTGTTTGCCAATTTACTTTGTTCATTAGATTCTGGTCTTTCTCTGACTGTTTTATTTCACTTTTGTTAATTTCCAAATTTATATATCTCAACAACTTATTCAACTCAACACCAGGAAGATAAATAATCCCATTAAAAAATGGGCAAAGACCTAAATAGACACTTCTCCAAAGAGGACATACAAATGGCCAATAGATATATGAAAAGATGCTGAAGGCCATTACTTATCAGAGAGATGCAAATTAACACCACAAGGAGATGCCACCAGAATGGCTATCACCAATAAATTAACAAATCATTTTTCACTTAAAGAAAATCCAGCACCTTAAGTGGACAGCCCAGCTCTTCATGATTTGGCACCAATAGGGCTCTGACCTCACTTCCTCCTACTCTCCCTATACACCACAGTGCCTCTGTCGGCCCATCTTCTCCGCCAGGAATGCTTTCCTACCACGCATGTAGCCAGCTTCCCTACTTCTTTCTGGTACCTAATCAAGCATCAACTCAGTTTCCCCCCAGACCGCCCAAAGATTGCATCTATACTCTTGTACTATTCTTTTCATAGTGTTGTACACTACCTAGCACATTGCATTTTAAAAAATATATTTTTATTGATTTCAGAGAGGAAAGGAGAGGGAGAGAGAGATAGAAACATCATTTATGATAGAGAAGCATTGATTAGCTGTCTCCTGCATGCCCCCTACTGGGGATCGAGCCCACAATCCAGGCATGTGCCCTTGACCGGAATCAAACCTGAGACCTTTCAGTCCACAGGCCGACGTTCTATCCACTGAGCCAAACCAGCTAGGGCCTAACACATTACATTTTTATTATACAGTTGGAATGCAATTTCTGAGAGCAAGAATTTTTATGGGGGAGGGATGCTGGGTGGGAAGTGATCAACCAAAGAATATATATATTAGAGGCCCGATGCACAAAATTGGTGCAAGGGGCTCAGCCCTCTCAGCTGCAGTGGCTGCCTCGGCCCTCGCAGCCCCAGCTTCATCCGGAAGGTCGTTCGGAAGGTTGTTCAGCTGTCCAATCTAATTAGCATATGACACTTTTATTATTATAGATATCCCATGGACACAGACAATATGGTGGTGAAGGCCTGAAGCAGAGGGAGCAGGCTAGAAAGGGTCAGTGGAGGGAAAAAGGGACATATGTAATACTTTCAACAATCAAGATTTTTTTTAAAGGAATTTTTAAAAATCCACACCAGTTATTCCTGTTCCCCAAAGGATTGAGATAACACCTACTTGAGTGTCCGAAGTTGACAGTCGGGATGGCTCAGGGCTTTACACAGAACCCTGTCGGAGGTATCGTCAAGGTCAGTGTTACAGAGTTCCAGTTCCCGGAGGGTCTCCCTGGTGTGGAGTAAACTGCACACATCTCTCCAGTGGACGAGGCTCCTTATTGTTCTACATAGAGGAAGAATGGAATTCTCCAGCGATTTAGGAGACAAGGCATTCACTGAGACATCTGTTGAGAGCCACTGCTAACCAACCCTGACTTGGAGCCAGGCAGGCGGCAATAAAGGGTGGCCACATGTAAAACAACAACATCCATGTGGTGAGCCAGCACGGCCATGGCATACTCAGCCCCACGTTGGGCACCTTATGTGCCGTGCCAGCTCAGCCAGGTTCTGTGAGCCTGAGAGGGGGTGGTGAAGGATGGAGAAAAGACAGACAAGAGAATGAAAGTTGGGTGTGGGTAGGACGCTGTCCTCTCTGATGGAGAGCTAGCGACAGCACCACGGACTACAAGCCGTGTCTTTATTTTATAGCAGATTCCACCAGGCAAAGCAAGGGCATGGTCAAGATGTTTACAACATTCTTGTGGGTTGCGATCCTACTCAATTACAGGCCCTGAACTCTATCAAGCCCACATCACTCAGGCATGTGGGGCCACATGTTTGGACCATAGGTTCAAGCTTACAACTACAGCTGTTGGCTATAATTGTGCTGGGAGGGTTCTGCACTCCAAGCTGGGACTGGCGCTCCAAGCTGTGGAAATGAGAGCAATGTGCACTCTCATTAGTCCGAGGCTTGAACCTGTCCAAACACTGTAGCTGCTCTCCACACAACCAGACCCACAAAAGGAATGGATGAGTCTGTAGACAGGCAAGGGACAATGTCCTGAGTGCGGCGCTTTTGAGTGTGATGATGTTCACTATTAAGAAACACTAGTGATTGTTTAATGTGTTTTTACTGTTTTGACAGAGAGGGAGGGAAAGAGAGAAAAACATCAATTGGCTACCACCTGCGTGCCTCCTATTGAAGATCAAGGCCACATCAGAGGCATGTGCTCAGACCAGGAATCAAACGGCCCCCTCTCTATGCATGGGGCCATACTCCAACAATCTGAGCCACACTGGCCAGAGCCCACCCTCTATTTTTTTAAAATCTATTTTTATTGATTTCAGAGAGGAAGGGAGAGGGAGAGAGAGAGATAGAAACATCAATGATGAGAGAGAATCACTGATCAGCTGCCTCCCGCACACCCCACATTAGGGATCATGCCTGCAACCCAGGCATGTGCCCTGACCAGGAATCGAACCGTGACCTCCTGGTTAGTAGATCAATGCTCAACCCTGGCTTGGCACCCACCCTCCTTTATATCCAAGCCACCACCAACCCTCACCTGAATTAATGCAGTAGCCTTCTACCTGGCCTCCTTGCTTCCACCCTTGCCCTTACCACAAAGTCTGTTCTCACCACAGCAACAGTCTCATTCTATTTGTTTTCCACCTTTTCTGGCTAAAGCCAGTTATTACAGTGACCTACAAGGCCCTGTAATATCTGCCCCCATTATCTCTCTAACCTCATTTCCTACTATTCTCCACCCCCCCCACACACACACACTTCATTCCACACCAGCCTCCTTACTCTTTTTTGAACACCCTAGGCACACTCCCACATCAGACCCTTTGTACTTGCTATTTCCTCTGTCTACAACACTTTCCCCACCTCCCTGACTTAGTTCAGGTTTTTGGCCAAGTATTACTTTCCCCCTAACTATATCTATAGTAAGCAGAATAATGCCCCACCCAGAAAGGCCCACGTCCTTATCCCTGGAACCTATATCGATGATCACACTGGTATTGATTGGTACATTTTTCATAGTCTATGCTATTAGGAACATCCTGAAGAAATTTATAAGGATTATTTCAGTTAATCCACACAGTAGGTCAGTGGTTATCAACGAGGGGTGATTTGGGATATTTGGTAATGTCCAAAGCCTAGGGGAGCCAGTTCTACTGGTGTCTCATGGGTAAAAGTCAGAGATACTATGAAACTGCTTACATTGCCCTGGCTGGTTTGGTTCAATGGATAGAGCGTCGAACTGTGGACTGAAGGGTCCCAGGTTCGATTCCAGCCAAGGGCACATGTCTGAGTTGTGGGCTCGATCCTCAGTGGGGGGCCTGCAGGAGGCAGCCGATCAATGATTCTCTCTCATCATTGATGTTTCTATCTTTCTCTCTCCCTTCCTCTCTAAAATCAATAAAATATATTTTAAAAAAGTAACTGCTTACAAGTCACAGGACAGCAAACAATTGATGGCCCCAGATGTCAATGAGGCTGATGTTCAACCCAGAAACCCTCATGTAAACTGCAGCCGAGAGATTGTAAAAAGTCACCAGTCATTAGAGATGACTGTATTACCTTTAGTTTCAGTCCAGGGATGGTCAGCAAGCACTAGAGTTATGGGCAGGTCTTAGAAATACAGGAAATAACAAAATGAAAGAAGGTGAAGGGATTAGCCAAAGACCCTATAGCAGTGGTCGGCAAACTGCGGTTCGCGAGCAACATGGGGCTCTTTGGCCCCTTGAATGTGGCGCTTGCACAAAATACCACGTGTGAATGTGCACGTACAGTGTGATTGAAACTTTGTGGCCCATGAGCAGAAGTCTGTATTGGGTGGAAGATCCACACTCAAGGGTCCAAAGAGCAGCATGTGGCTCGCGAGCCACAGTTTGCTGACCACTGCCCTATAGGCATCACCCATAGACAGACAACAGTGTGGGGATGGCCAGAGGGAAGAGGGGGGTCCAAGGTTGGGCAGGGGGGCACAGGGAGGAAATGGGGGCCTCTGTAATTGTATCAACAATAACAATAAAAGGAACAAATTTTAAGACTCACCTAGGAGTTGATTGCTCATGAGATCTCTTTTCAAAGATGTTTTGAATACTCAACTTAAGTTTCTGTAGACGCTGGCAATACCCCAGACAGTAGGATGAAACCATCAGATCCCGGTGGTCTCTAACATAAATATTCGCTTCTGAAAAGGAGTCCATGATCCGTCTCACATATTCTTCCTCCTGGTTCTCAAAGAGACCATGAAACAAAGGTGTGTGGTGCCCAATGGCTTTCAAATTATCGCCAAAACACCTCATTTCCGTGAGGAGGTACTGGCTGACATAGTCTGTCAGGAGACGGCAGCCAAGGGCCGTCTCGAAAGTTTTCCTCCTCTCCTTGTTAAGAAGACCGAACAAGGAAGCAATGACAGGACTGAAATCATCGTATAGCTCCCGTTTCCCTTTACACCTCCCCCAGGCCGAGGGGATCCCGTGCTCGGCCAGTGGCAGCATGAACGCGACGGCTGCACAGAACTCCTGGACTTTCGAGTGTATGAACCTGTAACGGCCTTTCAGGTGGCTGCTGGGCCAGAGAATCTCCAGGGTCTGCAACGTGGAGACATCCGCCTGGGTGAACCCCACGTTCCTGAGGTCCTCCTCGGTGAAGTGCAACGTGTTATGCAGCAACCCTTCCAGCGCCAGTGAGCAGAGACTTTGCAGGGGGACCACGGGCCGCTGGTCGGCAGCCTGGGCGGTCAGCGTGTCCGCCAGAAAATGAGTGTAGATGTCGGTGAGCGTTTGGCACGAGCGTTTCAAATCAGCCCCCTGATTCATTTGCCGCTGCAGGGCGACGCAAGTGACCCAGCAGAGGATGGGGGCTTGGCACAGGTGCAAGAAGAGCTCATTCCTCTGTACCAGCTGGAAGGCCGCCTCGGCCCTCTGACCGTCCCTGAAGAATAAGGTGAAATACTTGCGCCTCTTTTCACGGGAGAACGACAGAGTCATGAGCATGTCGGTCTTCTTCATGAGCGTCCAGGTGACAGCCTGGCCTTGGGGCCTGGACGTGATGAGGAAGCGACAGCCCGGGGCCAGCTTTCTGGTCAGCAAACTGGCCACGAGGACGGGCGTGGACACCTGCTGCCTGCTGTCGGTGCACAGAGCCTGCGGGCTTATGCGGAACGTGAGTTCCATGTCGTCCAAGTCCTCAAGGATAAACAGGATCTTCTGGGGCTCGGAGAGGATGTCGGCGACAGGAGCCCGGCCCTCGGGCCAGTCCTTGGAGATCAGCGCCACCAAGCTGCCAGAGGTCATCTGGTTGATGTCGTGAGAAGAGAGGTGAATCACGTAAGAGAACACATCCGCCCAGATGTTGCCATTGGCCCACTCAAACAGTGCCCCTCTTAGAACCATCGTTTTCCCAGATGCTTCCTGTCCTATCAGAAACACATTCAGGGCCTTGGCAGCCTCCGGACTCACATGACGAAAGACAAAATCAAATTTGTCGACAAGTTCTAGGATCATGTCCTGACAGAATATGTCATGGATACGGTTATGAAGGCATCTTTCCCCCTGGAGCTTTTGCTTGATGAGCATCTTGTGTGCTTCTTTGTTCCCTGAGTCAGTGAGTACCGGGCAGAGAAATGCAGAACAGAGATGAAAGTTCAAGATACACACACACACACACGCGACCACACAAAAACACCCATTTCACCCAGTGTCTCTCCTTCCTAGCATTCATCACAAACACAATGACAAGATATTCACTATCAGGAACAAATAAAGAAAAGTGGGACAGCCCTCGCTGGTTTAGGGCTCAGTGGATAGAGCATCGGCCCACAGACTGAAGGGTCCCAGGTTCAGTTCTGGTCAAGGGCACGTGCCTTAGTTGCCAGCTCAATCCCTGGCCACCAACCAATCGATGTGTCTCTTTCACATCCATGTTTCTCTCTCTGTGTCTCCTCCTCCCTTCTACTCTCTAAAAATCAATAGAAAAATATCCTTGGGCGAGGATTAACAAATAAAAAAAGAAAAAGAAAAAGAAGAAATGTGAAGATTCAGATTCCTTCAGGAAGGAAATGTTATGAAAAAGGAAAACAACCCAAAACGTGTTTTCCTATGATTTCTCCAGAAATATTCATGCCAGAATATATGGAAGCAATTTCTATAATACTATAAGGAGTGGCCAAAGAGCAGTATGTCCATACAGATGTCCAACCGACACATGAAAAGATGTTCAGTGTCACTTATCAGAGAAATGCACATCAAAACCACAAAATGCACATCAATATCACCTCATACCGGTCAGGATGGCTATCGTCAATAAATCCACAAGCACACATTGGTGAGGAAGTGGACAAATTGGAACCCGCAAGCAGTGTGGATGGGATTGCTAATTAGTGCAGCTACTATGGAAAACAGCAGTATGGAGTGTTCTCAAAAAAATAATAGAACTACCTAATGACCCAGTCATCTCACATCTGGCCATTTGTCCAAAGAAATCCAAAACACGAATTGGAAACACTGCAATGAACATAGGGGTGGATAGCATGTCCGCAGTGCTAAACCCAAACCCCGCCCATAAAACGATTTTGCTTGAATTACAATCCACTTTTTCATTTGAGAGATTTTGTCAACAATTAAGTGTTGAAATACGCAACAAACGTTACCGATCTCCTATTTTACGTCTTACATCAGAAGGTGTGGTAAACACGGGGGCCACATTATTATGCTAAAAAAAAATCAGCAACAATTTAGTAGTGGATGCCCAATAACGTATTTGGGGCTAAGACCAGAGAGGATCTGAAATATTTCTTCCATAAGATGAATTGGCCGAAACCGGTTTGGCTCAGTGGATAGAGCGTCGGCCTGTGGACTCAAGGGTCCCAGGTTCGATCCCGGTCAGGGGCATGTACCTGGGTTGCAGGCACATCCCCAGTAGGGGATGTGCAGGAGGCAGCTGATCGGTGTTTCTCTCTCATCGATGTTTCTGGCTCTCTGTCTCTCTCCCTTCCTCTCTGTAAAAAATCAATAAAATATATTTTTTTAAAAAAAGATGAATTGTAACTGTCTGGAGGGGATCAAGGGATGGTAGTCAACCTGAAGACATGTTTGGTCTAGACATGGTGACTCCTTTGCAGCCATGAGTCACCTGACGTTCCCTCTAAATATTTTGAGTCTTTCCAGATGGATGGAGAACATATAAGGAATGGGAAAAAATATGAGAAAAGACCCTGGCATTTAGTCAGCTATGTTTGGCTTAGAGTCTCAGCTCTGGGGCACTTTGAACTAGATCCATGATCTTGGTAATTTCTCTTAGCCTCTCATACACTCATTTCTTCCCACTGGGATACACAATTACATCCACTTAAGAGTTGTTTGGTAATGACTGAGGCAGCCCATGAACATGATATGCTTAGCAGAGTACCTAGTATGTTAATTCTCCATAATTTTTGCACTCAGCCCCACAGATTTCTTTGGCCAAATCTCACAGTTCTATCCCAAAGCATCATGCTTGCAATCTTCTTTAAGTACAGACAGCACTGTAAAAGGGGAGGGGGGAGTTGTTTATTTTTTTTAATTTTAGAGGCAGAGGAAGGGAGAGGGAGAGAGATAGAAACATTGATGAAAGAGAAGCATCAACCTCAATTGGCTGCTTCTTCTATGCCCCCTGCCGGGGATCAAGCCCACAACCCCGGGCATGTGCCATGACCAGGAATTAAACTATTGACCTGGTGATGCATGGGTCGATGCTCAACCACTGATCCACACCAGCCAGGCTACAGACAGCACTTTCTTTGGGTAGGTCTAACTCTTCAGCCAGCTCCTTTCATTAAGTCAGTCGGCATGAGGGAAGAAAATATGGGTAGAAGCAGAAAGTCATGAGGCGGGACAAGACCCACACCCAAGCCATCACTGGTCCTCTTGGGAGGAATGGAGACATCACTCTATCAAAACGACCAGCCTTCCTAAACACTGCCCCTCCCTCCCCTACCCAGGACTCACGGTTCCGCCTAGCGTTGATCTTCTCGCAGAGGTCTTTCCGTGGGATCTTGTGGAAGATGTTGTACATTAAATTCCAGAGGTGCTGGGCCTCGTAAAACGTTGTCAACTGGTTGGCCAGGTCTGGATTTTCTTCGCTTAGCTCGAGCCTGGGGATGGGCGGGAGTCCAATCTCCATGCATTCTTGTCCCAGCTGGTTCCTCAGACTGTGACATTCCTTTCTGCTGAGCTTCTCTAAATACCACAGCAGGTCAGAGTCAGCAGAATCGGATTCTGCCATCTTGTGTCTCTAGCAAGAATCTTGAGGATCAAAGAAGATGGGGTCTAGAAAACCAAGAGGGAATCGGAGAATCATTCCACAGGGGCACCCGTTCTTTCGAAGTGGACACCGTAAAAAACAAAAACAAGACAAAAACAGTGCTTGTGGCCTAAGAGGAGGTGCTTTTTGATAGTCTATTAAACAAGGAGATCTCAAGGCTTTCTTTCTGGGGCAGTTGACGTTGGTACACGTCTGAGTTAAAGATAAAAGTGGGCCCTAGCTGGTTTGGCTCAGTGGATAGAGCGTCAGTCTGCGGATTGAAGGGTCCCAGGTTCGATTCTGGTCAAGGGCACATGCCTGAGTTGTGGGCTTGATCCCGAGTGGGGGACGTACAGGAGGCAGCCAATCAATGATTCTCTCTCATCATTGATGTTTCTGTCTTTCCCTCTCCCTTCCTCTCTGAAATCAATAAAGATGTATTTTTTAAAAGATAAAAATGGGATATCAGTTGTGTTAAAAGGCAACATTCTTATAGCCTCGGCTGGGTGGCTCAGTTGGTTGGCGCATGGTCCTGTACACCAAAAGGTGGTGGGTTTGATTCCTGGTCAAGGGCACCTCCCAGGCCCACAGTTTGGGTGCATGCAGGTGGCAGCCAATAGATGTGTTTCCTACATTAATGTCTCTCTCTTCTCTCCCCTGCTACCACTCCTTCCTCCCTCCCTTCCACTCTCTCTAAAAATCAATGGGGAAAAATATCCTCAGGTGAGGACTAAAAACAACAACCTGTTAAAACAAACGAAGTGGAGACAAGACTCATGGATACACAGAACAGACTGACATCTGTCAGAGAGGAGGGTGTTGGGGGCTAGGTGAAAGGTTGAAGGCATTGAACAAAGGGAAAAAGAAGAAAGACTCATGACACAGACAACAGTATGGTGACTGCCAGAGGGAAAGGGGAGGTGGGGGCAGGTAGAAGAGGGTAAAGGAGGACAAATGGCGATGGAAGGAGACTCGACTTGGGGTGGTAAACACACAATACAATCTACAGAGGATGTGTTGTAGAATTGTCCACCTGAAACCTGTACGATTTTATTAACCAATGTCACCCCGTAAACTCAATAAAAAAAGAAAAACAAACAAACAAGCAAACAAAAAGAATGCAAAATGGAGAGCAGACTGGAGAATTCTGAGCAGATGAAGTCATTTAAGCCACACCAGCAAAAGCACACCTGGCTCATTTCACAAACATGAGCACGAGCTATTTCTTGCAAATGCCTCCGATAACCCTGCAAGGAGCCTGAGGACGGCAGGAGGTCATCGCCTTTCACCAAAGCCCCTGCTACCTGGAAACCCCACTGTAAAAGGCAAGGATTGTGAAGGGTGAACAGTTTCCTCATTCTCACTCCATGAGCCACCCAGAACATCATTGCCTCCAAGCCTTGCCTCGGGGGTGGATTTGAAAGCTCCCAGTTTGTGAAATGTTCCCGTAGGCCCCATAAACACTGACTGAATGCTCTTACTAACCTGGTGGTTTAAACTGGGCAGTTTTTGGGTTATTAATTTTTTTTGAGAGGCCCAATGCCCAGAAATACCAGACCTGTTAAGCTAGAAACTTTAGAAGTTGGACTCAGACAATACTGTGGTTCTTTTGTGTGTGTTTTTATTACAATTGACATCCAATATTATATTAGTTTCTGGTGTAAAGCATGGTGAGTAGACATTTATATAACTTACAAAGTCATCCCTGAGTAGGTCTACTACCCACCATCCATAGTTGTTGCAATATCATTGGCTACATTCCCTGTGCTGTACTTTACATTCCGTGACTATTTTGTAACCACCAATTTGTGCTTCTTAATCCCTTCACCTTTTTGCCCAGCTCCCCGAACCCCCTCCCCTCTGGCGACCATCAGTCTGCCCTCTGTGTCTTTGAGTCTGTTTCTGTTTTGTTAGAATTCCCCCAGAAAACTTCAAGGAACAGCCAAACTCAAGAGCCAGTGCCTTTGAGCCTGAGTGAGCATCCCTGGAGACATGGAATGCCAAACCTGACCATTGAAAACATCCCAGCTCTCTTGAACTGTTCCCACACCAAAGGGAAGGTGGTGGCCAGCTAAGGCCACAAAGATGAGTTTCTGGTTAAGAGAAACAGCACACCCGAAAAAAAGGAAGGAAGGGAGGGAGGGAGGAAGGAAAGGAGGGAGGCAGGGAGGAAGGGAGAGAGGGAGGGAAGAAGGAAAGAAGAAAGAAAAGAGGGAGGGAGAAAGGGAGGGAGAGAGGGAGGGAGGGGGAGAGAGGAAGGGAAAGAGAGGGGAGGGGACAGGGGGAGGGAGAGAGAGGGAGCGGGGAAAAGAGGGAGAGGGAGAGAGAGGAAGGAAGGAAGGAAGGAAGGAAGGAAGGAAGGAAGGAAGGAAGGAAGGAAGGAAGGAAGGAAGGAAACTGGAGAACTTCAACAATATAAAGAAAAGGTTTTTTTTAAGTCAAAAGAAGCCAACTGGCAAGGAAGGGAACTCACCAACTCTGACACCACGTCTCGTCTCGGGGGCCAGTTCCTCAGCCACGCAAGCCAGGAGGGAGAAGCGAAAAGCTGCATGCACTCAAAGCTTCCTTTTCCATTTTTATTGGCTGAGGTGGGTTCTCGATGACCAGGTTCACCGGGGAAGGGAAACATTGCTTCACCTGGGCTTCGGGGCTCACCTGTCTTTCTCCAGCTTCTTCCTTCTCCTTCCTCTCCTTCCTTCTCCTCCCTTCTCATCCCTTCTCCTTCCTTCTCCTCCCTTCTCATCCCTTCTCCTTCCTTCTCCTTCCTTTTCGGGCTCCAATGACTCCACGGTGGTCCACACCCAAGTGGTGATGTTGGAGCTCTTGGGGCACCCAGCTGAGAACCCTCAACCATTGATTTGGGCTGTGCTGAGGGAAAGAACTTCAGGTAACCATCCATACCATCAACCACGTAAGAGGAAAAGTCTGGTCGGGCTACATCGGGATCTGATGAGGAGCCTGTCAACAGGGGGATGAAGTAAGGATTGGAATGGATGCCATCAGAAGACACAGGCCTCACACAGGTGATAGGTGTTATGGAGGCACTCCTCAGCCCCAAACCCACTCACCTGGGACCTTTAAAGATGGCTGGGTAGCTCAGTTGGTTGGAGCATCTCCCCATATGCCAAGGTTGCAGGTTCCATCTCTGTTCAGGGCACATACAAGAATCAACCAATGAATGCATTGAGTGGAATAGCAAATCGGTGTTTCTGTCTCTCTCTTCCGCTCTCTCTCCCTCAAAAAAAAACCAATAAAACATATCCACGGGTGGGCATTTAAAAAAATAGGGGAAAAAACCATAAAACCTCATAATTAATGAAAAATTATGAAAGGCCCAGCTGGTGTGGCTAAGTGGTCGAGCATCAATCCATGAACCAGGAGGTCATGGTTCAATTCCTGGTTAGGGCACATGCCTAGGTTGTGGGCTCGATCCCCAAAATGGGGCATGCAGGAGGCAGCCAATCCATGATTCTCTCTCATCATTGATATTTCTCTCTCTCTCTCTCTCTCTCTCTCTGAAATCAATGAAAAAAACATATTTTTTAAATGATGAAAGAATACCCTTTAAGATACAAGACAGTCATGCCCTCTGTCACTGATCCTACTTCAACGTAATTCTCAAAATATAGCCAGTTCAGTGGGATGAGACAATGGATCTGAAAGAAAGAAGCAGAATGGATAAACTGTGATATATTTATACATGTTATACTGTAAGGCAGGAAAAAAAAATAAGTGGTTGCACACACAAATTTAACTCTGCTACATCTCAAGAACAAACAGTGAGCGAAAGAAAAAGTCTTAGAAGGATCTTTTCATTATAAAATTCAAATCAGGGAAAACTAAATATATCTCTTAGGGGAACATTTATCAGTGGGGAAAATATAAAGTCGAGGTGGGGGGGGAGGATAATTAACATAAAATTCACTTCATTTGGCAAATATTGAGTGTGGGGAGGGCATGCAGCTGGGGCTGGGTAGGCAGAGCCGGCAAAGGACCTAATAATGTCTATTTCTTCTTAAACTTAAACGTTTTGGGGTGACGTTGGTTAATACGATTATATAGGTTTCAGGTGTACGGTCTATGACACATCATCTGTATTTTGCGTTGTGTGCTCACCATCCCCAGTCTAGTCTCCTTCCATCACCATATCTGACATGTGTCCTACATGCCTATTTCTTAACCTAGGCTCTGGACCAGAGATCTTGGTGTTCTGACTGGCCATTCCCTAAGTTCTCCACTATGTTGTCTTCATTTCTGTATATGCATATTTCACAACCTCACCCTATCCCCTGACTAACGGTCCTTAGTTCACAGAATTCTTGTGAAGAAGGAGCAAAATTATAATGAGTCGAGGATAGTTTGCAGCACATTGAAGTTCTCAGAGCACATCAGAGGTGACTGCGGTGAGTACAGGGAAGGCCAAGGCAGAGTGAAAACCACACCTGAAGGCGCTGACTGGGTAGCTCAGTTGGTTAGAGAGCTGTCCAGATACACCAAGGTTGTGGGTTAATTCCCTGATCAGGACAGATATAAGAATCAACTAATTGAATGCATCAGTAAGTGGAGCAACCAATTGATGTTTCTCTCTCTCTCTCTCTCTCTTTCTCTCACAAACAATAAATTTAAAAAAAAATTTTAAAAAAGAAAACCACACCTGAAGCATGTGAAACACATGAGGTGAGTCCTGCTGTACATACTCAGAATCATTGGGTACCTTTTCTGTGTGACAGAAGAATGGTCCTGGCACAATAACATTCTCATGGAGCTTCAGAGGTGGGAAGGAGCCAATCATTTAGACGAATTTCATAATCATTTAGAATCTATGGGTCGAGACCCCTTTGGTGGACAAACGACCCTTTCACAGGGGTCACTTAAAACCATCCTACATATCAGACATTTACATTATGATTCATAACAGTAGCAAATAATTTTATGGCTGGGTCACAACATGAGGAACTGTATTTAAAGGGCCAGAAGGTTGAGAACCACTGAGAAGAGAGTCACCCCTGTTGCCTAAATTAGCCAGTTTGGAGAGACCAGAAGGAACTTTCTCACAACCAGAAGCCTTGGGACTCCACAGTCAGAATCTTGGTTTGAAATATCTACCCCGGTAGGAAACCAGGAACAAAAAGCTAGACCACACCCAAGGTGGGAACATTAAAAAAAAAAAAAAAAAGAATTTGTTTCACCTATTCTTAGGCTTGGTCATCAACCTTGAGCCAATGGAAGGAGAGCAATTCATTGGCCAATCATATGGCTCTGTAGCCTATTTCTTCCCAGTCCCAGCCGCCACTCATTAAGGACCCGCCAGGAAGACCTGGAGCGGTGAGTCAGCGGAGTGACTGCCCTACAGTCTCTCTTTTATCTGCTTTGTCACTTCAAGTCTTTGCCTTCTCCCCCTTTGTCCTGCCTCTTTTCTTGACCATCCAGACAGCAGTCCTTGTGACCTTAACCATGGCCCTGGATTTTGACTCTTTAACACGTGAAATTTCGGTTGAAAGACTCCTGCCATGATGGTGTTCACCCTCTATTGGGATGCTCTATTCAAGTACCATAGCTTGGCTCTGGCTCAGTAGCTCAGTTGTCCCAATACCCCAAGGTTGCCGGTTCTATCCCCGGTCAGGGCACATACAAGAATCAACCAGTGAAACATAAATAAGTGGAACAACAAATTGAGATCTCTCTCTCTCTCTTTCTAAGATCAATTTTTTAAAAAATTAAATAGCCGTGGCCAGAGGGCTCAGTTTGTTGGAGCATTGTTTCATGTACCAAAAGGTGATGGGTTTGATTCCCAGTTAGGGCACACACCTAGATTTCGGGTTCCATCCATCCCAGTTGGGTATGTACTGGAGGCAATTGATTGATGTTTCCTTCTCACATGGATCTCTCTCTCTCTCTCTCTCTCTCTCTCTCTCTCTCCATCTCCATTCTTCTCTCTCTAAAAAATCTCAGGTGAGGATAAAACAAATTATTTTTCCCCTCATGCTTGTGTCCAAGACCTGACACTGAGAGCCACCATCAGGCAGTCAGTGTGTTGGCAGTGGGGCTGCTGTAGCACTGGAATGGAACCCGTTAGCCACAGCCCAGCCAACAGGTCATGAACAGTGCTTAAAAACAATTTTTTTAATAAAATAAAGTGCCATGCTCCAACACTGGCTCAGCCAGGCTCCTCCTACTCCACTTAACTGGCATTTTTTTCTACTCTAAACTGGTAGACCAGATGAACTGTGTGTGCCTATATGTTCCTTATTAGCTCAGCCTACAGCCAGTGGGAAGAGTGGGGGGGTCTCGAATACACAGGAAGACATTCATGCACAAAAGGCATCATGAAGATGGGAGAACTTGGAGCTTAGGGCTGAGTTTTCTTTTTTAATTAGATTCATACCTGTTGAGACAAACAGGAGAACAGAGATGAGGTCCAGAGAATAACTTGGATAATTTGGAACTGCTCTGAATTTTACACAGGTTTCATTTAGTCCTCGTTCCTGGTAATTCTCTCTCTCTGAAGACTGTGATCTCTGCCCGGCTCGAGATGGCATCATCTTTCTTTTCTGAATTTGGCCTTCTTTGGTACCTGAAGGAGCTCAGCAGGAACGAGTTTAACATTTTTAAGGAGAAGCTCAAGCAAGAAACTCTGCACCTGGGACTCCAGCAGATCCCCTGGGCTAATGTGAAGAAGGCAACCCGGGAAGCCCTAGCAACCCTGCTGGTCAAGCATTATAAGGAAACACAAGCCTGGGATGTGACCTTCACCATCTTCCAGAAGATCAACCGGGAGGACCTCTGCCAGAAGGCCAAGAAGGAGTGTACAGGTGAGGGAGTCTGGGGTTGGCGCACAGGGACAAGGCTTCTCATCTCAAGGATCCTGACATAATTTTGATACATGGTCTCCATCTATCATCTCCATCTAATGGTCTCCACAGCAGGCTCAGCAAGTACTAGGGGATCGTGTCATCCTTGTCCACAGAAGACAGTGGTTCCACGTGGTAAATGTGGTTGGGTACCATGACTTCACCTGGATTGCATGCCTGAGTTACCGATAATTTTGTTATTTTTATTTATTTAATTTTAATTTTCACTCAAGGATATTTTTCCATTGCTTTTTAAAATTAGTATTGATTTCAGAAAGGAAGAGAGAGGGAGAGAGAGATGGAAACATCAATGATGAGAAAGAATCATTGATCAGCTGCCTCCTGCACGACCCACACTGGGAATCGAGCCCGCAACCTGGACATGTGCCCTTGACTGGAATCGAACCTGGGACTCTTCAGTCCCCAGTCCAATGCTCTACCCACTAAGCCAAATCTGCTAGGGCTCCATTGCTTTTTAGAGAGAGTGGAAGGGGGATGGAAGGGAGAGAGAGAAACATCAATTTGTTGCCTCTCACACACACCCTGACCAGGGCCGGGGGTCGAACCTGCAACCCAGGTACGTGCTCTTCACCAGGAATTGAACCCAAGAACCTTCGGTGCGTGGGCTGACACTCCAACCACTGCTCACACCAACCAGGGCTGGGTTACTGATTATTTATCCTTGCATCCAAGCCAGAAACTCTAAGGTGAAGTTGTATCACAACAACTACAAACTTTATAGTTCAGCAAAAATCATAGTTAACATATTTTGTGGATCACACACTGAGCTAAGGTTGACTTAGTGTCATTGCGTATTTATCCAAAGCAGCTATGGAATGCCAGTATTCAATAAGATTTCTAAGTCACTGTCCTGTATGGATGCATTTTAATCTTTAACAAGCAAATGTTCATGTCAGGAGCTATGGCTTACACACAATATAGCCTTAAGGGTCAATTTTTTAAAAGGGAAGATTGTATTTTGTTCTATCAAGAGTGGCTCAGTTGGTTGAAGCGTCATACAGTCCACCAAAAGGTTGTGGGTTTGATCCTTGGTGAGGGCATGTATGGGAGGCAACAGATAAATGTTTCTCTCTCTCTCTCTCTCTCTCTCTCTCTCTCTCTCTGACTCTGTGCTCCCTTCCTCTCTCTCTCAAAATCAATAATCATATTCTGGGGTAAGGATTATATTGAAAAAAGACTTGACCATTTTTCAACATGATAGCCCCAATAGTAACACCTGCCATGATCTCTGATCACCATGACGACCATTGGCATTTGTGTATGGATCATGTTCACATAGAATGCAATTTTCTCAGCAGCTTCATTATATCCTCACAGCAGCCCTATTGGAGCATTTAAATATTGGAATGCAGCCCAGCTGGTGCTGCTCAGTGGTTGAGCATCAACCTATGAACCAGGAGGTCATGGTTCAATTCCTAGTCAGGGCTCATGCCCCGTTACAGGCCCGATCCCCAGTGTGGAGCATGCAGGAGGCAGCCAAATGATGATGCTCTCTCATCATTGATGATGTTTCTATCTCTTCCTTCCTCTCCCTTCCTCTCTCTCTCTAAAATAAAACAGGAAGTTAAAAAAATATTGGAATGCATGCCATTTTGCTATAATAACAGTTGGGATATTATGTTGACTTTTCTATTGTGGTACCAGAATAGTAGCACACAATACTACAATAGTTTCAGGTATATAGAACAGGGACTCAGCATTTATTTACCTTACAATGGGATCACCTCAAACTAAACATTTTTCACCAGGAAAACTTATTGCACTACTAGAGGCTCGATGCACGAATTTGTGCACCTGTGGGGTCCCTCGGCCTGGCCTGTGTAATTGGGCCTAAACCAGCTCTCCAACATCCCCCGAGGGGTCCCGCGATGTGAGAGGGCACAGGCCAGGTCAAGGGACCCATCGGTGCACTATCAGGGGCAGGGAGTGATGCAGAAGTTTAGCCAGTGGGGGAGAGACTGAGGAGGGCTCCAGGGTATGTCTGGCCTGTCTTGCTCAGTCCTGATTGGCAGGACCCCAGAAGCAAGCTAACCTATCAGTCATAGATAGCATCTGCCTCCTGGTAGTCAGTGCATGTCATAGTGAGCAGTTAAGTGGCCTTAGCATATTATTAGCATATATGCTTTGATTGGTTGCACGGCCGACTGGTCGACTGGACATTTAACATATTAGGCTTTTACCATATAGGATTATTTATTATTTTTTTAAATCCTCATCTGAGGATTTTTTTTTATTCATCTTAGAGAGAGAGGAAGGGGGAAGAGAGAGAGAGAGAGAAACATTGATGTGAGAGAGAAACATCAATCAGTTGCCTCCCACCCTCTCACACACGCCCGACTGGGGATCAAACCCAAAACCTTTTGTTGTACAGGACAGTGCTCAGCCACCTGAGCCACTCAGCCAGGGCCGTACTATTATTGACTTGATAATGCTTCAGCTTTTTCACCCATCCTTCCATCGCTCCCCTCTGGAACCAGCCATTTGTTCTTTGTGTCTATGACTTTGTTTTTGTTTTACTTGTTCATTTCTTTGTTTTTTTACAGTCCACATATAAGTGAAATCATAGGGTATTTGTCTTTCTCTGACAGACTTGTTTCACTCAGCACAATCCCGTAGGTCCATCCATGTTGTTGCAAATGATAAGATTTATTCTTTTTTACGGACAAGTGAGATTCCATTGTATACATGGCCCACAGTCATCTATCAAAGGGTACACTATCATATTTACTACACCTCATTTCCCAGGGTTGGACCCTTCAGATAAATTTCATACCCAGAAAGCTGCTAGCAGTATTTAAATTCTTTGTAGGCGTACATGGGTACATAGCAAAGACATTGTCTTGTTGTGTTGTTGTTGTTGTTTTATAACAATTATTCTACACTTTCCCTGGATGGGTGTCTCAGTTGGTTGGAATGTCATCTTGGGTTGAAGGTTCAATCCCTGGTCGAGGTGCAAAGGGAAGGCAATAGATAGATGTTTCTCTCTCACATCAGATGTTTCTCTCTCTCCTTCCCCTCTCTCTAAAAACAATAAGCATATCTTCAGGTGACGATTTTAAAAACTATTCTACATTTTTACTATCTGTGCAATAGTCCATAAATAATTTAACCTGTCTCCTATCCATGGTTAGAAGTGATTCTTTAGTGTTTGCTATATAGTAGCAACAATGAACAGCCATGTGGATGTGTGTGGATGTGTATTTGCATGTTTATGTATATTTATGTATGTTTTCATGTACGCATGCGTGTGTATGTATATGTGCATGTGTATATATGCATGTGCATGTATATGTGTATATATATGTGTGTGTACGTGTGTGTGTCTAGACCTGGGTTTGGCAGACAATAGTGGGCCATGAGGTTTACAGCTAGACTTCATGGGCTACCATCACCATCATGATTTCTCTTCCCTGCCTTTGTAGTGGCAAAGCAGCTGTAGACAACATATAAGCAAAGAGCATGACTGAGTCCCAGTGACTTTTTTTTTTTACAACACTGACTGTTGACCAGCTCTGGTGGCGGGCCACAGTTTTTTCAGATCCCTGAGAAGACGCAGTGAGAGGGAAAAATGGCAGGGCCAATGCCAACGTCTGTACTGGGGTTTTCACTCAAACACGTGTGTTTTGTCTTATTTTCTCGGGCTCACGGACTCAGGACACACGAAGACGTATCGTGCTCATGTCAAGGAGAAATTCAGTGAGGCGTGGTTCCGAGACACGGTCAGGCATTGTTATGGATACGTTGACAAGGAGCTCATCCAGAAAGAGCGCAAATGCCTGGAGTTTCTTTTTGCTCCCAAGGAGCCCAGGAGACGCACGGTGATCCTTACAGGAGCTCAGGGGGTTGGGAAGACCACTTTCCTGGCAAAGCTGATGCTGGCCTGGGCAGAGGACAAGCTCTACCAGCAGAAGTTCTCCTACGTATTCTACCTCTGCTGCCAGGAGGTGAGGCAGGTGACAGTGACCAGCTTGTCCGCCTTGATCTGTAGAGACTGGTCCGACTCCCTCGCCCCCATCGCAGAGATCACCTCCGAACCAGAGAGGCTCTTGTTCATCCTCGATGGCTTTGAAGAGTTGATGTATGACTTGAATGAGCCCGAGTCGGATCTGTGCAGCGATTGGATGGCTCAGCGGCCCATCCAGGTGGTCCTGAGCAGCCTGCTGAGGAAGAAGATGCTCCCGGAGTCATCCCTGCTCGTGGCCACGGTGCCAGGGTACATACGGTTCATCAAGGACAGGCTGGGGCACCCAAAGATCCAAAGGCTCCTGGGATTCACGGAAGACGAGATGCTGCTGAGTTTCAGCTGCATGTTCCGGAAGGGGTGGAGAGGCGTCAAAGCCTTCCATTTCATCAGAAGCAACAAGCAGCTGTTTTCCATGTGCCAGATCCCCGTTCTGTGCTGGGCCGCGTGCACTTGTCTGAAGCAGGAGATGGAACGAGGGAAAGACCTGGCGATGACCTGCCGACGGACCACCTCGCTGTATTCCTCATTTGTCTTGAACCTGTTCACGCCCAAGGGGGCTCGCTGTCCGGATGAGCAAAGCCGAGTCCAGCTGAAGGGCTTGTGTTCCCTGGCTGCCGAGGGCATGTGGAGCAGCACGTTTGTGTTCAGGGAGGAGGATCTCCGGAGAAATGGGTTGGTGGACTCTGACATCCCTGCACTGCTGGACATCAAGGCCCTTCGCAAGAGCGGGGGCACCACGAACGCTTCATACACGTTCCTCCACTTGTGCATCCAGGAGGTCTGCGCTGCCCTGTTCTACTTCATCAAGAACCACACCGACCACCCAATCCCAGCGGCGGGCTGTGCCGAGGCGGTGTTGGAGACCCATTTGAAGAGAACCAAGGCCCAGTGGATCTTCCTGCCGTCTTTCCTGTTTGGCCTTTTGAACGAAAAGGAACAGCGGAAGCTGCGTGCCTTCTTTGGCGCCCACCTGTGCCAGGAGGAGGTACGGCAGGCAGTTGAGCAGCACCTATGGGGCATCAGCCAGAGTGAGCACCTTCGGGGGCAGCTGAATTTCCTGATGTTGTGTTACTGTCTGTTCGAGATGGAGGACGAGGCCTTTGTGCGGTGGGCGGTGGACCTGTTCCAAGAGGTGTCCTTTCTGATCACTGACCTGATGGACTTGATAGTCCTTGCCTACTGCTTGACACGCTGTTCGGCCTTGAGGAAACTTGACTTTTCCATCCAAAATGTCTTCGTAGACACCTCCATGTGAGTCCATTCAATGACTTTCTTTCTGTTGCCTTTTTAGTATCTGTCCATATTCCCGAGTGGGTTTCGCTCCCAGCATTTTTCATAGAGGATTGGGGTTGAGGACCTCACCTTTTTCTGTCAAACAGACCTCAGCTCACATCCTGGCTGGACTCCTTAGGAAACAGGTGACCTTGTCCGCAGGCTCAGTGTGAGTGTAGGTGTCTTGGTAGGGTGGTCTTTCTCTGTTGAAGTTGCCTCGTTGTAAAAATGGCATCAGTGTGAACTGCCGTATTGGGAGGCGCTAGGAAGACCGAATAGGAGAGGCTGTGCCGTGTCTTCCTACACATTCTCGAGTATTTGCTGATAGGTCCTCAAATTAATTCTCATACCGTTTCCATAGGACCACACTCTTTTTTGACTTCCCAGCTAACAATTACCTTTTATTTATTTTTAAATATATTTTTATTTATTTCAGAGAGGAAGGGAGAGATAGGAACATCAATGATGGCAGAGAATCATTGATTGGCTGCCTCCTGCATGCCCCCTACTGGGGATTGAGCCCACAACCCCGGTATGTGTCCTTGACTGGAATCAAACCTGGGACCCTTCAGTCCCCAGGTCGATGCTCTATCCACTGAGCCAAACCAGTTAGGGCACAATTACCTTTTAAATGGATTCTGAACAATCTTCCAAATATTAACTTACTTTAATAAAAAAAATCATATGAGATACATTCTCTCCCTCCACTTTTTAAATTTATTTTTTATTGTTGATAGTATTACAGATATTTCTCATTTTCCATTTTCCTCCCCTTCAACCTCCTCCTCCCAGCCCATATCTACTCCCCATGTTTTCACTACCCTATTGCCCATGTCCATGCATCTAAGTATACAAGTTCTTTGATTTATCTCTTCTCATCCCCCGAGATAGATGGCTCTTAATTATCATGTTACAACCAAGGAAACTGAGGCAATGATATCTCAAAAGCCGTCCAAGTGAGGAAGTGGTCGAGGCTCAGTGTGAGCCTAGGTGTCTTGCTAGAGGTTCATTTAACACCTATGTTTTACAGCTACAGCTTTCCCTATCGAATTCCCAGCAGATACACCAAAGTTCTTCAGTCTGGCACTATTGACATTTGTGGATGGGCGGACGGTGTTCTGTTCATTCTAGTATGTTGAGGAGCATCCCTGGTTTCTGCCCACTAGATTCCAGAAGCACCCCTCTCCCCAAGTGGGAGCAACCACAGATGTCCCCAGACATTGCCCAATGGACCTTGGGGACAACATGACCCCTGGTTGAGAATCATGAATATAGGATGAGCTGACCTGACCATGGGTGGGTCCGCTCTGAGTCAGATGCCCTGCATCTGGATGCTTCTATGTTATAAACAGCTTGGGGTGACTTTTCCTGTCTCATTCCTTCCAGGACAGGTTACCAGTTACTCTATTGGAATAACATCTGCTCCGTGCTCACGGCGAATGAGAACCTCGGAGAACTCCGAGTGAGTGACAGTAACCTCCCCGGGCCGGCCCTTGTGACCCTGAGCAATCATCTGAAGCACCCGAGGTGTCGCCTTCAGAAGCTTAAGTAAGTCGGCACCCCGCCTGGACCTGAGTCTGCCGTGGAGATCAGTGAGTCTCACCTCTAGCTTTTGGGGCAACCTGGAGATTTACAGCCTAGAGCAGAGTTTCACATCCCATGTCTCTAGCTGTGTAGCCTCTACCCCTACTCACCGCATTGAAATGGGCTGCTCAAGGTCACAAAGCTAACAGAGGGCAAAGCTGGGTTCTGAACTCGGAGCTGATTGCACAGAGCCCCTGCTGGTAGCTACTGTGTCTGCTCCTTCCTAAAAGGCTTCAGGAACATTGTGCCAACCCATATCTGAGGGCCAGTGGGATGGCAGGCTTTGTACTGAATTCCACGAAATGAAGGGAGCTTCGGAGTTATGGTCCTGACCTCCAGGAATATATGGTCACGTGTGGCTTGGTTGGTTTCTGTGCTCCCCACCATAAAATGTGTAGATCCTCCTCCATGGGAGGTGGGTATGAAAGAAGTAAGTGAATCTGAGATTCTGGTGGTCTGGAAAGCCTTTCTAGTCTAGGATTTTAGATTCTCCTCTGCCATGATGTGGAGAGTAAGGATTCCAGAGGAATATGCAAGAGTGATATTAGTCTGAGAATTGGTGTGGCAGGAATATCTAGGTGCCCCCCATCAAAGTGTGCTCCCCTTGCCCTAGCGTGCTGTTGTCTTTCAGCCAAAGGCTGAATAAAAAGTTAATATGCAAATCGACAGAATGGTGGAACAACCAGTCACTATGACGCACACTGACCACCAGGGGGCAGACACTCACTGCAGGAGCTGCCCCTTGGTGGTCAGTGCACTCCCACAGGAGAGCACTGCTCAGCTAGAAGCTGGGCTGACAGCTGGCGAGCACAGCGGTCGTGGCGGCAGTCGGACATCCCCCGAGGGCTCCCGGACTGCAAAAGGTCACAGGCTGGGCTGAGGGACCCTCCTGCCCCCGAGTGCACAAATGTTGTGCACTGGGCCTCTAGTATAAATATATTTTTCTTGATTTCAGAGAGGAAGGGAGATAGAAACAGCAATAATGAGAGAGAATCACCTATCAGCTGGCTCTTACACACCCCCTATTGGGGATCAAGCCTGCAAACCCAGCATGTACTCTGAGCAGGAATTGAGCTGTCACCTCCTGGTTCATAGGTCACTGCTCTACCACTGAACCACACTGGCTGGGTGAGAGCTATTGTCTTAAAGGAACCCTCCTCCCAAACAGTCAGTAACATCTTCATTGAATCATTGCATGAGGAAGAAAAGCAACTTTTTTGGTTAATTCGTTTACACTTGGGAGTTTGTAACAGTGGATATTACATCACAGGTGAGAATCAGCAGGTGCTCAAGCTGTCTTCTCAGGTTTTGTTGAATAGAAACTTAACCAAACCTTCTTTTTTTTCTGCAGGATGAATAACGTTTCCTTCTCCACTGAAAGCTGGTTTTTCTTTGAGGTGTTCACTCAGAGCCTGGTTTTAAAACACCTGGATCTCAGTGACACAAGAATCTCCCATGATGACTTCAAGTTGCTGTGTAATGCCTTGAACAATCCCGCGTGCAACATAGAGAAGTTACTGTAGGTCTCCAAGCTCACCAGCCTCATACATTTTTCTTACCTGTCTACTTTCATCCTCTTTTCTATTCTTCATAGACAAGCTTACCTTTCCGTGAACTTGAGCGTTAAATAGGGGAGTTCAAGTTTCTAAATTGGTACAACCATTTTGGAAAACCATTTGCCTCTCTTTGGCTTTCATGGGTTCTGACATCTTGTGTAACCTAGCAATCGCACATTGAGGGTACATCCAACAGAGCTGTATGCATAAGTTTGCCAAAAGATAGGACCTACAATATTCATGATGATGATTCATGATATCTGAAAAATGGAAATACCTACTAATAGTCAGTTAGGTAAGAGATCAACCGAAGGACTTGTATGCATGCATATAAGCATAACCAATGGACATAAGACACTGGGGGTAGGGGAGGCCAGGGGATTGTCAAGGGCAGGGGAAAAAAAGGAGACATATGTAATACTTTTTGTAATACTTTAAGCAATAAAACAATAAAAAAAGAGAGAGACCTGTCGTTATAGACTCCCTTCCTGAGAGTGAACAATCTATAGTGATAGCAACAAATTTGGATGAATCTCACAGGTCTCATGGATAGAAATGAGACACACTGAAGAGTACTAGTAAATATATCATATGATTTTATTTATATAAAGTTCACAGATGGGCAAGACCATGGTGTTAGAGGTGAGGATAAGTGACAGGGGTGATGGACACGATGTGTTTCTGGACCTGAATGCTAGTAATCCAGGTCTTTGCAATTCAGGACAATTCAGGGTGAACAAGTACATCCTAAGTGGGGTTCAGGAGTTGGACGGGTGGAATTAGAGGAACAGCAAACATAGCCAATACCTTGAAGAATAACACCTGATAGAGGTCAAGCAATTCAACATGGCCCCTGTGGTTGACCCACATGGATTTAGGAACAGGCGGAAGCCTTGTTGATCACGTGATGTCTTGGGGGCTTTTCATTGGGGAACTTGAAGCTGTGTATGAACAATAACTTTATGTGTATGTGTCTCAAGTCTAGAGAATCGGTGATGGGTTTCAGGGTGAGACTCAAGCAGAGCAAACATGGGCTTCCTGACTCTGATGAGACTAGCCAGAGGGGTGAATCGAGGACATAGAAGCTGATGGGATCTGACATTTCCTCTTCCCCACAGGCTGGTGGGGTGTGGCCTCTTAGCGGATGATTGTGAAGGATTCAAGGAGGTCCTGATGAGGAACACAAAGCTGAAGGTTCTGGACTTATCCTACAACTGCTTGGGCAATGGGCTGTCCCTCTTGTGTGAAGCCCTGTGCCTCCCAAATTGTGCTCTGCAGGGCTTGGGGTAAGTGACTCTTGGGAGTGCCCACTGTTGAACACCATGGCCTACTGTCTAAAATCTATCCACTGATGGAGGCATCACTAGCTCGCAACCTCTGCTCCATATTTCGCTGTACCTTACAATTGTCCAAAGTAAACATGCATCCCTTGGAAAGCCACGAACTATCGTGGTATTGCGCTAAGCGAAATGAGTCAGGCAGCAAGAGACAAATACTATATGATTTCATGGGTATACGGGACCTAAAGAACAAAAATACACAAGCAGAACAGACTCGTAGATCCAGAGAGTAAACGGATGGTTGCCAGAGGGAAGGAGGGTTGGAGGACTAGGTGATAAAGGTGAAGTGATTAAGAAGTACAAATTGGGCCCTGGCCAGGTGGCTTGGTTGGTTGGATGTTCTCCCATGCACTGAAAGATTGTGGGTTCAATTCTAGTCAGGGCATGTACAGGAGGCAACTGATTGATGTTTCTCTTTCACATCAATGTTTCTCTCTCTCTCTCTCTCTCCCTTCCTCACTCTAAAATCAATAAAAACATATCCCTGGGTGAGGATTTAAAATAAAAAAAGAACAGTCATGGGGATGTAAAGTATAGCCTGGGCAATATAGTCAATAATATTGTAATAACTATGCATGGTGCCAATTGGATACTAGATTTATTGTGGGTGATCACTTCCTAAGTTATATAAATGTCTAATCATGGAGTGTACTAGTACACCTGAAATGAATACAATATTGTATGTCAACTGTAATTGAAAAATAAAAAGGGGGGAGGAGTTGGAGACATCTGTAATACTGTCAACAATAAATTTTTAAATAATTACAGAGAAAGAATAACAGAATTGAAAAAGTTATAGATTTTACACATAAGGTAATTCAATGCACATGACCAATCCATGAGGAAGCTGTATCTTGACCAAAGACAGAATCCAATGTAGAATGAGAATTAACTTCTACATGACTAAGTCAGCTTTATGTTCTAATCATGTAAGAGGCTAAAAAAGGGATGTACTTTCAGATAAGAGAGAAGTTCATATATATATACAGGGTGTCCCAAAAAGTGTACACACACCTTGAATGATTATAAAGCTAGTGTTTATTAATATACAGTTCATTTTTTAAATTTAAATGAATTGCCCTAGCTGGTTTGGCTCAGTGGATAGAACATCAGCACTGAAACTGAAGGGTCCCAAGTTCGATTCTGGTCAAGAGCACATACCTTGGTTGCAGGCTCTATCCCCAGCCCTGGTCTGGGCGCATTTGGGAAGCAACCAATCGATGTCTTTCTCACACTGATGTTTCTCTCTGTGTCTCCCCACCTCCCTTCCACTCTCTCCAAAAATCAATGGGAAAATATCCTTGGGTGAGGATTAACAAGAAAAAGTTTAATGAATCTACAGAAATGAGGAATTTTTTTTGCCAGTGCCTGTTTTCAAACTGATGACTGTTCTGGTCTAGGCATTGCTGATAACACAAAGCAATAGAATCACAAACATCAAGAATCTGTTGGTTTGGTTTTTGTGTATTGTCAACTGTTGCTGGTTTTGTACCATAAACTTTATCTTTTATGCTTCCCCATTAAAAAAAAAAGAAGTCCAGTGGCACTTTAGGGTACATTTTCTTTGTTCAAAGCTTAGTCTGGCTTCACCAATGATTTCAAATCAGTTAAACCTGAAAAGAATTGAAAATCACATGAGTTATCAGTGTTAAAGTGTGTATACATTTTTTGGGGGGACACCCTCTATAGGATGATAGGAATACTCTAAATATGGAGTCCTTTCCTTCCTTTTCTCCCACGTATTTGTCCCTACAGGTTAGTTGACTGCCGCCTCAGGGAACCTTGCTGGGAACACCTCCATGACGTTGTCCTGGGTAACAGGAACTTGACCCACCTAGACCTCAGCACAAATGGCCTGAACGACAAAGACTTGAACCTTCTCAGTGAGGCCTTGAAACAGCCATCCTGCTACCTGAAGTCACTAAGGTAAGTGTTTTGGAGGCTTCCCTGAAAGGCCAAGCTTCCTTCTCAGGGGTTTGGGTTGCTGGGGAGGCACCCGGAAATGAAGAAAGTCAAAGGGTCCAGGACTGAGATGAAGCTGAGAAGGTGAAAAATGACTTGATTCAGATTCTTGGAGAGGTGTTCAGGTGAACCAACCCATACCTTGACTCTATGTTATGGATTTAATGTGTGGTAACTGGTCCTTCGCCAGGGTATATATATAAGGGCTGAGAGAGAGAAATTGGGACTGGGACTGAGGGGCAGTTTTCTGACTAGATATTTTTGCCGTGTGCTGTACAAGATATATAAGTTTTGCCAGTTGGAGAAGGAGAGCTGAAATTTCAGGTACAAGAGTTAAACATGGGGATGGGAGATCTGATATGTAGGTGGGAATTGACATGGATAAAATCGGGGATACTTGAGGAAGGAATAAGGACAGCAAAAGAGTAAGGGGAAAGCAGAGAATGAAAAGACTTCATTTCATGTTATAAAACTGAGAAATATTTGAATAACCAGTGGTGGTGGTGATGTTTTGGGGTTAACCATTGGAATAGCATTTCATCATCAAATGCTGCTCCCTGAGAAATCAAGAGACTGGTGGGATTAGGCAGAATCATTTTACCTAATCTCTCAAGAAATTTTTGTATTCCTTGCTTGAAGGATGTGTTGAATAAGGTGAGAAAACGGTCAGGGCATTCTTGATCTCGTAATGGTGGGTTAGGTTATCTGGCTCAATCCTTGATCTTCAAGATACTAAAAAATATCCTATATAATAAAACCCTAATATGCAAACCAACCAAACAGCAGAACAACCAGTCGCTATGATGTGCACTGACCACCAGGGGACAGGCGCTGAATGCAAGATTTGCCCCCTGGTGGTCAGTGCACTCCCACAGGGGAGCACCACTCAGCCAGAAGCTGGGCTGATGGCTAGCAAGCACAGCAGAGGTGGCAAGAGCCTCTCCCACCTCTGCGGCAATGCTAAGGACCCCTCGGGGGATGTCTGACTGCCAGCTTAGGCCCACCCCACACAGGCTTAAGCCGGCAGTAGGACATCCCCCGAGGGGTCCCAGACTGTGACAGGGCACAGGCCAGGTGAACCCCACCCCCACCCCCAGCGCAGGGATGTTGTGCACCTGGCCTCTAGTCACATATAATATTTTGAAATATTAAAAACATCCGGAAGCTGATGTAGAAGTAGTCTGTGTAGACTAAATGCAGACCACTTGAGGTTATCCAAAAATCCTTGAGATATGTATTTATTCAGAATATGTATTTTATACATTTTATAACATATAAATTATATATAAAATATAATACATTAATATTTTAAAATATTAAACTAGGCAGCTGGAAAAAAAACAAGTACACACCTTCCATGGAGGTAGATAATAGGATAACATCACCTTTGGCATCAATTTATTCCTAAAACAATCTTTCAAGGTCAATAAAACCACACATAGTGAAAATGACCTGAAACACAGGAAGTACAGCACTATGAGCAAACACACCTACCAAACTTCAGAAATTAGAGCAATCAGCCTTATTATCTAAAAAACCATCATGCTTACTTTGTTTAAAGGAAAAGAATAAGTTTAAATATATTAAGAAAAGGAAACCATAAACTGAAATAAAATTGGCAAATTGAGAAAACAAATAAAATGAAACATCTAGAAATGATAGTATAACTGATATCAAAACTTACTAGATGGTTCGAACAGTAGATTAGATACAATTAAAGAGAGACTGAGTAAAATGGGTTAAGCGGTAGATTAGACATAATTAAAGAGAGAATTAGTAAAATGGAAGCTAGAAAGTGATTATCCAGAGGCAACATGAAGAAAGAAAAAGAGGCAAAGAGAGAAGAGATTATGAGAAGTAAAGCAAGAAAGTATGGCACATTTCATAGGAATCCTAGAAAGAGAAAATATTTGAAGAAGTAATGGCTAAAATTTTTCTGTAACTGGCAAAAGACTCCAATCTACAGATTCAAGCATTCTTATTTTTTCCTAGTAGGATAAGTAAGGGAGAACCTGCAGAACATCAAATATAATAATCTTAACATATCTGTGATGAGGTTGAGGGCTGGGAGGAGCCATAGGACAGAAAGACTTCAGTGAATAGTAACGATAGAATCAAGACAGCATCCCTGTCTGTGTAGCTCAGTTGGTTGAAGCTTCGTCCTGATACGACAAGGTTGTGGGTTCAATCCCCAGTCAGGGTACATACAAGAGTCAACCAATGAATTCATAAATAAGTAGAACAAATCAATGTTTCTTTCTCCCCCTTCCTCTCTTTCCCTCCCTCTCTCTTTCTCTCTTCCTTTCTCCCTCTCTCTCAAATCAATGAATATATCCTTCGAGTGAGGATTTTTTTAAAAAAGTAGTAACCCAGAAAGTGGCATCACTACTTTCTCTTGCAGTTTGTTCAACTGTCTCATAACTGCCAATGGCTGTCAGGACCTCGCCTCCATCCTCATGGGAAACCCAAACCTGAGAAATCTGCAAATCGGGCACAACAACATAGAAGATGACGGTGTGAGGCCGCTGTGCGAAGCTCTGCTGCATCCCAACTGCCACTTAGAGAATCTTGGGTGGGTACCTCTTCAATGGCATGGGCACATCTTGGTGGGGGGCCAAAGACTGAGGATTGATGGACAGCAAGAGAGGGGAAAAATAAAATACCATTAGTGCACATAGCAGTTAGCCATCATGCTAAACTTACCTACTCCAAAACAGAGTCTTTTTTTAAAAATATATATTTTTATTGCTTTCAGAGAGGAAGGGAGAGGGAGAGACAGAAAAAACATCAATGATGAGAGAGAATCATGGATGGGCCGCCTCCTGCACAGCCCTCACTGGGATTGAGCCTGCAACCAGCGCATGTGCCCTTGACCGGGAATCGAACCATGACCTCCTGGTTCATAGATTGAAGCTCAATCAGTGAGCCACCCGGAGCTCCTCTTCTTAAAAGGACACCGTTCATGGTGGATTAGAGCGGAACCTAATGGCCTCACTCTAACTTACCTGCCTCTGAGAAGACCCCGCCCCCACATGCAGTTATATTTCCGGGTGCTGTGGTCAGAGCACCCACCTATGGACTTCTGTAAGGACACAACCAGCATCTCAGGGATCCCAGAGAATGAGACATGTGCCAGGTGTCGGCCCAGAGCTCACCTCACGTGGCCTCCACTGTGTCATATTCGCCAAAGCCAGGCGATGCCCGCCCAGATGCAGGGGTGGCGAACAGACTTCACCCGGAGTGGGGTGAGCTGCAAAGTCCCGTTGCCACGAGCCTGGGCTCAAAGAGGAACAGACGGGTGTGGCCGATTGCACAAACTACCCCAGAGCCCTAGTCCGACGCCACAAGCGCAGGACAGTTGGATGTGGTGCGCGCAGAGGCGAGGGGCGAGCCTGGGCCGCACGTCCAGCTCACCTGCCACCTCCTGCGCTTCCGCCCCGCGGGACGCGGGTGTTTCTCACTGGGAGTCTGTTGCAGGCTGGACGCGTGCCGGTTGACCAGCGCCTGCTGTGAGGACCTCGCTTCTGTTCTCACGGGAAGCCGATGCCTGAAAGAACTCAACCTGGCTGGGAACCCCTTGGACCACCACGGGGTTCAGCTGCTGTGCGCTGCCCTGAGGCACCCGGAGTGCGGGCTGCAGACTCTGGGGTGAGTGGTGCCTGTGCTGCACGTGGGTGGGGTCGGGCCTGGAGCTGAGGGAGGGGGTGGGGGGGTGTGGAACCTCCACGGTCTAGTCTCACTTCGTTTAAATGCCAACGAGGCTCCCAGGCGGGGGTTGGGGGGGGAGGAGGGGGGGTATGCAGGAGTGAAAGACTCACATCCCTTGCTGGGCGGAGCACAGTGACCTGTGGCCTGTGAGCGCCCAGTGAATGGTGGCACTGGTGTTTTGAGGGTACAAATCATAATACAGCCGGCCAGCATGGCTCAGTGGTTGAGCATCCATCTATGAACCAGGTCAGTGTTCATTCCCGGTCAGGGCACAGGCCCGGGTTCTGGGCTCAATCCCAGTTGGGGGCGTGCAGGATGCAGCCCATGGATGTTTCTCTCTCTCTTTCTCCTTCTCTGAAATATATATTTGATTAAGTTATTACACATGTGTCCTTATCCCCACATTCCCCCTCCCATCCCCCCCACTCATTCCCTCACCCCTCTGTTGTCTGTGTCCATTGGTTAGGCCTATATGCTTGCATATAAGTCCTTTGGTTGATCTCTCCCTTTTACCCCCACCCTCCCCTACCTTCCCTCTGAGGTTTGACGGTCTGATTGATGCTTCTCTGTCTCTGGATCTGTTTTTGTTCATCAAAAAAAAAATTTTTTTAAAGGACACAGAGAAGGGCCCTAACTGGTTTGGCTCAGTGGATAGAGCATCAGCCTGCGGACTGAAGGGTCCCAGGTTTGATTCCGCTCAAAGGCATGTACCTTAGTTGCAGGCACATCCCCAGTAGGGGGTGTGCAGGAGGCGGCTGATCGATGTTTCTAACTCTCTATCCCTCTCCCTTCCTTTCTGTAAAAAATCAATAAAATGTATATATTAAAAAGACACAGAGAAGGAAAGAAGCGCATGAGTGAAATAGAGCCCCTTCTCTACTTGCCAGGCTGAAGAAAGCTGAATTTGATGAGGAAACCCAGGAACTCCTGGTGGCCGAGGAAGAGAGGAACCCCTGCTTGACCATCACCCATCAGTAACGGGTCAGACCCAGGACCAGAGGGGCAGGCATGGGCTTGCAAGAAACCTGGACTGTCAGACTCAACAGTGGCTTCCAAGGATAAGTATCGGAGTCCTCTCCCTCCACACACACACACACACACACACACACACACACACACACGTGTACCTGCTCTGTGCCCAGGAGCCGCAAATTACTGACCCTGACTCTTCTGGGACCCCGTTCAGGTGTGTTTTATAAATTGTGTATTATCGTGGGTTTTATTTGCCTTGTGACTTTGTGGCAAGCCATGGAGAGGCCTTCGAGGTAACTGCTCCTCCCTGTTTCACAATGACATGTTAAACCCTCAATAAAGTTTTGTATCTTAAATCATGTTGTAAATCCTTTTTTAAAAATTTTTATTTATTGATTTCACAGAGAGAGAGGAACATTGATTTGTGGGCATTGGGTTTGTTGTTGCTTTTAAATACATTTTAATATATTTGTTATTGATTTCAGAAAGGAAGTAAGAGGGAGAGAAAAACATTAATGATGAGAGAGAATCATTGATTGGCTGCCTTCTTCATGCCCCCCCTCCTGCCACACACACACACTAGGGATGGAGCCCACAACCTGGGCATGTGCCCTTGACCAGGAATCAAACCCTGACCTCCTAGTTCATAGGTCAATGCTCAACCACTGAGCCATGCTGGCCGGGCAAACACTGCCTTTATAATTATTCAAAGTGTGTGTATACATTTTGGGACACCCTATATATCTATGATATAGATATATAGAGATAGATAGATCTATATCGATCTATCTACCCTTGTGTTTTGACCTGACACATACAATGGGAGTGTGCATATAAGTCCTTCATTTGAATGCTCTATTCCTCCACAATGACAGGCATTCAGGTGGTTTCTAATAATTGATGCTATAAATTCCACTAAATGGACAACCTTGCAAATGTCGTCTTGTACAGGAGTCTGAGGCTTTAAGGTAGCTACTTAGACATACAAGGGTAGCACATGCCATTATGAAAGCAACGGAGAGAAGGATCAAAATAACTCTAGCCCTCACCTGGCACATGTGGCTCAGTGGTTGAGCATCGACCTATGAACCAGGAGTTTACGGTTCGATTCCTGGTCAGGGCACATGCCCAGGTTGTGGGCTCAATCCCCAGCAGATGGCATACAGGAGGCAGCCAATCAATGATTCTCATCATTGATGTTTCTCTCTCTCTCCCCATCTCCCTTCCTCTCTGAAATCAATAAAGATATTTTAAAATAATAATAAATAACTCTAGCCCTGGCTGGGTAGCTCAGTCGGTTAGAGCATCATCCTATATGCCAAGATTGTGGGTCCAATCCCTCACCAGGTCATATATTAGTACAGGAATCAACCAATGAATGCATGAATAAGTGGAACAACAAATCAATGTTTCTCTCTCCTTCTTCCTCCCTCTCTCTCTCTCTCTCTCTCTCTCTCTCTCTTGGATTGGATGAAAGAAGGTGAAGAGCATTTATGCATAACCTATAGACACAGACAACGGTCTGGTGATGGCCAGAAGAAAGGCGGGGGGGGGGGCGGTCCTGGATGGAAGTGGGTAATGGAGACATTTGTAATAGTGACAACAATAAAAATAAAGTTAAAAAATAAAATAAATACTCTGATGGGAGGGAGGTGGGAGGTGGGTGGTGTGAGGGATGCATACGGCTGTGAACTGAACTCTGATCCAGCAAGACACTAGCACACAATGCGTGGAATCCATGTGACACCTCAGTGGGCAGAGCTGTTGGTATCAGTGGAGGTGCAGTGGTGCAGAAAGGACCACCCCACCCCAAGCTGAAGGTGGATTTGTCCTCACACTGAGCCTTCAAATGCCAGTCTCCCTGTAGCCAGGAAAGCTGTGTGGATCCCCTGAGAGCCAGGTGCACACACCCATGACTAAGAAGCGTCTTTGAAGCCATCTTTGAGTATTCTAAACATTTTTGAAATACTTTGACCTAATTTAAGGGACTCTGTGACAAATTCAAAAATTCTATCTAGAGACCGACGGAAAATTCCAAAAACATCATGGGGATTAAGAGTGGTTGTAAATTGCCCTAACTGGTTTGGCTCAGTGGATAGAGCATTGGCCTGCAGACTCAAGGGTCCCAGGTTCAATTCTGGTCAAGGGCATGTACCTTGGTTGCGGGCACATACCCAGTGTGTGTGCATGGAGTGTGCAGGAGGCAGCTGATCGATGTTTCTCTCTCATCGATGTTTCTAACTCTCTATCCCTCTCCCGTTCTCTCTGTAAAAAAAATAATAATAATAATAAAGAGTGGTTGTAAATAAATAAATAAAATATAGGGGGAAGAGAGAAGAAAATAAAATATAAAATAAATTTTTAAAATAGGGGGAAAAAGAGAAAAGAGTGGTTCTGGAAGTCCGTCTGCCTTACTTAATCACAGTACAATAATTATGAAATAATAATTACATCATTACCACAGCTCAGTCCATAGGAAATGAAGCTTTGGGTTTCCTCCATCTATTTTTATATGCTTTGCTTTATTGAATCTTTGCAACACACTCAAGAATTTCAAACATTACATCAAAGAAAGACCAAAAAAACCCACAAAAAAACAAAACTTAAAGCCAACATAGGCTCTTGGGGTCGAATACAGTATTTGATGAGGATTCTGGAGGTTGGGCGTTTAATATGCTGCCCACAACACTGGAAAAACAATAAAGGTGACAGCCCATTCATCCCACAAACAGTGGCGCCTGAACAATACATCAGTGAGGACCTCCTGGTGGTTGTGTTCCAGAACCTTCCACAGGAAAGCAGGGGTATCGCATCCTTGGTCACCACCACCATTTATCTTCAAGCTCATTGAAATCCCACTTACACAGGATTCTCAGAAAATGCCCCTTCTCCTGTAATTCCTGCAACTTCCCTTCTACAAGATGGTATAAGTCTTTCTCCAGCCTGCAAGAAAACAAGCCCCCCCCCCAAAAAAATTGAGAATTAGAAGAGATGATTGGCTAAGGGGATAAATACAAAAGCTTACCTGTTTGTCCTCATTTGTTTATATACATATATATTTTTTTATTGATTTTTTATTGAGGAAGGGAAAGGGAGAGCGAGATAGAAACATCAATGATGAGAGAATCATTGATCAGCTGCCTCCTGCATGGTCACTACTGGGGAATGAGCCTGTATCCCAGGCATGTGCCCTTGACTGGAATGGAACCCATGACCCTCATGGGTTCAGTCCGCAGGCCAATGCTCTATCCACTGAGCCAAAGCAGCTAAAAATATATTTTAAAAAATAGCCGAAACCGGTTTGGCTCAGTGGGTAGAGCGTCAGCCTGTGGACTGAGGGGTCCCGGGTTTGATTCCGGTCAAGGGCATGTACCTGGGTTGTGGGCACATCCCCAGTGGGAGATGTGCAGGAGGCAGCTGATTGATGTTTCTCTCTCATCGATGTTTCTAACTCTCTATCTCTCTCCCTTCCTCTCTGTAAAAGATCAATAAAATATATTTTAATAAATAAATAAATAATACCTGAAGCAGGGAGGTATGGAACAGACTGACATGCCTTGATGTAGGGTGGGGGAGGAGGGAGGATGAAAAGAGATAAACCAAAGAACTTATATACTTATATGCATTGCCCATGAACATGGGCAATTGGGTACTGAAGACCTGGAGTGAATAGGGGAAGGAGGCGGGTAAGGAGGGATGAAAATGGGAGATATTTGTAATACTATCAACAATAAAAATATATTTTTTAAAAGTTAAAACAAAGAAATAAACAGAATCTCTCTATATAAAACCCTAATATGCAAATAGACCAAATGGTGGAATAACCGAACAACCGGTCACTATGATGTGTGCTGACCACCAGAGGGCGCACACACACGGAATATTGTGGGCATCATCTGCAGCGGGATGGTGGAGCAGGTGAGCAAGGGCACCAGACCAAGGCAGGGAGCCAGTCACTGTCACCAGGGTAAGCCTTTGGTGGTTACTGAAAATTCTTTGCTCCCCTGTACTGTGGTCCCCCCGGGTCCCAATCTCTCAGCACCATCAGTGGGTGCCAGCAGTGGCTGCCAGCCCTGATTCCCCCTGAGGGCTTCCCCACCTCCCCCTGTTCCTGAGTGTCAATCAGGGCAGCAGCCACTGCTCGTACCCACTGACAGCACTGGCCCCACTTGCACCCGCTGCTCGTGCCGGCCCCAATCATTCTGTGCCATCAGCGGGTGCAAGTGAGGCTGGCACCATCAGCATGTGGGAGCTGCGGCAGCAGGAGTGAGGCTGCCAGCAGAGAGGGGACCGGGGACCACAGTGGTAGGGGCTGGGTGGGAGGGCAGAGGATGGGCTGAGACCCACCCCTGTACCCACCACAGCCTCACAGCCCATAGTTCCTTCAAGGTGCACAAATGTGTGCACTAGACCCCCCTTCCCCACACCTCAAGGGGGGATGTAAAAGCCAGGGGCATTACCCAAGTTTCTGCAGTTTGCACGAGGGTTTCTGCAGAGACTTCCACAGTGTATTGATGCCCTCGGGCCCCAGGTCATTCCCCAGTAGGTTCAGGTTCACCAGGCTCTTTCTGACACTGAGCGCCGAGGAGAGGTCCTTGCAGCACGCAGAAGTCAGACTGCAGCTCTCCAGCCTGGCATGGGGCGGGCAGAAAGGGTGAGTGGCAGTTCTCTGACATTGAGAAATCAGAAATGAAAGTGGTACAGTTACACAGTGGAATACTACGTGGCCATGAAGAAGGAACACTTATCCTTTGGGACAGCATGGATGGACCTGGAGAATACGGTGCTACATGAAATAAGCTTTCAGAGAAAGGCAAATACCATGTGATCTCACTTAAATGTGGAATCTAAAGAACAAAATAAATGGACAAACAGAATAGAACCAGAGACACAGATGCATGAGACAGATTGACAGATCTCAGAGGGAAGGGGGATGCAGACTGGATGAAAGAAGGTGAAAGGATTAGCCAAGGACATATATGCATAACCCATAGACACAGACAACAGTGTGGTGAGGGCCAGACGCTGCATGGAGGTGGGCAAAATGGGGATATCCATAATAGTTTCAAAATAAAAATAAAGTTAAAAAAAAACTAAAAAAAATTTACAAGCAAAGAAATTTTTAATATCATATGTCATAGAAGTCTAATATGCTAAGTGTCTGGTTGACCAGTTGGCCATTCAATCAATCAAAGCATAATAAGCTAATGAATGATATGCTAAGGCTGCTCAACCACTCGCTATGATATGCACTGATCACCAGGGGGCAGACAGTTGACCAGTTGACCTGTTGCTATGACATGTACTGACCACCAGGGGACAGACAGTTGACCAGTAGGTTAGCTTGCTGCTGGGGTCTGGCCAATTGGGACTAAGTGGGATGGGCTGGACATGCCCTCCCACGTTTCTCCGGGGCCCTGATTGCATGCACTGGTAGGGTCCCTTGGCCTGGTCTGCACCCTCTCACAATCCAGGACCCCTTGGGGGATGTCAGAGAGCTGGTTTCAGCCCCATCCCGCAGACCAGGTGAGGGACCCCACTGGTGCACGAATTTGTGCACCGGGCCTCGTGTGTGTGTGTGTGTGTGTGTGTGTGTGTGTGTGTGTGTGTACCAAGTGATCAGATTATTATGACCGGCCAGATTATTATGACCACCCCATCAGTACAATGAAGTGAATTAGTTATGCAAATAATAATAATAATAATAATAATAATAATAATAATAAAACCTTGAGAGTATTTGCTTAGGAAGTTTTCAATATTCAGTATTTTTGGAAGTGTCAATGAAGTACTGATGGGGTGGTCATAATAATCTGGCCACTCAGTGTATATGTGTAATTGATTTCAGAGAGGAAGGAGAGGGAGAGAGAGATAGAAACATCAATGATGAAAGAGAATCATTGATTGGCTGCCTCCTGCACGCCCCCTACTGGGGATCGAGCCCGCAACCCTAGCATGTGCCCTTGACTAGAGTTGAACTGTGACCTCCCGGTTCATGGATTGATGTTCAACCACTGAGCCACACCAGCTGGACAGCAAAGAGAAGTTTAAAGAACTTTGTCCTTCCCCGTGTCCCCCCTTCTGAGCCGTGCAGGCCCATGTGCTGTCTGTCCCCTCCCAGGAGGGAGCAGTGATCTAGCCCACTCACCCGAGTGTGTTCAGGGTGCAGCTGGGCCGTTTCAGAGCTGCGCACAGCCGCTTCCCTCCGGCGTCCTGAATGCGGTTTCCCCCGACGTCCAGCACCTTCAGGCTGGAATTGCACCCCAGGGCCTCCGCCAGCACCCAGCAGCCCTCCGCCCCGAATGCGCACTCTGACAGACTGTGGGATACAAGTGTGTAAGTGTCACATGATCTCACTCATATGGGGACCAAATAATGAACCAAATAAACTGAAGGTCAAAAATAGACTCAGAACCCAGCTGGCTTGGCTCAGTGGTTAAGCATCAACCCATGAACCAGGAGGTCATGGTTCGATTCCCAGCCTGGGCACATGCCAGGATTGTGGGCTCGATCCCCAGTGTGGGGCATGCAGGAAGCAGCTGATCCATGATTCTCTCCTCATCATTGATGTTTCTATCTCTCTCTCCCTCTCCCTTCCTCTCTGAAACCAATAAAAAATATTTTTTTTAAAAAATAGACCCAGAGACATAGAAGCATAGAACAGACTGTTGAACCTCAGAGGGAAGGCAGAGGAGGGTGGGTGGGAAGAGATCAACCAATGAACTTGTATACATAACCCGTGGACACAGACAATGGGGTGGAGAGGGCCTGGGGGGGGGGCGCAGTTTGCAAGAGGTTGGGGGGGGGACCTACATAATGCTTTCAATAATAAAGATTTTCTTTTTAAATGTGCAAGAGGGAAAACTATCCTAGGGCCTCAATCTTTTGTTGTTGTTAATCCTCACCCAAGGATTTTTTTTTTTCCATTGATTTTTAAAGAGAGCAGAAGGGAGAGAGGAATAGTGTCAAAATAAAAATTAAGTAAAAATAAAATAAAACCTGAAAAAAAATCTACAAGCAAAGAGGTTTTTAATATTCTATATAATAAAAGCCTAATATGCTAAGTGTCTGGTTGACCAGTTGGCCGTTCAATCATTCAAAGCATAATATGCTAATGTATACTAAGGCTGCTCAACTGCTCACTATGATGTGCACTGACCACCAGGGGCAGACAGCCCACCTGTCGACCACTCGCTATGATGTCCTAGATGCCCCCTACTGGGGAGTGGAGCCCACAATCCGAGCATGTACCCTGACAGGGAATGGAACCGTGACCACCTGTCGATGCTCAACCACTGAGCCATGCAAGCCAGACTTGAACCGCTGCTTTCCTCCTGAATGTCTGGGGTCTCAGGACAGGTGACACAGGCACATCCACAGGACCAGTGCCCAGTAAAACCCTGAGCTTGGGGTCTGCGGGGTCTATGGGAATTCCTCCCCCCCGCCCGCCGTGCACGGCCTTTCCCTGTGTTGGTACCACTGGGGGCATAGGGCATAATGAGTCCTGGCTGAGCAACCCACAGAGGAGAATTCCTGGGCGCCAGTGCTGTTTCCCACAGGCTCTGCCCGAGGCACCTGCTCCTCCAACCATGTCACCATCTCCCCGACTGGAATGGCCCATGGTCATGCACACGGCTTTATGCGGAGCTCCCTGAGGCCTCTTCAGGCATCAGACCCAGGGGGCCTGGACTTAGCAGTCACCTCGCATTCCACTATGCAACCCGCACACTCCCACCTCCAACACAAGCTAAGGCTCCCCTTTGCCAAGAATCCCCCGTCTACACGCAGAGGAACCCCCGCCTGGAACACTGGCCTGCACGCCGCAGGTGGCCCACTGACCACAGGTGCGAGTCCCCACTGACCGAGGCCGGGGCACTTACTCCAGGTTCTGCAGGCTGCAGTCCTTGTGGCTCAGCGCCTCGCTCAGAGAACGCACCCCCTCATCGCCCAAGCGGTTCCTCCTCACGCTCAGGTGAGTCAGACCCTGGTTCTGCAGGAGCGCGTCAGCCAGGTGTCGGCCACTGGGCGCACCCAGCTCACAGGAGCAGAGCCTGTGGGTGGAGAGGGTTGCGGACAGCATCTCAGGTCTCAGCGCGCCCTAGGCCCACGCCCCAGGTCCGCCGCACAGCTGCCAGCCCGCTGCTGCCTGGCTTTGGGGTCACCATGGTGTCTCCCTACCCCCCACCACCGGCCTCAGGGTTACCATGGTGTCTCCCTGCCCCCCACCCCAGATGCACGGAGGATCTGTGTGGTGACTGTCTGTCCGGTCCTATTCCAGCCTCAGATCACAGTTCCACAAGCATGTGCCCGTGCCTGACTGGTGGTTAGAAGAATTGTGGGTTCGATTCCTGATCAAGGGCACCTACCTGGGTTGCACATTCAATCCCCAACCCTGGTCAGGTGCTCTCAGGAGGCAACTAATCAATGTCTCTCTCTCACATCGATGTTTCTCTCCCTCTCTCTCTCTCTCTCTCTCTCTCTCTCTCTCTCTTCCCTTCCCTTTCTCCCTTCCACTCTTTCTAAAAATTGATGGGGAAAATATATATCCTCAGGTGAGGACTAAGAAAAGAAAAAAAGAAAAAGAAACTAGTCTGGCCTGGCCAGTTTGGCTCAGTGGATAGAGCGTTGGCCTGTGGACTGAAGGGTTCAGGTTCAATTCCAGTCAAGGGCACATGCCTGGGTTGAAAGCTCGATCCCCAGTGTGGGGCATGCAGGAGGCAGTTGATCCATGATTCTCTCTCATCATTGATGTTTCTATCTCTCTCCCTCTCCCTTCATCTCTGAAATCAGTATAAATATATATTTTTTAAAATAACCTAAGAGGGTCGATGCCGTGTTAAGTGTTACAATAGTAATAACAGTAATAATAATAGTAGCATGGGTCCCAGTGATGGAACCACTCTTCCCCCCTCCCCTACGCCGACGGAGGGTCATGTTCAGACACAGGGCCCAGAAGCTCACACCAGCCTCCGTAAGGCGCAGCCGGGCAGGCTGAGGGAGGCACACAGCCACTGCAGCCCCTTGTCCTGGAGCTGGTTGGACGCCAGGCACAGGCGCGCTGTCCGCTGGGTGCTGGAGAGAACTGAGGCCACCTCCTCTGCACGGGCCGCTGACAGGCTGCACTTCTCCAGGCTGCAGGAGGGGAAGGTGCAGGGTGAGCCTCGCCCCCCTCTACCCCCTTTCCTACTGCCCCTCCCTGGGGCCACACCTGTGTGGAACCCAACCATCATGGGAAGATTAAATTGGATATAGGGCCCTGGCCGGGTAGCTCAGTTGGTTGGAGCATCATCCTGATACACCAAGGTTGTGGGTTCCATTCCCGGTCAGGACTTATATAGGAATCAACCAATGAATGCATCAATCAGTGGAACAACAAAAATGGATGTTTATCTCTCTCTTTCTGGCTCTCTAAACGTCAATTAAAAAGAAAGAAAGAAAGAAAGAAAGAAAGAAAGAAAGAAAGAAAGAAAGAAAGAAAGAAAGGAAGAAAGGAAGAAAGAAAGAAAATAGCCCTGGCTGGAGTGGCTTAGTTGGTTGAGTGTGACCCATATCAGGACATATGCCCAGGTTGTGGGCTGGATCCCCAGTAGGGGGCATGCAGGAGGCAGCCAATCAATATTGTGCTCTCCCATCAATCTCTCTCTCTCTCTCTCTCTCTCTCTCTCTCTCATCAATAAAAACATATTTTTTAAATAAAAATAAATTAAATCGGATAAAGAACAAAAGCTTCAAAGAGAAAAAAGTGGCTCAAGGTACGGTTTCTCAACCCGAGTTTTGAACCCACCTTCTTGGTTTTGGGAGGGTGGTCCCCTCAGTGCAGTGTAGGGTGTTGATCCTAACTGGTCTTTACCCATGACACACCAGCAGCGTCCCCCTCCCAACTGTGAAAATCAAGTGTATGTCTGGGCATTGTCAAATGTTCTCTGAGGGACAAAATAGTCCCCAGTCAAAACCCACTGGGTTTAGGGGAGGCTGACGGGAACCTCTTTGGGTTAAACCAAAGAGGCTGTGGGGTCCACGGTCACACTGGAGGCAAAACTAGCCAAGACTGAGCCCGAAGGAGAAAGGTAGGGAGAGAAAGGCCAGTGTGGCTCAGTTGGTTGGATGTCATCCCATGCACCCAAAGGTTGCCGGCTCAGTTCCCGGTCAGGGCACATCCCTGGGTTGTGGGCTTGATCCCGAGTCAGGGTGCGTACAGGAGGAAACTGATCCAAGTTTTTCTCTCACATCAATGTCTCTCTCTCTCTCTCTCTCAATAAAACAAATTTAAACAAAAGAAGTGTGTCCACAGGATAGGTAAATACAACCAGCAAAATTTACCTTAGCTAAGGTTTGTAAACAGCCTAAATGCCTATCAGCAGATGAATGGATTAGAGAACTGTGGTACATCTACACAATGGAATTCTACGCTGCTGTAAAAAAGAAGGAACTCTTACCATTTGCAACAGCATGGATGTAGCTGGAGAGCATTATGCTAAGTGAAATAAGCCAGTCAGTGAAAGAAAAATACCATATGATCTCGTTCATTTATGGATAATAAAGAACATTATAACCTGATGAACAAAAATAGATACAGAGGAAGAGAAGCATCGAACAGACTGTCAAACTACAGTGAAAAAGCTGGGGGTGGGGGGAAGGTTACAGATCAACCGAGGGACTTACATGCATGCATATAAGCATAACCACTGGACACAAGACACTGGGGAGGGGGGGGGAAGGGCATGTGCCAGGGGGTAGGGGAGGTCAATGGGGAAAAAAGGAGACATACGTATTACTATTTGTAATACTTTAAACAATAAAATTAAATTTAGAAAAACAACAACAACAAAACAAAAACATATTCTTGCCTGGCCACTCCCACCTGCAAAGAAGATACTTGGACCCAGGGAGAGACTTACGAGAGCTCCCTCAGGGCACACTTTGACGTGTCAAAGGACTTCTGAAAGCTCTTCACCTCAATATTAGAGAGGTCATTGTCGCCCAGGCTGAGGAAGCGCAGGCTGGCGTTGTTGTTGAGTTCCATAAAGAGAATGCGGCAAGCCACAGAGGTGAGGTCGCACGATTCCAACCTATCAAAGAGGCCCCGAGTTGGGCAATGACTCCAAGGCGGAGTGGTTGTCCATTTAGAGGTCTTCTTGCTGCACCAACAAAAGCTGACTTCTCCCTACGCCTGTGCCAGGGTGGCCTCTGAGTTAGTGCCACTCAAAGTGTGGTCCAGGGTCCAGCATCACCTCAGAGCTGGCGCCACCTGCTGGAGCTCAGAGGGTGTGTTCCAGGAATCTGTGTTTTAACACTCCACCCTCTCCATCTCCCAGCCCCGCCCCCGCCCCCCACCCCGCCCATCTCTGATGATTCTGTTATAAATTAAAATGTTATGACCCAGCAATTCCACTCTGGAACTATTCAAAAGAATGTTTGCACCCCTATGTTCATAGCAGCCTTATTTACAATAGCAAAGATGTGGAAGCAGCCCAAGTGCCTATCCGTAGGTGAGTGGATAAAAAAGCTGTGGTCCATTTACACCATGGAATACTATTCAGCCATAAAAAAAGAGGGGGAGGAATCTTACCTTTTGCGACAGCATTGATGGGCCTGGAGATTATTATGCTAAGTCAGTGGTTGGCAAACTCATTAGTCAATAGAGCCAAATATCAACAGTACGATTGAAATTTCTTTTGAGAGCCAAATTTTTTAAACTTAAATTATATAGGTAGGTACACTGTTATTAACTTAATTAGGGTACTCCTAAGGCTTAGGAAGAGCCACACTCAAGGGGCCAAAGAGCCGCATGTGGCTCGCGAGCCGCAGTTTGCCGACCACTGTGCTAAGTGAAATAAGCCAGTCAGAGAGAGACAAATACCATGTGATCTCACTTATATGTGGAATCTAATGAACAAAACAAACTAACAGAGTGGAGACAGACTCATGGATACAGAGAGCAGATGAACAGCTGTCAGAGGGGAATGGTTTGGGGGCAGGGTGAGAAGGGTGAAGGAATTAAGCAAAGAAAGAAAGACTCCTGGACACAGACAACAATGTGGTGATTGCCAGAGGGAAGGGGGTCGGGGTAGATAGAAGAAGGTAAAGGAGAACAAATGGTGATGGAAGGAGAATTGACTTTGGATGGTGAACACACAATACAATATACAGATGATGTGTTGTAGAATTTTATACCTGAAACTGTATAATTTTATTAACCAACTAGAGGCCCAGTGCACGAAATTTGTGCACTGGTGGGGGGTGGTTCTTCAGCCCGGCCTGCACTCTCTCGCAGTCTGGGACCCCCTCAGGGGATGTCCACCTGCCAGCTTAGCCCCACTCCCCGCTGGCAGTCTGGGGCTCTCACAATCTGGGACCCCTCGCTCCTTATCATCCACCTGCAGCTGAGGAAGGAGAGGCTTCTGCCATTGCCACTGTGCTCGCCAGCCATGAGCCTGGCTTCTGGCTGTGTGGGCTCCCCCTGTGGGAGCACACTCACCACCAGGGGGCAGCTCCTGCTTTGAGCATCTGCCCCCTGGAGGTCAATGCACGTAATAGTGATCGGTCATTCCAGCGACAGGTCATTCCACTGTTTGGCAATAAAATCAATTTAAAAATAAAATAAATGTGAGAATCACTGCTCCACACCCTTATACTTTTCCCTCTGCTAATCTCCTTCCATATCTATGGCTGCCATGCTGGCTCCTGTCCTCTCAATGACTCCTCAAGCATAGGGGTGGTCTTATTTCTGTGGAATTAAATCCCTGGGATTTCAAAGTCCCAGTTCCCTTAGTCCAGTGGTTGAAGAAGTGCAGCTGGGGCTTCAGTAGAGCTAACATCAGAGCCAGTGTTCTCAGCTTCCTTTTCATGTTGGAGCAGAGTCCAGTCCAACATCAGGCTAGGATAGTTTGTGTTTCTCACTGGAAACCAGAGACTTACCACAGGTACTTGAGTTTGCACGCGGAGTGCCTCAAGGTTCTAAAGATCTTTATGGACAAAGCAACTCCCAGTTTGTTAGAACTCAAGTTCAGATGGGTCAGCCGGTTGTTACCATGGAGAAGCAGGTCCAGCTCCTTCAGCACCTGCACAGGGGTGATCGATTTGCACCTGAGGGGGGAAAAAAAAACACCGAGAAAGCTCACGTGAGGAGTGGTGAGGGGCGGGGACATTGTTTCTTCATCTTGCCTTTCTACCATCAACACACATACACATAGATCCTCAAGGATGTACAAGATATAAAAGGAACCCCAAATTTGATTTTCGAGTCATGAGACTGAACCTTTGAAGAGGCGATCTAAAAATATATCCCCCAAAGAGACAATAAACTCAGTTGGACATATAAAGTCAGGAGTCAGTCCTGGCCAGGTAGCTCAGTTGATTGAAGCATCATCCCAATGTGCCAAGGTTGTGGATTCGATTCCCCAGTCAGGGCACACACAAGAAGCAACTGATGAATGCATAAATAAGCGGAATAACAATCAATGTTTCTCTCTCAAATCGATAAATAACGTTTAAAAAAATAAGAATAAGTTCTAGCCAGTTTGGCTCAGTGGATAGAGCATCAGCCTGCAGGGTCCCAGGTTCCATTCTGGTCAAGGGCATATACCTAGGTGCAGGCTCCTCCCAGGCCCAGGCCCTGGCCTGGTCAGGGCACATGCAGGAGGCAATCAGTCAATGTGTTTCTCACATCGATGTTTCTCTCTGTCTTTCCCTCTTTCTTCTACCCTCTCTTAAAATCAATGGGAAAATATCTTTGGGTGAGGATAAATAAATGAATAAATAAATAAAATAATAAAGACAGGTGTCAACCTAGCTGCTTCCCTTCCCTAATCTGCCATGACAAGTTCCTGGGGCCACCCACTCTTCTAGGGAGGTGACCTCCGACATCAACCCTGAAAGGTCTAATGAAAACCACTCTCTTCTGTTGTTTCATGTGTGTGTTTAGCTTGTTTCTCCTTATCTTGAGGACTAAATGACAGAACCAAAATGTTGGTGGGGGTGGGGGGAGGATGAAAAAGACTACCGTGTAAGCCCACCTCCCCTGTACTTGATCCAACTCCTTCAACACTCTGAGGTTTGAGGAAAGTCATGATCGCCAAATCTTCTGCTCTTAGTTCCTTGAATCAACATGTGTCTGATATTTTAGACCTTGAGGTATGATGGAACGACGGATGAAGAGTAGGATAGAATTCGTTGGCCAAGACTCCAGACAGAGCATCCTACCCAATGCCATCTCCAATTCAACCCTAAGCAGGACTCACTCTGTCCTCTATCAGATGTTGCTTCCCTGGCTTCTCCTACAAGGTCCTCTTCCATCTGCTCATTATTTTCCATCTTCACGCTGGATTTGAGACCCTGTCGTTTCTATTTACATCATGCTAGAGGACCGGTAAGTCCAAAACTATGCTTCCATTTCAATGACTAGGTCTTTCCTCAAATTTTTTTAGATAGGGAAGGCCCTTCTTTAAAAAAAATACACACACACACACACACACACACACACACACACACACACACACATATATATATATTTGATTTGATAGAGAGAGGGGAAGGGAGAGGGAGAGAGAGAAACATTGATTGGCTGCCTCCTGCACACCCCCTACTAGGAATCAAGCCCGAAACCTGGGCATGTGCCCCGACTGGGAACAAACTGGCAACCTTTTGGTGCATGGGATGGTGCCCAACACAGTGAGCCACACCAGCCATTTCTTAAGAAACTGATGTCTTCTTCTTGGGGAGATGTCGCCCTCTCATAAACTATTCTGATCATTTAGGTGCGTTTCTCCAACACAGTGTAAGCTCCATGAAGGCAGGAGTTACCCGTTCTGTTCACAACTCCACAACCAAGATAGAAACACCCCTATAATATCTGAAAAGTTCTCCAGTCTTTCACATCCAACTCAAATCAGCAGCCTCATTCAGCGTCTTATGGAAAAATGTTTCTCTACGCATACCTCTAGGCTAGGGCAAGATCGGGCATGACAGACTCCAATTTATTTTTTTATTTCAACCAATCCTGCCTACGTGGCAAATTCACAAATACAAACAACTTTATTTTCCTTTTTTTAAAATATACATTTTTTTATTGATCTCAGAGACAAAGAGAGAGGGAGATAGAAACATCAATGATGAGAGAGAATCATCCATTGGCTGCCTCCTGCACGCCTCCTACTCAGGTTGAGTCTGCAACCCAGGCATGTGCTGTGACCGGGAATCGAACCCTGACCTCCTGGGTCATAGGTCGATGATCAACCACTGAGCCACGACGGTCAGGCTTTATTTTCTCTTTTAGCCTACTTTCTGGCAAATAGATACTTACTGTAGGAATCCAAAAAAGTGTTGTTCGCCCTGGCTGGTTTCGCTTAGTCGATAGAGTGTTGGCCTGCGGACTGAAGGGTCCCAGGTTCAATTCCGGTCAAGGGCATATGCCTGGGTTTCGGGCTCGATCCCCTGTAGGGGGCATGCAGGAGGCAGCTGATCCATGATTCTCTCTCATCATTGGTGTTTCCATCCATCTCCCTCTCCCTTCCTCTCTGAAATCAATAAATATATATATATATTTTAAAAAGTGTTGTTCTGCTCTGGTATTCATCAAATGGCGAGTGTCCCACACTTACGTCAGTCTCTGGAGTTTGCACCGTGGGTTTCTCAGCTCGTAGCAGAGTTTCCTCATCGCTGCGGCATTCAGCTTGCTGTTGCTTAGGTCCAGCTCACTCACGTTCCCGTAGTGGAACACAGAGCAGATGTCCTGCCACTGGCGAGTCTTGGAACTGACAAGCCTTGTCCTTGATCCAGAAGAGAGAGAGAAGGCTGTTGAGTCCCTGAGCCTCAACCAACACCCAGAATTCACTCTACCGGAGGCAAGAAAAAAAAAAGACCCTAACAAACTAGGTGTGGGGATCCCCTGGTGCTCTGGATATGAAAATGTGTAGCCCCAAAAGCATTGTTCCCGAAATACCGCATGGGTAGTCCCCGCAATCCTCAACAATTCTTGTCAGAGGAAAGCAACCTCAGAGGTGAGGCGAGGCAGAGGGAAGGTTTAACTCTTAAAAGTTCAGACTAAGTTCAGCAGATCCCCGATGAATTCGGAACTCTGCCCCCTAGCATTCTGTAATCTCTGTGCCCCGATTTTCTATCTCTGGAAGGTCATTGAAAGGTCACAAAATTTTTTTAATCCTCACCTGAGGATATTTTTCTATTGATTTTTAGAGAGAGTGGGAGAGGAAAGACGAGAGAAATATTGATGTGAGAGAAACACATCTATTGGTTGCCTCCTGCACACACCCCTACCAGGGCCCAGGCTGGGGAGGAGCCTGCAACCTAGGTATGTGCCCTTCAGTCTGTAGGCCAACGTTCTATCCACTGAGCAAACTGGCTAGGGTGAAAGGTCATAAATTTTTTTTAATCTCAGATGAGTAAAGTAAAACAAAAAGCTTATTCCTCAAGTACTTGAAAGATATAGAATTCCTACTTGATGCCTACTCCGTGAGCCCAGAATTGTAGCATTGGTTACAATAGTTGTGTCCAACCTTAAGTGTGTGTGTGTGTGTGTGTGTGTGTGTGTGTGTGTGTACTTGCCTGTGCTTCATATGTTTACTATCCCTGTTCATTCTGATATACAGACAGAGTTAAAAACCACTGAGGAGCCCTAACCAGTTTGGCTCAGTGGATAGAGCATCGGCCTGCGGACTGAAGTGTCCCAGGTTTGATTCTGGTCAAGGTCATGTACCTTGGTTGCGGGCACATCCCCAGTGGGGTGTGTGTGCAGGAGGCAGCTAATTGATGTTTCTCTCTCATCCATGTTTCTAACTCTCTATCCCTCTCCCTTCCTCTTTGTAAAAAAATCAATAAAATATATATATTTTTAAAAACACCACTGAGGAAAAACAGGAAGAAGTTGTGCGGTAGAGAAACAGGAAATGACCTTCCCATCAGAAGATCTGTGATCACCTTTAGGAAAGGGGTGAAATCTCCGTAAGCCTTGGGGTGATCATGCATTGAGTAGGGAATGATGACTGAGCACTTATCCTTGCAACAAATGGGATCGTCCTTGGGAAGACACTTCTAGTAAGAGCACTTACTCACATGACCCAACAGGGACCAGGACCTACAGTCCCTGAGTAGGGTTTTAGGCATTCCAAGACAGGACACATGACAGCCAGTTTATATTGAACAGTTATCACTCCAGACAGAGCATCTTACTAATATTCCAATCCTGGTGAACACAAGTAAATTAGTCTTCTCAAATTTCAATTTGTTAAAAATCAAAATGTTCCTTCTTGTGGGTTTGAGGACACATGTGGCAGGCTCTGTCTCCTGAGAAAAGCTTAGAAAACATCCCTGGGACCTGAAATCATTAGCAGAAGAGCCAGATTCTCTTATCTGGACTGGGACAGAAAGAGGAGGAGGAGGAGGAGGAGGAGAAGGAAGAGGAGGAGGGGAGAAGAAGAAATGAACAATAAAATAGCAATAAATATGTATCTAGCAACAATTGAATCTAAAAATCAAAATAAATGAACAGGAAATCTAATGAACAAAATAAACTGATGAATAAAATAGAACCAGAGGCATGGAAACATGGGACAGACAGACAAGTCTCAGAGGGAAGATGGGGTGGGTGGGGATAGATTCACCAAAAAACATATGTGCATATATGCATTACCTATGGACACGAACAATAGGGTGGTGAAGGCCTGGGGTGGGGTGGGAACCAGGTGGAGGGAGGCAATGGGGGGAGGGGGCCATATGTAATACTTAACAATAAAGATTTTTTTAAAACTAATAAATAAAATTAACTTTTTCAAAAAAAAAGAAAAAAAGAACCCAACTAGTTGAAGTATTTCTGGGATTCTTCTTCCAAGAGAAGTCATCAATGGTTGTCATTAGTGTCAGGGATGGGACAGGGTCATAGGATAAGAATTGAAGGAGATAAAATAGTTCTGGGATTCTCCTTCCAGCAGACAACGGGGCAAACTCATCCGAACAAGCTTCAGGATTCAGTTGACTCCGTCAGCCCCACTCCCACCTCAACTCACACTCCAAGGAGAAACATCTAGCATTTGGTTGAAGGTCTGGAGCTCACAGAGAGAGCTGGGCACTCATCCAGGCTGAGCTATTCAATAGCCACCAGGGCGTAAGCCAATTGTCATCTTATCCTTCACTTTTCTTAGCTATTATGTGTGGCAGTAACCATTCCCCCTCCGTTCAGCTGTGGGCAACAGATATCAGATGATGCCTTAGCACAATGCCTGCACATACCTCCGTGTGCAGTGCCTGGGATAGAAGTTTTATCTTTAACTTAAATATTATATATATTTGATTTCAGAGAGGAAGGGAGAGGGAGAGAGAGATAGAAACCTCAATGATGACAACGAATCGTTGATCGGCTGCCTCCTGCAGGCCCCCTACTGGGGATCGAGCCTGCAACCCAAGCATGTGCCCTTGACCGGAGCATGTGCCCAAACCCGGGACCCTTCAGTCTGCAGGCCAACACTCTATCCACTGAGCCAAACTAGTTAGGAGCCAGGGAACCCAGTCCAACACCTAAAAGAGACTCTCCTCCCTAGGTAATGCTGATCAGTGATGTTTGATCAATCCTACCCACTGACAAACACAACTACAACAACCGAATCCCAGGTTTCCACGGGAACTGGGGCAGAGCTGCAAAGACGAGAGATCGTTGGGGAAGAGACGACGCTGCGTTACTCACCCTGAACTGTCCCTACTGCTGGTCAACTCCGTTTGTGGAAGGAGGCAGCTGACAGAAAGCCTGAGCTTACTTAACCTCTGACAGTGCCTCAGACAGAACGAGGTCGCCTGGAGCTGCAGGTCTCCAACCTCCAGGTCAGCTTCCAGCAGGTGGCTCAGAACCTGCTTGACGAAGGTCTCCTCCTGCGTCTCGTACAGGCACTGAAACAATGGCGGCAACTCAAAACTGTAGGGGACCATGTCGGACACCGAGAGCTCTTCTGCCCATTGTAACAACTCGTCCGTGATCCTGGGAGACATCTGACAATGCAATGCGTCTTCCACTTGCCTTGCGAGGTCTTGGTTCAAGAGACCGAAGGTGAAGAGCACCGTCTGGTGCCAGTAGGAGTTTGCGTCCACCAAGGCATCATCCAGGACCACCCTCATCTCTTGGTGCTTCGAGAGGCCACCGACGGCTCCGTCCTTTCCCCTGAGCACGTAGAACATGGCCCCCAGGAACACCTGGAAGCTTTGGTGAGTGAAGGTCAGGCAGTTCTCGCAGTCACTGACCTTCCGGAGAATGTTCAGCTGGAGGAGACAACGGATCAGGGGTGCCCGCAGGCGCCCATGCCCCACGTCCTCTTTGGCAAATGTGAAGGTGGAGGACCACATCCCACGGGCGGCCAGAGAGCAGAGAGCCTGCCACTGCTCTGACCAACACTGCTTTGACCAGCTCACCTCCGCCGTCTCGAAGACGCTGGAGAAAAAGTAGGCATACAGGCTGGTGGTAGTCTGGGCATTCAGCCAGAAGGAAGGACGTCGGGCCATCTGGCGCTTCAGACAGGAACACACGGTCCAGCACACGAGGGGGGCGGAGCAGGCATGGGACAGGGCTTCGTTCTTCCTGACCCACTGCGTGACTTTATTGGCTTCCTTTCGGTCCCTGAAGTACCTGAAGAAGTATTCCTTCTGGTCTCCCTCGGTGAACCCTGGGATTTGTAGACACCATGGATGCAGTAACAGTTGTTTAAGGCCCTCGCTGAGACCATCTCTGGTGGTGACCAGTAAGGTGGCCATGGGAAGGAGTTCCTTCTTCAACAGATGGAGTAGGATGCTGGCTGCCGGGAGCCGCTGGTCCCAGTTTGTACATGGGGGGCGGTGGTCCACTTCGGAGGGCAAGGTCATCTCCTCAAAGCCATCAATGACGAACAGGAGCCTCTCGGGGTGACTCATGGCGTGTTGGATGGGGATCTGAGAGTCGGCCCAGTCCCGGGAAAGCAGGCCAACCAAGGTGGTGTCTTCCATGTCTCTGATGTGGTGGCAGCTGATATAGAAGACGTACTCGAAGCTGTGCTGGAAGAGCAAGCCCTCCGCCCAGTGCAGCACGACCTTCATCGCCAGGGTGGTCTTCCCAACCCCTGCTGGACCATGCAACACGATGGTCCGGGGCTGGGCTCCTGACTCCTTGGGGTACAGAAGACGCCTCAGCTCTTCATGCTCCTGCTCTCTGAAGTTACGAAGGTAGATGTGGTCTTCCGGCCACGGGATATTGTCCCACATCCCCAGTAACCGAGCCTTCAGCCTCACTCGGTACCTTCCTCTGTGGACTGAGAGAGAGAAGTGAGTCAAAATACAAAATGCTCAGAAGACATTTCAGCTTCAGGAATCATTCAATCATTACGTTGTCTAGCCCTGGCCTGTGTGGCTCAGTTGCTTGACCATAATACCATGCACTTTGTGGTCACTGGTTCCATTCCCAGTCGGGACACATGCCTGGGTTGTGTGGGCTCCATCCCCAGCAGGGGGCATGCATGAGGCAGCCAATTGAAAGTTCTCTCTCATCAATGTTTCTCTCTCTCCCTCTCCCTTACTCTTTCTCTCTCTCTCAAATCAACAAAAACATTTTTAAAATAATGAGGAATTAAATCTCCTGGAACAAGATAAACAATCTCTGCCTTCAAGGGTCTCGCTTTTGGGAAGAGGCGTGATGAGGGCAAGTGTCAAAAGGTAGCAAAAGTGAACTCATTTTATGATACACACACATAAAAAACCTACGACAACACAGGAGAGATGGGGATGTCTTTGGATGAGGGAAAAGGGATCAGGAGAGGCTTAAATTATGAGAAGCATCCAGTCCAAGACATAGAAGGAGACGCTTTTGGGCAGGGAGAGCTGCTCATGCAAATGCCCTGAGATGGGGACTGAGAACATTCTAGAGCAGTGATGGGGTGTCTAGCACACAGACAAAAATACACAGCTACCTATTAAAGCAACACTGTTAGGTCTAATCAAATAATTGAATCAATGCCCCCTCCTCTGGGAACTGACCTTTAGGCCACTTCACAATGGACATTCCACTTGCTTAGACCACATTCCTCTTGCTAAGACCATTATCTCTTCCCTCCAGGCTTTCCCAGGATCGATACCTACACAGAGAGTTCTCCACCCAGAAAAAGCCTGCCTAGAGTCCTTTAAAAACCTCTAACTCCCCGTCTCTGGGGACTGGCACCATTTGGGGGCTCAGCCCATCTGGTATCCAGATGACTTAATAAATTCATAATTCTTTACCCCTTTGGGCCTCGTGCGTTCCTCTTTTGGTGACCCTAACAAATTCAAAGTCCAGAAACAGACACTGGCATCTAAGAACTTAGCGTAGAATCAGACAGAATGTCCAACTTGCAGGTGGCTTCCGATTTAACAGACGGGGAAGGGTATTGTTTCTGGAATACTATCCACTGGATAAAACTTCAGGAAAAAATGGCCAAGGTGGACCCGGTAAAATGTTCCATCAAACCATTTGTCTGCGATCATCGTAACATCGTGTGCACACACCTGATTGCTCTTCGGGGGCCTCTGGTTCTTCCTCGCCTGGGTCTTGGGGTCCCTGAGCCATCTCTGAAAGAAGCCATGATGATGGGGAATGAGAAACCTCAGGCTGGAAAGGGGTAGGCTCTCAGTAAGACCAGCTCTCTCTCTCTCTGGCTAGCTTGGGGGTGACTGGGGAAGTCACATCCCCCAGCTCCATCAACCTAACTACTTTGGAAGCTCTCCATGTTGCAAAGCCCACGCCACACCTCAAACCCCTCCCTGCCTCTGGGACTTGGATCCAGCCAGACCCCCGTTTGGCTCTTCCTCCAGGTGTCCACTTGGCTCACTCCGTCACCTCTAAGTCTTTCCTCAATTCTTACCTCCTCACGGTGGCGGATGATCCCAATAAATCCAGCACAGACCCCCTACATCACAAGCCTTGGGCTCTCCCCATCCCCCTTATTCCTTCTCTTTTCCATTGCACATGTCACCCTCTAACACACCACATGATGTACTTATTGATCCAATTTCTCATCTGTTACTAGCAATGTGGATGGAGCCCATAAAAATCCAGCAGCGGGGAGGGCAGGTGGGAGGGAAGAGAACAACCAATGAACTTGTGTGTGTATATGCATAACCTATGGACACAGATAATGAGGTGGTGAGGGCCTGGGGATGGGGGGATGGGAGTGGGCTGAAAGAGATTAATGGGGGGGAGGACTTATATTAATACTTTCAACAATAAAGATTTTATTTAAAAAAATTTAAACCCAGCAGTAACATCCTTGGTTCTATCCCCATGTCCCCATCACCCATAGCCCCCCAAACCCCATCATGTCCCCATCCTCTCAGTCACTCATCCCACATGTCCCCTGAGACTCCCTCATGTCCCCATCCTTCATGCCCCCCCATGCACCATCATGTCCCTATCCCCATGTCCCTCCATGTCCTCTCCCCCTTTCCCATGTCTCCATCCCCTCAGTCCCCAATCCTCCCCCACATTCCCCCCAACTCTGTGCCCCCCATGCCTCCAGCCCCACTCACCATTCATCTGGGCTCTCAATTCCTCACAGAGCGAAGTCAGCTTCATGTCCTCAGAGATGCGGAGGGTCACGTCCCACACCTGCTGTCCCGGGAAGTTCTCCTTCAACAGACACAGCAGATCCATGGGGTCCGCTGCCTTCAAATTGGCCCAGGGGATCTTCCGGGGGCTCTCAGGCAGCAGCTGTGGGGACTGGAGGCCAAGTTTGAATTCCTCCAGCTGATACCAGTCCAGGCGCCTCAGGTGAGAGAGCAGCTTGTCATACAAGCGGTCGTCCACAGCCACGTTGGCGGAGGAGCTCATCCTGCCCACACGCCGGAGTCCCAGCTTCCCTGAGACCTGTCCCACTCACAGAACAAACAGGACCTGCACACAAGGAAGAGTGAGAACCGTAAACCATGGCCCTGGCCGGGTAGCTCCGTTGCCTTAGAGCAGTGGTTGGCAAACTCATTAGTCAACAGAGCCAAATATCAACAGTACAGCAATTGAAATTTCTTTGGAGAGCCAATTTTTTTAAACTTAAACTATATAGGTAGGTGCATTGTTATTAACTTAATTAGGGTACTCCTAAGGCTTAGGAAGAGCCACGCTCAAGGGGCCAAAGAGCCACATGTGGCTCGTGAGCCGCAGTTTGCCTACCACGGCCTTAGAGCATCATCCCCATATGCCAAGGTTGTGGGTTTGATCCTGGGTCAGAGCACATACAAGAATCAACCAATGAATGCATGAATGAACTGAACAACAAATCAATTCTCTCTCACTCTCTCTCTTTCTCTCTCCCCTCTCTAAAAATTATTGAAAGCATATCCTCGCCCTAGCCGGTTTGCTCAGTAGATAGAACGTCGGCCTGTCCTGGGTTTGATTCCCATCAAGTACCTCAGTTGCAGGCTCCTCCCTGGCCTGGGCCCTGGATGGGACACATGCAAGAGACAACCAATTGATGTGTTTCTCTCACAATGATATTTCTCTCTGTCTTTCCCACTCTCTCTAAAAGTCAATGAAAAAATATCCTCAAGTGAGGATTAAAAAAGAATCAACCAATGAATCCATGTATAAGTGGAACAACAAATCAATGGTTTTCTCTCTCTCTCTCTCTCTCTCTCTCTCTCTCTCTCTGTCTGTCTCTCTCTCTCTCTCTCTCTCTCTCTCTCTCTCTCTGTCTGTCTCTCTCTCTCTCTGTCTCTCTCTCTCTCTTTTCTCTCTCTCTCTCCTTTCCTCTCTCTAAAAATCAACAAAAACATATCCTCGAGTGAGTATTTAAAAAAGGAAATGCCAACAGGGTCTCAGATGGGGAGGGATACTAGGTTTAGGGAGGGTTTGGGAGAAGAGAAAGGAGCCATCACACACCAATCAGACTTCTAATCTCGGGAACTCGGAGAAAAGGTCAGCTCCACTCCTACCCCAGCCTGGGACTGGCCCTCTGGTTGCTCTCAGCCTCCTCCAGGTCTGTCTGTGGGCCCCCCTGATTGATGGCTTTTCTCCCGCCCACTCTGGACAGGTGCAGAATAACAGGTCCTGATAGGTTGAGAAACCACCAAGACCCAACTGTTGGATGTTATCTCTGACCCCTTCTCCTCCAGGTGTAAATCATCGCTAGCTGGGAGGTGGAGCAGAAATGGGTTTCTAACTAAAAACCACACTAGCCCACCCCAGCCCGTGTGCCTCAGTTGGTTGAGCATCGTCCTGTGCACCGAAAGGTCACCAGTTCAATCCCCAGTCAGGGCACATGCCCAGGTTGTAGGGTCAGTCCCCAGTTGGGGTGCGTATGGAAGGAAACCAATCGATGTTTCTCCCTCCCTCTCTCTCTAAAAACAAAACCACACTAGCCTGGTGTAAATGGAGTCCTCCCTCCCCAAAATCATTGATGCCAGTACCACTGCATGCAAATTGTAACTGAAAAATAAAATTAAAGCCTGGCCAGCGTGGTTCAGTGTTTGGGCATCAACCTATGAACCAGGAAATCACGGTTCGATTCCTGGCTAGGGCACTTGCCCGGGTTGTGGGCTCGATCCCCAGTCTGGGGCATCCAGGAGGCAGCCGATCCATGATTCTGTCTCATCATTGATGTTTTTATCTCTCTCCCTCTCCCTTCCTCACTGAAGTCAATAAAAATATATTTTTAAAAAACAATAATTAAATTAAAAATAAATTAATAAGATAAAGTCACAGAGGCATCCACAGGCAGTGAGGAACCCGCTCCTGTCTCCAGGAACCCGCCCCCCCCCCCCCCCGTGACACCATTTCATCACAGACCTGACCGCTTGCCCACGGAATCAGGAGTAAGTCAGACCCGTCTGAAGGCCACCACTATACCCACCGAAGGGGGTCGCCCATGGCACCAGCAATTTCCAATTGAAATGAGGCATTTTCAATCAGCAATTAGGATGCAATGAGGAAGCCACGGGAGAAAGGTGTAAGAATTAGAATGTGTATGTGTTTTTTGAATGCGTGTTTTGGATTTCTTCCCAGATAAATACCCAGAAGTGGAAGCACTGGGTCCCGTGATAGTTCTCAGTTTTAATTTTTTGAGGAAACTCCATAGGGTTTTCCAGGGAATCGAGTCAGTGATATTGTAATAACCATGTATAGTGTCAGGTGGGTTCTCAGGGGGGAATCATTTCATTAAGGGTATGGTTGTCTAACCACCGTGCCACGCACCTGAAACTAATAGAAAATGGAATGTCAACTGTAACTGACCAATTTTTTAAAATTTAGAAAAGATGGGTGAAAAGGGGTGAAGGGATTAAGAAGTACAAATTGCCACTCTAGCTGGTGTGATTCAGTGAATAGAGCATCAACCTTCAGACTGAAGGGTCCTGGGTTCAATTCCGGTCAAGGGCACATGCCCGGGTTTTGGGCTCGATCCCCAGTAGAGGATGTACAGGCGGCAGCCGATCAATGATTCTCTCTCATTATTGATGTTTCTCTCTCTCCCTCTCCCTTCCTCTCTGAAATCAATAAAGATATATATTTTTTAAAATATATTTTATTGAATTTTTACAGAGAGGAAAGGAGAGGGATAGACAGTTAGAAACATCGATGAGAGAGAAACATTATTCAGCTGCCTCCCACACGCTCCCTGTTGGGGATGTGCCCGCAACCAAGGTACATGCCCTTGACTGTAATCAAACTTGGGACCCTTGAGTCTGCAGGCTGACGCTCTATCCACCGAGCCAAACCGGCTAAGGCTAAAGATATTTATTTTTTTAAAAGCACAATACTGCCCTGGCTGGTTTGGCTCGGTGGATAGAGTGTCGGCCTGCGAACTCAAGGGTCCCACGTTTGATTCCAGTCAAGGGCATGTACCTTGGTTGCGGGCACATCCCCAGTAGGGAGCGTGCGGAGGCAGCTGGTTGATGTTTCTCTCTCATCGATGTTTCTAACTCTCTATCCCTCTCCCTTCCTCTCTGTGAAAAATCAATAAAATATATATTTTTTAAAAAGCACAATACTGTGATAACGGTAGATGGGGCCAGGTGGGGAATAGACTTACCAGGGGGATCACTCTGTAATTTATATAAACACCTGACTGCTATGCTGTCCACCTGACAATAATATAATATGGACTGTCAACTGCAGCGGATGAATTTGCCGAGGTCAGTGGAGTCCAATGTCATTATTCACGGTAGCTGTGTGCAGTAGTTACCAGGATCACTGAAGTCATGAATGCCGGACTGTGGTTTTGATAAGAAACTTGGGATTAAGTTCCTTCTATTAATTATTAATCAGTTAATAAAGAATTGGAAAGGAGCCCTAGCCGGTTTTGCTCAGTGGATAGAGCGTCAGACTGTGGACCGAAGGGTCCCAGGTTCGATTCTGGTCAAGGGCATGTACCTCAATTGCAGGCTCCTCCCTGGCCCGGACCCTGGTAGGGGCGCGTGCAGGAGGCAACCAATCAATGTGTTTCTCTCACATCCATGTTTCTCTCTGTCTTTTCCTCTCTTCCACTCTCCCTAAAAATCAATGGAAAAATATCCTCGAGTGAGGATTTTAAAAAAGAAGAAGAATTGGAAAGGAACCTCGAAAACCTACTGATCAAGGGCACATGCCCAGGTTGCGTGTGTGTGTGTGTGTGTGTGTGTGTGTGTGTGTGTGTGTGTCCTACACGCTCTCTCATCTCCCTTTGACGGGGCCTGCTGCTTTGGGCCCCACATCGGGTCAGTAGAATGACACTCTGGGTTGGGGAGACTGGACAGGTGAGCAAAGTCAAGCAGGGAATGACTCTGGAAGCTTCCACAGGGGAAGCCAGCGTTTGGACGGACTCCAGGAGTCTGGGGTGCCCTCCACGCCCGCCACTTCCCCAGGCTGCTCGTTGTGGATCTAAGAGGCCAGACGGATGGACAGACAGATGGGCTTCCTTCACACATGTGTAGCACCTATGAGAACAGCAGGGCAGCACCTGTGGGAACAGCCGTGCGCCCACCTTCACCTCCAGTCCCTGACGCTAAGCTTTCAAACCTGCGCAAAGGGGAAGAGTGTCAAGGCTCAGCCCCAGCCAATGGGAAGGGAGCCTCCGCCAATATATCAGGGCCGGGCAGGGCCCATGAGCGCCTTTTCCTTCTGCTTTCGGAGATGTTTTTAACAGGAAGGAGCCAGGAAGCCTGATTCCCTTCAGGGGTGAGTGGGGTTGGGGGTTTCTTTTGTTTCTTTGTGGGGGGTTTTCCCTCTCCTTCCTGACAGTTACACTAAGAGACACTGGGGTTCACCAAGTTCAGTTGGCCCACGTCACCTTGGAAAAGGACGGGCTCTGTCTCATTGATAAAAATCCTTATCAATGAGGCTCAGTGGGTTGAGCGTCGTCCCATGCACCAAGAGGTCATGGGTTCGATTCCTGACACGTACCTGAGCTACGGGCTGGATACCTGGTGAGGGGCATGCAGAAGGCAGCCAATCAATGATTTCCTCTCATCATTGATGTTTCTCTCTCTCCCCCTTTCTCTGAAATCAATAAAAATATGATTTTTAGAAGATTGAAAAAGTCGAGATAGCTGTAGTCACAGAAGAGAAATAGTGAGAAGAGTAGAACAGGAAGTGGTGAGGATATAGAAATGCTGGCTTTGACACCATCTCCCCTATCACATTCTCCTTTTCAGTAAAGAAAATGACATTGCTCCGAAGCGGAAGGAAGGAAGGAAGGAAGGAAGGAAGGAAGGAAGGAAGGAAGGAAGGAAGGAAGGAAGGAAAAATTCTCAGCTCAGCTGCATGGCTTATGGGTTTGGGCACTGGACATGCTTTTAGCTGCTGGCTTGCACCACTCACAGTTTGGGCTGAACTTAACCTACGTAAACTTCCCCCCTTTCCCCCCTTGTAAAATGAAGGGGAGAGGATCAATGTCTTATGAAAATGTAAGGTTAAATGGACCCGAGGATGGTCCAGATTCTACACTGACCCCGTCAAAGATGACAGCTTTTTACCTTTTAAAAATGTTTACCCGTGCCCTGGCCAGCATGGCTCAGTGGGTTGGAATGTCATGATCTTAGCGAGTTTCAATTACATACTACAATACTAAACACCATAGCCATGGCGCTGTGCATGCTGCTCCTGGGACTTATTCGTCTTTTAACTGAATCTGTGGACCCCGCATAGCATCCCCCAGCCCCTGGAAACCCCCATTCTACTCTCTGGTCTTATGAGTTCACCTTTTTTAGATTCCCCATAGAAGTGAGATTCTACAGTGTTTGTCTTTCTGTTTCTGACTGATTTTACTTAGCAGAACGCCCTCCATGGGTATCCATATTATTGCAAATGGCAGGACTTCCTTCTCTTAAGAAAAAAAGTATTGTTGACACCATTACAGAGGGCCCCCACTTCCCCACCCCTTTGCCCAGCTCCAGCCAGCCCCGGCCCCCCACAGCCTCCCTCTGGCCATCATGAACTATACTATTGTCTGTGTCCATGGGCTACACATATGTGTGCTTTGGCTAATCCCTTCACCTTCTCCTATCCAGTTCCCCACCACCACCCCTCTTCCTTCTGACAGCTGTCCGTCTGTTCCACACTTCCATGCCCCTGGTTCTGTTTTATTAGTTAATTTTGTTCAGTAGATTCCACATATAAGTGAGATCACATGGTATTTGTGTTTCTCTGACTGGCTTATTTTGCTTAGCATCATAACCTCCAGGTCCATCCATGCTGTCTCAAAGGGTAAAAGATCCTTCTTTTTGCCCTAGCTGGTTTTGCTCAGTGGATAGAGCGTCTGCCTGTGGACTGTAGGGTCCCAGATTCAATTCCCATCATGGTCACGTGCCTGGGTTGTGGGCTCCATCCTCAGTAGGAGGTGTGCAGGAGGCAGCCAATCAATGATTCTCTCTCATCATTGATGTTTCTATCTCTCTCTCCCTCTCCCTTCCTCTCTGAAATTAATAAAAAATATATTTTTAAAGATCCTTCTTTTTCACAGCTGCATAGTATTCCCCGGTGTAAATGTCCCACAGCATTGTTTTGGTTTTTTTTTTTCAGAGAGGAAGGAAGAGGGATAGAGAGCCAGAAACATCAATGAGAGAGAAACATCGATCAGCTGCCTCCTGCACACCCCCTACCGGGGATGTGCCCGCAACCAAGGTACATGCCCTTGACCGGAATCGAACCTGGGACCCTTCAGTTCACAGGCTGACGCTCTATCCACTGAGCCAAACCGGTTAGGGCACCCCACAGCTTTTTTATCCACTCACCTACTGATGGGCACTTGGGCTATTTCCAGATCTTGGCTATTGTAAATAACGCTGCTATGCACATAGGAGTGCATACTAGTACATTCTTTCTGATTGGTGCTTCAGGAATCTTAGGATATATTCCCAGGAGTGGAATCGCTGGGTCGAATGGCAGTTCTATTTTTACCTTTTTGAGGAAACGCCACACTGTTTCCCACAGTGGCTGCGTCCAGGGCACGTAGGGTTCCCCCTTCTCTGCATCCTCGCCAACACTTGCTTGTGGATGTCTTGATGGCATCCATTCATTTCCTCATGATTTCATGTCTCCACAGGTCTCGTCTGCTCTCCCTCTCTCTCTCTTCTGATTGGTGGTGCCTGAGGTTCTCAGACTTGAGTGAGGATGGATTCTGACTCCTCGTCCTCCTCCTCCTCCTCCACCACCTCCTCCTCATCTACCCCATCCTTGCCATCCTCGCCCTCCTTCACCTCCCCTTTCAAAAGTGGGGTCATGCGGTACATGCTGTACTTAAGCCAGGAGGATCTGGAGAGGTTCAAACAGCTCTTAGTGAAGGAGCAGCCTGAAGCGGGCTCCACCCAGATCACCTGGGACCAGGTGAGGACAGCCAGATGGGGCGAGGTGGTCCATCTCTTGATGGAGTACTTCCCTGGTCACCTCGCTTGGGATAAGGCTCATCACATCTTTGCCAGCATGGACAAGACCCAACTGTGCGATCGGACGCGGATGGAACTACAAGGTGAGTAATCCTCTGGGCGGGGGGTGCGTAGGATGGGCTTGGGTGCTGACGAACTAAGTGCTTTACTGGCCACCTGAACAAGACAGCAAATAGTGGGGTGAGAGGGTGGCTCTGACCCCAAAAGGCAAAGACTCTCCTATTAGCATATTTAATGAAGAAACCTGCCCTGACTGGTGTGTCTCAGTGAGTGGTTAGAGTGTTGTCCCACTCACTGAAGGATCAAGGGTTCAATTCCTGGTCAAGAGTATAAGGGCATGGCCCTAGCCGTTTGGGCTCAGTGGATAGAGCATCGGCCTGTGGACGAAAGAGTCCCAGGTTTGATTCCGGTCAAGGGCACGTACCTTGGTAGCAGGCTCCTCCCCGGCCCAGGTCCTGGTCAGGGCTTGTGCAGGAGGCAGTCAATCGGTGTGTTTCTATCACATAGATGTTTCTCTCTGTCTTACCCTCTCTCTTCCACTCTCCCTAAAAATCAATGGGAACAATATCCCCGGGTGAGGATTAAAAAAGGGATAAAAGAGTATAAGGGCATGTGCCTGGGTTGCAGCTCTGATCCCAGGCACTAATTGGGGCTGGTGGGGGAGGCAACCAATTGATGCATCCCTCTCACATGGATGTTTCCCTCTCTCTCCCCATCTTCCTCTCTCTCCCCTTTCCTCTCTCCCTTCCACTCTCTCTAAACATCAATGGGGCCCTGACCGGGTTGGCTCAGTGGATAGAGCATCGGCCTGCAGACTGAAAGGTCCCAGGTTCGATTCTGGGCAAGGGCATGTACCTTAGTTGCAGACACATCCCCAGTAGGAGGTGTGCAGGAGGCAGCTGATCGATGTTTCTCTCTCATCAGTGTTTCTAACTCTCTCTCCCTCTCACTTCCTCTGTGTAAAAAAATCAATAAAGTATATATATATATATATATATATATATATATATATGTATATATATATATATATATATACATATATATATATATATATATATATATTTAAAAACACATCCATGGGGGTGCCCTAGACAGTTTGGCTCAGTGGATACAGTGTCGGCCTGTGGACTGAAGGGTTCTGGGTTCAATTCCTGATCAAGGGCCCATGACTGGGTTGTGGGCTCGATCCCCAGTAGGGGCGTGCAGGAGGCAGCCGATCCATGATTCTCTCTCATCATTGATGTTTCTATCTCCCTTTCCCTCTCCCTTCCTCTTTGAAATCAATAAAAATATATTTTTAAATGTAAAAATAAATAAATAAATGTACCTCAATGAGATATTTACCAAGAACCAAAATCTACCCAACATTAAAAAAAAAAAAGAACCAATGACTACCTATATAATTTTATACACCTATAAATATCCACAGATAGGAACATGTCCATAGAAGATAGGCCCCTACACCTGAAGTATATATATATTTTATATATGCATGCATGTGTGAGGGTCCATATCTGTGTGTATTTCTCCCTTAGTGTTGGCTGGGCCATGCATTTATTTATTTATTTAATACTAGAGGCCCGGTTCACAGATTTGTGCACTCGTGGGGTCCCTCCGCCTGGCCTGTGGGGATCAGGCAGAAATCGGCTCTCGGACATCCCCTGAGGCGTCCTGGATTGGGAGAGGGCAATTCTCGAGTGATGCACCCCAGAATTGGCCTCCCTCCTCTCTGGTTCCCAGTGCATCTCACCTGAGAACCCCAGCTGCCAAGTCACCACAGCTCAGCAGCTCCTGTGTTGAGTGTCTGCCCCCTGGTGGCCAGTGCATGCCATAGCTACCAGTCAGATGGTCAGACAGTCGCTTAGGCTTTTATATAGAGAGACTAGAGGCCTGGTGCATGAAATTTATGCACTGGAGGGGGGAGGGTGGTACCTCAGCCCAGCCTGCACCCTCTTGCAGTATGGGACCCTTTGGGGGATGTCTGCCTGCCAGCTTAGGCCCCTCCCCTGGGCAGGACATCCCTCTCACAGTCCAGTACCCCTTGCTCCTTCCGCTCGCCTGCTTGCTGCTCCTTACCACTCTGCTCGCTGCTCCTTAGCACTGCTGCGGAGGTGGGAGAGGCTCCCGCCACTGCCACTGCACTTTCCAGCCATGAGCCTGGGTTCTGGCTGAGCAGTGCTCCCCCCATGGGAGCACATTGACCACCAGGGGGCAGCTCCTGCATTGAGCATCTGCCCCCTGGTGCTCAGTGTGCATCATAGCGACCAGTTGTTCTGGTCGTTCCCCCGTTGGTCACTTAGACTTTTATTATATAGATGTTTTTATTGATTTTTAGAGAGAGGGAGAGAGAGATCAATGAGAGAAAAACATCAATTGGCTGCCTCCCACATGCCCCTACTGGGGATCAAGCCCACAACCAGGAATTGAACTGGTGACCTCTTGGTGCACATGATGACACACAACCATCAGGTCTAATTGATACACGTATGTGTTCTTGAACACCTTCCGTGGCCCATGAGGAAACAGCACCCTTTTCTCTCTCCCTGACATCCCGATGGAGTCCAGCTAGTGCTCTTCTCCCTGAACGAAGGTGGGAAGTCCTTGAAGGGGTGGCCACTGCTCTCCAGGGAGGGCCCACATCGCTCCTCATCTCAATGGGGCAGCCTCTTCTCTTGTCCATTGCAGAGCTCCTGCCTCACCTGGAGCCCATGGGCCCACCCCCAAGAAGAGCACTGAGGACCTTGGAGGAGGAATACCCTGGTATGTGTGGAGGGTGTGGCAAGCGCTGTAGGGAGACGGGCTACGGGTCATTCCTAAGGCTGGGGGGGGGGGTAGTCGATGAATTTAGTGTCTCTTTTTCTCTCCTTTTTTTTTCAACCCTTCTTTTATGGATTTAAGAGAAGATATGCGTTTTTATTAATTTTAGAGAGAAGCGAAAGGGAGAGCCCTAGCCCATTTGCCTCAGCTGTGGGCTTGATCCCCAGTGTGGGGCGTGCAGGAGACAGCTGATTCATGATTCTCTCTCTCTCTCTCTCTCTCTCTCTCTCTCTCTCTCTCTCTCTCGTCATTGATGTTTCTCTCTCTCTCTCTTTCTCCCTTCCTCCCTGAAATCAATAAAAATATATTTTAAAAATAATAATAGTCCTAGCCCGTTTGGCTCAGTAGATAGAGCGTCAGCCTGCAGACTGAAGGGTCCAGAGTTCAATTCCAGTCAAGGACACATGTCCGGGGTGCAGGCTTGATCCCCAGTAGGAGGTGTGCAGGAGGCAGCTGATCCATGAGTCTCTCATCATTGATGTTTCTATCTCTGTCTTCCTCTCCCTTCCTCTCTGAAATCATATAGAAGATATTTTTTAAAAATAAATAATAATAATAAAGTGCCCTGGCTAGTTTGGCTTAGTGGATAGAGCTCCTGCCTGCGGACTGAAGGGTCCCAGGTTCGAGTCCAGTCAAGGGCACATGCCCAAGTTGCAGGCTCGATCCCCAGTGTTGGGTATGCAGGAGGCAGCTCATTAATGATTCTCTCATCAGTGATGTTTCTCTTTCTCTCTCTCTCTCTCTCTCTCTCTCTCTCTCTCTCTCTCCCCCCCCCCTTCCTCTCTGAAATCAATAATAATAATAAAGTGACATGTTTTAAAATGAATAAATGCAGGGCTGGGCTTGTCTACCTCCAGGCTGCTCTCCTTGTTTCTGGATTCCTTCTCACGATGATCTCTCTCCCCCCCCCCCCCCCCCCCCCCCGTCTCTCCTTCCCCTAGCCATGGTACAGCACTACCGGCAGCAGGTGCTGGACCACTACTCCGACCTGGTGGACGGCCTGGCGTGGCCCGGAAACCAGGCGGACTTCTTCTACCAGGACATCCTCCGGCACCAGAGGCTCCTGCCCTGTCTGTTCCTCCCCCGCAGGCCTCACGGCCGGCCGCCCCGGACAGTGGTCCTGCGGGGCGTGGCCGGGGCAGGGAAAACCACGCTGGCGCACCGGGTGATGCTGGAGTGGGCGGGGTGCACCTTCTACCCGCACAAGGCCTGGTGCGCCTTCTATGTCCATTGCCACCACGTGGCCCACGATGAAGAGCAGAGCCTGTGCGGCCTGCTGTCCCGCCAGTGGCCCCAGGCAGGGGCGCTGGCCGCCAAGGCCCTGGCCAGGCCAGAACAGCTGCTGCTCATCCTCGATGGCTTCGAGGCGCTGGCCTTGCCCCTGGCGCACAGGCGCAAGGATCTGAGAGCGGACTGGAGGCGGAAGCTGCCGGGCCCCGTCCTCCTGGCCAGCCTGCTGAGCGGGAAGATGCTGCCCCAGGCCTCGCTGCTGCTCCTGCTGAGATTCTCCTCCTGGAGGGTCCTCAAGCCCCTGCTGAGCTGCCCCTCGGTCCTGACCCTCTCGGGGTTCACCGCCCCGGAAAGGACCCGGTATCTCCGGAGGTACTTTGGGGATGGGAGGGCGGCCGACAAGGCCGTGGATTTCCTCCGGGGCAGCGCCATCCCCTCCTCCATGTGCCAGGCGCCCGCCGTGTGCTGGCTGGTCTGCTTGTGCCTCAAGGAGCCGATGGAGAGGGGCGCCGACCTCTTCCTCGCCTTCCCCAACGCGGCCGCCCTGTTCGCCCGGCACCTGTCCAACGCTTTGGTGGCCGCGGTGGGAGGCCTTCCGGGGCCCCTTCTCCAAGAATGCCTGCAGGGGGTGTGCTCCCTGGCGGCCGAGGGCATGTGGGCAGCGCGCTGGGTATTTGGGGAGAAGGAGCTGGAGCGCGCCCAGCTGGGCCCGGAGGCCGTGGATGCTCTGCAGCGCGCCCATGTCCTCCAGAGCGTGGTGAGGGGCGAGGCCCGCTACACCTTCGCCCTCCTGAGCTTCCAGGAGTTTTTCGCCGCCTTGTGGTACGTGCTCCGCTTCCCAGGGCGGTTCCCCGAGTTCCAGAAGCTGGACCAGGCCCACGTGAGGCGCCTGCTGGCCCAGCCGGGCAGGAGGAGGAACGACCTGGCCCACATGGCGCTCTTCCTTTTCGGCCTCTTTAACGAGACGTGCGCCAGGGCGGTGGGGAGGTCTTTCCGGTGCGAGGTGTCCCTGGGGAACAAGGAGGTGTTGTCCCAGACAGCCCTGTGGCAGGACCGCCTGCCCACCAAGCACCACGGGCTGCCCCTGCTGTTCTACTGCCTGCACGAGACACGGGAGGAGGCGTTCCTGGCCCAGGTGCTGCAGCGCTGCAAGCAGGCCACGCTGATGGTCACCAAGCACAGGGACCTGCAGGTGTGTGCTTTCTGCCTCCGCTGCTGCCAGCGCCTCCGGGAGATACAGCTGATCTTGACCCTGACCATCCACAAGGCGATGTGAGTGCTCTGAGCCTGCCCTGAGCATCTGCTGGATCCCCGGATGCTGCACACCTGGCCCGGGCATTTGGGGCTAGGGTTAGGGGAGGCCATGATCTTCCTGCAATGAACTGAGAAATCTTGTAATAGGTCTCTGGGCTTTATTTTTTTTTCTAAATTTTTGAAAAATATGTCTTTATTGATTTCAGAGAGGAAGGGAGAGGGAGAGAGAGAGATCAACAATGAGAGAGAGTCATGCATCGGCTGCCTCCTGCATGCCCCACACTGGGGATCGAGCCCGCAACCCACGCATGTGCCCTGACCGGGAATCGAACCATGACTTCCCGGTTCATAGGTTGATGCTCAACCACTGAGTCACGCTGGCCAGGCTGGGCCTTTCTCGTTATGGGAGAGTCTTACTAGCCTCATGACGGGGTCTGTGATGGTAACTAGGGTGGGGCCCTCCAGCCTGAGTTGATTGCTCATTTTCTACAGTGTCACCTCTAACCCTGACTCCCTTTCGGACTCTTCCCTCCCACACAGACCAGAAGGCACCAACTGGCGCCTCTGCTGGTGGGAGGAGCTCTGCATGGCGCTGGCTCTGCAGGACTTGGAGGCCCTGTCCCTGACCAACAGCGTCATAGGGCTGGACGCCATGCAGGCCCTCAGCACGGCCTTGAAGAGCCCTCGCTGCCAACTGCACACCCTAAGGTGAGCCCCACAGGGCCCAATGGTCTCTGCCCACTCATCTCACAGGCACCATGCCCTCTGGGTCCCGTCCCCCTGGGCTGCCCCGAAGGGCACATGATGTGTTTTGTTATAACAGCCATCATTTCAGAGAGTTACCACTACAATGTTTCCTCGTGCTCAGTGAGTTGGGGTGTCATCCCGTGCACAGAAGGCTGGGGGTTTGACTCCCGGTCTGTCAGGGTGGATGCAGGAGATGGCCAATCGGTGGTTCTCTCTCACCATTTCTGGTGGGTGGTGAGGAAGAAAAAGCTACTCTCTCAGCAAATGTCACACATATAATAGTGTGAACTCTCGTCACTGAGCTGGACATTGGATCCTCCCAAGAACTGATCCATCTTACAACTGCAACTTTGTGCCCTTTGACCAACATCTCCCCACCCCCAAATTCCTGGTATCCACCCTTCTAGTCTCTGGTTCTAAGTTTCATGCAGCTAGGAAATGACAATTCGGTGATACAGTAGGTCCTCGGGTTACATCGGAGATCCATCCCTATGAGCAACATAATGCAATTTTCGCCGTAAGTCAGAACCCACCTACATGAGCACCTCCGTCACTCACATGGAGCACAGACACAGCAGTAATGAAGTGGAATAAAAAAAATTTAAAAGAAAGATAACAATTCTTGACCTTTACTTGTGGTAAATAAATAATAAAATACATAAAGCACATATGCCCGTACGTCAAAATGACGGAACTTTTTTTTTAAATAAATAAATGGGAGATGGAGACGTAACCACAAAACGAGGTACGTTGAGTCCGATGTAACCCGAGGACTGCCTGTAATATCCTAGACGCATCTGAGATAGGGAAACCAACCCTCTCATTTCCTTTCCGTCTGCCCACCACACTCCTTTGCATCCATCAGAGCTGAGGAGGACCTAGACCACCTCTGCGTCTGCCTGCCCTTCTTTGTTTTTAATGTTTTTATTGATTTCAGAGAGGGAGGGAGAGGGAGAGAGAGATGGGAACATCAATGATGAGAGAATCATTGATCGGCTGCCTCCTGCATGCCTCACACTGGGGGTGAAGCCCGCAACCCGGGCATGTGCCCTGACTGGGAATTGAACTGTGACTTCCTGGGTTTTAGGTTGACGCTCAACCACTGAGCCACGCGGCTGGCCTGCCTGCCTTACTTTTACAGAACAGGAGGCCCTGAGGTGGTGAACAAAATTCTCTGACTTGAGGTGGAGGCCTGACTTGACAAGGTGGCGGCCTGTGACTTAGAAAGAGTTGCCTCAGGGGATGGAGTCTCCATTCTTCCCCTTGAAGACTGTTTGATGAAGAAATGTAAAAAACAGCTGATGCCCTAGCCGGTTTCTCAGTGGTTAGAGCGTTGGCCTGAGGACTGAAGGGTCCCAGGTTCAATTCTGGTCAAGGTCACATGCCTGAACTGCAGGCTTGATCCCCCTTGTGGGGTGTGCAGGAGGCAGCCAATCAAGATTCTCTCTCATTATTGTTGTTTCTATCTCTCCCTTTCTTTCTGAAATCAATAAGAATATATTTTTTTTAAAAAAAAATCAATGGTAAAACTCCTTGAGGAAGAATCCTATATAATAAAAGCTAATATGCTAAGTGTCCGGTCATCCAGTTGGCCGTTCAACCAATCAAAGCATAATATGCTAATGATATGCTAAGGCCACTCAACTGCTCACTATGACATGCACTGACAACTAGGGTGCAGACACTCTGACGGTAGGTTAGCTTGTTGCTGGGGTCCAGCCAATCAGGACTGAGCGAGACAGGCTGGACGCACCCTGGAGCTCCCCTGCAGTCCCTCCCTGGCTGGCCAACCTCCCATGTCCCTCCCCAGCCCCAATCATGCACTAGTGGGGTCCCTTGGCCTGGCCCGCGCCTTCTCGCAATCCGGGACCCTCCAGGGGATGTTGGAAAGTCAGTTTTGACCGATCCCACAGGCCAGGCCAAGGGATCCCACTAGTGCACGAATTGGTGCACTGGGTCTCTAGTAAATAAATAACAAACAAAACAAAACAGCTGAATTGCAAGGACTGAATGGAGACCCAGATTCATCTTCTTCTTTAGAGCCAATGGTTGGACAGCCGGTGTTGGCCCCAAATGCACATCCCTTTCTGCCGATAACTCGTGGCTAGATTTCCAGGCTGGGGAAGATGCAGGTGACCCCGGAGCCCCTCTGTGGTGGGAGATGGATGAGGCTCTGTGGGCGCTGTGTTCCCTGGGGAGCTGAGGCGTGGCGTTTTGTGTGGCTCCCCAGGTTGGAAGGCTGCTCGGTCACCCCTAGAAGTATGGTTGAATTTGCTGAAGACCTTTCAAGTAACCTGAAGCTGAAGACGCTGATGGTACGGAGGATCTACCTGCAGGACGAGGGGGCCTGTTCCCTGTCCAAGGCCCAGCGGGAGAGGCTGGCGTAAGTGCTGTTCTTGTTGCCAGGGGACTGTGGCTTGTTTGGTCACATGAGTGCTTCTGGGACAAAGGCAGTGATAGGGGAATGTGTGTATCATGGGACATACTTAACTCCTTTTTTAAAAATATATATATTTGTATTGATTTCAGAGAGGAAGGGAGAGGGAGAGGGAGATAGAAACATCAATGATGAGAGAGAATCACTGATCAGCTGCCTCCTGCATGCCGCACATGGGATCGAGCTCACAACCCGGACATGTGCCCTGACTGGAATCGAACTGTGATCTCCTGGTTCATAGGCCGATGTTCAACCACAGAGCCATGCCGGCCAGACCACATCCTTCCTTACTAATAGGTTTTTTTCACAGTCCTACAATTCATCTCGGTCTCTCTAACACGAATGCCCGCTCATGTCTTTAATGCATCTTTCTGCATTTTTTTTATAAGTCCCATCCCCGTGTGTGTCCCCCATTCCTCCTCTACCTCTATCCTCTGGATCCCACTGATCCCCAGCCCACTACCCCTTCCATCGGTCGTCCCACTTCCAGTCCTCTCTTTTAAACCGTAGGCCCCTCAGAGGTGGTCCCAGATATAAGAGGAGGCTTTTGTGTTTAAAAGGAAAGAAAGCCCAACTGGAATGCCCATCCCTCAGTAGGAGACAAAGAAAACCCAGTCATGGCCCGGGCCCGGTGGTTCAGTTGGTTAGAGTAGTGGTCGGCAAACTCATTAGTCAACAGAGCCAAATATCAACAGTAAAACGATTGAAATTTCTTTTGAGAGCCACATTTTTTAAACTTAAACTATATAGGTAGGTACATTGTTATTAACTTAATTAGGGCCCTCCTAAGGCTTAGGAAGAGCCACACCCAAGGGGCCAAAGAGCCACTTGTGGCTCGCGAACCACAGTTATATATTATGTATATTATATATTATTACATACATTACATATTATCCTATATAATAAAAGCCTAACGTGCTAAGTGTCTGGTTGACCAGTCAACCATCCAACCAATCAAAGCATACTATGCTAATGACATGCTAAGTCTTCTCAGCCGTTCGCTATGATGTGCACTGACCACCATGGGCAGACACTCCAACCAGTAGGTTAGCTTGCTGCTGGGGTCAGGCCAATCATGACTGAGCGAGACAGGCTGGACACACCCTGGAGCCCTCCCACAGCCCCTCCACAGCTGGCCAACCTCCCACATCTCTCCCTGGCCCCAATTGTGCACTGGTTCCCTCAGCCTGGCCTGTGCCCTTTCGTAATCCAGGACAACTCAGGGGATGTCAGAGAGCTGGTTTCAGCCTGATCCCACAAGCCAGGCCAAGGGACCCCACTGGTGCACGAATTCGTGCACTGGGCCTCTAATATATATATTACATATATATTATATTACATATATAATATATAGCATTATATATAACAAGTTATATATCATATATCATAGTATTATATATAACATAATTATATATTATTTATAATTATATATTCTATATTATGTATTGTATATTTATTATTTATTTTATATTATATTTAATGTAAATGTATATTTTATATATTTTTTTATGCAGTTATGCCTGATTAATGTGGCTTAGTGTTTGAGTTTTGACCCATGAACCAAGAGGTCCATGGTTTGATTCCCAGACAGGGCACATGCCCAAGTTTCAGGCTCAATCCCTGATGGGGGTTGTGCAGGGGCCAACTGATTGATGATTCACTCTCATCAATGTTTCTATCTCTCTTCTCCCTTTCCCTTCCTCTCTCTCTGAAATCAATAAAAAAATGTATTTTTGGGAAACACACACAGTGGTGGGTGGAAAGTGAGTGACCTGCCCTCTGTGTCTGCCCCAGGCTGGAGTGCTGTGACTACACGCTGCTCTCCTACCGAAGCCTCACCCTCCCTCTCAGCAGCAACCACAGGCTGACCCACCTGAGCCTGGCTGGGAACGCCCTGAGGCACGAAGGCGCCAAGGACCTGTGGAGCGCCCTGCAGAAAGCCAAGTGCCCACTACAGAGGCTCGTGTGAGTCCCAAGTGCTCTGTTCCTAATCTCAGAGTGTACAGCACAGCGCAGGGAATGGAGTCATAATCTATATATATAAAAGCCTAATGTGCTAATTGTCCCTCCAACTGGGCGATCATTTGACCAGTCGCTATGACATGCACTGACCACTAGGAGGCAGACACTCAATGCAGGAGCTGCTGAGCTGCGGTGTCTTGGCAGCAGCGGTTCTCGAGAAACACACCCCAAAACCAGAGAGGAAGGAGCCCAATTCCTTGCGGGGCTGTGCAATTCCACCTTCTGCCAGGGGTTATGTTGTTGTGGGGTACTGTTGGCCCCAAATCTGGTTTACTGCACACTTATGTTTGCGTTCCACACCCTGTAGTGACAACAATTTTGCAGAGTGCCCTCTCGCACTCCAGAACCCCGCGGGGGATGTCAAACTTCCAGTTTCGGCCTGATCCCTGCAAGTCAGGCCGAGGGACCCCACCTGCCGGAGGAACCCCGCTCATTCTGCAAATGCCCTTTAAGCTATGCTGACGCCCCAGATGCAGCCAGCTGGGGAAAGACCATGGGAGGTTGGCTCTAGGGCATGTCCGGCCCATCTCACCCAGTCCTGCCCCACCAGCCACCTTCTAATTAATTTCCTTTCAATGTGCACGAATCCGTGCACCAGGCCACTAGTATCTCAAACCTGTTACACACACACACACACACACACACACACACACACACGGCAGGAAGGAGGCCCCACGGAAGGGTGTGTGGGTTGGTTCTTCCCTCCGTGTTCTCTCTGCAGCCTGAGGAACTGCGCCCTGACTGCCTGCTGCTGCTGGGAGGCAGCCTGCGCTCTTGTCCAGATCACCACCCTGCAAAGCCTGGACCTCAGCTTTAACAGCCTGACAGATGAGGGGTTGGACCAGTTCTGCAAGACCCTGGAGAACTGTAACTTCGGACTCCAGGTGCTTGAGTGAGTGGCTCCACCACCCCTAACCCCTCCCTGCTGTGAGACCAGAGCAAGGGTGGTCTCAGGAGGGAAAACGGGGACATCTGCGTGCATTACTGGGTTTTTCTCCATCGGGTTGGAGGACTGGGGCATTTCAGAACAGGGGTTCTCCAAGTGTGGTCCTCAGATGAGAAACGTCCTGGGACACTGTTAGAAATTCCAATTCTTTTATTTTTAAAATAGAGGCCCAGTGCACGAATTTATGCACCAGTGGGGTCCCTCAGCTTGGCCTGCGGGATCAGGCCAAAACAGGCTCTCCAACATCCCCCGAGAGGTCCCGGATTGCGAGAGGGTGCAGACCAGGCCAAGGAACCCCACGGGTGCACAATGGGGGCCGGGGAGGGACGCGGGAGGTTGGCCAGCCAGGGAGGGACCACGAGAGGGCTCCAGGGTGTATCCAGTCAGTCTCGCTTAGTCCCAATCGGCTGGACCCCAGCAGCAAGCTAACCTACTAGTTGGAGCATCTGCCCCCTGGTGGTCAGTGCACATCATAGCAAGCGGTTGAGCGGCCTTAGCATATCATTAGCATATTATGCTTTGATTGGTTGAATGGCCAACCAGTCAACTGGACACTTAGCATATTAGGCTTTTATTATATAGGATATATCTTTATTGATTTCAGAGAGGAAAGGATAGGGAGAGAGAGAAAGAAACATCAATGATGAGAGAGAATCATGGACTGGCTGTCTCCTGCATGCCCCCCTACTGGGGATCAAGCCTGCAACCCAGGCAGTTGCCTTGACTGGGAATGGAACCATGACCTCCTGGTTCCTAGGTCAACAGTCAACCACTGAGCCACGCTGGCCGGGCATTGGTTGCTTCTTGTATGTGCCCTGAACGGGGATCAAACCCGCAACCTTGGCATATCAGGACAACACTCTAACCAGCTGAGCTCCCCGGCCAGGGCAGCATTCAATTTTTGAAGGATTATATGGCTCATACCATCTCAGAATTAGGGATGGCGCAGCCTACTCTGAATAATTGCCCACAACACACAAAACAACTGACCCAAAACCTCAAAATGCCTTTGGAGGGAGGGGACTTGCCCCCCCCCCCGGAGTGTGTCTCCCGGGCTGTGACCGTTGTCCGGCTGAGCTCTCAGACATGGGACATGGGGACTCTCCTGCCGTCTGTGTCCGCCCGCAGGCTGGAGAGGTGCCAGCTCACCTCCGACTGCTGCCAGGCCGTGGCCTCCTTGCTCCGCCGCCACCCGAGCCTGAGGCACCTGGACCTGAGAAAGAATGACATTAGGCTCAGGGGCGTCGAGCTCCTGCACCAGACCTTCGACCAGTGGAAGGGGGACACGAGGGTCGTCCTGTAAGTGTCTCAGAGACCCTGGACCTCAGGCGGCCCTGCAGGTGTCGCTAACGCTCTTCTCTCCGTTCCTGGGGGCTTGGGCTCTTCTTTCCATGGCCGAGCAAACCCAACCCCCCCTTCACACTCCCACCCCCAGCTGGCGTGGCATTGGAGAGTGGACCTGGATTCTTCGGGCTGCTGTTCAGTTGTCTCTTCATCTTCTCTCCTTCTCCTTCTCCTCCTCCTCCCTCCCCTTCTCACCCCTTCCCCTGTCTCCTCCCTCTCCTCCTCCTTCCCCTCCTCTTTCCCCCCCTCCTTCCCCTCCTCCTCTTCCTCCTCTTCCTTCCCCTCCTCCTTCTCCTCCTCCTCCTCCTCCTCTTCCTTCCCTCCTCCTTCTCTTCCTCCTCCTTCCCCTCCTCCTCCTCTTCCTCCTCCTCTTCCTTCCTCTCCTCCTTCTCCTCCTCCTCCTCCTCCTCCTCTTCCTTCCTCTCCTCCTTCTCTTCCTCCTCCTTCCCTCCTCCTCCTCCTCTTCCTCCTCCTCTTCCTTCCTCTCCTCCTTCTCCTCCTCCTCCTCCTCCTCTTCCTTCCTCTCCTCCTTCTCCTCCTCCTCCTCCTCCTCTTCCTCCTCCTCTCTTCCTTCTCCTCCTCCTCCTCCTCTTCCTCCTCCTCTTCCTTCCCTCCTCCTCCTCTTCCTCCTCCTCCTCCTCCTCCTTCCTCTCCTCCTTCCCCTTCTCCTTTTTCTCCTCCTCCCCCTCCTCCTTCTCCTCCTCCCCCTCCTCCCCCTCCTCCTCCTCCTCCTCCTCCTCCTCCTCCTTTCTTCTTCTTTTCCCCCTTCTCCTCCTCTTCTTCCTTTGCCCCGTTCTATGGGCCAGTGAGCCAGGGGACCACACAAGAGTGTGTATTCGGAGGAAGGATCCTTAGGGGCCGTTTGGAGGGCTGCCTGCTAGCCCTGAAAAGCGGTGGGTGGACCCAGGCATGGGCGGGTCCCCCTCCTCCCAGCTCCTGGGCGCATCCCCACTGGTCTCGGGGTCTCTGCTCAGGACAGACCACAGGGTCTCCCTGGGTCTCACTTCCACAGGGGTCTCCCTCCGGCTGTGCCTGCCCTTCCAGGACAGACAGACGGACGAGAGCACGGTTTCTCTCCTTCGCAGGGAGAGGAAGCAGAGTTGCCATGTGAACGTGCTGCTCAGGCTGGAGGGGCCCCGGGTGGACAACAAGGTGCTGAGGATCCTGCAGGACTGGGACGCGAGGGAGTCCTCGAGGCTGCGCTAGTTGGGGGGTCCCCGGACGCCCTGATGGGAAGTGGGGGTGGCTTCCCCAATGCGAAATGGGAGGGGCGCGGATTCGTGTTCTGTGGGCCCTTCTGAGTCTGGAATCGCTCAGTCCGGTGTGGGGCGGGCGTGACCCCCACTGGCGCCCCGGGAGGTACTGAAGGGGGCGGGTTGGATGTTAGACGGGGCCACCCCAGGAGGAGGGTCCAGCCCACGGCTCCCTGCACCTATGCCTTTGGGTACATCCCGTTAGCTGGGCTGTGGGGAACGGCGGGCTCACTTTTTAGATTATTTAATTAAACTTGTACACGAGTATTTAATTGAATTTGTATGCCAGTATTTAATTAAATTTGTACACGAGTATTTAAACTTGTGACAAGTATTTGATTAAACTTGTACGCGAGTATTTAAATTTGTACACGAATATTTAAACTTATGCACGAATATTTAATTGAATTTGTACACGAGTATTGAATTAAACTTGTACACGAATGCAATTTGCAAACTTGTCTGAGTGTCCTTTATTCCCCCGGAGACGGTCCGTCCGCTCTTAAAAGGAGGACATTTCCCAGGGAGACAGCGCAGTGTCCGGGAGGTGAGCACTCCCCGCTGCCCTTGTCTGGCTCTTTTTTCTTTTTATCTTTCTCATAAACTTGTTTATTTCAGAGACACAGAGAGAGACGTTAATTTCTTTGTTGTTGTTGTTGTTGTTAATCCTCGCGTGAGGATATTTTTTCCATTGGTTTTTAAAGAGTGGAAGGAGGACAGGCAGGGGAGTGGGGGTGGAGAAAGAGAGAGGGAGGAACATCCATGTGAGAGAGACACATTGGTTGGTTGCCTCCTGCAGCGTGCCCTTGACCAGAATCGAACCCAAGACCCCTTTGGTCCTTGAGTTGATGCTCTAACCACTGAGAAAAACTAGCCAGGCCTCTTTTTAAAATATATATATTTACTTTTATTTATTTATTTTAAATTTTTTTTTAAATATATTTTATTGATTTTTTACAGAGAGGAAGTAAGAGATATAGAAAGTTAGAAACATCGATGAGAGAGAAGCATCGACCAGCTGCCTCCTGCACACCTCCCACTGGGGACGTGCCCGCAACCCAGGCACATGCCCTTGACCGGAATCGAACCTGGGACCCTTCAGTCCGCAAGCCGACACTCTATCCACTGAGCCAAACCGGTTTCGGCTATTTTAAATTTTGGAGAGAAAGGAAGGGAGAGGGAGAGAGAGCAAGCAACATCAATGGGCTGCCTTCTGCATGTCCCCTACTGGGGATCGAGCCCCCAACCTGGGCATGTGACCCAACCACAGGGATAGAACCTGAAACCCAGGTCTGTGCACTAATGGGGGATTAAACCTGCAACCCTTTGGTGTACACAGGGTGACACTCCAACCAACTGAGCCACACCGGCCAGGGCAATAATTGTATGTATGTATGTATTTTACTTTTCAATTACAGTGAACATTCAATATCATGTTCTATGAATTTCAGGTGACCCCCACCCCATTCTGAAGAGTAGACAAAAAGAAAACCCTAGCTGGTTTGGCTCAGTGGATAGAGTGTCGACCTGTGGACTGAAGGGTCCCAGGTTCAATTCCGGTCAAGGGCACATGCCCAGGTTTTGGGCTCGATCCCCAGCAGGGGGCATGCAGGAGGCAGCCAATCAATGATTCTCTCTCATTGTTGATATTTCTATCTCACTCTCCCTCTCTCTTCCTCTCTGAAATCAATAAAAATATATATATTTTGTGCCGGGACCGGTTTGGCTCAGTGGATGGAGCGTCGGCCTGCGGACTGGGGGGTCCCGGGTTCGATTCCGGTCGGGGGCGTGTGCCTGGGTTGCGGGCCCATTCCCAGTGGGGAGTGTGCAGGAGGCAGCTGGTCGATGTTTCTCTCTCATCGATGTTTCTGACTCTCTGTTTTCTCTCCTTTCCTCTCTGTAAAAACTCAATAAAATATTTTAAAAAAAAATATATATATATATTTTTTGAAAAGGCCCACCCAAAGTCAAGCTCTGTTGCCAATATGCTTTAGTCTGTTCTCCAGAGCCAAGAATTTAACAGCTGGAGCAGAGCCGATGCCTCACTGAGAGCTCCCCCTCCCCTGCCTTGTAAATGAAGGCCTTGCTGGGGTCAATGGGCTCAGAGGTGGGCCCCATGAAGCCAGAGACCCCACCCACTGAGGTGCTCCCCCAAATGGTCTAGGAGATGCGCCCTTTCCTACAGCAAAGAGGACACATGTCTTGGGAAGAATAGGGCTGGGAGGAGGACAGTGCTCTTCGGTCTTGGTGGCACATTGAATGACATGGGGACCTTCAAAAGTGCATAGGGGCCTGGCCAGTATTTCCCAGTGGATAGAGCACTGGCCAGCAGACTGAGGGGTCCCGGGTTCGATTCCTGACAAAGGCACGTACTTCAGTTGCACACTCCTCCCTGGCCCAGGCCCTGGTCAGGGCGCATGCAGGAGGCAACCAATCAATGTGTTTCTCTCTTATCAATATTTCTGTCTTTCCTTTCTCTTCCACTTTCTTTTTTTAATATATTTTATTGATTTTTACAGAGAAGAAGGGAGAGGGATACAGAGTCAGAAACATTTATGAAAGAGATCAATCAGCTGCCTCCTGCACACCTCCCAGTGGGGATGTGCCCACAACCAAGGTACATGCCCTTAACCGGAATCGAACCTGGGACCCTTCAGTCCGCAGGCCGATGCTCTGCCGCTGAGCCAAACCGGTCCGGCTCTCTTCCACTTTCTAAAAAATCAATGGAAAAATACCCTCTGGTGAGGATTTTTTTAAAAGGCCAGGTGGCTTAGCTGGTTAGCGCTGACCATACATCAAGGTTTTGAATTCGATCCCTGGTCAGGGCACATGCAAGAAACAACCAATGAGTGCACCGGTAAGTGAAACAATGAATCAATGTTTCTCTCTCTCTCTCTCTCTCTCTCTCTCTCTCTCTCTCTCTCTCTCTCTTTCTCCCTATCTATCAATCTTTATCTCCCTTTCTCTCTCTCTTTAAAATCAATAAAAGTTCAATGGTATCCAGGCTCCACCCCAGACATCCTGACCATTGGGATTTGAAAAGTTCCCCCAGGTGAGTCTAAGCTACGGTGAGGTTTGGGGAGGACTCGTAGGAGTTAGCATTACCTTAACAACATATGAGTGTATCACATCAGTCTGAACCTACACGGGGATGCCAGTTCCATCCCAATCAAGCTCAGGGCAAGGGAGGAAAGACAGACTGTGAGAGCAGCAGGAAATGGGAGAATGGAGGCACGAGGCTGCTGGCATTCCTGCTGCCCCAGGTGGGCCCTGTAGAATGTTGGAGAAATTTATTGGATGACCAATGGGAATGCCTACTCCGAGGTCACGGGGAACCCAGATGAGAGTCTCGTGGAGAAGGTCAATTGAGCAACAGCGTCCTTACATAGAGATCAATAAGCGCCAGGTGAGCCCTGGTTGGATGGCTCGGTTGGTTGAGCATCGTCCCGTACACCAAAGGGCCGTGGGTTCAGTTTCCCATGGGGACACATACCTGGGTTTCAGGTTCAATCCCTGGTTGGGGCACGTACAGGAGGCAACAGATAGATGTTTCTCTCTCTCTCTATCTCTCTCTTTCTCCTCTCCCTCCCTCCCCTCTCTCTAAAATATCAATAAAAACATATCCTCAGGTGAGGGTAAAAAATAATAATATGTGCCCTGGCCAATTTGGCTGAGTGGATAGAGTGTAGGCCTGCGGACTGGAGGGTCCTGGGTTCGATTCCGATCAAGGGCACGTGCCTGGGTTGCGGGCTTGATCCCCAGAGGAGGGCATGCAATGATTCTCTTTCATCATTGATGTTTTGATCTCTATCTCTCCCTCTCCCTTCCTTTCTGAAATCAATAAAAATATTTAATAATAATAATAATAATAATAATATGCCCGGTCGGTATGGCTCAGTGGTTGAGCGTCAGCCCATGAACCAAGAGGTCATGGTTAGATTCCTGGTCAGGGCACATGCCCAGGTTGCAGGCTTGATCCCCAGTGTGGGGCGAGCAGGAGGCAGCCGACAGGTGTTTCTCATTGATGGGGTTTTTATTGTTTGTTTGTATGTCAATCCTCACCCAAGGCTATTTTTCCCATTGAATTTTAGAGAGAGTAGAAGGGACAGGGAGAGACAGAGACAGAGAAACATCAATGTGAGAGAGACACATCGATTGGTTGCCTCCCGCATGCCACACAAGGGGGATGGAGCCTGCAACCGAGGTACGTGCCCTTGACTGGAATCAAACCCGGGGCCCTTCAATCCGAGGGCTGATGCTCTATCCACTGAGCCACACTGGTGCTCATTGGTGTTTCTATCTCTCTATCCCTCTCCCTTCCTCTCTCTAAGATCAACAAAATTTTTTAAAGAATAACAATGATAATTAATAAAAATAAATGCCAGGCCCTGACCGGTTTGGCTCGGTGGATAGAGCGTCGGCCTGCAGACTGAAGGGTCCTGGGTTCGATTCCGGTCGGGGGCATGTGCCTTGGTTGCAGGCACATCCCCAGTGTGGGGTGTGCAGGAGGCGACTGATCGATGTTTCTCTCTCACCGGTGTTTCTAGCTCTCTGTCCCTCTCCCTTCCTCTCTGTAAAAAATCAATAAAATATATTTTTAAAAAATAAAATAAAATAAATGCCAGGCGAAATGTCCAGGTCAGTTAAAGGACACACGCGTGCACACACACACAATTATTGCTGCAGGACAAGCAGGTGAAGGCCATGCTTGCCCGGAGGCCCTGGGCACAGGTGTGGTGGGGAGGTGCACGCAGCGGCAGGGAGCAGGTGCCCCTCATTCACTGGGCCTCGCCCTTCCCAGCCCGAAATGGCCCGAGGCAGCCAATGGCCTGTGGCCACGTAACCACCCAGGATTCCCCAAAGACCCTCTGCAGGTGGTGCTGGTTGGGATCTGGCTCTGGAGGTGAGGAGTGAAGTGGGTGAGTACTTCCTCAGGTCTTGTTCCAGCACCTTCCTTTCTCTGTTAAACATTCGAACCTACTTGTTGAGCCTTCGTCTGGGTCCCCACTCTCCCCACTAAGACTCTCCGGACCCCAAAGTCACCTTTAGAAAGAACGGAAGGTCCCGTTTCCCAAGCAAAACGCCCCTGTTAGGGGCCTTAGGAACCTGCCTCACCCTTTCCAGTCTCTGCGTCTAAACCTGAGGACGGAGCTGGGGTCCTGGGGTTCAAGGTCAAGGTCAGCAGAGGTGGTGGGAGTTGGGGTGCTGCTGTGTTCGTGGTGCTCACGTGAACTGTGGCTCAGCCACCCACCCTGCGGGAGCTCTCTGTCCAGTGAGGAAACAGAGTCCCAAGTGAGGTAACCGGGTGGTGAGGGTGGGACCCCCTTCGAAATCTCGCTGTAATGGGAACGCCTCTACGGGGTCCCCGAAGACCCTGTGATGTCCTCAGGGAGGAGAGAAAGGGTGGGCGCCAGTGGAGTTTGGGGGGACCACATTGGAGAGAAACATACCTCACCATCGTGTTTGCTTGCTCTAAAATACAGAAAGGTATCTCCCGTGAAAGCATCATTTTAGGGAAAGCTGGTGGAAATCAGTGGGTTTTACTAAAATGATTGAGCTGTTACCATTACCCATCTATTAGTGACAGAGAGACAGGGAGGGAGGAAGAGAGAGAGAGAGAGAGAGAGAGAGAGAGAGAGAGAGAGAGAGACAGAGACAGACAGACATGGGGATAGAGAGAGAAAGGTTGTGGGGGGTGGGGAGGGAGACAAGCAGGAGAGCCATGCCCTCTCTCCCTCTCCCTTTTGTCTGCTCATTTAGTCTCAGAAAATAGCCTTCACCACCGAGCTTGTTTTTTTGGGTTTTTTAGTTGGGGCAACTTTGGTTAATAAAACTATGTAGGTTTCAGGAATACAATTCTACACATCATCTGTGTATTGTGTGTTCACCACCCCCAAGTCTCCTGCCATCACTATTAATCCCCCCTTAACCTTTTCCTACCCCCCAACCCCCTCTCCCTCCAGGAATCACCCTACTGTTGTCTGTGAGGGATTAAGCAAAGAAAAAAAAAAGCTCACCTGGGGTGGAGACGGGAGCCGGGTGGAGGGGGTCAATGAGGGGGGGAGGAAAGTTGGGGTAGTACATCTGTAATACTTTCAACAATAAAAATAAATTTCAAAAGAAAAGAAAAAAACTCATAGCCACTGACCACCCCTCTTCATTCACACCCCTCTAGCCTACCCTCTTGCTGGGACACCATCTCCCCTTCTCTCCCCAGTCAACCCTTCCAGCTGGGCTCTAACCCCGTGTGGGTGTCTGTCTGTCTTTGGGGTTTCATGTCCCACTTCCTTTTCTGGGATGTATCGCACGAGGGGTAGCAGTAGCTTTTCTCTGAAACACAGTGAGCTACTCACCACGTTAGAACTTTGGCCTTCAGTTCCGTCAAGCGAGGACAATAATATCTCAACATTGAGGTAGTTTACAGAAAGCGTGAGTGGCGTACTGTCTGTCACCTGAGGAGGGGTTGGGCAAGAACATGCATTTATTTGTTTTTGTTTCTTTGCTGGTTCTGCTTTTATAGATTCTTTTTCTTTTCCAATTAAATGTATTGGCATAGCATTGGTTAATAATGTAACATTCAGCAGTAGAGTTATTGGGGTGACATTGGTTAATAAAAGTATATAGGTCTCACGTGTACAGTTCCATAATGCATCCTCCCAATATTGTATTGTGTGCTCACCACCCCAAGTCAAGTCTCCTATCACCGTATGTTTGACCCTCTTTACCCTCCAGCCCCCTTCCCCTCTCGTATGCTGTTGTCTGTGTCTGAGTCTTTGTGTTTGTTGCTTTGTTTTATGCCCATATATGAGTGAAATCATGTGGTTCTTTTCCTTTTCCATTCGACTTATTTACTCAGCATGATACTCTCAAGATCTATCCATATTGTATCAAATGACACTTTTTTTATTTTTTGTATAGACTTTTTTTAAACGTTTTTATTGATTTTTATTTTATTTTTTTCATCCTCACCTGAGGGTATTCTTCCATTGATTTTTAGAGTGAATGGAAGAGAGAGGGAAAGACAGAAATATCGATGTGAGAGAAATACATCAATTGGTTGCCTCCTGCACCAGCCCTGACCAGGGAATCAAACCCGGGACCCTTCAGTCCACAGCCCAATGCTCTATCCACTGGGCCAAACCGGCCAGGGCTGGGTTATATGTTTAATTCAGATGTTTCCTTCAAGTTGTGGGTATGTATGAAAGTGTTTCATTGTGACCACCCAAAATTCATTCTCTTTTAAATAAACTTCCTCGTTAATTTAACCACTCAACCAAGCATTTGAGAGATTTTGTGTGTGTACTTTCCATCTCCGTGTATCCAGGTTCCTTTATGTTAGAGGTTTGGGAAAATGAGGAAATCGTTTTAATTTTGACCGAAGAAATCTGAATTAGGATGTAACCTTTTCAACTTGTTCTTAGAAATAAGTGGGGTCATTTTTTCCCCTCTAACCACCAATAGGATCGATAGTTTTCCTAGCTATTACATGGGAATGTGGAGAAAAGCTTAGTTTTTTTGCTAGGGTTCTGTTTTAAATAATCCAGCACATAAACTTTATCATCTGTCCATTGTTAGTAGTTTTCTCCTCTCCGTCTCTCTCCGTCTCTCTCCGTCTCTCTCCGTCTCTCTCCGTCTCTCTCCGTCTCTCTCCGTCTCTCTCCGTCTCTCTCCGTCTCTCTCCGTCTCTCTCCGTCTCTCTCCGTCTCTCTCCGTCTCTCTCCGTCTCTCTCCGTCTCTGTCACTCATAGATGGGTATATAGTAACAGCTCAATCATTTTAGTAAAACACTCATTTCTACCAGCTTCCCCTAAAATGATGCTTTCATGGGAGATGCCTTTTCATAGTTTAGAGAAAGCAAACATTATGGGAAGGTATGAAGCAAAATGTGTTCTTCGGTTCACCCTTCCCCCTCAATCCATGTCCTGCTCATCCCCCTAAGTAGTGTGTTTGAGGTGAGGCACTAATATCTTACAGGTGGAGTTACTGTTCTGTGCTGACGGTTGGGCATTGAGGATGCAGGGCTTGAATGGACACACCTGTCTGTTGTTGAGAGTATTACAGATGTCCCCCATTTTTCCCCATTTGTCCCCCTCTTCCCACTCCTGCCCCCTCCCTAGGCCTTCACCACACTATTGTCTGTGTCCATGGGTTATGCCTATACCCATATAAGTTCTTTGGTTAATTTCTTCCTGCCTCCTCCCCCTTCCCTCTGAGATTCTACACTCTGTTCCATGCTTCTACTAGTATGCCTCTGGACCTATTTTATTCGTCACTTTGTTCATTAGGTTCCACATATGGGTGAGATCATGTGATACCTGTCTTTCTCTGACTGACTTATTTCACTTGGCATAATACTCTCCAGGTCCCTCCATGCTGTCTCAAAGGGTAAGAGAGCCTTCTTTTTCACAGCTGCATAGTATCCCATGGTGTAAATGTCCCACAGCTTCTTTATGCACTCACCTACTGATGGGCACGTGGGCTGTTCTCACCTACTGATTGGCTCTTGTAAATAATGCTGCAGTGAACATAGGGGTGCAGGTGCTCATCCTGATTGGAGCACACCTGTTCTTGATCAACCCCAAACGGCCTTCAGTGTTGCCATTGCAAACAAGCCTGTGTCTAACGATATTAGCAGTTAGAGGGCATAGCTCTTGACAAACTGCCCTCCACAGACATGGCCCCAGTTGATACGTCTACTCAAAATATAGAAGCACCTATTTCTCAGCTCAAAGCAAAGTAGTAGGTCATCAAACATTAGGGAGCTGGCCAGCTGGCATATTGGACTTGGCACCTGCCAGCTCGATAAAGCTGAAATATTTCCCCCAGAATTTTGTGGTCTATTTTTGGCTTTTGATAACTTGGCACTTGGAATTCTTATTGAGCAACATTATCATTCATGACTCTGTAACTAGTACAAATGGAAGCCACATGCAGGTAGAGTTGTTTTTTGGTTTTAATCCTTTGCTCATTTTTAAAAAATGTTTTTATTGATTCCAGAGAGAAAAGGAAAGGGAGAGAGAGATAGAAAGATCAACGATGAGAATCATTGATTGGCTGCCTCCTGCACCCCACATACTAGGGATCGAGCCCGCAACCCAGGCATGTGCCCTTGACCGGAATCAAACCTGGACCCTTCAGTCCGCAGGCCGACGCTCTATCCACTGAGCCAAACTGGCTAGAGTGAAGCATTCTTTACAAGATCCAAGATCTAGAAACAGCCCAACTGTTTATGAGTGGGTAAAAAAAGCTGTAGCACATATACACAATGAAATACTTTGCGACTGTAAAGAGAGAGAGAGAAAAACCCGGCTGTTTGGTGGCTCAGGGGTTGAGTATCAACCTATGAACCAGGAGGTCATGTTTCGATTCCCAGTCAGGGCACATGCCCAACTTGTGGGCTCGATCCCCAGTGGGGGTCAAGCCGGTCAATGATTCTCTCTCATTATTGATGTTTCTCTCTCTCCCCCTCTCCCTTCCTCTCTGGAATCAATAAAAATATATTTACTTTAATTAAAAAAAAAAGGAAATCTTACCTTTTGCAACAGCATGGAGGGACCTGGAGAGTATTGTGCTAAGTGAAATAAGCCAGTCAGAGAAAGACAAGTATTCTCACTCATATGTGAAATCTAAGGAACAAAATAAAGTGATGAACAAGACAGGACCAGAAGCAGGAGGCATGGAATAGACTGACAGATTTCGGAGGGGAGGGGAGGGGGCTGGGAGGGATGGCAGTGAATGTGATCATGTGATGCTTGACCCTCCTTTGAATCTTGTCACTCTCCCCGCCACCACCACCCCCAGGTCCCATCTGCTCCCTGCAACCAGGGAAATCTTCTCCATCCACACAGGGGGGCCCTCCACCTGGTGTAGCAATGGGAGAAGCCAACGTGTCCCCCTTTTCCGACTGTGGACTGCGCTGGTGTCTCCAGCAGCTGGACAAGGAAGAGTTCCACACGTTCAAGGAGTTGCTGATGGGAAGCACTTCGGGGCTGGTCCCGGGCTCCTTCCCATGGATGGAGGTGGCTGGGGCGGACACACAGCACCTGGCCTTCCTCCTGCATGAGCACTGCCAAGCTCTGGTGGTCTGGAGCATGGCCATGGACATCTTTCTCGAGATGAACCTGCCAGTGCTCTCTCAGAAGGCGAAGGAGGAGATGGAAAGTGAGTGAGGCCTCCCAGCTGCTGTGGCTCAGTGGTTGAGTGTCAACCTAGGTGCTGGGGTCCAACCCCAGCAGGTCCAGGGGTCCCCAAAGGTGTGGACAGAGTTGGCGAAGAAGGAATGACACAGAGACAGCGTTCAGTTGATCAGCAGCCTATCCAGGATCTATAGCCAAGTTCTGGTCAGGATCTCCAGCCAGGTTCTGTTGCTAGGTTCTCCAGACTGGTTCTGTCCAGGTTCTCCAGCCATGTTCAGTCGCCACGTTCTTCAGCCAGGTTCTATCCAGGTTCTCCTGCCATGTTCTCTTGCTAGGTTCTGTCTCTAGGTTCTGTGTCCTGTTGTCTTGTGACATCTGTATTTATACTAGTTGATTCCAATCCTATCAATCTCTATTCCAAAGGTTAGGGCGTTTCTTATCTCCATTCCAGAGAGTAAAGATTATGTAGCTTAAGGGTGATTGTTCGTAGTTAAAGTGATTAACTACCCACCTGGCACTTAGTTAAGGGGTTTTATTCCCTCCCAAACTTCAGGGGAAAATCCCTACCTGGGGAAACAACCTTTCTCAGAGAGGTGACCTTGGTTAAAACATAGCTCCAAGAAGGGGAGCAAACATATTAAGAACAGTATGCCATATACGCCAGGTCCCTTGAAACATGCTGTGCAGATGTTTCTTCCCTGCAGCGACTTTGTCAAGCAGCAAGGATGGACCAGCTCCCGGCACCTAGGAACCAGGAGGTCATGGTTTGATTCCCAGTCAGGGCACATGCCCGGGGTGTGGGCTCCATCCCCAGTAGGGGGTGAGCAGAAGACAGCTGATCCATGATTCTCTCTCATCATTGATGTTCCCCCTCTCTCTCCCTCTCCCTTCCTCTCTCCCTTCTGCTCTCTCTAAAAACCAATGGAAAAAATCCTTGTGTGAGGATTAACAACAAAAGACTGAGGCCACAGGATAGTTTCCCCTCTTGTACATTTAAAAAGAAAATCTTTATTATTGAAAGTATTACATAGGTGGGGGGGGGGGGATCCAGGAGACAGCTGATCCATGATTCTCTCTCATCATTGATGTCTCTCTCTCTCTCTCTCTAAAATCAATAAAAACATTTTTTAAAAATCAGAGCACCCTTCACATAAATCTGTTTCTCGGCGATGGTGGCACATGAGGCTCCGACTCCACTGTCCCCATTACAGGCTAGTCATGGGGTAAACTGGCTAATCTTGGTTCCCCTCAGTCATTTGGGCAGAGAGTGCACTTAAAAATTATTTTTTCTTAATTTGAGAGGGATTTGTTGTTCCACTTATTGCACTCAGTGGTGGACTCTTGTATGTGCCCTGACTGGGGATCAAACCCACAAACAATCGGCGTATCGGGATGATGCTCTAACCCCAACTGAATCACTGGCCAGGGCCATAGCTGTGACGTTATGGCCACTGTTCTGTCATGTGCTCTGTGTTGCAGAATGTTCACTGGCTGAAATACTACAAGATTTTACACCCACGAAGACTGACCAAGGAACAAGCATGGGCCAGCCTTCAGGTCAGTGCGGGGTGTTGGGTCAAGGGTTTCCTATCTCAGTCCATGGCCCTGCCATCCTCTGCGCTGCTCACACCAGAAGCCTGGTCATTATTTTTAGTACTGGAGGCCCGGTGCACAAAATTCGTACACAGGTGGGGTCCCTCTGCCTGGCAAGTAATCAGGGCCAATCAAGGCCATCTCACCCAGTCGCAATTGGGGCTGGTCACCAGGGAGGAACCGCAGAAGGGCTGTAGGGTGTGTCTGGCCCCATCTCACCAAGTCCTGATAGGCCGGACCCCAGCAGCAAGCTAACCTACCAGTTGGAGCAACTGCCCCCTAGTGGTCAGTGCATGTCATAGTGACTGGTGAGTTGACCAGTCGGTCGGACACTTAGCACATTAGGCTTTTATATAGAGAGATGTTTATTTCTGATTGATTGACTCTTTTCTCTACCTTCTACCTACTTCATTAGAAAATCATATGAGACCTACCTCTGAAGTAGGACTTTTTTCTTTTTTCTTTTAGTGGGGGGAGAAACATCAATGATGAAAGAGAATAATAATTGACTGGCTGCCTCCTGCACACTCCCTACTGGGGATCAAGTCCACAACCTGGGCATGTGCCCTTGACTGGGAACTGAACCATGACCTCCTGGTTCATAGGTCGATGCACAACCACTGAGCCATGTTGGTTGGACTGGACGCATTTCTACACATTTCTTACCATAGCCTGTATGTCAGAATCATCTCACTTGAATGTCTAATCTGTTTCTACTCTGGTTACACAGAATCTTTTCCTCATGGTGATAAGCAAGGTGATCTTTTAAAAATTTCCATCTGGCCCCAGACACCTTGACTCAGTGGATAGAGTGTCAACCTGCAGACTGAAGGGTCCCAGGTTTGATTCCAGCCCAGGGCACATGCCTAGATTGTGGGCTCAATCCCCAGTACAGGGTGTGCAGGAGGCAGCCGATCAATGATTCTCTCTCATCATTGATGTTTCTATCTCTCTCTCCATCACCCTTCCTCTCTGAAATCAATAAAGAAATATATATTTTTTAAAATTTCCATCTGGACAGATTCATAGATAAATAGCAGGCCAATAGCTCAGGTGGGGATGGTGCTGGAGGCGTGGAGGGATTGAGCAAAAGAGGGGGAAAAGGAAAAGAACCCATGCCCTGGCCAGTGTTTCTTGGTGGTTAGAGCCTCAACCCTGGCACCAAAGGGTCTTGGGTTTGCTTCCCAGTCAAGGGCACATTCCTCGGTTGCAGGTTTGATCCCTGGCCCAAGTTGGGGCTCATGCAACCAATCGATGTATGTCTCTCACATTGATGTCCCTCACTGGGTATGACTTCTCATTTTAACAGCTTACACAAAGGTCTCCAAAGAATAAAAATCAGAAATGAGACCAAAACCCATACCCTCTGAGCTTGACCCTAAGGCTCATTATCTGTCCATTGTGCCTCTCCAGCTGAGTCGTGATTTTGGATGGGTCAGAAGGTGAAATCTGGCGTTGCAGACCCTATCTTGGGGATACTGTGGGTCTGATCTTGTTAATTCACCTCTAAGTGTGTGGGATTTCATTCTTCTTCCCTCTCTTTTCTGCAGAAATGTCACAAGTTATAAAACAAGATGATACCACAGCAGCAAACACAAAAGACCAAGGTAAAGAACTCTAGTTTATTCATAGTCTCTCTCTCTCTCTCTCTTCCTCTCTCTCCCTCTCCCTTCTTCTTTCTCTCAAAATCAATAAAACATCATCCTTGTACCTGACCAGCATGGCTCAGTGGTTGAACATCAACCTATGAACCAGGAAGTAAGGATTCAATTCCTGGCCAGGGTACATGCCTGGGTTACAGGCTTAATCCCCAGTAGGGAGCGTGCAGGAGGCAGCCAATAAATGATTCTCTCTCATCACTGATGTTTCTATCTCTCTCTCCATCTCCCTTCCTCTCTGAAATCTATATTTTTTAAATATATCCTCAAGTGAGGAATAATAATAATCACAATAATACATTGCTGAGAAGCAACAAAGTCTCCTGTGTGTAGAGTGTCTGAAATCCAGACTGTCTTCCAACTTTGTCTCCTTTTTCTCTTCTGCCCTCTCCGGTCTGATGTAGGCCAAGGAGGTGACAAAGAGAACTACAAACATCATGTGAAGAAAAGGTTCGCCACAGTGTCGGGTGTACACCACAGTTTCAAAACCTTTGCCGCTGATTGTCCACAAATGCAAATGTTGTCTGGTGCTTTCGCTCCAGACCAGCAGGGCTTCCGGCCACTCACCGTGGTCCTGCATGGAAGACCAGGGGTCGGGAAGTCAGCTCTGGCCAGGAGAATCCTGCTGCACTGGGCCCGTGGGGAGCTTTACCCGGGTGTGTTCTCCTACGTCTTCTTCCTCGATGCCCGAGACATACCATGGAGGAGGAGAAGCAGTTTCACGGAGTTAATTTCCAGGGAGTGGCCAGACCCTGAAGTCCCCGTGGCAAACATCATGTCCCAACCAGACAGGCTCTTGTTTGTGGTCGACGGTTTTGACGACCTGGACGTTGCCTCCGAAAATGCTGACCTGAACGTCTGTGACAACTGGACAGAGAAGCGGCCCGTGTACAACCTGATGTGCAGTCTGCTGAAGAAGGCCCTGCTGCCCGAGTCCTCTCTGATCGTCACCGTCAGAGACGAGAGCCTAGAAAAGCTCTGCTCGATGCTCGTCTCTCCCCGCTACCTCTTCATTGAAGGAATCGCGATGGAGAAAAGGATCCAGGTGTTCCTCAAGCACATCAAGAACGAGGACCAGAAAACCCAGGTCCTACACGCGGTGCTGGACAACCACGTGCTGATTGACAGGTGCCAGGTGTCCGTCACGTGGTGGCTGCTCTGCCGGGCTCTTGAGCTGCAGACGGCCTCGGGGAAGGGCCTGCCCCCTACCTGCCAGGTCCTCACCAGCTTGTACGCCACCTTCATGGCCCATCAGCTCGCCCCTCGAGATGGCCCGGGACGCTGCCTCAGTCCGGACGAACGAGTGGTGCTGAAGGGCCTGTGCCGGATGGCCGCGCAGGGCGTGTGGGCCAGGAAGTTCGTGTTCTACAGCGATGACCTGGGCATTCACGGGCTGACGGAGCCAGAGCTCTCCGTGCTGTTTCACAAGTACATCCTCCTGCGGGACAGCCAGGGGGAGCGGTGCTTCACGTTCCTGCACCCGAGCCTGCAGGAGTTCTACGCGGCCCTGTACTACGTCCTGGAAGGCCTGGAAGCCGAGTGGGAGCCCCACGCTCTGTGCATTGAGAATTCCAAGAGCCTGAAGGAGCTCAAGCAGGTCAGCTTCAACATCCACGTGCTGCAGATGAAACGTTTCTTGTTTGGCTTCATGAACAAAGAGGTGGTGCGGGCCCTGGAGGACCTGCTGGGGTGTCCCGTGGCCCTGGTGGTGAGGCGAGTGCTGCTCCAGTGGGTCTCCCTGTTGGGTCAGCAGGCCGCCACCGCCTCCCCGCTGGACTTCCTGGACTCCTTCTACTGTCTCTTCGAGACCCAAGACGAAGAGTTTGTCCGTGTGGCGTTGAGCGGCTTCCGGGAAGTGAGGGTGACGATGAACCGGCCCATGGACCTGAACGTGTCCTCCTTCTGCCTCCAGCACTGCCAGCACCTTCGGGAAATTCAGATGGACATCAGGGAGATCTTCCCCGAAGATGAGGCCACTGAGGCGTGGCCCGTCGTTCCGCAAGGGTGAGTGCCACCCCCCCCCCGCCCCCGAAATTTTCATTCTTTCCATCTCCACACGGAGGTGTTGGTGTTTTGAGATGATCATGGCCACAATCGTGCTAATTAGCATAGCCATCCCTCACACAGCTACCCTGGAGCAGAAGACATTTAACACATTGCGGATGGATCATGAGAATTCTCGCTTCATATGACACCGATTTACAGAGTACCATACTTTAAAAAGATATTAGCTTGTAAGAACATGTAATAAATAACTTCAAAATGCAACTGGTATTTAATTTTAAAGCGTGCCTTTAACATTTATGTGAAATGCTTTTTGTACTCGTTCAATAGAAACTTATCTGGCCACTGGGTAACGCTAGCAATAAAACGACTGGTCCGCAATGCGTTAAGACCTACCGCCCTAGCCAATTTCCAGTGCGAAACACTGTAGCTGTACGTTATATGTAACTGAGACTCTGTGCCCTTTGGCCAACGTGCCCCCCATTCCCCTCTACCCCCCATCACTGGAAACCACCGCGGACGCTCGCTCTGCCTGTGTGGGTCCCACTGTTTTACAATCTGCATGCAAGGTCATGTGTGTCTTTCCGTGTCTGGTTGGTCCCGCTCAGCATCATGTCCTCTGGGCTTACCTAAGTTGTTGCCAATGGAAGCACCTCCTTTTATAAGGCTGGATAATATTCTATTGGGGGGACGGGTGACATTTTCTTCATCCATCCACAGACATCTGGGTTGTTTCTATAGGGTGTCCCCCCAAAATGTAGACACACACTTTATATACTTACAAAGGCCGTGTTTGTTAAGACATTTCTTTTTCAAAATTGAGCTCTCAGCTGTGAGAGTATGTCTACATTTTGGGGGGAATACTCTGCATATTTTGGCTGTTGTGGATAATGAAAATATCTCACAGGATCCTGACTATCAATTCTTTTTTTGTTTTTGTAAAATATGTTTTTATTGATTTCAGAAAGAGGAAGGGCGAGGGGGAGAGAGATTGAAAGTCAGTGATGAGAATCATCGATCAGCTGCCTCCTGCATGCCCCATACTGGGGATGGAGCCCACAGCCCGGGCATGTGCCCTGACTGGGAATGGAACCGTGACCTCCTGGCTCATGGGTCCATGCTCAACCACTGGGCCATGCTGGCCAGGCTTGACTGTCCATTCTTTTGTATACATGGGATTATTGGGTCATAAGTAGTTTTATTTTTAATTTTTTAGGAGCCTCCCTGCTGTTCTGCATAGAGGCTGCACCATTTCACATGCAAAGGAGAGCTGGCATCGAAGCACAATCTGACTCAAGAGCCGCTGGCTCCAAACCATCCTACTGCACCCCTGGGTACCAAGTACTCGGGATGCAGAGTGGCCAGGAGCGTGCCCATGCAAGGCACGGATGTCTCTAATGTGTCCTCTGAGCCCCTGCACCCATCCCTGTCTCATCCTGTAGACTGGTCTCTCTTCTCTGACATGGGAGTGGCTGTTGCTCATGTTAAAATCTATCCCGTAGGCCCTACCCAGTTTGGCTCAGTAGATAGAGCATCAGCCTGCAGACTGAAGGGTCCCAGGTTCCATTCCAGTCAAGGGCACATGCCCAGGTTTCGGGCTCGATCCCCAGTGGGGGGCATGTAGGAGGCAGCGGATCAATGATTCTCTCTCACCATTAATGTTTCTTTCTCTCTCCCTCTCCCTCCCTCCCTCCCTATCTCTTCCTCTTGGAAATCAATAAAAATACATTTTTTTAAAAAAAAATGCATCCTGTGGAAGCCAATGTTTCCTTCCTTCCTCGCATGCAGGCTGCAGACCAAGCCCCTGGTCATTGAGTGGTGGGAGAACCTCTGCTCCGTGCTCAGCACCCACCCCAGCCTGCAACAGCTGGACCTCACGGGCAGCATCCTGAGCGAGTGGGCCATGAGGACTCTGTGCGTCAAGCTGAGGCAGCCAGCCTGCCAAATCCAGAAGCTAATGTAAGGCTGCCCTAACTGTAGATTCGGAGGGGACAAGTGCCATGGGAGGTATAGGGACCGAGCTCCGAAAAGCAATGGGATGGAAAGAGACTCAAGACCTTGTGAAGGGATTACTTGTGAAGGGTGGGTTCATGTATTCAGGTTTTGAAGGATGAATAGGAGTTGGTTAGTAAGGGGAAAAGAAGGGAGCTCATTTCAGGTGAGTGGTCCAGCATGAGGCAATAAATGCAAAGATCAAAGTGCATGATTTGCTGAAGCACTTCCATCAGTCCTTAGTGCTTTTAAGGTCACAAGGTCATATCAATATATATAAAAGGCTAAGTGACCAACTGTATGTCCGGTCGACCAGCCGACCGGTACATATGAAGCACACTGGCAATTTAAAAATAAACGTTGACTTGTGCATGCGCAATACATATTAAAATATTTTGTATTTTAATTTTATAATACCATATTATATATACTATTTGACATGTAATTTTTTGCAGTAACTTAGTTACTGCACGAATCTTCTAATTTATTGCCTTTCCATGTGCACGAATCTGTGCACCGGGCCACAAGTAGAGTCATAAGCTCACACATGAATGCTAATACGTTCCTGGGTCTGTAGACCCCGGGGTACTCACCAGGCACCTGCAGTGATCGAGGAAGGGTGAGTTGTACTTTGAAGGTTCTATTTAATGTTCCTTCCAAGGCCATGCAAAGCCCACAGGACAGCCAAGATGAGAGCCAGTCAGGTTCTTGGCTGCAGAGCCACGCCCCTCTCCATCCTCCCCTTTCTGTGTCTGAGTGCTTTCCTTCAAAGGGGCTGGGCCAAGGGGCTGGTGACCCCACAGTAATGAGCGGTGCCCTGTCACCTTACGTCTTGCACAGAACTTAACAGCTCTGCCCACTGCCACCTGGACACCCTCCCCGGGGAAGCCCTCCCCGTAGCTGCCCCTGTGTTGCTGTTGTTTTTAATAAACTTTTATTGATTTCAGAGAAGAAGGGAGAGAGCGAGAGAGAGAAACATCAACGATGAGAGAGAATCATTGATAAGTTGCTTCCCATACACCCCACACTGGGGATTGAGCCTGCAACCCGGGCATGTGCCCTTGATCAGAAATCAAACCATGGCCTCCTGGTTCATAAGCCAGCGCTCAACCACCAAGCCACACTGGCCAGGCATAGCTATAAACTCTTGTCACACCCTGTCGTCGGCTCTAATCCACGTCATCACCATATTTGTAATACAACAGTGATACATGATAGTGGCAAAGAGATTTAGGAATTACAGAGGTGTTAAGTAAACCCTTTGATGCCTCTTCAACTTCCCGTCTCCCTCATTAATCTCACATATTTTCCATGAAGTTATCTGTTAATATTGGCAGGAAAAGTCTAGTCCCCACCTGGCCCCATCCATAGTAATTATAATATTACTGACTATATTCCCCGTGCCGTACTCCACTCCACATCCCCATGACTGTTTTTGCAACTGTCAATTTGTACATTTCTTTTAATCCTCACCCCAGGATGTGTTCATTGATTTTTAGAGAGAGAGAGAAACATCAGTTGGGCGCATGCAGGAGGCAACTAATCAATGTGATACAGGATTAGTTGCCAGGACCCTCTCTCCCTCCCGCTCTAAAAATCAATGGGAAAAATACCCTCAGGTGAGGGTGAACCACAACAAAAGGAATAATTAGGCTGCACCTGACCATCTAACTCTCGCTCCCTCGCTCTCTCCGGCAGATTTAAAGGCACACAGATCACCCTGGGTCTGCCTCATCTCTGGAAGACGCTGATCGTCAACCATAACATTAAACACCTGAACCTGGACAACATTCACCTGCAAGAGGAAGACATCGGGGTCGTGCAGGAAGCCTTAAAGCACCCCCACTGCTTGTTGGAGTCTTTGAGGTAAGTCCCAGGACTGGTTCTCAACTTTTCTTTTTTAAACCTTCAATTCCAGGATATGTTTAGAGAGAGGAGGGGGGAGATCAAGAGAGAGAGAGAGATCAATGTGAGAAACATACATCGGCTGCCTCCCTCACACCCTGCCCAGGGATCAAACTTACAAGCCGGGTACATGCCCTGACCAGGAATCAAACCCACAACCCCAACCAACTGGAGCCACCCGGCCAGGGTGATTTTCACTTTTTTGTTTTTTTGGTGTTTTTTTTTTTTTTATTTTCACCCAAGGATATTTTTCCATTGATTTTTAGAGAGAGTGGAAGAGAGAGGGAAAGACAGAGAAACATCGATGTGGGAGAAACACATCAGTTGGTTGCCTCCTGCACATACTCTGACCAGGGCCCTGGCCAGGGAGGAGTCTGCAACCGAGGAGTCTGCCCTTGACCGGACCCAGGACCCTTCGGTCCTCAGGCCAACGCTCTTATCCACTGAGCCAATCCAGCTGGGGCGGTTTTCGCTTTTTGATTGTATGGATTTATTTTTTTTTTTTTTTGGTTGGGTTGCTTTTTCACTTTCTATGTTGAAATAATTATTCCTGGTGGGTGGCAAAAAGATGGCAACAAGTTGGAAGGTTGACGAAGTCCAGAGACAGATGGTGGGGACACAGTACAACGATGTGAATGGACTTAATGCCCTAGAACTGGGCACATAGGAATGGTCAGGGTGGCCATTTTTAGGTTGTGTATATTTTACCACAATACAAAAGTCACTTGTGATGTTTCATAAAGTGGGGGGGGGGGGCGGGGGGGATCACAGCGTGGCCAGTGTGGCTCAGTGGTAGAGCATTGACCTATGAATCAGGAGGTGACTGTTCGATTCCCAGTCAGGACACATGCCCAGGTTGTGAGCTCAATCCCCCGTGGGGGGGTGGGGGGGTGTGCGGGCCTGCAGGAAGCAGCCGATCCATGATTATCTCTTATCCTTTTTTAAAAAATATATTTTATTGATATTTACAGAGAGGAAGGGAGAGGGATAGAGAGTTAGAAACATCCATGAGAGAGAAACATCGATCAGCTGCCTCCCGCACACCCCCTACTGGAGATGTCCCTGCAACGAAGATACATGCATTTGACCGGAATTGAACCTGGGACCCTTCAGTTCATAGGCTGACACTCTATCCACTGAGCCAAACCGGTTAGGGCTCTCTCTCATCCTTGATGTGTCTATCCCTCCCTCTCCTCCCTTCCTCTCTGAAATCAATAAAAATATACTTTTTAAAAAATTAAAAATAATCACAGTGGTTAGAATGTGGGCCCCACGCACCAAAGGGTCTCAGGTTTGATTCTAGGTCAAGGGCATGTGCCTAGGTTGTAGGTTCTGTCCCAGGCCAGACTCAGAGGCCACAGCGGACAGTGTCCAGGGACCAGCGGAGGGGCCCAGGTGCTGGGGACGGGGGGACGAGGGTGTGTTTCACAAACCTCCTCTCTGTCTGCAGGTTGGATCACTGCGGGTTAACCGACTCCTGCTGCCCACTCATCTCCCAGATCCTGTTGGCCTCCCGCAACCTGAGGTCCCTGAGCCTGGCGGGGAACAAGGTCGCGGACCAGGGCGTGGCGTCCCTCTGCGAGGCCCTGAAGGTCTCCCAGTGCACCCTGCACAGGCTGATGTGAGCGGCTCTTCCTTTCACAGCCAGGTTGTCTTTGTCTTGTCTTAACCGAGGTCCTCCCAGTCATGGGGGACCGGGGTGGGGGGTTGGGGAGCGGGGATTGGCTGATGCATGCACCAAGGGTGAGAGCAGGCGCTGTGACCTCAATGTTGAGGCTGGAGAAAGACCCAATCAATAACATCTGTGTTTTTGCTGCAAAAGTCTGACCCGATAGAAAAGATTGAGCAGAGCCCTGGCTGGTGTGGCTCTGGCTAGAGCGCTGACCTGCAGACTGAAGGGTCCCGGGCTCGATTCCCGTCAAGGGCACATGCCCGGGTGGTGGGCACGTGCCCTGGTCTGGAGGCGTGCAGGTGGCTGCCAGTCGATGTTTGTCTCTCATTTCAATGTCTTTCTGTCTCCCCCAACCCCTGCCTTCCACTCTCTCTAAAAAGATCAATGGGAAAATATCCTCCGATGAGGATTAACAAACAAAAGTGTGCAGCGTTATAATACAACAGCACATGCTCAGATTCCGTTTCCAGTTGGTTTGCATCTCACCCATGTCAAACCACTCATTGTGAAATGTTAACGTCAGGGTCATTAAAAATTACCTATCTGCATTTCTTAAATATAATTTTATTGATTTCAGAGAGGAAGGGAGAGACAGAGAGAGACATCAATGATGAGAGAGAATCATGGATCAGCTGCCTCCTGCACGCCCCACACTGGGGGTCCAGCCCACACCCCAGCATTTTCCCTTGACCAGAATCAAACCCAGGACCCTTCAGTCCGCAGGCCGACCCTATCCACTGAGCCAAACTATCTAGGGCTATCTTTATTTTTAAAATTTTTATTGATTTTGGACAAGAAAAGAGGGAGAGAGAGACAGAAACATCAATGATGAGAAAGAATCATGGATCGGCTGCCTCCTGCATGGCCCCAACTGGGGATCCTGGCATGTGTCCTTAACCAGAATCAAACTCAGGACCCTTCAGTTTGCAGGCCGATGCTCTATCCACTGAGCCAAACCAGCTAGGGCTCCATCTGCATTAACAACAAATAATTCCAACAAATTAAGACAAATTAGCCATGTCAAAAACTGGGCTTTTATGGAAATCTTCTATATATATTATATATATTATATATATTATATATATTATATATATACATATATACATAATATATATATACATATATGTACATACATATACATATGTGTGTATATGTATGTACATATGTATGTATGTATATAAAAGCCTAATATGCAAAGTGTCCCCTCGGGAGTTTGACCGGGAGACTGGGAGTTCGAACGCTCACTATGTCATGAGCTGAACACCAAGGGGGCAACGCAGAATGAAGGAAGACTCCGGCTGGCAGCTGGAAGACCCTGATCAGCCCTGATCACCAGCCAGGCCTAGGGACCCTACCTGTGCACGAATTTTGTGCACTGGGCCTCTGGTGATGATATAAAATACAGCAGCCGGTTCTGTGTACTTGGCTCTTGGCCATGTTTGTAGGAGTCCAGCACTTGCTCTTGGGGGCGGGGGTGGTCACTGTCTCTCCTTGCAGACTGGGGAACTGCGGCCTCACAGCGGCCGCCTGCCAGCACCTGTCCGAGGTCCTCACCAGCAGCCAGAGCCTGACGCACCTGGACCTGTCGACCAACCCGCTGGGGAAGGATGGCATGACACTGCTGTGTCGCGGCTTGAAGTGCTTCACCTGCGCTGTTCAGAGGCTGATGTGAGTCCCCCTTGCTCCCCGGGAGGGTTCCGTGGCTCCGTGACCAAGGGCGTGGGCCCGTCTCGGAGAACAGGGAGCGAGAGAAGGTCAGCATCAGCCTGCTGACTGAAGGGTCCTGGGTTTGATTCTGGTCAAGGGCACCTACCTCGATGGTAGGCTGCTGGCCCTGGTCGGGAGCATGTGGGAGGCAACCAATTGATGTGTCGCTCTCACATGGGTGTTTCTCTCTGTCTCCCCCTCTCTCTTCCACTCTCTCTGAAAATCAATGGGAAAAATATCCTCGAGTAAAGATTAACAATAAACAAGAGTCATAGCATACAGCAGGTGCATTAGGCATCGTGTCAAGAACTTCACGGTCATCTGACATGGACACCTAACAACCTTTTTTTTTTAGTTTTTTAATTTAAATTCTTTATTGTTGAAAGTACAGTGGGGCCTTGACTTACGAGTTTAATCCGTTCCGTGATGGAGCTCGTAACTCAAATTACTCGTATGTCAAATCAAAAAGTGAACGAGTGAGACACGTGATGCTGGGCTGATGTTGTGGCGTTCACTGTGACATTCGCTGCGCCAACTAGCAGTGGGGTATCTGAAGCTGGCTCATAACCCGAATTTTAGCTCGAAACTCAAAGCAAAAAATCGGCTGAGAGACAGCTCATATCTCGAAAAACTCGTTAGTCGGTACACTAGTAAGTCAAGGCCCCACTGTATTGCATATGCCTCCTTTTCCCCCCATTGACCTCTCCCCAGCCACACCCTCCCCCCAGCACAGGCCCTCACCTCCTCCTGTCTGTGTCCATGGGTTATGCTTATCAGTCCTTTAGTTGAGCCCTAGCTGGTTTGGCTCAGTGGAAAGAGCATCGGCCTGTGGACTGAAAGGTCCCAGGTTCGATTCTGGCCAAGGGCATAGGCCTGGCTTGTGGGCTTGACTCCAGGTAGAGGGGCGTGCAGGAGGCAGCTAATCAATGGTTCTTTCTCATCATTGGTGTTTCTATCTCTTTCCCCCTCCCTTCCTCTCTGAAATCAATAAAATATATTTTTAAAAAATGAGTCCTTTAGTTGATCCCTTACCTGCCCCCCAACAGCCTTCCTAGATACTAGCATAATCACCTCCCAAACGAGGAGTACCCTGAGGCTGGGACAGGCGGTCGACCCGAGGTGATGCAGGGTCATGGGATCACGAGTATGACCCTCCCTGTCCCTTGGCACGTGCCCTGCAGGCTCCGGGACTGCCACCTGGACGTCATTGGCTGTGGCTTTCTCTCCCTCGGACTCATGGGCAACCGCCATCTGACCCACCTGAGCCTCAGCATGAACCCCCTGGGGGACGACGGCGTGGACCTGCTGTGCGAGGTCCTGTTGGAAACCACCTTTCACCTCCAGGACCTGGAGTAAGTGTCCCATGGGGGGGGTCACCTCTACCCACGTGGAGGCTGGGGTCCTAGGAAGTCAGGAGTCAGGAGTCGGGGACTGGAGCACAAGGTTAGCATCGGGGTCCATGGAGCTACGTGCTCCCCACCGGACAGTGTGGGGAAGTGGATGTGTTGGCACTGCAGGGATCCACGGATTCTAGGTCCTCAGGCATCTCCCAGAGCTGCCCACGTCACAGAAGGCGTCCTCCTGCTCCAATTTAATCTTTACCTCTTTATCCTTTTATTTTTTCATTTTTCATTGATCTGAGAGAGATACACTGGTTTGTTGTTCCTCTTATTGAAGCATTCATTGGTTGAGTCTTATATGTGCCCTGACCGGGGTTCGAACCCACGACTGTGGCATATGAGGATGATGCTCTAAGGCACTGAGCGGCCAGCCAGGGTGGGTCGGCCTACTTCTGCTGGCACAGAAACCGAAGCTGAGCCCATGGGAGATGCCATTTCTGGGGTGATTGCATTGAAGTGCTCAGCGACTCGGGCATCGAAGACTTGGTCATTCTCAGCCTGGCTGGGGTGGCTCAGTGGCATCGACCTATGAACCAGGAGGTCACGGTGGGATTCCCCATCAGGGCACAAGCCCAAGTTTCGAGCTCGATCCCCAGTGTGGGGCGTGCAGGAAGCAGCTGATCCATGATTCTCATCATTGATGTCTCTCTCTCATCCTCTCTCTCTTTCCCCCTCTCCCCCCTTTCCCCTCTCCCCTCCTCTTCCCCCTCTATCCCTCTCTCCCCTTCCCTCTGTCTCTATCCCTCTCTCTCCCCCTCCCCTTCCCTTCCCACTCCCTCTCTCCCCCTCTCCTCCCCCTCCCCTTCTTCCTCCCTCTTTCTCTCTATCCCTCTCTCTCCCCCACCCCCTGCAGGCTGGTGAGATGTGGCCTCACTGCCGCCTGCTGCAGGAAGCTGTCCCTGGTGATCGTGACCAACACGCACCTGAAGAGCCTGGACCTGGCGGCCAACGCCCTGGGGGACGACGGGGTGGCGGCCCTGTGCATGGGCCTGCGGCTGAAGACGGCCTCGCTGCAGAGACTCGGGTGGGCTCTGGGGTCACGGCTCGGGGCGGGCGGAGGAAGGGGGCCACGCACGGGGTCGCTGGAGCAGAGACGCGCCCCGACTTTCAGGACTCCCTTCGGTCAGAACGCAACCCTGAGCCCCAGGTGTCCTTCCATGGGTGCCCACGGGGCCAGGACGAGGTGGCGAAGCCTTGGCGTAGAGCGCACACATCCAGCCAGAAAGGGGGGCGCAAAGGGCAGGGATGACCTGGGGGGCCCTCCACCCTTAGCAGTGGCGGCAGAATCTCCCATGAGGCAGGTACCTCGGTTGCAGGCTCCTCCCCAGCCCGGGCCCTGGTCGGGGCTCATGCAGGAGGCAACCAATCTGTGTTTCTCTCACGTGGATGTTTCTCTCTGTCTTTCCCTCTCTCTTCCACTCCCTAAAAATCAATGGAAAAATATCCTCCGGTGAGATTTTAAAAGTAGTAATAATAATTTTAAAAGGGTAAGATGTCCTCCTTTTTCATAGCTGCATAGTATTCCACGGCATACCTGTCCCCCAGCTTTTTTATCCACTCACTTCTCCGCTGACCGGCACGTGGGCTGTTTCCAGATCTTCGCTATTGTAAATTGTGCTGTTATGAACATAGGGGCGTGTGCATTCTTTCTGTAGGTATGGAGTCCACTACTTTTTTAAAAAAATATATTTTATTGATTGTTTACAGAGTGGAAGGGAGAGGGATAGAGAGTTAGAAACATCAATGAAAGAGAAACATCGATCAGCTGCCTCCTGCACACTCCCTACTGGGCATGTGCCCGCAACCAAGGTACATGCCCTTGAGCAGAATCGAACCGGGACCCTTCAGTCCGCAGGCTGTAGCTCTATCCACTGAGCCAAACCAGTCAGCACTTTTTTTTTAATTGTGAAAGGGGAAGTCCAAGGGGTTGAAGGAAGAAGGCTGGAACATTGGTCTTGGGGTCACCCCTGGCGTGTCGGGCCCGCAGGTTGGAGGCGTGCGAGCTGACGTCCGGCTGCTGCGAGGCCCTGGCCTCCGCGCTGCTCTGCAACCGCTACCTGCGCAGCCTGAACCTGCTGCGGAACAACCTCTGCCCCGAGGGCATCCGGGAGCTGTGCCGCGCCTTCGGGCGCCCCACCTCCAAACTGCAGGTCATCGGGTGAGTCCCGGCGGCTGTCCTCCCAGGGACAGGCCTCCCCTCCCAGACACGCGGGGGACAGAGTGTGGAAGGGGGGGGGGCGGTCCCCGGGAGGGGAAGGTTGTGGCTAAGCCACCAGAACGTTATCCAACCGTTAATGCCTCCTGTGTCCCAGGCCCGGTGCTGGGCGCTGGGATCAGGGATACGGAGCTAGAGGCCGGTGCCGGCTTCATGGGCTTAACGTAGGGGTGGGAAGACATCATACACATGAAATGTTGATCCTCAAAAAACTAAAAACATCCCTGGCCGGTTTGGCTCAGCGGTTAAGCATCCGCATGTGGATTGAAGGGTCCCAGGTTCGATTCCCGGTCAAGGGCACATGCCCGGGTTGTGGGCTTGATCCCCAGTGGGGGGGCGTGCAGGAGGCAGCCGATCCATGATTCTCTCTCATCATTGATTTTCTATCTCTCTGTCCCTCTCCTTTCCTTTCTGAAATCAACAGAAATATATTTTAAAAATAAAAATTAATAAAATCAGTAAACATATCCTCAGGTGAGGATTTAAAAAAAGGGGTTGGGGGGGGGGTGTTCAGCCCTAACCTGTGTGGCTCAGTGGATCAATCGTCGGCCTGCAGACTGAAGGGTCCCAGTTCGATTCTGGTCAAGGGCTCCTCCCCAGCCAGGGCCCTAGTAGGGCACGTGCAGGAGGCAACCAATCGATGTGTGTGTCTCCCATCAATGTTTCTCTTTTCCTCTCTCCCACTCTCTTAAAAAAATCAATGGGGCTGAAACCAGTTTGGTTCAGTGGATAGAGCGTAGGCCTGTGGACTGAGAGGTCCCAGGTTCGATTCCGGCCAAGGGCATGTACCTGGGTTGCGGGCACATCCCCAGTGGGAGATGTGCAGGAGGCAGCTGATCGATGTTTCTCTCTCATTGATGTTTCTAACTCTCTATCTCTCTCCCTTCCTCTCTGTAAAAAATCAATAAAATATATTTTTTTAAAAAATCAATGGGAAAATATCCTCCAGTGAGAATTTTTAAAAAGTGGGGGGGCGTGACAGGTGAGCTAAAGCAAAGCCCTGAGCCCCTGTCCCGCCCCCTGAGCCTTAGCTCCGCCCCCTGATCCCCGCCCCGCCCCGCAGGCTGTGGAAATGGCAGTACCCTGATCCCGTCATCAAGCTGCTGGAGGAGGCTCAGCTCCGCAGGCCGCACATGGTGATCGACGGCCGCTGGTATGCCTCCGACGGAGAGGACGAAGGTGACCGGTACTGGTGGAGAAACTGAGGCCCAGACCCCTTCCCGCCCGCCCGCCCGCTCCGGCGGAGGAACCTGGAAAGCCGGCTGTCTCCTGCGGCCCCTGTGCCCCAGGATTCCTCTGCGGGGGTGGGCCCTGAGGTCCGCCGGTCCCAGAGCCCTCACCGCGGGGATCCTGGGGCCTCAGCCTCAGAGGGAGGACCCGAGTCGCTGGGCAGTGCCTGTCCTCCCTCTGAGCCTGCGGAGTGGATCCAATAAACACTGAGCATTTGGCAAATGTGTCCAGCGTCCTTCTTTATTCTTTTACTTTTCTTTAAAAAAAAACACACACACACACTGCTTTCATTGATTTCAGGGAGGAAGGGAGAGGGAGAGAAACATCAATGATGAGAGCGAATCGTGGATCAGCTGCCTCCTGCACGTCCCTCCACTGAGGATCCAGCCCACAACCTGGGCATGTGCCCTTGACCGGGAATTGAACCTGAGACCCTTCAGTCCTCAGGCCAACGCTCTATCCACTGAGCCAAACCGGGTAGGGCGATAGATTAATTTTAAAAGGCATTTGTCATTCATGGAGTATTCTCGAAGGATAATGTCGGGTGAGGAATGAGGAATCTGGGTATAAAAGTGTCTTGGGAAGTAACCTATTCCACCAAGTATCTATTCCTTTTTTTAAAAAAAATCTTATTTGTGACCAAACTATCCCTGGCCCAGATGCCCCTAGTATAGCCCCCATCTGTCATAATGATGTGAGCCATCAGAATGGTTCCTGCTTTGCAAGCTGGCCGCCACACCTGTTCCGTGAGCGGACGGACCAGGGTGGCTGTGGGCGTCTGGTTCAGACGTTTAAGTTCTGCTGCCTAGCACCTGGGGGAGACACCCTCCCCTGAGCCTCTGTTTCCTCATCTGTGAAATGGGGATAAGGCCTCTTAGGTGATGGAGGAAGCGGAAGCTGAGCTGTCACTCAGACCCCGCAGTGGGCTCTGTCCACGGTGCTGAAGGGTTCGCCCTGGAGGCATGGTGAATGTATGTAGAGTGTTTATCCCAGAGGCCACCCCCTTTGGCCCCCAGAACCAACTCTACCAATTGGAAGAGAAACCCAAAGTGGGTTGGACCTGCAAGTCGCAAAGACCCCTGTTCCGGGGTCCTGGTACCAAGAGCCATCGGCACCCCTGCCTCTGGGCTGGGGGGTGTCTGATGCTGAAGGACACACACACCTCCAGCCAAGTGTCTCGTTCAATACGAATCCCCAGTGTCGCCAGATCAACTGTCCCAAGAGAAGCCAGAAGCCAGATTGTTGTTAGTCCTCACCGGACGATATTTTTTCATTGATTTTTAGAAAGAGGAAGAGTGGGGGGAGACAGAGAAACATCGAAGTGAGGGAGACACATAGATTGGTTGCCTCCGGCACAGTCTCCAACTCCCAATACGTGCAATCAAGGTAAGTGCCTTGACCAGGAATCGAACCTGCGACCCTTGGATGGGTGGGCCAACGCTCTAACCACTGAGCTACCGGCCAGGGCCCACCCCTCCCCTCTTTAAAGTGACCCGAGTTTTCAAAATAAACCCATTCCAAGCAGGTGACGGTCCTCGAAAACGTGCCTTTCTGACCCAAAATCACGCACAGGACGGCCTCATGCGTCCGGGAGAGCCACACCCCTCCGCCAGGTGGGCGGCTGCACGTGGTTTTGAGCCTGGGGGCGGGGGAGGGGGCGGCGTGATCTGCTCCAGGGCCCCCGCTGGCAGATTAGGGCTCAACCCGGAAACTTCGCTTCCTCCTCCAGCCCCTCCTCTGCCGCCAACCCCTCTCCTCCGCGGTAGTGGCGGGAGCACGGAGCCCCCCCTTCCCCGCCCTTCCTCCCCATCCCCAGCCCCGGCCGCCTCTGCATAGCCTCGGCCGTCCAGCCCGGCTGAAAACCCCCTGGCAGGGCTCCCTCCCCACCCCCCACAGGGCAGCCCGCGGCCGCCTCCCAAATCCTCGGGGTCCCCAGGACCCTGGCCGTGGGTTCCGGGAACCGGGAGGGCATCAGAGGCCCCACCCTGACGAGCCCCCCACCCAGCAGCCCTCGCCGGCAGGACTGGCCGCTGCAGCGACTGGGGAGACCCGGTCAGGCCCTGGACAACAGGCGCCGGGACCCCGAGCTGCGCCCGGCCGCCTCCCCCTGGCTGGCCCCTGCAGACGGTAACTTCCCGCAGGTCCCTGTTCTGCTCCCAGGGTCGCTCTGAGGCTGGGAAGTGGCCGCCTTCCGCCCCCGTCGGGGGACGTGAGGAGGGAGAAGGGTGTGTTTCTGGCCAGGCCTCCGGAAGCCGACCCGGGAGGTCCTCCGGGCGCGGGGAAGCAGACGGGGGCGTGGTGCGGGCCCTTCGCCCCGCGGGGAGGAAGCCACCTGCCCCGCTCCGGAGTGAGCACGGCCCGTGTGTCCACTTTAGAAAGCAGCAGTGGCCCTGGCCCGTGCGGCTCAGTGGATGGAGCCTCGGCCTGGGGCGTGAAGGGGCCGGGCTCGGGTTCGATGCGGGTCAAGGGGACGGACCTCGGTTCAGGCTCCTCCCCAGCCCTTCGGCGCCAGCAGGAGACAGCCAAGCCATGTTTTCCTCTCACCAGCTTCCCTCTCTTCCACTCTCCCAGAAGATCAATGAAAAAACATCCTCGGGCGACAATTAACCAAACGACAAAGCAGCAGCCAGCGCCCTGGTCCCTCACAAGCCTGGGAGGCCCGCAGGTGCCCGGGCCAGGTCCCGCTCTAGGAAAACAGCGCAGCCCGCACCCAGGTGGTTCCGCGTGGTCTCCCCGGGCAGCTCCCAGGCGGCTGCCTCTGCCCCTGCCCCCGCCCCGGCCCCGGCCCCGGCGCAGGGCCCCTGCTCGGCCTCTCCTCCTCCCTCTCCCTCAAGAACCACGCACAGCACAAGTCGGATAGTGCCATTTATTGGCCCCGCACCCCTCCTCCACGCGCCCAGGCCGCGGAGCAGGACGGTTCTCCGAGGGGCCCCTCTGCTCCGCACTCCAGCGCCCCGGACCCAGGACGGGGAGGGCGGGCTCGGGCGAGAAAGAGGACGGGGCCCGCGGGAGGGGAGAAAATAATGGTGACGGGGTGGGGAGGGTACAATTAAAAGAAAACTCTAAAAGGGAGAAGGACCCCTTTCCCTTCCCGGGGCCCCCCTCCGAAAGGAAGGGCCCGATTGCTCTCGGCTCTGTCACGCCCCCGACGGAGGGGAAGAGAAAGCGGGCACTGGTCTCGCGGGTGGGTTTGTCGTCGCTTGGTCTCTAGTTCACATCGTCTATCTCGGGCTCGGCCGAGAGCCTACAGGGGGCAGCCAGGTCCGCGATCGGGCGCGGGGAGGGCGCAGCGGGCAAGGTGGCGAGGGGAGCACCGGGCGCCCCTCCCCAGGCCACTGCGCCCCGGGACGAGCCCGGGAGGGAGGTCGCTGCGGGTCCGGGCCCCTCGGTCCGTTTTCTCCCCGGGTCTCTGGGTCCTGCGCCGTCGCTCCCGCCGAGCCCGAGGGGCCCTGCCCCCCCGGGCCCCCACCCCTACCGGGCCTCCCCGCCGCGGCACTCGCTGCACCGGCCGCCCGCCGCCTCGTCCCCGTCGTCCTCCTCGTCCCCGCCGGCGCGGTAGTAGCTCTGTCCGCAGCGGCTGCAGACGGAGGGCGCGCCCACCGCGTGGACCTTCTTGTGTCTGCGCAGCGCCGCGCCCTGCACGAAGCCCTCGCCGCACTCCACGCAGATGTGCGCGGGCTCCTCGCCGCCCGCCCCGAGCGCGTCCTCGTGCTGGGCGCGCTGGTGCGCCAGGAGCGCGGCCGCCTGCCCGAAGCCCTGGCCGCACTCCACGCACACGTACGGCTTGGGGGCGGGCGCGCGCCGGGAGCGGGGCCCCGGCGCCTTGGCCCCCGCGCCCGCCGCCGCCGCCCCCGCCGCGCCCTCCCCCGCCGCGCCCACCACGATGATGCCGTCGCCGTCGCCCACCGGGATGGCGATCTCGCCGTCCGCCGCCGCCGCCTCGTCGGGCGCCTTGGCCCGGCGCACGCTGGCCGCCAGCACCTTGGCCGCCACGCCGGGCCCCGACAGCTCGGGGTGCAGCCGCAGGTGGCGCGCCAGGCTCTTGGGCTGGCTGAAGCCGCGGCCGCAGCGCGGGCACACGAAGGGCTTGAGGCCGCTGTGCGAGCGCCGGTGCTTGGCCAGGCTCTTGCTCTGCGTGAAGCTGCGGCCGCAGTCGGGGCAGGCGTAGGGCTTCTCGCCCGTGTGGATGCGCTGGTGCTGCATGAGGTTGGAGCTCCAGCTGAAGCGCTTGCCGCACTCGGAGCAGGCGTAGGGCTTCTCGCCCGTGTGGATGCGCCGGTGCTGCACCAGGTGCGAGCTCTGCGAGAAGGTCTTGCCGCAGTCGGTGCAGGCGTTGGGCCGCTCGCCCGTGTGCGTGCGCTGGTGCCGCGTCAGCTTGGACCAGTGGCTGAAGCTCTTGCCGCACTCGTTGCAGATGTAGGGCGCCGGCGGGCGCGGCCGGGGCGGGGGGCCGGCCGGGGGCGCCGAAGGAGTTGGGGACAGCTTGGTGGGGGGCCAGGTGGGCACGTCGTCATCGTCCATGATGAGGATGTCCACTGGAAGACAAGAGCGGGAGGGGGAGTCAGAGACCAGCTCGGGCAGGACCCTCGGCATCAGCGCACAGGCGGGCCAGGGTGTTGTATTGTACCCCGCGAATCACATAAGGAAGCCCCAAGAAGTGGAATTAAAGGAGCCACATTTATTTCAAAGCCCGGACTAGGGGCAATTGCTCTCCAAATCTCGCAGTGCCCCCTTGGCCGAAACATCGGACTGATATAGGCAAACATCACAAAGGCATTGATTACCTCTCGGGGTTTGGAATGAGGAACCTGGTTTGCAAAAAGCTTAGATTTACAGGAGCTTAGATTGAGCAAGCTAGTTATCTTACATAGATTAATTATAGTTTCGGGTCCTGGGACCACTGTGTCAGCGGAAACACATTACCTGGAGCCGCTGAGCCGTTTAGAGTAATTGTGCTGTCCTGGTCTCCAGGTGCAGAGGAACATGTTTCAAAAGACCAGTTAGATCACAATCGATAGGGATATTCAAACCACAATCAATGGAGTATTCAATCGAATGGGATGATTTATATAAGTTCAGAAAATCAAAATAACTTTTCTAGTATTTTAGCAAGCAGATAATTACAGAAACCGTCAGCAGGGTTAAAATATTAAAGAGCAATTTTTACCCAAACATGGCTGCCACCACGTTTTAAGGGCAGGGCTTCAACCCGCCCTCCTGCCTGCCCCCTGCACGGCTCTGACCCCTGGGCTTTGTCTCCCTCTCCCCCCACCACACACACACACACACACACACACACACACACATCTGCCCACTCCAGCACCACACAGACGGGCACCAAGCACTCAACACTGTCCCTGAGCCCCCGCTGGTGAACATGGGAGGACTGATGCGCCGACACCAGCACCGCAGGCTGTGGCTGCTGGCTTATCCCCGCCAACTCTATCTGGGGCTCACAGGGACACCTTCGTACCTAAGGCATGTTGTCAGCATGTCCCAGGCAGATGGGCTTGCCATGTGGGGCTGTGGCTTATGTGAGGCTCAGGGCCCAGGGCCCAGACAGGCACCGCACCCTAGGGGGCCTCTCAGTGAGCTGCCGGGTTGCCAGAGCTCCCTCCCCTGTAGGTGATGTCATCCTTCCCCCCCTCAGTGTCGGGACCCTCTGTATTTCGACGCATTTTGGGGGCCGCTTCCATCTCCCACATGTGGGACCTGTAGTTAAGGGCCCAAGATGGACCTGGATGGCTGTCACCCTGTCGCTGGCCGGCCCACACCCCTCACATCCCACCCTGGGAACTCCAGGCGGGGGCCACCCAGACCGCGGCCAGGTCAGCAGGCAGGGGAGCCAGCCAGTCCCGCGTGGTCTGCCCACAGATCCCGTGTTCACTGTGAGATGGTGTGCCACCTGCGGTGAGATCTGTGCTGACCCCAGCACCTCAGGAGCGCCCCCAGGAGGGAGGGAGAATCCGTGATGACGGCTGGGCAGTCGGTGCAGGGTGGGGCACCGCCAGGGCACCAGCTCAGGAGCCTGAACACCCTGCCTGCCGATGTCCAACACAGGAAATGATACATTTTCTTCTTCTTTTTTTAATCCCCACCCGAGGATATTTTCCCATTGATTCTTACGGAGAGTGGAAAAGGGAGGGAAAGACACAAGAAACATTGATGTGAGAGACATACATCGATGGGCTGCCTCCTGCATGAGCCCTGACCAGGGCTCTGGCCAGGGAGGAGCCTGCAACCGAGGTACTTGCCCTTGACCAAAATCGAATCCGGGACCCTTCGGTCCGCGGGCCGCTGCTCTAACCACTGAGACACACCGCTAGGGAGTGGTAACATTTCTGAGGTTCCCCCAACGCTCTGGTAACATTTCTGAGGTTCCCCCAACGCCCCTGACTGGGCAGCACAGCCGAGCGGCGAGGTCACGGCCGGACAGACAGCGGAGCGCTGGCCTGCGGATGAATGGCAGGTGGGAGGCCTGCTCCCGGGAACTTGAGTTCAGTCCCACACGCGGGGCTGGGAGTGTGGCAGGAAGTGACCATGGAAACGACTTCAGGCCTCGACGATGGTAGACTCGCTGTGGGGTCCACAGCCCCGGCGGGTCGGAGGCAGGCAGGCCCCGGTGAGTGTCCCTCCGCCTCTGGAGCCGCCTCTCCGCGGGGTGGGGACGGGCTGGAACCTCTTCTTCAGACGCGGGTCCTGAAGCCCGACCTCCTGGTCCGCACCGGGGCCCAGGGCACCGGGTCCGCGAAGCCACTGCCTCGGGGAGGGAGTCTTTCACCTGGACCTGGGGAAAGGCTGCCCAGGGCTCCCCGGGGCCGCCTCCTCCACGGGTAGGGGGAGAGGGGCGGGGACTGTCCTGGGCTGCTCCCAGCCCCAGGAGCCGGGGCGCTGCTCTCCTGGGGGGGGGGGGGGGGGTAGGGCGCTCGGGCTGCCGGTCAGTCCCCTTCCCCGCCAGGAGCCCCGAGCGGGGCCTGAGCCTGAACAAGCCAGTCTCCGCGACTCCGAGGCCACGTCCCCGTTGGGGAGACTCACGCCGAGGGCTGCAGGGCCAGCAGGAAGCAGGCTCCCTCCCACGCCCGCCTGCCCTTCCTCCGGTTCCGGTGGCTCCCCCCCGCCCACCGGGGGGCGATGGCTGGGCCAGGCTCATCTCAGGGCCCACGGCGGCCGCTGGCCGAGTTCACCACTGGCACCGCCCTCCAGCCTGCTGCCCAGGCCATTCCAGTCCTTCGGTGGAGCCACTCTTGAGGGGTCCCCCAGGTCCCGCCTCGCTGCCTCCTGTCTTCGCTCCACTCTCCCCGGGCCCTTTGCTCCCCGCCGCACTGTCCTCCGCCGGTCACGGCCCGGCATGTCCTCCGGCGGGCAGCCCTTCCTCGGCGAGGCCCGTGCTGGGCGAGGCCCCTCCAGCGGCTGACCGGGTGTGACGCTGAACAAGTTAGGGCTCCCGTCTGCACTGCGGACACGTCCGTGCTGGGGCCCCGTGCCAGGGGGGGTCACAGGCCAGTGAGCGGTGCAGGGCATGGGCACCCCTCCAGATGAGCCAGGACCTGGCTCCATTTCAAGAGGCTCGCGCTGGCAGCTGTGGACAGTGGAGGCCGGGATGGCGGGGCGGCGGTGCAGCCATTGATCCTGGTGTTGAGATGCACGGTTGGGGCCCGGCAGGCCCGACGGCCTCATGCAGGAGGAGAGACGCACGGAGTCCAGTGTCGGGCGGGAGGGGTGCAGGGTGCGGAGGGGCGCAGGGCGACTCCTGGGCCCTCCGCCACGTGTCTGGGCGTCTGGGCTGGCACTGCCCCCTTTCTCTTCGGAGTGGTCCTGACCTCCTCAGAGCTCTGTCGGGGCCTTGGCACCGCCCCCACCATCCAGATCCTCTCTGCCCATTAGGGCTCAGCGCCCCCTCACTGCTCCTCCTCCGCACAGGCCGTCCTTCTCCCCCTCGGTCACTCCTCTGTGGGCAGCCGGCAGAGGACTGGCCGGAGGTACTGGGGCGCCTCAGGGCCAGACCGCTCCTTGTGTTGGGAAGAGAGCCCCGCAGGCGGGCCTGCTGCCTGGGGGTGCCCACTCACCTTTCCATGGGAGCCGCCCCGCCCCCCATGCGCCGACCCGTCCCAGGCCCCACGTCCCTCACCGACAGGCCAGGGGGAGACAGACCTCGCGGGCCTGAGCCCAGCACCGTCCGTCACAGGCGGCCCGAGCTCAGCCGACGCAGGGACGCAGCCAGGCCGCAGGGCCTATTGGTGCGCCTGGGGCGGCCCCCAGAGAGGGTTCCAACAGGGGGTGACAGGTGACCGGTGACGGCATGACCGTGGGGCAGCGAGCTGGACAGGGGGCGAGGCCGCCTCCGAGGGTGTCTGAAGAGAGTGACCGGCGACCTTAGAGGTAAACTCCCCTGACTCCCGGGCGCACGCGCATGTTGGGGGGAGACAACCTGGGACCCTGGACCCGGACTGGGTGCTGGTTGGCAGCGGGAGTGGCAGGTCATGGGAGACACACGGTTGTAGCCGGGTGGGGGGTCTTGTTTGGGTTTTAGTCCTGATCTGCTGGGGAATGTGTAGGTGGAGTGAGATAATGTGGGGGTTTAAGATGCCGCAGGATGCCGTAACGGGTGTGGCTCAGTGGATAGAGCGTCGGCCTGCGGACTGAAGGGTCCCAGGTTCGATTCCGGTCAAGGGCATGGGCCTTGGTTGCGGGCACATCCCCAGTAGGGGGCGTGCAGGAGGCAGCTGATCGATGTTTCTAACTCTCTGTCCCTCTCCCTTCCTCTCTGTAAAAAATCAATAAAGTATATATTTTTTTAAAAAAGTTAAAAATAAATAGATAGATAGATAGATAGATAGATACAGATAGATAGATAGATAGATAGATAGATAGATAGATAGATAGATACAGATAGATAGATAGATAGAATGCCGCAGGAAAACACGAACCCACACCCCCAGGGCGGCTGGTGGGGCGAAGCGGAGCCGTCACCCTGTTTGGAACTTCCTCCATGACCCAGACTCGCCAGCTAATGTTTAAAGGCACGGAGGCCACGCGCGTGTGGCAGGGAGGAGGGCGGCCCAGGGAACCGGGGGCGACGGGGCGGCCCCCCTCCCTTGGGTGCGGCTCACAGCGGGACGCGGGAGGGGCTGTCGGCCGTTCACCCCCCGGGGACCAGCCCTGGGGCGCCGACAGCGCCTCCGCGTGGAGGACGTTCTAGAGACAGGCGCCGCTCACTTCCGCCACGGGGCGGGGCGGGGCCTGGAGAACCGGAAGTGCTTCCGCTGAGGCCCTTTACGGCAGCGTTTGCGACCACGTGGCGGCGTGGTCCGGGCTCGAAGCCGCCCCAGCCGAGGTGGGAGCCCGGGACGGGACACGCTCCTCCGAGGGGTGAGTTTTACTGAACCGGGACCATGTTTGACCGAGCGACACCCGTTTCCGCGTCTAAAGGGGAGATCTCACCTAGGAACCCCGACGCGGTCGGTCCCGGCATTCCCCGCGGCAGGCTCCCCCCAGCCCGTCCCCGCCCGTCCCCCGGCACCGGCGCTGGGTTGGCCGCCCCGGCCTAGTTTCCTGCCCGGGGAAACCGAGGGCCACAGGGAAGGGGCAGGCCCGGGGCTCTGGGGGAGCAGGGGCGCCCCGGGCTCCTGGGTGCTGGGGAGCGGCCTGTGGCCTTCGGGGAAGGTCACCCTAACGAGGGGCGGGGGGGCGGCCTGTCGGAGCCGGGTTACGGTGCGGGGCCAGGGAGCCCAGGAGGGGGTCAGGGCGAGGGCGCGGGTCAGCTGACCGCCGGCCGCCTCACCTGGGTTCTCGTGACTGGCCATCTGCTGGTCCTCGGAATCCAGCGGCCCCGGAGACCAGGCCTCTTCCCGCAGCTCCATGTGTGGGTCCCTGTCGGGAGGGAACGGGACAGCTCACCGGAGGGCAGGTGCGCTCGGCTCCCACCCGCGCCGCTTGAGCTAAGAGGCCCCGCATGGCCCTGCGGACAGCCGGACGGTGGGGCCCGCCCAGGCTGCAGCCCAGAACCGCCGGCCCATCCCGGGGACGGCCTCCTTTCCCGCGCGAGCAGAGACCTGCGGACACGCGGCCCCCGCCCTTCCCCGCACTCTCAGGTACGGAATCGCGCAGGGCCAGGGGTCCTGGCCTGAAGGACATGCGGTGCGAAGAGGGCACCATCACACCGTTGAGCAGATGCGGAAGCCGAAGCTGGCACACCGGCCGGCAGCAGCTGAGGCGCGGCCGCGAGGTCACTCGGTGGGTGGGGGCCTAGGACGGGGACTCAGGCCTCAGAGGGAGACCCGCCCGCCTGCAACGATCTTCCCCTGGGCCGCGGGCCGTCACTTCCTCAGAGACACCCCTCCCCCCTCCTAGGGGTCCGGAGACCCCTGGGTGCCCAGCACCTGCAACAGGGCTGCCGGCAGTGAAACCGACACGGCCCACGTGACCCGGCCCAGCGAGGCGGCCCCTGGCCCGTGACCCGCTCCTCCGGCTCAACACGAACTTCTTGCACCAAAAAAGGTCATCACAGCAAGATTCCGATCAGGGAAAACTGGAAGGAACCGGGAGCCCCGTGGGAGGGCAGTGAGGGCAGCAGGGGGCGCCCACAGGTGGCACCGCCCGGAAGCAGCTGCCCTGCTGATGACAGAAGAGCGGCCATAACCTTTTCCTGAAACCTTCCTCTCCCAGTCGTTTACAGTGAGGGATGGAGTGCCTCTGTGCTGAGGGGAGACGGCAAGTGGGTGTCCTGGTGGCCACGAGGACTGTGCGACATGGGAGGGCCGCAGGGGCCGCCTGGCAGGCTGGCACAGAGGTTGCGCCTCGGTCCAGTTCCTGGTCAGGGCACATGCCGGGGCTGCGGGCTCAATCCCCAGGGGGGAGCGTGAGGGGCAGCCGATCACTGGTTCTCGTCATTGATGTTTCTATCTCCCTCTTCCTTCTTCTCTAGAATCAACAAAAATATATTTAAAAGTAACAATCTTGGGCACTCGGGCCACACCTGGTAGACACGGGCACCCACAGGGCCCACGCCGGTCGCCCCGCAGCCGCTGTAGGAACAGCCTGGCGGGTCCTGGGGGGGAAGCAGATACCAGGGAGGCTGCGGCTCCGCCCCAGAGGTGCCCGGGCTGCCAGGGCAGTGCTGCTCAGCCGGAAGCCACAGGACCCAGAGGCGGGCGAGGGGCAGCCACCAAGGGCCGCCCGGGTGTCCGGGACAGAGTGGCCGGCACTCGGGTGTCTCTGGCAGGACGGCTGCTCGCTGTGTGTGAACAGGGAACTGTACGTGTTGGTAAAGGGGGAATGTTGCAGCGAGCATGGCTCAGTTAAAAAGCGGGCAGGCTTTAAACAGTTGCATGGCCTTCTGTTTACACCGTCAACATTAAACATGCGGAAAAGAACGAATAGGAAGCTGCCGGGCATGTGTGGGTGGCGGTGGGCGCTGCCGGGCATGTGTGGGTGGCGGCGGGCGGGAGAGGCTGCGGCTCTGCCTTCCCGGCCAAACTCGTTTGCCAGGGGCTCCTGTGCTGCCTGGAGTAGCCGGGTGCGCAGCCAGAGGGGGGCTTCCCGCCGAGCCTCAGCGGGGGCAGTGGCATCCTCTCCCTCCAGGGGAGCCGGGGGCGTCCTGGGCTAAGCAGTCCGGGAGGGTGGTCCTGTCTGCAGCGGTCAAGGTCGGCCGCCTAAGATCCCCACGCGCTCCACAGGTGCTTACGGCCAGGAGCCCACTGCCAGGGCACGGCAGAGGAGACCGGCACGGAAACACCACGCACACGCGCACATGGTTTCCATGCGGGAGAGCCAGGAAGACAGTGGGGGGGGGGGCGGACGAAGCAGGAGGGCTGGTCTCGAGAAAAAAATCTGCCCTGAGCAGTCCACTCGGCTGGTTAATCTTGACTTCAAGGCCACAGCAGGTACAAGTGCTCAGCCCTTCTTCCTGAAGCAGCGCTCTCCCCTCCCCTCCCCTCCCCTCCTCGGGGGGAGTGCCCGCTATGCAAGAGGAAGTCTTATCTCTGGCGGCAGGGAGGCCGGCGGGCGGAGAAATCTGTGCACTGTGGTCACAGGACCTCTTCCCCTGTGTCCCAGTCCCCTGCCGCCCAGCAGCTCCAGCCTGCGGACCGGCCACTCCTGGTCGTGGAAACAGTTCTCAGGCTCCTGTTACCTGAGTCCGTCCCAGCTGGAAACCCTAAGAGCCTGCGAGGCAGGGGACCTTGCTCCCTGCAGACAGTGGGGAGGCGTCCCGGACTGGCAGGTGGGGGTGGGGCCTGTGCCTCTCAGGGACCTGCACACCCTGGGCCTCAGCCCGCAGGTGCCTGCAGAGCCGCGCCTGAGGACCAGGAGGGTGCGAGCTGCGAGGGTCCTGGGGAGCCTCAAGGGCATGCACGCCCTCGCTGCTGGAGGGTCGGACGGAAGGGTCCTGGTTCCATTCCGGTCAAGGGTACATGCCCAGGTTGTGGGCAGGGGCAGTGGATCAGTGATTCTCTGCCATCATTGATGTTCCTATCTCTCCTCCCTCTCCCTTCCTCTCTGTAGTCAGTAAAAATATATTTTTAAAAAAACTACTGAAGATTGCATGTAAAACTTAAATAAGGGGCATGCACTGCACGTAACGCAGGTCCTTCCTCTCCTGCCCGCTCAGTGGCTTACACTCACAGCTGCTGGGCCTCTGGTCCTGCCCCCTCCCCCGGGGTGACTGCACAGTCGAAAAACCAGGGCCGTGGCCTGGGCAGCCCCAAACCACCAGCAGGGCCCACAGCGCGGAGGGCAATGCGGAGCCAGCCTGACCCTGGAATGGGACAACTTCTGAGGCGGCAAGGGGGCTCCTGTCCTGCTCGGCCTCCCACCCAGCTCCCCCAGTTAGCTGGAAGCTCAAAGCCCCCCACAGTCCCCGCTCCCCAGCCACCCGGGCCCTGGGGCGACCCAATTAGCAGGCAGAGCTGTGGGGCCCGGGGCTGGTAAGCTGCAGACAAATTACTGTTATTGTGTTATTAGCTCCCTCCCACCTCCCTGGAAGCCTGCCCGCCAATTACCCGCTTTCTTCTGCTGCCAGCCTCCCTGCAGCCTCCTCCCTGCAGCCTCCTGGCTTCTCCTCCTCCCCGGCAGGAAACGCTGCCCCCCACTGTCTGCTCTCTGCCCAGACCCCGCTCTCATGTACCTGCTGGCTTTCTCCCCACCCCCTGCCTCCCCTCCATCTCCTCCCCCAGCCACTCCCTAACCACTGCCCCCTCCCACCCTCTGGTCACCAAATCCAGTGGCTACTTCTCAGCCTTGACGCCCACCCCGCAGTCATGTGCATGCATACTCCCCTGACCCCCCTCCACCTCACACCACAGAGAACACATCTGTGTAAGTCCCTCCTTCCACACAAAAGGGGCCCGGCCGGCCTGGCTCAGTGGTTGAGCATCGACCAGAACCAGGTCTCGGTTTGATTCCCCATCAGGGCACAGGCCCAGGTTGCGGGCTCCATCCCCAGTGTGGGGAGTGCAGGAGGCAGCTGATCATTGGTCCTCTCTCATCATTGATGTTTCTATCCCTCTCCCCCCTCTCCTTTCCTCTCTGAAATTAATAAAAGTATATATTTCTTAAAGGCAAAGGAGAGAACGTGCCCAGGGCTGCCAGGCAGGTGACAAGATGCCCAGCGTCACCGCCACGGGGACCCACGTGCACATGAAGCCGCTGCGGGCCGCACACTGCTGGGTGGGCACGAGAGCAGTGACAGGTGGGCAGGACGGGGAGCAGGAACCGTGCACTGCGGGGGGACCGTGGGACCCGCAAGCCACTTCTGGGTAACCCTCCCGAGAAATGACAGGTCCACGCCACACAGAGGCAGGGTCACAGGGCCAGAAGCAAACATGGACGCGGCCAAGTGCCCATAGCAGACAGCGGTCAGACACCTGCGGCTCCTCCACGGCCCTCCCACAGGAGGCTGAGCCATGTGCTCCCCCAAACACTGGCCCAGCGAACAAGTGCAAGTCCCTGGACGCGCGCCCACACAGGCAGTTGGGCGACCACAGGAGGCCCCCAGAGCGCTGTGCTGACAGACACCCCTGAGCCGACACCAACAGCCCTGAGCGGGCAGCGTGGGAATCCCCTCGGCACGCTGGGGTTTACAGGCGGCTCAGGTCACGTCACCCCGCCTCACCCAGCCCCCTGCACGTGCCCTGCACAGACTCCAACACCCGTCCCGCCCCCGCCCCCCCCACAACGCACTGCCCTCCCCCTCACTCCCGGGCCACCACCCCCTTCTCTGGAAAGCCCGCCAGTCCCCCACCGGCCTGGCCGGCTCACCTTTCCAGGGTGAGCTGGGTCCCCGCCCCGAGGCGCCTGCCCCAGATCACATCGCAGGCCTCCCCCTCCCCCAGTGTCCACAGGTGCTTCCTTCAGGGTGCTGCCCACACAGCTGCCGACTCAGCGCCGCCTCGGACCCTCGCACCGACTGCAGCCGCGGTCACTCCTGGGCCCGAGTGCCCACAGGCCGCAGTGGGAAGCCCCACGGCACGAGCCTGCCCTCACTTCCCTTTTCTGTGAGCTCTCTGCCCTCCCTCTGGGCCCAAAACCTGGCGTCTCCCACCCCCCCACCTGCGGCCAGAACATCGGGCATTCTCTGCAACACCATCCCCGCCTCCAGCCGGGTCTGTAGAGTCCCACCCACCTGGGAGGGTGGGAGATTAGTCCCAGCTGTGACCTGCGCCTCCCTCGGTCCCCGGTGGGTGACAGCTGACAAGGCAGGCCCCGCTCCCTCCTCGCTCTCGCCTGAGCAGGTGCCTCTGGGAGCCTCACTGCTTTATTCCTCCCCCCTCACCACCTGGCCTCCCGGACTCACACCTCACACCTCGCTGCCAGCCACCTCCGTCGGTCCTCGGCAGCTCCCGGGGTGCACACTGGGCCGCACACTCCCTTTCTGCAGAGACGGAGTTCTGGAACTCCTAGAACCTTGACCTGCGGCAGGCCCACCTGGGAGTGGCAGAGACGCGGCCCTGGCCACCTGCTGCCAACCAGCATTTCCAGATTTTAAAAGTTGGTGAGTAACTGAAAATTGTTTAACAAACAAAGACGCTCTGCAGGCCAACAAAACCTGGAGCGCCCGGGGCCGCCTGGGCTGTCCCCCTCTCAGCCTGGCCTGGCCTGGGGGGTGGGGGGGCACTCTCCCGCCCTGGCCTGTCTTGCAGGCGCTTCCAGGATTGCTGCCAGGCCCCTGAGAACAGCACCTCCCCCAGGAAGCCTTCCCAGACTTGTCCCTTCCCTCAGCTCACTGTCCTGCCTCTCAAACAGCAGAACGTTCACCAGGCACAGGCCCCCTGAAGACCCCAGGCGCGGGGCACTGTGGGCACCATGCTGTGGGCACCATAGCCTGATCCCCAACCCCCCGGGGAGAGGAGGACAAGCTGGGGCAGGCTGCCTGGGTCAGGCTCGCCCCCACCACCACCACGTGACCTTGGCGTCGGGATCAGTGAGTGGACGTGTGTGAGGTGCCCCTGAGCCAGGTGCTTGGTGAGGGCCCAACACTGCTGACGGAGCTCAGACAAGAGGCAGTGGCCAGCGTCACCGCCAGAGCAGCAGGCTGGGGGTCCCGGGCCAGCCGGTCTCCATGGCAGCTCTGCCCCTCCCCTAGGACATGGCACTTGTCCCTGCCCCTCCCATCACTACAGCTGGGTCCTGTATCCCTGGGGGGCCCCCATCCCATCCCAACCCCAGCAGACTTCGAGCGCTGGGAGGGGAGGGGCTGGCTCCAGCAGACCCGCACACAGCAGCCCCAGGAACCCAGCTCTCTGACTAGCCTGGCTCGAGGCTGGGCCCCCAGCATCAGTGAGGCCACACAGGGTCCTCTTTCCCGAGGGGGGAAGTGGTGTTCTGAGCCCAGAGGCCAGGGCAGACCGACCGGGAAACCCCCGTGCTCTGTGCTCCTGCAGCAGGGCCGGTGGCCTGGTGGTGCGACAGTCCCAGTTCCCCCCATGCCCGGTCCTGCCCCCGTGGAAGTCCCACCTGACATCAGGCTGGTCTCGGAGTCAGCCATCAGCTGGCGGCCCCACCAGCCCCATGACAGATGCCTACGAGGCCGCAGGGCAGCAGCCTGGCCCCCCGACCCCAACCTCGGGCAGAGGGAGTCAGTCCCCAGCGTGCCTCCCGGGGAAGGGCCGAGCTCTGGAACTGCCGGCAGCCGTGCCCCATTGCTGTGCGGGGCCTGCACTGGACTCAGTCCCCTAACACGGGACCACCTCCACCCCGGCCTCTGGGGGCTCTGAGTGAGCCAGGCACAGGCAGGCACCTGGCAGTGCTCGGTGAGCGAGAGCGGGCACCTTCACCATCAGGGAGGAGCGTGAGGTCAGGACAGGAGGCCTTTGCCACTGCCCTCCTGCAGCTCACCGCTGGCCTCCTGGAGCCCAGGGTCCCTTGGTCAGGTCCTCTGTCCTTGGAGACAGGACAGCCCACTGCCCTGGGCATCCTCCCTGAAGCGGGATGTTCCTTGGCGAGTGGGAGGGAAACTGAGAGCCGGTGCACACTGGCCCGTCCGGCACCAGCCCCCTCCCTCGCACAGCCTCTCCGAGCATCAAGCGAAGCGGTGAGGCAGTGACACTCGTCTCTGGAGAAGCTGCTGTGTGCACGTTAACCCTGCCATCCTGGCTGCTGTGCACACCTGCTCGCTGACACAACGGGGGAGTTAACCTCCGTTCCCAGCATGAGACCTGGAAACTCATAAATCAGCCATCGTGTTGCCAGCCCACACTACGGCTCTACAGCGGTTACGCTCCTGTGCCCGCGGACCAGGACCGCAAAAACTGCTTTAATGGCTTTTCCGTTGACTCAGTGGCTCCAGGAATGTTGTCCGTTGACTCAATGGCTCCAAGAACTAAAACTATAATTAACTTGTAGCGATAACTAACTTTGCTCAGTTTGCTTCTGTACAACCTGCTTTCACAGGACAGCTCCACATTCCAACAGCTAGCAGGACGTGGTTTTCGTCTTTATAAGCTCGGTACTGTAGTCACTCGGGGCTTCAAGATTTGGAGAGCTAATGCCTCCGCGCAGCCGCCGGCTTTTAAATAATACTCCTTAATTTGACTTTTGGGGGTCCTTTGTGCAATTCTCGGGGTACATACAGCACCAGCCCTCAGGCGGTGCGGTTCTGGTGGCATCAAATGCTGAGGAACAAGTCCTCGGGTCTGCTGACCCTGGAGACAGAGTTTTGGTCAAACCAGAGATAACATCAAGGCCTGGGTGGCTCAGCTCCAGGCGGGGAAAGCGGCAAGAGCGGAGGAAACGACAGTGCCTGCCGCCAGGACCCGCTGCAGTGACCTGTGACCCCTGCCCTGGCGCTGACGTGCAGGAGGCAACCAACGGATGTGTTTCTCTCACATCGCTGTTTCTCTCTGGCTTTCTCTCTCTCTTTCCCTCTCTAAAATCAATGGGAAAATATCCTAGGGTGAGGATTTAAAAAACCTTTAAGACAAAGAACCCGCACCCACCTCTCCCTCCGCCCTGAGGGGTGTGTCCTTGCGCCCTTTCTCCAGGGCCCTTCTCTGTAACACCGGCTGGTGTTAGGTGCCTCCCTGACTTGCTCTCTCAGGGCCGAGGCAGCCACACCAGGCTCATGCCTGCCGCTGGGATCTCTCCGCTTCTACTCCAGTCCCTGCTCCGCGCCGCGGCCCGCTGTAATAAATGCACTCAGTCACCTGAACTCGCGTTGTGAAATCTTCCCTGTACAAAGTCAAGAACCGGGAGAGCACGCGGGTAACATCACCCCCAGCGGGGCTCCCAGGGCTCCGGGAACCGTTCTGCACACCCCCAACCCCTCCGCCCGGCCCTGGGCCTGGCCCCTGGGAGCCTCGAGGCGTGTGTGCCCACGGACCTGCCCTCCCGCCCGAGCGGGGGCTGCACCGGCCGCGTGGCCACACAGGGCGGACACGGCTTGTCCAGTGAAGAGTGGGCTGTGCTCCCGCCTTAGGGGAAGAGGAAGTGACAGGCCCAAGGTCACGGGGCTGGAGAAGGGGCAGAGGGCAGCCCGGGAGCACCCGGCTTCGCGGCCCTCTGCACCCCCTACCCCCTCCTGGGGGGTGGGAAGGCGGCCCTCCAAGGTCAATCAACACTGTCGCCATCCCTGCTCCATCCGGGCAGAGCCCCAGCTGCCTTACCTACGGTCCCCAAGGTCTGAGTGCGGGGCTGGGGTTCAGACCCGGAGCGTCTGCCCCAGAGCCCGGGCCAGCGCCGGGATACACCCTCCCTGCACCCCGGGGGCGGGGGGCGGGTTGGCTCTGGGAGGCTTCCAGAAGGAAAAGGCAAAGACGAGATAAGGCCGGGAGGAATCTGATATGAACGTTCCCGGGCAGAGGCGGCCGCGCGGCCAGCTGCGCCGGCAAAGAGGCTTAGAGCCTCGGGAGGGGCGCAGCCAGGGTCAGCGGCACCTGTGCGCCCGGCCAGGCCCGCTCCAACGCGCCCGGGCCCGCGGCATTGCCCAACCCGGGGCCTGGCACCAGCCAACACAGGGGAGCCCAGCCAAGTCCCTCCTCTGGGCCGGGCTGATGGCCCCCCGGGCTCCCGCGGCCCCGCGACCTCTCCACAGGGTCCTGGCCGGCGGGTGGGGCTGTGTCCAGCTCTGCGTCCCTGCCCCGGGCCCTGTCCTTGGTGCCCGCACCGCGGGACCTCCGTCCACTCCCGCTGCGGCCTCTCAAGCCTGTGGGTCACTTTTCCGTCTGATCTGGCAGGACCCCGAGGGTCCGAGGGGCCCTCAACTCCGTGGCCTGGGGTGTGTCCCCCCTGGCGGCCGGGAGCGGGGAGCCCAGCGGGCCCGGCCGCCGCCGCCTTCGCCCTGCACCGCGGACCACACGGGGCCTGACCTTGGCCCAGCCGCTCCCCCTCGCGGGGCGCACGCGCTCTCCGCCCCCGCCCGCGCCCGGCGAATGAATGAGCCGCCGCCGCCGGAACGCCCGCGGTTACCGCCCGGACCAAAGTCCGCACGCGGCCCGCCCGGGGCAGCAACGGGCCCAGGTGCTTTGAAAAGGGGAAGGAGCGGGGGACAGGCTTCCGGTCAGGCAGGCTCCTCCGCGCGGCCCCCGCCCCCACCGGGGCCTCAACTTCCCTCCGGAGTCGCCACCACTTCCGGCCACCGCTGGCCGGCAGGATTTGGGGGGGGCGGGGGGCGGTGGCGGGGAGCGGGGACCGCGGCGACCCCACCCGGAGCCGAGACCCAGGGCCAAGCCCCCGGCGCTGCGCACGCGCGCTCCTCCCGGGCGCGCGCCCGACCTGCACGGCCGCGCACGCGCACTCCCCGCCCCGCACGCGCTCCCCGGCGGGACCCCCCGCCCCGCCGGCCGCGCGCCCTCACGCCCCCCCAGCGGCGCGCACGCGCACTCACGCCCAGTCGCGCTCGCCGTCCGCCTTCCCGCCCGCCCCCCGTCCGCAGCCCGGCTCCGGAGGCGCGCCCCCCGGCCCTGGCCGCACGCCCCTCCGGCCCCCCGCACCCTCCCCTCACCTCCTCGGTCCCGGGGCCGCCGCGCCGCACTCCTCCTCCTCGCGCCTCCCTCACGGATGGTGGCAGCGGCGGCAGCGGCGACTCAGACCCTGGGGTCAGGGGGACGGGCGCCCAGGCCGGAAGTGACCTTCCTGGCCGCTTCCGCCCGCGCCGCTCCCCCCTCCCCCCAACCCCCTCTGGCCGCCACCCCGTCCTGGCCGCTCTAGGAAGGTGAGCCCGCGACCCCCTTGGCCGCCGCCCCCGCCCCCCGCCCCCCGGCTCGATGGTGCGGAGCCGGCGCTCAGGAAACCACTTCCGGGCACGTCTAGGACGCGGGTCCTCCGGCCGCGCTCTATGGCGCCGCGCGCGGAGGGGCTGCGGCCCCGCCCCCTCCCCCGAACGGAGGCGCGGGCTCGGCCCGTTAGGCGGAGACTTCCGGTGTCTGGGGAGGTGCCCCCCTCCCCCCGCACCCCGGGAGCCGGGCCCTGACGCCTGCGCAGTGTGCTCCCCGAGCCGGGCCGCGGGCGGGAGGTGCGCGGCGAGTGGCCAGGGCCTCTCGCGCCGCCGGGTCCTCCAGGCGTCTCTATCGTCGTAACCCCTTCCCTGCCGACGCCCTCCCGGTGACCGGCGCCCGCGAGCTGCCAGGGACCCGGTCCCTCCGGTACTGGACGGAGCGTGCGGCTGGCCTCGGCGTCGTCCGGGTCCACGTCCCCCTCTCGGCCTCAGTTTCCCCTTCTGGAGCGAAAACCCAGTTCCGGGCGCGTCTCCAAGGGCTTTTCCTGCAGAAGGTCCTAGTCCTGACCTCTAATGTGCGCCCACTTTGCAGATAAGGAGGGGGGCGCAGAGAGGTCACGGGCTCGCACCCCGGCACCTGGCCGCCCCCTCTCACACGTACCTGAGTCACAGCCGCCAGGACCCGCCTGCTGGCCTCCTGCAAGGTGGGCTGGTCTTGTGAGCATGCTCCTAGACCAGCGGTTCTCAACCTTCCTAATCCGCGACCCTTCAATACGGTTCCTCATGTTGTGGGGACCCCCAACCATAAAATTATTTTCATTGCTACTTCATCACTGTAATGTTGCTACTGTCATGAATCCTCATGTAAATATCTGCTATGCAGGATGTATTTTCATGGTTACAAATTGCACATCATTAAAGCACAGTGATTCATCACAAAAATATGTAATTATATATGTGTTTTCCGATGTTCTTAGGCAATCCCTGTGAAAGGGGTCGTTCACTCCCAAAGGGGTCGCGACCCACAGGTTGAGAACCGCTGCCTTGAGGACCTATAGGATGTGTTTATAAATCACAATTTGCCCCCTGCAGCTCCTCCCCTGCCCTGTCCCTGGCCAGATGATCTGTGATCATTTATAACCATCGCGTTGTCGCCATCACAGTCACCCAGCCTGGGAGTCCGGAAGAGGGGATGCAGTACCCGTCACACACGAATAACACCTTTCACGGTCTCATACCTCCGTTCCAGGCTCACCGCCCTCGATGAAAATTGTGTCAATTGGTATTGCTCATCAGTATTGTTCCTACTCCCCTGGCCACTGTACACCCTAACTCCTCAGTCAGCATCAGCCATAAGATGTGTGTTGTTGCATTAATAGCATCTTCCAGGAGACAAACACACAAGCAGGACTGCATTGCCCGGTCCGTGTGGCTCAGTGGTAGAGCATCAGCCTATGAACCAGGAGGTCAGGATTCGATTCCCGGTCAGGACACATGCTGAAATCAATGAAAATACATTTTTTAAAAAACCAACAGGACTGTAGGCACATGGAATAGCAAGATATGTCTGCCTCGCCTTCAGAAAGGTAAATGTTTCAATGCCTCTTAGGATAGAGGGACAGGTACAGCCTCGGCCCTGGCATCCAAGGATCTTGGGTTTGATTCTTGGTCAAGGGCAGGCACCTGGGCTGCAGGTTGGATCCCCGGCCCTGGTTGGGGCACATGCGGGAGGCAGCCAATTGATGCATCTCTCCCACATTGATGTTTCTCTGTCTCTCTCTCTGCCCCCACCCCCCGCACCTTCCACTCTCTCTAAAAAATCAATGGAAAAGCCCTAGCTGGTGTAGCTCAGTGGATAGATCATCCGGGGCCTGCAGACTGAAGGGTCCCGGGTTCAATTCCGGTCAAGGGCACATGTCCCGGTTTCGGGCTCGATTCCCAGTTGGGGGCGTGTAGGAGGCAGCCGATCCATGATTCTCTCTCATCATTGATGTTTCTAGCTGTCTCTCCCTCTCCCCTTTTCTCTGAAATCAACAAATACATTTTTTTAAAAAAATCAATGGAAAAAATATCCTTGAGGGAGGATTAACAACAACAAAATAATAATAGTATCCACTCGAGTGTAGCCAGCTGGGCACTACTGGACTCTGCAGTCACGTTCTCCCATCGCGTCCTCGCAGGAACAGGTGCTGCACATGGTGATGCACGTGTGTGCACACGTACACACACACACACGAGTACTCTTGCCTCAGCCGGCCCAGGCGGTGTAACAGCATCCCGCTCACCGGTGGCTTATGAACCACGGAGGTTTACTGCTCTCCGTTCTGGAGGCTGGAAGTCCTGGGTCAGGGTTCTGGCACCTGTGGGGGCCCCCTGCCTGGTTCGTGGCCGGCTTCTGGGGCAGCGGCCAGGGCTTCCCCTGGGGTGTTTTATAAGGACACCAGCCCGTTCACGAAGGCTCCACCATCAGGACCTGCCACCTTCCCAGAGGCCCCATCGCCTAACGCAGCGGTTCTCAACCTGTGGGTCCGTCGCAATCCCTTTGGCGGTCGAACGACCCTTTCACAGGGGTCGCCTGAGACCATCCTGCATATCAGATATTTACATTACGATTCATCACAGTAGCAACATGACAGTGATGAAGTAGCAACGAAAATAATTTTTTTAAAAATATATTTTATTGATTTTTTACAGAGAGGAAGGGAGAGGGAGAGTCAGAAACATCGATGAGAGAGAAACATCAATCGGCTGCCTCCTGCACACCCCACACTGGGGATGTGCCAGCAACCAAGGTACATGCCCTTGGCCGGAATCAAACCCGGGACCCTTGAGTCCACAGGCCGACGCTCTATCCACTGAGCCACACCGGTCAGGGCAGCAACGAAAATAATTTTATGGTTGGGTCACAACATGAGGAACTGTATTTAAAGGGCCAGAAGGTTGAGAACCACTGACCTAACGCCACCACTTGGAGCATTAGACTTTCACCATGAATTTGAGGGGGGCTGGGGGGGGGGACATGCCCTGGCTGGGTAGCTCAGCTGGTTAGAGCATCATCCTGATACGCCAAGGTTGTGGGTTCAATCCATGGGACATAAGATAGGTTGGGTTGCTGGTTCCAGGGCACACATCCAAGAAGCAACCAATGAATGCATAAATAAGTGGAACAACAAATCAATCTCTCTCTCTCTCTCTCTCTCTCTCTCTCTCAAATAAATAAATAAATAGCCTCAGCTGGTGTGGCTCAGTGGATAGAGCATCGGCCTGTAGACTGAAGGGTCCCAGGTTTGATTCTGGCCAAGGGCACATGCCGGGTTGTGGGCTCCATCCCCCCACCCCACCCCCCAGTGTGGGGCGTGCAGGAGGCAGCCAATCAATGATTCTCATCATTGATGTTTCTATCTCTCCCTTCTCTGAAATGGAGGAAACATAAACTCAGATCAAAGCAACTCCCTTAGGAAGAAAGAAAACAAACTATTTTCTCAAATCCTCACCAGACGATATTATTTTTTATTTTTTTAGTCAGGGGAAAGGGTAGGGGAGAGAGAGAGAAACATGGATCGGTTGCCTCCCGTATGTGCCCTGGCTGGGGATTGAACCCACAACCCAATTATGTGCCCTTGACCGGGAATCAGATTTCCAACCCTTCCGTGCGCCGACGGACGCTCTAACCATTGAACCACGGGCCAGGGGCCTAACCTTCTTTATGGTTGAAACGTTAGAATGCTTTTCTAACGACATCTGTTAAACAATAAAAATCCAAAAAAAGGAATAAAAATCCCCCCAAAAAATATAAAAATAAAAGACAATAAAAAAAGAATAAAAATCCCCAAATGGGACTGACTTTGCTATTGATTGTACACTGTCCCCTAAAAAGCTCCTGACACCCAAGGAGAGGAGTGGATTTCCCAAAAGAAAGCAAAATGAAATAGACAAACAACAAAACCCTCGCAGGCCTCCTTAAGGACCAAAGTAATCCGCTTTAACTTCATGTTAAAAATACATCATGACCCCGTTCACCCAAGCCGGCGCACTCCAGGCGAAAGCGGCTCGGGGATCACAGACTGTTATGGGAACATTAACGAGCTTGTTAAGTGGTGTCTCCCGGAGCCAATAAACTGTACAACCTGCGGCCCTGCAGGCGGGCGGGCGGGCAACTGCTCTGGGAGCTATGAAAACTGCAGCCTGGATGCCTGGTGCCTGTGAGGGGCCTGGGGCCTGGGAGCTATAGGAACTGCAGCCTTACCCTAACCGGTGTGGCTCAGTGGATAGAGCGTCAGCCTGCAAACTCAAGGGTCCCAGGTTCGATTCCGGTCAAGGGCATGTACCTTGGTTGCGGGCACATCCCCAGTTGGGGGGGGGGGGGCAGGAGACAGCTGATCGATGTTTCTCTCTCATCAATGTTTCTAACTCTCTATCCCTCTCCTTTCCTCCGTGTAAAAAAATCAATTAAAAAATATATTTTTAAAAATTTAAAAAAACTGCAGCCTGGATGCCTGGTGACTGTGAGGGGCTTGGGACACTTCCCTCTCGTTGCCGTTGCCCAAGGGGCTCGGTTTTAAAATCCAGATATTATCACTGGACATAAGATGGTTCCAGGGTGCACTTCACATCTCCCTAGCCCCTGGCTCTTCAGAGGGGAGGTGAAGGGCAGAGGGCCCCCTGGGAGTCTCTTTCTATGGAAATCAATCTCTCCATCTATCTATCTCTCTATCTCTATCTCTGTGTCTCTATCTACTACTCTAGGTCTCTATCTACTACTACATCTCTGTTTGTCTCTATGTTTATCTCTCTACCTTTATCTCTGCATCTATCCCTACCTCTATGTTTATCTCCGTGTATATGTCTGTATCTCTCTCTCTATGTCTATATCTAGGTTTAATCTAGCACTCTTTTCTTTTTCTTTTTTTTTAATTCTAACCCGAGGACTGTAGCTGGTCAAGAGGAATGAAGTTAACTAGAAAAGGACGTTCTGCCGGGAAAAGGCGGGGGCCTGCAAGCGGGCCACGTCAGAACAAAGTCTTACAAGCAAGACTTATTGTTCAGAGGCAGGACTTTCCTTGAGGTGATAAATAGCCCATGAGGGCATGGAACGTTCAAGGGAGGGCGCACTGCTGCAGGTGGAAAGGGTCTTTGTATAACATAGGAAATTAATAGTGTAGCCGAAACCGGTGTGGCTCAGTGGATAGAGCGTCGGCCTGCGGACTGAGGGGTCCCAGGTTCGATTCCGGTCAAGGGCATGTGCCTGGGTTGCGGGCACGTCCCCAGCGGGGGGTGTGCAGGAGGCAGCTGATCGATGTTTCTAACTCTCTATCCCTCTCCCTTCCTCTCTGTAAAAAAATCAATAAAAATATATTTAAAAAAATAGTGTAATGTATAACTTAGCTCTGAGGATCTCATAATCATGCCTGTTAGTCACTGTCACTTGCTGTACTCCATTGTTATTTGCTGGACTCCCCAAATAAAAGCCATGAGAGCTTTGGGGGCTTGGCTACTTGCCTGAGCGAGCGGTAGCCCTCTGCTTCTCTAAACTCATCCTGCACGCCGAGATCACCTCAGCATCACCGTTCACAAATAACGTCAACAAGGACATTTTTCCATTGATTTTTTTTTTTAAATAAGAATGGAAGAGAGAGGGAAAGACAGAAACATTGATGTGAGAGAAACACATCGATTAGTTGCCTTCTGCATGCACCTGACCAGGACTCAGGCCGGGGAGGAGCCTGCAACCGAGGTACATGCCCTTGATCGGAATCGAACCTGGGACCCTTCAGTCCGCAGACCGACGCTCTATCCACTGAGCAACACCAGTCAGGGCTTCACAGCGTGTTTGTTACTTGCTCCCCAACCTCACCTGTCCTTGGGTTGAGCTGCCGCCGGTGACATGAACGGGTCTCTGTTCTCTGACCACCAGGCCAGCTGCGTGTTCCCGGGCCAGGGCGGAGGGTGTACAACACTCGCTCTCAGTGCCCTTGGTTAGGGGAGACACGGCCTGGATTCACCGACCCGGAGGGCTGGAAGTTGCTCAAACTGTCTGGCCTGGTTTAACTATCTTGTCTCCGTTTCCTCCTTCCACTGGCCCAGGGGTTTCCTAGCTTTTTACTCTCCTGCCCCAGGATTCTCTCCTGATGAAAGAAGCTAAATGTTATTACCCTGGCCGGTTTGGCTCAGTGGACAGAGCGCCGGCCTGCAGACTGAAGGGCTCCGGGTTCGATTCCAGTCAAGGGCATGTACCCTGGTTGCAGGCTCCTCCCCGGCCCTGGACCCTGGACGGGGCACGTGCAGGAGGCAACCAATTGATGTGTTTCTATCGCATGGTTATTTCTCTCTGTCTTTCCCTCTCTCTGCAAATCAATGGAAAAATATCCTCTGGTGAGGATTAAAAAGAAAGGAAGGGCCGAAACCGGTTTGGCTCAGTGGATAGAGCGTCGGCCTGCGGACTGAAGGGTCCCGGGTTCGATTCCGGTCGGGGGCATGTACCTGGGTTGCGGGCATATCCCCGGGTTTCGGGCATATCCCCAGTGGGGGATGTGCAGGAGGCAGCTGATCGATGTTTCACTCTCATCGATGTCTCTAACTATCTCTCTCCCTTCCTCTCTGTAAAAAATCAATAAAATATATTAAAAAAAAAAAAGAAAGGAAGGAAGGAGAAAGTCAACATCCTACATAATAGCCCTAACCGGTTTGGCTCAGTGGATAGAGCGTCGGCCTGCGGACTGAAAGGTCCCGGGTTCGATTCCGGTCAAGGGCATGTACCTTGGTTGTGGGCACATCCCCAGTGGGAGGTGTGCAGGAGGCAGCTGATCAATGTTTCTCTCTCATCAATGTTTCTAACTCTCTATCCCTCTACCTTCCTCTCTGTAAAAAATCAATAAAATATATTTTTAAAAAAAAAAACATCCTACATAATAAAAGCCTAATATGCTAAGTGTCCTCCCGTTCGACCCTTCAACCAGTCGCTATGATGCACACTGACCACCAGGGGGCAGACGCTCCAACCTGCAGGTTAGCTTGCTGCTGGGGTCCAGCCCATCAGGACTGGGCGAGGTTGGTCAGACACGCCCTGGAGCCCTCCCGGATCCCTCCTGGGCCCTGATCATGCATCAGTGGGGTCCCTCAGCCTAGTCTCCGCCCTCTCGCAATCCGGGACCCCAGGGGGATGTCGGAGAGCGGGTTTCAGCGGATCCTCGCGCACGGGGCCTCTGGTTATTTATAAAGCATAGTCGATCCTCATCGTAGTTGGAATCCATATCTGCAAATTCACCTGCCCCCTAAAATGTGTGTTCCCCCCAAATCAGTCCCTGTGAGGAACCCACCCGGACCTGTGGGACACCAAGCCTGGTCTGACTCCTCCCTGCTCATGGTCCCTGTGTCCAGGGACAAGGGTATCCAGCCAGTGGGGGGTTTGGGGGGAAGGCCCAGGGTCCCCCGGAGCCAGACCAGGCCCCACAGCTGCTGGTGGCCACCAAATCTGGGTCTGGCCACCCTGGGCTGCTCTGGCTGTGTCACCCGGGGGAAGGGGGGGAAGGTGGGGGCAGGTGCGCCAAACTCGCTGAACTCTCCTCTCTGAGCCTCTCCTCCCGCTGCAGCAAACGGGCTGACTGAGGCTTTGATCTTCGGCAGCCCATCATTAAGCAATTCATTTGCAATTTAATTATTTATTCTTAAGTGTTTCCTGAGGCCCAGAGAAGATGACTCAGGCTCAAACCCAGCCCCCGCCCCCAGCCCTCCCTGTGGGCTGCCATTCCTTCCAGGAGCATCCTCCCCCCCCCCCGCCCCCACCCCCCACCCCCCTGCATGCATTTCATTCACCTGCTCATCCATCATCTGTTCTTCCAATGAACATTCCGGAGCCTCCGGGTGCCTGGGCTGGAGACCCAGAGACGACCCACGTCCCCGCCCCGCCCCACAGCCCCACACAGAGCGAAAGGTTAATTATTATTTTGGGTAATAATTACAGCGGGCTGGGCTGCGGAGGCACTGGCTGGCTCGGGTAGGGTATGAGCTGCCAAAGGAACCCTCGCCCTCGGGCCTGGGAAGAGGGGTGAGAGCCGCCTTCCCTTAGTCCTTATTTACTCCGCAGCCCCCCTCCTCACCTCCCCTGGGAGCTGGCAAGGCCTGGGTCTCTGTTGTTGAGTTGTTGACGGGAGGATGGGGAGGGACGGGGAGAGACACACGAAATAAATAGTCCAGGCAGGAGATGGAGAGACAAGGGGCACCCGGGAAGCTTTGATGAGGCGCCTCGTCCAGGTTTATTGGGGTGGGAGTGGTCTGGGAAGGCTTCATGGAGGAGGTGGCATTTGCACTGTGAGGGATGTGCCCTGTTAGCTGGTGGAGAGAGGAGAGAGGGCATCCAGGGAGTCAGCCCTTCATTCCACTGCTCACCGGTGTTGATGGTGCACTGGATGCTGGGAGACCGTGTTGGTGTGTAAATACCGCACACATGGACAGGCGGGGTGATGTCAGGGAACAGCTGTGCCATGTGCGGGGCCCAGGGCAGAGTGAAAAAATGCACAGCCCCCATGTTCTTAAAAAAGTGTTGAGAATCTCAGGATGGCCCGGCCGTGGAGCTCAGCCGTTGAACGTGGACCCGTAAATCAAGAGGTCACCGGTTTGATTCCTGGTTACGGCACATGCCCAGGTTGCAGGCTCAATCCCTGGGAGGGATGTTTCTATTTCTCTATCCCTCTCCCTCCCTCTCTCTAAAAAAAAATCAATAAAAACATATTTTTTAAAAAAAGAATTTCAGGATGTCCCGGCCGGCGTGGCTCAGTGGTGTGACCTCCTATGAACCAGGAGGTCACAGTTCCATCCTTGGTCAGGGCACATGCCCAGGTTGCAGGCTCAATCCCCAGTGTGGGGCGTGCAGGAGGCAGCCGATCAAAGATTCTCATCATTGATGCTCCCATCTCTCTCTCCCTCTCCCTTTGAAGCATGGTGGCAACCAGGCTTGGGTGGGAATTGCTGTTTAATATTTTAACCCTGCTGATATGGCTTCTGTAATTATCTGCTTGCTAAAATAATAGAAAAGTTATCTTGATTTTCTGAACTTATATATGTTATCCCATTCGATTGAACACTCCATTGATTGTGGTTTGAATACTCCCATCGATTGTGATCTTACTGGTCTTTTGAAACACATTCCGCTGCACCTGGAGATCAGGACAGCACAATTACTCTAAATGGCCCAGCGGCTCCAGATAATATGTTTCCGTTGACTCAGTGGTCCCAGGACCCGATGGCTCCAGATAATGTGTTTCTGTTGACTCAGTGGTCCCCGAAGTATGGTAGCAATCATCTCAGGTAGAAACTGCAGTTTAACTTTAACCCTGCTGTTTGGCGTCTGTACTTATTTGCTTTGCTTAACAATAGAAAAGTTACTTTGATTTTCGGAACTTATGTATGCTATCCCAATCGATTGAATGCTCTGTGGTTGGTGGTTTGAATAGCCCATTGATTGTGATCTTACTGGTTATCGAAGCACATTCTTCTTTACCTGGGAACCAGGACAGCACAATTACCCTCAATGGCCTCCGTGGCTCCAGATAATGTGTTTCCGTTGATTCAGTGATCTGGAGACACAAAACTATAATTTAACTAAATTGCTCAGTTCCGCTTCTGTAACTGCTTTGTGCAAACCAGGTTCCTCATTCCAAACCCAAAGATGTCATTGATACCTTTGTAATCTTTGCCTATATAAGCCAGATGCTGCCACCATTTCGGGACTGGGAGATTTGGAGCCATAACTCCCTCTCGGTCGCTGGCTTATTAATTAAATGACTCATTAATCTGGTCTTGCGTCCTGAGTATTTACTCTCGGGGTACATTACAACAGTCCCAAGGCCCGATGGCTCCAGATAATGTGTTTCCGCTGACTCAGTGGTCCCAGGACCCGAAACTATAATTAATCTTTGTAAGACAACTAACTTGCTCAATCTAAGCTTCTGTAACAAACTGCTTTTTCGCAAACCAGGTTCCTCATTCCAAACCTTGAGAGGTAATCAATGCCTTTGTGATATTTGCCTCTATCGGTCTGATGTTTCGGCCAAGGGGGCAACTGCCCCCTCCTAGTCCCGGCTTTGAAATAAATATGGCTCCTTCTGAAGTATGGTAGCAATCATCTCAGGTAGAAACTATAGTTTAACTTTAACTCTGATGTTTGGCTTCCGTACTTATTTGCTTTAACAATAGGAAAGTCATTTTGATTTTCTGAATTACATAAATCATCTCAATCGATTGAATACCCTATTGATTGTAATGTGACTACCCCATTGGTTGTAGTCATACTGGTTATCGAAGCACATTCTTCTGCACCTGAGACCAGGACAGCACAATTATCCTAAATTGCCTTGATGGCTCTAGAATATGTTCCTGTCAACTCAGTGGTCTCAAGACCTGATGGCTCCAGATAATGTGTTTCCGTTGATTCAGTGATCCGGAGACCGAAAACTATAATTAACATGCTCAAGTCTGCTTCTATGAACTGCTTTGTGCAAACTGGGGTCATCATTCCAAACCCTGGGATGTAATCAATACCTTTGTGATCTTTGCCTATAAAAATCTGATGTTGCCGAAACCGGTTTGGCTCAGTGGATAGAGCGTCAGCCTGTGGACTGAAAGATCCCAGGTTCGATTCCGGTCAAGGGCATGTATCTGGGTTGCGGGCACATCCCCAGTAGGAGATGTGCAGGAGGCAGCTGATCGATGTTTCTAACTCTCTATCTCTCTCCCTTCCTCCCTGTAAAAAAATCAATAAAATATATTAAAAAAAAATCTGATGTTGGGGCTGGGGAGGGTGTGCTAGGGTGAGGGATTGCGGCATGGAAGAGTTACGGAATGTGGGAGGGGGAGGGACTGCGGCCTGGAAAAGGTTACCGATTGTATTAGGGTCAGGAACCGTGACAGGGAAAAATTGCTAGATTGTCTTAGAAAAACAATCTGTTATGATCTGCTCCAGCCAGGGGTGACTCCGTTGATCTCCCCTTTGCGCTTATGAACATTCTGTGAACTTCTAAGGAACAGCTAATGAAATGCTTTGTATATTTTTTTTTTAACACTTTTGCTATAAAGGATCATACTGCACCCTTGGTCTCTGCCACATGCTCCGAAGCTCCCAGAGGGGGAGATAGGCGCTGTGGCCAGCTGGCCAGCTGAATAAAGGCTCTTAAATTTAAATTCTGAGTCGGTGGTCTATCTCGCTGAGCCCACCCATAACAGAGGGCACTGCGAGATTTGGGAGAGCGAAATGCCCCCTCATAGTCCCGGATTTGCAATAAATGTGACTTTAATTTGACTTCTTGAGGCGTCCTTCTGTGATTCACGGGGTACGTTACACTTCATTCGACTTCTTGGGGCGGCCCTGTGTGATTCCCGGGGTACAACAGTCCGACCCGTCTCGCAGCTCTCTTCCCGCTCTGAAAACCAACTCTTCTTCACCCCATTTCTGAGATGGGGAAACTGAGGCAGTCGCCGTGTCCCACGGGGGCACGTCCGGACGCGTGGCAGGAGGTACGCTCCCCGATTTGCGGGGGGGAACTGAGGCTGTGGATCAGGTTCCCGCAGGCAGAGCCGAGCCAGGGCGCCAGGGTCACGTCCTGACCCACAAGGACCGGGACCTTGTGAGGTCCGCCCGGTGGGGGAGGGGTGAGAGGCCACCCGTTGTCAAGGAGACGCACGGAGCACGCCGGGATTGGCGCGGAGCTTCGGCCGGTTCCTCCTTCTTGGTCGGCCGGTTCCTCCGACCCAAGGGCCCCATTTCCCAAGTGCCCGGCTGCGTCCGGCCTCCTCTGTCTCCACGACGACGCCACCACGGCTCCGCCTCCTCCCTCCCTCGGCACTCCTCGGGTCACCCCCAGTCCGCACGTCTGCGCACGCTCGGCTTCGGCGCGCGAGCCAATGGGAGGCCCCGTCTGCCTTCGGGGAAATGTAGTCCGCAGCCTGGCGCGCTAGGCGACGCCATGTTTGCGTAGCCCTCGGTGCATCTTGGGAAGTGTATTTCTGGCGCTGGCGGAGCCATTCTGTGGGACGGACGTGCGCGGGTCACCAACGAGAGAGCCAATGGGAAGCCTCGCTGGCCGCGCGGCCCCCTGGGAAATGTAGTGCCGGCGAGGTCCGCGGGGCTGGGGGCGGTACGTCAGGCGGCACGGACCACTAGGTCCCCGGGAGTGGTAGGGGGGGAGGGCAGGACGGAAGAGTTTGGCGCAAAGCCTGCCGGGGCATGGAGTCCCGGTGAGCTTTGTGCGCATGTGCGCGGAGGTCAGGGGGCTTGGGGGGGCCGCGCCGGAGAGAGTGAGGTGAGTGAGGGGACTCTGAGGGCGGGATTGGGGGGAGGTGTTTGGAGCTTTGGCGTGCGGGGTGCTGGGGGCCGGTGGAAGGCGGGAGGGAGGGAGCGTTGTGAGGAGGGGATGAAGGGGGTCGCGGTGGGGGAGGGGGAGGGAGAGCGAGCGGGAGGGGAGGGTTGGTAAGTGGGGGGTGCGCAGGAAAGAGGTGGAAGCTGAGGGAGTGGAGTGGGGGAGCCTTGGAAGTGGGGCGAGGGGAGGGGAGGCGGGGGCCCGGCTGGGGGAGGGGTGGGGACGAGTCTGGGACGCTGGGACCCGTGGGAAAGGCTTGGGGGCGGGGCTTGGGGGCGGGCATGGTCCCCACCTGGACGGGGTGCAGGTGGGTCCTTCCGGGCGCCCTTTCCGCGCACTGTGAGCAGTTGTGCAGGTTCCGGGGGATTTCTGGGTCTCTCTCTCGAGGAGGAGTGTGCCCCCCCCCCCCACCCCCCTGTAGCTGGTTGCTCTCACCCGAGGCCACCCCGGCAGCCTCCAGCCACTGTCCTTTATTTCCTGACTTTTAAATATATATTTATTTTTATAGATTTCAGAGAGGAAGGGAGAGGGAGAGAGAGACATAGGAACATCGGTGATGAGAGAGGACCATGGATCGGCTGCCTCCTGCACGCCCCCCACTGGGGATGGAGCCCCGACCTCCTGGTTCCTAGGTCAGTGCGCACCCACTGAGCCACACCGGCCGGGCTGCTGCTTATTTTAATGCCTATTCCAATTTGTAGCTAGGTTTTTATTTTTTCTTTCTTTATTTTTTTAAATAGATATTTTATTGATTTTTTTTTTTCTACAGAGAGGAAGGGAGGAGAGGAATAGAGAAACATTGATGAGAGAGAAACATCGATCAGCTGCCTCCTGCACACTCCCTACTGGGGATGTGCCCGCAACCAAGGTACATGCCCTTGACCAGAATCGAACCCGGGACCCTTCAGTCCACAGGCCGACGCTCTATCCACTGAGCAAACCGGTCAGGGCGTAGCGAGGTTTTAAATGCATGTTCTAGTAGGTGCTTGTGAGACCCTGGCCTGGTGGCCTTGATTACACCAAGGTTGTGGGTTCCATCCCTGGTCAGGGCACATGCAAGAATCAACCAATGGCCCTGGCTGGTGTCCCTCAGTGGATAGAGCGTCGGCCTGTGGACTGAAAGGCCCTGGGTTCGATTCCTATCAAGGGCACATGTCCGGGTTGCAGGCTGGATCCCCAGTGTGGGGGCGTGCAGGAGGCGGCTGATCCATGATTCTCTCTCATCATCGATGTTTCTATCTCCCTCTCCCTTCCTCTCTGAAATCAATAAAAAAATATATATATAAAAAAAGAATCAACCAATGAATGCATCCATAAGCAGCACAACAAATTGATGTTGCTCTCCCTTTCTCCTCTTTCAAATTAGTAAATATGATTAAAAGATAATTTAAGCTGTAAGGAAACGAAGGCGCTGAGCACAGCACCTGGGTGAAGCAAGCCCCAACCCGTTAGTCACTGATGTTACTGAGACTTTGTGAGTTGTGGGGAGGGGGTGTGTAAGGACGGGGGGATGCCGCTATTAACGAAACAAGTGCATGCATTTAATTTTAAATTTTTATTATTTTTTTAAATAAATACTTTAAAATTTTTATTTTTTATATATATATACATTTAATATATTTTATTGATTTTTTACAGAGAGGAAGGGAGAGGGATAGAGAGTTAGAAACATCAATGAGAGAGAAACATGGATCAGCTGCCTCCTGCACACCCCCTACTGGGGAAGTGCCCCCAACCAAGATACATGCCCTTGACTGGAATCGAACCTGGGATCTTTCAGTCCGCAGGCCGACGCTCTATCCACTGAACCAAGCAGGTTAGGGCTAATTATATTTTTAATCAGAGAGGAAGGGAGAGAGAGAGAGAAACATCAATGATGAGAGAATCATTGATTGGCTGCCTCCTGCTCGCCTCCCACTGGGGATCTAACCCGCAACCTGAGCATGTGCCCTTGACCTGAATCGAACCCGGGACCTTTCAGTCCGTAGATGGATGCTCTATCCACTGAGCCAAACTGGCTGGGGCTAACATTTTTATTGATTGATTTTTAGAGAGAGGAAGGGAAAGAGAGAAATACTGATTTGTTGTTCCATTTACTTATGCATTCACTGGCTGATTTTATTGTTGCTGTTCCTCACTTGAGGACATTTTTCCATTGATTCTTAGGGAAGTAGAAGAGAGAGGGAGAGACAGAGAGACACATCGATGTGAGAGAAACACATCCATTGGCTGCCTCCTGCACGCGTCTGGCCGGGGAAGAGCTTTCAACCAAGGTACGTGCCCTTGACCGGGACCCTTTGGTCCATAGGCCGACGCTCTGTCCACTGAGCCCAACCAGCCAGGGCCATTGGTTGAGTCTCGTATGTGCCCTGACCGGGGATCGAACCCACAACCGTGGAGGATTGGGACAGAAGCTTGGATTTTTACTGCCACTGTTTAGTGTGTGTGATTTTAGACCCAGGATCGGAGGCGAGGGCTGTCGAAGGTGCCGGTGCCCCTTGTCCAAGGACAGCTCGCTGGTCGGGGGCGGGGCAGAGACTTGCGGGGAGCCCTGTGCTCTGAGTAAATATTTGTCCCCAGGGGACGTGTGGCAATGTGTGTAGACAGGTTTGGTTGTCAGAACTGGGGCGGTACTACTGGCACCTAGTGGAAGGAAGTTCAACATTTATTTTTTTTAAGTTTTTATTGAATTTATTTATTTTTAGGGTGAGGGCCTAGGGTTAGGGCTTGGGCTAGGGTTTATTGAATTTATTGGGGTGACATTAAATACAGTATGGTTTTTAAAAATATATATATTTCTTTATTGATTTCAGAGAGGAAGGGAGAGGGAGAGAAAGATAGAAACATCAATGATGAGAGAGAATCATTGATTGGCTGCCTCCTGCACCACGCCCCCTACTGGGGATCAGAAGTGCAACCTGGGCATGTGCCCTTGGCCAGAATCGAACCTGGGACCCTTCATTCCTCAGGCTGACACTCTATCCACTGAGCCAAACCAGATAGGGCTAACAGTATGTTTTTGTTTTGTTTTAATCCTCACCAGGGGATATATATATATTTTTAAATATATTTTATTGCTTTTTTACAGAGAGGAAGGGAGAGAGAGAGAGAGTTAGAAACATTGATGAGAGAGAAACATCCATCAGCTGCCTCCTGCACACCCCCTACTGGAGATGTGCCCACAACCAAGGTACATGCCCTTGACCGGACTCGAACCTGGGACCTTTCAGTCCGCAGGCTGACGCTCTATCCACTGAGCCAAACTGGTTTCGGCCACTCTCCTTTTAAGTGGGGACGCTGGGGTGTGTACCTGCACCCCTGCTGTCGCCCCCTCACGGCGGGAGGTGGGGGAGGGTCCTGGAAAAGCTGGGCTGTGCGCTCACCGTGCTGGATGTCCCTCCCCACAGGTGCTGTTGTCCCCCCCTCCGGGGCTCGCAGGCCCCCATGGAGATCCCGTCTCCCCAGCCCGTGAAGCAGGAGGGCCAGGCCATCGAGGGCCTGGTCCTGGACTCTCCGTGGCACCGCTTCCGCCACTTCCACCTGGGCGACGCCCCGGGCCCCCGGGAGGCGCTGGGCCTGCTGCGCGCCCTGTGCCGGGACTGGCTGCAGCCCGAGGTGCGCACCAAGGAGCAGATGCTGGAGCTGCTGGTGCTGGAGCAGTTCCTGAGCGCCTTCCCCGCCGACATCCAGGCCTGGGTGTGCAGCCGGCGGCCCCAGAGCGGCGAGGAGGCGCTGGCCCTGCTGGAGGAGCTCTGGGTGAGTGCGGCTGGTGGCTGGCGGGGAGGGGGGCCTGGGGGGACCCTGCTCGGCCCACCTCCCTCAGCTGCCACCTCCCTGTGCATGGACAGGCCCGCCCCACAGCCCCCCCCCCTCCAGGCGGCCTGTGGGAGTGACATTCGTATATAAGTGAGCAAACCAGTTTCCATAGCCTGGGGACCAAGGGTGTGACGGAGAGTGGGGGCGCTGTCGGTGGGAGCCTCAGGCCGGTGGTACCCTTTCTTTCTTCCTTCCTTCCTTCCTTCCTTCCTTCCTTCCTTCCTTCCTTCCTTCCTTCTTTCCTTCCTTTCTTTCTTTCTTTCTTTTCTTCCTCCCTCCCTCCCTCCCTCCCTCCCTCCCTCCCTCCCTCCCCCTCCCCCTCCCCCCTCCCTCCCCTCACTCCCTTCCTTCCCTTCCTTCCTTCCTTGTTTATTAATTTTTTTTATTCCTCACTTGAGGATATTTTCCCATTGATTTTTAAAGAGAGAGGAAAAGACAGGGAGAAATACCGATGCGAGAGAAAGACATCGATTGGTTGCCTCCTGTACGCGCCCTGACCAGGGCCTGGGCCGGGGAGGAGTGTGCAACCGAGGTACATGTCCTTGACTGGAATCTTACCAGGGACCCTTTGGTCCCCAGGCCGATGCTCTGTCCATTGAGCCAAACCGGCCAGGGCCCAGGGGTACGGTTTAAAGGGTGCAGTCCGCTGGGACACTCAGTGAGGATCCGAGGGTCACCCTTACTCTGACAGTCCCTCCTGCAGAAGGACTGAAGTCGTAAAGCCGCCATGCTCATGGTCAGTGATGGCGAACCTTTTGAGCTCGGCATGTCAGCATTTTGAAAAACCCTAACTTAACTCTGGTGCCGTGTCACATATAGAAATTTTTTGATATTTGCAACCATAGTAAAACAAAGACTTATATTTTTGATATTTATTTTATATATTTAAATGCCATCGAACAAAGAAAAATCAACCAAAAAAATGAGTACGCGTGTCACCTCTAACACGCGTGTCATAGGTTCGCCATCACTGCTCAGGGCCATTGTTGACCACATGGAAGGGTTAGCTCAGGGAGGCGGTGCCAGGGTCCAGGGGAGCCCCATGCACACAGCTCTCCGTGCCCTCTCCTGCGGACATCACCGAGTGTTGCCCATCAGGGAAGCTCCCGAGCTTGGAGTCCAGGGCTTTTGTTGGGGGTTGGGCACGTCGACCCGGGCGACCGCCTGCGCTGACCTCTGTCCCCACTCCTTCTGGAGGCTGAGCTGACAGGGCTTGGCTAACAGCCCCCCATGAACCCCACTGTTAGCACAGCCTGTCTGACCCCACGCCAACCTGTGGGGTCGGGCCTGGGTACGATTGTCCTCTCTCTTTCACAGAGGAAGCTACGAGGCTCAGAGAGGTCAGGCGACTTGCCCAAAGTCACACAGCCAATTAGGGGCGGGGGCGGAGTAGAACCCACGTCCCGTGGCTGTAGAGTCCCGCTTGCAATCCCTGAGCACCTGTGGCCACTCTGTCCATTGTCTTTGTGGGCGGTGCTCAGCCTCTGAGCAGTCCAGCGTCTGTGGCTGTCACCCCACACCAGAAAGCCCCAGGACACCTGTGGGGTCCTCCCAAAAGTGGAGGTGCTGAGGCTGGAGTGTGCCCAAGAATTGCTGGGAGCTCACGGGCCTCCGCTCTCAGACGTGCTGACCGGGGAGCTGGGGAGGTCTCCACACACCTGTCTGAGTGGGGACTTGGGGTGAGACCATGTGCCGCCAGCCCCCTCAGAACTGATGGGGGCGGGGGGGGAGGTAACTCACTGGGGGTCCCACCAGCAGGTCGGCCTCATGCAAAACCCCTGCCGGGCACCTGCACGCTCCTGTGCCAGATTCTCCTCAGGGCAAGGCAGATGGATGGACCTTCATCCGTCCATCCGTCCACTCACTTGGCGTCTGGTATAGGAGGTACCAGGAGCCAGGACCCGCCTCAGTGGCGGCGGGAATGTAAAATGGGGCAGCTGCGGTGGGAAGCAGTCTGGCGGTTCCCCCAAAAGGTGAGACGTGGGACTGCAGCGGGTCCTGGACTAACGCCGTTTCGTTCAACACGGATGAGATGCTACAGGACTGAACTCGTGTGTGTATCCATTAGTCTCTGGTAAAATTGGTTTTCTTACACGTTTCGCTTAAAGTCACGGAACCTAAGTGGGGATTCACTGCGCCGTGTGAGGCAGCACTCCTGGGGAAACACCCAGGAGAAATGAAAACATCTGCTCAAAACCTGTACACATCTGGATGAGTGATGTCAGGCCAGCGGCAATCGGAGTAGCTGAAAAGTGGAGACAGTCCACGTGCACTCCGGTTGGGGAGCGGATCAACCAGCTGAGGAATGGCTACAGGGTGGAATATTATTTTTTTTTAAATATATTTTATTGATTTTTTATAGAGAGGGAGAGGGATAGAGAGCCAGAAACATTGATGAGAGAGAAACATCCATCAGCTGCCTCCTGCACACCCCCCACTGGGGATGTGCCTGCAACCAAGGTACATGCCCTTGACCGGAATTGAACCTGGGACCCTTCAGTCTGCAGGCCGACGGTCTATCCACTGAGCCACACCGGTCAGGGCCATGGTGGAATATTACTTGGCCATGAAAAAGAACAGACTGATGTGCTGCGATATGGATGGACAGTGAAAACATCGTGTGAAAAAGTGACACCAGTCAGCGGGGTCCTGCAGGATCGCGTTTAGATGAAACGCCCTGAATCAGCAAGTCCATGAAGACAGGAAGTAGCTGGATGGGTTCGATACTTATTTTTGGAGGCGATGAAGATATCCTAAAATGGATTGCAGTGACAGTTGGAATCGTGGTTTTAAGTGGATGAATTCTGTGGCATGTGAATCGTAGCTCAATGAAGCTTATTTATAAAAGATCGGCATGGGGGGTACCAGACAGGCCAGTTCCTGCCCCCCTCGCCTCAACCCCTCCGTCCAGGCGTGCCTCGGGGACGTAGAGGAGAAAGGACAGCAACTCCACACAGACTCTTCCAAAACCTGAGGAGAGAGAGGAGGGGCCGTTTCCCACTCATTCTGTGGGGCCAGCATGACCCCAATACCAAAACCGAAGACGGTACAAGAAGAGGAGTCCATAGGCCACTATCCTCACGGCCAAAGAATTCTACTGAATGAGAGAAGCCAGACCCCAAAAGGGTGTGATCTAAAGTTCCTGGAAATGAAACCCGCTCCGTAGTGGCGGAAACCACACCAGTGGCTGCAGATTGGAGACGGGGAGATGGTGCCTGCACACAGGGATTTCGGGGGCCGGGGTGCGATCCCCACCTCGACTGCGCTGGTGTTTTCTTGAGCCGACGCCTACGTTGAAACTCACTGGATTATATGCCGTGAATGTACGCGTTTATTTTATGCCTGTTCGGCCACAATAAACCTGTCAGGATGCGTGCTCTGAGGAATTCCAAAACGGCGGCAGAGTACATGGAAGCTACATGGACATGCTCCCAGGACCAAACTGGAATTAGAGCCAAAATATAGACAAACCACCCCGATAAGCAACCGAAGACAAGCTGGACAGAACGCTGATAACGAGGACGGGAAGTGGAGACCGCCTAGAGCAGTGGTTCTCAACCTGTGGGTCGCGACCCCTTTGGGGGTCAAACGACCCTTTCACAGGGGTCGCCTAAGACTATCGGAAAACACATATATAATTACATGTTGTTTTTGTGATTCATCACTATGCTTTCATTATGTTCAATTTGTAACAATGAAAATACATCCTGCATATCAGACATTTACATTACGATTCATAACTAGCAAAATTACAGTGATGAAGTAGCCATGAAAATGATTTTATAGTTGGGAGTCAGCACAACATGAGGAACTGTATTAAAGAGTCGCGGCATTAGGAAGGTTGAGAACCACTGGCCTAGAGGCTGGTAGGACATGTACAGGCGCACAAGGGCTGACCAGGCTCCCACATACAGCAGACAACGTTCTGGGGGGATATCTCTGCTGTCGGGGGTCAGGGGTTGTTACTGCTGAGAACTCTGGGGTCAAAACCCCAGGCCGAGTTCCCCAACCCAGAGCACCAGAAGGGAGAATGGTGCCCGTGTAACATCTGGCTGTGAAAAGCAGCAGGGTTGCTGCCCGCCAGGGAGAGAGGGCTGGGAATGCAGGCACCCTCTTAAAGGGCCAACAAACATAGTTTTGTGTGCGGCCACTCGCCTTGGGCTCTGGCAGAGAAAGGGCAGAGCGGACTGGAGCTGTGTGAGCGGAAGCCGGGGTGGGGTCTCAGGTTAAACTGTGGAAGGCAGACACCCCATTTTGTCACAGAGTTTGCGAAGGGCAATAAGAAGAAGCTAAGGCAGCCTGGCTGGTGGGGCTCAGTGGTTGAGCCAGGAGGTCACAGTTCGATTCCTGGTCAGGGCACATGTCCCAGTTGCAGGCTCTGTCCCTAGTGGAGGGCATGCAGGAGGCAGCCCGATTAGTGGTTCTCTCTCATCGCTGATGTTTCTGTCTCTCCCTCTCCCTTCCATTAAAAAACAAAAAAAAGAGTAGCAGCTAGTGCACTATTCAAAGCAGGTGTATCGGTCAGCTGTTGCTGTGTAACAGGTGGCCCCAGATGTAGTGGTTTAAAAATAAACATGTAGCATCTCACGCAATCTCTGTGGGTTGGGATCTTGCAACGGGTGTGGCGCCATGTCTCAGGAGGCTGCAGCTAAGATGTCGGCTGAGGCTGTCATCCCCTGAAGGCTGGGGCTGGAGGGTGCGAGGGGGCGCCCTCATGGGCCTCATGTGGGGTGGCCAAGTGAGCACCCCCTCCCCCCACATGGCAGCCGGCTTGCCTCAGAGCTGGTGATGGGACTCAGTGAGTGGTGGAGGTGGAGCGGGGACTGGCGGGGGGCGAAAAATCAAGGCCATCACTCGGGCATCTCAACTCAGAACGTGGTGTCTCGTTTCAGGGACCAGCGATGCGGGCCCCTCGGGACGGGATGGAAGGCTCCGGGGTCGGCCTCCAAAAGGAAGATGGTGGCATGATGGCTCTAGGTGAGCAGCCGACCCTTCCCGCACCACAGCTTTCTCCCCAGCCCAGCGAGGGGGTCCCTCCCCCCGCCCCGCACTCATTTCTCAGTGGGCGTCCCTGGCCTCCTTGCCGTAGGCCCCAGACCCTTTGCTGGGCCCCACCCTGGAGGGCAAAGTGGGGGGGGGGGGAGTAGGCTAGACAAGAGTGCCCGCTGGTGACATGCCCAGGGGTGGTCTGGCCCTCGAGCTGAAATCCCACCACACCCCAGAGATGCGCGGCAGTGCCCACATTCTGTAGCTCCGACACATGTGCAGGCACGGGTAACTCACCGAGATCAGGTGCCAGCAAAGGTGGGGTGGCACCAGGCAGTCTGACCCGGGCCTTGGCGCCCACACCCTCAGCTGGTTGCATGGAGTCCCCACGTCATGTCTCATCGGTTCCAGCTGAGTCATGTTCTTCCCGACCTGGGCTCTGGCCAGTGGGGCGGCACCCCGTCCTGAGCCCAGGCCTGGTACATGGAGCTGGGACCTGAGCCGGCCCGATCCAGGCCACACACGTGACGGTGAGGAAGGGAAGTCGGGTGAACCTGTGGGAGAAGGGGCGATGGAGCAGAGACCTGGGACAGCCAGCACAGCAGAACGCTATCCCAGTGCCAGGAGAGGGCTGTGGTCCTAACAGCAGCTCGAGGGTCATCTCAAGGTCAAGTGTGGAGGCAGCAGGATGGAGGCCAGAGTAGGGAGGACCCCGGGAGAGTGGGGAGGGTCACAAGACAGGAACTTATTCATCCATCATCCCTCCATCCACCCACCTACCCATCTGTCTACCCTCCATCTACCTCCCATCCATAATCCATCCACCCACCTATCCATCCACCCACCTATCCATTCACCCACCTATCCATTCATCATCCCTTCATCCACCTACCTACCCTTCCATCATTCATCCATCCACCCACCTATTCATTCATCATCCCTCCATCCACCTACCTACCCTTCCATCATTCATCCATCCACCCACTCACCTACCCATCCATCGTCCGTCCATCCACCCACCTATCCAGCCACCCATCTGTCTACCCTCCCATCTACCTACCATCCATCCTCCATCCACCCACTTACCCACCAGTCATCTCCATTCACCGATCCATTCATCTACCATCCATCCATCCAGCCACTCGAATTTATTCATTTATCCACCCATTTTCTCCTCCATTCTTCCATCTACTTGCTGACCTGTCGTCCATCCATCGGTTTGCCCTTCCACGTCACTTCTGTGACCTGTACCACACCCGTCCCTCTCTACCCCCGCCCCCCACGCCCCGCCCCATACCCATTTGCACGTCTATGTAGTGGGCACTGACTCTGCAGCCGGTGCCGCTATGGGAGCCGCGGGGATCAATGAATGAGAACCGCCTTCCCCAGCGCTGCCCTTCCCGCCCCCGACATGGCCATTCCCCCCGCCCGCCCCGCCGGGCTGTGCCCACTGCCTGACTGCGCCTTTGCCCCGCAGGAGACGCGGTCCCGGGGGCTGAGGAGCCGGCCGCCGGGGACGCCCAGGCCACGCGCCCCTACAAGCAGGAGCCGGGCAGCCCCCCGCTGGCCCCGCCGGCCCTGCCCGCGCCCGACCTGCCCGCCCTCCTGGCCGCCGCCGCGGGCACCGTGTCCTGCCCCGAGTGCGGCAAGACGGCCCTGAAGCCGGCGCACCTGCTGCGCCACCGGCAGAGCCACTCGGCCGAGAAGCCGCACGCCTGCCCCGAGTGCGGCAAGGCCTTCCGGCGCAAGGAGCACCTGCGGCGCCACCGCGGCACGCACCCCGGCGGCCCCGCGTGTCCCGGGCCCGCGCTGCGCCCCCTGCCGGCCCGCGAGCGGCCGCACGCCTGCTGCGAGTGCGGCAAGACCTTCTACTGGCGCGAGCACCTGGTGCGCCACCGCAAGACGCACTCGGGCGCGCGCCCCTTCGCCTGCTGGCAGTGCGGCAAGGGCTTCGGGCGCCGCGAGCACCTGCTGCGCCACCAGCGCATCCACGGCCGCGCGGCGGCGGCGGGCGCAGCCGGGGCGCCGGGCCCCGAGGGCGGGGGGCCCTTCCCGCCGTGGCCGCTGGGGTAGCCGCCCGCCCTGCTGCCGCCCGCCGCCTCCTCCCGCCCCGCCTGGCTCCTCCCTGGTCTACGCCGCCCTGTACCCCAACGTCCTGGGGTCCTTCTCCGCTGTTTCTGCCCCGAACCCCGCTTTCCCTGGAGGTGGGGCCGGGGCCGGTGCGCGGGCAGAGCTGCCCACGGTTGGGGCTGGGGAGTTTCCGTTCCGAGTGGACTTGACCTTTTTCCTGAGTTCAAAGTAGCGTGAGCTTTTCTTCTGAATTTTGTCCCAGTTCGCAAAGGGCAGTGAGAAGTCCAGGCACCCAGATCTCCCTTCCGCGGGCGCCGTGGGCAGAGGGGCGGCTGAAGGCAGGGGAGGGCCTGGCAGCGGGCTCCGTGGCCTGCGACCCGGGAAGGCAGGAGGGGGACGGAGATGCCGGCTCTGAGAAGCGCCTGGAAACAATTCACCAGCATCTGCCCAGAAATAAAGTCACTGATGAGGTGTCAGCCCGGTCCCGGGTTCTTGGGGCGCCACCTTCGCGGGGGGTAGGGGGCGGGGGTTCCGGGAGGGGCTCTCGGGAACCCACCCAGTTCCGGGGTCAGCCGTTCCTGCCCTTGAGTCTGGAGAGGGGACCCGGTATGGAGGTGAAGGCTCCCCCATTTCCACCCGCGGGAGATAACATACCCGCTGGGGGCCCCAGGACCAGGTCACCCCACGTCCCTCTCAGAGGCAGGGAAAGGGCCGGCTCCGCACCAGGGCCGCCGGGGCGGTGGTTCCGGAGACCGGGCTGTGCCCCGGAGCCAGGCTGTGCCCCCAGAGGTCTGTGCGGGCCTGGCTGGGGGTGGGGTGGTCCTTCTGTCCCACCTCCATGGGGTCCGGCCAGGGGCTCTGTAGTTCCTCCCCTGCACCCCCTCCCGTGTATCGGCCCTTGGCCTGGAACAGGGGCAATGCCTGGCCCCGCCCACCTGCCCGGTGAGTGAGGGGAGCAGCCTGGGCCGCCCTCCTCGCTCGGTCCCCGAACCCATTCCAGCCCCAACGTCCAAACACCCCCCTCACCCTCCGGGTCCACCCGCTTCCGACGGCTCGGAACTCACGGCTGGCGATGCTCTCACGGGCGACCCCACGGCGTGAGGGAGGAGGGGCGGGCAGCGAGCTCCCGCCAAGCGGGACCCACCTGGTCTGCGACCGGGCCTCCACCGCCTGCAGACCCGGCCGGGCTGGTCCGGGGCGGGCAGGGCCGCCTCCTGCAGCCGCCGGTCACCGGCCACCGCGCAGGGAGACCGTCTCGCGGAGCCGCCTCGCGGAGAACTGGGCCGGACCTTGTTCTGCACCGACCCAGGGGCCCCTGGTGGCCGGCCCGGCGGCCCGGGAAGGGCCGCGAGCCGACAGGAAGCCCCTGTCCGGCTGCACTTGAGGTTGACGCCCCAGGGCAAGAGGAGGAAGACACACCAGCAGAGTCAGCCAAGCAGGAGAACCCCCTGGGAGCCGCACCCCGCACCTGGCAAACCCTTATTCCTGGGTGTGTCCACCAAGCCCGGGAGCATCATCTTCTGCAGCAAAAAGCTGCCGGTTCCATTCCCAGTCCTGGTACAAGCCTGGACCAATCCTCGGTCCAGGTGCCTACAGGGAGCAACCAATCTCTCTCTCTCTCTCTCTCTCTCTCTCTCTCTCTCAACACAATGCTCAGTGAAAATGTCAATGTCAGATAAAGGAATAATTCAGAACACACACATCTAAACAATAGTTTGGCTCTGGCTGGTGTGGCTCCGTGGATAGATCTTCGGCCTGCGGACTGAAGGGTCCCAGGTTCAATTCCATTCAAGGGCACATGTGCGGGTTTCAGGCTGCATCCCCAGTAGGGGGCGTGCAGGAGGCAGCTGATCCATGATTCTCTCATCATTGATGTGTCCGCCTCTCACTTCCCTCTGCCTTCCGCCCTGAAATCAATACAAATATATGTATTTTTTAGAAAATAAAAAGTGTGGTGTATCTGACCTCCACATGGCACTGGGTATTCTGTAGGGCATCTGGCCACTCTCCTGGGACCTCCCTATTTTACATAAAATAAAGGACAACAGAGGACAAACAAGGAATAAGGGTTGAACCATGAAATATTTATTGAAACAAACAGCAAGACTGACACAGAGTATGGGGCCAATAGGGAACATGAGTAATTACTCAAGGACCCCAATTCTAATTCATAGACCCCCATCTGACTAAGTGCTCATAGGCCATGTTTGCACCATAGGAGACCCGTTACTTTCCTTCTGGGTCAGAAGGGGCCTGGGGCGCCTCCTTGACATGTATCTTTTGGTGGCGTTTAAAGGTCCCCAGGTAGCGGAAGGCCAGGTGGCACTGGGGACACAGGTAGGGTTTCAGGCCCGAGTGGGTGCGCATGTGCACATTGAGGTTCCCGCGGTGTCTGAAACTTCTGTGGCAGACGTTGCACTGGTACCACTTCTCCTGGGTGTGGACCAGCGGGCGGACTTTCTGCCCCTGACGGTGGGTAAGCAAGGGGGGTTAAATGTGTCTGAAGCCAGGGGTGGGAAGCTCCGTCCCTCCTTCCCCCGTCCTGTCCATCTCCCTGACCTGAGACCCCAGCTTACCTAACAGCACAGTTTTGTGGCTCTGCCTAGACTTCCTTGGGGCCACGCCCATCACCTATACTCCCAAGTCTGTCCTTATGTGGACCCACCACACCTTAAGTCAAGCCCATACATTACACTCCTTCCTCTTCTTGTTGTTGCTTTAATCCTCACCCAGGATATTTTTTTCCATTGTTTTTTAGAGAGCCAGGAAGGGAGGTGGAAAGAGAGAGAGAGAGAGAGAGAGAGAGAGGCAGAAGGAGAGACAGAGAGAGACATCAATGTGAGAGACACATTGACTGGTTGACTCCTGCAATCACCCCAACTGGGCAGGGAATGGAACCTGCAACCCAAGTATGTGCCCTTGACTGGGAATCAAACCCATAGCCCTAAGGTCCTTGGTCTGATGCTCCAACCACTAACCAACACTGGCCAGGGTAACAGTGTTCAGTCTTCATTCTCTAAGCTGCCTCTCCTGGTATCTCAACTGCTCGCTGCCTCCAATTGTGGAGGCAAAGCGATTCTGGACCCCGTTCTCCCCACTCCTCACGACTGATAATGCCTAGAGGAAAATTAGATTTTTATCGGTCTGTGGACCACATTGGTTCAGAAATGCCCGTGGACTTAATACATCCCCTGGATGCATTCATGGGTCCCTTTCTATCCTGTGTCAAATGTCCCAAATGCTGTAGCAGCTACGGTCACCGAGTCCCCTTGTACCGGCTCCCAGATCAGGGCATCACACACTCACCTGTCCCCACACCACGTCACTGGTTCCTGGGTGGTTCCCCGGCTCTCCATTGACCTCCTGGCTGTTCTCAGGATGCACCCCCGTCTGATTGATGGGGGATCGGGACTTCATGGACAAGTCCAACACGTAGTTTGTGTCACTGTCTTCCTCATCGGCCATCCAACCATCGGAATTCTCCAGAAGATACTTCTGCCCTTGCAAGGTGATGACCTTCTGTGGGGAGAAAATTAAACAACATAAGACCCAGGATGTATCATACTCCTTGCAGGTGTCCCATTCAACACTCACACTTTCAGTGGAACAACACATGGATGTTTCCCTCTCTTGCCCTTCCTCATTCTCTATCTAAAAAAGAAATTGTTTTAATCAATCAATCAAATAGCAACCTCCCAAATGGTGGCAACCAAACATGTCTCCCAACATTGGCAGAGGCTCCCTGGAGAGAAAGGTGCCGTCCCTGTCCCTGGTCTGTGCCTTAGTTTCCCCAACCATGAGGCAGAACCGACAAGTCTACCCCCTGAGGTTCTTCTGAGGTCATTGGGAAAGTGAGCCTCAGGACAGAGATCCAATGTCCAAAGATGTCCATCTAAGGAATGCGAATGCAGCCTGGCCGCCATGGCTCAGTGGTTGGGTCTCATCCTATGAACCAGGAGGTCACGAACTGTTTCCAGGCCAGGGCACACCACTGGGTTGTGGGCTCAATTCTTACTGCAGGGGCATGCAGGAGGGGCCAACTAATGATTCTCTCTCATCATTGATGTTTCTCTCCCCCTCCCTCTCTGAAATCAACACAAATATATTTAAAAAATAAAACACAGAAAATTAAAGAATGCCGCTGTGTACATTTACCAGCCTCCCTTCCCCCTGCCCATCATGAGGGGCCCACTCACCCATTTCCTGGGTTTCTCCTTATTTCTCAGCAAGACCTTCAGTTCCTGGCACCTTTGCACGCGCCTCTCCTTCACCAAGACCTGCAGCTCCAGGGGCATGCAGATCATGAACTTCTCCAGCAGAAGCTTATCCAAGATCTGCTTCTTGGTGAGCACATCGGGCCTGAGCCAGCGATGGAGGAGCGCGGACATTGTGCGCACGCTCTGGAGGGGGTCAGCGTCCTTGGAATGATGGAAGACTCTGAAGAGCACGTGCCCCCTCTCAGAATCCTGGAACTGTTCTTCAGTGAGGTTTCCCAGGGGCGGTCTGGACGATGACAGCTCCCAGCCCAGGCTGCCCTGGGGGTGCCCATGACCATTGGAAAATGCCAGGTCTGTAGCCATATTCACTGGAAACGTCACCTCCTGATGTATTAGGACAGAAGGAACTGACTTGGTAACAGGTCCACAGTTCTGGGGGGAAGAGAGGAGAGAATGAGTTGTGTTTAAACTGCTGATCCACCCAATACTAAACAGCTGGGACCTGAGGCTGTGCCCCCACCCCAGCACTGGGCCAGGAGGCCTGAGGCCGTGACCCCTGCCTGGTGGGGCATGACCGGGGACCTCAAGATGCTCTCCCCGCCCCAGTGCTGGGCCTGGGGACCTCAAAATCTCTGGGACACAGAGAAAGCAGCCCTGACAGGGGAGTTCATAGCTCTACAGGCATACCTCAAAAAAAACAAGAAAAATGAGCAATAAACTATTTAACTCTACAACCTAAAGAACTAGAAAGAGAACAACAAGAAAAGCCCAGAGCAAGTAGAAAGAAGTAAATAATAAAGACTAGAGCAGAAATAAATAACATGGAGACTAATACAACAATACAAAAAAAAAAATCAATGAAACCAAGAGCTGTACCTTTGAAAGGATAAACAAAATTGATAAACCATTAGCCAGACTCATCAAGAAACAAAGGAAGAGGACCTAAATAAATAAAATGAACAACTAAAGTGGAGAAGTAACCACTTACACCACAGAAATACAAAGAATTGTAAGACAATACTATAAACAACTACTGGTATATGTCAACAAGCTGGACAATGTGGATGAAATAGACAAATTCCTAGAACAATATAATCTTCCGAAACTAAATCAGGAAGAATCAAAAAACCTGAATAGGCCAATAACAACTGATCAGATAGAAGCAGTAATGAAAAAACTTCCACCAAACAAAAGCCCAGGTCCACATGGCTTCATAGGGGAGGTTTACCAAACATTCAAAGAAGAATTAACATCATCCTCCTCAAACTATTTCATTAAATCCAAGAGGAAGGAACACTCCCAAATTCTTTTAATGAGGCCAGCATTACCCTAATTCCAAAACCAGATAAAGACACTACACAGAAAGAGAACTACAGGCCAATATCCCTGATGAACATAGATGCTAAAATCATCAAACAAAATATTAGCAAGTCACATCCAGCAATACATTAAAAAGGTTAGACACCATGACCAAGTGGGATTTATTCCAAGGATGAAAGGCTGGTACAATAGGCATAAATCAATAAATGTGATATATCACATAAATTGAAAAACAAAAATCACATGATCATATCAAAAAACGCAAAAAAACCACTTGACGAAATCCAACACGCATTTTTCATAAAAACTCTCAGCAAAGTGGGAATAGAGGGAGCATATCTCAACATGATAAAGACCATATATGACAAACCTACAGCCAACATCATATTCAATGGGCAGAAACTAAAACCATTTCCCACAAGAACAGGAACAAGACAGGGATGCCCACTTTCACCACTCCTATTCAACATAGTCCTGGAAGTGCTAGCCATAGTGATCAGACAAGAAGAAGAAATAAAAGGCATCCAAATTGGAAAAGAAGTAAAACTGTTACTGTTTGCAGATGACATGATATTGCACATAGAAAACCCCAAAGACTCCATAAAAGAACTATTAGACTTAATAAATGAATTTGGCAATGTAGCAGGATACAAAATTAACACCCAGAAATCTATGGCTCTTTTATATACCAATTAGTGGCCCAGTGCACAAAATTCGTGCACATTAAAAGGGGATTAATTAGAGGAAATATTTTAATATGCTCTTTGCCCTTTCTCTATAATAGAAGTGTCAGATAGGAAAGAAAATTAGGAAAATGTATATGAAAATCTTCCTCCTGTCAGAATCTCGGGTGCACCACGGGACCAACAGTCAAGTATCTACCCACCCACGTGAGCCTCGAAAACACACGAGACCCGGCCCCGGCCATCCCCATCCACATTGGGCTAGATCCAGATCCAGCTGGTCCCACTCTTGTCAAGCCCTGCCAAGCGTGGGACACAGCCTCAGGTCCCATGGCCTGGCGCCAGGGAAGGGGTTGTGCCTTGTGGTCCCCATAGAGCCCCACTGGGCAGGGGGCGCAGCCTCAGGTCACTCGTCAAGCCCCGCTGTGGTCTCCACTTCCCCTTGTACCGGCTCCCACCTGTCCCCCAGATCAGGGCATCACACACTCACCTGTCCCCACACCACGTCACTGATTCCTGGCTGGTTCCCTGACTCTCCGTTGACCTCCTGGCTGTTCTCAGGATGTACCCCCGTCTGACTTATGGGGGATCGGGACATCAGGGACAAGTCCAACACATGGTCTGTGTCACCGACTTTCTGGCCATCAGAATTCTCCTCAAGATACTTCTGCCCTTGGAAGATGACGACCTTCTGTGGGGAGAAAATTAACCAAGATAAGACCCGGGATGTATGATATTCCTTGAAGGTGTCCCACTCAACACTCACACTTTCAGTGGAACAACACATGGATGTTTCCCTCTCTCGCCCTTCCTCATTCTCTCTACAAAAAATGAATTGTTTTAATCAATCAATCAATCAAATAACAACCTCCCAAATGGTGGCAACCAAACATGTCTCCCAACATTGGCAGAGGCTCCCTGGTGAGAAAGGTGCCATCCCTGCACCTGGTCTGTGCCTCGGTTTCCCCACCTTTTTGGCGGAACCGAGAAGTCTACCCCCTGAGGTTATTCTGAGGTCATTGGGAAAGTGAGCCTCAGGATGGAGATCAAATGTTCTAAGATGTCCATCTCAGGAATGCTAATGCGGCCTGCCCGCCATGGCTCAGTGGTTGACTATCTACCTATGAACCAGGAGGTCATGATTTGATTCCAGGCCAGGGCACACCACTGGGTTTTGGACTTGAGTTTTACTGCAGAGGCGTGCTGGAGGGGCCAATCAATGATTCTCTCTCATCATTGATGTTTCTCCCTCTCTCTTTTTTTAAAATTCTTTATATTAGTTAAGGTATTACAAATGTGTCCCTCGCTCTCTGAAATCAACAAAAATATATTTAAAAAATACAACACAGAAAATTAAAGAATGCCGCTGTGTACATTTACTGGCCTCCCTTCCCCTTGTCCATCATGAGGGTCCCACTCACCCATTTCCTGGGTTTCTCCTTATTTCTCAGCAAGACCTTCAGTTCCTCGCAGCTCTGCACGCGCCTCTCCTTCACCAAGGCCTGCAGCTCCAGGGGCATGCAGATCATGAACTTCTCCAGCAGAAGCTTATCCAAGATCTGTTTCTTGGTGAGCACATCGGGCCTGAGCCAGCGATGGAGGAGCGCGGACATTGTGTGCACGCTCTGGAGGGGGTCCGCGTCCTCTGGGTGTTGGAAGACCCTGAAGAGCACGTGCCCCCTCTCTGAGTCCCAGTGCTGTCCTTCAATGAGGTTTCCCTGGGGCGGTCTGGCTGGTGGCAGCTCCCAGCCCAGGCTGCCCTGGGGATGCCCATGACCATTGGAAAATGCCTGGTCTGTAGCCATATTCCCTGGGAACGTCTCCAATGGGACTGGAGCAAACCGTGCCTGAAGTCAGCTCCTGATGGAGAGCGACAGTAGGGCTCGGACTTGGTAACTGGCCACAGTTCTGGGGGTAAGAGAGGAGAGAATGAGATGGGTTTCACCTGCTGACCCACCCAATACTAAACACCCCTCACTGGTCCCATATTGAATACCCTGGAAGTTAACCCATAGAATTCTTCTTTTAAACAATATTTCATTTTATTGATTTTAGATAGAGACGAATGAAGAGGAGAGCGAGAGAGAGAAACATCAATTAGTTGAACCTGCTGGCCCCCCAGTGAGGATTGAGGCCTGAAAACTGGGCATGTGCCTGACCAGGAAACAATTCAGTGGCCTTTTGGTTCATGGTTTGACACTCAACAGCGAGCCCCACTGGCCAGGCTCCAAAATCTTTTTTGTTGTTGTTTCTATTTATTTATTTATATTTTATTGATTTTTTACAGAGAGGAAGGGAGAGGGATAGAGAGTTAGAAACATCGATGAGAGAGAAACATCGATCAGCTGCCTTCTGCACACCCTGTACTGGGGATTTGACTGCAATCAAGGTACATGCCCTTGATCGGAATCGAACCTGGGACCCTTCAGTCCGCAGGCCGATGCTCTATCCACTGATCCAAACCGGTCAGGGCAAAATATATTTTAATGATAACATCAGCGTTTAGCTTCTCCTCAAGACAAGATACAGGGGCCGCCCAGGTAGCTCAGTTGGTTAGTGCATCGTCCCCCTTGGCCAGTTTGCAGTCTCCATGCCCAGTCAGGGCACAGGCAAGAGTCAACCAATGAATGCAATGCTAAGTGCAATAACAGATCTCTCTCTTTCTCTTTTTCTCTCTCTCTCTCTCTCTCAAATCATCAATTTAAAAAAAAGACAAGATACAGCAATTCCATTGGTAAATTTAAATCATTGTTTGGTCATGATTCTATAGAAAAATACAGAAAAGAAATATTTACAACCTGGAATCCATGGCATTTAATTCGTTGTAAATATCAAGCTATGATTGCCCCCCAACATTTTCTACTTTGTTCCAGAGGAGGGACGGCACAAAAGAACCCTAAGAGGATTAACTCCTACAGATATTGTCTTATTGTGGCAAAATGCACAACCTAAAATTCACCACTTGAACTCCGTTTTTGTAATCCTCATTCAAACATAAGAAGAGAGAGTGAAAAAGAGAGAGATTTGTCTGTCCAGGTATCTATATCCATTGGTTGATTCTTCGAGGTCATGGTATCTCCCCTGCCAGGTAAGTATAGTGGTTGATTCTTGTATGTGCCCTGACCCAGTGCTCTAACCAAGTGGGATATGTAGCCAGGGCCTAACTCTTTTTTTTTAAAAATATATTTTATTGATTTTTCATAGAGAGGAGGGGAGAGGGATAGAGAGTTAGAAACATCGATGAGAGAGAAGCATTGATCAGCTGCCTCCTGCACACCTGCTACTGGGGATGTGCCTGCAACCAAGGTACATGCCCTTGACCGGAATCGAACCTGGGACCCTTCAGTCCCCAGGCCGACACTCTATCCAGTGAGCCAAACCAGCTAGGGCCCTAACTCTTTTTTAAAGGGTTCAGATTCAGGCCACTAAGTGCCTTGGACATGCTGTGGGACCCTCCCCACTCTCTAGGTCCAGAACCTCATTTTTGTCACCACAAAAGGAAACCCTATCCCACCACTTTCTCTCTCCATCCACCTCCTGCCCTCTGCCCTCATTCAATGATCTGTTTGGATAAATAGATTAAGGGATCTCATACACATAATCTCATTCCAGAAAATGCTGTTTGAAATATTCAGGAAGCAAGATTTTTAATGAGAAGTGTTCGCCCTAGTTCAGCGGTTCTCAACCTGTGGGTCGCGACCCCTTTGGCGGTCGAGCGTCCCTTTCACAGGGGTCGCCCAAGACCCTCCTGCATATCAGATATTTACATGACGATTCATCACAGTAGCAACATGACAGTGATGAAGTAGCAACGAAAATAATTTTATGGTTGGGTCACAACATGAGGAACTGTATTTCAAGGGCCAGGAGGTTGAGAACCATCGCCCTAGCTGTTTTGGCTCAGTGGATAGAGCGTTGGCCCAGGGACCCAAGGATCCGTGTCAAGGGCACATTCCTCAGTTGCAGGCTCTATCCCCAGCCTGGGATGGAGTGCGGGCAGGAGGGAACCAATCGATGTGTCTCTCTCACATGGATGTTTCTCTCTCCGTCTCGGCCTCTCCCTTCCACTCTCTCTAAAAATCAGTGGAAAAGTATCCTGGGTGAGGAGTAACCAACAATAAGGAGAAATGTTCCCAGGCCCTAAGGGACCTTCCAAAGGCCAGAGCCACATCCCAGGATTCTCCAGGGCTCAGATCCCTCTCAAATTCTGCAACTATGAGCACAGGGCCGCCCAGTGTTCCTTCCACCACAGGGAGGGGCCCACCTGGAGGTCAGGACAAGGTCGTTGGAGAGTCAGGAGGGTGAGACCCAAGGCCAGGTGTGTGTGTGTGTGTGTGTGTGTGTGTGTGTGTGTGTGTCTAGAGTTTCCTGTATCTGGAAGGTGGGAGCACATGTGTAACAGCATGAAGCCATGACCCTGGGGGTTGAGGGGTTTCCTGTCACTGGAAGTCTGGGAGGAGGCAGGGATTGGCCTGGTCATTTCTAAAACGTGTGGGTTCCTTTCACGTTAAGAAATCCACGAAAAAACAAACAGAAAATCAACACCAGCAACAAAGACAGCCACGGAGTCACAGAGAAACATGAAACCAGGGCCAGGATATGGAAGCTGCAGACCAGCCATGAATAAGACGCTGGGACCCAGGGAGGTGGTGCCTGTCCGCAGGGGAACATTACTCAGCCAGGAAAAGGAATGGAATCCCACCGTTTGCCGAGGCTGGAAGGAGCCCGGAAGGCGTTATGCTGAGTGAAAGAGGCCCGTCAGGCAGACAAGTTACCCCAAGATTCCCCATCGATGTGGAATCTACAGAACAAAGTGAATGACAAACACACTCCTAGGCACGGGGAACGGACTGATGGTCGTCACAACCGGGCCTGGGGGTGGGGGGAGGGGAGGCACTGTAAGGCCCCCTAAGATGCACCCCATCGCACCCCCAAATTAAAAATGAATCCGGTCAAAATGCCAACAGTGGCCTAGACTGAAAAGCGCTCATTTAAAACAGAAACCACGCCCCGTGAGTAAAGGGGGGTCGGAGGGACCCCTGGTTTCCACACGATCTCAGAAATGATGCACAGCGCACACCCCCGGGTTGCTCTGAGATCAACCTCCGTGCATCCATCCATCTGTCCGTCCGTCCGTCCGTCCGTCCACCCATCCATTCACCCCGCCTCACTCCCTTCCAAACCCCCGGGCCTCGGCCGCCCCCACCCCGCCCCCCACTCACCGCCTCCGCAGCGCCCGCACCCGCAGCTCCCGCAGCCCGGACTGGTGACCTCTGTGCCAGGCGCTGGCACCCGCCTGTTTGAGTACCCGCTCCGGCATCACTTCCTGTTCCCGCCCCGCCCTGTGATTGGGTAGAGACCAGGGTTGATCCATTTTTCATAATCCGCCGGGACATGGTTTCCGGGAGAGAAACGCCTGCGGCCACTTGGGGCGTGTTGGCTGGTGAGCCGCTTCGCACGGGTCTGAAGGGTTTGAAGGACCCAGACGCCTAGGCCCGGCCCGGGCGGGTGTGGCTCAGGGATACCAGCGCGGGCCTGGGGGCCGAGGGGTCACGGAGGGTCGCGGGTTCGGTTCCCTGTTTGGGCGCATGCCCAGGTTTTGGGTTCAAACTCCATAGATTCAGTGGTTCACTCTCTCTTTTTCGCTCCCTAGAATCAAATGAAAAAGAATAAATAGCCCTGACTGTGTTGCTCAGTGGGTAGAGCGTCGGCCCGTCGGCCTGTGGACTGAAGTGCCCCAGGTTCGATTCTGGTCAAGGGGCATGAATCTTTTTTTAAAAAATGTATTTTTAAAATATATTTTATTGATTTTTTTTACAGAGAGGCAGGGAGAGGGATAGAGAGTTAGAAACATCGATGAGAGAGAAACATCCCTATTGGGGATGTGCCCACAACCCAGCTACATGCCCTTGACCGGAATCGAACCTGGGACCTTTCAGTCCGCAGGCCGACACTCTATCCACTGAGCCACACCGGTCTTGGCTAAAAAATGTATTTTTATTTATTTCAGAGAGGAAGGGAGAGGGAGAGTGAGATAGAAACATCAATGATGAGAGAATCATTGATCGGCTGCCTCCTGCACGCCCCCTACTGGGGATCCAGCCAGAAACCAGGCATATGCCCTGACCCGGAATCGAGCCGGTGACCTCTTGGTTTCTGGGTCGATACTCAACCGCTGAGCCACACCCGGCTGGCCAAGGGCATGTATCTTGGTTGCAGGAATATCCCCAATAAGAAGTGTGCAGAAGGCAGCTGATGGATGTTTCTCTCTCGCGATGTTTCTAACTTCTATCCCTCTCCCTCTCCCTTCCTCTCTGTAAAAAATCAATAATATATATATTTTTAAAAAGAATCAATAAAAATTTTAAAAGCCCAGCCAGTGTGGCTCAGTGGTTGCACATCGACCTATGAACCAGGAGGTCGTGGTTCAATTCCTGATCAGGGCACACGCCCAGGTTGCAGGTTCAATCCCCAGTGTGGGGTGTGCAGGAGGCGGCGGATCCATGATTCTCACTCATCATTGATGCTTCTATCTCGCTCTCCCTCGCCTTTCTTCTCTGAAATAAATAAAAATCTATTAAAAATAGTTAAGATGGTAAATTTCATGTGACTTGTATTTTATCTCAAATAAACTATGTTTTTTAACTTTCTTTTTATTGTTGACACCATTATAGGTGTCCTCATTTCCCCCCTCCTAACCCCCTCCCTTTGCCCATCTTCACCCAGTTCCCACCCACCCTTCACTCTGGCCATCACCAGGGGCTATGATCATGGAGCTATGCATATGAATTATTTGGCTAATCCCTTTGCCTTCTTCCAGACAGTCCTCCCCTCCCTACCCCCACAGCAGTTAGCCTATTCTATTATTTATTTATTTATTTGTATTTATTTATTTTTTTTAAAGAATGTAAGCTTTTTAAAAATATATATTTTATTGATTTTTTTACAGAGAGGAAAGGAGAGGGATAGAGAGTTAGAAACATCAATGAGACAGAAACATCGATCAGCTGCTTCCTGCACACTCCCCACTGGGGATGTGCCTGCAATCAAGGTACATGCTCTTGAGTGGAATCGAACCCGAGACCCTTGAGTTCACAGGCTGACACTCTATCCACTGAGCCAAACCAATCAGGGTACCTATTCTATTTTTAAAAACTAGTTTGATCCATCCGGCGTGGCTCAGTGGTTGAGCATTGACCTATGAACCAGGAGGTCACAGCTCAATTCCTGTTGAGGGCACATGCCCAGATTGCAGGCTTGATCCCCAGTGTGGGTCGTGCAGGAGGCAGCTGATTGATGATTCTCTCTCATCATTGATGTTTCTCTTTCCCTCTCCCTTCCTCTCTGAAATCAATTTAAAATCTCTCTCTCTCTCTCTCTCTCTCTATATATATATATATATAGAGAGAGAGAGAGAGAGATAGTTTAGAGGCCCAATGCACAAATTCCTGCACAGATGGAGTCAGGCCAGCCCTCCCCATTGGTCCGACCGCGGGGAGGGTATCCAGGAGGAGGGGCCATAGGTGGTTGGCTGTCCGGCCCCACCCCTGGTTGAACCCCTGGTTGAACTCTCAGTCAAGGGGACAATTTGCATATTAGCCTTTTATTCTATAGGATATATTTTTTAAAGACTAGTTACGGGAGTTTGATTAAGGAGGGACCATGGCCAGGGATGTGGCCCCTACCCTCCTCCTTCCTCAGATGTGTCCCTCACCTGACTTCTCTGAGCACAGGAGGCCTGTCTTCCAGCTGCCAGGCATCATCAGGGAGGTGATGCCTGGGAGGGCGGTTGGCACCTGGAAAGAGGGTCTCCCCTCCTTTCGAAGGCCGCCCCACCTCTCCTGCTCATCACAGCCCAGTGTGGTCACACAGTGATGAGGAAAAGCCATGCCACATCTGGGTCACGGCTAATTCGAGGCTCAGGTCCCCCCTCCAACTCCCTTCCCTTCAATAAATAAATAGACACAGAACCTAGCGAGAGAACATGGACAGGACCTGGACAGAACCTGGCTACAGAACTTGGCTGGAGAACTTAGACAGAACCTGTCCGAAGAACCTGGCTGGAGAACCTGGACAAGCTGGAGAACCTAGCGAGAGAATACAGCGAGAGAACATGGCAGAAGAACCTGGACAGAACCTGGCGACAGAACCTGGCTGGAGAACCTAGTGAGAGAACATGGCAGGAGAACCTGGACAGAACCTGGCAACAGAACCTGTCCGAAGAACCTGGCTGGAGAACCTGGAGAACCTAGCGAGAGAATACAGCGAGAGAACATGGCAGAAGAACCTGGACAGAACCTGGCAACAGAACCTGGCTGAAGAACCTAGAGACAGAACATGGCAGGAGAACCTGGATAGAACCTGGCTGGAGATCCTGACCAGAACTTGGCTAGAGATCCTGGCTAGGCTGTTGATCAACGGAACGCTGTCTCCGTGTCCTTCCTTCTTTGCCGACTCCGTCCACACCTTTGGGGACCCCTGGACCTGCTGGGGTTGGACCCCAGCATACTCTGTCTGTCAGGCATTATTCCATATGTTTTACATGTATAAATTGTTTAATTCTCACATCAGTTTTATGAAATTAGGTACTATTATTGTCAGCTTGTTATTACATATGAGGAAATTGAGGTACCAAGAAAATAATTCGTCTGAAGTTACACAACGCATAACTAGTGGCACTCAAAATTAAACCTAACCTGTCTCAAGTATTTCCATGTTTAATCATTTATGCGAATAAAGTAGAGATAAATAGAAGCTAGCCTTTATTTTCTGAAAGAAAAAATAAATAAATAAATAAATAAAATATTCTGTAAAAAGAATAAATAAAAAACACAAGAGCCCCGCCAACGTGGCTCAGAAATATGCTCTTCCCCCTTCCCCTGGCCGAGCACAAACAATGACCAGACCCGTGGAGAGAGGTGACCTGAGGAGTAGAAGGAGACTTTGCGTCTCTGTCATTATACACAGGAGAGCCGCTGGCTGGCAGGGGATGCCCTCTCGGGACTGGTGGGTGGAGAAAGCACTTTTAGTTAGTTAGTTAGTTAGTCAGTTAGGTGGGCAGTTTCTCTGTGTGTCTCCAGGCTGCGGGGTATGTTGCCCTGCTCCTGGCCCCAGGGGCAGGCAGGGGACAGGTCCAGACTCACCCTTCCTGTGCCCTCCTTCCCTGCACAGGGAGGCATTCTGTGCCTCCATGTACCGGGCCCCTGTCCACAACCGGATGAGCCCACGACATCACTATTCCAGCCGTGAGAGTAAAAGAGAAATTGCATGTCTTCAGATAAGGACCCAGACATGGGCAGGCTGGGTCCTTCTGTGTCTCTTTGACAGCCTTTGGGTTCAAGTCTCCTACGTCCAATATAAAAGCCTGGCTACCCCAGCTTTTTGTTGGCATTTACATGAAATCGCCTTTCCGACCCTTTACTTTCCGTCTACGTGTTTTCCAAGCGGAAGGGAGTTCCTTGCAGACAGCACACGTGAGGGTCTTGTTTTCTGACCCATTCAACCACCCTGTATCTTTTTATGTATGTACTAGAGGCCCTGTGCACAAATTCGTGCATGAGTGGGGTCCTTGGCCTGGCCTGTGGGATCAGGACAAAACCAGCTCTCCAACATCCCCTGAATCCTAGATTGCGAGAGGGCGGATTATGGTGATGGCCAGAGGTTAGGGTGGGTGGGAACTGGGGGCAGATGGGCAAAGGGAGGAGATGAGGACACCTGTAATAGTGTCAACAATAAAAATAAAGTTAACATTGTTTAGTTGAGATAAAATACAAGTCACAAGAAATTTATCATCTTCATTATTTTTAATAGATTTTTATTGATTTTAGAGAGGAAGGGAGAGGGAGAGAGAGATAGAAGCATCAATGGTGAGAGAGAATCACAGATCGGCTACCTTCTGCACCCCCCATACTGGGGATTGAACCTGCAACCCGGGCATGTGGCCTTGACCAGGAATGGAACGGTGACCTCCTGGTTCACAGGACGATGCTCAACCACTGAGCCACGCTGGCTGGGCTTATTGATTTATTTTAAATATATTTTATTGATTTTTTACAGAGAGGAAGGGAGAGGGATAGAGAGTTAGAAATATCCATGAGAGAGAAACATCGATCAGTTGCCTCCTGCACACTCCCTACTGGGGATGTGCCCACAACCAAGGTACATGCCCTTGACCTGAATCGAACCTGGGACCATTGAGTCCGCAGGCTGACGCTCTATCCACTGAGCCAAACCGGTTAGGGCGGCTTTTTTATTTAAAAAAAAAATTATTTTCTTTTTTAATTACTTTTAGGGAGAGAGAGAGAGAGAGAGAGAGAGAGAGTTGCGGGGGGGGGGGAGGGGGGAGAAACATTGAACCTATTGAGCTTGAACTCCAAACCAGGGCATGTGCCCAAACGGGGAACCGAACCTGCGACCCTCCGTGACCCCTCGGCACCCAGGCCCGCGCTGGTATCCCTGAGCCACACCCGCCAGGGCAGGGTCTGCGTGTCTGGGTCCTTCAAACGCTTCAGACACGTGCTAAGCAGCTCATCCGCCAACACGCCCCATGCGGCCCCAGGCGTTTCTCTCCCGGAAACCATGTCCCGGCGGATTATGAAAAATGGATCAACCCTGGTTTCTAACCAATCACAGGGCGGGAAGGGAACAGGAAGTGATGCCCGGAGCGGGTATATAAACAGGCGGGTGCCAGCGCCTGGCACAGAGTTCCCCAGACCGCCCTGCAGGAGCTGTGGGTGTGGGCGCTGCAGAGGCTGTGAGTGGGGCTAGGGCATCCGAGGCCTGGGGGTTTGGAAGGGAGTGAGGCCCAATGCATGGATGGACGGATGGATGCATGGAGGTTGGTCTCAGAGCGACCTGGGTGTGTGGGCCGTGCATCATTTCTGAGATCGTGTGGAAAACAGGGGTCCCCCTGGCACCCCTTCAGGCATAGGGCTGAAGGGGTGCCAGGGTTTGTATTTTAAATGAGGGCTTTTCAGTCTAGGCCACTGTTGCCATTTTGACCAGATTCATTATTATTTTGGGGGGTGCAGTGGGGGTGCTTCTTAGGGAACCTTGAAGTGCCTTCCCGTCCCTTCCCACTCAGACCAGGTTGTGACGACCATCAGTCTGTTCCCCGTGCCTAGGAGTGTGTTGGTCATTCACTTTGTTCTGTAGATTCCACATCGAAGGGGAATCTTGGGGTAACTTGTTTGTCTGACGGGCCTCTTTCACTCAGCATAACGCCTTCCAGGCTCCTTCCAGCCTCGGCAAACGGTGGGATTCCATTCCTTTTCGTGGCCGAGTAATGTTCCCCTGCGGACAGGCACCACCTCCGCTGGATCCCAGCGTCTTATTCATGTTTGGTCTGTTGCTTCCATATCCTGGCCCTGGTTTCATGTTTCTCTGTGACTCCGTGGCTGTCTTTGTTGTTGGTGTTGATTTTCCATTTCTTTTCCCATGGATTTCTTAACATGAAAGGAACTCACACGTTCTAGAAATGACCAAGCCAATCCCTGCCTCCTCCCAGACTTCCAGTGACAGAAAACCCTCAACCCCCAGGGTCATGGCTTCATGCTGTTACACATGTGCTCCCACCTTCCAGACACAGGAAACTCTAGGGAACCCCCTACACACACACACACACACACACACACACACACACACACACACCTGGCCTTGGGTGTCATCCTCCTGACTCCCCAGCGACCTTGCCCTGACCTTCAGGTGGGCCCCTCCCTGTGGTGGGAGGACCCTGGGCGGCCCTGTGCTCACAGCTGCTGCACTTGAGAGGGATCTGGGCTCCGGAGAATCCTGGGACGTGGCTCCGGCCTTTGGTGGTCCCTTAGGGCCTGGGAACATTTCTCCTTGTTGTTGGTTACTCCTCACCCAGGATGCTTTTCCATTGGTTTTTAGAGAGAGTGGGAGGGAGAGGCCGAGACGGAGAGAGAAACATGGATGTGGGAGAGACACATTGATTGGTTCCCTCCTGCCTGCACCCCATTCCAAGCCGGGAATTGAGCCTGCAACTGAGGAATGTGCCCTTGACATGGATCCTTGATTCCATGAGCCAACGCTCTGAGCCGAACCAGCTAGGGTGAACCTTTTCTCATTAAAAACCTTGCTTCCTGAGCTACCCGACCAGATCCCTGTATCTTGTCTTGAGGAGAAGCTAAAGGCTGATTTTATTATTGAAATAGATTGTGGGGCTCAGCTGTTGAGTGTTGACCCATTAACCAAAGGTCACTGGATTGTTCCCTGGTCAGGCACAGGCCCAGCTTTCAGGCTCGATGCCCATTGGGGGTCCTGCAGGTGTCAACTGATTGATATTTCTCTCTCTCCTCTTCATTCGTCTCTCTCTAAAATCAATAAAATGAAATGATTTTTTAAAGGAAGAATACTATAGGTTAACTTCCAGGGTATTCAATATGGGATCATTGAGGGGTGTTTAGTATTGGGTGCATCAGCAGGTGAAACCCATCTCTTTCTCTCCTCTGTTCCCCCCAGAACTGTGAACCTGCTACTGAGTCCATACCTTCAGTCGCTCTCCATCAGGAGCTGGCTTCAGGCTGGGTTTGCTGCGGTCCCATTGGAGACGTTCCCAGGGAATATGGCTACAGACCAGGCATTTTACGATGGTCATGGGCACCCCCAGGGCAGCCTGGGCTGGGACCTGTCACCGGCCGGACTGCCCCAGGGAAACCTCACTGAAGGACAGCACTGGGACTCAGAGAGGGCGCACGTGCTCTTCAGGGCCTTCCAACACCCAGAGGACGGGGACCCCCTCCAGAGCGTGCATACAATGTCTGCGCTCCTCCATCGCTGGCTCAGGCCCGATGTGCTCACCAAGAAGCAGATCTTGGATAAGCTTCTGCTGGAGAAGTTCATGACCTGCATGCCCCTGGAGCTGCAGGCCTTGGTGAAGGAGAGGTGCGTGCAGAGCTGCGAGGAACTGAAGGTCTTGCTGAGAAATAAGAAGAAACTCAGGAAATGGGTGAGTGGAACCCTCATGATGGGCAGGGAGCCTGTAAATGTACACAGCGGCATTCTTTAATTTTCTGTGTTTTATTTTTTAAATATATTTGTGTTGATTTCAGAGAGGGAGGGAGGGAGAGAGAGAGAGAGAGAGAGAGAGAGAGAGAGAGAAACATCAATGATGAGAGAGAATCATTGGTTGGCCCCTCCTGCATGCCCCTGCATTCAGGATAAGCCCACAACCTAGTGGTGTGCCCTGGCCTGGAATCAAATCATGACCTTCTGGTCCAAAGGTTGATGCTCAACCACTGAGCCATGGCGGGCAGGCCGCATTAGTATTCCTTAGATGGACATCTTCAGACATTTGATCTCCCGTCCTGGGGCTCACTTTCCCAATGACCTCAGAATAACCTCAGGGAGTAGACGTGTTGGTTCTGCCTTACGGGTGGGGAAACCGAGGCACAGACCAAGTGCAGGGCCGGCGCCTTTCTCTCCAGGGAGCCTCTGCCAATGTTGGGAGACATGTTTGGTTGCCACCATTTGGGAGGTTGCTATTTGATTGATTGATTCAAACAATTCCTTTTTTAGAGAGAGAATGAGGAAGGGAGAGAGAGGGAAACATCCATGTGTTGTTCCACTGAAAGTGTGAGTGTTGAGTAGGACACATGCAAGGAGTAGGATACATCCCGGGTCTTATCTTGTTTAATTTTCTCCCCACAGAAGGTTGTCATCTTCCAAGGGCAGAAGTATCTTGAGGAGAATGTTGATGTCCAGATGCCGGACGAGGAAGTTGGTGACACAGACCATGTGTTGGAATTGTCCATGAAGTACCAATCCCCCATTAGTAAGATGGGGGTACATCCTGGGAAGAGCCAGGATGTCAACAGAGAGCCAGGGAACCAGCCAGGAATCAGTGACGTGGTGTGGGGACAGGTGAGTGTGTGATTCCCTGATCTGTGGGGACAGGTGGGAGCTGGTACTAGTGGATGTGGTGATCATAGCTGCTACAGCTGTGGGCTTGATTCCCAGACAAGGGCACATACTTGGGCTGCAGGTTCCATTCCCTGCCCAGTTGGAGTGATTGTAGAAGTCAACCAATCAATATGTGTCTCCCATTGATGTCTCTGTCTCTCCTTCTGCCTCTCTCTGTCTTTCTCTCTCTCTTTCTCTCTCACTCTCTCTTTCTCTTGCTCTACTCTCTCTCCACCTCCCTTCCTTGCTCTCTAAAAATCAATGGGAAAAATTTCCGGGGGTGAGGATTAACAACAACAAGAACAAGAAGAGGAAGGAGTATAATGTATGGGCTTGACGTAAAGGTGTGGTGGGTCCACATAAGGACAGACTTGGGAGTTGGGGGTGATGGGCGGGGCCCCAAGGAAGTCTAGGCAGAGCCACAAAACTGTGCTGTTAGGTAAGCTGGGGTCTCAGGTCAGGGAGATGGACAGGACCGGGGAAGGAGGGACGGAGCTTCCCACACCTGGCTTCAAACACGTTTAACCCCCCTTGCTTACCCACCGTCAGGGGCATAAAGTCTTCCTTCCGGAGGCGATTCCCACGAAAAGTGATCTGGAGGCTGTGAGGCCCATGGAGAATTTGGTGCAGTTGGAAAACAGGGAAGAGGCAGCAGTACTCACATCTCCAGAGCCTCCGTTTCCCAGCAGTCCTGGTGAGTATGGAAACTGGGCTTGTAGAGTAATGATTATTGTGTCATAAATCAGCGAGCTAGATACCAGACGCCTTAATGAGCCCATTGGTTAGGAGTCTTTATTACATGCAGGCTCAGAGCAGAATATCTCTGTCAAATTCGGAGAAAACAAAGGAAAGCGTATTCCTCTTTTATATCCTTCTAGGTCTTTGTGTAAGTTATTTTTGCAGACAGCTTGTAATCTTGAGTACATATCGTATCTAACAAACACCTCGTATGGAAATATTATCAGTATCAGCTTCTCAGCCCCTTAGGTTCCATCGCTAGTTTGCCAGGTCAGACAGTTAAGTTTATCTTTTCTATTTTTTAAGCTAAAAAACAAAGTTAATTTACAGAATAACAGACCTTATGAAAATGGCAGAGTTGACTTACAGAACAAGGGACTCTCTGAAAATAGCAGAGCATTTCAAACAGCAGTTTCACAAAATAGAGATTACCATGCTTCATTATTGATGCCCCCTTTGGTGGGTCCCCACCTGGGCATCCAGCGTGGTCATCTATTGGGGACGGTTGTCTCTCAATGCCAAGCCTTCTCCATCACAGACTCTCGGGTGCCCTAAGGTCTAAATTCTCTGGTTTGTTTGTTGATGGGAATGTTTTACAACCTACATTGGCTTTGGTTCAAAGGCGTTTGGTAGTGTTAAAAGTGCTCTTTTAATAAAATATATACACTTATACTTATTTTTAGAGAGAGTGGAGGGGAGATGGAGAGAGATAGAAACATGGATGATAGGGAAAATCATCGATTGGCTGCCTTCTGCCTGGCATCCACCAGGGGTCGAGCCCCACAACCCGGGCATGTGCCCTGACAGGGAGTGGAGGTGGCGACCTCTTGGTTCCTGGGTGGAAGCTCAGTCCATGAGCTGAGCTGAAAGTGCTCTTTGATTAATGTTGTGTGTTGAATGCTTTCTTTCAGGAGATTTGATGAAGACAGAGGGGAAGCAGAACCCTCCGGTAGGAATTGGCCTGGAGCGTGTGGATGCCGGTGACGTACCTCCCACCCACGTTCTGGAGACATAGGCTTTGAGTCAGCGTCCAAAGAGAAGAGGTTCTGGGAATTCAGAAGGCGCCCCCAAGAGAAAAAGGGGCAACAGTCCCATCCCCCAAAAGGACCCTCAAGAAGGAGCCGTGTCGTTGGACAGAGGAGAAGTCACTAGACAGCGCGGGTGCAATTCAGTAGGTGCGTCAAGCACCGTGGAGTCCACTGGTCACCCTGTTTGCAAAGAACCCGGGAGAAAGGTACCCTCCGAGTGTGAAGACTGCAGCAAGAGGTTCAGCTACAGATCACAGTTAGACCTTCACCAGGGGGACACACACAGGAGAGAGACCCTTCCAGTGCCTTGACTGTCCCCAGAGGTTCATTCAGGCCTCGGACCTCCGCGTCCACCAGCGGATCCACACGGGGGAGAAGCCGTTCTGCTGTACAGTCTGCGAGAAGAGGTTCACCCACAAGTCCACGCTGCGTGGCCACCAGCAGGTCCACACCCAGGACAAGCCATACGAGTGCGACGTCTGCCACAAATGTTTCCTCCACCTCAGGAACCTCAACGTGCACATGCGCACCCACTCGGGCCTGAGACCCTACCCGTGTCCCCATTGCCACCTGGCCTTCCGCCACCTGGGGACGTTTAAACGCCACCAAAGGACACATGTCAAGGAGGTGCCACAGGTCCCTTCTGACCAAAGAGGACATTAACAGGTCTCTCTCCTGTGTGTGTCCCTCTGGTGAAGGTGTAACAGATTGGTAACTGAAACTTTTGAGGCAAAAATGGTCGATGAGCACTTAGGCAGACGGGGGTCTATGAATTAGAATTGGGGTCTTTGAGTAATTATTCATGTTTCCTATTGGCCCCATACTCTGTCAGTCTTGCTGTTTGTTTCAATAAATATTTCATGGTTCAATGATTATCTCTTGTTTGTCCTCTGTTGTCTTTTATTTTTACATAAAATAGGGAGGTCCCAGGAGAGTGGCCAGATTCCCTACAGAATACCAAGTGCAATGTAGATGTCAAGATACATCACATTTTTTATTTTCTAAAAAAATATATATATTTGTATTGACTTCAAAGGGGAGGGCAGAGGGAAGAGAGAGATGGACACATCAATGATGAGAGAATCATGGATTTGGCTGCCTCCTGCAGGCCCCCTTACTGGGGATGGAGCCCGAAACCTGTGTATGTGCTCTTGAATGGAATTGAACTTGGGACCCTTCAGTCTGCAGGCCAACACTCTATCTACTGAGCCAAACCAGCCAAGGCCACAGCATTTTTTAGATGTGTGTCTTCTAAATTATTCCTTTATCTGACATTTGCATTTCACTGAGTATCGTGGTTGGAGAGGGGGGGGGAGGGAGAGAGAGAGAGAGAGAGAGAGAGAGAGAGAGAGAGAGAGAGGAGAGATTGGTTGCTCCCTGTAGGCACCTGTTCCAAGGATTGAATCTATCTTTTGCTGCACAAGATGATGTTCAACTAACAGAGACTCTCACATACCCGGGCTTGGTGGCAGCACCCAGAGATAAGGGTTTGCCTGGTGTGGGGTGTGGCTCCCCAGGGGATTCTCCTGTATGACTGACTCTGCTGGTCAGAACTCTCTGGTTGCCCAGTGTGATAACTGTGCTGGCTGCTCTGTGGCGACTTCAGGTCTGCAAAGTCTCTGCAATGAGTGAGTCCACTTCAGTGTCTGGGACACCCCCCTGGATGTCCAGCCCACAGGAGATGGACCCTGCTGTGTGTCCCGGATGTCTGCTCATCACCACCCTGATACCCACACCCGGACGTTGTCCTGTGGGGAGATTTAGGACTCAGAAGGAGGGTGAGTGGGTCCCTTGTGTCAAACAATTCAGTCACTCCTGCCTCTTCAGCTATGGCCCCCGACCGCAAGCATCCACACAGCTGGGCCACTTGTTGGCAATGAAACCTATTGAAGCAGCCCTGTTGGGTTTCTCAGTGGTTAGACCCTCAAACCAAAGCGTCCCTGGTTTTGGTCCCAGTCAAGGGCACGTACCTTGGTTGCAGGTACAATCCCTGCCTCGGTTGGGGCACATGGGGGAGGCAACCAATCCATGTGATTCTCTTATGTCGATGATTCTCTCCCTCCCTCTCTCTCCTTTCCTCTCTGAAATCAATAAAAATATATTTACAAAAAATCAATGGAAAATATATCCTGTGGTGAGGATTTGAAAAAAATTAAAAATAAAACCTACAGAAGCAGCAACTCAGGGCATGGGTCCAGCACGTAGGTGCCCTGAGCCCCCCAGGTGGTGTAATACTGTGATTCTTCAACCACAGACAGTCCCCCTGGTTCTCACACCCGGATCACCTGGGGCTTCATTTGGTTTATTTTGAAATGATTACAGCGTCACAGGAAGTTGCAACACTAGCCCAGGGAGGTCTCGTGTATTAAAAAAATAAATTAATGCCTGCAAGCCGCTCGAGGTGGGTGTATTTAAGCATCAGGAAGGGGACAGGATGGGGGGCCTACTCCCCTGTTTCCTCCGTTCCGGCTCTTTTCAGAGTCCACGGTGACTCTGGTCTTGACATGATCAGCATCTCTCAATGCAACTCTCTCTGGAACTCTGTTGTTTCTCTTGTTAATCCTCACCCAAGGTTATTTTTCCCATTGGTTTTTGAGAGAGAGATAGGAATGGAGGTAAGGAGAGAGAGAGAGAGAGAGAGAGAGAGAGAGAGAGAGAGAGAGAGAAGATGGGGAAAGGAAGGGAGAGTGAGAACCATTAATTTGTTCCACTTATACATTCATTGATTCTTTTTTTAGTATATTTTTTTTTATTGATTTCAGAGAGAGAGGGAGAGATAGAAAAACATCAGTGATGAGAGAGAATCATTGACTGGCCCCTCCTGCACGGCTCTACATTGAGGATCAAGTGCACAACCCAGTGGTGTGCCCTGGCCTGGAATCAAATCTTGACCTCCAGGTTCATAGGTTAATGCTCAACCACTGAAAGTGTGAGAGTTGAGTAGGACACATGCAAGGAGTAGGATACATCCCGGGTCTTATCTTGTTTGATTTTCTCCCCACAGAAGGTCGTCACCTTGCGAGGGCAGAAGTACCTTCAGGAGAATTCCGACGAGGAAGTTGGTGACACAGACTAGGTGTTAGACTTGTGTGTGATGTCCCGATCCCCCATAAGGAAGTCGGGGGTACATCCTGAGAACAGCCAGGAGGTCAATGGAGGGCTGGGGAACAGCCAGGAACCAGTGACGTGGTGTGGGACAGGTGAGTGTGTGATGCCCTGATTTGTGGGGACAGGTGGGAGCCGGTACAAGGGGAAGTGGTGACCGCAGTGGGGCTTGACAGGGAATCTCAGGCCGCGTACTCTGCCCAGTGGGGTTTGATGGGGGACCTCAAAGCACACCTTTGCCAGCACCCGATCTCAGTGAGTTACCCACACCTGCACGCATGTGAGCAGCTACAGAATGTGGGCACTGCCACACATCTCTGGGGTGTGGTGGGATTTCAGCTCTCGGGCCAGAACCACCCCTGGGCATGTCACCGGCGGGTGCTCTTGTCTAGCCTACCGCCCCTCCCCCACTTTGCCCTCCAGCGTGGGGCCCAGCACAGGGTCTGGGGCCTCTAGCAAGGAGGCCAGGGATGCCCACTGAGAACTGAGTGAGGGGCAGGAGGGGGATCCCCGTACTGGGCTGGGAGAAAGCTGTGGTGCGGGAAGGGTCGGCTGCTCACCTAGAGCCGTCATGCCACCGTCTTCCTTTTGGAGGCCAATCCCGGAGCCTTCCATCAGTCCCAAGGGGCCCGCATCGCTGGTCCCTGAAAGGAGACACCATGTTCTGAGTTGAGACGCCGGAGCGATGGCCATGATTTTTCGCCCCCTCTGTCCCCGCTCCACCTCCACCACTCACTGAGTCCCATCACCAGCTCTGATCCAAGCCGGCTCTGATCCAACCCACAGAGACTGCATGAGATGCTACATGTTTATTTATTTTTTATTTTTTATTTTTGTTTGTTTTTAATTAAATCTTTATTGTTCAGATTATTACATTTGTTCCTCTTTTTCCCCCCATAACTCCCCTCCTCCCAGTTCCTGCCCCACCCCTGCCATCACTCCCTACCCACTGTCCTCATCCATAGGTGCACGATTTTTGTCCAGTCTCTTCCCGCATCTCCCACACCCCTTTCCCCCCCAAGAATAGTCAGTCCATTCCCTTTCTATGTCCCTGATTCTATTATAGTCACCAGTTCATTCTGTTCATCAGATTATTTATTCACTTGATTCTTAGATTCACTTGTTGATAGGTGCATATTTGTTGTTCATAATTTGTATCTTTACCTTTTTCTTCCTCTTCCTCTTCTTAAAGGATACCTTTCAGCATTTCATATAATACTGGTTTAGTGGTGATGAACTCCTTTAGCTTTTCCTTATCTGTGAAGCTCTTTATCTGGCCTTCACTTCTGAATGATAGCTTTGCTGGATAAAGTAATCTTGGTTGTAGGTTCTTGGTATTCATCACTTTGAATATTTCTTGCCATTCCCTTCTGGCCTGCAAAGTTTCTGTTGAGAAATCAGCTGACAGTCGTATGGATATTCCCTTGTAGGTAACCGAGTTTCTTTCTCTTGCTGCTTTTAAGATTCTCTCTTTGTCTTTTGCTCTTGGCATTTTAATGATGATGTGTCTTGGTGTGGTCCTCTTTGGATTCCTTTTGTTTGGGGTTCTCCGTGCTTCTTGGACCTGTAAGTCCATTTCTTTCACCAGGTGGGGGAAGTTTACTGTCATTATTTCTTCAAATAGGTTTTCAATATCATGCTCTCTCTCATCTTCTGGCACCCCTATAATTCTGATGTTGGTACGCTTGAAGCTGTCCGAGAGGCTCCTTACACTATCCTCGCATTTTTGGATTCTTTTTTCATTCCGCCCCTCTGGTTGGGTGTTTTTTGCTTCCTCGCATTTCAAATCATTGACTTGATTCTTGCGCTCTTCTGGTCTGCTGTCGGGAGTCTGTATAATATTCTTTATTTCAGTCAGTGTATGCTTAATTTCTAGTTGGTTCCCCATCATAGCATCAAGGGTCTCATTAGATTTCTCTAGGATCTCATTAAGTTTATCGGTGGCTTCTAAACAGTTCTTGAGAGACCTTAAAAGTGTGGTTCTGAACTCTATATCTTCCATTGACAATTTTGTCCTGTTTCTTTGTCTCCGCATTTTGTTATGCTTTCTTGGTGCACCCCCTAGTGGTCTTTGTGCGCAGTCTTTTAGTTAAGCCTTGATTGTTGTAGCTAATACTAGGGGGGATTTGACCTCCAGGCCAAGTGGCTGTGAGAATCAGCTGTGTCTGCAGTGAGAGAACTACTGTCCTCTAGGGAGGTGCTAATCTAGCCTTTGCCTGAGGCTATCCGGCAAAAGCCTCTGTGCCGGGCTAGGGCGGGGCGGGTCGCACGGGATCAACAGGGCGGGCTGGAGAGAGAGAGCAGTTATGGCGGCTCTCAGTCCTGTCCCCAGGGGCTCTGCCTCTCTGAGTCCCAGCAACCGCTGCAAACCTCGGAGAGAAAGCTGCACTCGCTCTGACCGAAGCCAGACAGTCCCTCTTCTCCCGTTTGAGTCTGTGCCCCTAAAGACTCGCCCGGATCTGGAGCTCAGAGCCTGCGACTCCCTCCCGATTGAAAACAACAACCGCGCCCTCCGCTGCCGCCCGCTCCGCGCGCTCCGCACCTCAGAGTTTGACTTCAGCACCGCGCCTCCTGAGTGTCCGTATGCGTTACTCTTTCCTCCTAGTTGTAGGAATTCCACTCAGCCAGCTTTCCTGTGGTTCTGGGTGATGTCTGTTCTGTCTTTTAGTTTCACTTTTGAAGTGGTTGTTCCAGGCAGCAAACTCCGGCGTTAACCTATGCCGCCATCTTGGTTCTCCTACATGTTTATTTTTAAAACACTGCGTTTGGGGCGACCTGTTATGCAGCAACAGCTGACCGATACACCTGCTTTGAATAGTGCAAGCTATCTATTACTGCTGCTTTTTTCTTTTGTTTTTTAGTGGAAGAGAGAGGGAGAGACAGAAACATCAGTGATGAGAGAGAACCACTGATCGGGCTGCCTCCTGCACAGACCCTGACCAGAACCCAGGCCGGGGAGAAGCCTGCAACCAAGGTATGTGCCCTTGACCGGAATTGAACCCGGGGCCTTTCAGTCCACAGGCTCATGCTCTCTCCACTGAGCCAAACTGGCGAGGGTGCAATATTTTTTCTGATATACCTCCTCAGGCAAGGGAGTCAAACGAAAAAATAAACAAATGGGGCTACATCCAACTAAAAGGTTTTTGCACAGCAGAAGAAACCATCAACAAAATGAAAAGAGCCCAGACAGCTGTGGCTGAGCGTTGACCTATGAACCGGGAGGTTCCCAGTCAGGGCATATGCCCAGGTTGGGGTTCAATCCCCAGGAGAGGACATGCAGGAGGCAGCCAATCAATGCTTCTCTCTCATCATTGATATTTTTCTCTCTCTACTTCTCCCTTCCTCTCTGAAATCAATAAAAATCTATTTTTAAGAAAAAAATAAATTATTTTCTTTTTTAATTACTTCTAGGGACAGAAAGAGGGGGGATGGGGTGGGCGGGGGGAGAAACACTGAGCCTATTGAGCTTGAACCTTAAACTAGGGCATGTGCCCAAACAGGGAACCGAACCCACGACCCTCCGTGACCCCTCGGCACCCAGGCCCGCGCTGGTATCCCTGAGCCACATCCGCCCGGGCCGGGTCTGCGTGTCTGGGTCCTTCAAACGCTTCAGACACGTGCTAAGCAGCTCATCGGCCAACACGCCCCATGCGGCCCCAGGCGTTTCTCTCCCGGAAACCATGTGTGAGCGGATTATGAAAAATGGATCAACCCTGGTCTCTAACCAATCACAGGGCGGGAAGGGAACAGGAAGTGATGCCCTGAGCGGGTATATAAACAGGCGGGTGCCAGCGCCTGGTACAGAGGTTGCCAGTCCCGGCTGCAGGAGCTGCCGGTGTGGGGGCCGCGGAGGCGGTGAGTGGGGCGAGGGCGGCCGAGACCCGGGGTTTGTAAGGAAGTGAGGACTGATGGATGGATGGATGGATGGATGATGGATGCATGGATGGATGGATGGATGGATGGATGGATGGATGGATGGATGGATGAATGAATAGGTGGGTGGGTGAATGGATGGTTGGACGGAGAGATGGATGCATGGAGGTTGGTCTCTAAAGACCCGGGTGTGTGCGCTGTGCGTCATTTCTGAGATCATGTGGAAACCAGGGGTCCCCCTGCCTCCGCTTCACGCGCAGGGCGAGTTTTCTGTTTTAAACCAGCGCTTTTTAGTCTAGGCCACTGTTCGCATTTTGACCGGATTCTATTTTATTTTGGGGGGTGCGGTGTGGGTGCATCTTAGGGGGCCTTGCAGTGCCTCCCTCCCCCACCCTCAGACCCGGTTGTGACGACCATCAGTCCGTTCCCCGTGCCTAGGAGTGTGTTTGTCATTCACTTTGTTCTGTAAACTCCACATCGAAGGGGAATCTTGGGGTAACTTGTCTGAGAGAGAGAGAGAGAGAGAGAGAGAGAGGGGGGGGAGGGAGAGGGAGATGATGGATGAGGGTAAAAACTTCACCTCTGAAATTACAGACTTAGAGAAGGAAGGCAGCATGCCTCTGGAGGACCTGGGGGCCTTCTGCGGCTCTGAGCCCGTGCTGCCCGCCCCGGGGGAGCCCCGCCCCACAGCTCCCCAAGGGAACTTACCCACTGAGCTGCCAGACATGACACTGGACAAGGAGGAAATAGCAAAGGAGCTGCTGTCAGGTTACAACGAAGAGGCGCCGTGTTCCGCAGACGACCTGGTGCCGTCGCTGGCTTTCCACCAGGCTTCCGGCTTCTTCCCGAGGCCTTTGCGCTCAAATGCTACTCGTGAAGGAGATAAAGACTCAGAGATTGAAGATGTTGAAACAGACAGTGGTAACTCACCGGAAGATTTGAGGAGGGAAGTAAGGATCGGGTTACAATATCAGGCCGAGATCCCCCCTTATCTTGGAGAGTATGATGATGATGATGATGACGATGAAGATGAAGCGTCTGAAGATGGAGACCAGCTCCTTTGGCGTCCTGGGGTGGTTGCGGAGAGCACAGTGCAGGAGTACCTTGTCCAGGCCGCGTTCAGAGCTGGAAACGAGAGAACGGTGGACGGGGTTTCGGCGGGAGCGCTCACCAGGGACAGTGAGCAGGCATTACAGGAGCTGCTCAGGTGCGACCATCACGTCCAGGAGGCTCTGGAGAGGTATGGCCGCAGCGGAAAGGCATCTCCGGAGGGCATGACTGCGTGGACAGAAGAGGAAATCCACAGCTTTGAGCACGCGCTCATGGTCTTTGGAAAAGACTTTTATCGGGTACAGAAGCACTGGGTGAAGACCAGAACGGTGAGGGAGTGCGTGGCGTTCTACTACATGCGGAAGATGGGGATGAAGTCTGGGCGCTAGGGCTGCTTCCACTACTTCGCGCAGCAGATGGGGTTCGGTAAGAATCGCTACAACCACCCCAGAGTGACAGACTACACGGACCACCTGGTGGATGAGACAGATGCTCTGGGGGAACTGGGGGGACAAGACAGTCAGTTCTCCCGGCTTAACCACCACCTGCCCTGACCCTGTTCCCTATTGGCCCCATACTCTGTCAGTCTTGCTGGTTGTTTCAATAAATATTTCACTATTCAACCCTTATCCCTTGTTTGTCCTCTGTTGTCCTTTATTTCGTTGCAAAATAGGGAGGTCTCAGGATAGTGGCCAGATTCCCTACAGAATACCCAGTGTAATATGGATGTCAGATACACCACACTTTTTATTTTCTAAAATATATATCTACACTAATAAAAGAGAAACATGGTAATTGGCGTATGACCAATACCCTTTTCATTGGCTAATCAGGGTGATATGCAAATTACCTGCCAACTAAGACGGCGGTTAACTGCCAACAAAGATGGCAGTTATTTGCATATGTAGGCACAATGCAGGGAGGTGAAAGGGAAAGCAGGAAGAAGCCCCCTGCTACTGACAGTGATCGGAAACCCAGGGGGGAGCTAAGAGCTAGGGGGCAGGGCAAAGGCCGCCCTGGGGGCCACCTTTGCCCTGCCCCCCAGCCATAATCGGAGAATCGGGCACCTTTGCCGACCTGGCCAGTGATAGCAGGAAGTAGGGGTGGAGCCAGCGATGGGACCTGGGCACGGTCGAAGCTGGCAGTCCTGGGAGCTAGGGGTCCCTTGCCCTAGCCTAAAGCGCAGCCCGGGATCACGGGGCTGCTGCCGCTGCAGGTGCCCGCTGCCCGGGCCGGATGCCTCAGCCAGAGGCATCCGGCCTGGGCAGGGGCAGAGCCTGCAACTGCGGGGAGCTGGAAGTCCCCTGCCCAGGCCTAATGCCTCAGCCAGAGGTGTTAGGCCTGGGCAGGGGCAGAGCGGGAGATCGTGGGGAGCTGGTGGTCCCTGCTGCCCAGGCCTAAGGCCTTGGCCAGAGGCGTTAGGCTTGGGCAGGGGTGGAGTGGGAGATCGCGGGGCTGCTGCCGCTGCGAGTCCCTGCTGCCCGGGGCAGACGCCTCGGCCAGAGGAGTTAGGCCTGGGCAGGGGCAGAGCCTTCAACCGCGGGGAGCTGGGGTTCCCTGCCCAGGCCTGACATCTCTGCCGGAGGCCTCAGGCCTGGGCAAGGGGCCGATCCAGTGATCGGCGATCGGAGGGTGATGAGGGTCAACTCCTCTGGCCGAGGCATCAGGCCTGTGCGGGGGGCGGAGCCAGCAATCGGAGGGGCCTGGGGGTCCCCTGCCCAGGCCTGAAGCCTGGGCCAGAGGCATCAGGCCTGGGTTGGGGGCGGAACTTGGGATTGGGGGATATGATGGTCCCCTTGCCCAGGCCTGAAGCCTGGGTCAGAGGCGTCAGGCTTGGGCAGGGGGGTGGAGCAAGCGATCAGAGGGAGATGGGGGTCTCCTGCCCAGGCCCGAATCCTGGGCCAGAGGCATCAGGCCTGGGTCAGGGGCAGAGCCAGCAATCGGAGCGGTCTGGCGGTGCCCTACCCAGGCCTGACGCCTGGGCCAGAGGCATCAGGCCTGGGCTTGGGGCAGAACCAGTGATGGGGGGAAATGAGGGTCCCCTGCCCAGGCCTGAGGGCTCCCAGTATGTCCTCTGGCAGAGGCGTCAGGCCTGGGTAAGGGGCCGATCCTGCGATTGGAGGGTGATGGGGGTCAATGCCTGAGGGCTCCCAGTATGCGAGAGGGGGCAGGATGGGCTGAGGGACACTCCTCCCCACCACCCAGTGCACGAATTTCGTGCACCGGGCCCCTAGTACATATATATATTTGTATTGATTTCAGAGGGGAAGGCAGAAGGAAGAGAGAGATGATCACATCATTGATGAGAGAGAATCATGGGTCAGCTGCCTCCTGCATGCGTCCCACAGGTGTTGGAGACTGCAACCCGCACACGTGATCTTGAATGGAATTGAACCTGGGACCCTTCAGTCCATAGGCGAAAGCTCTATCCACTGAGCAAACCAGCCAGAACCACAGCATTTTTTAGATGTGTGTGTGTTCTGAATTATTCCTTTATCTGACATTTGCATTTCACTGAGCATCATTTTTCAAGAGAGAGAGATTGGTTGCTCCCTGTAGCACGTGGACCAAGGATTGAGCCCGCCACCCAGGCTTGTACCCTGACTGATAATGGACCCGGCAACCTTTTGCTGCACAAGATGATGCTCAACCAACGAAGCCTCTCCCTCACCCGGGCTTGGTGGCCACACCCAGAGGTAAGGTTTGCCTGGTGTGGGGAGTGTTTCCCCAAGGGTTCTCGTGTTTGGCTGACTCTGCTGGTCAGAGCTCTCTGGGTGCCCAGTGTGGTAACCACGCTGGCCGCTCCGTGGTGACTCCAGGTCTGCAAAGTCTCTTTGAAATCAGTGAGTCCACTTCAGTGGCTGGAACACCCACGTGGATGCCCAGCCCACACGGGATGGACCCTGCTGCGTGTCTGGGAGGTCTGCTGGTCACCACCAATCCATGTGTCTCTCTCATGTCGATTTTTCTTTCTTTCCCCCTCTCCCTTCCACTCTCTCTAAAAATCAATGGAGTCCTGGCTGGTTTGGCTCAGTGGATAGAGCATTGGCCTGCAGATAGAAGGGTCCAGGGTTCAATTCCAGTTAAGGGCACATGCCCAGGTTTTGGGCTCCATCCCCAGTAGGGACCATGCGAGAGGCAACCAATCCATGATTCTCTCTCAGCATTGATGTTTCTCTCCCTCTCTCCCTCTCCTTCCTCTCTGCAACAAATAAAAATATATTAAAACAAACAAAAATCAATGGAAAATATATCCTGTGGTGAGGATTTGAAAAAAATTAAAAATAAAACCTACGGAAGCAGAAACTCGGGGCATGGGTCCAGCACGTAGGTGCCCTGAGCCCCCAGGTGGTGGTAATACTGTGATTCTTCAACCACAGCCGGTCCCCCTGGTTCTCACACCCGGATCACCTGGGGCTCCATTTTGGGTTTGTTTTGAAATGATTACAGCGTCACAGGAAGTGGTAACACTAACCCAGGGAGGTTAAAAAAATAAATAATTTATGTATTAAAAAAATAAATTAATGCCTGCACGCCACTCGAGGTGAGTGTATTTAAGCATCAGAAAGGGGACAGGATGGTGGGCCTACTCCCCTGTTTCCTCCGTTCCGGCTCTTTTCAGAGTCCACCGTGACTCTGGTCTCGACAGAATCACCATCTCTCCATCCAACTCCCTCTGGGACTCTGTTTTGTTTTTCTCGTTAATCCTCAACCAGGGATATTTTTTCCATTGGTTTTTGAGAGAGAGGAAGGGAGGAAGAGAGAGAGAGAGAGAGAGAGAGAGAGAGAGAGAGAGAGAGAGAGAACCATTAATTTGTTTCAGTTATGCATTCATTGATTCTTTTTTAATATATATTTTTTATTGACTTCAGAGAGGAAGGGAGAGGGAGAGAGAGAAACATCAGTGATGAGAGAGAATCATTGATCGGCTGCCTCCTGCACAACCCCCATTGGGGATCGAGCCCTCAATCAGGGCATGTACCCTGACTGGGAATCGAACCGTGACTTCCTGGATCATAGGTTGATGCTCAACCACTGAGCCACACCAGCTGGACAATATTCACTGATTCTTGTATGTGCTGTGACCGGAAATTGAACCTGAAACCTTTGCATATCTAAACAATGGTCTAACCAACTGAGCTACCCAGCCATCTTCAACAGTTTAAAACAATGATGGCGAACCTTTTGAGCTCGGCGTGTCAAAATTTGGAAAAACCCTAACATAACTCTGGTGCTGTGTCACATATAGAAATATTCGTAATTTTTTTTTATATATTCGCAACCATAGTAAAAAAAAAGATTTATATTTTTGAGATTTATTTTATATAGTTAAATGCCATTCAACAAAGAGAAATCAACCAAAAATATGTATAAAATGAACAAAAACAGAAAAACAATGTACATTTAGGAAATAATAATAGTAAAAACAATGATAATCAAATGGTACGAAAACTAGAAATTAGTGAGTTTTTTGGTGCTGACGTTTGTCTGCTAATTCTTTGATTGCAGGTTCATACTTGGTCCACTTCAAGGCGAAGCAAGAACCACTAACTTTATCTGTTAGCCGGTTTCTTTTGTTCGTTTTAATATTATTTAATGCTGAGAACAAAGTGTCACAAAAATACATTGATGAAAAAGTTGTTAGCAAAGCCATCGCTAGATTTTTTATGTCGCCAGAAGTGTCAGGTACTCTGTTCGAAGCTCTCAAAATTTCTTGTTCGTAGTTACACTCTTCTTCATTATTCAAACAATTTCGTTCCAGATTTTCAAGTTTCGACCTTAAGTCGACAAACACACGAGTCCAAATGCTACCTTGAAAATCTGCAAGTTGCATCTCTAAATCATCAATTTGCATCCATTGGAAATCCTTTAATTCCAAAGTACTGTAAACAACTACATCCGGATACCTAATTATTTTAATGGTCTGTTCTAGGCTTCTAAATTGGTTGAATCTTTCGCTGAACTGTTCAAATAATGAGTTTACTATATTCTGGTACATAAGTATAGACTCCATTACACTCGTTGTAGTGGCCTTCTCGAAATACTTTTTTATCCGAGGAAAATATTTATAAATTTTAGTTTCAATATCTCACTTGAAAATTTTAAGTTTACTTTCAAAAGATTTGATGTATCCAAACATCACATCAATACTTCTGCCAAAACCTTGTAATTTTAAGTTCAGTTCATTCATATGAACAGAGAGATCTGTAAAAAACATCAAATTGCTGACCCACTTATGATCATTGATCCGAGGAAAGTTTCCCAGATCCTTATTGTCAATAAATACCATAATTTATTCAAAGCACTCCACAAATCGCTCAAGTACGTTACCTCGACTCAGCCATCTCACATTATTGAACATCAGTATTCCACTGTAGGTTGAATCAACTTCTTGTAAAAGTGCAGAAAATTCTCGCTTGTGAAGGGGTCAAGAAGCTATAAAATTTACAATTTTTGTTAGAACTGACATTAAATCATTCAATTCTGAGAATCCCGATTTGGCACACACACCTCCTGATGGATAATGCAATGAAAAGGTACAAGTGGATGTCTAATAGCTTCCATAAACTATTATAGGAATCCCACATTTTGCCACCATATTGGGTGCCCCGTCTATCATGACTGACACAATTTTAGAGATATCAATGTTTAGGTCACTGAATGTTTTTATGACAACCTTACATATTTCATTTCCTGATGTACTTTTTGGCACTGATTCTAACTTTATCAACTCTTCTCTCATTGTGAGACCATCAGAATATCTAGCAATAATGGCCAACTGAGAATTTGATGTGACATCAATCAGTAGTTTCATCAAGAGAAATCAAAAAATATTTGCAACTATTTAAGTCTTTTTTTAATTGATGTTGTACGTTTTTGTTAAGACCTATTATTCTTTGATAGTATTTCTACTGAGTCGTAACTCAGAAATTCTTTTAATAATATCATCTTTATTTTTCATATCATGAAATAGAGCTGGTGCACATCTACACTAATAAAAAAGAAACATGGTAATTGGCGTACAACTGCTACCCTTTTCATTGGCTAATCAGGGCAATATGCAAATTAACTGCCAACTAAGATGGTGGTTAACCGCCAACAAAGATGGCAGTTAATTTGCATATGTAGGCACAATGCAGGGAGGTGAAAGGGAAAGCAAGAAGAAGCCCCCTGCCACTGACAGTGATCAGAAACCCAGGGGGGAGCTAAGAGCTGGGGGGCAGGGCAAAGGTGGCCCTGGGGGCCGCCTTTGTCCTGCCCCCCAGCCATTATCGGAGAATCGGGCGCCTTTGCCACCCTGGCCAGTAATAGCAGGAAGTAAGGGTGGAGCCAGCGATGGGAGCTGGGCACGGTTGAAGCTGGCAGTCCCGGGAGCTAGGGGTCCCTTGCCTGGGCCTAAAGCGGACCCCGCGATCATGGGGCCGCTGCTGCTGTGGGTCCCTGCTGCCCATGCCAGACGCCTCGGCAAGAGGCGTTAGGCCTGGGCAGGGGCGGAGCCTGCAACCACGGGGAGCTGGTGGTCCCCTGCCCAGGGCTAATGCCTTGGCCAGAGGCCTTAGGCCTGGGCAGGGGCAGAGCGGGAGTTCACGGGGAGCTGGGGGTCCCCTGCCCAGGCCTAATGCCTTGGCCAGAGGCCTTAGGCCTGGGCAGGGGCAGAGTGGGAGATCACTGCGCCGCTGCCACTGCGGGTCCCCGCTGCCCGGGCCGGATGTCTCGGCCAGAGGCCTTAGGCATGGGCAGGGCCGGAGCCTGCAACCGCGGGGAGCTGGGAGTCCCCTGCACAGGCCTGACACCTCTGCCGGAGGCCTCAGGCCTGGGCAAGGGGCCGATCAGGTGATCGGCGATCGGAGGGTGATGAGGGTCAACTCCTCTGGCCAAGGCATCAGGCCTGGGCAGGGGGCGGAGCCAGCAATCGGAGGGGGCTGGGGGTCTCCTGCCCAGGCCTGATGCCTGGGCCAGAGGCATCAGGCCTCGGCGGGGGTCAGAGCCAGTGATGGGGGGAGATGGGGGTCCCCTGTCCAAGCCTGACACTTCTGGCAGAGGCGTCAGGCCTGGGCAAGGGGCCGATCCTGCGATTGGAGGGTGATGGGGGTCAACGCCTGAGGGCTCCCAGTATGTGAGAGGGGGCAGGCTGGGCTGAGGGACACTCCCCCCCCACAGTGCACGAATTTCGTGCACCGGGCCCCTAGTCTTAGAAATGTTTCCTTAATAAATTCTCCGTCACTGAGGGCTTTTCCATGCTGAGCTATGGAGTGAGCAATACAGTAACTTGCTGATGTTAAATTTGTAGTGTCTTACAAATTTAATGATGGAATTTGATTGACTTTTATAGAGGTGTAGCTGCCTAGAAATGTATTCCTTCCTTTCATTGATACTTTTTTTTCAAGAGCTGACAATAATTAGTTTCAAAATGTCTCTTTACATTCCACGTTCTGCTTACTACCGTTTCATTACACAGTGTGCACAATGATCTGTTGTTTCTGTCGACAATCCCGTATATCTCGGTCCATATGTCTTGAAAGGGTCGGCTACTGCTACTTCCACTTCCTTTATTACTCAATCCTGCTTTTTTATTTTTTTTATTATCCATCACAAGGCTGCAAAAATAAATAAATATAAATCACGGCGTTTTTAATAAAAAGTTGATAGGTTTCTTACCTATTAACTTTTTGCAGTGTTGTTGCACTGACTCCTGGTGCAAAACAATTCAAAGATAGTATGTTTAACCAACAAATATATGGCCCTGTACTCAATTATCCGACACGCAGAATGCCTGGTGGAGCCCTGTTGCACTGTATATCTTTGTCTCCTAACGAACATGGCGTTCAACTGCGTCCGTTTGCCAAATGCACAGAACGCACGGGAAGCTTACCCGAGGCACATGTTGACAATAACGAGGCCGTTGACAGAATTGGGCGTTTTGTCACTTGAGTAAAAATAAAATGTCATGAGTAAAGATTAACCTCTTTATAGTGTTTTTCTTAACCTTTTTATATTAATGTCAATATTGGAACAATGTATCTTGGATGTTTTCCCTAAGATATGTATCTTTGCTACACAACACCAATGTACATGTTTATATCCGGTTTTAGAATTGCATTATTGATCATGAGTAACGTGAGTAATAATATTACTCGAGTGATACCCAACTCTGGCCATTTTGAGAGACAAATATTGGAATTATGCAATTTTTTTGTCTCTGTCGTATGTGTCACCCAAAATGAATTCGTGTGTCACCGCTGACATGCGTGTCATAGGTTCGCCATCACTAGCATAGCCCATGATCGCAGCCCATGTTGAGTGCAAGAGGGAAGGGTGGGTGGGAACTGGGTGGAGATGGGCAAAGGGGGGGAGGGGGGATATGAGGACACCTGTAATAGTGTCAACAATAAAAATAAAGTTAAAAAAACAGTGTTTAGTTGAGATAAAATACAAGTCACATGAAATTTACCATCTTAACTATTTTTAATAGATTTTTATTGATTTCAGAGAAGAAAGGCGAGGGAGAGCGAGATAGAAGCATCAATGATGAGTGAGAATCATGGATCCGCCGCCTCCTGCACACCCCACACTGGGGATTGAACCTGCAACCTGGGCGTGTGCCTTGATCGGGAATTGAACCGTGACCTCCTGGTTCATAGGTCAATGCTCACCACTGAGCCACACTGGCTGGGCTTTTTTATTTTTTATTTATTCTTTTTACAGAATTTTTTATTTATTGATTTTTTACAGAGAGGAAGTGAGAGGGAGAGGAATAGAAGTTAGAAACATTGATGACAGAGAAACATTGATCAGCTGCCTCCTGCACACCTCCTACTGGTTAGGGCCCATGTTTACATTTAAAAAACAAAAAAAGAGCCCTAGATGGTCTGTCTCTATGGCTGGAGCATAGGTCTGCGGACTGTAGGGTCCCAGGTTTGATTCAGGTCGAGGTCACATGCCCAGGATGTGGTCTCAACTCCCAGTAAGGACGTGCAGGAGGCAGCTGATCCATGCTTCTCTCTCACTATGGTTGTTTCTATCTCTGTCTCCCTCTCCCTTCCTCTCTGAAATCAATAAAAATATATTTAAAAATTTTTTATTTCAGAGAGGAACGGAGAGGGAGACAGAGATGGAAACATCCATGATGGGGGAGAGAACCACGGATAGGCCGCCTCCTGAATGCCCCCCCTGGGGATCGGCCAGCAACCCTGCAGGTGCCTCACAGGGAACAGAACCCTGGCCTCCAGTTCATAGGTCAGTGCTCAGCCACTGAGCCACACCCGGCCTGGCCCGTGTTTACGTAACAGAACGAATGGCACAGACACTAGCATTGCGGAGATTTGGGGAACTGGCTCACACTTTCTCAATAATGAACATGAATGCCCACGCTGGTGTGGCCCGGTGGGTAGAGCATCAGCCTCCAGACTGAAGGTCTGATTCCAGTCAAGGGCACATGTCCGAGTGGTGGGCCCAATCTCCAATGTGGGCCCAATGCCCAATGGGGCGAGCAGGAGGAGGCCAATCAAATATTCTCCCTCATCATTCATGTTTCTCTCTCTCTCCCTCCCTCTCCTTCCTCTCTGAAAGCAACAAAAATATATTTTTTAAAAAATGAACATGAGCTTCTCCCTTCAGGAAACATCACCTGGCAGGTGCCAACTGACAGTCCTGTTGTCCTGATACAATGTCAGCCCCCAAGAGAAAACCAGAATGTTGGAACAGGTGTGTCCCACCACGTGAGCTAGACCGCTCCCCAGTGCTGACACGCTTTCCTAGGGGGCTCTGTGGGAACAGCAATACCTGTGAGCTTTAATGATCTGATTCAATGCATCAGCACGGGAAGGCCTCTGGGACTGAGAGACACAAGGCGTCACTTTACATCACCTGCATGAGGACCAGAGCCACCCAGCAGGACAGCCCTGGGGGCTGTGACAGAACAGAGCAGAAACTATTCAATATTCCCCAGCCAGCGGGGCTCGGAGGTTGAACATTGACCTATGAACCAGGAGGTCAGAGCTCAAGGTTGTGTCAGAGCACACGCCTGTGCTGTGGGCTCCATCCCCAGTGTGGGGCGTGTAGGAAGCAACCGATCAATGATTATTTCTTATTATTGATGTTTCTATCTCTCTCTTCCTCTTCCTTCTTCTCTGAAATCAATATAAAATATATTTTTACAAACATGATTCCTGTTACCATCTCACAGGCAGTGACATGCGACGTGGACTAATAACTGTCTCACCCTGTGGGATCCGTGAGGGTCACTATGATGACGTCACCACACACACAGGTTCTCTGGGCGCCTGCCTGTGTGTGAGGCCGCACAGAGATGGTGACACCAAAACCTTGGAAAGTCCCTGAACAGCACAGCGCCCGGGCCAGGCCTCGGGGACAGGGTGACGGCGCCCCGCGCGGGAGGAGGGGCAGGACCGAGTCCCGGGGCCCAGGCCTGCGCTCAGGGCTCCGCAGGGGACAGAGTCTGGGGGGGCAGCTCCGTGTGGGGGCTCCCCAGCGCCCTGGTTTCACTTCTCCTCTCCCAACCTGTGTCTGCGCCTCCTTCCTGGAGACTCGTGACGCGGCCCCACTTCTCTCTCCCATTGGCTGAGCGGTTTCCCGAGCAGCCAATCAGCGTCCCCGCAGCTCCGGTTATAACTCCTCCGCGGAAGCTCCCGGACTCAGACCGTCACCCCGACGCCGAGGATGCGGGTCCTGAGCCCCCCCACCCTCCTCCTGCTGCTCTCGGGGGCGCTGGTCCTGACCCCCAGCTGGGCCGGTGAGTGCGGGGTCGGAGGGGGCGGCGGGGCGGGGAGGAGCGAGGGGACCCGGCGGGGGCGCGGGGCCGGGAAGGCGCGTGTCCAGCCCCGGCCCTGCCCCCCGTCCGCCCCCCAGGCCCCCACTCCCTGAGGTATTTCCTCACCGCCGTGTCCCGGCCCGGCCGCGGGGAGCCCCGCTTCTACATCGTCGGCTACGTGGACGACACGCAGTTCGTGCGGTTCGACAGCAACGCGAGGACTCCGAGGGCGGAGCCGCGGGCGCCGTGGATGCAGCTGCCGTGGGTGGAGGAGGTGTACCCGGGGTATTGGGACCGGGAGACGGGGAGCTTCAAGGCAGCCGCACAGGCTTTCCGAGTGGACCTGCAGACCCTGCGCGGCTACTACAACCAGAGCGAGGACGGTGAGCCGCGCGCCGGGCCCGTCACGACCCCCCTCCCCACGGACGGGCCCGGGTCGCCCCGAGGGTCCGGGTCCGACCGTCACCCCGAGGCGGCGGGACCCGCCCGGCCCCCACCCGGGAGGAGCCGCGGGGACTGTGACCCGATGTCACTTTCAGTTTTAGATTCAGTCCCCGCGGGGCGGGCGGGGCGGGGCTGACCGCGGGGCGGGGCTGACCGCGGGGCGGGGCTGACCGCGGGGCGGGGCTGATTGGGGGGCGGGGCTGACCGCGGGGCGGGGCGGGGCTGACCGCGGGGCGGGGCTGACCGCGGGGCGGGGCTGATTGGGGGGCGGGGCTGACCGCGGGGCGGGGCGGGGCTGACCGCGGGGCGGGGCTGACCGCGGGGCGGGGCTGACCGCGGGGCGGGGCTGACCGCGGGGCGGGGCTGACCGCGGGGCGGGGCTGACCGCGGGGCGGGGCTGACCGCGGGGCGGGGCTGACCGCGGGGCGGGGTCAGGGTCTCACACCGTCCAGAGGATGTCTGGCTGCGACCTGGGCCCCGACGGGCGCCTCCTCCGCGGGTACGAACAATTCGCCTACGACGGCGCCGACTACATCGCCCTGAACGAGGACCTGACCTCCTGGACCGCGGCCGACATGGCGGCTCAGATGACGAAGCGCAAGTGGGAGGCGGCCGGTGTGGCAGAGCATGACAGGAGCTACCTGGAGGGCCTGTGTGTGGAGTCGCTGCTCATGTACCTGGACAAAGGGAAGGAGACCCTGCAGCGCGCAGGTACCAGGGGCCCTGGGGCCGCCCCCTCTCCCCGGGGCTGGGGCCGCTACAAGGAGACAGGACAGGGGGTCAGTGTCAGACACCCCTCCTTGGGGTCAGGGAGGGAGCCCTCCTGGATGTCCAGGTCAGGTACCAGAGGGGCCCCCTCCTCTCAGGGACAGTTAGGGGTGCAGGCTCTCCTGGGGTGCAGGGAGACACCCCTGAAATAGCCATCCAGCGGTTCCCATGGGCCCTGCAGGGGCTCTGGGACCTACGGGGACCCTCTCCTTCAGGCCTTGTGTGCTGCCCACACCCACTGTGTCTGAGGCCTCACCCCAGCTTTTCTGAGTCACATGGCCTCCTGCCCTGGACTGTCTCTCTGATTCTAGAACTTTCTAAAGACTAGAAGGTCCTTCCAGGAGTCTCTGTCCAGGCTGGTGTGTGTGCTGTGTGCTCCCTCCCCAACCCCAGGTGTGCTGTCCACTCTCAGGATGGTCACATGGGCGCGGCTGGAGTGTCCATGGCGGATGCAAAGTACCTGCATTTTCTCTCCTCCCCTCAGACCCTCCAAAGGCACACGTGACCCACCACCCCGTCTCTGCCCATGAGGTCACCCTGAGGTGCTGGGCGCTGGGCTTCTACCCTGCGGACATCAGCCTGACCTGGCAGCGTGACGGGGAGGACCAGACCCAGGACATGGAGCTGGTGGAGACCAGGCCTGCGGGGGACGGCACCTTCCAGAAGTGGGCGGCCGTGGGGGTGCCCCCTGGAGAGGAGCAGAGATACACGTGCCATGTACAGCACGAGGGGCTGCCCGCGCCCCTGACCCTGAGATGGGGTGAGGAGGGGCCGTGGGCACAGAGCCTCTTCTCAGGGCAGCAGGGGCCCTGGGGGACCTCAGTGCGGTCGGGGCTGAGGCCTGGGGTCAGGGCCCTCACCCTCCCTTCCCTTCTCATCCCAGAGCCGCCTTCTCACACCTTCATCATCATCATGGGCGTCGCCGGGGGCCTGGTTCTGCTGGGAGCTGTGGCTGCAGCTGTGATGTGCGGGAGGAGGCGCTCAGGTGGGCAATGGTGGGGTCTGAGTGTCTGTCCCGCTGGGGGCTCAAGCCCAGGTAGACGTGTGTCCCGTCTCCTTCATGGGAAGCCCCATCCCCACGTGTGTGATGGCCAGTGTGGGGCTCTGTGCTCACACTTACTCTGTAGTGAGGCCCGTGGGAAAATGAGGGACCCACTTATCACCTGATGATGCTGGTGGTGGGGCCCCGTGTCCAGCAGCCCCAGGTCAAAGGGCAGGTCCCTGCTGAGCACAGACCTCCAGGAGGGCGGTGGGTCCAGTCCACACACATGCACTTCCTTCAGTTTTCCTGGTCCTGCCCTGGGTCTGTACACAGGGTTCTGGAAAGTTCTCTGGGCCCCAGGACTAGTCCTTCCTTTACCCTCATGGCCCTGCCTCCTCCCTGGTCTCTCACGGGATGTTTTCTTCCCGCAGGTGGGAAAGGAGGGATCTACACTCAGGCTTCCAGTGAGTATGGAGGGGGGACCCCTGAGGTCCTGGGACAGTGCAGAAGGGGGCGATGTGGGACCGCCCCCCACCCCATAATTCCTCCTTAGTCTCCTGCCCTGGGGCTCTGACCCCATCCTGGTGTGTCCCCCCACCCCCCAGGCAGTGACAGTGGCCAGGGCTCTGATGGGTCTCTCTCGGCTTCTAAAGGTGAGACCCTGCCGTGGGGAGGGGTGGGACGAGGGGAGGACTGGGTGGTGGGGAGTCTGTGGGACACTGTGAGCATGAAGTGGACTCTGAGAATGTCACCAGTTACAGCCACTGACCTGAATGTGTTCATGATGCTTGTCCTCCACAGCGTGAGGCAGCTGCCTTGTGGGGACTGAGTGATGGAAGATGTTCACGCTCCCACTTCCTGACTCAGGAACCTCTGATTGGGGGGCTGGCCTGCTCTGCTCCCCACACTTTCCTGTCAGCAGAGGCCGGCTGGGCCCTCCCCATCCCTGCCTTTACTCCCTGGGGCTCTGAGCTACAACTTCCTGCTTTGTATTGAAATGAGACTGTGGATTGACCTGGTGTTTTAATTCTTGCCGTGACTGGTGACGGGTAATTAAAGGAGACCCTTTAATTAATTATTTTCTCAGAGGAAATAAATGGAAGCACCAAGGGTTCTGCGGATTCCTGTGTATTTTGTGTTCTTTGCAGAGGGACGGGGAGTCTGTGAGGACGGAGTGTGGTCGGGGCCTGTGCCCAGGTGGTGCTCAGTGCATCGTGGGCTTTTCGTGGTCACTCCTCAGCCGGGTCACCTCTCTGCTCCTCTGACCTTGTCCCTCAGTGTTCCCTGTCCCACCAGGGCCTGAAGGTTCCAACCCTCTGATCAGCTTGGTCTTTCTGGGGACCAGCCCCCACCCTGGCTCTCTCCAGGACCCTCAGCCAAGAGCCATCTCATCAGCGTCCCAAAGACACTTGTCACTCATGATATGCCCAGGGTTTTAGGCGCTCAGTGCCAGGAGCCAGGGGCAAAGACCAGACACTTTCTCAGATCCATTCATAGCAACAGTGTCCCAATAATTGAAGATGCTGGCACCTTACTAGAGTCCCACCTACTCATGAACACTGTGTCCAATTCATCGTCCTTTGAGGATGGTTACATGGCCCGGAAACTTAGGAAAATTGCCCACCAGTTGTAGTCAGAGGAGAAAGTGAATTCAGCCCTAATGTGATATTGCTGCCCACCTCCCAGCATTGAGACTGACAGAGTCAGACAAAACCAATTGTTCACAAGAATGTGGACTCGTTCTGTCTCATATATTCCTGGTGGGAAAGTAAGTTGTTCCAATCCTGGTGGAAAATGCATTGGCCACACTCCCTGCACCTGGAGACGGAGAGCTGGATGGGGTGTCGGGGAGACAGAGGCTGAGGGTCACCGACAGGATGACAGGAGATCACACATGGGACGAGGGGGAGAGTGAAAGGCTCAGAAGGACAGACGGACCAAACGGAGAGACGCCTGTTGGCAAAAGTGTGGAGAAAAGACAGCCCCTACCCATGTTGGTGAGAATGTACTTGTTCTCCAGAGAGAGATTTTCAGCCCTTGTGTACCTCAAACCACCCAACTTACATGATGGCTCCCTGTCACTGGTTGGGCACTCCTACCGTGTCCCCCAATGCTTCCCAGTGCGGTGCCACACGTGGGCTGTCACAGCCGGGAAAGTTATTCAAGATGCCAACTCTCCCACCTCCCCTTTGAAAGAAGTAATAAAAAGAGAAGATTTAATGAGGTCACACGGATCTCACATATCTTGGAGTTTAGGGGGAGTCACTGTGCCCCAGGGGACACCTGTGCATTCCTGAGCAGAGACGGGTGAGATTAGGGAAGCAATTCCATTGTAGGGTAAGGAAATCAGGATGAAGCAGTTGATGTAGAAACACAAAGGTGGGAATGGCACCTCAGTGTTTCTTCTCAAGGGACACCGAGGGGTACCTGTTGGCAACTCTCCCTGGACAGGAGTGAGGGGACCACAGGCCTCCAGTTCAATCAGTGACTCCAGCGCCCTGTCACAGCCTTGACTCCTCTCTGCGGGCTGACTGCGCTCAGGGGCCCCTCTTCTGCTCCATGTGACACGGGCTGGGGCAGGGTCATTGGAAGCCCGGCTGGAACAGAACATTCCAGAGGGTCCCTGACGGGGTGCAGCTGGTGCTGGAAGCCGGCTGGAGGTCCTTGGGCTCTGAGATGGGTGCTGCTCCCAGCTGGGCCCCTGACTCCCGGGGGCATGGGCCAAGGGTACAAGTCAGACCCACAGACCCCACGTGTCACACCCACAGGCCCCTCATGTCACACCCACAGACCCCTCATGTCACACCCACAGGCCCCTCATGTCACACCCACAGGCCCCTCATGTCACACCCACAGACCCCTCATGTCACACCCACAGCCCCTCGTGTCAGACCCACAGGCCCCTCGTGTCACACACACAGGCCCTTCATGTCACACCCACAGGCCCCTCATGTCACACCCACAGGCCCCTCATGTCAAACACACAGGCCCCTCATGTCACACCCACAGGCCCCTCATGTCACACCCATAGCCCCTCGAGTCACACCCACAGCCCCTCATGTCACACCCACAGGCCCCTCATGTCACACCCACAGCCCCTCATGTCAAACACACAGGCCCTTCATGTCACACCCACAGGCCCCTCATGTCACACCCACAGGCCCCTCATGTCAAACACACAGGCCCCTCATGTCACACCCACAGCCCCTCATGTCACACCCACAGGCCCCTCATGTCACACCAACAGGCTCCTCGTGTCACACAAACAGGCTCCTCGTGTCACACCCACAGGCCCCTCATGTCACACCCATAGCCCCTCGAGTCACACCCACAGGCCCCTCGTGTCACACCCACAGGCCCCTCGTGTCACACCCACAGTCCCTCGTGTCACAAACACAGGCCCCTCGTGTCACACCCACAGGCCCCTCGTGTCACACCCACAGGCCCCTCGTGTCACACCCACAGGCCCCTCGTGTCACACCCACAGTCCCTCGTGTCACACCCACAGGCCCCTCGTGTCACACCCACAGCCCCTCGTGTCACACCCACAGGCCCCTCGTGTCACACCCACAGGCCCCTCGTGTCACACCCACAGTCCCTCGTGTCACACCCACAGGCCCCTCGTGTCACACCCACAGGCCCCTCGTGTCACACCCACAGTCCCTCGTGTCACACCCACAGGCCCCTCGTGTCACACCCACAGGCCCCTCGTGTCACACCCACAGGCCCCTCATGTCACACCCACAGGCCCCTCATGTCAAACACACAGGCCCCTCATGTCACACCCACAGCCCCTCATGTCACACCCACAGGCCCCTCATGTCACACCCACAGCCCCTCATGTCACACCCACAGGCCCCTCATGTCACACCAACAGGCTCCTCGTGTCACACCAACAGGCTCCTCGTGTCACACCCACAGGCCCCTCATGTCACACCCACAGCCCCTCGTGTCACACCCACAGGCCCCTCGTGTCACACCCACAGGCCCCTCGTGTCACACCCACAGCCCCTAGTGTCACACACACAGGCGCCTCGTGTCCCACCCACAGCCCCTCGTGTCACACACACAGGCCCCTCGTGTCACACCCACAGGCCCCTCGTGTCACACCCACAGGCCCCTCGTGTCACACCCACAGCCCCTCGTGTCACACCCACAGGCCCCTCGTGTCACACCCACAGGCCCCTCGTGTCAGACACACAGGCCCCTCGTGTCACACCAACAGGCCCCTCGTGTCACACCCACAGGCCCCTCGTGTCACACCCACAGCCCCTAGTGTCACACACACAGGCGCCTCGTGTCCCACCCACAGCCCCTCGTGTCACACCAACAGGCCCCTCGTGTCACACTAACAGGCCCCTCGTGTCACACCCACAGCCCCTAGTGTCACACACACAGGCGCCTCGTGTCCCACCCACAGCCCCTCGTGTCACACCCACAGGCTCCTCATGTCACACCCACAGGCTCCTCATGTCACACCCACAGGCCCCTCATGTCACACCCACAGCCCCTCGTGTCACACCCACAGCCCCTCATGTCACACCCACAGGCCCCTCATGTCACACCCACAGCCCCTCGTGTCCCACCCACAGCCCCTCGTGTCACACACACAGGCCCCTCGTGTCACACCCACAGGCCCCTCGTGTCACACCCACAGGCCCCTCGTGTCACACCCACAGCCCCTCGTGTCACACCCACAGGCCCCTCGTGTCACACCCACAGGCCCCTCGTGTCAGACACACAGGCCCCTCGTGTCACACCAACAGGCCCCTCGTGTCACACCCACAGGCCCCTCGTGTCACACCCACAGCCCCTAGTGTCACACACACAGGCGCCTCGTGTCCCACCCACAGCCCCTCGTGTCACACCAACAGGCCCCTCGTGTCACACTAACAGGCCCCTCGTGTCACACCCACAGCCCCTAGTGTCACACACACAGGCGCCTCGTGTCCCACCCACAGCCCCTCGTGTCACACCCACAGGCTCCTCATGTCACACCCACAGGCTCCTCATGTCACACCCACAGGCCCCTCATGTCACACCCACAGCCCCTCGTGTCACACCCACAGGCCCCTCATGTCACACCCACAGGCCCCTCATGTCAGACCCACAGGCCCCTCATGTCACACCCACAGGCCCCTCATGTCACACCCACAGCCCCTCATGTCACACCCACATGCTCCTCATGTCACACCCACAGCCCCTCATGTCACACCCACAGCCCCTCATGTCACACCCACAGCCCCTCATGTCACACCCACAGGCCCTCATGTCACACCCACAGGCCCCTCATGTCACACCCACAGGCCCTCATGTCACACCCACAGGCCCCTCATGTCACAATCACAGCCCCTCGTGTCAGACCCACAGGCCCCTCGTGTCAAACACACAGGCCCCTCATGTCACACCCACAGCCCCTCATGTCACACCCACAGGCCCCTCATGTCACACCAACAGGCCCCTCGTGTCACACAAACAGGCTCCTCGTGTCACACCCACAGGCCCCTCATGTCACACCCACAGGCCCCTCGTGTCACACCCACAGCCCCTCGTGTCACACCCACAGGCCCCTCATGTCACACCCACAGGCCCCTCGTGTCACACCCACAGGCCCCTCATGTCACACCCACAGGCCCCTCGTGTCACACCCACAGGCCCCTCATGTCACACCCACAGGCCCCTCATGTCACACCCACAGGCCCCTCATGTCACACCCACAGGCCCCTCGTGTCACACCCACAGCCCCTCGTGTCACACCCACAGGCCCCTCGTGTCACACCCACAGGCCCCTCGTGTCACACCCACAGGCCCCTCGTGTCACACCCACAGGCCCCTCGTGTCACACACACAGGCCCCTCGTGTCACACCCACAGGCCCCTCGTGTCACACCCACAGCCCCTCGTGTCACACCCACAGGCCCCTCGTGTCACACCCACAGTCCCTCGTGTCACACCCACAGGCCCCTCGTGTCACACCCACAGTCCCTCGTGTCACACACACAGGCCCCTCGTGTCACACCCACAGCCCCTCGTGTCACACCCACAGGCCCCTCGTGTCACACCCACATTCCCTCGTGTCACACACACAGGCCCCTCGTGTCACACCCACAGGCCCCTCGTGTCACACCCACAGCCCCTCGTGTCACACCCACAGCCCCTCATGTCACACCCACAGCCCCTCGTGTCACACCCACAGGCTCCTCATGTCACACCCACAGGCCCCTCATGTCACACCCACAGCCCCTCGTGTCACACCCACAGGCTCCTCATGTCACACCCACAGCCCCTCATGTCACACCCACAGGCCCCTCATGTCACACCCACAGGCCCCTCTTGTCACACCCACAGCCCCTCATGTCACACCCACCGGCCCCTCATGTCACACCCACAGCCCCTCATGTCACACCGACAGGCCCCTCATGTCACACCCACAGGCCCCTCATGTCACACCCACAGCCCCTCATGTCACACCCACAGGCCCCTCGTGTCACACACACAGGCCCCTCGTGTCACACCCACAGCCCCTCGTGTCACACCCACAGCCCCTCATGTCACACCCACAGCCCCTCATGTCACACCCACCGGCCCCTCATGTCACACCCACAGCCCCTCATGTCACACCCACAGGCCCCTCGTGTCACACCCACAGCCCCTCATGTCACACCCACAGGCCCCTCATGTCACACCCACAGGCCCCTCATGTCACACCCACAGCCCCTCATGTCACACCCACAGGCCCGTCACACCCACAGGCCCCTCATGTCACACCCACAGCCCCTCATGTCACACCCACAGGCCCCTCATGTCACACCCACAGGCCCCTCATGTCACACCCACAGCCCCTCATGTCACACCCACAGGCCCCTCATGTCACACCCACAGGCCCTCATGTCACACCCACATGCCCCGCATGTCACACCCACAGGCCCCTCATGTCACACCCACAGGCCCCTCATGTCACACCCACAGCCCCTCATGTCACACCCACATGCCCCTCATGTCAGACCCACAGCCCCTCATGTCACACCCACAGCCCCTCATGTCACACCCACAGGCCCCTCATGTCACACCCACAGGCCCCTCATGTCACACCCACATGCCCCTCATGTCAGACCCACAGGCCCCTCATGTTACACCCACAGGCCCCTCATGTCACACCCACAGCCCCTCATGTCACACCCACAGGCTCCTCATGTCACACCCACAGGCCCCTCATGTCACACCCACAGCCCCTCATGTCACACCCACAGGCCCCTCGTGTCACACCCACAGCCCCTCGTGTCACACCCACAGGCCCCTCATGTCACACCCACAGGCCCCTCATGTCACACCCACAGCCCCTCATGTCACACCCACAGGCCCCTCATGTCACACCCACAGCCCCTCATGTCACACCCACAGGCCCCTCATGTCACACCCACATGCCCCTCATGTCACACCCACAGGCCCCTCATGTCACACCCACAGGCCCCTCATGTCACACCCACAGGCCCCTCATGTCACACCCACAGGCCCCTCATGTCACACCCACAGGCCCCTCATGTCACACCCACAGGCCCCTCATGTCACACCCACAGGCTCCTCATGTCACACCCACATGCTCCTCATGTCACACCCACAGGCCCCTCATGTCACACCCACAGGCCCCTCATGTCACACCCACAGCCCCTCATGTCACACCCACATGCTCCTCATGTCACACCCACAGCCCCTCATGTCACACCCACAGGCCCGCCCCTCATGTCACACCCACATGCTCCTCATGTCACACCCACAGCCCCTCATGTCACACCCACAGGCCCTCATGTCACACCCACAGGCCCCTCATGTCACACCCACAGCCCCTCATGTCACACCCACATGCTCCTCATGTCACACCCACAGCCCCTCATGTCACACCACAGGCCCCTCATGTCACACCCACAGGCCCCTCATGTCACTCCCACAGCCCCCCATGTCACACCCACAGGCCCCTCATGTCACACCCACAGGCCCCTCATGTCACACCCACAGGCCCGCCCCTCATGTCACACCCACAGGCCCCTCATGTCACACCCACAGGCCCGCCCCTCATGTCACACCCACATGCTCCTCATGTCACACCCACAGGCCCCTCATGTCACTCCCACAGCCCCCCATGTCACACCCACAGGCCCCTCATGTCACACCCACAGGCCCCTCATGTCACACCCACAGGCCCGCCCCTCATGTCACACCCACATGCTCCTCATGTCACACCCACAGGCCCCTCATGTCACACCCACAGGCCCGCCCCTCATGTCACACCCACATGCTCCTCATGTCACACCCACAGGCCCCTCATGTCACACCCACAGCCCCTCATGTCACACCCACAGGCCCCTCATGTCACACCCACATGCTCCTCATGTCACACCCACAGGCCCCTCATGTCACACCCACAGGCCCGCCCCTCATGTCACACCCACAGGCCCCTCATGTCACACCCACAGGCCCGCCCCTCATGTCACACCCACATGCCCCTCATGTCACACCCACAGGCCCCTCATGTCACACCCACAGCCCCCCATGTCACACCCACAGGCCCCTCATGTCACACCCACAGGCCCCTCATGTCACACCCACAGGCCCGCCCCTCATGTCACACCCACATGCTCCTCATGTCACACCCACAGGCCCCTCATGTCAGACCCACAGCCCCTCATGTCACACCCACAGGCCCCTCATGTCACACCCACATGCTCCTCATGTCACACCCACAGCCCCTCATGTCACACCCACAGGCCCCTCATGTCACACCCACAGCCCCTCATGTCAGACCCACAGCCCCTCATGTCACACCCACAGGCCCCTCATGTCACACCCACAGCCCCTCATGTCACACCCACATGCTCCTCATGTCACACCCACAGCCCCTCATGTCACACCCACAGCCCCTCATGTCACACCCACATGCTCCTCATGTCACACCCACAGGCCCCTCATGTCACACCCACATGCTCCTCATGTCACACCCACAGCCCCTCATGTCACACCCACATGCTCCTCATGTCACACCCACAGGCCCCTCATGTCACACCCACAGGCTCCTCATGTCACACCCACAGGTCCCTCATGTCACACCCACAGCCCCTCATGTCACACCCACAGCCCCTCATGTCACACCCACAGGCTCCTCATGTCACACCCACAGTCCCTCATGTCACACCCACAGCCCCTCATGTCACACCCACAGTTAAACTCTTCATTATTCAAACGATTTCGTTCCAGATTTTCAAGTTTCGACCTTAAGCTGACAAACGCGAGTCCAAATGCTACCTTGAAAACATGCAAGTTGCATCTCTAAATCGTCACTTTGTATCCATCGAAAATCCTTTACTTCCAAAGTACTGTAAACAACTACATCCAGATACTTAATTATTTTTTTTAAATATATTTTATTGATTTTTCACAGAGAGGAAGGGAGAGAGACAGAGAGTTAGAAACATCGATGAGAGAGAAACATCGATCAGCTGCCTCCTGCACGCCTCCCACCGGAGATGTGCCCGCAACCCAGGTCCATGCCCTTGACCGGAATCGAACCCGGGACCCTTCAGTCCGCAGGCCGACGCTCTATCCACTGAGCCAAACCGGTTTCGGCCAGATACTTAATTATTTTCATGGTCTGTTCTCTGCGTCTAAATTGGTTGAACCTTCGCTGAACTGTTCAAATAACGAGTTTACTATATAATGGTACATAAGTATGGGCTCCATTACACTCGTTGTAGTGGCCTTCTCCAAATACTATATTTATCCGAGCTTGTGTTCATTGGTTGGTCGGAAACTTCCCCCAAAATGTCGGCGGTCAGCATTCCTGCTCCTGAGGAACCACTTCCCAGTCAGACTGGAATGAAAGATGTGGGTGCTTCTGAGAAGCTTGTCCTGGCACCTGCAGGGGAGAGCTACGGGACTGCTGTCACTGAGCCCAATGGACTGAATGAAGGTCCTGGGTTCCGTTTCAGTCAAGGTCATGTACTGGTTGGGGGCAGGATCCCGGGCCCTGGGCCCGTGCTTGGGGGAGGCAATCAATCAATGTGTCTCTTTCAATAGAGGTTTCTCTCTGTCTCTAAGCGTCCTTTCCACTCTCTCTAAAGATCAATGGAAAATATATCCTCCAGTGAGGTTTAGCACCACCACCACCAACAACAAAAAAAGTTAGAATAAAATAAAATAAAAAGGCAAGAAAAAAATGTATAAGAGCCAGGACAGGGCCTCTCCGGGAAGATCTCCACTGTCAACACCACTGTCCAGCACAGGTGCCCGAGGTGGGTACTAACCATCACACCTGCTCATAGAAAAGGAACAGGCCTGGGGCTGGGGGGGCTTCTGTCCCACGGTCACACAGGGAATGAGTCCTGAGCTGGGATTTGACCCCAAGTAGCGTGCCCTGGGCATGCCTGCTCGGCCCTTGTGAAAAACTGCTTCTCTCTTCCAGGAAACACCAGCAGAAGCCCAGCTCAGGACTCACTGGGCACGTCTGGGTCTCCCGTGCACTCATCTCATGGCCCCACATGCATGTGGTTGGTGTGATGTTGTCCTGCAGACAAATCCCATGATTCCTCGTGGAGGCAGCCTGGGGGTGTGCTGTCCGTCTCCAGGAGAGCTCAGCTACAGGCGTCAGCACTCACAGCAGAGCCTCCTCTCCTCACTCCAGAGTCTGCTCAGAGGCGCTGTCTACTCTCCGTGACTCACAGTTCCCCGGAGTCAGAGCCTGGCCCACACACTGGGTGCTCAGGGGTGTCTGTGGGTGAGTGACTGACAGGAGAAGGATGGGGGCCTAGAGGAAGAGCTCCACATGGCAGCAGGGGGCTGGCCACAGCTGGCCTTCCTCACATCACCAAGAGCCACCAACTCATTCCACAGACATCTAAGGAGCCATGATTGCTCCTGAGGGTGGGAGCCCTTTCCACCCTGGCCTCTGGGGTACCCGCCTGCCATGGTGCTGCCCACCGCCTCCTCCAGCCCCTCCCACCCCCCCACCCCAGCCACCAGGAGCCGGCCCTCCCCCTCCTGGCTCCTTCCTGGTCTAAGCAGACCTGCACCCCAATGTCCTCTGGTCCTTCCCCGCTGTTTCTGCCCCAAACCCCGCTTTCCCGGGAGGCGGGGGCCGGGTCGGTGAGCGGGCGGAGCTGCCTACGGTTGGGGCTGGGGGAGCTTCTGTTCCAAGTGGACTTGACCTTTTTCCTGAGTTCAAAGTAGCTTGAGTTTTTCTTCTGAATTTTGTCCCAGTTCGCAAAGGGCAATGAGAAGTGGAGGCACCCAGATCTCCCCTCCGCCCACCCCTACTGACCCCTGCCCGCCCCACCCGTGGAAGGGGCTTCCGCATGGTCCCCTGCCCACCCTCCTCCTCCCTCCCTCGGGCACCCACCCTATGGATGGTGGGGGGCAGCGAGGCAGGCCAGGGGCCCAGGAGAGGAGCGCCGGTGGAGGGTGGGCGCCTTGGGCAGAGGGGCGGCTGAAGGCAGGGGAGGGGCCTGGCAGCGGGCTCCGTGGTCTGCGACCCGGGAAGGCAGGAGGGGGACGGAGATGCCGGCTCTGAGAAGCGCGTGGAAACAATTCACCAGCATCTGCCCAGAAATAAAGTCACTGATGAGGTGCCAGCCAGTCCCGGGTTCAGTGGGGGCACCATCTTCGTGGGTGCGGTGGGGGAAGAGGGGCTTTTAGAGAGACTGGAGTGGAGATGGAGAGAGATAGAAACATGGATGATAGGGAAAATCATCGATTGGCTGCCTTCTGCCTGGCATCCACCGGGGGTCGAGCCCCCAAACCCGGGCATGTGCCCTGACAGGGAGTGGAGGTGGCGACCTCTTGGTTCCTGGGTGGATGCTCAGTCCATGAGCTGAGCTGAAAGTGCTCTTTGATTAATGTTGTGTGTTGAATGCTTTCTTTCAGGAGACTCAGTGAAGACAGAGGGGGAGCAGAACCCGCAGGAAGGAATTGACCTGGAGTGTGTGGATATCAGTGACGTACCTCCCACCCACGTTCCGGAGACACAGGCTTTGAGTCAACGTCCAAAGGGAAGAGGTTCTGGGAATTCAGGAGGTGCCACCAAGAGAAAAAGGGGCAACACTCCCACCCCCCAAAAGGAGCCTCAAGAAGGAGCCGTGTCGTTGGACAGAGGAGAAGTCACCAGATGGCACAGGTGCCATTCAGTGGGTGTGTCAAGCACCGTGGAGCCATCTGGTCACCCTGTTGGGAAAGAACTCAGGAGAAAGATACCCTATGAGTGTCAAGTCTGCAGCAAAAGGTTCAGCTACAAATCGCAGTTAGACCTTCACCTGACGACACACACAGGAGAGAGGCCCTTCCAGTGCCTTGACTGTCCCCAGAGGTTCATTCAGGCCTTGGACCTCCACGTCCACCAGCGGATCCACACGGGGGAGAAGCCGTTCTGCTGTACAGTCTGCGAGAAGAGGTTCACTCACGAGTCCACGCTGCGTGGCCACCAGCGGGCCCACACCCAGGAGAAGCCTTACGAGTGCGACGTCTGCCAGAAAAGGTTCAGCCAACATGGGAACCTCAACAAACACATGCGCACCCACTCGGGCCTGAAACCCTACCCGTGTCCCCATTGCCACCTGGCCTTCTGCCAACAGGGGACATTTAAATGCCACCAAAGGACACATGTCAAGGAGGTGCCCCAGAGGCCCCTGGTGCCTTCTGACCAAGAAAGAAAGTAACGGGTCTCTCCCTCTCCCTTCCTCTCTGAAATCAATAAAAATATATATTTTAAAAAACACATCAAGCACTAGCCGGTTTGGCTCAGCGGATGGAGCATCAGCCTGAGGACCGAAGGGTCTCGGGTTCCATTCTGGCCAAGGGCACATGCCCGGGTTGCAGGCTCGATCCCCAGTAGGGGGCGTACAAGAGGCAGCCGATCCATGATCCTCTCTTATCGTGGATGTTTCAGCCTCTCTACCTCTCCCTTCCTCTCTAAAATCAGTAAAGAAATATATTTTTAAAAATACATCAGGAATCAGTGTAGAGCAGTGTTTGACAACACCTGGGATTCACTTCTAAAAGGCTGGAAACTTGCCGAAACCGGTGTGGCTCAGTGGATGGAGCGTCAGCCGGCGGACTGAAGGGTCCCAGGTTCGATTCCGGTCAAGGGCATGTACCTGGGTTGCGGGCACTTCCCCAGTGGGGGATGTGCGGGAGGCAGCTGATCGATGTTTCTCTCTCATCAATGTTTCTAACTCTCTATCTCTATCTCTCTCCTTTCCTCTCTGTGGAAGGTCAATAAAAAATATTTTAAAAAAAATAAAATAAAAGGCTGGAAACTATATGAAAGTGTTTGAAAGCACTTTGAAATCACTGACCAACTTCACTTTCCTTTTCCCAGTGCCCTCAGGGCACAGTCCAGGGTCCCAGGGTAGAGACCACAAATTCCCTCATTGCTACTGTTGTATATTTTTTAAAAAGCTAGGGACGCATGAATAAACAAGTGGAAAAACAATTCTCTCTCTCTCTTTCTCTCCCTCTCCCTCTCCCTCTCCCTCTCCCTCTTCCTTCCACTCAGTGGATAGAGCGTTGGCCTGCGGACTGGGGGTGTGCAGGAGGCAGCTGATTGAGGTTTCGCTCTCTTTGATGTTTCTAATTCTCTGTCCCTCTCCCTTCCTCTCTGTAAAAAAAATCAATAAAATATATTAAAAAACAAAATGGCGGTTGCCAAGTTACTGGAGGCAAAATGGCAGCTGCCTCCTGCACGCCTCCCCCCCACCCCCCCTGGGGATGGAGCCCACACCCCAGGGAGGTGCCCTTCCCTGGACTCGAACCCGGGACCCTTCCGTCCACAGGACGACTCTCTGTCCGCTGAGCCAAACCAGCTAAGGCTAAACTCCCTTCTTTGACAGAAAGGATGACTCCTGTATTCCCACACAACTGTGGACGACGAAAGGGGCCACATGCTAACCCCGCGAGCTCAGGGAAGGCCTGCGGGGCGGTGTTGCAAACGGAAAGGCCTAAAGCCACCCCAAGGATGGTCTGAAGGGAGACTGTTACTGAGAGCAGTTGTGGTGGCTGGTCGCGTCCGGGGCCTGAGTCTTCCCTGACCAGGTCAGCGTTTACCTTAACTGAACCTGTGGTCCTTTTGCATCTAAGTCAACATACCTCTGAAATGTCAGAGGAACTTGTAACATAACCCCCCCCCCCCCCAAGCAAATGCGCCTGGGCGCCCTGCAGGACAGAGACCATAAATTCCTTCATTGCTATTGTTATCACGTGTGTTGTTGCCTGTTAACTATCTATCCTGCGCCCCCCAAAGGAAAAGAAGTAGGTGTGGCCCTGGCCGGTTTGGCTCAGTGGATAGAGCCGACGTCCACCTTAGAGTCCCGGGTTCAGTTCGGGTCCAGGGCGCCTGCCTGGGTCACAGGCTCGAGCGAGCCCCACTAGGGGGCGTGCAGGAGGCGACAGATCCAAGATTCTCTCTCATCGATGAGGTTTCAATCTCTCTCCCATCCTCTCTGAAACCAATAAAAATATATTTTTAAAAAAAGAATCATGTGTCTATCATTTTACTTTTTTTCCAATCCCAGAGGTTCCCCCCACTCACCCCCCAAACTCCCTTTGCTTTCTCCCACCTCCCTCCCTCCCTCCCCTATTACCAGTGGGTTGTCTGTAACCCACTTAAGTCTCCTCCTTGGATTGCCATGTAGAAAACAAAGTGCCGCCCCGGCCTGTTTTGGTCAGTGGGTAGAGCATCGGCCTGGGGACCCGAAGGGTCCGGGGTTCCATTCCAGTCAAGGGCGCAGGCCCGGGTCACAGGCTTGATCCCCAGTAGGGGTTGTGCAGGAGGCAGCCGATGGGTGATTCTCTCTCATGGTAGATGCTTCTATGGCTCTCTCTCCCTCTCCCTTCCTCTCTGAAATCAATGAAGATAGATTTTAAAAAGCCACACAAATGTATTATTGCACTTCCACGTAGTAAAAAGTATACTTGTACAATGTTTTGTACTTGCATTTTGTGTTATTAAAACAGTGAGGGGCAGGCGGGGAGAGGAGTGCTGGGCCGCCCAAAGGCCCGCCAGCGGGGACCACAGGGGACCAGCTATCCGAGGCCAACCGAGGCTATGGTTCCGCCTGGGCGGGATTCTGACTCAGAGGCTCGGTCATAATCCCACAGACGGTGGCTTCGCCCCATGGGCTCCTCAGCCAACCACATCCACCAACTGTCCGAACCTGCGGTTCCCCTCGGACTGAGCAGGATTACCATGGCAACAACACATCATCAGGAGGGTAAAGCTAACCTGTCTCAGGATGGCCTAAACCCAGCTCACGTTCCCTGTTAGCGGGTGAACCATCCAACGCTGGGTGAATTCTGCTTCACAATGATAGGAAGAGCCGACATCGAAGGATCAGAAAGCGACGTCGCTAGGAACGCTTGGCCGCCACCAGCCAGCTATCCCTGTGGTCACTTTTCTGACACCTCCTGCTTCAAACCCAAAAGGTCAGAAGGATCGTGAGGCCCCGCTCTCACGGTCTGTATTCGTACTGAAAATCAAGATCAAGCGAGCTTTTGCCCTTCTGCTCCGCGGGAGGTTTCTGTCCTCCCCGAGCTCGCCTTCGGACACCTGCGTTCCCGTGTGACAGGTGTACCGCCCCAGTCACACTCCCCACCTGGCACTGTCCCCGGAGCGGGTCGCGCCCGGTCAGCGAGGGCCCCTTGGGGGTCTCCCCCTCACCCCCTAACCCCCGCCTCACCGGGTCAGTGAAAAAACGATCAGAGTAGCGGTATTTCACCGGCGGCCCGCAAGGCCGGCGTGCCCCCCTCCCCGCCCCCTCGCGAGAGGGGACTCAGGGAAGGGGCGCCGGGGGCCTCCCACTTATTCTGCACCTCTCCTGTCTCTTCACCTGCCAGGCTAGAGTCAAGCTCAACAGGGTCCGCTTTCCCGCTGATCCCGCCAAGCCCGTGCCCTCGGCTGTGGTTTCGCTGGGTAGGAGGTAGGGACAGTGGGAATCTCGCTCATCCATTCCTGCGCCTCACTCATTAGATGACGAGGCATGTGGCTGCCTTAAGAGAGTCCTAGCTGCTCCCGCCGTTACCCGCGCTTCATGGAATGTCTTCACTTTGACATCCAGAGCCCTGGGCAGAAAGCACATCGCGTCAACACCCCCTGGGCCTTGGCGATGCTTTGTGTTAACTAAACAGGCGGATCCCCCTGGTCCGCACCAGCTCTAAGTCGGCTGCTAGGCGCCGGCCCGGAGCTGGGAGGGGGTGAACCCCACGGCAACCCCGGCCACCGGCCGCCCTCCGCAGCTGGGGCGATGCACGGAAAAGGCCCGGCTGGCGTCCAGAGTCGCCACAGCCATCCCCGCAGCCGCCGCCCCCCCCCCTTTGGAGGGAGAGAGAGAGAGAGAGAGAGAGAGAGAGAGAGAGAGAGAGAGAGAGAAGAGCAACACCGGAGCACTTTTGCTCCTTGGAGCGCAGGGCGATGATTGGTTGGTGCTGGCAGACGGGGACGGAGCCTCGGACGCTCTTCCACTGGGAACCCACCAATTACACCGCCAGAATGGGCGAGCGGCTCTAGCCTGACTTCTGATTGGCTCAGACCTCTGGCCTCCGGATGTTTAATTCTCCCTCACTGAAGAGCAGGGCTGTGTTGGTAAACCAGCTGACTCCAGAGTGGGAGGAGAGAGAGAGACTTCAAAAGATATAGGTGAGCCTTCCTTCTGCTTCTCCATGGTGCGCGGGCTGCCCCCTGAAGCGCTGAGATAGAGTCCCTTCCTGAAGCAAGGAATGTCGGGGTTCACAGATGGTCCACGAGGAACCTCAGATGCTCCTGGGAGCAGTCGGCCGTTTCTAACAGGAATCGGAGAGAGTCCCTTGATCCTCAGCTGCCCGCCTGCGGGAAGCCGGTCCATCTTGGCTGCTTGACACAGTCGCTACAGGGAAGAAATATCTGCAGAGCATATGTTTCAAGGGACCTGGCGTCTATGGCATACTGTTCTTAATATGTTTGCTCCCCTTCTTGGCGCTGTGTGTTTTAACTAAGGTCACCTCTCCGAGAAAGGTTGTTTCCCCAGGTAGGGATTTTCCCCTGAAGTTAGGGAGGGAATAAAACCCCTGAACTAAGTGCCAGGCGGGTAGTTAATCACTTTAACTACGAACAATCACCCTAAAGCTACATAATCTTTACTCCCTGGAATGGAGATAAGAAACACCCTAACCTGTGGAAATTGATAGGATTAAAATCAACTGGTATAAATACAGATGTAACAAGACAATAAAAAACAGAGCCTGGCAGGAGAGCTTGGCTAGAGATCCTGGCTAGGCTGCTGATCAATTGAACGCTGTCTCCACGTCATTCCTTCTTCGCCGACTCCATCCACACCTTTGGGGACCCCTGGACCTGTTAGGGTTGGACCCCAACACCCGCCGTCATTGAATTGAAGATCATGCTGTGCCCCCCGAGGCTCCGCTCCTTTTCACCTGCATCGCCTTAGCCCACGGGGGCCTTCCCAGGTCGCGGCCACAGCCATCCCTGAGGTCTCTACTGTTTCTTCATGACCAAACAACCATGTCATCAGAGTCGAGCAAGAAGCGGAAGCGCAAGGAGATTCCAAGTGATGGAGCTCCAGCGGAAGGGAAGCGGAATCGTTCTGACCCCGAGCAGGAATGCAAATACTACAGTGAGGAGGCTGAGGTGGACCTGGGGGACCCTGGAAGAGACTATGAGGTGTACAAGTACACGTGCCAGGAGTTGCAGCGACTCATGGCCGAGATCCAGGACCTGAAGAGCAGGGGAGGCAAAGATGTGGCAGTTGAGATTGTAGATCGCAGGATCCTGGGCTGTGTTCACTTCATGACTCTAAAGAAGCTGAACCGATTAGCCCACATCAGGGTGAAGAGAGGACGAGATCAGACCCATGAGGTCAAGCAGAGAGTAGATGCCTGTCACCTGCAGCTCCAGAACCTGTTGTATGAGCTGATGCACCTGCAGAAGGAGATCACTACATGTCCGGAGTTCAAGTCAAAGCATGAAGAAATTGATCTGGTCCGTGTAGAAGAATTTTATCAAGAGGCTCCTGCAGATATCAGCAAGGCTGACATCACCATGGGAGACCCTCACCAGCAAACCCTTGCACGTCTGGATTGGGAGCTGGAGCAGCGGAAAAGGTTGGCGGAGAAGTACCGAGTGTCCCTCTCCAACAAGGAGAAGATCCTTAAAGAGATTGAAGTGAAGAAGGAATACCTGAGCAGCCTCCAGCCGCTCCTGAACAGCATCATGCAGGCTTCCCTCCTGGTGCCAGAGTACCTGTTCATGCCTTTTGACCAGGCTCACAAACAGTATGAGAAGGCCAGACACCTGCCGCCTCCCCTCTATGTCCTCTTTGTCCAGGCCACAGCGGATGGGCAGGCCTGTGATAAAACACTGTCTGTGGCGATCGAAGGCAGTGTGGGCGAAGCCAAGGCCCTGTTTAAAACTCACGAGGAATCCCAAGATGACCAGAGCGACTCGTGTGCCGAGGAAGAGCAGACCACGAAACGCTGGCGACCCACACTGGGAGGCCAGTTGGATGACACACGCGAGGAGATGCTGCAGAGGCGCCCGCTGTCCGTCATGCTGGACCAGCAGTGCCGAGATGACAGCGTGTTTCACCTGACCTTTTACTATCTCATGAGCCTCAATGTCATGACAGCAAAAGGCAAAGTGACAACTGCCACGGAGCTGATCACCCCCATCAGTGCAAGTGACTGGCTGCCTCCCGACTCAGTCCTGAGCTGTCTGTATCCTGGGGATCATGAAAAGAAAACGCCAAATCCAGCCAATCAGTACCAGTTGGATAAAGTGGGCATCCTGACTGTGAGAGGCTACGTCCTTGATTTAGGACACCCCTACTTGTGGGTACAGATGCTGGGTGGCCCCCACTTCCCTGAAGAGCAGCCCCAGCCCACGGTGATCGCTGACCATTCCCCGAGCTCTAGCCACATGGAGACCACCATGAAACGGCTAAAGACCAGAGTGCAGTCCCGCCTGGCCCTCCACAAACCGTTCGAAGCCCTGGAATACGGCATTGTACCGGTTACTAGCGATTGCCACTACCTCTTCCCTGCAAAGGTTGTCTCTTGCCTGGTGAAGTGGGTGACGATTGCCCATGAGGATTCTATGGAGCTGCATTGCACCAAAGACATTGTGGAGGCAGGACTGGCTGCGGACACCAATCTCTACTACATGGCACTGGTGGAAAGGGGCACAGACAAACTCCAGGCAGCTGTGGTGCTGAACCCCAGCTACGCCTCCATCCCACCCATTTTCCAGCTCTGTCTGAACTGGAAAGGGGAGAAAATCAACAGCAATGATGACAATATTCGGGCCATAGACAGTGAGGTCAACGTGTGCTACAAGGAGCTGTGTGGGCCCCGCCCGGCCATCAGCTCTTGACCAGCCAGCTGCAGCGCCTGTGAGCGCTACTAGACGTCTACCTGGAGACCGAGACCCACGATGACAGCGTGGAGGGGCCCAAGGAGTTTCCCCAGGAGAAGAGTGTCTGTGGCTTTTCCGGGGTCCCAGCAGGATGAAGCCGTTTACATATAACCATCCTCAGGGATTCTTCAGCCATCGCTGACCTGCTCGGCCTGTGGTTTCCCCTGGGCCCTCGGTGCTGTGCCTCCGCTTCCTCTTCTGTTCCCCATGTGGCTCCTGATAGTCTCCAAAGGCAGGTTTTATATTTCTAGCCAATGAAAGTGTCATCTGACCAAAAATAAAAAGATACAGGTGGTTAGGACCCACTCCATTATTCAAGCGTAACGCCTAGTATTCACTCACATAATTACTATGTGATCACGCAGCCAAACTGTTACGACCGATTTGCAGCCGTGATTCTCCAATCTTCATGTGCGCCAGAATCAGCTGGGGCTTGTCCAACACACGTTGCCTGGCTCCACCCTGCGTCAGTTCTGTGGGGCAGGAATGGGGTCCTTTAATGGACAAATGTAACAAGATCCCAGGTGATGCCCAGGTGGCCTGTCTGGAGACTACGCGTCGTCGCTGCTCTCAAAGAGTATATTATTATGGACATGAATTTCAATCAGCGTCTGAAATAGACTACAGGATGCAGCTTATGTTGAACTGTTGTCCTTCCAGAGGGCGGCAGGCATTGGAAGTGCGGCCATGTTGCACTTCTGCGTGATCTCTGCCGATGGCACTGTGGACTTCTTTTAGTGAGGTCATTGCAGACATCACATTCATTGTCACAGTTGTTGGGCATTGAGTTATCCGTTCTTTGAAGAAAAAAATTTTGAGAAGGTGTGGGAGGAATCTGTTTCATAAAATTGCACAATGAAGCTCACGACTAACCTTTGACTAGCAGGAGTTTTAAGTATGCCACGAGAAATCTGTAACCAACAGTGAAATGACCAGATGGTGAAAGAAACATGAGCTTGCCAGACAAGGATTTCGGTGTGGATTTTTGTCTTTATTCGATGGTCTTCAACAAGTGACTGTGAAACATTGAAGAAAGAACCCGCCATCCTTACACCCACATCTGGGTGTCGCTGTTTACATTCCTTTGTTGAGCCTATATCCTCATAAGCTTTTTAGCAAGAATATGGGGAGTACTTCTCTTTCATGGTCAAGACAGGATCAGAGGCCATGGATACTGACAACAGATCGGTCAGTTTCATCTGTCTGTTTTCGTGGTTATATCTCCTGCTGCCTCTCGATTTATAAGCGAAACCTAGACAACCGACAAGAATGTGTTTTGTAGTTGATCTAGGAAGAATACAGTAAACATCACTGTGAAAAGTCTTAGGTTCCTGAATAACTTTAGTATTTTGGTCAAAGGAATTTGGATGATTTTCCTGGCTGCAAGCAGGTTAATTCCTCAACACCAGGCTGACAGGCATGTGCTAGGAGGCCCCAGCAGCTCTGTTCCTCTGCTGTGTGGACAAGCCCTTCTGGAACTGGGGGCCCTGCCTTGTGCCCTGAACCCCTCCTGGCACAAGTCCTGAGACCTGTGGTTTCACCAGCAGCACCAGGAGGACCACTCACATCCAGGTTCAGAGCCAGCAGCAAGTCCCCTTCACATCAGGGGTTATTGGACCACGAAGAAAGTAGCATTGGAACCACCCACTGAGCAGCCACAATGAGGTCAGAGATGCCCAGGGAGAAGGAAGAACCTGGAGGGAGTGATAAAATGGTGCTGAGCCCTGCAGCCCAACCGCATCCCAGCAGCTCCAGTGTCTGATCCTGACCCCTCAGCACCTTTTTCATCAGGAACTGGGGTGTAAAGTGGGGAGACAGGTTATTACATGACGGAGGACCAGATGGTGGCCTTCGAAATTGTCTTTATTTCTGAACATTCCTTACAACCATCCACCCGAGAATTAACTCCCACAGATGCACCTCGAGCCTAAATCCCCACCCCCTCCTCAAGGAAATCAGATTCATGTTTCTGGTTGTAGGACACTTTGTGTTTAGATCCCATGAACTCCCCAACCTTTGTCCCTGCAATCCTGTACCCGGGCTGGGTCCGTCCCTTTCCTCATTCACACTGAGCATGAACATGAAACATGAGCGGCCCCGCATACTGCACCCCAATCCGTGGTTTCAGGTTCAGGGGCCCAGAAGGAAGCCCTTGTTCGGTGCACCTGGTGAGCAGGGTCACTAGAGGGGCACATCACAGGCTCCATGTCATGAAAATGCCACGTCATAAACCTCCCAAGAGCTATAGGACTTGGTGACAAGACGGATGGTCCTGGGTTGTCCTAACTCCCTCAGTGTCCCCGTGAGCTCAGCCCGGATCAGGGCAACTCTCTCCTCGTCCACAGTCTGGTGCGTCCTGTAACACTCCAGGGGGACGGGGTACAGCTCGAGCTCTAAACTGCGCAGCCCGGCTGTGTGTCGCAGCAGCTTCTCCACGGTGGCCATGGAGAGGTGGTTCTCAGAGATGGTGAAGTCCCTGAGCTGGTGACAGCGGCTCGGGACAGGCAGGATGGCCCCGACTTGGGAGTCCACCATCCCACAGTTATCCAGGCGCAGGTCCTGGAGGGCGGGTGCCACTGCCTCCAGCAGAGTTCGGGACTAAAATCGGTGAGGTTGGCGCCATACAGATGCAGGGACCTCAGCTGCCTGAGGTTCGGGCACTGGAACAGGTGTGTCAGGTCTGAATGTGTCAGCCAATGGCAATTTGTTATGGAGAGTTTGTCCAAGGGGGTCTGCAGGCACCTGGGGAAAGATGGGGCGATTAGTTCCTGGGGACGGCGATGGTAAAAAGAGGGGGGCTTACAGGTGGAGGAAGACCGATTTGTCCAAGCCCAGGGCTGCCCTGACAATCTGATGAAGGCCAGCACCCAGGACACCTGGTCTCCTTTTAGGCTGGGTCAAGTTCACGACATCTCCAGAGCTTCCTGTCCTCAGCTGCCAAGCAGAGCACTGCTCTCTGGAGGGGGACTGGACATAAGGAAAACCCCGGAAACCTGCTCAGAGAGCCTCACAGTGTCTAGGTCAAGGGTAGGCATCCGTGAATCTTAAATTTGTGAGTCAAAACCAAGAATGCTCTCAGCGCAGGCTTCCTTCTGTCCATTGCTTGGTTCCAGGCACCAAACCTCTGGGCCACCGGAGGCTCTTCCATCTAATGCCTAAGGAACAAACCTGGCCCTAGCTGGTTTGACTCAGTGGACACAGCTTTCAAATGTCTCAGGTTCAATTCATGCTCAAGGGCTCAGATCTCTCTTGCAGGCTCAATGCCCGGCCCAGGTTGGGGCATGTGCTGTAGCAACCAATCGCCTCTCTCACACATCGGAATTTCTCTCTCTCTCTTTTCCTCCATTTCACTCTTTAGAAATCAATGGAAAAATATATCCTCCGGTGAGGATTTAAAGAAAAGGGACAGAGTGACCAAAGGAAGAATCTGCAGCATCAGCTGGGAGGCCAGTCTGCAGGGGCGACTTCCACCGCAAACCACCTCCCACTCTTTGCAGTCCTTTCCCTCCCGCTGCCTTAGCTGCAGGATCCTGCCTTTCCTTCCTACTAATGACCTTCCTGGAGCCCAGGACCACCTCTGACAGATGGGAAAGCTGAAACAGGCTCACGTGTCAGTGGGCACAGTGCTTCTGTCTGGAAATGCTCCATCCATGTGGCTTTTCCTCCTCCCTCCCTCTTCTGAAGTCCTGGTCACTTCGACATCTCTCCCTAAGGAAGCATTCACAGACCCCGGCTCGCTGGGTCACTCATGGAGCCAGTTCTGCTACCCCTCCTGACAGGCAGATTTTAAAACATGATTCTCTAAGGTGCTCACGGGACACCACCCTCAAAGCAGCAAACAAGACCACTCCCTTGACATTCTGGGGCTGCATCCACTGTTACACAGCTCACCTGAGCATCTGGTCCAGACGGCCTCGGAGAAAGGAGGAAGATTCCAAGTAGAGCTTCCTGAAGTGCTGCTGCCTGGGCATCTGAGAGAGGAATTGGGAAAAGTATCCCTGCTCCTCCCTTTCCCACTTCTCTTCCTCCTATCACTCCTCTTCCTCCTCCCACTCCTGCTCCTCTTCCTCCCCTATCTCTTCCTCTTCTTCCTCCTCCTCGTCGGTCAACAGGTTGATGTGGGAGAGAGAGAGTCTCTGCAGGTTACTCATCTGACCCAGGTAGAGAGCAAACGTCCTCAGGGTGGGCAGGTCCCAGGTGAAGTTCACTTCCACCTCCTGGATGCAGTCCAGCTGCACCCCATCCAGGACCTTCCTGGCCCTCTGGAAGGGCACCTCAGAAATCCTCAGCGCCTTGCAGCACAGATGTACCAACCCTTCCCTCTGCTGGGCCCATTGGATGATGTAAATGAAAAACTTATTCCCATCCCTTTCACTGAAGTCAAGGTCTAGGAACACCTCCAAGGGAGCCGAGGGGTGCTCCATGTTTGGGCTGGAGCTGTGCACAGCCACTGGTCCCGTCGGTGAGCAAATCCGGGTGCTGTCTCCACACCACAGTCTCCAGAGGTTGACATCCTTGTTCCTTAAATCCAGCACCCGCAGTTTCCACCTCCTGTGGGGAAAGCAGGACATTAGCTGAGATTCTTGCAGGTCAACAGGGCATTGGTTGAGATGCTTTATGGACCGTGTGTCTCAGTGGTTGAGCATCTACCTATGAACCAGGAGGTCACAGTTCAATCCCAAGTCAGGGTACATGCCTGGGTTGCAGGCTCAATGCCCAGTGGGTAGGGGGAGGGTGTGTGTGTGTGTGTGCAGTAGGCAGCCAATCAATGATTCTCTTTCATCATTGATGCTTCTATCTCAATCTCTCCCAATAAATTCAATAAAAAAATGTTTTTCAATAAAGATCAACAGAATGAGGGCAGGTCAGAGTGAGACAGAGCATCTGAGTTGAGGCAACAATAAGTTTCCATGCCCACCCTGAGCTTCTACCTTGAATCCCCAGGTCAGCTTCTCCCTTCCCCTCCTCCTCCCTCTGCTTAGCTTTGCTCATCTCCTTCCCTTCCATCCCTGCTGCTCAGCACTTCAGGTACCTTTAAGTACCTCTGGGAGGAGGCAGGGCAGGTTTTGCAGGTGCCCCTGCCCAGTAGGCAGTCCTCCACTTCCCACAGTGAGCTGCGCAATGTGCAAGGGCTCCCTGAGCCTCGTTGGCACCTTCAGAAACCTTGGGTCCACCCTTAGGTCCTCCACACGCCATGACCCCCACTGTCTCCCAGATGCCCATGGCCCACCAGGCACCTGGAGCAGCCTTACCTGGGCCGAACCTCCTGGGCAATCAGAACGTCAAGCCCATCCAACACGGCTTTTAAGACCTTATCCAGGGACAACTGTGACAGGCAGCCCAGAGGGAGGACAGGGAAGGGCCAGGCGTGCACCATGGCCTTCAGGGGCTTCCCCTTTCTCATCTGGTAGGCCTGAAAGAGTGGCAGGAAGAGCTCAGCAGGCAGGTACTCCAGAGCTGCGATGGCTGAGGCCTGGTCCTCAGCAGGCTCCTTCCTGCCAGCCACAGGAGTGTGGGTGGGGACCTGATACTCATCTTCAAGGTGCTCAGAAAGGAATCCTGCAGAAACATCCAGGGAACAAGGCATGATGGTCAGGCCAAGCCTTTGAGCCCCATCCACTGACTCCTGACTCTTCACAGGAATCAACTCAGGGCCAAAGCCACTGCCTGGCAATGGTCAGAGACGCAGTTTTGTGAGTCCCATTCTGAGCTTGATGACAGAGGAGCCATAGCTCTCCCCTGCAGGCCCCAGGAAAAGCATCTCAGAAGCAACCTCATCTTTCATTCCAGTCTGACTAGGAAGTGGTTACTCAGGAGCAGGAATGCTGACCCCCACCATTTTTGGGGAAAAGTTGGAAACCAATCTAGGGACACAAACTGAATATTTAAAATTTCTAGAAATAAAACCATGGTTAAAATGTTTTCATTAGGGAGGGGAGTGGGCTGGTCAGGGAATCAGCTTGGTTAGACATTTAAAAATAAACAAAGCAGAAATCCAAATGTTTAAAATTCTGCCAAATCTATACTTGCTAAATATTTAAAATGTCCAGAAAGAAACCCCCAAACAGGCAGATGTTTTCAATAGGAGTTTGGGGGTGTGGAGAAATTGGCTTGGTTATACATTTATAAATAAATCAAAGCACAAATCTAAATGTTTGGAATTCGGGCAAAACTATACTTAGAGGCAAAATCAAAGCCTTCAATCTGTTCGTCTGTAAAGAAAGAAAAAGGAAATTTCTCTGAGCCTCTGTGAGGCCCGCTGCCTTAGCTGAGGTCGGTAACTTTCGCTTTTAATCGATAAGACATGATTGAAGGAGGTGAAATTATTATCATTACTGAAGCCTCATCCTTTCATCCACATTTTTAAAACATCGCGGCCTCCGGTGGAGATGCCCCAAAGGTGAGCGCGGTGCCTGCATCGCCCACAACCACAGGACAATGACCACCACCCTCCCCACAACCAGCACTCAGAGCCGCCTGGAACCCGCCCAACAGGATCCTACAGCAGCCACAGACTCAGCCACAGAGAGCAGAGTGCTGGCTGCTGGAGGGCAGGGGAGGGACTGGGCACAGCAGGTGAAGGAGGAGGAAACACAACATGGTCCTTACAGTGTGGTCATGGGGAGGGAAAGGACAGCACAGGGAACACAGTCAATCATTTGTAACAACTACACAAGAGGTCACATGGTCCTAGATGTATGGGGGTGATCACTGTATAAGTTATATGAATGTCTAACCAGAGTTGTACACCTAAACTAACACAATATTGTACATCAACTATATTTGAAAAATTAGAAATATTTTTAAAAAGATGACATATGTATGTTGCATTCATTACACAAATGGATTAATTTCTTAACTGTCTTTAATAAAAATGGAGGATAAAAACACCTTATAAGATGGCCTGGGAAGTACACAAAAAACACTTCTGCCACATTCCCACGCCTCATGTACCAGGGAGATCATGTGTGGGCACTGAGCTAGCCTCTTTCTCATGGGATCCCATGTTTACTTTTTTTAAAATTATATTTTATTGTTTTTTTACAGAGAGGAAGGGAGAGGGATAGAGAGTTAGAAACATTGATGACAGAGAAACATTGATCAGCTGCCTCCTGCACACCTCCTACTGGTTAGGGCCCATGTTTACATTTAAAAAAAAAAAAATTGAGCCCTAGCTGGTTTGTCTCTATGGTTGGAGCATAGGTCTGCGGACTGTAGGGTCCCAGGTTTGATTCAGGTCAAGGGCACATGCTCAGGATGTGGTCTCAATTCCCAGTAGGGGACGTGCAGGAGGCAGCAGATCCATGATTCTCTCTCACTATGGTTGTTTCTATCTCTCTCTCCCTCTCCTTTCCTCTCTGAAATAAATAAAAATATATTTTAAAAAATTTTATTTCAGAGAGGAACTGAGAGGGAGACAGAGATGGAAACATCCATGATGGGAGAGAACCACGGATAGGCCGCCTCCTGAATGCCCCCCACTGGGGATCTAGCCTGTAACCCTACAGGTGCCTCACAGGGAATGGACCCCTGGCCTCCTGGTTCACAGGTCAGTGCTCAGTCACTGAGCCACACCCGGCCTGGCCCGTGTTTACGTAACAGAGCGAATGGCACAGACACTAGGATGGCTGAGATTTGGGGAACTGGCTCACACTCTCTCAATAATGAACATGAATGCCCACGCTGGTGTGGCCCGGTGGGTAGAGCCTCAGCCTCCAGACTGAAGGTCTGATTCCAGTCAAGGGCACATGTCCGAGAGGTGGGCCCAATCTCCAATGTGGGCCCAATGCCCAATGGGACGAGCAGGAGGAGGCCAATCAAAGATTTTCCCTCATCATTCATGTTTCTGTCTCTCTCCCTCCCTCTCTCCTTCCTCTCTGAAATCAACAAAAATATATTTTTTAAAAAATGAACATGAGCTTCTCCCTTCAGGAAATATCACCTGGCAGGTGCCAACTGACAGTCCTGTTGTCCTGATACAATGTCAGCCCCCAAGAGAAAACCAGAATTTGGAACAGGTGTGTCCCACCACGTGAGCTAGACCGCTCCCCAGTGCTGACACGCTTTTCTAGGGGGCTCTGTGGGAACAGCAACACCTGAGAGCTTTGATGACGTGATTCAATGCATCAGCACGGGAAGGCCTCTGGGACTGAGAGACACAAGGCGTCACTTTACATCACCTGCATGAGGACCAGAGCCACCCAGCAAGACAGCCCTGGGGACTGTGACAGAACAGAACAGAAACTATTCAATATTCCCCAGCCAGCGGGGCCTATGAACCAGGAGGTCAGAGATCAACTTTTTGTCAGAGCACATGCCTGTGTTGTGGGCTCCATCCCCAGTGTGGGGCGTGTAGGAGGCAACCGATCAATGATTATTTCTTATTATTGATGTTTCTATCTCTCTCTTCCTCTTCCTTCTCTGAAATCAATATAAAATATATATTTTTTAAAACCATGAGTCCTGTTACCATCTCACAGGCAGTGAGCATGCGACGTGGATTAATAACTGTCTCACCCTGTGGGATCCGTGAGGGTCACTATGATGACGTCACCACACACACAGGTTCTCTGGGCGCCTGCCTGTGTGTGAGGCCGCACAGAGATGGTGACACCAAAACCTTGGAAAGTCCCCGAACAGCACGGCGCCCGGGCCAGGCCTCGGGGACAGGGTGACGGCGCCCCGCGCGGGAGGAGGGGCAGGACCGAGTCCCGGGGCCCAGGCCTGCGCTCAGGGCTCCGCAGGGGACAGAGTCTGGGGGGCAGCTCCGTGGTGGGGACTCCCCAGCGCCCTGGTTCCCCTTCTCCTCTCCCAACCTGTGTCTGCGCCCCCTTCCTGGAGACTCGTGACGCGGCCCCACTTCTCACTCCCATTGGCTGAGCGGTTTCCCGAGCAGCCAATCAGCGTCCCCGCGGCTCCCGGTTGTAACTCCTCCGCGGAAGCGCCCGGACTCAGACCGTCCCCCGGACGCCGAGGATGCGGGTCCTGAGGCCCCCCACCCTCCTCCTGCTGCTCTCGGGGGCGCTGGTCCTGACCCCCAGCTGGGCCGGTGAGTGCGGGGTCGGAGGGGGCGGCGGGGCGGGGAGCAGCGAGGACCCGGCGGGGGCGCGGGGCCGGGAAGGCGCGTGTCCAGCCCCGGCCCTGCCCCCCGTCCGCCCCCCAGGCCCCCACTCCCTGAGGTATTTCAGCACCGCCGTGTCCCGGCCCGGCCGCGGGGAGCCCCGGTACCTCGAAGTCGGCTACGTGGACGACACGCAGTTCGTGCGGTTCGACAGCGACGCCCCGAATCCGAGGATGGAGCCGCGGGCGCCGTGGATGCAGCAGCCGTGGGTGGAGCGGGAGAGGCCGGGGTATTGGGAGGAGGAGACGCTGAGGGTCAAGGGAGCCGCACAGACTTTCCGAGTGAGCCTGCAGAACCTGCGCGGCTACTACAACCAGAGCGAGGACGGTGAGCCGCGCGCCGGGCCCGTCACGACCCCCCTCCCCACGGACGGGCCGGGGTCGCCCCGAGGGTCCGGGTCCGAGCGTCACCCCGAGGCGGCGGGACCTCCCGGGTGGAGGGGAGGTCGCGGGGACTGTGACCGGATTTCACTTTCAGTTTTAGATTCAGTCCCCGCGGGGCGGGCGGGGCGGGGCTGACCGCGGGGCGGGGCTGACCGCGGGGCGGGGCTGACCGCGGGGCGGGGCTGATTGGGGGGCGGGGCTGACCGCGGGGCGGGGCTGACCGCGGGGCGGGGCTGACCGCGGGGCGGGGCTGATTGCAGGGCGGGGCTGTCACGGGGCGGGGCTGTCGCGGGGCGGGGCTGATTGCGGGGCGGGGCTGGCCGCGGGGCGGGGCTGATTGCGGGGCGGGGCTGACCGAGGGGCGGGGCTGACCGCGGGGCGGGGCTGATTGCGGGGCGGGGCTGACCGAGGGGCGGAGCTGACCGCGGGGCGGGGCTGACCGCGGGGCGGGGCTGACCCCGGGGCGGGGCTGACGCGGGGCGGGGCTGATTGTGGGGCGGGGCTGATTGTGGGGCGGGGCAGACCGCGGGGCAGGGCGGGGCTGATTGCAGGGCGGGGCTGATCGCGGGGCGGGGTCAGGCTCTCACACCTTCCAGAACATGTATGGCTGTGACCTGGGACCCAATGGTCGCCTCCTCCGCGGGTACAGTCAATTCGCCTACGATGGCGCCGACTACATCGCCCTGAACGAGGACCTGACCTCCTGGACCGTGGCCCACATGGCGGCTCAGATGACGAAGCGCAAGTGGGAGGCGGCTGGTGTGGCAGAGCATGACAGGAGCTACCTGGAGGGACGGTGTGTGGAGTCGCTGCTCATGTACCTGGACAAAGGGAAGGAGACCCTGCAGCGCGCAGGTACCAGGGGCCCTGGGGCCGCCCCCTCTCCCCGGGGCTGGGGCTGCTACAAGGAGACAGGACAGGGGGTCAGTGTCAGACACCCCTCCTTGGGATCAGGGAGGGAGCCCCCCTGGATGTCAGGTCAGGTACCAGGGGGCACCCCCTCTTCAGACACCCACTGTGTCTGAGGCCTCACCCCAGCTTTTCTGAGTCACATGGCCTCCTGCCCTGGGCTGTGTCTCTCTGATTCTAGAACTTTCTAAAGACTAGAAGGTCCTTCCAGGTGCCTCTGTCCAGGCTGGTGTGTGGGCTGTGAGCTCCCTCCCCCACCCCAGGTGGCTGTCCACTCTCAGGATGGTCACATGGGCGCTGCTGGGGTGTCCATGGCGGATGCAAAGTTCCTGCATTTCCTCCCCTCCCCTCAGACCCTCCAAAGGCACACGTGACCCACCACCCCGTCTCTGCCCATGAGGTCACTCTGAGGTGCTGGGCGCTGGGCTTCTACCCTGCGGACATCAGCCTGACCTGGCAGCGTGACGGGGAGGACCAGACCCAGGACATGGAGCTGGTGGAGACCAGGCCTGCGGGGGACGGCACCTTCCAGAAGTGGGCGGCCGTGGGGGTGCCCCCTGGAGAGGAGCAGAGATACACGTGCCATGTGCAGCACAAGGGGCTGCCCGAGCCCCTGACCCTGAGATGGGGTGAGGAGGGGCCGTGGGCACAGAGCCTCTTCTCAGGGCAGCAGGGGCCCTGGGGGACCTCAGTGGGGTCGGGCCTGAGGCCTGGGGTCAGGGCCCTCACCCTCCTTTCCCTTCTCCCCCCAGATCCGCCTTCTCACACCTTCATCATCATCATGGGCATCGTTGGGGGCCTGGTTCTGCTGGGAGCTGTGGCTGGAGCTGTGATGTGGGGGAGGAGGCGCTCAGGTGGGCAGGGGTGGGGTCTGAGTCCCACTGGGGGTTCAAGCCCAGGTAGACGTGTGTCCCGCCTCCTTCACGGGAAGCACCATCCCCACGTGTGTGATGTCCAGTGTGGGGCTCTGTGTTCACACTTACTCTGTAGTGAGGCCCGTGGGAAAATGAGGGACCCACTTATCACCTGATGATGCTGGTGGTGGGGACCCCTTTCCCAGCAGCCCCAGGTCAAAGGGCAGGTTCCTGCTGAGCACAGACCTCCAGGAGGGCGGTGGGTCCATTCCACACACATGCACTTCCCTCAGTTTTCCTGGTCCTTCCCTGGGTCTATACACAGGGTTCTGGAAACTTCTCTGGGGCCCAGGACTAGGTCTTCCTTTAGAACCTCATGGCCCTGCCTCCTCCCTGGTCTCTCACGGGATGTTTTCTTCTCGCAGGTGGGAAAGGACGGAGCTACGCTCAGGCTGCCAGTGAGTATGGAGGGGGGACCCCTGAGTCCCTGTGACAGTGCAGATGGGAGCTGTAGGGGACCCCACCCCCATAGTTCCTCCTTAGTCTCCTGCCCTGGGGCTATGACCCCGTCCTGGTGTGCCACCCCCCAGGCAGTGACAGCGCCCAGGGCTCTGATGTGTCTCTCTCGGCTTCTAAAGGTGAGACCCTGCCATGGGGAGGGGTGGGCAGAGGGGAGGACTGGGTGGTGGGGAGTCTGTGGGACACTGTGAGCATGAAGTGGGCTTTGAGAATGTCACCAGATACAGCCACTGACCTGAATGTGTTCATGATGCTTGTCCTCCACAGCGTGAGGCAGCTGCCTTGTGGGGACTGAGGGATGGAAGATGTGTTCACTCTCCCACTTCCTGATTCAAGAACCTCTGATTGGGGTGCTGGTTTCGCCCTGCTCCCCACACTTTCCTGTCAGCAGTGGCGGGCTGGCAGTGGCGGGCTGGGCCCTCCCCATCCCTGCCTTTACTCCCTGGGGCTCTGAGCTGCAACTTCCTGCTTTGTATTGAAATGAGACTGTGGATTGACCTCGTGTTTTCATTCTTGTGTTTTCATTCTTGCCGTGACTGGTGACAGGTAATTAAAGGAGACCCTTTAATTAATTATTTTCTCAGAGGAAATAAATGGAAGCACCAAGGATTCTGCAGATCCCTGTGTATTTTGTGCTCTTTGCAGGGGGGATGGGAGAGGCTATGAGGACGGAGTGTGGTCGCGGCCTGTGCCCAGGTGGTGCTCAGTGCATCGTGGGCTTTGACGTGGTCACTCCTCAACCGGGTCACCTCTCTGCTCTTCTGACCTTGTCCCTCAGTGTCCCCTGTCCCACCAGGACCTGTGCTCACAGGGACACACAGGCCTTGTCACGTGTTCGAATGAATCACATCTCCAGGCCCCTCGTCATCCGAGGCTCAGGTCGGGGTCAGGCCCTCAGAACCTCTCTCCTGGTGTTTGTTGTTTCTTTGCTTTTGTGGGTATGATGCCTGTTACTGTGTTTGTGTAGGAGTTTTGGTCTCATTCTCTGGGTGTCCCCGTCTGACAGTAACAGGGCTCATTTTTACCATCATTGTCCGCTGGCTCAGGGGTCCCTGCACACAGGACTCTGGTTGGAGAGATACATTTCAGGCTCCTCCTGCTCTTGCCTCCTTCTAGGGCCTGAAGGTTCCAACCCTCTGATCAGCTTGGTCTTTCTGGGGACCAGCCCCCCGCCCTGGCTCTCTCCAGGACCCTCAGCCAAGAGCCATCTCATCAGCGTCCCAAAGACACTTGTCACTCACGATATGCCCAGGGTTTTAGGAGCTCAGTGCCAGGAGCCAGGGGCGAAGACCAGACACTTTCTCAGATTTATTCATAGCAACAGTGTCCCAATAATTGAAGATGCTGGAGCCTTACTAGAGTCCCACCTACTCATGAACACTGTGTCCAATCCATCGTCCTTTGAGGATGGTTACATGGCCCAGACACTTACGAAAATTGTCCAAGAGTTGTTGTCAGAGGAGAAATTGAATTCAGCCCTAATGTGGTATTGCTGCCCAGCTCCCAGCATTGAGACTGACAGAGTCAGACAAAACCAATTGTTCACATGAATGTGGACTCGTTCTGTCTCATATGTTCCTGGTGGGAAAGTGAGTTGTTCCAAACCTGGTGGAAAATGCACTGGCCGCACTCCCTGCACCTGGAGACGGAGAGCAGGATGGGGGGTGGGGCGGGGGGCAGAGGCTGAGCGTCCCCAACAGGATGACAGGGGGGCGGGGGGCGGCTGCCTCCTGCTGCCCAGGCCCGGCCCCCAGGGGGCGCTGCGCGGGCTCCGCCACCATCTCTGCTGCTGCTGCTGGGACCCGCCGGGGCTGTGGGTTTATTCTCGGCGCCTCTGCTCCGTGTCCCTCCCCCGCCCCCTCCGGGAGGAGCAAACGCGGGCAGGACGCGGGCCGGGCAGGTCCAGGCTGCGGGCCTCCCCGAGGAGGGAACTAGTCACCGCTCAGGCGGCTCCTGGGTCCTGAGCTGCAGCGGGGCGCCCACGGGGTCCTCGAGTCTTCAGGCCCCAGGGGCCACAGAAGCAGCCTGAGGTCGGGGTGCCCTCTGCCGGGGCCTCCCCTGCGGCGCGCGGCTCCCTCAGCCCCCCACGCAGCACCGAGACCCAACGCGCCTGAACGCCCCCCACACCTGGCTGACCATGAGGAGGAGCCCTACAAGCTCCGGGATCTCTAAGGGATTCTGTCCCCCCAAGTCCTGCAGATGCCGCGGACCAGAGGGGACCCCGGTGTGCGCCCACGTGGGTGCGAGAAGCGCTGGTCACTGCGTCCCGGCGGCCAGTTACTCTTGTGCAGTCAGCGCACCTCTAAGCATCCACCTGGGGGAGGTGGCCTGGGCTCTGCCCCCTTCGTGGCCACTGCGCATGCACGTGGGGTCGGGCTGCTCTGTCCACGGTCCTGGCTGAGCCCATTAGGGCGCCGGTGACCTCGCTGCGGGTTCTCAGGGCTGGGAGCCCAATCGCTGCTGCTGGTGCGGGACCCGCTGCAGAGCTGCTGCCCAGAACCCCCCCAAGGACAGGCCAGCCTCCGCGCTCCTCCTGGCGGCCTGCTCTGGGGCCCCTAGGACTGGGCGCGCTTTTCCAGCGTGCACCTCTGTGACTCACGGCTTCCTGCTGCTTTTCCCATCGCATTCCCGGGACTCGGAGAACTGACCCCCTTTTCGCGGCATCATTGGACACCGGGGAGACTCATCACGTGTTCGGGGGGTTTTATTTTATTTTATGTTATTTTATTATTTCGTTGCTCATTTCTCTGCATTCATTGGAATTGATTCTATTTCTCCGCAATGAACTGTTCCCAACATCGGGTCCCATTTGTATTTTTTTATCAGTAGAATTTCTGGATTTTAAGGACTATATCCGTGTTTCTCCTTGCCTCTTACATATCTGTTTGTCCTTTCCATCCGTGGCAAACGGATGCCGTCAAAACTAATGAATTTATTAATAAAAGTTAAAAATGACCTTAAAAAAATATTCAGTTTGTGTCCCTAGATTGGTCTCAAACTTTTCCCCCAAAATGGCGGGGTCAGCATTCCTGCTCCTGAGGAACCACTTCCCAGTCAGATTGGAATGAAAGCTGTGGGTGCTTCTGAGATGCTTGTCCTGGGGCCTGCAGGGGAGACCTATGGGTCTGCGGTCACTGAGCCCAGAATGGGACTCGCTAAACTGAGGCTCTCCCCATTGCCAGGCAGTGGCTTTGGCTCTGAGTTGATTCCTGTGAAGAGTTAGGAGTCAGTGGATGGGGCTCAAAGGCTTGGCCTGACCATCATGCCTTGTTCCCTAGACGTTTCTGCAGGATTCCTTTCTTTTTTTTTTTAATATATATTTCATTGATTTTTTACAGAGAGGAAGGGAGAGAGATAGAGAGTTAGAAACATCGATGAGAGAGAAACATCGATCAGCTGCCTCCTGCACATCTCCCACTGGGGATGTGCCCACAACCCAGGTACATGCCCTTGACCGGAATCTAACCCGGGACCCTTCAGTCCACAGGCCGATGCTCTATCCACTGAGCCAAACCGGTTTCAGCAGGACTCCTTTCTGAGCACCTTGAAGATGAGTATCAGGTCCCCACCCACACTCCTGAGGCTGGCAGGAGAGAGCTTGCTGAAGAACCAGGCCTCAGCCATTGCAGCTCTGGAGTACCTGCCTGCTGAGCTCTTCCCACCGCTGTTCATTCAGGCCTACCGTCGGAGAATACTGGAGCTCCTGAAGGTGATGGTGCAAGCCTGGCCCTTCCCTGTCCTCCCTCTGGGGAGCCTGATGAGGATATCTCCGGTCAAGGTCTTACAAGTGGTGTTTGAAGGGCTTGATTTTCTGCTTGACCAACAGGTTCGCCCCAGGTAAGGCTGCTCAAGGTGCCTGGTAGGGTCCTGGGCATCCCAGAGACAGTGGGGGTCGGGGCGTGTGGAAGACCTAAGGGTGGACCCTTGTTTCTGATGGTGACAAAATGAAGCTCAGGAAGCCCTTGCACACTGCGCAGCTCACTGTGGGAAGTGGAGGACTGCCTACTGGGCAGGAGCACCTCCAAAACCTGCCCTGCCTCCTCCCAGGGGTACTTAAAGGTACCGAAGTGCTGAGCAGCAGGGATGGAAGGGAAGGAGATGAGCAAAGCTAAGCAGAGGGAAGAGGAGGGCAAGTGAGAAGCTGACCTTGGGATTCAAGGTAGAAGCTCAGGGTGGGGATGGAAACTTATTGTTGCCTCAACTCAGATGCTCAGTCTCATTCTGACCTGCCCTCATTCTGTTGATCTTTTTTGAAAAACATTTTTTAATTAATTTCAGAGAGGAAAGGATAGAGGTAGAAGCATCAATGATGAAAGAGAATCATTGATCGGCCCCCTCTTGCTCACACACACACACACACTCTCCCCACCCACTAGGCATTGAGCCTGCAACCCAGGCATGTACCCTGACTGGGGATTGAACTGTGACCTCCTGGTTCATAGGTAGATGCTCAACCACTGAGCCACACGGTCCATAAAGCAACTCAGCCAATGCCCTGTTGACCTGCAAGAGTCTCAGCTAATGTCCTGCTTTCCCCACAGGAGGTGGAAACTGCGGGTGCTGGATTTAAGGAACAAGGATGTCAACCTCTGGAGAATGTGGTGTGGGCACAGCACCCGGAATTGCTCACCGACGGGACCAGTGGCTGTGCACAGCTCCAGCCCAAACATGGAGCACCCCTCGGCTCCCTTGGAGGTGTTCCTAGACCCTTACTTCAGTGAAATGGATGGGGTTAAGTTTTTCATGCACATCATCCAATGGGCCTAGCAGAGGGAAGGGTTGGTACATCTGTGCTGCAAGGCGCTGAGGGTTTCTGAGGTGCCCTTCCAGAGGGCCAGGAGGGTCCTGGATGGGATGCAGCTGGACGGCATCCAGGAGGTGAACATAAAGTACACCTGGGACCTGCCCACCCTGGGGACGTTTGCTCTCTACCTGGGTCAGATGAGTAACCTGCAGAGTCTCGCTCTCTGCCACATCAACCTGTTGACTGAGGAGGAGGATGAACAGGATGAGGATGATGAGGAGGAAGTGCAGGAGGAGGAGGAAGTGCAGAAGGAGGAAGAGGAACAGAAGACAAAGAAGCAGGCCATGGAGGGGGAATATTTGTGGGAGAGGGAGGAAGAGGAGCATCAGTGGGAGGAGGAAGAGGAGTGGGAGAGGGAGGAGCAGGAGAGGGAAAGGGAGGAGCAGGAGGAGCAGCGATACTTTTCCCAATTCCTCTCTCAGATGCCCAGGCTGCGGCACCTCAAGAAGCTCTACTTGGAATCTCCCTCCTTCCTCCGAGGCCGTCTGGACCAGATGCTCAGGTGAGCTGTGTAACAGTGGACGCAGCCCCAGAATGTCAAGGGAGTGGTCTTGTTTGCTGCTTTGAGCGTGGTGTCCCATGAGCACCTTAGAGAATCATGTTTTAAAATCTGCCTGTCAGGAGGGGTAGCAGAACTGGCTCGATGAGCGACCCAGTGAGCCTGGGTCTGTGAATGCTTCCTTAGGGAGAGATGTCTAAGTGACCAAGACTTAGGAAGAGGAGGAAGGAGGAAAAGCCATATGGATGGAGCATTTCCAGACAGAAGCTCTTTGTCCACCGGGCATGTGAACACACGTGAGCCTGTCTCCGCTTCCCCATCTGTCAGAGGTGGTCCTGGGCTCCAGGATGGTCATTAGTAGGAAGGAAAGGCAGGATCCTACAGCTAAGGCAGCGGGAGGGAAAGGACTGCAAGGAGTGGGAGGTGGTTTGCGGTGGAAGTCGCCCCTGCAGACTGGCCTCCCAGCTGATGCTGCAGATTCTTCCTTTGGTCACTCTGTCCCTTTTCTTTAAATCCTCACCGGAGGATATATTTTTCCATTGATTTCTAAAGAGTGAAATGGAGGAAAAGAGAGAGAGAGAAATTCCGATGTGTGAGAGAGGCGATTGGTTGCTACAGCACGTGCACCAACCTGGGCCGGGCATTGAGCCTGCAAGAGAGATCTGAGCCCTTGACCATGAATTGAACCTGAGACATTTGAAAGCTGTGTCCACTGAGTCAAACCAGCTAGGGCCAGGTTTGTTCCTTAGGCATTAGATGAAAGAGCCTCCGGTGGCCCAGAGGTTTGGTGCCTGGAACGAAGCAATGGACAAAAGGAAGCCTGCGCTGAGAGCATTCTTGGTTTTGACTCCCAAATTTAAGATTCACGGATGCCTACCCTTGACCTAGACACTGTGAGGCTCTCTGAGCAGGTTCCTGGGGTTTTCCTTATGTCCAGTCGCCTCCAGAGAGCAGTGCTCTGCTTGGCAGCTGAGGACAGGAAGCTCTGGAGATGTCGTGAACTTGACCCAGCCTAAAAGGAGACTGGGTGTCCTGGGTGCTGGCCTTCATCAGATTGTCAGGACAGCCCTGGGCTTGGACAAATCGGTCTTGCTCCACCTGTAAACCCCCCTCTTTCTACCACGGCCGTCCCCAGGAACTAATCGCTCCATCTCTCCCCAGGTGCCTGCAGACCCCCTTGGACAAACTCTCCGTAACAAATTGCCATTGGCTGACACATTCAGACCTGACACACCTGTTCCAGTGCCCGAACCTCAGGCAGCTGAGGTCCCTGCGTCTGTATGGCGCCAACCTCTCCGATTTTAGTCCCGAACTCTGCTTGGGGCAGTGGCACCCAGCCTCCAGGACCTGCGCCTGGATAACTGTGGGATGGTGGACTGCCAAGTCGAGGCCATCCTGCCTGTCCTGAGCCGCTGTCACCAGCTCAGGGACTTCACCATCTCTGAGAACCATGGCCACCGTGGAGAAGCTGCTGTGCCACACAGCCGGGCTACACAGTTTAGAGCTCGAGCTGTACCCCGTCCCCCTGGAGTGTTACAGGACCCACCAGACTGTGGACCAGGAGAGAGTTGCCCTGATCCGGGCTGAGCTCACGGGGACACTGGGGGAGTTAGGACAACCCAGGACCATCCGTCTTGTCACCAAGTCCTCTAACTCTTGGGAGGTTTATGACGTGGCATTTTCATGACACGGAGTCTGTGATGTGCCTCTCTAGTGACCCTGCTCACCAGGTGCACCTAACAAGGGCTTCCTTCTGGGCCCCTGAACCTGAAACGACGGATTGGGGTGCAGTATGCGGGGCCACTCACGTTTCATGTTCATGCTCAGTGTGAATGAGGAAAGGGACGGACCCAGCCCGGGTACAGGATTGCAGGGACAAAGGTTGGGGAGTTCATGGGATCTAAACACAAAGTGTCCTACAACCAGAAACATGAATCTGATTTCCTTGAGGAGGGGGTGGGGATTTAGGCTCGAGGTGCATCTGTGGGAGTTAATCCTGGGGTGGAAGGTTGGAAAGGAATGTTCAGAAATAAAGACAATTTCAAAGGCCACCATCTGGTCCTCCGTCATGTAATAACCTGTCTCCCCACTTAACACCCCAGTTCCTGATGAAAAAAGGTGCGGAGGGGTCAGGATCAGACACTGGAGCTGCTGGGATGCGGTTGGGCTGCAGGGCTCAGCACCATTTTATCACTCCCTCCAGGTTCTTCCTTCTCCCCGGGCATCTCTGACCTCTGTGGGTCTGACTTGTGCCCTTGGCCGAAGCCCCCTGGAGCCAGGGGCCCAGCTGGGAGCAGCACCCATCTCAGAGCCCAAGGACCTCCAGCCGGCTTCCAGCACCAGCTGCACCCCGTCAGGGACCCTCTGGAATGTTCTGGTCCAGCGGGGCTTCCAATGACCCCACCCCAGCCCGTGTCACATGGAGCAGAAGAGGGGCCACTGAGCGCAGTCAGCCCGCAGAGAGGAGTAAAGGCTGTGACAGGGCGCTGGAGTCACTAATTGAACTTGAGGCCTGTGGTCCCTTCACTCCTGTCCAGGGAGAGTTGCCAGCAGGTACCCCTCGGTGTTCCTTGAGAAGAAACAATTAGGTGCCATTCCCACCTTTGTGTTTCTACATCAACTGCTTCATCCTGATTTCCTTACCCTCCCATGGAATTGCTTCCCTTATCACACCTGTCTCTGCTCAGGAATGTACAGGTGTCCCATGGGGCAGAGTGACTCGCCCTAAACTCCAAGATATGTGAGATCCGTGTAACCTCATTAAATCCTCTCCTTTTATTATTTCTTTCAAAGGGGAGGTGGGACAGTTGGCATCTTGAATAACTTTCCCGGCTGTGACAGCCCATGTGTGGCACCCATGTGTGGCACTGCATTGGGAAGCATTGGGGGACACGGTAGGAGTGCCCAACCAGTGGAAGGGAGCCATCATGACAGTTGGGTGGTTTGAGGTAAGGGCTGAAAATCTCTTTCTGGAGAACAAGTACATTCTCACCAACATGGGTAGGGGTTGTCTTTTCTCCACACTTTTGCCAACAGGTGTCTCTCCGTTCGGTCCATCTGTCCTTCTGAGCCTTTCACTCTCCCCCTCGTCCCATGTGTGATCTCCTGTCATCCTGTCGGGGACGCTCAGCCTCTGCCTCCCCCCGACACCCCATCCTCCTCTCCGTCTCCAGGTGCAGGGAGTGCGGCCAATGCATTTTCCACCAGGTTTGGAACAACTTACTTTCCCACCAGGAATATATGAGACAGAACGAGTCCACATTCTTGTGAACAATAGGTTTTGTCTGACTCTGTCATTCTCAATGCTGGGAGGTGGGCAGCAATATCACATTAGGGCTGAATTCAATTTCTCCTCTGACTACAACTGGTGGGCAATTTTCGTTGTGTCCGGGCCATGTAACCATCCTCAAAGGACGATGGATTGGACACAGTGCTCATGAGTAGGTGGGACTCTAATGAGGTGCCAGCATCTTCAATTATTGGGACACTGTTGCTATTAATGGATCTGAGAAAGTGTCTGGTCTTTGCCCCTGGCCCCTGGCACTGAGCTCCTAAAACCCTGGGCATATCGTGAGTGACAAGTGTCTTTGGGAGGCTGATGAGATGGTTCTTGGCTGAGGGTCCTAGAGAGAGTCAGGGAGGGGGCTGGTCGCCAGAAAGACCAAACTGATCAGAGGGTTGGAACCTTCAGGTCCTGGTGGGACAGGGGACACTGAGGGACAAGGTCAGAGGAGCAGAGAGGTGACCCGGTTGAGGAGTGACCACGTCAAATCCCACGATGCACTGAGCACCACCTGAGCACAGGCCCCAACCACACTCCGTCCTCACAGCCCCTTCCGTCTCCCCTGCAAACAGCACAAAATACACAGGGATCTGCAGAATCCTTGGTGCTTCCATTTATTTCCTCTGAGAAAATAATTAATTAAAGGGTCTCCTTTAATTACCCGTCACCAGTCACGGCAAGAATTAAAACACGAGGCCAATCCACAGTCTCATTTCAATACAAAGCAGGAAGTTGCAGCTCAGAGCAGCAGGGAGTAAAGGCAGGGATGGGGAGGGCCCAGCCCGCATCTGCTGACAGGAAAGTGTGGGGAGCAGAGCAGGCCAGCCCCCCCATCAGAGGTTCCTGAGTCAGGAAGTGGGAGCGTGAACATCTTCCATCACTCAGTCCCCACAAGGCAGCTGCCTCACGCTGTGGAGGACAAGCATCATGAACACATTCAGGTCAGTGGCTGTAACTGGTGACATTCTCAGAGTCCACTTCATGCTCACAGTGTCCCACTGACTCCCCACCACCCAGTCCTCCCCTCTGCCCACCCCTCCCCACGGCAGGGTCTCACCTTTAGAAGCCGAGAGAGACACATCAGAGCCCTGGGAGCTGTCACTGTCTGGGGGGAGGGGGGACACACCAGGACGGGGTCAGAGCCCCAGGGCAAAAGACTAAGGAGAAACTATGTGGGGGCGTCCCCCATGGTTCCCGTCTGAACTGTCACAGGGACTCAGGGGTCACCCCTCCATACTCACTGGCAGCCTGAGCGTAGCTCCCTCCTTTCCCACCTGGGGGAAGAAAACATCCTGTGAGAGACCAGGGAGGAGGCAGGGCCATGAGGTCCTAAAAGAAGCCCAAGTCCTGGGCCCCAGAGAAGTTTCCAGAACCCTGTGTATAGACCCAGGGCAGGACCAGGAAACCTGAGGGAAGTGCATATGGGGGGACTGGACCAACCGCCCTCCTGGAGGTCTGTGCTCAGCAGGGACCTGCCCTCTGACCTGGGGCTGCTGGGAACGGGGTCCCCACCACCGGCATCATCAGGTGATAAGTGGGTCCCTCATTTTCCCACGGGCCTCACTACAGAGTAAGTGTGAGCACAGAGCCCCACACTGGCCATCACATGCGTGGGGAAGGTGCTTCCCATGAATGAGGCGGGACACACGTCTACCTGGGCTTGAACCCCCAGTGGGACAGACACTCAGACCCCACCGCTGCCCACCTGAGCGCCTCCTCCCCCACATCACAGCTCCAGCCACGGCTCCCAGCAGAACCAGGCCCCCGGCGACGCCCATGATGATGATGAAGGTCTGAGAAGGCGGCTCTGGGGGGAGAAGGGAAGGGAGGGTGAGGGTCCTGACACCAGGCCTCAGCCCCGACCCCACTGAGGTCCCCCAGGGCCCCTGCTGCCCTGAGAAGAGGCTCTGTGGCCACGGCCCCTCCTCACCCCATCTCAGGATCAGGGGCTCGGGCAGCCCCTCGTGCTGCACATGGCACGTGTATCTCTGATCTTCTCCAGGGGGCACCCCCACGGCCGCCCACTTCTGGAAGGTGCCGTCCCCCGCAGGCCTGGTCTCCACCAGCTCCATGTCCTGGGTCTGGTCCTCCCCGTCACGCTGCCAGGTCAGGCTGATGTCCGCAGGGTAGAAGCCCAGTGCCCAGCACCTCAGGGTGACCTCATGGGCAGAGATGGGGTGGTGGGTCACGTGTGCCTTTGGAGGGTCTGAGGGGAGGGGAGAAAATGCAGGAACTTTGCATCCGCCATGGGACACCCCAGCAGTGCCCATGTGACCATCCTGAGAGTGGACAGACACCTGGGTGGGGGAGGGAGCACACAGCCCACACACCAGCCTGGACTGAGGCACCTGGAAGGACCTCCTAGTCTTTAGAAAGTTCTAGAATCAGAGGGATACAGCCCAGGGCAGGAGGCCATGTGACTCAGAAAAGCTGGGGTCAGGCCTCAGACACAGTGGGTGTGGGCAGCGCACAAGGCCTGAGAGAGAAGGTCCCTGTGGGTCCCAGAGCCCCTGCAGGGCCCATGGGAACCGCTGATGGGCTATTTCAGGGGGGTCTCCCTGCACCCCAGGAGAGCCTGCACCCCTAACTGTCCCTGAGAGGAGGGGAGTCTCTCTGGTACCTTATCTGACATCCAGGGAGCTCCCTCCCTGACCTCAAGGAGGGGTGTCTGACACTGACCCCCTGTCCTGTCTGCTTGTAGCAGCCCCAGCCCCGGGGAGAGGGGGCGGCCCCAGGGCCCCGGGTACCTGCGCGCTGCAGGGTCTCCTTCCCTTTGTCCAGGTACATGCGGAGCCACTTCACACACCGGCCCTCCAGGTAGCTCCTCTGATACTGTGCCTCATCGCCCTGTTCAAATTTCCTCTTGGAGATCTGAGCCGCCATGTCGGCCGCGGTCCAGGAGGTCAGGTCCTCGTTCAGGGCGAGGTAGTCGGCGCCGTCGTAGGAGTATTGCATGTACCCGCGGAGGAGGCTCCCGTCGGGTCCCAGGTCGCAGCCATACATCCACTGGAGGGTGTGAGACCCTGACCCCGCCCCGCGGTCAGCCCCGCCCCGCGGTCAGCCCCGCCCCGCGGTCAGCCCCGCCCCGCGGTCAGCCCCGCCCCGCGGTCAGCCCCGCCCCGCCCCGCGGTCAGCCCCGCCCCGCGGTCAGCCCCGTCCCGCCCCGCGGTCAGCCCCGCCCCGCCCGCCCCGCGGGGACTGAATCTAAAACTGAAAGTGACATCGGGTCACAGTCCCCGCGGGCTCCTCCCGGGTGGGGGCCGGGCGGGTCCCGCCGCCTCGGGGTGACGCTCGGACCCGGACCCTCGGGGCGACCCCGGCCCGTCCGTGGGGAGGGGGGTCGTGACGGGCCCGGCGCGCGGCTCACCGTCCTCGCTCTGGTTGTAGTAGCCGCGCAGGTTCTGCAGTCCCACTCGGAAAGTCTGTGCGGATCCTTTGAAGTTTCCCGTGTTCCGGTCCCAATACCCCGGGTACACCTCCTCCACCCACGGCTGCTGCATCCACGACGCCCGCGGCTCCGCCTTCGGATTCGGGGCGTCGCTGTCGAACCGCACGAACTGCGTGTCGTCCACGTAGCCGACGGCGAAGAAGCGGGGCTCCCCGCGGCCGGGCCGGGACACGATGGTGTAGAAATACCTCAGGGAGTGGGGGCCTGGGGGGCGGACGGGGGGCAGGGCCGGGGCTGGACACGCGCCTTCCCGGCCCCGCGCCCCCGCCGGGTCCCCTCGCTGCTCCCCGCACCGCCGCCCCCTCCGACCCCGCACTCACCGGCCCAGCTGGGGGTCAGGACCAGCGCCCCCGAGAGCAGCAGGAGGAGGGTGGGGGGGCTCAGGACCCGCATCCTCGGCGTCGGGGGGACGGTCTGAGTCCGGGCGCTTCCGCGGAGGAGTTATAACCGGGAGCCGCGGGGACGCTGATTGGCTGCTCTGGAAACCGCTCAGCCAATGGGAGTGAGAAGTGGGGCCGCGTCACGAGTCTCCAGGAAGGGGGCGCCGACACAAGTTGGGAGAGGAGAAGGGAAACCAGGGCGCTGGGGAGTCCCCCACCACGGAGCTGCCCCCCAGACTCTGTCCCCTGCGGAGCCCTGAGCGCAGGCCTGGGCCCCGGGACTCGGTCCTGCCCCTCCTCCCGCGCGGGGCGCCGTCACCCTGTCCCCGAGGCCTGGCCCGGGCGCTGTGCTGTTCGGGGACTTTCCAAGGTTTTGGTGTCCCCATCTCTGTGCGGCCTCACACACAGGCAGGCGCCCAGAAAACCTGTGTGTGTGGTGACGTCATCATAGTGACCCTCACGGATCCCACAGGGTGAGACAGTTATTAATCCACGTCGCATGCTCACTGCCTGTGAGATGGTAACAGGAATCATGTTTGTAAAAATATATTTTATATTGATTTCAGAGAAGAAGGAAGAGGAAGAGAGAGATAGAAACATCAATAATAAGAAATAATCATTGATCGGCTGCCTCCTACACGCCCCACACTGGGGATGGAGCCCACAGCACAGGCGTGTGCTCTGACAAAAAGTTGAGCTGTGACCTCCTGGTTCATAGGTCAATGTTCAACCTCCGAGCCCCGCTGGCTGGGGAATATTGAATAGTTTCTGTTCTGTTCTGTCACAGTCCCCAGGGCTGTCTTGCTGGGTGGCTCTGTCCTCATGCAGGTGATGTAAAGTGTTGCCTTGTGTCTCTAAGTCCCAGAGACCTTCCCGTGCTGATGCATTGAATCACGTCATCAAAGCTCTCAGGTGTTGCTGTTCCCACAGAGCCCCCTAGAAAGCGTGTCAGCACTGGGGAGGGTCTAGCTCACGTGGTGGGACACACCTGTTCCAACATTCTGGTTTTCTCTTGGGGGCTGACATTGTATCAACACAACAGGACTGTCAGTTGGCACCTGCCAGGTGATATTTCCTGAAGGGAGAAGCTCATGTTCATTTTTTAAAAAATATATTTTTGTTGCTTTTAGAGAGGAAGGAGAGGGAGGGAGAGAGACAGAAACATGAATGATGAGGGAGAATCTTTGATTGGCCTCCTCCTGCTCGCCCCATTGGGCATTGGGCCCACATTGGAGATTGGGCCCACCTCTCGGACATGTGCCCTTGACTGGAATCAGACCTTCAGTCTGGAGGCTGAGGCTCTACCCACCGGGCCACACCAGCGTGGGCACTCATGTTCATTACTGAGAGAGTGTGAGCCAGTTCCCCAAATCTCAGCAATCCTAGTGTCTGTGCCATTCGTTCTGTTACGTAAACATGGGCCAGGCCGGGTGTGGCTCAGTGGCTGAGCACTGACCTATGGACCAGGAGGCCAGGGTTCTGTTCCCTGTGAGGCACCTGCAGGGTTGCTGGCCGATCCCCAGGGGGGGCATTCAGGAGGCGGCCTATCCGTGGTTCTCTCCCATCATGGATGTTTCCACCTCTGTCTCCCTCTCAGTTCCTCTCTGAAATAAAATTTCTTAAAATATGTTTTTATTGATTTTAGAGAGGAAGGGAGAGGGAGAGAGAGATAGAAACAACCATAGTGAGAGAGAATCATGGATCTGCTGCCTCCTGCACGTCCCCTGCTGGGAATTGAGACCACATCCTGGGCATGTGACCTTGACCTGAATCACACCTGGGAACCTACAGTCCGCAGACCTATGCTCCAACCATAGAGACAAACCAGCTAGGGCTCAATTTTTTTTTTTTATTGTAAACATGGGCCCTAACCTGTAGGAGGTGTGCAGGAGACAGCTGATCAATGTTTCACTGTCATCAATGTTTCTAACTCTCTATCCCCCTCCCTTCCTCTCTGTAAAAAATCAATAAAATATAATATTTTAAAAAAGTAAACATGGGATCCCATGAGAAAGAGGCTAGCTCAGCGCCCACACATGATCTCCTGGTACATGAGACTTGGGGATGTGGCAGAAGTGTTTTTTGTGTACTTCCCAGGCCATCGTATAAGGTTTTTTTATCCTCCATTTTTATAAAACGCAGTTAAGAAATTAATCCATTTGTGTAATGAATGCAACATACATATGTCTTCTTTTTAAAAATGTTTTTAATTTTTCAAATATAGTTGATGTACAATATTGTGTTAATTTAGGTGTACAACTCTGGTTAGACATTCATATAACTTATACAGTGATCGCCCCCATACATCTAGTACCATGTGACCTCATATGTAGTTGTTACAATGTGATTGACTGTGTTCCCTGTGCTGTCCTTTCCCTCCTCATGACCACACTGTAAGGACCATGTGGTGTTTCCTCCTCCTTCACCTGCTGTGCCCCGTCCCTCCCCTGCCCTCCGGCCGCCAGCAGTCTGCTCTCTGTGGCTGAGTCTGTGGCCGCTGTAGGATCCTGTTGGACGGGTTCCAGACGGCTCTGAGTGCTGGTTGTGGTTAGGGTGGTGGTCATTGTCCTGTGGTTGTGGGCGATGCAGGCACCGCGTCCACCTATGGGGCATCTCCACCGGAGGTCACGATGTTTTAAAAATGTGGATGGAAGGATGAAGCTTCAGTGAAGATAATAATTTCACCTCCTTCAATCATGTCGTGTCGTTTAAAAGCGAAACTGGTTTTGTTCTGTCTGTCTGTCTGTCTGTCTGTCTGTCTGTCTTCTCTCTGCAGGTCAGTGCTGGGAGGAGGAAGGACCATGGAGGTCGGGTGTCAGGCCGTTCATGCTGAACTTGGCCTCAGCGCCCATGTCAGTGGAGTGAAAAGGCGAGGATGTCCTCCATCTCCTGCAACAGTGCTGACCCCCCACATCCTGGGAAAGGCTCTCAGATACTTCAGGGTTCCACAGACCACACTTTGAGAAAGGTGGTTCTGGATAAACCCGGGAGAGAATCCCAACTGTCCCTGCCTTTCCCTCTTCTCTTCCTAGAATCCCTCTGCATAAGGGAGGGGATCCCTGCACCCCAAAACTGAGCTCACAGCACTGCCCCTGGGACCTTCTAGAAGAGAACTCACCCTGAAAATCCGACAGGGGGTGTCCTCAGCCTGGGAGGGAGGTGGAGGGACAGGGGTGTCCCCTCTGGGACAGGGAGCAGTTTGTGCCTGAAGACACCAGGCCCACAGACACCCATGTGGTTTCTCCACCCCAGCTGAGTGTGCGCTCACATCCCAGACAGAAGCCTGATGTGTCTGTCGGAGAAGCCATCTTGGCCCTTTATTTTATTCCTTTGAATTTTAAAAATATGTTTTTATTGACATTAGAGAGAGAGGAAGGGGGAGGGAGAAAGGAACGTGGATGCGAGAGAGAAGCCCTGATTGGTTGGCTCCCCTACGCACCCTGACCCAGGGTCACACCTGAAACCTTTTAGTGACCAGGACAGCGCTCACCCCACTGGCTGCACCGGCCAGGCCGGGCCCTTTTATGCAAATGGGCCGAGTGCTCTGACCTGAGGCCCCGACCCTGTGCAGAGCAGTCTGTCCAGCAGGACATTCTGTGAGCGAGGACTCGCTCTGTGTCGGTTCCTCCTACGTGGCAGCCACCAGCTGCTGAGGCCACTGAGCACTTGGCACGTGGCTCCTGAGCCGAGCTGGGGGACTTTCATGACTCTGCTGGTCAGAGCTCTGGTTGCCCAGTGTGGTAACCACGCTGGCTGCTCCGTGGTGACTCCAGGTCTGCAAAGTCTCCTTGAAATCAGTGAGTCCACTTCAGTGGCTGGAACACCCACCTGGACGCCCAGCACACACAGGATGGACCCTGCTGTGTGTCCGGAAGGTCTGCTCGTCACCACCCTGGTCCCCACACCTGGACATTGTCCTGGGGAGAGAGTCAGGAGTCAGGATGAAGGTCACTGGGTCCCGTGTGATAAACAATTCAGTCACTCCTGCCTCTCCAGCTGTGCCCCCCGACCACATGCATCCACACATCTGGCTACTTGTTGAAAACCTACTAAAGCAGCCCTGTTGGGTGGCTATGTGGTTAGACCCTCAAACCGAAGTGTCCCTGGTTTAGGAACCAGTCAAATGCACCTACCTCGTTTGCAGGTACAATCCCTGCTCCAGTTGAAACACATGGGGGAGGCAACCAATCCATGCGTCTCTCTCATGTTGATGATTCTCTCCCTCTCTCTCTCCTTTCCTCTCTGAAATCAATAAAAATATGTCTTAAAGAGTAAAAATCAATGGAAAGTATATCCTCTGGTGAGGATTTGAAAAAAAATTAAAAATAAAACCTACGGCCAAAACCGGTGTGGCTCAGTGGATAGAGCGTCAGCCTGCGGACTGAAAGGTCCCGGGTTCGATTCCGGTCAAGGGCATGTACCTGGGTTGCGGGCACATCCTCAGTGGGAGATGTGCAGGAGGCAGCTGATCGATGTTTCTCTCTCATCGATGTTTCTAACTCTCTATCTCTCTCCCTTCCATTCTGTGAAAAATCAATAAAATATATTTAAAAAAAAAAAACCTACGGAAGCAGAAACTCGGGGCATGGGTCCAGCACGTAGGTGCCCTAAGCCCCCAGGTGGTGGTAATACTGTGATTCTTCAACCACAGACGGTCCTCCCTGGTTCTCACACCCGGATCACCTGGGGCTTCATTTGGGGTTTGTTTTGAAATGATTACAGCGTCACAGGAAGTGGCAACACTAGCACAGGGAGGTCTCGTGTATTAAAAAAATAAATGCCTGCAAGCCGCTCGAGGTGGGTGTATTTAAGCATCAGAAAGGGGACAGGACGGTGGGCCTACTCCCCTGTTTCCTCCGTTCCGGCTCTTTTCAGAGTCCACCGTGACTCTGGTCTCGACAGAATCAGCGTCTCTCCATCCAACTCTCTCTCTGGGACTCTGTTTTGTTTCTCTTGTTAATCCTCACCCAAGGTTATTTTTCCCATTGGTTTTTGAGAGAGAGAGGAATGGAGGAAAGGAGAGAGAGAGAGAGAGAGAGAGAGAGAGAGGTAGGAAAGGAGAGAGAGAGAGAACCATTAATTTGTTCCACTTACTTATGCATTCACTGATTCTTTTTTTAGTATATATTTTATATGGATTTCAGAGAGAGAGGGACAGAGAGAGAAACATCAATGCTGAGAGACAATCATTGATTGGCTGCCTCTTGCACACCCCTCACTGGGGACAGAGCCCGCAGCTCCAGCATGTGCCCTGACTGGGAATCTAACCATGACCTCCTGGTTCATAGGTCGATGCTCAAGCACTGAGCCAGGCCGTCCAGGCAACATTCACTGATTCTTGTATGTGCCGTGACCAGGAATTGAACCTGAAACCTTTGCGTATCTAAAGAATGGTCTAACCAACTGAGCTACCTAGCCAGGGTTGAGCAGTTTAAACTGTAAAGTTGTGACTTGCTTTTAGAGGTCATTTGTAGAATTATTATAAAAAATACCCACTAGATAGCAGCAAAGGCCTTTGCATGGTGTTCTGCTAAATGATTTTGCTACCAACTTTAAAAAAAAAGCAAAAACAATTGCTATTTCCTTTGTAACTTTATTTAGCTACGACTGTAGAATGACAGGAAGCTATGAGTGTTATAGCAATTTCCTGTAAGCACATTTTCAAAAAATAACGTGTATAGCTTCAGTAACTCTTTTATTTCTTCTTATTTTTTCTACTCATATTTATTGGAATATAATTTCAGGTCTTTTTAATGTCTGAATAAATAATTGGGGATTGCATTTAAAAAGAAAAAATACCACCCGCTGGGCCAGCTTGGCTCAGTGGTTGAGCATCAACCTATGAACCAGGAGGCCACGGTTCGATTCCGGGTCAAGGGCACATGCCCGGGTTTCGGGCTCCATCCGCAGTGTGGGGCACGCAGGAAGCAGCAGGTCAGTGATTCCTTCTCATCATTGATGTTTCTATCTCTCTCTCCCTCTCCCTTCCTCTCTGAAATCAATAAGAATATATTTCATTTTTTTGTTTTATTGTTTAAAGTATTACAGATAGTAGTAGTACATATGTCTCCTTTTTTTTCCCCATTGACCTTCCCCCAGCCACTCCTACCCCCTGGCACATGCCCTCACCGCCCCCCTCCCCCAGTGTCTTGTGTCCATTGGAATAAAAATATATTTTAAAAAATGTATCAGTCTGGCTGGTTTGGCTCAGTGGCTGAAGCCTCGGTCCCTAGACTGAAGGATCTTGGGTTTGATTCCGGTCAAGAGCACGTACCACGGTTTCAGGCTTGACCCCAGTCTCCCGTCAGCCATGGGAGGGCAACCAATCAGTGTGTCTCTCTCACATTGACATTTCTCTCTCTGTGTCTCTCACACTCCCTTCTACTCTCTCTAAAAATCAATGGGGAAAAATATCCTTGGGTGAGGATTAGCAACAACAACAAGAAAAAACCCCACACCAGCCTGGCGCCTGGCCAGGTGGCTCAGTTGGTTGGAGCATCATCCTGTGCACCAAAGGGTGGCAGGTTGCACCCTAAGTCAGGGCACATACCCAGGTTGTGGGTTTGATCCCCAGTCAGGGCACATTTGGGAGGCAATGCTATATAATAAAGAGCTAATATGCAAATGGTTGTCACGCCCTCGCACTGGGGGACCTGAGCCCAGGCTGGGGGACCTGAGGCCGCACCCTCCAACCTGGTGCTGGGCTGGGGGACTTGAGGGTGCACCACTCACCCTGCAGGGCTTGAGGGGGTTAGGGCTGGCTGGGTCTGGGTCTTTCATGATTTCGATATGGGGGTGGGTGGGTGGAGACTTGACTCTGGGTCCCTCGGTGTGCCCCAGACTCTCAGAGGAGGGAGATTTTCATATACATTTTACTAATTTTCTTTCATCTCTGACACTTCTGTTATAGAGAAAGGGCAAATAGCAATATTAAAATATTTTCTCTAATTAATTCCCTTTTAATGTGCCTGAATTTTGTGTACCAGGCCACTAGTTGATCAATGTTTCTCTCTCTCTCTCTCTCTCTCTCTCTCTCTCTCTCTCTCTTTCTATCTTTCTCTCCCTCCCTCTCTCTGGAATCAATAAAAAATGAAAAGCAATCTGGGAGTCTGGGGAGAAAGGCCCCGGTGCACGGACCAGGGGGTGGGCACTGCCGTGACCCAGACACGCCAAAGTGCCATGACTTTTCCTGGAGTTAGGCAGTGGCTGGAGAAAGAGAAAAGTCAGAGAAACATTTAGATGGAGTGAAGGGCCAATGTCATGGTGCCTCTGCTGCACATGGAGGCAAAGAACATCGAACAGGTGCTCTGGGGGTTCCCTGAAGGGACACCCACAAGGGGGAGCAGGTCTGAAGGGGGAGGGGACCAAGTGAGAAGGTCTGTGGGAGGTCCTTGGAGACCTGTCTGGAGGGGGACACCTGCTCTGGCCATCATCCCTGAAGGGTCCTAAGGTTCAGAACCAGGGGAAGGAGTGAGGGCAGGGAAAGGGGGCCCCGGAAATGGTGGGCTTGGCTGGGCCAAGTGAGGGGGATGCGAGTGGAGAGCAAACACGTGCGAAGCATTGAGAATCTGCGCTCCTGCTGCCTCCCTGGGGCCACGCAGCTGGACACGCGTCCGAGGCAGAACTCCTCATCCCAGGAGAAGTCATGGGCGGATATGGGCCACTTGCTCCTGGAACATGGGCGGGGAGTCCCTCCAGTACCAGACAGGTCACTGATGTGCCGACACTAGACGCCCACCATCTGTCCTCACCGGGCCGAGGAGCTGGCCACCTCCCACGCTGGCCTTCCTGCCAGGCGGCCTGATCTTGTTAGACCGAGAGGCATGGGGGACCTCCCTCCAGTTTCAGGAATGTGCACTCACAACCCCTTGGTGCCAGCTCTTGGGAGTGATGGGGTCTCGGGCAGACGATCACCTCCAGTTTCTCTGTGTGCCTCCTTTGGGCCACGTAGACACCCTGCAGTAGACATTGAGTGCCCACCAAGTTCTAGGCCTGGGTGGGCACTGAGGAGACAGAGAAATCAGGGTTCCTGGCTCATTCTCAAAAGGGATGTTGCACCGCCCTTCTGGGTAAATCCCTTAATATATATATACTAGGGGCTCAGTGCATGAAATTCGTGCACTGGGTGTGGGGGAGGGGGGAGTGTCCCTCAGCCCAGCCTGCCCCCTCTCACATACTGGGAGCCCTCAGGCGTTGACCCCCATAACCCTCCAATCGCAGGATCGGCCCCTTGCCCAGGCCTGACGCCTCTGACAGAGGTGTCAGGCCTGGGCAGGGGACCCTCATTTCCCCCCATCACTGGTTCTGCCCCCAGCCCAGGCCTGATGCCTCTGGCCCAAGCGTCAGGCCTGGGCAGGGGACCCCCATCTCCCTCTGATCACTTGCTCCACCCCCCGGCCAAGCCTGACGCCTCTGACCCAGGCTTCAGGCCTGGGCAAGGGGATCGTCATATCCCCTCAATACCCAGCTCTGCCCCCCACCCAGGCCTGATGCCTCTAGCCCAGAAATCAGGCCTGGGCAGGGGACCCCCAGCCCCCCGCCCAGGCCTGATGCCTCTGCCAGAGGAGTTGACCTCATCACCCTCCGATCACCAATCACCGGATCGGCCCCTTGACCAGGCCTGAGGCAGAGGTGTCAGGCCTGGGCAGGTGACCCCCAGCTCCCCGCAGTTGCAGGCTCTGCCCCTGCCCAGGCCTAACGCCTCTGGCCAAGGCATTAGGCCTGGGCAGGGGACCCCCAGCTCCCCGCGGTTGCAGGCTCTGTCCCTGCCTAGGTCTAACGCCTCTGGCCAAGGCATTAGGCCTGGGCAGGGGATTCCCAGCTCCCCGCGATCTCCCACTCTGCCCCTGCCCAGGCCTAACGACTCTGGCCAAGGCATTAGGCCTGGGCAGGGGACCCCCAGCTCCCCACGGTTGCAGGCTCCTCCCCTACCCAGGCCTAATGCCTCTGGCCTAGGCATCCGGCCCGGGCAGCGGAGACCCGCAGCTGCAGCGGCCCCACTATCGTGGGCTCCACTTTAGGCCCAGGCAAGGGACCCCTAGCTCCCGGGACTGCCAGCTTCGACCCTGCCCAGCTCCCATCGCTGGCTCCACCCCTACTTCCTGCTATCACTGGCCAGGGCGGCAAAGGCACCTGATTCTCCAATCATGGCTAGGGGGCAGGGCAAAGGCAGCCCTGGGGGCGGCCTTTGCCCTGCCCCCCAGCTCTTAGCTCTCCCATGGGTTTCTGATCACTGTCAGTGGCAGGGGGCTTCTTCCTGCTTTCCCTTTCGCCTCCCTGCATTGTGCCTACATATGCAAATTAACCGCCATCTTTGTTGTCAGTTAACTGCCATCTGAGTTGGCAGTTAATTTGCATATAGCCCTGATTAGCCAATGAAAAGGATAGCGTCGTACGCCAATTACCATTTTTCTCTTTTATTAGTGTAGATACTAGAGGCCCGAATTGTGCACCAGTGGAGTCCTCAGCCTGGCCTATGCCCTCTGGCAATACAGGACCCCTCAGGGGATATCAGACTGCCAGTTTCAGCCTGATCCCCACAGGCCAGGCCGAGGGACCCCACTAATGCACAAATCCGTGCACTGGGCCTCTAGTATGCATATAAGATCTTTGGTTAATCTCTTTCCGCCCTCCCCCCTTCCCTCTGAGATTCATCAATCTGTTCCATGTTTCCATGCCTGTGTTTTGAGCGTCTGCCTCCTGGTGGTCAGTACACATCATAGCTACCAATCAAACAGTTGCTTAAGCTTTTATATATATAGATACATATTTTTTATTGATTTCAGAGAGGAAAGGAGAGGAAGAGAGATAGAAACATCAATGATGAGAGAGAATTATTGATTGGCTGACTCCTGCACGCCCCCTACTGAGGAACAAGCCCACAACCCGGGCACGTGCCCTTGACCAGAATCGAACCTGGGACCCTTCAGTCTGCAGGCCAATCCTCTGTGTTTTTTTTTAAAATATATATATTTTTATTGATCTCAGAGAGGAAGGGAGAGGGAGAGAGAGATAGAAACATCACTGATGAGAGAGAATCATTGATGGTGGGCACATCCCTTAAATTCCTTGCTCCCTTCTCTGGTCAGTCAGGGGGACAAGGAACCCCAAAGGGCCCATGGAGGAAGTGTGTGAAGGAACTGACCAACCAGAGCCCAGGAAATGGGTGGTAGATTCCAGCTCCTGGCCAAGGGCATGACCTGCCCTGGGAGGTGGGAGCTGGAAGCAGGACTGCCCAGGTCAGAGGAGCGTGGTGGGGGCCAGGCAGGTCACACCTGCTCAGGTGGCGGCTGCCTGTGTGGGGGCTGCTGCGTGGGAGTAAGGACCCTGGGGCAGGACAGACAGCGCGTTCTTTCCTCCTGGACTGAGCTCGGGGCCCCTCCAGGCACAGCCTCAGCCTGCGAGGCTCAAAGAGTTTCCATTAATTTCCCCGTCAAGAGCTGGGCGGTGGCTGCTGGGTAAAGTGTTCAATGGGATTCGTTTTATAGGTAGTTGCTGTGCTTGGAGTTTAAAAAAAACACACAAAACACAGGTTGCTATTTCAGTGTTATTCTTAGAGACTTTCATATATTTTTCCACACTTAAACATTTTTAAAATTGAGATAATAGTCACCTAACATGAAATCATCCACTTAAAAGTGTATAGTTCAGCCCTAACCGGTTTGGCTCAGTGAATAGAGCATCGGCCTGCAGACTCAAAGGTCCCAGGTTCGATTCCAGTCAAGGGCATGTACCTTGGTTGCGAGCACATCCCCAGTAGGGGGCTTGCAGGAGGCAGCTGATCAATGTTTCTCTCTCATCGATGTTTCTAACTCTCTATCCCTCTCCCTTCCTCTCTGTAAAAAAATCAATAATATATATATATATTTTTAAAGTGTACAGTTCAGTGGTATTTGGTGCATTCACAATGTTATTCAACCCACCCCTGTCCCTGGTTCTCAAACCTTTTTTCTTTTCTTTTCTTTCCTTTTCTTTTTGTTTTGTTAATCCTCACCCCAGAATATTTTCCGCTGATTTATAGAGAGAGTGGACGAGAGAGAGAAAGACAGAGAAACATCGATGTGAGAGAAACACATCAATTGGTTCCCTCTTGCAGGAGACCCGACCAGGGCCCAGGCCAGGGAGGAGCCTGCAACCCGGGCATGTGCCCTTGACCAGAATCCAACCCGGGACCCTTTGGTCCGCAGGCCGCTGCTCTAACCACTGAGTCAAACCACCCAGGGCTCTCAACCATTTTCATCGCCCCCAAAGGAGACACCAGTGGTCCCCTCCCCGCACACCCTGCCCCCGGCCAGCACTAGTCCACACTCCGTCCGCATGGATTCACTTCCTGTGGTCGTTTTATGTAAATGGAATCAGACACCATGTCATCCTCTGTGACTGGCTGCTTTCACTGGGCATCAAGTGGCCAAGGTTCATTCTTGTCATGGCACACACATTGCTTTATTCCTCTCTCTCCTTTTATTTTTATTTATTTATTTTTAAATGTATTTTTATTGATTTCAGAGAGGAATGGAGAAGGAGAGAGAAAGATCAATGATGAGAGAGAATCATTGATTGGCTGCCTCCTGCACGCTCCCTACTGGGTGGGGATCGAGCTTGCAACCCAGGCATGGGCCCTTGACCAGAATTGAACCCGGGTCCCTTTAGTCCACAGACTGATGCTCTAACCATTGAGCAAAACCAGCTAGGGCTCTCTCTTTTCATTTTTTATGTTGAGTGTACGTTTATTAGAGCTGGGGCCAGTGAAGGAAGGAAAAACTTGAGATAAAAGAAGCAACAGCAGCCCGGCCGGCATGGCTCAGAGATTGAGCATCGATCTATGAACCAGGAGGTCACAGTTGGATTCCCGGTCAGGGCACAGGTTGGATTCCTGGTCAGGGCACAGGCCCAGTAGGGGGTGTGCAGGAGGCAGCTGGTCGGTTTCTCTCTCTCACCTATGTTTCTCTCCTCTCTCCTCTCTCCCTCTCCCTTCCTCTCTCTCTCTAAAATCAATTTTTTTAGTCTACTTTTATTATTTTAAATATATTTTCATTGATTTCAGAGAGAGGAAGGGAGAGGGAGAGAGAGATAGAAACATCAATGATGAGAGAGAATCATTGATTGGCTGCCTCCTGCACACCCCCTACTGGGGATTGAGCCCACAACCTGGGCATGTGCCCTTCACTGGAATGGAACCTGGGACCTTTCAGTCTGCAGGCTGATGACGCTCTATCCACTGAGCCAAACCAGAGAGGGCTAGTTTTATTTTTTTAATATGTCTTTATTGATTTTAGAGAGTGAGAGGAAGGGAGAGGGAGAGAGGAGAGCAACATCGGTGAGAGAGAGAAATTGATCAGCTGCCTCCTGCACATCCCCTACTGGGGATGGAGCCTGCAACCCGGGCATGTGGCCTGACTGGGAATCGAACCAGTGACCTCTTGTTTCATGGGTCAACGCTCAACCACTGAACCATACCAGTCGGGCAATAAAACCATTATTTTTTTATGTACACACACACACACACACACACACACACACACACACACACACTCACACACACTCTTGGCTCACTGGTTCTACAAAAACAGGAGCTGGGCAGGATTTGGTCTGTGGGTCCTGGATGACCAGCATCATGCCTGGCCTGAGCTGCTTTCAGATCCACCAGCAGCTGCGGGCGGGAAGAAGCCGTTCTGGGTGAGCACTGGGGGCGTGGGCACAGGTGGGTCCCTGCGGGCCTGCAGGCGGCTGGAGGGCACGTGTGGGCAGCCGGCTCTGCCCTTGGCGATCGGAGAGCGGGGGTGAGCCGAGTCCTGTTTGTCCTGGAAGGGGGACTTGTCCATCCCAACCCCGGCCCCGCCATGTGCAGACCGGAGCTGCTTCTGAAGATGTGCCTGCTGGTTCTGCTCTTCCTGGGGCTCGCGGAGGCCTGCGTCCCCCGCGAAGGTAACGCCTGCTCCCCATGCTGGTCTCCCTCCGTCCCTTCAGACCGTGGAGGGCTGGCCTCAGACAGGGCGTCCTGACGTCTACACAGACTCCTTCTCGCTTCAGGTTCAGACAGTCTCTTCTCCCTCTCCTTCTTCTTTTTTATTTCAAGAAAAACGATTTTAAATATAATAATGTTTCATGCAATAAACAATAATAGTTCAAGAAAAACTACTTTAAATATAATAATATTACCTGCAATAAAAATTAATATTTCAAGAAAAAAAGATTTTAAATCTAATGATATTACCAAAACTGTCCTAACATAGTACAATATCACCAAAGTTGTAGGAAATATTAAAAATCTGCAAATAACAGGATTACTTCTATGATATTCTAAAATTTTTCCCTCTGGTTCTATTTTGGTTCATCAGTTTATGTTGTTCATTATATTCCACAGTGAGTGAGATCATGTGGTGTTTATCTTTCTCTCCTCTCCCTTTTCCTTGGAGGAGATGGGGGGGGGGCGGTGAGTGCTGGGTACCGGGGTCCCTGCCATTGCAGACAGACAGACTCGTGTCTGCATCTGGGTTTTATCGTGGATGTGGTGGCTGGCTGGGTTACGTTGCCCACACAGCCTCACCGTCCTCGGGGACCAATGGGCATCACCAACCCTCCAGTCTGCAGGCTGGGCTGATGTCCTCGGTGACCTTATGTTGTGTTGTGCCCGGGAGCTAATGTTATTAGGGTATAGAGTTCTAGTCAGACCCCAGCCCCTCCCAACATGAACAGCTCTGCAGTCTCACCACAGAGCCGAGTTCCTATTTCGTCATTCGCTCCACACATGTCTGCTGGGTTCCTGGTCTGTTCCGTGTGCTGAAGCCAGGAAGGCCATGGGTGAAAAACACAGACATGAGAATTGTCGTGGAATTCTCATGTCACACAGATAAACAGCTTCCTGTGGCGATTCAGAGAAGGCCTCTCTGGATAGGTCACATTTGAGGCGCGACGTCGCCGATGAGTAGGGGCGAGTCAGGTAAAGAGTTAGGGGAGACCGTTCTGGGTGCAAAGGTCTGGGGGCAGGAAGGTGCTGAGTCCTTCCATGGTTGGATGATAGGTGAATGATGGATGGATGGATGGATGGATGGATGGATGGATGGATGGATGGACAGATGGATGGGTGGATGGATGGGTGGGTGGATGGATGGATGGAGGATGGATGGTTGATAGATGGATGGATGACAAATGGATGGAGGATTTATGGATGAGAGATGTATGGAGGATGGGATGGATGCATAAATGGTGGATGGATGGATGGATGGATGGATGGATAGATGGATGGATGGATGGATGATGAGTAGATGATTGATGGGTGGATGGATGGATGCATGGATGGATGGATGGATGGATAGATGGATGATTGATGAGTAGCTGGATGATGGATAGATGGATAGATGATGAATGGATGGTGGATGGATGGATGGGTGGATGATGAGTAGATGATTGATGGATGGATAGATGATGGTTGGATGGATATATAGAAAATAGATAAGTGATGGATGGATAATTGGATAAATCCACGTGGCTTTATTGATGAAAATGCTGGGCGGGCTATCTGATCTCCTTGGTCACTGCAGTGATTTGAGTCTAATTCTGGTTTCTCTCCTTGCCCCCTGCTTCCTGCTCCTGTTGGGATCCGGATGGCTAATGCCTCTGCTTCCAGTGGCAATTGAAGAAAAAAGTAAGAAACATGGAAACCCCAAGTTCATATTCTGAGACCCAGCTCCTTTCAGATTCCTTCACAGATTAAGAACCCCTCGGGGAATTCTGGGGAAAGAAGGGGCCTGGATCTGGTACACGGGCTGGGCCTTGGGGTCAGGGCATAACTAGGAGGTTTACATGGTGATAACGACATAAAAATAGCCTCTCGTGAAACCTCTCCCCCCATAACGCTAGGCAGGTAAATGCAGGAATAACAAATGCGTGTGGAAACTAACTGAGGTGGGTCATGTCAGTAATAACCCTACTCTCTCTGTTGCTTTTATTTCCCATGTTGCTCCTCTGGCTCCTGGTTCTGTGGTTCCTTCCAGTCAAATGTAAGTCCTGTCTCCTCCTCTGTACACAAATAGGGAGCCCTCCAACCCAGAGAAGGAAACCGCTCCCCACCACGGGCAACCCAGGCAGATGCAAAGAGAACATCTCAATCCAACATGGGATCTGAACCCTGAATCTGCAGGTCCCGGGGTCGGGGCGGGGCAACTGGATGGACTTCAGGGAACAAGTTACAGAGGCCAAAGGAAGGGCCCTTGGGGCTTAGGAGAAAGAGAGAGAGGCAAGGAAAGCTCACCTGGGGTGGGGGGAAGAAGAAGGGAAGGGGGGAGGGGGAAGGCGCCACCGTGATCCCAGAGGGAGAGCACTCCGGGGGATCCTTGATTTCTGGGATGTGTGTGTCTCCAAAGGGGCCCGGGGCTCATAAAGTGGGTCACAGCTTCTCATCCTGGTTCCCCATCCCATCTCGGGGCCTATGGGGTGCACTGAGGCACAAGGGTGACTTCATTCATCTCATATTTTCTCTGCACCTTTGCTGGGAACATGACCCCGCGGGCCACCGTCGGTCCCCTCTGTCCTGCTGGATGCGTGTCCAGTACTGAAAGGTAAGCCCTGGTCCATCTCTCTCTTCCCCTGATGACACCTTGTCCAACGGGACGTTTCCAATGGCCGATGGCCATCCATGGGCCTTTCTTCCCCTGGCGCCAGTTCAAACCAATGGCACCACAGCGCTATGGCTGGGTTTGCACATTGGGGAGCGAGGAGCCCCCCCGTCAGGAAGTGAGATGGCATCTGGCAGCAAGCCCACAGGCTCAGGCCCCTGTGTCTTCAGAGCCCACCTCTGCCCCCGTCTTAGATGGACATTCTATTTTGTTTGTTGTTTGTTTTTGTTTTGTGCTCTGACCAGGAGTTGAACCATGACCTCCTGGTTCATAGGTTGATGCTCAACCACTGAGCCACGCCGGTCGGGCCGTACATTCTTTATAGAGTTGGAGAGATCTGAGTTTGAATGCTTGCACTTCTACTCACCAGCTGTGTGTCTTTGCAAATTACACGACTTTACGGGTTTCTGCTGTCTTCATTGGCAATGTGGGGACAATTCTTTGACCTGAGAGGGCTGGTGTGAGGTCAACAGAAGTAGAATTGGCACCTCTTTCCTGAGCTGGTGAAGGATTCTGCCTTCCTTCCTTCTTGGTGTGACTGAAGAATGGTCCGTGACCATGTCCCAGCTCACGTACTCTCTCCCCGAAATAAAATACAAAGAGACTGTCAAAAACCCACATGGTCTGGACCCTGGTCTCCAACCACCCACCAGGACCCCCTGTGGACTCTATTTCCCAACCTGTTTACAGCACCCAGCATCTGATCTTGTTTTCGGTTTTTCTACTTGTGGCTTCACCTGGGTGATCCCCATCCCACCATTCTGTACCACGTCTGCAACCTTGACCTCCGTGCTGACTCCTGTCCTGGATGGGCTGCTATCAGGAATCCTGGGTAAATATCTCGCCATGTTCACGGTGCCCTTGCATGGTGAATTTGATGGAAGATTTTGAACAAAAATGTCTTTTTAAAAAATATATATTTTTATTGATTTCAGAGAGGAAGGGAGAGGAAGAGAGAGACATCAATGATGAGAGAGTCATGGATCGGCTGCCTCCTGCATGCCCCACTCTGGGGATCGAGCCCTGCAACCGGGCATGTGCCCTGACCAGAATCGAACGGTGACCTCCTGGTTCATAGGTTGATGCTCAACCACTGAGCCATGCCGGCTGGGCTGAGCAAGAATTTCTGAGCATCAAATACATGTACCTACACTCATGCTTGGGGGATGAGGACCCATGTTTGGGGGATGGAAACCCAAAGATGGATCAGCTATAGTCACTGTTTAGGAACTCAGTGGTGGAGAACAGGAACAAATAAATGGAAATTAAATTGAATTAGAAGCAAGTGCTTCCTGCTAGGCATGGTGGGGCTAAGAAAAGGGACCGTGGGAATATTGAGGAAGCCCTACAACACGCCTGAAGCATCATAGTTATATTTCCCAGGGAAGAGAGTTCGTTGAATCTGTTGATCTGGGGGAAATCTACTAATGAGGAATATTTCTTTCTGTTGCGTTTACACGTCATTTGGTGTTTCTTCCTCAGCTATGATGAGCAGACTGTCGACGGATGGTAAGTGTGAGGACTCAATTTTTTCTGGTGTTTACTTTCTCTTTAAGAAAAGGCAGATGTATGGAGTCAGTTTTTCCTTGTTTGTTTAAAAATGAATATTGTTTATTTATTTAATGTAGCTTTTATTTATTTATTTTGGAAGGACCATTCAGGTAGTATCCAATCACATTTTGCCTCTTTGAGGATTTGGTTTGTTTTGATTTGTGAATCCTTACCTGAGGATATTTTTTCCATTGATTTTTAGAGAGAGTGGAAGGGAGTGAGGAGAAAGGGAGGGGGAGAAGGGCTGGGGGGGGAGAGAGAGAGAGAGAGAGAGAGAGAGAGAGAGAGAGAGGCTCAACCACTGAGCAACACCAGCTTGGATGTCAGGAAGCACCTTTAAAAATGCCAGTGTGTGTTCAGGGCTCTGCTTGTATTGTTTTCTATAATCCTTACATCTCCCCTCCCAAGAGGAGTCCATGATATTTTAATCCTGAGTGACACCATTCGCCCCGGACAACTGAAGTAGAATTGCCTTCCTGGTTTTAATGTAAAACACTCTCCTCCATGAAAACTATCTCCTTCTGTCCCTGGGCAAACCAGATGGTTGGTCATCCTGTTATATTTCCTCTTTTATGGGGCAGAAACTGAGGCACAAAGAGGTGGGGTAAGTTGCTGGAGGTCACTGAGCCAGTAAGCGACAGAGCTGGGATTGGGACATGGATCCAAATCTTTCATGATCCATTTTTCTCTTTTTATTTAATCCTCACCTGAGGATATGTTTTTCATTGATGAGAGAGAGAGAGAGAGAGATGTGAGAGAGAAACATCATTGATCGGCTGCCTCCTGCACACCCCCTACTGGGGATGGAGCCCACTACCCGGGCATGTGCCCTGACCAGGAATCGAACCAGTGACCTGACCTTCTGGTGCATGGGACAATGCTCCAACAAACTGAGCCACACCATTTTTCTATTTGTTTATTTATTTGAGAGAGAGGGAGAGAGAGAGGAGAGAGAGAGAGAGAGAGAGAGAGAGAGAGAGAGAGAGAGAGAGAAAGAGAGAGAGAGAGAGAAACATCAATTTCTTGTTCTAATTTATGTGTTCATTGGTTGATTCTTGTCCGTGCCCTGACTGACCAGGGATTGAACCTGCAACCTTGGCGTGTTGAGACAGCGCTCTGACCAACTGAACTACCCAGCCAGGACCCCATTTTTCTTGAGAACGAGTCTGAGGTCTTTCACATTACCTGCACGGCTCCGCATCCTCTAGCTCTGGTGACTCTTGCACCACATCATCTTCTACCGTGGGCCTCATGGGGGGTCTCTCTCGACCCACCAAAGCCCTGCCCAAAACCCTTCCCCCCAACACCATGCCTACGCTATTCTCTCTGCCTGAGCTACTTTTCTCTCTCTCCTTCTGAATGTCTTCACCTGGCTAACCCCTCCTCGTCTTTCAGGTTTCAGACCCAGAAACAAAGTCTCCAAGATGCCTTCTCTGGCACCCCCAACAGGTCAGCAACCATCGCTCCCCCCCCCTTGTAGGTACCCAACAGTATCCACAGGTGCACCCAGGAACACACACCCCACCTGTCCTCAATTTAGGGCTCTTCTGTTGGCTGCTTCTCCTACTAGACTTGGCTCGCTGACATTCTCTGAATGTAGGGATCTTGCCCGCCCAACTCTTCACGCATCCTCTATCCTGCTGATGTTTGTTAAAGGGAAAGGCTGACTTCTTGATGGAGTTTGAGGCTTACCTGCATCGTTGTTGGTAGCATTTCTGCCTCTGCTCTCCTTGACTGGCCGGGGATGCTTCCTGGGTGGGGTCCAAGATCCCAGTCTTAATGCCGATTTCTCTCTTTACTCTACATCCCCACTGGAACCTGGCTGCCTGCATTCTCACCTCCAGATAGGACAGAAGAAGAAAGTAAGTATTGGGACAGTCCCACGTTTGTGTCCTTGAAATTACCTTCTTGGAACCCTCTCTGGGCCTGGAAGCTTCTTTAAAATTTTTGGGGAAGGGTCCTGGCAATTTTTTAAAATCATTTTTATTGACTGATTGATTGATTGATTTTAAAGAGAGGAAGGCGGGAGAGAGGGAGCAAGGGTGGGAAGGAGGGAAGGAGGGAGAATTTGTTGTTCCACTTATTTATGCATCCATTGGTCTCTTTTTCAAATATATGTTTATTGATTTCAGAGAGGGAGAGGGAGAGGGAGAGAGAGACAGAGTGACAGAAATATCAATGATGAGAGAGAACTACTAATCGGCCACCTCTTGCATGCTCCGTGCTGGAGACTGAGCCCACAACCCAACCTGGAACTGAATCGCAGCCTCCTGGGTTCATAGGTCTATGTTCAACCACTGAGCCATGCCAGCCGGGCTCAGAGGTCTATTTTTGTATGTGCCCTAACTCAGGACTGAACACACAACCTGGGTGTATCCGGACGACGCTCTAACCAACTGAGCTCCTCCACCAGGACCCTTGCATTTAGACGTGGCCTTGGGTCAGGGGCAAAATGAGTGCAAACAGACTCCATCCAAGAATGGAGTTGTGGGGGATGGGTTGAGAAGGGAGCCCTGATGTGGAGTGATTGCCAATTTCTGTGGTGTCAATACTTTAACTCTGGCTGATTTCAAGTTAGTAATGGTTTCACAGCTGGATTGAACAATTTGTCAACACTTAACCATTTTTGTGTGTGTGAGTCAGCTCCAGCATGGGGGTGGAATGGGCAAATAAGGTTAACATCCGATCTTCTATCTACAGTCCTGCTTCCACTCTCCCTTCGAAATGGAGAGGTGGTGATCCAATGGTACCCACCTGTTTCGGGTCATTAATGGGATCTTCTCAATGAAACACCTCCAGTGACTGTGTAAATCTCCCTTCTTTCATTTATAAAGCAAGATAAGGATGTCCTTATTATTTTAAGATAGCCTCCCTATGACTGTGAGATAAATATATTTTTTAATTTTTTTATATTTTATTGATTTTTTACAGAGAGGAAGGGAGAGGGATAGAGAGTTAGAAACATCGATCAGCTGCCTCCTGCACACCTCCTACTGGGGATGTGCCCGCAACCCAGGTACAGGCCCTTGACCGGAATTGAACCTGGGACCTTTCAGTCCGCAGGCTGATGCTCTCTATCCACTGAGCCAAACCAGTTAGGGCGTGAGATAAATATTTAATACAGTACAAAAAAAGAGTACATAGGAAAAAATGTGAAATTTGAATAAGTAAGGTCGAGAGCCCAGTGAATGGTATTAGCCTTTTTAAAATATATATATATATATATTTGTGTGTGTGTTTTAAATATATTTTTATTGATTTCAGAGAGGAAGGAAGAGGGAGAGAGAGATGGAAACATCCATGATGAGAGAGAATCATGGATTGGCTGCCTCCTGCAAGTCCCCCACTGGGGATCGAGCCCACCACCCAGGCATGTGCCCTTGACCAGAATTGAACCTGGGACCTTTCAGTTCACAGACGGACGCTCTACCCACTGATCCAAACCGGCTAGGTTAATTTACTGGCTTTGATAAAGTACTATGGTTATGTAAGACGTCGCCATGGGGGTTGGGGGGAAGCTGGACAATGGGTACACAGGACCCCTCTGTGCTATTTTTGCAATATCTTGTGATCTATAATTGGTCCACAATAAAAACTTAATAATTTTAAGACTATTTAGTGAAGGAATAATGGAATGGACATGTTGATCTTACTTTCTCACTCACTCTTTTCCATATGGACTCTCTGACTTCTGGTTCTGCTGCCCCCTTCAGTGAAAGGTAAGTTATTTCTTGGGTACCGTGGATGCTGGGAAGGAAAGAAAGCAAGAGAGAAAAGGTACTCTTTGGGTTCTTCTACATGGAAGAGCCACATTGCAAGAGAGACCCTCTGCGAAGGGAGGTCTCCTTCTGTCCCAATTTCCGAAGGAGGCGCAGGATGAGCTGTGGGGGTCCACATGCCCGCCCCCCAAGATTGCACTGAAAGTCGTGAGAGTATGTGGGGGATGCGGGAGGCTCCGTGGCAGTAGGCATGATGGGGTAGGTGAGCACATATATGGTTCCCAGACTTCATTGGATTCTCAGAAGCCAAAGGCCACTGCCCTAGAATACAGAGACATGTTGAGTTGCACGTATTTGTTGAGAGGGCTACTGCATAAGGAGACCCAAGAGGTGCAACTCTTCCCTCAAGCTTTTCTCCCCTCCTGACCCCAAAGGAGAGAAATGAGATAAAAATGGTTCAAGGGGAATCTTCTGATAATCATCCTAATCTCTGGGGGATGAAGCCCCAAGAACTCCGAGTCCCTGGGGATTCTGGCCACCTGGGTAAATGTGTCTCCCAAGGGGACAAGTATAGTAGAAGCATCTAAAGTCACTCACATTGGATGAAATTCAGGCAATGCTCTCACTTCCCTCCTATGCGGGGGTCTCTTTTGAGAACCAAAGGGGTGGGATGGGCTAGGAAGGAGCCATTAACACCTTTCTCATTCTCTTGCCCTTATTTCTGTCGGTGCCAACAACTCCTTCTGGATTTTCTCCTCCATGGTGCTCACATCTCAACAGTATTGAAACGTAAGACTCTTATTCTATGTCCTGCTCCTCCCTCTTTTGCCATGTTTACTTTCTTTTTAATTTTTAATATTTTTAAAATATATTTTTTATTGATTTCAGAGAGGAAGGGAGAGGGAGAGATAGAAACATTAATGAGTCATTGATTGGCTGCCTCCCTCATGCCCCCCACTGGGGATCGAGCCAGCAACCCAGACATGTGCTCTGACTTGGGAATCGAACCGGGACCTCCTGGTTCGTAGGTTGATGCTCAACCACTGAACCATGCCGGCCAGGCCCATGTTCACTTTCTTAGATCTGCTCAACGGTCCATTCCTAGCCATGGATTATCTCTCAGAGAACTTATTTTATCCCAGGGACTGGAAAATAATGCATTACCTTCCCCTTCAAACAGGTGGGTTGTTTTAGGAGAACCAATCCCCTCTCCAAGTCAGGGATATGGGTGATGCTATTATGATGATGGTGATGACTGTAACGAATAATCACTAAGAGTTTATCAGGTGTCAGGCACCTTTATGTATTATGTTATATATCCCATAACAGCTTTCTAATGGCCCAGCAACATGGCTCAGTATTTGAGCATCAACCTATGAACCAGGAGATCACGGTTGGATTCCTGTCAGGGCACATGCCCGGGTTGTGGGCTCAATCCCTAGTGTGGGGCATGCAGGAGGTAGCCGATCAATGATTCACTCTCATCATTGATGTTTCTCTCTCTCTATCCCTCTCCTTTCCTCTCTGAAATAAATTTTTTAAATATATTGTAAAAAAAACAAAACTGTTTCAATTGTAGGCGTTATCCATCTGAAGTATGTAGGTGCCTACAACTTGGTGTCACTGAGTGCATGGAGAGGTGGTGGCTAACTTCCCAACATAACCCTGATTCTGTGGAAGTCCTTTAAGCCATTAGATCCCACTCGGACCCACACAATGAGATTTTGGTCAGCTCCCCTGGCCCAGTTCCCTGCCATAAGTCCTAACTGCCCACCACCACCCATCTTGGTTCTTCTCTCATTGGTCCTGATCTCCCGCCTTCTGATCTTGTGATTTTTCCTCTCTACTTGTGGTCTCATCTCTCATGGCCCCTTAAACTCAACAATCTGGACTTTGCCAACCTAATCATGGTCTTGCCTCCTCAACCATACTTCCTTCTGGATGGACGACATCAGAGATTCTAGGTGAGCATCTCACTCCATCCATGACCTGGGATTTTGGTGGAAATCTTGTCTGACAAGGATCTCCTTTAATACTTAGTATATGCCAGGACCATGGAGGGTGGTGGGAACCAAAAAGATGAGTCTGATGTTCTCATAAGTCTATATGAACTCATAGTCTAATGCAGAAGACAGACATGTGATAGGGGAGGCAGATGGATGGTTATAATACAATATGAGTGAATGTCCTCAGGGAGGGGCAATGAGAAAAGGTGAGAGGTAGCTAGGGATGAGCTTGTTGAATCTGTTAGTCTGGGGGCACTTATCATGCTGCCTTATGCAATTCAATGTGTATGTTGTATGTCATTTGTATGTTGTCTTCCATAGGTTTGCTGAGCCTTCAAGTGTTAAATGGTAAGTGCTGACTGCTCTTTGGCCTCACTACTGGTTTTGGTCCCGTACACAGTAGAGAGATACTAGCTTTTTTAAAAAAATGTTGGAAAATCCTTTATGCTCTGTCATCATCATTATCATTAGTATCATGCATGTTTAACACTTTTCCTTCATCTGACAACAAATACTAATAGATATTAGCTACCCTAAGTCCCATTCTAGGTATTGAGATACAGCAGGGAATAGAACAGACAAAAATATGTGCCCAGATGGAACTACTGAGAGGAGAACGAAAAACATAAGGAAGGAGGTTAAGTCTGTTGGACACTGAAAAGTTCTATGAAGTTAATAGGGGAAGGCAGAGGGGAATGCATTGTGGGAGAGGTTGATACGTTTTTAAAGGGTGATCAGGGAAAGTGACATTTCAGCAAAGACTTGAAGGAGGTGAAGGAGCCAGTCATGTGTATGATTGGGCTAAGGGTGTTCCAGGCAGCGGGAACAGCATATGCAAAGGCCATGAGGCAGGAGAGTACTGAGGTCAGGGGACAGCAAGGAGGCTCATGCATTCCCTTCTTGTATGAGGCACCCAGAAGCGCTGTTTACAGTTTGGTCTCCATCCATTTCATAATTCACTGATGGTTTCTTTTCTTGCTTTCTCTCCTCCTCACCCCTTTCCCTATCCATCCTTTCCTCCCTCCCTCTTTCTCCTTATCCGCCTCCTCTTTCTTCTCCCACTTCCACCACCACCTCCTATTTCTTCTTCTTCTTCTTCTCCTTCTCCTTCTCCTCCTCCTCCTCCTCCTCCTCCTCCTCCTCCTCCTCCTTCTTCTTCTTCTTCTTCTTCTTCTTCTTCTTCTCCTCCCTCTTCTTCTTCCTCCTCCTCCTCCTCCTCCTCCCTCTTCTTCTTCCTCCTCCTCCTCCAACTCCTCCCTCTTCTTCCTCCTCCTCCTCCTCCTCCCTCTTCTTCTTCCTCCTCCTCCAACTCCTCCCTCTTCTTCCTCCTCCTCCTCCTCCTCCGCCTCCTCGTTCACCTCCTCCTCCTCCTCCTCCTCCTCCTCCCTCTTCTTCTCCTCCTCCTCCTTCTCTGCCTCCTCCCTCTTCTTCTTCCTCCTCCTCCTCCTCCTCCCTCTTCTTCCTCCTCCTCCTCCGCCTCCTCCCTCTTCTTCCTCCTCCTCCTCCTCCTCCGCCTCCTCCCTCTTCTTCCTCCTCCTCCTCCTCCAACTCCTCCCTCTTCTTCCTCCTCCTCCTCCTCCTCCTCCGCCTCCTCCCTCTTCTTCCTCCTCCTCCTCCTTCTCTGCCTCCTCCCTCTTCTTCTTCCTCCTCCTCCCTCCTCCTCCCTCTTCTTCCTCCTCCTCCGCCTCCTCCCTCTTCTTCCTCCTCCTCCTCCGCCTCCTCCCTCTTCTCTTCCTCCCTCCTCCTCCTCCCTCTTCCTCCTCCTCCTCCGCCTCCTCCCTCTTCTTCCTCCTCCTCCTCCTCCTCCCTCTTCTTCCTCCTCCTCCTCCTCCTCCCTCTTCTTCCTCCTCCTCCTCTGCCTCCTCCCTCTTCTTCCTCCTCCTCCTCCTTCTCTGCCTCCTCCCTCTTCTTCCTCCTCCTCCTCCTTCTCTGCCTCCTCCCTCTTCTTCTTCCTCCTCCTCCTCCTCCTCCCTCTTCTTCCTCCTCCTCCTCCTTCTCTGCCTCCTCCCTCTTCTTCTTCCTCCTCCTCCTCCTCCTCCCTCTTCTTCCTCCTCCTCCGCCTCCTCCCTCTTCTTCCTCCTCCACCTCCTCCCTCTTCTTCCTCCTCCTCCTCCGCCTCCTCCCTCTCCTTCCTCCTCCTCCTCCTCCCTCTTCTTCCTCCTCCTCCTCCGCCTCCTCCCTCTTCTTCCTCCTCCTCCTTCTCTGCCTCCTCCCTCTTCTTCTTCCTCCTCCTCCTCCTCCTCCCTCTTCTTCCTCCTCCTCCTCTGCCTCCTCCCTCTTCTTCCTCCTCCTCCTCCTCCCTCTTCTTCCTCCTCCTCCTCCTCCTCCCTCTTCTTCTTCCTCCTCCTCCTCCAACTCCTCCCTCTTCTTCCTCCTCCTCCTCCTCCTCCGCCTCCTCCCTCTTCTTCCTCCTCCTCCTCCTTCTCTGCCTCCTCCCTCTTCTTCTTCCTCCTCCTCCTCCTCCTCCTCCCTCTTCTTCCTCCTCCTCCTCCACCTCCTCCCTCTTCTTCCTCCTCCTCCTCCACCTCCTCCCTCTTCTTCCTCCTCCTCCTCCTCCTCCCTCTTCTTCTTCCTCCTCCTCCTCCAACTCCTCCCTCTTCTTCCTCCTCCTCCTCCTCCTTCTCCTCTGCCTCCTCCTCCCTCTTCTTCCTCCTCCTCCTCCTTCTCCGCCTCCTCCCTCTTCTTCCTCCTCCTCCTCCTTCTCCTCCGCCTCTTCCTCCCTCTTCTTCCTCCTCCTCCTCCTCTTGCTCCATTTTTAGAAGAAACAAGTGACTGCAAGGAAGAAGGTGAGTGTATGGAATCTGGAGAGCAGTGAGATCCTCCAGGCTGGGTTGCCATAAGCCATGAGAAGATCTCAGGTAATTAAGGTTGGGGCTTCAGTTCCTGGGAAGTGCTTTTCAAGGGCAGCCAAAGCCTGCCCCCTTCTGACTGCTCACTAGTATCAAGGTGACCCCACATCCTAAGGTGTGATGGGAAACATTTTTGTGTTTCCCAGTCCCTTCTTCTGTGGTCATGGAACCTTGTCCCCTCCTTGGAAGTTGCCAGGCAAATCCTGAGTGACAGGACTGTATGGCTGAAAACCAAGAGCAAGGACATCAGAGAATATAAGCAAGCTTCTAGGTGACCCAGATGTTAGAGAGAAACACTTAAAAATAGCTAGGATTATTATTATCATTATTTTAAAATATATTTTTATTGATATCAGAGAGGAGAGGTAGAGAGAGAGAGAGATAGAAACATCAGCAATGAGAGAGAATCATGGATCAACTGCCTCCTGCATGCCCCCTACTGGGGATTGAGCCTGCAGCCTTGGCATGTGCCCTGACCAGGAATTGAACCGTGACCTCCTGGTTCATAGGTCAATGCTCTACCACTGAGCAACACGATCCCGGCAATAGATAGGATTATTAAGTTCACAAAAATAGATAAATAATGTCACCAAAGAGTTATCATTTGTTTAAAAAGATAATCAAATAGAAATTCTAGAGTTGAAAGCATATAACTGAAATGAAGATTTCAGTAGTTGGCCTTAACATCAAAAAGGATAATTATTGGGGATGCTGCCAGATTCATGAATCATCGAGTAAAGCCAATTAATTCTTTAAAAATAGATTATTACTGAGCTAGGAAACAGGAGAGATCGTTCAAATAAAGCACAATAGATAAAGTATAGAAAATACAGAAAAGAGCGCAAAAGACATATGATCGTGAACGGTAGTGATGAATGTAACGTTGGAATTTTAGGAGACTCAAGAGAAAATAAAGCTGAAGTAATCTCTGAAGAGTTAGTGGCTAAGAATTTTGCATGTGGATAACAATCACCATCAAACAACAGATTTTGAAAGTTCTCAGAACCACAAGGAGGAATGTACATTTTATAAATCACTTCTAGGAGCTCTGGCCAGGTGGTTCAGTTGGTTGGAGTGCCGTACCCCAAAAGGTTTCGGGTTTGATTCCCATCAGGACACATACATAGGTTGGGATTTTTTTCTTACCAAGGTTGGGTATATGTAGGTTCATAAAGCTAGAGCCTCAATCAATTTCAGATTGAAGTCATTTAGGGTATCTCTCCAAGTACAATGGGATTAGGCTCTAAATCAACCATAAACGCATTAGAAAGTAGATTCAGAAAGAACAGGAATTTCTAGACGGGGAGGGCACGCCTTCCGTGTAAGTCATTGTCATCCTCTCCTCCCAGCTAAGCTTCCCCCAACGACCATGCCCACCAAGAAACCATTCAGGAAAAGGAGCAAATGGAACATATTGAAGTGCGCCTACATGATGATCACCTTCTTCTTTGTTTCCTACAATAAAGGAGACTGGGTAAGAAGGAGCCTGGTCGCTAGGGAGGGAGGGGGGTTGGGGAGGAGGGAGTGGAAGGAGAGAGAGGGATGGGGAGCACAAGTAAGGGGGAGGGGAGCCAAAGAGGTGCCAAGCAAACAAAATATAGGAGAGGAGACTCCTCTTCTGTAAGTCAAATCCTTCCTTCCTTCCTCCCTCCCTCTCTCTCTCCATCCCTCTCTCAATTTTTTGCTGTTGTTGTTAATCTTTGCCCAAGGATATTTTTCCATTGATCTTTTTGAATGCATGGAAGAGAGAGACAAAGACAGAGAAAAACATCAATGTGAGAGAAACACATTGATTGGTTGCCTCTTGCACGAGCCCTGACCAGGCCCCGGGCCAGGGAGGAGCTTACAACCAAGGTACATGCCCTTGACCAAAATAGAACCCAAGACCCTTTGGTCTACAGGCCAACGCTCTATCCACTGAGCCAAACTGGCTAGGGCCATTGCCTTTCTCCATCCTCAAACGGATAGCACTAACAATAGCCCCAGAGATTCCTATAAAACACCACCACCTCCTCTCTCTCTCTCTCTCTCTCTCTCTCTCTCTCTCTCCTCTATCCTCTCTCTCCCACGCTCTCTCCTTCTTTCTCACTACCTTTTTTTCCTGTAGGGAAAGCCTTTAAGAACCAAGCATTTTCCCAGCCAGTGTGGCTCAGTGGTTGAGCATTGGCCTATGAACCAGGAGATCATGGCTCGATTCCTGATCAGGGCACATGCCCAGGTTTCAGGCTTTGATCCCCAGTGTGAGGCATGCAAGAGGCAGCTGATCCATGATTCTCTCTCATCATTGATGTTCTATCTCTCTTTCCCTCTCCCTTCTTCTCTGAAATCAATAAAAATATATTTTAAAGAAAGAACCAATCATTTACCATTTTGCTGAAGATGCTGGAAGTCGGGGTAGGACTGTGGGAGCAGTGAGAGGTGTGGCTAAGTAGATCAGCAAGACCAAGGGATGTTGCAAGAGGAAAGGAGGAGAGAGAGGTGGGCAGGGAAGGAAGGAAGGAAGGGAGGAAGGAAGGAAGGAAGGAAGGAAGGAAGGAAGGAAGGAAGGAAGGAAGGAAGGAAGGAGTGGGGGAAAGGGAAGGTGGCAAGATGACTTGCCTCACCCTTACCATTTCTTTCTCTGTTTCTGGTTCACCCCTTCGTCAACCTCCCAGTGCTACTGCCACTACTGTAGCACCGAAATGGACATCAGGTATGTATGGCAGGGAAGGGGGGAGCTGCCCACTCCCGGGGTGGGAGGGCTTGGTCCCAAATGCCTAGTGTTTGAGTAGGGAACTCCAGGTGGGTTTGGACACTCCAATCACAGAATCACAGAATTATATAAAAAGTTCCAATGTTCATCTCAAGCCACTGCCTGACATGGCCCATGAAGAGCATCACAAACGATAGGATTTGGAGAGCTGGAGGAATTAAGTTATGAATTTTATATTGCTTACTTTTTCAGTTTTGGTAAAATATGCAGGACATAAAGTTTACCATTCGTGATATTTAGTGCATTCACAGTGTTGTGCAACCATCGCCACTATCTAGCTCTGGAAAATTCTTATCATCCCCAAGGGAACTCTGTCCCCATAAGCAGTCTCTCTACCCACTAATCTAGTCTCTACACCTCTGAGCCAGTTACCACTAATCCTCTCCCTCTCTCTCTCTCTCTCTCTCTCTCTCTCTCTCACACACACACACACACACTATGTGGCCTTTTGTGTCTCACTTAAGACACTGTCTTCAAGGTTCATCCAGGTTGTAGCATGTATCAGTACACCATTCTTTTACATGGCTGAATAGTATTCCATTGAATGGATATACCACATTTTATTTATCCATTCATCAGTTGATGGACATTTGTGTTGTTTTCCACCTTTTAACTGTTGTGAATAGTGCTTCTGTGAGCATTTGTATACATGTTTTGTTTGAACACCTGTTTCCAATTCTTTTGGGCACATACGTAGGAGTGGAATTGCTGGGTTGTTTTATAATTCTCTGTTTCAGTTATTGAGGAACTCCCTCAATAAATTTTTATTGGGCAACTACTCTCTGACAAATCCTGGATTAGTTAAAACGATAAATTTTATGGTATGTGGATTTTACCACAATTAAAAAAAAAACTATAAAAGGGGTAAAAGCTAGATTCACCCTTAAGCTTTTTTGCTTTGTTTTCTTTTGTTTTGTTAGTGGACCCCTGCATTAGACTGTGAGCCCCCTGGGAGCAAGAGTCTACTTAATCTGTCCCTGAGACTCCAGTGCCCAGAGAAAACTTTATATATTCACTCCCTGCACCAACCCTGTGTGCTCCAGTGTGCCATGTTGGGGGTACAGTGGGGCTGTAACAGAGGAGGTCCTTGAGCCTATGAAGGTCTCCCTCTAGTGGGAGGGCAGGGGGCAAACTAAACAACATGAGTTTCCTGGGAAGGCCCGACAGGGTGCTGTGACACAGAGGAACTGGAGAGGTCACCTTCCTTCTCCTGCTTGGTTAGAAGAACCCCTCTCTGAAGAGGAGATATTTGTACTGAGTAATGGGGAGGAGTCATTCTTGACTGAGATCTATGGAAGTGTGTCTCAGGTGGTGGAAAAGCCTGTAGGTTGGAGGGACAGAGTGAGTGGAGCATAGTGAGTGAGGAGAGTGGCCTAATATGCAAATTGATGCACAAATACATTTCTTTTCTTTTTCTTCCTTTTTTAGAAACGACCCCTGCTGTGCTTTCTAGCAACCCTGCTCCATCTCAGCTCAACCTTTATAGGTCCTCCATCTCCCAGGTAGTCTCATCTCCCACGAAACCTCTCTGTGCCCTGGACTGCAAATATGGAGGGTAACAAATTGGGTCCTTTGAGGAATAACACCTGTCTGCCCAGAGGCATGGTGGGAAGGTGTCTCCGAGGGCCACACGGAAATGGGCGGAGAGAGTAGCTGAGTGAGCACTGGCAGAGGTTTCCCCCATAACCCTCCTTCCAGACCCTCTTCAACCCTTCCCCGCTGTTTCCATAATAAAATGTACACTTGTTGAAATGGCGGGACGCTCATTTATTCCATTCACCCAACATGGAGAATTAATACGTGTGGGGTGGCAGGGGTGCCAGGAACCATGTATATCACACAATCCTGGCAAATTTGGGGCTGAAACCCCTGGAAGTAATGCCATGGAGAAGGAGGTGGGCACCAAGGAGGAGCCCGCGGCAGCCCATGTCATCAACCCCATGGCCTTGCGACAACGAGAGGAGCTACGAGAAAAGCTGGCAGCTGCCAAAGAAAAGCGCCTCCTGACCCAGAAGCTGGGGAAGATGAAGACGCTGGGGGAGGAGGACCCCTGGCCGCCGCAGCCTGGGTCGAGAGGAGCCGGCAGCTGCAGGAGGAGCAGGACATGGCAGAGAAGAGGACCGAGCTGCTGGAGGTGGTGGACCACCGGGTTGGTGTCAGCACTCGGGTGGAGGAGGCGTTCGGGCGGGGGCGGCGGGACCTGTCCAGTGCCCGGGACCTGCAGGGCCTCCCTGTGGAGCACGCCATGGACTCCTTCCGAGAAGGGCAGGCCGCGATCCTCACCCCGAAGGACAAAGGCGCGCTGCGGGAGGAGGAAGACGTGCTGGTTGGTGGACGTGAACCTGCTGGAGACGGCGCGGGCGGAGAAAAACGTGGAGCTGCGGGAGAAAAAGCCCGACTGCCTGCCCTGTGCAGAGGATGAGAGTGTGGATGAGCCGGCGCAGCAAAAAAAAAACCCCCGCTCTGTGCTGGCCAGGTACGACGAGAGCTGGAGGGCGAGCGGCCGCGCTCCTTCCGTTTGGAACGGGAGCTGGAAGAGATGTGCACCGAGATGCGCACCAAGCTCAGTCCCCGAGCACGGCTGGGCCCCGGCTCGCCTCCGAGTACCTGACGCCAGAGGAGAGGGTGACCTTTAAAAAGACCAAGCTGCCGAAACCGGTGTGCCTCAGTGGATAGAGCGTCGGCCTGCGGACTGAAGGGTCCCAGGTTCGATTCCGGTCAAGGGCATGTATCAGGGTAGCGGGCACATCCCCAATAGAAGATGTGCAGGAGGCAGCTGATCGATGTTTCTCTCTCATCGATGTTTCTAACTCTCTATCCCTCTCCCTTCTTCTCTGTAAAAAATCAATAAAATATATTTTAAAAATAAAATAAAAATAAAAAGACCAAGCAGAAGGTGAAGAAGATCAGGAAGGAGGGGACCAGACTCAAGATGGGGACTTTGGTTCCACTGCGGGGCCGGGTTCGGCGCCGAGTGCCCGAGGGAGATGAGGAGGCCCCGGAGGAGGAGGAGGAGGAGGAGGAGGAGGAGGAGGAGGAGCAGGGGGAGCAGGGGGAGGAGGAAGAGGAGGAGCCGGCATCTCAGCCCCCACCGTCAGATGACACTCGGGTGGAAAACATGGGTATCAGTGATGAGGAGGAGGACGGGCTGCCACCTGGGTCCCCAGAGCTGCTGGAGGAGGATGAGGCGGGGCTGGAGCCGCAGAAGCAGCTGGAGAAGGGCCGCCGGTTACGGCAGCCGCAGCAGCTACACCAACTGCAGGACAGCGGCGAGAAGGTGGTGGAGATGGTGAAGAAGCTGGAGTCCCGCCAGCGGGGCTTGGAGGAGGAGGAGGAGGGTCCGAAGCAGAAGGGGACCCTCGTGTTCAACGCCACGTCGGAGTTCTGCCGTGCCCTGGGGGAGATGCCCACCGGGAGGAGCAGGAGGAGCTCATGGACTTGGAAGGGCACGAGGAACGCGTGGCCAGCGGCGGCTCTACGTCTGACCGGGAGGCGACCATTGACTGGAGCACAGGCAGCCTGGAGAGGAGCAGCAGGCATCAGGACTTCTCTGCCTCCTCCACCGCCATCCTGGATGAGGAGCCCATCCTGTGTCGGAATGAAGGACCGCTGGAGACGACGGTGCAGAAGGTGGCCCAGGTTAAGGCACCCAACAAGTCCCTGCCGTCAGCAGTGTACTGCATTGAGGACAAGATGGCCATCGATGACAAGTACAGCCAGCGGGAGGAGTACCCGGGCTTCGGCCAGGACTTCAGGGAGAAGGATGGCTATAAGCCTGATGTTAAGATCGAGTATGTGGCCCTAACCGGTTTGGCTCAGTGGATAGAGCGTCGGCCTGCGGACTCAAGGCTCCCAGGTTCGATTCCAGTCAAGGGCATGTACCTTGGTTGTGGGCACATCCCCAGTAGGGGGTGTGCAGGAGGCAGCTGGTCGATGTTTCTCTCTCATCGATGTTTCTGACTCTCTATCCCTCTCCCTTCCTCTCTGTAAAAAAATCAATAAGATACATTTTTTTAGAAAAAAAAAGATCGAGTATGTGGATGAGACGGGCCGAATACTCACACCCAAGGAGGCTTTCTGACAGCTGTCCCACCGCTTCCACGGGAAAGGCTGGAGCAAGATGAAGACAGAGCGGAGGATGAAGAAGCTGGACCAGGAGGCGCTCCTGAAGAAGGTGAGCTCCAGCGACACACCCCTGGGCACTGTGGCTTTGCTCCAGGAAAAGCAAAAGGCCCAGAAGACACCGTACATTGTGCTCAGTGGCAGCGGCAAGAGCACGAATGCGAACACCATCACCAAGTGAAGCCGACCTCTCCTCCAGTCCCCTCCCCAACTTTAATATTAAATAAAGTTCCCTCCTTGCCAAAACCAGTTTGGCTCAGTGGATAGAGCGTTGGCCTGCAGACTGAAGGGTCCCAGGTTCGATTTCGGTCAAGGCCCAGTGCACGAATTCATGCACCGGTGGGGTCCCTCGGTCTGGCCTGCAGGATCGGACCAAAACTGGCTCTCCAACATCCCCCAAGGGGTCCCGGATTGCAAAAGGGCTCAGGCCAGGCCAAGGGACCCCACCAGGGCACGATCTGGGCCAGGGAGGGGCTCGAAGGTTGGCCAGCTGGGGAGAGACTGTGAGAGGGCTCCAGGGCATGTCCGGCCTGTCTCGCTGAGTCTCAATTGACCGAACCCTGGTAGCAAACTAACCTACCAGTCGGAGCGCCTGCCCCCTGGTGGTCAGTGCACGTCATATAGAGCAGTTGAGCGACCTTAGCATTTCATTAGCATATTACACTTTGATTGGTTGAACGGCCAACCAGTTGACCGGACACTTAGCATATTAGGCTTTTATTATATGGGATTAGTTTTAGGTGTACAACATAGGGTTAGACATTTATGTGTTTTTTTTTATTTTTTTTACATCGTTACTGTTGGAAGCATCACATAGGTCCATTTATATGATTTATGAAGTGATCCACTCCACCCTACAGTTCTAGCCCCACAAGGGCAGCTTACTGGAACCCCTCGCCACCCACCACTGGCTCCTCCCACACCTGGCCCCCCTCCTCCTCCCAGGGCCAGCGTGTGATGTCACCACGCAAGGGGCAGAGAGCAAGCGAAAGGTGTTACCATAGTGACCATTCACGCTCAGAAACTTCGACCTTGAGGCCTCCCTCCCGTTCCCCAACCGACCACAAGGCCCGCAAATGATTCCGCCGCCGGAGCAGGACATGGAAAAATATAAATAAAGCGGGGACGTCGGGGTCGGGGACATTTCTCACTCCCATCAGAGGCCCTGTCGCTCGGTGGTCACTTCTGGATCTGGGGTGGGGTCTCCAGCTCCCGGCCCGACCTCAACGCGCTGAACTACAATTCCCAGAAGCCTCTGTGGCAACCTCCCTCCTCCTCCTTTTCGGCTTCCCCGGCAAATAACAGGTGTCGACAGCATCTGCAAGCACTTCCGAGGCACGGAGTCATCACTGGATGTAGGCGTTTAGGTCACAATCTCTTTTTTTATAAAAGGTGCGTCTCCCGTTTCTCTGCCCCTTTGAGACTACAACACCCAGAAGTCGTTGGGCCACGCTTGCGCGAGGCCTCAGTGCGAGGGTTGCCTTGGAGACGGCGAGACGCCGGAAGCCTGACGAACGAGGCGGGGCCAGGCCGGAAGAAGGACTCCGATTGGCGGAGAGGCCACTCCGCCTCCGTAAAGAACAGGTCGGGGGCGCAGGTGCGCGGAGCGTCGGTCCCGCGCGCATTCTGGGTCCGTGGAGTCCGGGGATCCGCCAGCCTCAGCCACCCGGGCAGTTTTCGCAGCGGGAGGCCGGGTCTGCGCGCCGGCTTTCGCTCGGGGCCTGGTTCCCGGTTCCCGAGGCCAGAAGTGCGGCCTCCGAAGTGCCCCGGAGGTGAGTGCGACCCCCCAGTTCCCCCGCCCCGGTTTCCAAACGGATTCCCAGTCTCCGTGGTAACAGGCCCTTCTCGTTTGCTTGTGACGTCACAGCCACCCCCCCCGCGGGTCGGGCAGAGCACTTTGAAAGGGCTTGCTGAGTCCTAGCTGCGCCCGCTCCTCCAGGCCTCCGGGGAAGGGTGAACCGGTAGGTTCAGTTTCCCCTTTTGTGACATGATCCTTGGGGCTCCTCCTGTGCTAGTTCTGGGAGCCCGGGCAAGGTACGCACGCCCCGTGCCTCAGTTTCCCCATCTGAAATGAGGATTGAGATAGGAGCTGACTCGGATCCCTGTTAGGAAGTTTAAGGAGCCTTAGGGCAGACAGGGCCCGGTACCCAGCGACCACTCCGATGCCGGCGTCTGTATTTATTTATTTTTATTATTTTTTTAAAATATATTGTTATTGATTTCAGAGTGGAAGGGAGAGGGAGAGAGAGATAGAAACATCAGTGATGATTGAGAATCATTGATCGGCTGCCTCCCGCAGGCCCCCTACTGGGGATCGAGCCAGTAACCTGTGCCTGTGCCCTTGACCGGAATCGAACCTGGGACCCTTCAGTTCGCAGACCGACGCTCTGCCCACTGAGCCAAACCGGCCAGAGCCCAGCGTCTGTATTTATGTTTGGGGATTGGGACACGTGCCTCTCCCCCGTCCTGGGTTCGGTGTGTGGAGCTGCCTGATCTGGTCGGTGGTGATGATGGTTTGTTTTGTTTTTGCTGTTTTTTCAGTTCTCTTTCAGGCTTTCTCAATGGCAGTGGTTCTCAACCTTCTGGCCCTTTAAATACAGTTCATCACGTTGTGGTGACCCCCAACCATACAATTATTTTCGTTGCTTCTTCATAACTGTCATGTCGCTACTGTTATGAATCGTCATGTAAATATCTGATCTGCAGGATGGTCTTAGGCGACCCCTGTGAAAGGGTCGTTGGACCACCAAAGGGATCGCGACCCACAGGTTGAGAACCGCTGCTCAATGGAGTAAGTGTATGGGGGAACAGCTAACGTTTACCAGCCTCTTTAAGCGTCTTGGGCTGATCAGGGAGGCTGTAACGTTGGTTAATGCTTTTCACTCCTCGATGCTAAAGAGGGGGGGTCTCTGCTCATCCCCTTCTTAAGGCTTCATTCAGTCACGAACCCCTCCCCACAAACTAACCGTGGGGTCACAACTTCCTGGAAACGAACAGTGGGGAACACTCCACTGTCTCTTCCAGCTGCCGGAGCTGCTGGCATTGGGTTCTGGGACTGAAAGTTTGTGTCCCCTCAAGTTCATTTGTTGATGCCCCAATCCCCAATGTGATGGCATGTGGAGGTAGGGCCTTTGGGAGGTGATTGGGTTTGAATGAGGTCATGGGGGGAGCCCCGCCCCCCCTACCACCATGATGGGATTGGTGCCCTTATAAAGGGATGAAACAGCCCAGCCTGTGTGGCTCGGTGGTTGAGCGTGGACCTATGGACTAGGAGGTCAGGGTTCCATTCCCGGTGAGGGCACATGCCCGGGTTGCAGGCTCCATCCCCAGTGGGGGGCCTACGGGAGGCAGCCGATCCATGATTCTCTCTCATCATTGATGTTTCCATCTCTCGCTCCCTCTCCCTTCCTCTCTAAAATCAATAAAATAAAATAAAATAAAATAAAATAAAATAAAATAAAATAAAATAAACAACCAACCCTGGCCGGTTTGGCTCAGGGGATAGAGCGTCGGCCTGCGGACTGAAGGGTCCCAGGTTCGATTCCGGTCAAGGGCACATGCCTTGGTTGTGGGCACATCCCCAGTAGTGGGTGTGCAGGAGGCAGCTGATGGATGTTTCACTCTCCTCGATGTTTCTAACTCTCTATCCCTCTCCCTTCCGCTCTGTAAAAAATCAATAAAATATATATTTTTTAAAAATAACCAACCAAATGCCATTTGCTGAGCACACACGATGATGACGCAGCAGAAATTCTGCCAACATGCGACCCATTGTTTTCTCGCTGAGACCTTCTGGCAGGGATGCGCTGCCCGGTGTTGTAAACGGGGACACTGAGTCACAGCGCCGCCCTCTGAGCCGCCCTCCCCTGGTCTGCGGCGCGGAAGGTGCTTGTGAGGACCTGAGGCGGTAACACTCCCTGCTCCCAGCACACAGTAGGACCTCAATGGAGGACCTGCGTTTCTGAGAGCTGCTGGACGGTGGCGCTCGCGCGCCCTCTAGTGGTCGGACGGCGCAAGTTTGGGGCCACCCTCCTGCCATGGCTCCTCCGAGCTCTGAAGCGGTGTTGCTTCTGGTCGGGTGGTCCTCGGACTCAGCTCAGGTGCAGGTGGGACAGGTGACAGTGCGGGAGGCTGGGTGTGAGCCCCAGAGAGCGATGGGGCTGAGAGAGAGAGAGAGAGAGAGAGAGAGAGAGAGAGAGAGAGAGAGACATAATGTGACAGAGAACCAGCGATCGACTGCCTCCCGTACACGCCCGGACCGGGTTTGTGCCCTGAACGGGAATCGAACCCTCGACCCTTCGGTGCGCCAGACGATGCCCCCACCCGCTGAGCCACACTGGCCAGGGCGGCCCCATTTTATTTTATTTTAATTTATTATTTAATATATTTTATTGATTTTTTTACAGAGAGGAAGGGAGAGGGATAGAGAGTTAGAAACATCGATGAGAGAGAAACATCGGTCAGCTGCCTCCTGCACACCCCCTACTGCAGCGGTTCTCAACCTGTGGGTCGCGACCCCTTTGGCGGTCAAACGACCCTTTCACAGGGGTCGCCTAAGACCGTCCTGCGTATCAGATATTTACATGACGATTCATAACAGCAGCAACATGACAGTGATGAAGTAGCAACGCAAATAATTTTATGGTTGGGGGTCACAACATGAGGAACTGTGCTTAAAGGGCCAGAAGGTTGAGAACCACTGCCCTACTGGACATGTATGTGTCCGCAACCAAGGTACATGCCCTTGTCTGGAATCGAACCCGGGACCCTTCAGTCCGTAGGCCGATGCTCTATCCACTGAGCCAGACCGGTCAGGGCAAATTTTAGTTTTTACTGCTGGCCATGCTCCTGCGGTTGTTGGCTTTCCGGGCCGGGTCTGGGTGGAGGAAACGCTGCGTGTCGTAATGCTGTGATGGCGCACGCACACCTCTTCCAAAGTCCACGCTCCCGGTGTGCTTGGTAGATGGGCCTCCTTCACAGTGGGGGTGTTCACCCCGGGGGCACTGGGCAAGGGCTGTCGGCCAGGGCTCCCCTCCACTCCCAGCCCCACGTTACCCATGTACCAGCACCCCCGCACCGCCCCCCCCCGACATGCGAACAGCACATCTGGAAAGTCGCCACATGCTGGGACCGCGATCCGCACGGCACAGACTCAGGGCCCCAGGAGGCGAGGGCTGGGCACACACTGGGCTTAGCCCCCGGTCCCAGACCCTCTCCGGACTGGGACGTTGTTTCTCTCATTCTCTTTGTTTTTTTTAAATATATTTTTATTGATTTCAGAGAGGAAAGGAGAGGGAGAGCGAGAGAGACGTCAATGATGAGAGAGAATCATTGATTGGCTGCCTCCCGCATGCCCCACACTGGGGATTGAGCCCGCAACCTGGGTTTGTGCCCTTGACTGGAATTGAACCTGAGACTTTTCAGGTCACAGGCCGACGCTCTATCCCCTGAGCCACACCAGCCAGGGCGTTTCTCTCTCATTCTTCATGGGGCTGAGGACACGGAGGTGGTGGAGGCGGTGAGAGGCATCCCATGAGCCTTTCCTCCCATAAGGAGCACTCCCCACTGCCTTATTTATTTATTTCTATTTTTTTCTTAATCTTTACCTGAGGATATTTTATTTTTATATTTTTAATGATTTCAAAGGGAGAGGAAGAGAGAGATAGAAACATCAACGATGAGAGAGAATCATGGATGGGCTGCCCCCGCTGGACGCGCCCTACTGGGGATCAAACCCGCAACCCGGGCATGCGCCCTGACCGGGAATGGAACCGTGACCTCCTGGTTCACAGGTTGACGCTCAACCACTGAGTCACGCCGCCCGGGAGAGAATATATTTTTCCATTGATTTTGTTTTTCAAGTTTCAAATATTTATTGATCAGTGTAAACCCCAACACAACACACCAACCGGCTTTCCTGCATGGGGAGGGGACCTCTTCCCTGGGGAGGTGGGAAATTGTGTGGATGGCTTCTGGAAGGCCTTCCCGATAAGCAGCTTCATGGTGAAACGTTTCCTTGAAAAGCCTGGACCTTCTGTCTTCAGTTTGCTGTTATCAACATTCCCCACGTAGAACTTGAATTGCTCACTGGGACCCAGTTTGTTCCTAGGTTCTGGGTTATTCTTTTGGTCCCCGCAGACGCCTGGATTAAACAATGGCAGGCGGGGGACATACAGCGCCGCCCCAGTACCGCCAGCTCCGATAAATACAAAGAGGGGGATCGTTTCAGAGAGAGTGGAAGGGAGGGCGAGAGACAGAGAGAAACACTGATGTGACAGAGACAGGTCAACTGGTTGTCCAGGGATTAAGCCTATAACCGAGGTACGTGCCCTCAACTGGGATCGAACCCGGACCCTTCAGTCCTCAGGCCGATGCTTTATCCACCGAGCCATACCAGCTAGGGCTGAGTGTGTCACTTTCTGAAGCTGACATGGCTTAAGGCAGCGGTTCTCAACCTGTGGGTCGCGACCCCTTTGGCGGTCGAACGACCCTTTCACAGGGGTCGCCTAAGACCATCCTGCATATCAGATATTTACATGATGATTCATCACAGTAGCAACATGACAGTGATGAAGTAGCAACGAAAATAATTTTATGGTTGGGCCACAACATGAGGAACTGTATTGAAAGGGCCAGAAGGTTGAGAACCACTGGCTTAAGGTTAATAAGGAACATGGTTGGTGTTCATAAGTGTATAATGGATTGTATGAGCAGTCCGTTCACAAAGAACCTCAGGAAATTCAGCGTTCGCACCCGATTCAGACACGTGAGGCCATCATTCCCACGGGAAGAGGCCTGGGGGGAGCCCGGCCATCTTCTCCTGGTAGACCTTATCAAAGGCTTCGCTCTGGGCCACTGTGAGCTGGTTTTTCCAGTCGCCAGTGATTCCTGTCAAACACGAAAACATGAGTCTGATCAGATTCAGAAATAAGGTCTCTCCTGCATGCCCCCCACTGAGAACCGAGCCCGCAACCTGGACATGTGCCCTGACCGAGAACCGAACCATGACCTCCTAGATCGTAGATTGACGCTTAACCACTGAGCTGCACCGGCCGGGCTGATGTTCTTGCTATAGATTGTGACTCCTGAATCAATCTTCTTTCCTTTAGTTCTCCACCTGTGACTGGCGTAGCACCCACCAACACTACCCAGAATTTCCAACTTGCAGTTTACTTGACGTAGGAGGCTCTTCCCTTGGGGAGCCCAGCATGTTGTCCAGTGTCATCTTCTCTTCAGGTTCGCCCCAGCCACTCGACCGTAAAATCCAGTCTGTGCAGTCCACACCCTCGTTCCTCGAGTGTCGTGGGCGTGTTTGGTCTTTATCACAGGGGTCTCAGCTGGAGCTAAGTCACAGGTCTTATCTGTCCTGTTTCTCTCCACAAAGGTCCTATGGTCAGGCTTGTTTTGGTGGAATAGATATTCCCATTGTCCATATATGTGAGGAGATTGTCACTCTACCTATGGAGGGTTCATACTAGCACTGTGCGTGGAAACTCTTTATAGAAAACTAGAGGCCTGGTGCCCGGATTCGTGCACCGGTGGGGTCCCTCAGCCTGGCCTGTGGGGATTGGGCCACACCGGCTCTCTGACATCCCCGAGGGGTCCCGGATGGCGAGACGGTGGTTCTCGGGTGATGCACCCGGAATCGGGCTCCCTCCTCTCTGGTTTCGGGTGCGTAACCTGAGAACGGCAGCTGCCAAGCCACCACAGCTCGGCAGCTCCTGCATTGAGCATCTGCCCCCTGGTGGTCAGTGTGCGTCATAGCTACCGGTCGGACAGTCAAATGATCAGATAGTCACTTAGGCTTTTATATATGTAGATAGGAGTGTCATCTACATGAGGAGGAAATGGGCGGGGCCAGATAATACACAAGAAATGTGTGGCTCATCAGCAGGCCTTCTTGTTGCTGAGTTTTCACTGCAACCTAATAAATGCCCCAAATCCCCCCTTCAGCTTATATAAAGTCAGGTCCCGCTTATGTGATCTGTGTACATTGAAATATTTTCCTCATCCCATGTCTTAGGGCATCAGTAGAAGCTGGGAAGCGTTCACTGTCCGTTTCATCCACATCTTAAAGTTAGAACCCCTCTCTCACCTTTTCTCCAGAAAACATGCTTTTCGCTGATCCATATAGGTATCGGAGAGTAGAGAGAAATTGCTCATTTTATTGTCTTTCATGGCCTGGAAGGTTACATTCTTGAGGACCGAGTCCAGTTCTTCTGAGCTTAGCTTCGTGCCCAAGAATTGGCTGACCTTCTCTACACTGGCTCTGAGGTCCTAGAAGGAGAACCACAACAGAGAAAACATGAAATTAAAGTACAACAGGGGAAAAGGGAACAGGGAGAGACGGGAGAATGCAGGTGAGGAGGAGACCGAAAACGAAGGAAATCAGGAAGAGAGTGAGCCCGTCGTGTTCGTCTACCCATGGTGGGCAAACTGCGGCTCTCGAGCCACAGGCGGCTCTTTGGCCCCTTGAGTGTGGCTCTTCCTAAGCCTTAGGAGTACCCTAATGAAGTTAATAGCAGTGTACCTACCCATATAGTTTAAGTTTAAAAAATTTGGCTTTCAAAAGAAATTTCAATCGTTGTACTGTTGATGTTTGGCTCTGTTGACTAATGAGTTTGCCAACCACTGGTCTAGGAAATGCACGGTCTGAGTGCATGCGTGCGTGTGTGAGTGATGAGAGGGTTATGAGCAGATGCTCCTTAGAGAGAAATACAGCGTGAAATCCCAGTGAGCCCCCTGCCTCTCATGCTGACCGACACTTCCGATGAATATTGATGTAATGAATTTGTACGGGAATCCCTTCCTGTCAGTCGATCTGGAACATGGAACTCCTTCCTGCACCCGTTGTAACACAGGCAAGCCTCACCTGTCACTTTATCCTCAACTGACATTGCTCCTGGGTTCCCAGATTTAAAAAAAAAAAGAAAAGATATTTTATTGATTTCAGAGCAGAAGGCAACGGTATAGAGAGATAGAAACATCAGTGATGAGAGAGAATCATGGATCGGCTGCCTCCTGCACGATCCCACAACACCGGGCATGGCCCTGACCCGGAATCGAACCGCGACCTCCTGGTTCATAGGTCGATGCTCAGCCACTGAGCCACAGCTGCCGGCGGTTCCCCGAGTTTTGCCGTAGAATCGTTGACAACCCCCTGTACATACAGTATAGATGTTGTTGAGCACTCCCTTGGTGCATGCATTAAATGTTGTAAAAATACATAAATTAGGCCGAAGCCGGTTTGGCTCAGTGGATAGAGCGTCGGCCTGTGGACTGAAGGGTCCCAGGTTCGATTCCGGTCAAGGGCATGTACCTGGGTTGCGGGCACATCCCCAGTGGGAGATGTGCAGGAGGCAGCTGATCGATGTTTCTCTCTCATCGATGTTTCCAACTCTCTGTCTCCCTTCCTCTCTGTAAAAAATCAATAAAATATATTTTTTGAAAAATATACATAAATTAGAAAAGCTGAGGAAGAACATGTGCCAACTGGAGGCTAATAAAAAAAAGAAAGAAAGAAAAGGCAGTGACCCTCATTGGTCACGTTTCTGGGATCAGCTCTGATTGAAAGTGTCGAAGGGAAACATTGAAGAATGGAGGGGAGGAAGACAGCTAAGAAATGGGGTTGGGGAGAGTGACATTTTGGGGGACAGGAGTTACCTGATGCAGCTCCTCATATGAGATCAATAGGAAATTCTGTTTTCCTCTCATCTGCAGCCAGCCACCAATGTGGTCAAACCATGAGCCATATGGCACTGCAAGAGAAGCGAGGAGAGAGGTGACTCGTTGATGATTCTGCGCTTCGTTGCCTGGGCAACGCTGCTGGTGTTACCCACGCCTTAGGAATTTTCTTTTTCTCCTATTTTTATTGAATGATGTTGCCCTCCAGCGTGTCTTTGCTTTCTCTTTTTACTCTTTCTTATTTTTTATCTTATTTTATGAGCAAGTGACTCAAGTGCTGGAAGTTCTCTTCCTCTCGTTTGCATAAGAAATAGAATTCTAGCTCAGCCAGAGTGGCTCAGTGGTTGAGCCTCAACCTGTGAACCAGGAAGTCATGGTTCGATTCCGGTCAGGGAATATGCCTGGGTTGCAGGCTCAATCTCCATTAGGGGCATGCAGAAGGCAGCCCATCAACGAATCTCTCTCATCATTGATGTTTCTATCTCTCTCTCTCCCTCCCTCTCCCTTCCTCTATGAAATCAATAAAAAATATATTTTAAAAACTAGAATTTTACATTTATAGCATGGATGGCTGAGCTCTCTAGCCTGCATGCTCTATAGGATATTATAAGATGAGCTTCAGATCTACCTGCGATAAAATGATTTTGAATTTTGAGGAGAATTTCCTTAGGGAATGAAAGAGCTAAACTTAAATTCCACCTAGTTTGAAGTTGATGTCTTTGTTTTTTGTTTTTTTTGTGTGTGTTTTTTCTATGAATAACGAGATTCCATACACTGTATGCCAAGATGCCAAGAATCTGGATTATAGGTTTCCTGACACTGATGTCATATTGTCGGCGGTTGTATCAACCATGAGACAGTGAGACCTGAAGGTGAAGGGCGGGAACCCCACCTCATTTGGAGTCCGACTCACCATTTCCTCGAAGGAACCATTCAAAATATTCTTCAAAGGAGTTTGGATTCTTGGTAATTTTCAATGTCTTGTGGAAATGATAACCAGAAATAATCACATCTCTGGGATTTCTCATGATGTAAATAACCTTAAATGAAAAAAACAACATAACAAGAATAAGTGTACCCATTTCCCCTGCTCAGGATTTGGGCCAATGGAGAAAAACCCCACTCCCAATGACGTGTTTGGCTAGAAGTTCATCTTCTCTACTTCACTGAATTCATGGACAACCCACCACATGACAGGCATTTACTTAGGCTCCAAGGAAGGAGCAGACGCTCCGACCGGTAGGTTAGCTCGCTGCTGGGGTCTGGCCAGACACGCCCTGGAGCCCTCCCTCGGTCCCTCCCGGTCCCGTTCATGCATCGGTGGGGTCCCTCGGCCTGGGCTGCGCCCTCTTGCAATCCGGGACCCCTCGGGGATGTCGGAAAGCCGTTTTGGCCTGATCCCTGCCGGCCAGGCTGAGGGACCCCACCAGTGCGTGAATTTGTGCACCAGGCCTTAGTATGAAAGTGACATTACATTAGGAGCTCACCTTGGCCTTGGACGTGAAGAGTGACTTGGGGAAGAGTTGCACGGGGAGGTGGGAGGCGTAGGAGCGCGGGTCTTTCTGCTTCTTGATCAGTTCAAGCCCCTCAGGGGTCTCTATCCAAGGGGAACGTTTCCAGCTGACCACAGACTGCACCCAGCTGGGGTCTCCCCTGGTGTGGATCAGATTGATGATCTCCTTTATCCAGTTGGTTCCTGGATAAGGAAGAACAGAGCGTTACCTTCTTCAAAGGGCTTTTGACTCCACTGTGCCATCTGAAAGATGGTGTTACTTCAGTAAGGACGCCCATGTCCATACATCCAACTGATGGTTTGTTTCTCATCTTATCTTCCTTTTAGTCACATTCCGTTGATCCTTTGTTCTTTTTAAAATATATATTTTTTTAATTGAGTTCAGAGAGGAATGGAAAGGAAGAGAGAGAAACATCTGCCCTAGCTGGTTTGGCATGGTGGATAGAGCATTGGCCTGCGGACTGAGGGGTCCCAGGTTCAATTCCAGTCAAGGGCACATGCCCAGGTTGCAGGCTCAATCCCCAGTGGGGGGCGTACAGGAGGCAGCTGATCAATGATTCTCTCTTATCATTGATGTTTCTATCTCTCCCTCTTCCTTCCTCTCTGAAATCAATAAAAATATATTTTAAAAAAATAAAAGAGAAACATCAATGATGAGAGAGAGTTATTGATCGGCTGCCTCTTGCATGCTCCCTACTGGGGATCAAGCCCACAACCTGGGCCTGTGCCCTGATTGGGAATCGAACTGGGACCTCCTGATTTGTAGGTTGGCGCTCAACCACTGAGCCACACTGGCCGGGCTATATCTGCCCTCTTTTTTTTTTTTTCTTATGCCCTTGACCAGAATCGAACCTGGGACCCTTCAGTCTGCAGGCCGACGCTCTATCCACTGAGCCAAACCAGTCAGGGCTACATCTGCTCTCTTAGACTTGTTTTATGCGTATGGGTCCTGACCAGGTCAACAGGAGAAAGGATTGTCTTGCCCAAATATCTGTGAAGCTCACACACTAAGTATACTGTCGAACCACTGCACAAATGCCCCTCTGTAACAGTGGGGAATTGTGACCCACCCCACCATTCTTTTGAATTGTTTCTGTACTCCGACTAATATGTAGTTTGTACATAAACAGCATCCTATATAATAAAAGCCTAATATGCTAAGTGTCTGGTCGTTCAGTCAACCAATCAAAGCATAATATGCTAATGATATGCTAAGGCCGTCAACTGCTCACTATGACGTGCACTGGCCACTAGGGGGAAGACGCTCCAACTGGTAGGTTAGCTTGCTGCTGGGGTCTCGCTGATCAGGACTGAGCAAGTCAGGCTGGACACGCCCTGGAGCCCTCCTGTGGTCCCTTCCCAGCTGGCCAACCCCTGCGTCTCTCCCCAGTCCTGATTGTGCACCGGTGGGGTCCCTCAGCCTGGGCTGCGCCCTCTCGCGATCCGGCACCTCTCAGGGGATTTTGGAGAGCCAGTTTTGGCCTAATCCTGCAGGCCAGGCCGAGGGACCCCACTGGTGCATGAATTCGTGCGCTGGGCCTCTAGTGTTTGTATAAGAATCCTAGGGACTAACCTCAGAAGGTACAGATGCCAACTTTCACTCATCCCAGATCTGGGAGATGTGCTGACCTGCAACCGTATATAACAGGATGATGAAGAGCAGGACAATGCATACCATTCTATCACTTGACCAGGGTCAAGGTCCTTATAGGAATGGACTGTGCTGGCCCGCATGTAGAGAACTTTTCAACCTCCTCCTCTTAATGTCTTTGTTTTGCTTTCCCTCTCCCACCTTATGAAAACCTCTCTGCCTGAACTGAGGTGGGGAGATGGGCTTTGGGCAAGAGCCCCCCATCTTCTTGAGGTGCTGGCACTCGAATAAACCCCTTTCCTTTTTCACCAGCACCCTGTCTCAGGAGTTTGGCTTTTGCGGCACCAGGCAGCTGAATCCGAGTTTTGGTTACACTTTCTTAGTAGTTACATTATTTATAGTTAACATTCCTTAGTCAAAACGGTAATGTCTTCATACCCCCAAAATGTAGTACCCCGGCCCAAATATCTATGGTGCCATGATTCAGAAATGCTGCCCAATTCTAACAATTAATACAGCCCTGTGAACCCACTGCTTAAATTTTGCTTGGTTCTCATTTCTCTGTCACTAGCCTAGTCCTCAATATAGTTTTCCATTGAGCCACGTACTGATATACTCTTATCAAATTTAATGTGATCCACTGCCCCCTACGTATCCTTTGCTCTTAAAATTTCATCATCGGGAACACCTAGTGCTCTTTGCTCATGTGCTCTCGTCTCTCTGCTGTTTAAATGTTTTTCATAGAATTCCATTGCCTTTGGACAATTCCCTTATTCCTTAGTATGAATTTCAGGTTCCATGTTAATTTTCCATTGAAACGCATTCATTCTCACCTCCCGCGACTCCCGGTCCCTACTCTCCATGATGTTTTATTAGGTTCTTGACTAGCCCTCAGTGTCTCTCAAATATGGACCACATGTAACCCAGCCTGATCTGTTCTCTCCTCAACGCTGACAGTCTCTCTCCTTGGGACCGAACTTTAGTCAGACTCCTCCGAGCTCTTTTCTTGACCAGATATAGACGTTGGCCTTCTGTGCCCATTATTGCTTAGCCACGTGTAGCAAGACTCCTGCTGAGTCAGTCATGAGAATCCTCCCACCCCAGAGAGCGGATTATGGTCCTTAACTGGGAACCCAGTTCCCCACCTCCTCAGTTTCTGAACCTGCTCCCTTACCTGACTTTGGGTAGGACAGTGTGATGACATCTTCATCCCTCACCACGAATTCATTCTGCAAAGACCTCAGGTCTCTAAGAGTAGTTGTGTGGAAAGGGATCCCTTCAATCCACAAGTAATCTGTCGCCATTCCAAACAGCAGCCTTCTAAGCTTGACCTGCGTGTTCTGATACCAGCAACAGAGACGGCCGCTTTGCTTTCCTGTTCTGAGCCAGGGAACACTTCTTGAATAACAGCTACGCAACAAAGGGTCAGCTTGAATAATCATTAACTCAGAATATGTTCTGAGAATTCAGTGATGAATTGCATGAGAGCAGAACCCAGAGGTTTAAAAACAAATAGAACCCTAGCCAGTTTGGCTCAGTGGATAGAGTGTTGGCCTGCGACTAAAGGGTCTCGGATTTTATTCCAGTCAAGGGCACGTACCTCGGTTGCCAGCTCCTCCTCAGCCAGGGCCCTGGTCAGGGCTCCTGCAGGATGCAACCAATGGATGTGTTTCTCTCACATCGATATTTCTCTCTGTCTTTCCCTCTCTCTTCCACTCTCTCTAAAAATCAATGAAAAAATACCCTCGGGTGAGGATTAAAACAAAAACAAGCAAAAAACACTCACACAAATAAAGGACAAAGAAGTGGGGGTGATTTTTTTTTTTCACTTGAAAACAATTTCCGAGAACATAAACTTGATGCTTTTCCCCTGCCACATAATTATCTTCTTTCTCTGGATTTTTTTAATCTCAGGTTCCATAGCTAATTATCTACTCGGTTGAGAACACATCCAATTGGAGAGTATGTTGAGAACCCATTAAAATGGTGATTTTATTGGTAGAAATGGGTTAGATTCATGTTCTATTTGGCCTGTTTTAAAAACATGTAAGCCATGCTCACACTTGACTAATGTTCATGAATGATGAAATTGGTAGAACAGTTAAATATTTTTCTAACATGAAATGAGCTGATACTTATTTCCTTACCCAATTTTTCTCCTTTCAAGAGTTATATACTAGTATTCTTGGTGGCTGAGACTCAGGTGGGTTGGCCAAGACTGCCTGAGCCCAAATGAATGTCAGCTGGAAACCCAATACCTTTAATCCTATGTATATCAGAGGGGCTGTATAATTTATCCAGCTTAATAGATTAAGCCAAAAAAATGAATTTAAAATTTTACTATAATTCCTCTAAGTTTAGAATTTAAAAAAAAATTTCTTAAATAAAATGTTCCTTTTGGTGTAATTAGTAAGTCCATTTCATATAAAATAATCTCCCTCCCCTCTTACAGTACATATGTAAGTCCTCTCTCCTTCACATTTATTGCTGACTCACTCAGTGCTAATTAGTATACTCTGTGCTTTTCATACTTTATCTCACTTTCTTTTCTTTTTAATATAATTTTTTAATTTTTCAATTATAGTTGACATGCACTATTGTATTAGATTCAGGTATTCAGCATCACAATTAATCATTTATCTAACTTACAAAGTGATCATCTTGATAAATCTAGTATCTACCTGACACCATACATAGTTATTACAATATCATTGAATACACTAGAGACACAGTGCATGAATTCATGCACCAGTGCACCAGTGGGGTCCCTCGGCCTGGCCTGCGGGATCAGGCTAAAACGGGCTCTCTGATATCCCCCAAGGGGTGCAGATTGTGAGAAGGTGCAGGCCAGGCCAAAGGACCCTACCGGTGCATGATCGGGGCCAGGGAGGGACTGCAGGAGGGCTCCAGGGCATGTCTGTCCCATCTCGCTCAATCCCGATTGTCTGGACCCCTGCAGTAAGCTAACCCGCTGGTCATCGCATCCGCTCCTGGTGGTCAGGGCACGTCATAGTGAGTGGTCAAGGGGCCTTGGCATATCATTAGCATATTACGCTTTGATTGGTTGAACAGACGACTGGACGACCAGACACTTAGCATATTAGGCTTTTAATATATAGGACTAATGACTTTATTCCCTATGTGTACTTTATATCCCATGACTTTTCCGTGACTGCCCATTTGTACTTTTTAATCCCTTCACTGTTTTCATCCATCCCCCCCCCCAACTTTCTCCCATCCGGAAACCGTCAAAGCGTCCTCTGTACCTATGAGTCTGTTTCTGATCTGCTTGCTTATTTTTTAAATTCCGTAAGTGAAAGCACCTGGCATTTGTCTTTCTCAATCTGACTTATTTCTCTCAGCAACGCCCTCCAGGCCCATCCAGGTTGTTGCAGATGGCAAGATTTCATTACTTTTTATGGCCGACTAATATTCCATTGTCTATGTATGCACCCTTCTTTATGCATTCATCTGTTGATGGACACTTAGGTGCTTCCATATTTTGGCTAGCATATATAATAAAGTGGTAATATGTAAATTGACCATCATGCCCTCACACAAGATGGCTGCCCCATGTGGTCAAAGATGGCCACCCCCATGTGGTCACAAGATGGCCGCCACAAAATGGCTGGCAGGGAAGGACAGTTGTGGGCAATCAGGTCAGCAAGAGAGGACAGTTGAGAGCGGCCAGGCCAGCAGGGGAGGGCAGTTAGGGGTGACCAGCTCAGCAGGGGAGGGCAGTTAGGGGTGACCAGGCCTGCACAGGAGGGCAGTTGGGGAGCAACTGGGCTGGCAGGGGAGGGCAGTTGGAGGGGATGAGGCCTGCAGGGGAGGACAGTTGGGGGCGATTGGGCCAGCAGGGGAGCAGTTAGGTATTAATCAATCAGGCTGGCAGGGGAGTGGTTAGGGGATGATCAGCTGGCAGGCAGAAGCAGTTAGAGGCAATAAGGCAGGCAGGTAGGTGAGCAGTTAGGAGCCAGCAGTCCCAGATTGTGACTAGGATCGGGCCTAAACTGGCAGTCGGACATCCCTCGAGGGGTCCCAGATTGGAGAGGGTGCAGACTGGGCTGAGGGACACCCCACACACACACAGTGCATGAATTTTGTGCACTGGTCCTGTAGTTGTAAATAATGCCGCAATGAATATATGGGTGATTATTGTCTTTGCAATTTAGTGTTTTGGGTTTCTTCAGATAAATATCCAGAGCTACAGTTCCTTAGTAGGAACTGTTGATCTGCATGCTTAAATGCCTAAAAGAAATTTTTATTTAAAACCTTCATTCTTCACTCAGAGAACCATGGTGGATTCGAGATTTGGAGCAGAAACAAAACTGTGTGAAACGCTGAAAACAAGGAAGAGCTCAAAATATAATTGTATGTCCTTGAGCTTAACCAACTGTCTGGCACCTCTTTATCCAGTCAAGGTGATACATAAAGTTCACTGACACAGATACCACACAAAAAAGGGAAGATTTTTAAAAAATATTATGACACTACTAGATGCCTAGTGCACAAAATTCATACACGGGTAGGGTCCCTAGGCCTGGCCGGTGATCAGGGCCAATCTCTGGGGCTATTGGGGATCCCCTCTCCTCTCACTGGCACCCGCCTTGGCTGGCCTGGGGGCAGCTCCTGTGTTGAGTGTCTGGCCCCTGGTGGTCAGTGCATGTCATAGTGACTGGTCGTTCCACCGGTCATTCCGCCGTTTTGTTGTTTTGCATATTAGGCTTTTGTTATATAGGATAATGGTGGGCCACGGGTTCTAGGCAGCCTCCAGATGTGTTTGGCCCACAAAGTACTTGCAAAACAATTGTGATTAGTGCCCATCACTAAAAATAGAGACACAATTTACAAAAATTGGGATTAAAAAACAAAAACAAAAAACGAACCACGTGGCAGCACTTTGCTAAAGACCTGGGGTGGCTCCCCAGTCTGTCACAAACACATGGCTCTCTAGGTCTCGAAAGCAGCCTGCCTCATGGTCACCTGTCCGACCCTCACCTCACCTGAGCTGAGTTTGAGAACTCCGTCAAGAAGCAACATCCTTCAGTGCTCTGAGGAGCAATTGCAGGATGTGGCCGCCAGGTGGCACCATGCTGCGCTGTTCGACCACTAGAGGGTATGCGAGTACTTCCCACCATCCAGCAGCTCTCAGGAAAGCAGGTCAAGGCTCTTTCCAGCACAGAGGTGAGACCCTCGCTATGAGCTGGTCCGTGGCCACTGAGAGTCAAGGCTACACTTCCCAGCCTCCCTGGCATCCAATGTTCTGGGCTATGGGACATGGACAGAGGGATGTAGCTTTTCACCCACCTTCACCCAATCTCTCTCTCTCACTGTCTATTTAGGTTCCACAGCACTTGTCCAGGCACCATCCCTGGGATGACCCCTGCCCTGTCTCCACTCATCTGCCTTGTGAAGGCTTACTTGAGCATGGTCCCCTGGGGTCCTGTACTTGTCCTCGTCACAGCATGTCTCACACTCTTAGGGTTGTCCATTCATTGGTCTGCCCCACCCCTGCCAACACCTCCCCACCCCAGCTGACACCCTGACCTCAGGGCAGCCACAGGGAGTCCTAGGAATGAATGAGGAGCTACTTCTGGGTCCACAATTCCTGCTGTCCACCTGGGCTGAGCAACTGGGGGGCCCCTTTATTTCTCCCCCTCTCCCCCCAGGTTTATCCAGATATAATCGAGATACAATATGGTGGACTGGTTGCTGCAAAACATTGCAACTAGTTTGGACCAGACCACGCCATAATTTAGTGGTTATTTCCACTTTTATGATCCTTAAGAAATGGGGGAAAAAGAATACTGTAACTCAGGTGTCTCTAGAGCAGCGGTTCTCAACCTGTGGGTCGCAACCCCTTCGGCGGTCGAACGACCCTTTCACAGGGGTCGCCTAAGACCATCCTGCATATCAGATATTTACATGACGATTCATAACAGTAGCAACATTACAGTTATGAAGTAGCAATGAAAATAATTTTATGGTTGGGTCACAACATGAGGAACTGTATTTAAAGGGCCAGAAGGTTGAGAACCACTGCTCTAGAGCTTCTGAGTCTTCTCACCTGACCTTCATGACTCTTGGAGTAGAGAACTTATAGCCAGCTATAAAATTTCATTTTTTTTTTTAGTAAGACCTGTTCTCTCTTTTTGATGGAAACTGGCCCCGTCCAGCACCCTGGCTCACCTGCCTCCTTCTTCCCTGTATGTTTGCATCCTTAGTAAGTAGCCCTCAGGACAATGAGGTTCTGGTGGCATCAAATAATCTCGGGAACAAAAGCCTCGCGTCTGTTGACCACAGAGACACAGAGACAGAGTTTCAGTGAAACTAGAGATGATACTGAGGCTGCCCTTGTATTTCAGCTTCAGGCCCAGAAAAGTGGTAAAACAAGACTAAGTGACACTATGGCTGACATCAGGGACCGAAGCAATGACCAACTACCTCTACCCTAGCCCTAACCAATCAGTAGAGACCACTGTGCTTACCATGATTGCGACTCCCTTAGTCACCATGATTCATGATTTCCCCCTACAGAACCCATCTTCCAGGAGCCATCAGGGAGCCAAGTCTTTAAGCACCAGCTCGCCTGTGACTGGGCGTGAGGCACTTCCTTAAAATAGACCCTTACTTCTTTGCTGCAAACTCCTATTCATCTTATTGGGCTTTGATGTGTGCAGGCAAATGGACCCCTTTAGTTCAGTAGCAGTTTTGGCGCCCAGTGTGGTGCTCACTTTTGCCTGTGGATGTGTGTTCCCCTGGCCCAGAGCTTGACACAGGGCCCCACCTAGGAACTGCCCAACCTGTGGTGTCAGAGGCGGAGGCTGGATGGCAGTCCATGACTGGCCACCCCTGACCTCCAGCACTATTTTTATTTTTTCAGCATAAGAAAGAAGGAATTGAAAAGGTCTAAAAGCTAACAAACAAAATAGAAACAGACTCATAGATACAGAGAACAGACTGACAGTGGTCAGAGAGGAGGGGGTTAGGGGACTGGATGAAAAAAGTGAAGGGACCAAGCAAAAAAACAAAATTCTTAGACATAGACAACAGTACGGTGATTACTGGAGGGATAGGAAGGTGGGAGGAGTTAGAAGAGGATAAAGGGGGCATAGATGGTGATGGAAGGAGACTTATCTTTGGGTGGTGAGCACACATACAATATACACATGATGTATTATAGAATTGTAGCCCTGGCTGGGCAGCTCACTTGGTTAGAACAACGTCCTGATATTACAAGGTTGTAGATTTGATCCCTGGTTAAGGCACATACAAGAAGCAACCAGTGAATGCATAAGTAAGTGGAACAGCAAACTGATCTCTCTCTCTCTCTCTGTCTCTCTCTCTCTCACTCTCCCCCCCCACCCCCTTCGACTGGGGCTGACCAGCAGACCCTGAGCGATGGATAAATGATTACTCTGACACATTTCTGTGAAAGAGAGGGCTAAGGGACTGTTTGGTTAGAAGAACCAAACAGCCCCATTTACCTGCCTCCTCAGGCTTTTATTGTAACAACAGCTTGAACTAAAATGAACTTTTAGACACTATCAGCAGGGCAAGCATTCTTGAAAAGACACATGCATCTATAGTGTCCTTTAAGCAAGGATGTCTGAAGACTAAGCATAAAGATTCCAGTAAACACCTGGGGGCTCAGACTTGTTTGGAAAAGTCAAGGCAGGGGTGGCCACGTTCAGCCAACTCCTGTCCTGTGCACCCTCTCTCTCTCTCATCAATTAAAAAAAACAAAACAGAATAGGGTTGCTCTGAGGAAAAAGGGAGGACATTCTTTTTGTTAACTATTAATATTAGGAGAAATGAAAAGTTTCATTTACAACTTAAAAATAAGAAAAAAAACCACTCCCATTTACCATTGCAATAATAACAACAAAATAAGATACCTAGGAATAAACTTAACCAAAGTGGTAAAAGACCTATTCTCAGAAAACTATAGGACATTGAAAAAAGAAATAGAGGAAGATTGGAAGAATTACCATCATTAAATTGTCCATACTACCCAAAGCAATCTATAGATTCAATGCAATCCCTATTAAAATACCAATGGCATACTTCACAGTATTAGAACAAATACTTTAAAAATGTATATGGAACCAAAAAAAGACTCTGAATAGCTGCAGCAACCTTAAGAAAAAGAGCAGAGTTGGATGGATCACAATACTGGAATCAAACTACTGCAAAGCCACTGTAATCAAAACAGCCTGGTACTGGCACAAGAACAGGCATATAGACCAATGGATCAGAACAGAGACCCCAGACATTGACCCATACTATTACGGTGGGCTAATATTTGACAATGGGGCAAAAACATACAATGGAGTAAAGACAGCCTCTTCAACAAATGGTGTTGGGTAAACTGGACAGACACATGCAAAAAAAAGATGAAACTAGACCACCAACTTACACCATACATAAGAATAAACTCAAAATGGATAAAAAACTTAAAAATCCTAGAGGAAAACATAGGCAGCCCAATATCAGACATCTCGTGTCGCAGAATTTTTGCTGATACATCTAGGTCAATGGTCGGCAAACTGCGGCTCGTGAGCCACCTGCGGCTCTTTGGCCCCTTGATTGTGGCTCTTCCACAAAATATCACATGCGGGCGCGCATATACAGTGCCATTGAAACATTGTGGCCCATGCGCAGAAGTCTGTATTTTGTGGAAGAGCCACACTCAAGGGGCCAAAGAGCCGCAGGTGGCTCACGAGCCGCAGTTTGCCAACCACTGTCTTAGGTCAAGAGAAACAAAGGAAAAAGTAAACAAAAGGGGCAACATCAAAATAAAAAGCTTCTGCACAGCAAAGGAAACCAGCATCCAAGTGAAAAAGGAGCCCAGTGTATGGGAGAACATATTTCCCAATGATACATCTGATAAAGGGTTAATTTCCAAAATATATGAAGCACTCATACAACTCAACAAAAGGAAGGCAACCAACTCGATTCAAAAATGGGCACAAGACCTGAATAGACACTTCTGCAAAGAGGACATTGTATTCCACAAATGAGTGATATTTATCTTTCTCCCATTGGCTTATTTCGCTTAGCACAATGCTCTCCAGGTCCATCCATGCTGTTGCAAATGGTAAAAGTTCCTTCTTTTTGATAGCGGCGTAGTATTCCATTGTGTAGATGTACCATAGTTTTTTAATCCACTCGTCTGTTGATGGGCACTTGGGCTGTTTCCAAATCTTAGCTGTGGTAAATTGTGCTGCTATGAACATAGGGGTTCACATATCCTTTCTGACTGGTATTTCTGGTTTCTTGAGATATAGTCCTAGAAGTGGGATCACTGGGTCAAGTGGGAGTTCCATTATTAACTTTTTGAGGAAACACCATACTGTTTTCCACAGTGGCTGCACCAGTCTGATGAATATATTTCTAAACAGATGACTGTACCTTGTACAGTGGGGCCTTGACTTACGAGTGTTCTGACTAACAAGTTTTTTTTTTGAGATACGAGCCGTCTCTCGGCCGATTTTTTGCTTTGAGTTGCAAGCTCAAAAAAATTCGGGTTATGAGCCAGCCTCAGATACCCCACCGCTAGTTGGCGCAGCGAACGTCACAGTGATTTGACATCCGAGTAATTTGAGTTATAAGCTCCGTCACAGAACGAATTAAACTCGTAAGTCAAGGCCCCACTGTACTAGCACATGTAACACCCCTACCTTACCTGTGAGAAAAATTCATGGCAGAGGATGAAGTTTTGTCCAAGATTCTAGAGTATCCGATATCATTGTGATTCTCTGACATCCAGAGGTGCCCAATCCTCACACTCTGCTTTCAAATATCCCCAGAAATAGTTCCTATTTTTGGATTGTAACTTAAGTAATGCTTTCTCGAGGGTACCAGGACATTCTCAGAGTCAATTTTTTTTAATGTATTGATTTTAGAGAGAGAGGGAAGGAGAGAGAAACACTGCTTTGTTGCTCCACTTATCTCTACATTCATTGGTTGATACTTGTATGTGCCCTGACCGAGGACCAAAACCGCTCAACCTTTATTGATGTTGTTTGTGAACGGTGACGCTGAGGTGAGCTCGGCGTGCAGGATGAGTTTAGAGAAGCAGAGGGCTACTGCTCACTCAGGCGTGTAGCAATGCCTCCAAAGCCCTCATGGCTTTTATTTGGGGAGAACCACAAATGACAATGGAGTACAGCAAGTGACAGTGATTAACAAGCATGCTTACGAGATCATCAGAGCTAAGTTATACATTACACTATTAATTTCCTATGTTATACAAAGACCCTTTCCACCTGCAGCAGTGCACCCTCCCTTGAACGTTCCATGCCCTCATGGACTATTTATCACCTCAAGGAAAGTCCTGCCTCTGAACAATAAGTCTCGCGTGCAAGACTTTGTTCTGACGTGGCCCGCTTGCAGGCTCCCGCCTTTTCCTGGCAGAACGTCCTCTTCTAGTTAACTTCATTCCGCTTGACCAGCTTACAACCTTGGCATATCGGGATGATGCTCTAACCAAGTGAGCTACCTGGCCAGGGCCTCTCAGAGTCCATTGTTGTGTGCCTTTAACTTGGAATCAACAGCAATATACCTGGACTGTTATGCCACACGAATATAGGGAGAGCCTAACTTCTTTATAGGTCCTCCATCTCCCAGGTAGTCTCACCTCCCAAGAAACCTCTCTGTGCCCTGGACTGCAAATGTGGAGGGTAACAAATTGGGTCCTTTGAGGAATAACACCTGTCTGCCCAGAGGCATGGTGGGAAGGTGTCTCCGAGGGCCACACGGAGATGGGCTGAGAGAGTAGCTGAGTGAGCACTGGCAGAGGTTTCCCCCATAACCCTCCTTCCAGACCCTCTTCAACCCTTCCCCGCTGTTTCCATAATAAAATGTACACTTGTTGAAATGGCGGGACGCTCATTTATTCCATTCACCCAACATGGAGAATTAATACGTGTGGGGTGGCAGGGGTGCCAGGAACCATGTATATCACACAATCCTGGCAAATTTGGGGCTGAAACCCCTGGAAGTAATGCCATGGAGAAGGAGGTGGGCACCAAGGAGGAGCCCGCGGCAGCCCATGTCATCAACCCCATGGCCTTGCGACAACGAGAGGAGCTACGAGAAAAGCTGGCAGCTGCCAAAGAAAAGCGCCTCCTGACCCAGAAGCTGGGGAAGATGAAGACGCTGGGGGAGGAGGACCCCTGGCCGCCGCAGCCTGGGTCGAGAGGAGCCGGCAGCTGCAGGAGGAGCAGGACATGGCAGAGAAGAGGACCGAGCTGCTGGAGGAGGTGGACACCGGGTTGGTGTCAGCACTCGGGTGGAGGAGGCGTTCGGGCGGGGGCGGCGGGACCTGTCCAGTGCCCGGGACCTGCAGGGCCTCACCGTGGAGCACGCCATGGACTCCCTCCGAGAAGGGCAGGCCGCGATCCTCACCCCGAAGGACAAAGGCGCGCTGCGGGAGGAGGAAGACCTGCTGGTTGGTGGACGTGAACCTGCTGGAGACGGCGCGGGCGGAGAAAAACGTGGAGCTGCGGGAGAAAAAGCCCGACTGCCTGCCCTGTGCAGAGGATGAGAGTGTGGATGAGCCGGCGCAGCAAAAACCCCCGCTCTGTGCTGGCCAGGTACGACGAGAGCTGGAGGGCGAGCGGCCGCGCTCCTTCCGTTTGGAACGGGAGCTGGAAGAGATGTGCACCGAGATGCGCACCAAGCTCAGTCCCCGAGCACGGCTGGGCCCCGGCTCGCCTCCGAGTACCTGACGCCAGAGGAGAGGGTGACCTTTAAAAAGACCAAGCTGCCGAAACCGGTGTGGCTCAGTGGATAGAGCGTCGGCCTGCGGACTGAAGGGTCCCAGGTTCGATTTCGGTCAAGGGCATGTATCAGGGTAGCGGGCACATCCCCAATAGAAGATGTGCAGGAGGCAGCTGATCGATGTTTCTCTCTCATCGATGTTTCTAACTCTCTATCCCTCTCCCTTCTTCTCTGTAAAAAATCCATAAAATATATTTAAAAAATAAAATAAAAATAAAAAGACCAAGCGGAAGGTGAAGAAGATCAGGAAGGAGGGGACCAGACTCAAGATGGGGACTTTGGTTCCACTGCGGGGCCGGGGTCGGCCCCAAGTGCCCGAGGGAGATGAGGAGGCCCCGGAGGAGGAGGAGGAGGAGGAGAGGGAGGAGGAGGAGGAGGAGGAGGAGGACGAGGAGGAGGAGGACGAGGAAGAGAAGGAGCCGGCGTCTCAGCCCCCACCGTCAGATGACACTCGGGTGGAAAACATGGGTATCAGTGATGAGGAGGAGGACGGGCTGCCACCTGGGTCCCCAGAGCTGCTGGAGGAGGATGAGGCGTGGCTGGAGCCGCAGAAGCAGCTGGAGAAGGGCCGCCGGTTACGGCAGCCGCAGCAGCTACACCAACTGCAGGACAGCGGCGAGAAGGTGGTGGAGATGGTGAAGAAGCTGGAGTCCCGCCAGCGGGGCTTGGAGGAGGAGGAGGAGGGTCCGAAGCAGAAGGGGACCCTCGTGTTCAACGCCACGTCGGAGTTCCTCCGTGCCCTGGGGGAGATGCCCACCTACGGGCTGGCCGGCCGGCAACCGGGAGGAGCAGGAGGAGCTCATGGACTTGGAAGGGCACGAGGAACGCGTGGCCAGCGGCGGCTCTACGTCTAACCGGGAGGTGACCATTGGCTGGAGCACAGGCAGCCTGGAGAGGAGCAGCAGGCATCAGGACTTCTCTGCCTCCTCCACCGCCATCCTGGACGAGGAGCCCATCCTGTGTCGGAATGAAGGACCGCTGGAGACGACGGTGCAGAAGGTGGCCCAGGTTAAGGCACCCAACAAGTCCCTGCCGTCAGCAGTGTACTGCATTGAGGACAAGATGGCCATCGATGACAAGTACAGCCAGCGGGAGGAGTACCCGGGCTTCGGCCAGGACTTCAGGGAGAAGGATGGCTATAAGCCTGATGTTAAGATCGAGTATGTGGCCCTAACCGGTTTGGCTCAGTGGATAGAGCGTCGGCCTGCGGACTCAAGGCTCCCAGGTTCGATTCCAGTCAAGGGCATGTACCTTGGTTGTGGGCACATCCCCAGTAGGGGGTGTGCAGGAGGCAGCTGGTCGATGTTTCTCTCTCATCGATGTTTCTGACTCTCTATCCCTCTCCCTTCCTCTCTGTAAAAAAATCAATAAGATACATTTTTTTTTAAAAAAAAGATCGAGTATGTGGATGAGACGGGCCGAATACTCACACCCAAGGAGGCTTTCTGACAGCTGTCCCACCGCTTCCACGGGAAAGGCTGGAGCAAGATGAAGACAGAGCGGAGGATGAAGAAGCTGGACCAGGAGGCGCTCCTGAAGAAGGTGAGCTCCAGCGACACACCCCTGGGCACTGTGGCTTTGCTCCAGGAAAAGCAAAAGGCCCAGAAGACACCGTACATTGTGCTCAGTGGCAGCGGCAAGAGCACGAATGCGAACACCATCACCAAGTGAAGCCGACCTCTCCTCCAGTCCCCTCCCCAACTTTAATATTAAATAAAGTTCCCTCCTTGCCAAAACCGGTTTGGCTCGGTGGATAGAGCGTTGGCCTGCAGACTGAAGGGTCCCAGGTTCGATTTCGGTCAAGGCCCAGTGCACGAATTCATGCACCGGTGGGGTCCCTCGGTCTGGCCTGCAGGATCGGACCAAAACTGGCTCTCCAACATCCCCCAAGGGGTCCCGGATTGCAAAAGGGCTCAGGCCAGGCCAAGGGACCCCACCAGGGCACGATCTGGGCCAGGGAGGGGCTCGAAGGTTGGCCAGCTGGGGAGAGACTGTGAGAGGGCTCCAGGGCATGTCCGGCCTGTCTCGCTCAGTCTCAATTGACGGAACCCTGGTAGCAAACTAACCTACCAGTCGGAGCGCCTGCCCCCTGGTGGTCAGTGCACGTCATATAGAGCAGTTGAGCGACCTTAGCATTTCATTAGCATATTACACTTTGATTGGTTGAACGGCCAACCAGTTGACCGGACACTTAGCATATTAGGCTTTTATTATATGGGATTCGTTTTAGGTGTACAACATAGGGTTAGACATTTATGTGTTTTTTTTTATTTTTTTTACATCGTTACTGTTGGAAGCATCACATAGGTCCATTTATATGATTTATGAAGTGATCCACTCCACCCTACAGTTCTAGCCCCACAAGGGCAGCTTACTGGAACGCCTCGCCACCCACCACTGGCTCCTCCCACACCTGGCCCCCCTCCTCCTCCCAGGGCCAGCGTGTGATGTCACCACGCAAGGGGCAGAGAGCAAGCGAAAGGTGTTACCATAGTGACCATTCACGCTCAGAAACTTCGACCTTGAGGCCTCCCTCCCGTTCCCCAACCGACCACGAGACCCGCAAATGATTCCGCCGCCGGAGCAGGACATGGAAAAATATAAATAAAGCGGGGACGTCGGGGTCGGGGACATTTCTCACTCCCATCAGAGGCCCTGTCGCTCGGTGGTCACTTCTGGATCTGGGGTGGGGTCTCCAGCTCCCGGCCCGACCTCAACGCGCTGAACTACAATTCCCAGAAGCCTCTGTGGCAACCTCCCTCCTCCTCCTTTTCGGCTTCCCCAGCAAATAACAGGTGTCGACAGCATCTGCAAGCACTTCCGAGGCACGGAGTCATCACTGGATGTAGGCGTTTAGGTCACAATCTCTTTTTTTATAAAAGGTGCGTCTCCCGTTTCTCTGCCCCTTTGAGACTACAACACCCAGAAGTCGTTGGGCCACGCTTGCGCGAGGCCTCAGTGCGAGGGTTGCCTTGGAGACGGCGAGACGCCGGAAGCCTGACGAACGAGGCGGGGCCAGGCCGGAAGAAGGACTCCGATTGGCGGAGAGGCCACTCCGCCTCCGTAAAGAACAGGTCGGGGGCGCAGGTGCGCGGAGCGTCGGTCCCGCGCGCATTCTGGGTCCGTGGAGTCCGGGGATCCGCCAGCCTCAGCCACCCGGGCAGTTTTCGCAGCGGGAGGCCGGGTCTGCGCGCCGGCTTTCGCTCGGGGCCTGGTTCCCGGTTCCCGAGGCCAGAAGTGCGGCCTCCGAAGTGCCCCGGAGGTGAGTGCGACCCCCCCAGTTCCCCCGCCCCGGTTTCCAAACGGATTCCCAGTCTCCGTGGTAACAGGCCCTTCTCGTTTGCTTGTGACGTCACAGCCACCCCCCCAGCGGGGTCGGGCAGAGCACTTTGAAAGGGCTTGCTGAGTCCTAGCTGCGCCCGCTCCTCCAGGCTTCCGGGGAAGTGTGAACCGGTAGGTTCAGTTTCCCCTTTTGTGACATGATCCTTGGGGCTCCTCCTGTGCTAGTTCTGGGAGCCCGGGCAAGGCACGCACGCCCCGTGCCTCAGTTTCCCCATCTGAAATGAGGATTGAGATAGGAGCTGACTCGGATCCCTGTTAGGAAGTTTAAGGAGCCTTAGGGCAGACAGGGCCCGGTACCCAGCGACCACTCCGATGCCGGCGTCTGTATTTATTTATTTTTATTATTTTTTTAAAATATATTGCCAAAACCGGTTTGGCTCAGTGGATAGAGCGTCGGCCTGCGGACTGAAAGGTCCCAGGTTCGATTCCGGTCAAGGGCATGTACCTGGGTTGCGGGCACATCCCCAGTAGGAGATGTGCAAGAGGCAGCTGATCGATGTTTCTAACTCTCTATCTCTCTCCCTTCCTCTCTGTAAAAAAATCAATAAAATATATTTAAAAAAAAAAAAAAAAAAAAAAAAAAAAAAAATAAAATATATTGTTATTGATTTCAGAGTGGAAGGGAGAGGGAGAGAGAGATAGAAACATCAGTGATGATTGAGAATCATTGATCGGCTGCCTCCCGCAGGCCCCCTACTGGGGATCGAGCCAGTAACCTGTGCCTGTGCCCTTGGCCGGAATCAAACCTGGGACCCTTCAGTTCCCAGACCGACGCTCTACCCACTGAGCCAAACCGGCCAGGGCCCAGCGTCTGTATTTATGTTTGGGGATTGGGACACGTGCCTCTCCCCCGTCCTGGGTTCGGTGTGTGGAGCTGCCTGATCTGGTCGGTGGTGATGATGGTTTGTTTTGTTTTTGCTGTTTTTTCAGTTCTCTTTCAGGCTTTCTCAATGGCAGTGGTTCTCAACCTTCTGGCCCTTTAAATACAGTTCATCACGTTGTGGTGACCCCCAACCATACAATTATTTTCGTGGCTACTTCATAACTGTAATGTTGCTACTGTTATGAACCGTCATGCAAATATCTGATCTGCAGGATGGTCTTAGGCGACCCCTGTGAAAGGGTCGTTGGACCACCAAAGGGATCGCGACCCACAGGTTGAGAACCGCTGCTCAATGGAGTAAGTGTATGGGGAACAGCTAACGTTTACCAGCCTCTTTAAGCGTCTTGGGCTAATCAGGGAGGCTGTAAAGTTGGTTAATGCTTTTCACTCCTCGATGCTAAAGAGGGGGGGTCTCTGCTCATCCCCTTCTTAAGGCTTCATTCAGTCACGAACCCCTCCCCACAAACTAACCGTGGGGTCACAACTTCCTGGAAACGAACAATGGGGAACACTCCACTGTCTCTTCCAGCTGCCGGAGCTGCTGGCATTGGGTTCTGGGACTGAAAGTTTGTGTCCCCTCAAGTTCATTTGTTGATGCCCCAATCCCCAATGTGATGGCATGTGGAGGTGGGGCCTTTGGGAGGTGATTGGGTTTGAATGAGGTCATGGGGGGAGCCCCGCCCCCCCACCACCATGATGGGATCGGTGCCCTTATAAAGGGATGAAACAGCCCAGCCTGTGTGGCTCGGTGGTTGAGCGTGGACCTATGGACTAGGAGGTCAGGGTTCCATTCCCGGTGAGGGCACATGCCCGGGTTGCAGGCTCCATCCCCAGTGGGGGGCCTACGGGAGGCAGCCGATCCATGATTCTCTCTCATCATTGATGTTTCCATCTGTCGCTCCCTCTCCCTTCCTCTCTGAAATCAATAAAATAAAATAAAATAAAATAAACAACCAGCCCTGGCCGGTTTGGCTCAGGGGATAGAGCGTCGGCCTGCGGACTGAAGGGTCCCAGGTTCGATTCCGGTCAAGGGCACATGCCTTGGTTGTGGGCACATCCCCAGTAGTGGGTGTGCAGGAGGCAGCTGATGGATGTTTCACTCTCCTCGATGTTTCTAACTCTCTATCCCTCTCCCTTCCGCTCTGTAAAAAATCAATAAAATATATATTTTTTAAAAATAACCAACCAAATGCCATTTGCTGAGCACACACGATGATGACGCAGCAGAAATTCTGCCAACATGCGACCCATTGTTTTCTCGCTGAGACCTTCTGGCAGGGATGCGCTGCCTGGTGTTGTAAACGGGGACACTGAGTCACAGCGCCGCCCTCTGAGCCGCCCTCCCCTGGTCTGCCACGTGGAAGGTGCTTGTGAGGACCTGAGGCGGTAACACTCCCTGCTCCCAGCACACAGTAGGACCTCATGGAGGACCTGCCTTTCTGAGAGCTGCTGGACGGTGGCGCTCGCGCGCCCTCTAGTGGTCGGACGGCGCAAGTTTGGGGCCACCCTCCTGCCATGGCTCCTCCGAGCTCTGAAGCGGTGTTGCTTCTGGTCGGGTGGTTCTCCGACTCAGCTCAGGTGCAGGTGGGACAGGTGACAGTGCGGGAGGCTGGATGTGAGCCCCAGAGAGCGATGGGGCTGAGAGAGAGAGAGAGAGAGAGAGAGAGAGAGAGAGACATAATGTGACAGAGAACCAGCGATCGACTGCCTCCCATACACGCCCGGACCGGGTTTGTGCCCTGAACGGGAATCGAACCCTCGACCCTTCGGTGCGCCAGACGATGCCCCCACCCGCTGAGCCACACTGGCCAGGGCGGCCCCATTTTATTTTATTTTAATTTATTATTTAATATATTTTATTGATTTTTTTACAGAGAGGAAGGGAGAGGGATAGAGAGTTAGAAACATCGATGAGAGAGAAACATTGGTCAGCTGCCTCCTGCACACCCCCTACTGCAGCGGTTCTCAACCTGTGGGTCGCGACCCCTTTGGCGGTCAAACGACCCTTTCACAGGGGTCGCCTAAGACCGTCCTGCGTATCAGATATTTACATGACGATTCATAACAGCAGCAACATGACAGTGATGAAGTAGCAACGAAAATAATTTTATGGTTGGGGGTCACAACATGAGGAACTGTGCTTAAAGGGCCAGAAGGTTGAGAACCACTGCCCTACTGGACATGTATGTGTCCGCAACCAAGGTACATGCCCTTGTCTGGAATCGAACCCGGGACCCTTCAGTCCGTAGGCCGATGCTCTATCCACTGAGCCAGACCGGTCAGGGCAAATTTTAGTTTTTACTGCTGGCCATGCTCCTGCGGTTGTTGGCTTTCCGGGCCGGGTCTGGGTGGAGGAAACGCTGCGTGTCGTAATGCTGTGATGGCGCACGCACACCTCTTCCAAAGTCCACGCTCCCGGTGTGCTTGGTAGATGGGCCTCCTTCACAGTGGGGGTGTTCACCCCGGGGGCACTGGGCAAGGGCTGTCGGCCAGGGCTCCCCTCCACTCCCAGCCCCACGTTACCCATGTACCAGCACCCCCGCACCGCCCCCCCCCGACATGCGAACAGCACATCTGGAAAGTCGCCACATGCTGGGACCGCGATCCGCACGGCACAGACTCAGGGCCCCAGGAGGCGAGGGCTGGGCACACACTGGGCTTAGCCCCCGGTCCCAGACCCTCTCCGGACTGGGACGTTGTTTCTCTCATTCTCTTTGTTTTTTTTAAATATATTTTTATTGATTTCAGAGAGGAAAGGAGAGGGAGAGCGAGAGAGACGTCAATGATGAGAGAGAATCATTGATTGGCTGCCTCCCGCATGCCCCACACTGGGGATTGAGCCCGCAACCTGGGTTTGTGCCCTTGACTGGAATTGAACCTGAGACTTTTCAGGTCACAGGCCGACGCTCTATCCCCTGAGCCACACCAGCCAGGGCGTTTCTCTCTCATTCTTCATGGGGCTGAGGACACGGAGGTGGTGGAGGCGGTGAGAGGCATCCCATGAGCCTTTCCTCCCATAAGGAGCACTCCCCACTGCCTTATTTATTTATTTCTATTTTTTTCTTAATCTTTACCTGAGGATATTTTATTTTTATATTTTTAATGATTTCAAAGGGAGAGGAAGAGAGAGATAGAAACATCAACGATGAGAGAGAATCATGGATGGGCTGCCCCCGCTGGACTCGCCCTACTGGGGATCAAACCCGCAACCCGGGCATGCGCCCTGACCGGGAATGGAACCGTGACCTCCTGGTTCACAGGTTGACGCTCAACCACTGAGTCACGCCGCCCGGGAGAGAATATATTTTTCCATTGATTTTGTTTTTCAAGTTTCAAATATTTATTGATCAGTGTAAACCCCAACACAACACACCAACCGGCTTTCCTGCATGGGGAGGGGACCTCTTCCCTGGGGAGGTGGGAAATTGTGTGGATGGCTTCTGGAAGGCCTTCCCGATAAGCAGCTTCATGGTGAAACGTTTCCTTGAAAAGCCTGGACCTTCTGTCTTCAGTTTGCTGTTATCAACATTCCCCACGTAGAACTTGAATTGCTCACTGGGACCCAGTTTGTTCCTAGGTTCTGGGTTATTCTTTTGGTCCCCGCAGACGCCTGGATTAAACAATGGCAGGCGGGGGACATACAGCGCCGCCCCAGTACCGCCAGCTCCGATAAATACAAAGAGGGGGATCGTTTCAGAGAGAGTGGAAGGGAGGGCGAGAGACAGAGAGAAACACTGATGTGACAGAGACAGGTCAACTGGTTGTCCAGGGATTAAGCCTATAACCGAGGTACGTGCCCTCAACTGGGATCGAACCCGGACCCTTCAGTCCTCAGGCCGATGCTTTATCCACCGAGCCATACCAGCTAGGGCTGAGTGTGTCACTTTCTGAAGCTGACATGGCTTAAGGCAGCGGTTCTCAACCTGTGGGTCGCGACCCCTTTGGCGGTCGAACGACCCTTTCACAGGGTCGCCTAAGACCATCCTGCATATCAGATATTTACATGATGATTCATCACAGTAGCAACATGACAGTGATGAAGTAGCAACGAAAATAATTTTATGGTTGGGCCACAACATGAGGAACTGTATTGAAAGGGCCAGAAGGTTGAGAACCACTGGCTTAAGGTTAATAAGGAACATGGTTGGTGTTCATAAGTGTATAATGGATTGTATGAGCAGTCCGTTCACAAAGAACCTCAGGAAATTCAGCGTTCGCACCCGATTCAGACACGTGAGGCCATCATTCCCACGGGAAGAGGCCTGGGGGGAGCCCGGCCATCTTCTCCTGGTAGACCTTATCAAAGGCTTCGCTCTGGGCCACTGTGAGCTGGTTTTTCCAGTCGCCAGTGATTCCTGTCAAACACGAAAACATGAGTCTGATCAGATTCAGAAATAAGGTCTCTCCTGCATGCCCCCCACTGAGAACCGAGCCCGCAACCTGGACATGTGCCCTGACCGAGAACCGAACCATGACCTCCTAGATCGTAGATTGACGCTTAACCACTGAGCTGCACCGGCCGGGCTGATGTTCTTGCTATAGATTGTGACTCCTGAATCAATCTTCTTTCCTTTAGTTCTCCACCTGTGACTGGCGTAGCACCCACCAACACTACCCAGAATTTCCAACTTGCAGTTTACTTGACGTAGGAGGCTCTTCCCTTGGGGAGCCCAGCATGTTGTCCAGTGTCATCTTCTCTTCAGGTTCGCCCCAGCCACTCGACCGTAAAATCCAGTCTGTGCAGTCCACACCCTCGTTCCTCGAGTGTCGTGGGCGTGTTTGGTCTTTATCACAGGGGTCTCAGCTGGAGCTAAGTCACAGGTCTTATCTGTCCTGTTTCTCTCCACAAAGGTCCTATGGTCAGGCTTGTTTTGGTGGAATAGATATTCCCATTGTCCATATATGTGAGGAGATTGTCACTCTACCTATGGAGGGTTCATACTAGCACTGTGCGTGGAAACTCTTTATAGAAAACTAGAGGCCTGGTGCCCGGATTCGTGCACCGGTGGGGTCCCTCAGCCTGGCCTGTGGGGATTGGGCCACACCGGCTCTCTGACATCCCCCGAGGGGTCCCGGATGGCGAGACGGTGGTTCTCGGGTGATGCACCCGGAATCGGGCTCCCTCCTCTCTGGTTTCGGGTGCGTAACCTGAGAACGGCAGCTGCCAAGCCACCACAGCTCGGCAGCTCCTGCATTGAGCATCTGCCCCCTGGTGGTCAGTGTGCGTCATAGCTACCGGTCGGACAGTCAAATGATCAGATAGTCACTTAGGCTTTTATATATGTAGATAGGAGTGTCATCTACATGAGGAGGAAATGGGCGGGGCCAGATAATACACAAGAAATGTGTGGCTCATCAGCAGGCCTTCTTGTTGCTGAGTTTTCACTGCAACCTAATAAATGCCCCAAATCCCCCCTTCAGCTTATATAAAGTCAGGTCCCGCTTATGTGATCTGTGTACATTGAAATATTTTCCTCATCCCATGTCTTAGGGCATCAGTAGAAGCTGGGAAGCGTTCACTGTCCGTTTCATCCACATCTTAAAGTTAGAACCCCTCTCTCACCTTTTCTCAGAAAACATGCTTTTCGCTGATCCATATAGGTATCGGAGAGTAGAGAGAAATTGCTCATTTTATTGTCTTTCATGGCCTGGAAGGTTACATTCTTGAGGACCGAGTCCAGTTCTTCTGAGCTTAGCTTCGTGCCCAAGAATTGGCTGACCTTCTCTACACTGGCTCTGAGGTCCTAGAAGGAGAACCACAACAGAGAAAACATGAAATTAAAGTACAACAGGGGAAAAGGGAACAGGGAGAGACGGGAGAATGCAGGTGAGGAGGAGACCGAAAACGAAGGAAATCAGGAAGAGAGTGAGCCCGTCGTGTTCGTCTACCCATGGTGGGCAAACTGCGGCTCTCGAGCCACAGGCGGCTCTTTGGCCCCTTGAGTGTGGCTCTTCCTAAGCCTTAGGAGTACCCTAATGAAGTTAATAGCAGTGTACCTACCCATATAGTTTAAGTTTAAAAAATTTGGCTTTCAAAAGAAATTTCAATCGTTGTACTGTTGATGTTTGGCTCTGTTGACTAATGAGTTTGCCAACCACTGGTCTAGGAAATGCACGGTCTGAGTGCATGCGTGCGTGTGTGAGTGATGAGAGGGTTATGAGCAGATGCTCCTTAGAGAGAAATACAGCGTGAAATCCCAGTGAGCCCCCTGCCTCTCATGCTGACCGACACTTCCGATGAATATTGATGTAATGAATTTGTACGGGAATCCCTTCCTGTCAGTCGATCTGGAACATGGAACTCCTTCCTGCACCCGTTGTAACGCAGGCAAGCCTCACCTGTCACTTTATCCTCAACTGACATTGCTCCTGGGTTCCCAGATTTAAAAAAAAAAAGAAAAGATTTTTTATTGATTTCAGAGCAGAAGGCAACGGTATAGAGAGATAGAAACATCAGTGATGAGAGAGAATCATGGATCGGCTGCCTCCTGCACGATCCCACAACACCGGGCATGGCCCTGACCCGGAATCGAACCGCGACCTCCTGGTTCATAGGTCGATGCTCAGCCACTGAGCCACAGCTGCCGGCGGTTCCCCGAGTTTTGCCGTAGAATCGTTGACAACCCTCTGTACATACAGTATAGATGTTGTTGAGCACTCCCTTGGTGCATGCATTAAATGTTGTAAAAATACATAAATTAGGCCGAAGCCGGTTTGGCTCAGTGGATAGAGCGTCGGCCTGTGGACTGAAGGGTCCCAGGTTCGATTCCGGTCAAGGGCATGTACCTGGGTTGCGGGCACATCCCCAGTGGGAGATGTGCAGGAGGCAGCTGATCGATGTTTCTCTCTCATCGATGTTTCCAACTCTCTGTCTCCCTTCCTCTCTGTAAAAAATCAATAAAATATATTTTTTGAAAAATATACATAAATTAGAAAAGCTGAGGAAGAACATGTGCCAACTGGAGGCTAATAAAAAAAAGAAAGAAAGAAAAGGCAATGACCCTCATTGGTCACGTTTCTGGGATCAGCTCTGATTGAAAGTGTCGAAGGGAAACATTGAAGAATGGAGGGGAGGAGGACAGCTAAGAAATGGGGTTGGGGAGAGTGACATTTTGGGGGACAAGAGTTACCTGATGCAGCTCCTCATATGAGATCAATAGGAAATTCTGTTTTCCTCTCATCTGCAGCCAGCCACCAATGTGGTCAAACCATGAGCCATATGGCACTGCAAGAGAAGCGAGGAGAGAGGTGACTCGTTGATGATTCTGCGCTTCGTTGCCTGGGCAACGCTGCTGGTGTTACCCACGCCTTAGGAATTTTCTTTTTCTCCTATTTTTATTGAATGATGTTGCCCTCCAGCGTGTCTTTGCTTTCTCTTTTTACTCTTTCTTATTTTTTATCTTATTTTATGAGCAAGTGACTCAAGTGCTGGAAGTTCTCTTCCTCTCGTTTGCATAAGAAATAGAATTCTAGCTCAGCCAGAGTGGCTCAGTGGTTGAGCCTCAACCTGTGAACCAGGAAGTCATGGTTCGATTCCGGTCAGGGAATATGCCTGGGTTGCAGGCTCAATCTCCATTAGGGGGCATGCAGAAGGCAGCCCATCAACGAATCTCTCTCATCATTGATGTTTCTATCTCTCTCTCTCCCTCCCTCTCCCTTCCTCTATGAAATCAATAAAAAATATATTTTAAAAACTAGAATTTTACATTTATAGCATGGATGGCTGAGCTCTCTAGCCTGCATGCTCTATAGGATATTATAAGATGAGCTTCAGATCTACCTGCGATAAAATGATTTTGAATTTTGAGGAGAATTTCCTTAGGGAATGAAAGAGCTAAACTTAAATTCCACCTAGTTTGAAGTTGATGTCTTTGTTTTTTGTTTTTTTTGTGTGTGTTTTTTCTATGAATAACGAGATTCCATACACTGTATGCCAAGATGCCAAGAATCTGGATTATAGGTTTCCTGACACTGATGTCATATTGTCGGCGGTTGTATCAACCATGAGACAGTGAGACCTGAAGGTGAAGGGCGGGAACCCCACCTCATTTGGAGTCCGACTCACCATTTCCTCGAAGGAACCATTCAAAATATTCTTCAAAGGAGTTTGGATTCTTGGTAATTTTCAATGTCTTGTGGAAATGATAACCAGAAATAATCACATCTCTGGGATTTCTCATGATGTAAATAACCTTAAATGAAAAAAACAACATAACAAGAATAAGTGTACCCATTTCCCCTGCTCAGGATTTGGGCCAATGGAGAAAAACCCCACTCCCAATGACGTGTTTGGCTAGAAGTTCATCTTCTCTACTTCACTGAATTCATGGACAACCCACCACATGACAGGCATTTACTTAGGCTCCAAGGAAGGAGCAGACGCTCCGACCGGTAGGTTAGCTCGCTGCTGGGGTCTGGCCAGACACGCCCTGGAGCCCTCCCTCGGTCCCTCCCCGGTCCCGTTCATGCATCGGTGGGGTCCCTCGGCCTGGGCTGCGCCCTCTTGCAATCCGGGACCCCTCGGGGGATGTCGGAAAGCCGTTTTTGGCCTGATCCCTGCCGGCCAGGCTGAGGGACCCCACCAGTGCGTGAATTTGTGCACCAGGCCTTAGTATGAAAGTGACATTACATTAGGAGCTCACCTTGGCCTTGGACGTGAAGAGTGACTTGGGGAAGAGTTGCACGGGGAGGTGGGAGGCGTAGGAGCGCGGGTCTTTCTGCTTCTTGATCAGTTCAAGCCCCTCAGGGGTCTCTATCCAAGGGGAACGTTTCCAGCTGACCACAGACTGCACCCAGCTGGGGTCTCCCCTGGTGTGGATCAGATTGATGATCTCCTTTATCCAGTTGGTTCCTGGATAAGGAAGAACAGAGCGTTACCTTCTTCAAAGGGCTTTTGACTCCACTGTGCCATCTGAAAGATGGTGTTACTTCAGTAAGGACGCCCATGTCCATACATCCAACTGATGGTTTGTTTCTCATCTTATCTTCCTTTTAGTCACATTCCGTTGATCCTTTGTTCTTTTTAAAATATATATATTTTTTATTGAGTTCAGAGAGGAATGGAAAGGAAGAGAGAGAAACATCTGCCCTAGCTGGTTTGGCATGGTGGATAGAGCATTGGCCTGCGGACTGAGGGGTCCCAGGTTCAATTCCAGTCAAGGGCACATGCCCAGGTTGCAGGCTCAATCCCCAGTGGGGGGCGTACAGGAGGCAGCTGATCAATGATTCTCTCTTATCATTGATGTTTCTATCTCTCCCTCTTCCTTCCTCTCTGAAATCAATAAAAATATATTTTAAAAAAATAAAAGAGAAACATCAATGATGAGAGAGAGTTATTGATCGGCTGCCTCTTGCATGCTCCCTACTGGGGATCAAGCCCACAACCTGGGCCTGTGCCCTGATTGGGAATCGAACTGGGACCTCCTGATTTGTAGGTTGGCGCTCAACCACTGAGCCACACTGGCCGGGCTATATCTGCCCTCTTTTTTTTTTTTTCTTATGCCCTTGACCAGAATCGAACCTGGGACCCTTCAGTCTGCAGGCCGACGCTCTATCCACTGAGCCAAACCAGTCAGGGCTACATCTGCTCTCTTAGACTTGTTTTATGCGTATGGGTCCTGACCAGGTCAACAGGAGAAAGGATTGTCTTGCCCAAATATCTGTGAAGCTCACACACTAAGTATACTGTCGAACCACTGCACAAATGCCCCTCTGTAACAGTGGGGAATTGTGACCCACCCCACCATTCTTTTGAATTGTTTCTGTACTCCGACTAATATGTAGTTTGTACGTAAACAGCATCCTATATAATAAAAGCCTAATATGCTAAGTGTCTGGTCGTTCAGTCAACCAATCAAAGCATAATATGCTAATGATATGCTAAGGCCGTCAACTGCTCACTATGACGTGCACTGGCCACTAGGGGGAAGACGCTCCAACTGGTAGGTTAGCTTGCTGCTGGGGTCTCGCTGATCAGGACTGAGCAAGTCAGGCTGGACACGCCCTGGAGCCCTCCTGTGGTCCCTTCCCAGCTGGCCAACCCCTGCGTCTCTCCCCAGTCCTGATTGTGCACCGGTGGGGTCCCTCAGCCTGGGCTGCGCCCTCTCGCGATCCGGCACCTCTCAGGGGATTTTGGAGAGCCAGTTTTGGCCTAATCCTGCAGGCCAGGCCGAGGGACCCCACTGGTGCATGAATTCGTGTGCTGGGCCTCTAGTGTTTGTATAAGAATCCTAGGGACTAACCTCAGAAGGTACAGATGCAACTTTCACTCATCCCAGATCCGGGAGATGTGCTGACCTGCAACCGTATATAACAGGATGATGAAGAGCAGGACAATGCATACCATTCTATCACTTGACCAGGGTCAAGGTCCTTATAGGAATGGACTGTGCTGGCCCGCATGTAGAGAACTTTTCAACCTCCTCCTCTTAATGTCTTTGTTTTGCTTTCCCTCTCCCACCTTATGAAAACCTCTCTGCCTGAACTGAGGTGGGGAGATGGGCTTTGGACAAGAGTCCCCCATCTTCTTGAGGTGCTGGCACTCGAATAAACCCCTTTCCTTTTTCACCAGCACCCTGTCTCAGGAGTTTGGCTTTTGCGGCACCAGGCAGCTGAATCCGAGTTTTGGTTACACTTTCTTAGTAGTTACATTATTTATAGTTAACATTCCTTAGTCAAAACGGTAATGTCTTCATACCCCCAAAATGTAGTACCCCGGCCCAAATATCTATGGTGCCATGATTCAGAAATGCTGCCCAATTCTAACAATTAATACAGCCCTGTGAACCCACTGCTTAAATTTTGCTTGGTTCTCATTTCTCTGTCACTAGCCTAGTCCTCAATATAGTTTTCCATTGAGCCACGTACTGATATACTCTTATCAAATTTAATCTGATCCACTGCCCCCTACGTATCCTTTGCTCTTAAAATTTCATCATCGGGAACACCTAGTGCTCTTTGCTCATGTGCTCTCGTCTCTCTGCTGTTTAAATGTTTTTCATAGAATTCCATTGCCTTTGGACAATTCCCTTATTCCTTAGTATGAATTTCAGGTTCCATGTTAATTTTCCATTGAAACGCATTCATTCTCACCTCCCGCGACTCCCGGTCCCTACTCTCCATGATGTTTTATTAGGTTCTTGACTAGCCCTCAGTGTCTCTCAAATATGGACCACATGTAACCCAGCCTGATCTGTTCTCTCCTCAACGCTGACAGAGTCTCTCCTTGGGACCGAACTTTAGTCAGACTCCTCCGAGCTCTTTTCTTGACCAGATATAGACGTTGGCCTTCTGTGCCCATTATTGCTTAGCCACGTGTAGCAAGACTCCTGCTGAGTCAGTCATGAGAATCCTCCCACCCCAGAGAGCGGATTATGGTCCTTAACTGGGAACCCAGTTCCCCACCTCCTCAGTTTCTGAACCTGCTCCCTTACCTGACTTTGGGTAGGACAGTGTGATGACATCTTCATCCCTCACCACGAATTCATTCTGCAAAGACCTCAGGTCTCTAAGAGTAGTTGTGTGGAAAGGGATCCCTTCAATCCACAAGTAATCTGTCGCCATTCCAAACAGCAGCCTTCTAAGCTTGACCTGCGTGTTCTGATACCAGCAACAGAGACGGCCGCTTTGCTTTCCTGTTCTGAGCCAGGGAACACTTCTTGAATAACAGCTACGCAACAAAGGGTCAGCTTGAATAATCATTAACTCAGAATATGTTCTGAGAATTCAGTGATGAATTGCATGAGAGCAGAACCCAGAGGTTTAAAAAACAAATAGAACCCTAGCCAGTTTGGCTCAGTGGCTAGAGTGTTGGCCTGCGACCAAAGGGCCCCAGGTTCGATTCCGGTCAAGGGCACGTACCTCGGTTGCCGGCTCCTCCTCAGCCAGGGCCCTGGTCAGGGCTACTGCAGAAGGCAACCAATGGATGTGTTTCTCTCACATCGATATTTCTCTCTTGTCTTTCCCTCTCTCTTCCACTCTCTCTAAAAATCAATGAAAAAATACCCTCGGGTGAGGATTAAAACAAAAACAAGCAAAAAACACTCACACAAATAAAGGACAAAGAAGTGGGGGTGATTTTTTTTTTCACTTGAAAACAATTTCCGAGAACATAAACTTGATGCTTTTCCCCTGCCACATAATTATCTTCTTTCTCTGGATTTTTTAAATCTCAGGTTCCATAGCTAATTATCTACTCGGTTGAGAACACATCCAATTGGAGAGTATGTTGAGAACCCATTAAAATGGTGATTTTATTGGTAGAAATGGGTTAGATTCATGTTCTATTTGGCCTGTTTTAAAAACATGTAAGCCATGCTCACACTTGACTAATGTTCATGAATGATGAAATTGGTAGAACAGTTAAATATTTTTCTAACATGAAATGAGCTGATACTTATTTCCTTACCCAATTTTTCTCCTTTCAAGAGTTATATACTAGTATTCTTGGCGGCTGAGACTCAGGTGGGTTGGCCAAGACTGCCTGAGCCCAAATGAATGTCAGCTGGAAACCCAATACCTTTAATCCTATGTATATCAGAGGGGCTGTATAATTTATCCAGCTTAATAGATTAAGCCAAAAAAATGAATTTAAAATTTTACTATAATTCCTCTAAGTTTAGAATTTTAAAAAAAATTTCTTAAATAAAATGTTCCTTTTGGTGTAATTAGTAAGTCCATTTCATATAAAATAATCTCCCTCCCCTCTTACAGTACATATGTAAGTCCTCTCTCCTTCACATTTATTGCTGACTCACTCAGTGCTAATTAGTATACTCTGTGCTTTTCATACTTTATCTCACTTTCTTTTCTTTTTAATATAATTTTTTAATTTTTCAATTATAGTTGACATGCACTATTGTATTAGATTCAGGTATTCAGCATCACAATTAATCATTTATATAACTTACAAAGTGATCATCTTGATAAATCTAGTATCTACCTGACACCATACATAGTTATTACAATATCATTGAATACACTAGAGACACAGTGCATGAATTCATGCACCAGTGGGGTCCCTCGGCCTGGCCTGCGGGATCAGGCTAAAACGGGCTCTCTGATATCCCCCAAGGGGTGCAGATTGTGAGAAGGTGCAGGCCAGGCCAAAGGACCCTACCGGTGCATGATCGGGGCCAGGGAGGGACTGCAGGAGGGCTCCAGGGCATGTCTGTCCCATCTCGCTCAATCCCGATTGTCTGGACCCCTGCAGTAAGCTAACCCGCTGGTCATCGCATCCGCTCCTGGTGGTCAGGGCACGTCATAGTGAGTGGTCAAGGGGCCTTGGCATATCATTAGCATATTACGCTTTGATTGGTTGAACAGACGACTGGACGACCAGACACTTAGCATATTAGGCTTTTAATATATAGGACTAATGACTTTATTCCCTATGTGTACTTTATATCCCATGACTTTTCCGTGACTGCCCATTTGTACTTTTTAATCCCTTCACTGTTTTCATCCATCCCCCCCCAACTTTCTCCCATCCGGAAACCGTCAAAGCATCCTCTGTACCTATGAGTCTGTTTCTGATCTGCTTGCTTATTTTTTAAATTCCGTAAGTGAAAGCACCTGGCATTTGTCTTTCTCAATCTGACTTATTTCTCTCAGCGATGCCCTCCAGGCCCATCCAGGTTGTTGCAGATGGCAAGATTTCATTACTTTTTATGGCCGACTAATATTCCGTTGTCTATGTATGCACCCTTCTTTATGCATTCATCTGTTGATGGACACTTAGGTGCTTCCATATTTTGGCTAGCATATATAATAAAGTGGTAATATGTAAATTGACCATCATGCCCTCACACAAGATGGCTGCCCCATGTGGTCAAAGATGGCCACCCCCATGTGGTCACAAGATGGCCGCCACAAAATGGCTGGCAGGGAAGGACAGTTGTGGGCAATCAGGTCAGCAAGAGAGGACAGTTGAGAGCGGCCAGGCCAGCAGGGGAGGGCAGTTAGGGGTGACCAGGCCTGCACAGGAGGGCAGTTGGGGGGCAACTGGGCTGGCAGGGGAGGGCAGTTGGAGGGGATGAGGCCTGCAGGGGAGGACAGTTGGGGGCGATTGGGCCAGCAGGGGAGCAGTTAGGTATCAATCAATCAAGCTGGCAGGGGAGTGGTTAGGGGATGATCAGCTGGCAGGCAGAAGCAGTTAGAGGCAATAAGGCAGGCAGGTAGGTGAGCAGTTGGGAGCCAGCAGTCCCAGATTGTGACTAGGATCGGGCCTAAACTGGCAGTCGGACATCCCTCGAGGGGTCCCAGATTGGAGAGGGTGCAGACTGGGCTGAGGGACACCCCACACACACACAGTGCATGAATTTTGTGCACTGGTCCTGTAGTTGTAAATAATGCCGCAATGAATATATGGGTGATTATTGTCTTTGCAATTTAGTGTTTTGGGTTTCTTCAGATAAATATCCAGAGCTACAGTTCCTTAGTAGGAACTGTTGATCTGCATGCTTAAATGCCTAAAAGAAATTTTTATTTAAAACCTTCATTCTTCACTCAGAGAACCATGGTGGATTCGAGATTTGGAGCAGAAACAAAACTGTGTGAAACGCTGAAAACAAGGAAGAGCTCAAAATATAATTGTATGTCCTTGAGCTTAACCAACTGTCTGGCACCTCTTTATCCAGTCAAGGTGATACATAAAGTTCACTGACACAGATACCACACAAAAAAAGGGAAGATTTTTAAAAAATATTATGACACTACTAGATGCCTAGTGCACAAAATTCGTACACGGGTAGGGTCCCTAGGCCTGGCCAGTGATCAGGGCCAATCTGTGGGGCTATTGGGGATCCCCTCCCCTCTCACTGGCACCCGCCTTGGCTGGCCTGGGGGCAGCTCCTGTGTTGAGTGTCTGGCCCCTGGTGGTCAGTGCATGTCATAGTGACTGGTCGTTCCACCGGTCATTCCGCCGTTTTGTTGTTTTGCATATTAGGCTTTTGTTATATAGGATACTGGTGGGCCACGGGTTCTAGGCAGCCTCCAGATGTGTTTGGCCAACAAAGTACTTGCAAAACAATTGTGATTAGTGCCCATCACTAAAAATAGAGACACAATTTACAAAAATTGGGATTAAAAAGCAAAAACAAAAAACGAACCACGTGGCAGCACTTTGCTAAAGACCTGGGGTGGCTCCCCAGTCTGTCACAAGCACATGGCTCTCTAGGTCTCGAAAGCAGCCTGCCTCATGGTCACCTGTCCGACCCTCCCCTCCCCTGAGCTGAGTTTGAGAACTCCGTCAAGAAGCAACATCCTTCAGTGCTCTGAGGAGCAATTGCAGGATGTGGCCGCCAGGTGGCACCATGCTGCGCTGTTCGACCACTAGAGGGTATGCGAGTACTTCCCACCATCCAGCAGCTCTCAGGAAAGCAGGTCAAGGCTCTTTCCAGCACAGAGGTGAGACCCTCGCTATGAGCTGGTCCGTGGCCACTGAGAGTCAAGGCTACACTTCCCAGCCTCCCTGGCATCCAATGTTCTGGGCTATGGGACATGGACAGAGGGATGTAGCTTTTCACCCACCTTCACCCAATCTCTCTCTCTCACTGTCTATTTAGGTTCCACAGCACTTGTCCAGGCACCGTCCCTGGGATGACCCCTGCCCTGTCTCCACTCATCTGCCTTGTGAAGGCTTACTTGAGCATGGTCCCCTGGGGTCCTGTACTTGTCCTCGTCACAGCACGTCTCACACTCTTAGGGTTGTCCATTCATTGGTCTGCCCCACCCCTGCCAACACCTCCCCACCCCAGCTGACACCCTGACCTCAGGGCAGCCACAGGGAGTCCTAGGAATGAATGAGGAGCTACTTCTGGGTCCACAATTCCTGCTGTCCACCTGGGCTGAGCAACTGGGGGGCCCCTTTATTTCTCCCCCTCTCCCCCCAGGTTTATCCAGATATAATCGAGATACAATATGGTGGACTGGTTGCTGCAAAACATTGCAACTAGTTTGGACCAGACCACGCCATAATTTAGTGGTTATTTCCACTTTTATGATCCTTAAGAAATGGAGGGAAAAAGAATACTGTAACTCAGGTGTCTCTAGAGCAGCGGTTCTCAACCTGTGGGTCGCAACCCCTTCGGCGGTCGAACGACCCTTTCACAGGGGTCGCCTAAGACCATCCTGCATATCAGATATTTACATGACGATTCATAACAGTAGCAACATTACAGTTATGAAGTAGCAATGAAAATAATTTTATGGTTGGGTCACAACATGAGGAACTGTATTTAAAGGGCCAGAAGGTTGAGAACCACTGCTCTAGAGCTTCTGAGTCTTCTCACCTGACCTTCATGACTCTTGGAGTAGAGAACTTATAGCCAGCTATAAAATTTCATTTTTTTTTTTAGTAAGACCTGTTCTCTCTTTTTGATGGAAACTGGCCCCGTCCAGCACCCTGGCTCACCTGCCTCCTTCTTCCCTGTATGTTTGCATCCTTAGTAAGTAGCCCTCAGGACAATGAGGTTCTGGTGGCATCAAATAATCTCGGGAACAAAAGCCTCGCGTCTGTTGACCACAGAGACACAGAGACAGAGTTTCAGTGAAACTAGAGATGATACTGAGGCTGCCCTTGTATTTCAGCTTCAGGCCCAGAAAAGTGGTAAAACAAGACTAAGTGACACTATGGCTGACATCAGGGACCGAAGCAATGACCAACTACCTCTACCCTAGCCCTAACCAATCAGTAGAGACCACTGTGCTTACCATGATTGCGACTCCCTTAGTCACCATGATTCATGATTTCCCCCCTACAGAACCCATCTTCCAGGAGCCATCAGGGAGCCAAGTCTTTAAGCACCAGCTCGCCTGTGACTGGGCGTGAGGCACTTCCTTAAAATAGACCCTTACTTCTTTGCTGCAAACTCCTATTCATCTTATTGGGCTTTGATGTGTGCAGGCAAATGGACCCCCTTTAGTTCAGTAGCAGTTTTGGCGCCCAGTGTGGTGCTCACTTTTGCCTGTGGATGTGTGTTCCCCTGGCCCAGAGCTTGACACAGGGCCCCACCTAGGAACTGCCCAACCTGTGGTGTCAGAGGCGGAGGCTGGATGGCAGTCCATGACTGGCCACCCCTGACCTCCAGCACTATTTTTATTTTTTCAGCATAAGAAAGAAGGAATTGAAAAGGTCTAAAAGCTAACAAACAAAATAGAAACAGACTCATAGATACAGAGAACAGACTGACAGTGGTCAGAGAGGAGGGGGTTAGGGGACTGGATGAAAAAAGTGAAGGGACCAAGCAAAAAAACAAAATTCTTAGACATAGACAACAGTACGGTGATTACTGGAGGGATAGGAAGGTGGGAGGAGTTAGAAGAGGATAAAGGGGGCATAAATGGTGATGGAAGGAGACTTATCTTTGGGTGGTGAGCACACATACAATATACACATGATGTATTATAGAATTGTAGCCCTGGCTGGGCAGCTCACTTGGTTAGAACATCGTCCTGATATTACAAGGTTGTAGATTTGATCCCTGGTTAAGGCACATACAAGAAGCAACCAGTGAATGCATAAGTAAGTGGAACAGCAAACTGATCTCTCTCTCTCTCTCTCTCTCTCTCTCTCTCTCTCACTCTCCCCCCCCTCCCACCCCCTTCGACTGGGGCTGACCAGCAGACCCTGAGCGACGGATAAATGATTACTCTGACACATTTCTGTGAAAGAGAGGGCTAAGGGACTGTTTGGTTAGAAGAACCAAACAGCCCCATTTACCTGCCTCCTCAGGCTTTTATTGTAACAACAGCTTGAACTAAAATGAACTTTTAGACACTATCAGCAGGGCAAGCATTCTTGAAAAGACACATGCATCTATAGTGTCCTTTAAGCAAGGATGTCTGAAGACTAAGCATAAAGATTCCAGTAAACACCTGGGGGCTCAGACTTGTTTGGAAAAGTCAAGGCAGGGGTGGCCACGTTCAGCCAACTCCTGTCCTGTGCACCCTCTCTCTCTCTCATCAATTAAAAAAAACAAAACAGAATAGGGTTGCTCTGAGGAAAAAAGGGGGACATTCCTTTTGTTAACTATTAATATTAGGAGAAATGAAAAGTTTCATTTACAACTTAAAAATAAGAAAAAAAACCACTCCCATTTACCATTGCAATAATAACAACAAAATAAGATACCTAGGAATAAACTTAACCAAAGTGGTAAAAGACCTATTCTCAGAAAACTATAGGACATTGAAAAAAGAAATAGAGGAAGATTGGAAGAATTACCATCATTAAATTGTCCATACTACCCAAAGCAATCTATAGATTCAATGCAATCCCTATTAAAATACCAATGGCATACTTCACAGTATTAGAACAAATACTTTAAAAATGTATATGGAACCAAAAAAAGACTCTGAATAGCTGCAGCAACCTTAAGAAAAAGAGCAAAGTTGGATGGATCACAATACTGGAATCAAACTACTGCAAAGCCACTGTAATCAAAACAGCCTGGTACTGGCACAAGAACAGGCATATAGACCAATGGATCAGAACAGAGACCCCAGACACTGACCCACACTATTACGGTGGGCTAATATTTGACAATGGGGCAAAAACATACAATGGAGTAAAGACAGCCTCTTCAACAAATGGTGTTGGGTAAACTGGACAGACACATGCAAAAAAAAGATGAAACTAGACCACCAACTTACACCATACATAAGAATAAACTCAAAATGGATAAAAAACTTAAAAATCCTAGAGGAAAACATAGGCAGCCCAATATCAGACATCTCGTGTCGCAGAATTTTTGCTGATACATCTAGGTCAATGGTCGGCAAACTGCGGCTCGTGAGCCACATGCGGTTCTTTGGCCCCTTGATTGTGGCTCTTCCACAAAATATCACATGCGGGCGCGCATATACAGTGCCATTGAAACATTGTGGCCCATGCGCAGAAGTCTGTATTTTGTGGAAGAGCCACACTCAAGGGGCCAAAGAGCCGCAGGTGGCTCACGAGCCGCAGTTTGCCAACCACTGTCTTAGGTCAAGAGAAACAAAGGAAAAAGTAAACAAAAGGGGCAACATCAAAATAAAAAGCTTCTGCACAGCAAAGGAAACCAGCATCCAAGTGAAAAAGGAGCCCAGTGTATGGGAGAACATATTTCCCAATGATACATCTGATAAAGGGTTAATTTCCAAAATATATGAAGCACTCATACAACTCAACAAAAGGAAGGCAACCAACTCGATTCAAAAATGGGCACAAGACCTGAATAGACACTTCTGCAAAGAGGACATTGTATTCCACAAATGAGTGATATTTATCTTTCTCCCATTGGCTTATTTCGCTTAGCACAATGCTCTCCAGGTCCATCCATGCTGTTGCAAATGGTAAAAGTTCCTTCTTTTTGATAGCGGCGTAGTATTCCATTGTGTAGATGTACCATAGTTTTTTAATCCACTCATCTGTTGATGGGCACTTGGGCTGTTTCCAAATCTTAGCTGTGGTAAATTGTGCTGCTATGAACATAGGGGTTCACATATCCTTTCTGATTGGTATTTCTGGTTTCTTGAGATATAGTCCTAGAAGTGGGATCACTGGGTCAAGTGGGAGTTCCATTATTAACTTTTTGAGGAAACACCATACTGTTTTCCACAGTGGCTGCACCAGTCTGATGAATATATTTCTAAACAGATGACTGTACCTTGTACAGTGGGGCCTTGACTTACGAGTGTTCTGACTAACAAGTTTTTTTTTTGAGATACGAGCCGTCTCTCGGCCGATTTTTTGCTTTGAGTTGCAAGCTCAAAAAAATTCGGGTTATGAGCCAGCCTCAGATACCCCACCGCTAGTTGGCGCAGCGAACGTCACAGTGATTTGACATCCGAGTAATTTGAGTTATAAGCTCCGTCACAGAACGAATTAAACTCGTAAGTCAAGGCCCCACTGTACTAGCACATGTAACACCCCTACCTTACCTGTGAGAAAAATTCATGGCAGAGGATGAAGTTTTGTCCGAGATTCTAGAGTATCCGATATCATTGTGATTCTCTGACATCCAGAGGTGCCCAATCCTCACACTCTGCTTTCAAATATCCCCAGAAATAGTTCCTATTTTTGGATTGTAACTTAAGTAATGCTTTCTCGAGGGTACCAGGACATTCTCAGAGTCAATTTTTTTTAATGTATTGATTTTAGAGAGAGAGGGAAGGAGAGAGAAACACTGCTTTGTTGCTCCACTTATCTCTACATTCATGGGTTGATACTTGTATGTGCCCTGACCGAGGACCAAAACCGCTCAACCTTTATTGATGTTGTTTGTGAACGGTGACGCTGAGGTGAGCTCGGCGTGCAGGATGAGTTTAGAGAAGCAGAGGGCTACTGCTCACTCAGGCGTGTAGCAATGCCTCCAAAGCCCTCATGGCTTTTATTTGGGGAGAACCACAAATGACAATGGAGTACAGCAAGTGACAGTGATTAACAAGCATGCTTACGAGATCATCAGAGCTAAGTTATACATTACACTATTAATTTCCTATGTTATACAAAGACCCTTTCCACCTGCAGCAGTGCACCCTCCCTTGAACGTTCCATGCCCTCATGGACTATTTATCACCTCAAGGAAAGTCCTGCCTCTGAACAATAAGTCTCGCGTGCAAGACTTTGTTCTGACGTGGCCCGCTTGCAGGCTCCCGCCTTTTCCTGGCAGAACGTCCTCTTCTAGTTAACTTCATTCCGCTTGACCAGCTTACAACCTTGGCATATCGGGATGATGCTCTAACCAAGTGAGCTACCTGGCCAGGGCCTCTCAGAGTCCATTGTTGTGTGCCTTTAACTTGGAATCAACAGCAATATACCTGGACTGTTATGCCACACGAATATAGGGAGAGCCTAACTTCTTTATAGGTCCTCCATCTCCCAGGTAGTCTCACCTCCCAAGAAACCTCTCTGTGCCCTGGACTGCAAATGTGGAGGGTAACAAATTGGGTCCTTTGAGGAATAACACCTGTCTGCCCAGAGGCATGGTGGGAAGGTGTCTCCGAGGGCCACACGGAGATGGGCTGAGAGAGTAGCTGAGTGAGCACTGGCAGAGGTTTCCCCCATAACCCTCCTTCCAGACCCTCTTCAACCCTTCCCCGCTGTTTCCATAATAAAATGTACACTTGTTGAAATGGCGGGACGCTCATTTATTCCATTCACCCAACATGGAGAATTAATACGTGTGGGGTGGCAGGGGTGCCAGGAACCATGTATATCACACAATCCTGGCAAATTTGGGGCTGAAACCCCTGGAAGTAATGCCATGGAGAAGGAGGTGGGCACCAAGGAGGAGCCCGCGGCAGCCCATGTCATCAACCCCATGGCCTTGCGACAACGAGAGGAGCTACGAGAAAAGCTGGCAGCTGCCAAAGAAAAGCGCCTCCTGACCCAGAAGCTGGGGAAGATGAAGACGCTGGGGGAGGAGGACCCCTGGCCGCCGCAGCCTGGGTCGAGAGGAGCCGGCAGCTGCAGGAGGAGCAGGACATGGCAGAGAAGAGGACCGAGCTGCTGGAGGTGGTGGACCACCGGGTTGGTGTCAGCACTCGGGTGGAGGAGGCGTTCGGGCGGGGGCGGCGGGACCTGTCCAGTGCCCGGGACCTGCAGGGCCTCACCGTGGAGCACGCCATGGACTCCTTCCGAGAAGGGCAGGCCGCGATCCTCACCCCGAAGGACAAAGGCGCGCTGCGGGAGGAGGAAGACGTGCTGGTTGGTGGACGTGAACCTGCTGGAGTCGGCGCGGGCGGAGAAAAACGTGGAGCTGCGGGAGAAAAAGCCCGACTGCCTGCCCTGTGCAGAGCATGAGAGTGTGGATGAGCCGGCGCAGCAAAAAAAAAACCCCCGCTCTGTGCTGGCCAGGTACGACGAGAGCTGGAGGGCGAGCGGCCGCGCTCCTTCTGTTTGGAACGGGAGCTGGAAGAGATGTGCACCGAGATGCGCACCAAGCTCAGTCCCCGAGCACGGCTGGGCCCCGGCTCGCCTCCGAGTACCTGACACCAGAGGAGAGGGTGACCTTTAAAAAGACCAAGCTGCCGAAACCGGTGTTGCTCAGTGGATAGAGCGTCGGCCTGCGGACTGAAGGGTCCCAGGTTCGATTCCGGTCAAGGGCATGTATCAGGGTGGCGGGCACATCCCCAATAGAAGATGTGCAGGAGGCAGCTGATCGATGTTTCTCTCTCATCGATGTTTCTAACTCTCTATCCCTCTCCCTTCTTCTCTGTAAAAAATCCATAAAATATATTTTAAAAATAAAATAAAATAAAAATAAAAAGACCAAGCGGAAGGTGAAGAAGATCAGGAAGGAGGGGACCAGACTCAAGATGGGGACTTTGGTTCCACTGCGGGGCCGGGGTCGGCGCCGAGTGCCCGAGGGAGATGAGGAGGCCCCGGAGGAGGAGGAGGAGGAGGAGGAGGAGGAGGAGGAGGAGGAGGAGGAGGAGGACGAGGAGGAGGAGGAGGACGAGGACGAGGAAGAGAAGGAGCCGGCGTCTCAGCCCCCACCGTCAGATGACACTTGGGTGGAAAACATGGGTATCATTGATGAGGAGGAGGACGGGCTGCCACCTGGGTCCCCAGAGCTGCTGGAGGACGATGAGGCGGGGCTGGAGCCGCAGAAGCAGCTGGAGAAGGGCCGCCAGTTATGGCAGCCCCAGCAGCTACACCAGCTGCAGGACAGCGGCGAGAAGGTGGTGGAGATGGTGAAGAAGCTGGAGTCCCGCCAGCGGGGCTTGGAGGAGGAGGAGGAGGGTCCGAAGCAGAAGGGGACCCTCGTGTTCAACGCCACGTCGGAGTTCTGCCGTGCCCTGGGGGAGATGCCCACCTACGGGCTGGCCGGCCGGCAACCGGGAGGAGCAGGAGGAGCTCATGGACTTGGAAGGGCACGAGGAACGCGTGGCCAGCGGCGGCTCTACGTCTGACCGGGAGGCGACCATTGGCTGGAGCACAGGCAGCCTGGAGAGGAGCAGCAGGCATCAGGACTTCTCTGCCTCCTCCACCGCCATCCTGGACGAGGAGCCCATCCTGTGTCGGAATGAAGGACCGCTGGAGACGACGGTGCAGAAGGTGGCCCAGGTTAAGGCACCCAACAAGTCCCTGCCGTCAGCAGTGCACTGCACTGAGGACAAGATGGCCATCGATGACAAGTACAGCCGGCGGGAGGAGTACCCGGGCTTCGGCCAGGACTTCAGGGAGAAGGATGGCTATAAGCCTGATGTTAAGATCGAGTATGTGGCCCTAACCGGTTTGGCTCAGTGGATAGAGCGTAGGCCTGCGGGCTCAAGGCTCCCAGGTTCGATTCCAGTCAAGGGCATGTACCTTGGTTGTGGGCACAGCCCCAGTAGGGTGTGTGCAGGAGGCAGCTGGTCGATGTTTCTCTCTCATCGATGTTTCTGACTCTCTATCCCTCTCCCTTCCTCTCTGTAAAAAAATCAATAAGATACATTTTTTTTTTTAAAAAAAAAGATCGAGTATGTGGATGAGACGGGCCGAATACTCACACCCAAGGAGGCTTTCTGACAGCTGTCCCACCGCTTCCACGGGAAAGGCTGGAGCAAGATGAAGACAGAGCGGAGGATGAAGAAGCTGGACCAGGAGGCGCTCCTGAAGAAGGTGAGCTCCAGCGACACACCCCTGGGCACTGTGGCTTTGCTCCAGGAAAAGCAAAAGGCCCAGAAGACACCGTACATTGTGCTCAGTGGCAGCGGCAAGAGCACGAATGCGAACACCATCACCAAGTGAAGCCGACCTCCCCTCCAGTCCCCTCCCCAACTTTAATATTAAATAAAGTTCCCTCCTTGCCAAAACCGGTTTGGCTCGGTGGATAGAGCGTTGGCCTGCAGACTGAAGGGTCCCAGGTTCGATTTCGGTCAAGGCCCAGTGCACGAATTCATGCACCGGTGGGGTCCCTCGGTCTGGCCTGCAGGATCGGACCAAAACTGGCTCTCCAACATCCCCCAAGGGGTCCCGGATTGCAAAAGGGCTCAGGCCAGGCCAAGGGACCCCACCAGGGCACGATGGGGGCTGGGAGTGGCTCGAAGGTTGGCCAGCTGGGGAGAGACTGTGAGAGGGCTCCAGGGCATGTCCGGCCTGTCTCGCTGAGTCTCAATTGACCGAACCCTGGTAGCAAACTAACCTACCAGTCGGAGCGCCTGCCCCCTGGTGGTCAGTGCACGTCATATAGAGCAGTTGAGCGACCTTAGCATTTCATTAGCATATTACACTTTGATTGGTTGAACGGCAAAACAGTTGACCGGACACTTAGCATATTAGGCTTTTATTATATGGGATTAGTTTTAGGTGTACAACATAGGGTTAGACATTTATGTGTTTTTTTTTATTTTTTTTACATCGTTACTGTTGGAAGCATCACATAGGTCCATTTATATGATTTATGAAGTGATCCACTCCACCCTACAGTTCTAGCCCCACAAGGGCAGCTTACTGGAACCCCTCGCCACCCACCACTGGCTCCTCCCACACCTGGCCCCCCTCCTCCTCCCAGGGCCAGCGTGTGATGTCACCACGCAAGGGGCAGAGAGCAAGCGAAAGGTGTTACCATAGTGACCATTCACGCTCAGAAACTTCGACCTTGAGGCCTCCCTCCCGCTCCCCAACCGACCACAAGGCCCACAAACGATTCCGCCGCCGGAGCAGGACATGGAAAATATAAATAAAGCGGGGACGTCGGGGTCGGGGCCATGTCTCACTCCCATCAGAGGCCCTGTCGCTCGGTGGTCACTTCTGGATCTGGGGTGGGGTCTCCAGCTCCCAGCCCGACCTCAACGCGCTGAACTACAATTCCCAGAAGCCTCTGTGGCAACCTCCCTCCTCCTCCTCCTTTTCGGCTTCCCCAGCAAATAACAGGTGTCGACAGCATCTGCAAGCACTTCCTAGGCACGGAGTCATCACTGGATGTAGGCGTTTAGGTCACAATCTCTTTTTTTATAAAAGGTGCGTCTCCCGTTTCTCTGCCCCTTTGAGACTACAACACCCAGAAGTCGTTGGGCCACGCTTGCGCGGGCCCTCAGTGCAAAGGTTGCCTTGGAGACCGCGAGACGCCAGAAGCCTGACGAACGAGGCGGGGCCAGGCCGGAAGAAGGACTCCGATTGGCGGAGAGGCCACTCCGCCTCCGTAAAGAACAGGTCGGGGGCGCCGGTGCGCGGAGCGTCGGTCCCGCGCGCATTCTGGGTCCGTGGAGTCCGGGGATCCGCCAGCCTCAGCCACCCGGGCAGTTTTCGCAGCGGGAGGCCGGGTCTGCGCGCCGGCTTTCGCTCGGGGCCTGGTTCCCGGTTCCCGAGACCAGAAGTGCGGCCTCCGAAGTGCCCCGGAGGTGAGTGCGACCCCCCCAGTTCCCCCGCCCCGGTTTCCAAACGGATTCCCAGTCTCCGTGGTAACAGACCCTTCTCGTTTGCTTGTGACGTCACAGCCACCCCCCCGCGGGGTCGGGCAGAGCACTTTGAAAGGGCTTGCTGAGTCCTAGCTGCGCCCGCTCCTCCAGGCCTCCGGGGAAGTGTGAACCGGTAGGTTCAGTTTCCCCTTTTGTGACATGATCCTTGGGACTCCTCCTGTGCTAGTTCTGGGAGCCCGGGCAAGGTACGCACGCCCCGTGCCTCAGTTTCCGCATCTGAAATGAGGATTGAGATAGGAGCTGACTCGGATCCCTGTTAGGAAGTTTAAGGAGCCTTAGGGCAGACAGGGCCCGGTACCCAGCGACCACTCCGATGCCGGCGTCTGTATTTATTTATTTTTATTATTTTTTTAAAATATATTTTTATTGATTTCAGAGTGGAAGGGAGAGGGAGAGAGAGATAGAAACATCAGTGATGATTGAGAATCATTGATCGGCTGCCTCCCGCAGGCCCCCTACTGGGGATCGAGCCAGTAACCTGTGCCTGTGCCCTTGACCGGAATCGAACCTGGGACCCTTCAGTTCCCAGACCGACGCTCTGCCCACTGAGCCAAACCGGCCAGGGCCCAGCGTCTGTATTTATGTTTGGGGATTGGGACACGTGCCTCTCCCCCGTCCTGGGTTCGGTGTGTGGAGCTGCCTGATCTGGTCGGTGGTGATGATGGTTTGTTTTGTTTTTGCTGTTTTTTCAGTTCTCTTTCAGGCTTTCTCAATGGCAGTGGTTCTCAACCTTCTGGCCCTTTAAATACAGTTCATCACGTTGTGGTGACCCCCAACCATACAATTATTTTCGTTGCTTCTTCATAACTGTCATGTCGCTACTGTTATGAATCGTCATGTAAATATCTGATCTGCAGGATGGTCTTAGGCGACCCCTGTGAAAGGGTCGTTGGACCACCAAAGGGATCGCGACCCACAGGTTGAGAACCGCTGCTCAATGGAGTAAGTGTATGGGGGAACAGCTAACGTTTACCAGCCTCTTTAAGCGTCTTGGGCTGATCAGGGAGGCTGTAACGTTGGTTAATGCTTTTCACTCCTCGATGCTAAAGAGGGGGGGTCTCTGCTCATCCCCTTCTTAAGGCTTCATTCAGTCACGACCCCCTCCCCACAAACTAACCCTGGGGTCACAACTTCCTGGAAACGAACAGTGGGGAACACTCCACTGTCTCTTCCAGCTGCCGGAGCTGCTGGCATTGGGTTCTGGGACTGAAAGTTTGTGTCCCCTCAAGTTCATTTGTTGATGCCCCAATCCCCAATGTGATGGCATGTGGAGGTGGGGCCTTTGGGAGGTGATTGGGTTTGAATGAGGTCATGGGGGGAGCCCCGCCCACCCTACCACCATGATGGGATTGGTGCCCTTATAAAGGGATGAAACAGCCCAGCCTGTGTGGCTCGGTGGTTGAGCGTGGACCTATGGACTAGGAGGTCAGGGTTCCATTCCAGGTGAGGGCACATGCCCGGGTTGCAGGCTCCATCCCCAGTGGGGGGCCTACGGGAGGCAGCCGATCCATGATTCTCTCTCATCATTGATGTTTCCATCTGTCGCTCCCTCTCCCTTCCTCTCTGAAATCAATTTAATAAAATAAAATAAATAAAATAAAATAAAATAAATAAAATAAAATAAAATAAACAACAAGCCCTGGCCGGTTTGGCTCAGGGGATAGAACGTCGGCCTGCGAACTGAAGGGTCCCAGGTTCGATTCCGGTCAAGGGCACATGCCTTGGTTGTGGGCACATCCCCAGTAGTGGGTGTGCAGGAGGCAGCTGGTGGATGTTTCTCTCTCATCGATGTTTCTAACTCTCTATCCCTCTCCCTTCCGCTCTGTAAAAAATCAATAAAATTATTTTAAAAAAAATAAACAACCAAATGCCATTTGCTGAGCACACACGATGATGACGCAGCAGAAATTCTGCCAGCATGCGACCCATTGTTTTCTCACTGAGACCTGGCAGCTCGGGGATGCGCTGCCCGGTGTTGTAAACAGGGACACTGAGTCACAGCGCCGCCCTCTGAGCCGCCCTCCCCTGGTCTGCGGCGCGGAAGGTGCTTGTGAGGACCTGAGGCGGTAACACTCCCTGCTCCCAGCACACAGTAGGACCTCAATGGAGGACCTGCGTTTCTGAGAGCTGCTGGACGGTGGCGCTCGCGCGCCCTCTAGTGGTCGGACGGCGCAAGTTTGGGGCCACCCTCCTGCCATGGCTCCTCGGAGCTCTGAAGCGGTGTTGCTTCTGGACGGGTGGTTCTCCGACTCAGATCAGGTGCAGGTGGGACAGGTTACAGTGCGGGAGGCTGGGTGTGAGCCCCAGAGAGCGATGGGGCTGAGAGAGAGAGAGAGAGAGAGAGAGAGAGAGAGAGAGAGAGAGAGAGACATAATGTGACAGAGAACCAGCGATCGACTGCCTCCCGTACACGCCCGGACCGGGTTTGTGCCCTGAACGGGAATCGAACCCTCGACCCTTCGGTGCGCCAGACGATGCCCCCACCCGCTGAGCCACACTGGCCAGGGCGGCCCCATTTTATTTTATTTTAATTTATTATTTAATATATTTTATTGATTTTTTTACAGAGAGGAAGGGAGAGGGATAGAGAGTTAGAAACATCGATGAGAGAGAAACATCGGTCAGCTGCCTCCTGCACACCCCCTACTGCAGCGGTTCTCAACCTGTGGGTCGCGACCCCTTTGGCGGTCAAACGACCCTTTCACAGGGGTCGCCTAAGACCATCCTGCGTATCAGATATTTACATGACGATTCATAACAGCAGCAACATGACAGTGATGAAGTAGCAACGAAAATAATTTTATGGTTGGGGGTCACAACATGAGGAACTGTGCTTAAAGGGCCAGAAGGTTGAGAACCACTGCCCTACTGGACATGTATGTGTCCGCAACCAAGGTACATGCCCTTGTCTGGAATCGAACCCGGGACCCTTCAGTCCATAGGCCGACGCTCTATCCACTGAGCCAGACCGGTCAGGGCAAATTTTAGTTTTTACTGCTGGCCATGCTCCTGCGGTTGTTGGCTTTCCGGGCCGGGTCTGGGTGGAGGAAACGCTGCGTGTCGTAATGCTGTGATGGCGCACGCACACCTCTTCCAAAGTCCACGCTCCCGGTGTGCTTGGTAGATGGGCCTCCTTCACAGTGGGGGTGTTCACCCCGTGGGCACTGGGCAAGGGCTGTCGGCCAGGGCTCCCCTCCACTCCCAGCCCCACGTTACCCATGTACCAGCACCCCCGCCCCCCCCGCCCCCCCCCGGACATGCGAACAGCACATCTGGAAAGACGCCACATGCTGGGACCGCGATCCGCACGGCACAGACTCAGGGCCCCAGGAGGCGAGGGCTGGGCACACACTGGGCTTAGCCCCCGGTCCCAGACCCTCTCCGGACTGGGACGTTGTTTCTCTCATTCTCTTTGTTTTTTTAAATATATTTTTATTGATTTCAGAGAGGAAAGGAGAGGGAGAGCGAGAGAGAAACGTCAATGATGAGAGAGAATCATTGATTGGCTGCCTCCCGCATGCCCCACACTGGGGATTGAGCCCGCAACCTGGGTTTGTGCCCTTGACTGGAATTGAACCTGAGACTTTTCAGGTCACAGGCCGACGCTCTATCCCCTGAGCCACACCAGCCAGGGCGTTTCTCTCTCATTCTTCATGGGGCTGAGGACACGGAGGTGGTGGAGGCGGTGAGAGGCATCCCATGAGCCTTTCCTCCCATAAGGAGCACTCCCCACTGCCTTATTTATTTATTTCTATTTTTTTCTTAATCTTTACCTGAGGCTATTTTATTTTTATATTTTTAATGATTTCAAAGGGAGAGGAAGAGAGAGGTAGAAGCATCAACGATGAGAGAGAATCATGGATGGGCTGCCCCCGCTGGACGCGCCCTACTGGGGATCAAACCCGCAACCCGGGCATGCGCCCTGACCGGGAATGGAACCGTGACCTCCTGGTTCACAGGTTGACGCTCAACCACTGAGTCACGCCGCCCGGGAGAGAATATATTTTTCCATTGATTTTGTTTTTCAAGTTTCAAATATTTATTGATCAGTGTAAACCCCAACACAACACACCAACCGGCTTTCGTGCATGGGGAGGGGACCTCTTCCCTGGGGAGGTGGGAAATTGTGCGGATGGCTTCTGGAAGGCCTTCCTGATAAGCAGCTTCATGGTGAAACGTTTCCTTGAAAAGCCTGGACCTTCTGTCTTCAGTTTGCTGTTATCAACATTCCCCACGTAGAACTTGAATTGCTCACTGGGACCCAGTTTGTTCCTGGGTTCTGGGTTATTCTTTTGGTCCCCGCAGACGCCTGGATTGAACAATGGCAGGCGGGGGACATACAGCGCCGCCCCAGTACCGCCAGCTCCGATAAATACAAAGAGGGGGATCGTTTTAGAGAGAGTGGAAGGGAGGGCGAGAGACAGAGAGAAACACTGATGTGACAGAGACAGGTCAACTGGTTGTCCAGGGATTAAGCCTATAACCGAGGTACGTGCCCTCGACTGGGATCGAACCCGGACCCTTCAGTCCTCAGGCCGATGCTTTATCCACCGAGCCAAACCAGCTAGGGCTGAGTGTGTCACTTTCTGAAGCTGACATGGCTTAAGGCAGCGGTTCTCAACCTGTGGGTCGCGACCCCTTTGGCGGTCGAACGACCCTTTCACAGGGGTCGCCTAAGACCATCCTGCATATCAGATATTTACATGATGATTCATCACAGTAGCAACATGACAGTGATGAAGTAGCAACGAAAATAATTTTATGGTTGGGCCACAACATGAGGAACTGTATTGAAAGGGCCAGAAGGTTGAGAACCACTGGCTTAAGGTTAATAAGGAACATGGTTGGTGTTCATAAGTGTATAATGGATTGTATGAGCAGTCCGTTCACAAAGAACCTCAGGAAATTCAGCGTTCGCACCCGATTCAGACACGTGAGGCCATCATTCCCACGGGAAGAGGCCTGGGGGGAGCCCGGCCATCTTCTCCTGGTAGACCTTATCAAAGGCTTCGCTCTGGGCCACTGTGAGCTGGTTTTTCCAGTCGCCAGTGATTCCTGTCAAACACGAAAACATGAGTCCGATCAGATTCAGAAATAAGGTCTCTCCTGCATGCCCCCCACTGAGAACCGAGCCCGCAACCTGGACATGTGCCCTGACCGAGAACCGAACCATGACCTCCTAGATCGTAGATTGACGCTTAACCACTGAGCCGCACCGGCCGGGCTGATGTTCTTGCTATAGATTGTGACTCCTGAATCAATCTTCTTTCCTTTAATTCTCCACCTGTGACTGGCGTAGCACCCAACAACACTACCCAGAATTTCCAACTTGCAGTTTACTTGACGTAGGAGGCTCTTCCCTTGGGGAGCCCAGCATGTTGTCCAGTGTCATCTTCTCTTCAGGTTCGCCCCAGCCACTCGACTGTAAAATCCAGTCTGTGCAGTCCACACCCTCGTTCCTCAAGTGTCGTGGGCGTGTTTGGTCTTTATCACAGGGGTCTCAGCTGGAGCTAAGTCACAGGTCTTATCTGTCCTGTTTCTCTCCACAAAGGTCCTATGGTCAGGCTTGTTTTGGTGGAATAGATATTCCCATTGTCCATATATGTGAGGAGATTGTCACTCTACCTATGGAGGGTTCATACTAGCACTGTGCGTGGAAACTCTTTATAGAAAACTAGAGGCCTGGTGCCCGGATTCGTGCACCGGTGGGGTCCCTCAGCCTGGCCTGTGGGGATTGGGCCACACCGGCTCTCTGACATCCCCCGAGGGGTCCCGGATGGCGAGACCGTCGTTCTCGGGTGATGCACCCGGAATCGGGCTCCCTCCTCTCTGGTTTCGGGTGCGTAACCTGAGAACCGCAGCTGCCAAGCCACCACAGCTCGGCAGCTCCTGCATTGAGCGTCTGCCCCCTGGTGGTCAGTGTGCGTCATAGCTACCGGTCGGACAGTCAAATGATCAGATAGTCACTTAGGCTTTTATATATGTAGATAGGAGTGTCATCTACATGAGGAGGAAATGGGCGGGACCAGATAATACACAAGAAATGTGTGGCTCATCAGCAGGCCTTCTTGTTGCTGAGTTTTCACTGCAACCTAATAAATGCCCCAAATCCCCCCTTCAGCTTATATAAAGTCAGGTCCCGCTTATGTGATCTGTGTACATTGAAATATTTTCCTCATCCCATGTCTTAGGGCATCAGTAGAAGCTGGGAAGCGTTCACTGTCCGTTTCATCCACATCTTAAAGTTAGAACCCCTCTCTCACCTTTTCTCAGAAAACATGCTTTTCTCTGATCCATATAGGTATCGGAGAGTAGAGAGAAATTGCTCATTTTATTGTCTTTCATGGCCTGGAAGGTTACATTCTTGAGGACCGAGTCCAGTTCTTCTGAGCTTAGCTTTGTGCCCAAGAATTGGCTGACCTTCTCTACACTGGCTCTGAGGTCCTAGAAGGAGAACCACAACAGAGAAAACATGAAATTAAAGTACAACAGGGGAAAAGGGAACAGGGAGAGACGGGAGAATGCAGGTGAGGAGGAGACCGAAAACGAAGGAAATCAGGAAGAGAGTGAGCCCGTCGTGTTCGTCTACCCATGGTGGGCAAACTGCGGCTCTCGAGCCACAGGCGGCTCTTTGGCCCCTTGAGTGTGGCTCTTCCTAAGCCTTAGGAGTACCCTAATGAAGTTAATAGCAGTGTACCTACCCATATAGTTTAAGTTTAAAAAATTTGGCTTTCAAAAGAAATTTCAATCGTTGTACTGTTGATGTTTGGCTCTGTTGACTAATGAGTTTGCCAACCACTGGTCTAGGAAATGCACGGTCTGAGTGCATGCGTGCGTGTGTGAGTGATGAGAGGGTTATGAGCAGATGCTCCTTAGAGAGAAATACAGCGTGAAATCCCAGTGAGCCCCCTGCCTCTCATGCTGACCGACACTTCCGATGAATATTGATGTAATGAATTTGTACGGGAATCCCTTCCTGTCAGTCGATCTGGAACATGGAACTCCTTCCTGCACCCGTTGTAACGCAGGCAAGCCTCACCTGTCACTTTATCCTCAACTGACATTGCTCCTGGGTTCCCAGATTTAAAAAAAAAAAGAAAAGATTTTTTATTGATTTCAGAGCAGAAGGCAAAGGTATAGAGAGATAGAAACATCAGTGATGAGAGAGAATCATGGATCGGCTGCCTCCTGCACGATCCCACAACACCGGGCATGGCCCTGACCCGGAATCGAACCGCGACCTCCTGGTTCATAGGTCGATGCTCAGCCACTGAGCCACAGCTGCCGGCGGTTCCCCGAGTTTTGCCGTAGAATCGTTGACAACCCCCTGTACATACAGTATAGATGTTGTTGAGCACTCCCTTGGTGCATGCATTAAATGTTGTAAAAATACATAAATTAGGCCGAAGCCGGTTTGGCTCAGTGGATAGAGCGTCGGCCTGTGGACTGAAGGGTCCCAGGTTCGATTCCGGTCAAGGGCATGTACCTGGGTTGCGGGCACATCCCCAGTGGGAGATGTGCAGGAGGCAGCTGATCGATGTTTCTCTCTCATCGATGTTTCCAACTCTCTGTCTCCCTTCCTCTCTGTAAAAAATCAATAAAATATATTTTTTGAAAAATATACATAAATTAGAAAAGCTGAGGAAGAACATGTGCCAACTGGAGGCTAATAAAAAAAAGAAAGAAAGAAAAGGCAATGACCCTCATTGGTCACGTTTCTGGGATCAGCTCTGATTGAAAGTGTCGAAGGGAAACATTGAAGAATGGAGGGGAGGAAGACAGCTAAGAAATGGGGTTGGGGAGAGTGACATTTTGGGGGACAAGAGTTACCTGATGCAGCTCCTCATATGAGATCAATAGGAAATTCTGTTTTCCTCTCATCTGCAGCCAGCCACCAATGTGGTCAAACCATGAGCCATATGGCACTGCAAGAGAAGCGAGGAGAGAGGTGACTCGTTGATGATTCTGCGCTTCGTTGCCTGGGCAACGCTGCTGGTGTTACCCACGCCTTAGGAATTTTCTTTTTCTCCTATTTTTATTGAATGATGTTGCCCTCCAGCGTGTCTTTGCTTTCTCTTTTTACTCTTTCTTATTTTTTATCTTATTTTATGAGCAAGTGACTCAAGTGCTGGAAGTTCTCTTCCTCTCGTTTGCATAAGAAATAGAATTCTAGCTCAGCCAGAGTGGCTCAGTGGTTGAGCCTCAACCTGTGAACCAGGAAGTCATGGTTCGATTCCGGTCAGGGAATATGCCTGGGTTACAGGCTCAATCCCCATTAGGGGGCATGCAGAAGGCAGCCCATCAACGAATCTCTCTCATCATTGATGTTTCTATCTCTCTCTCTCCCTCCCTCTCCCTTCCTCTATGAAATCAATAAAAAATATATTTTAAAAACTAGAATTTTACATTTATAGCATGGATGGCTGAGCTCTCTAGCCTGCATGCTCTATAGGATATTATAAGATGAGCTTCAGATCTACCTGCGATAAAATGATTTTGAATTTTGAGGAGAATTTCCTTAGGGAATGAAAGAGCTAAACTTAAATTCCACCTAGTTTGAAGTTGATGTCTTTGTTTTTTGTTTTTTTGTGTGTGTTTTTTCTATGAATAACGAGATTCCATACACTGTATGCCAAGATGCCAAGAATCTGGGTTATAGGTTTCCTGACACTGATGTCATATTGTCGGCGGTTGTATCAACCATGAGACAGGGAGACCTGAAGGCGAAGGGCGGGAACCCCACCTCATTTGGAGTCCGACTCACCATTCCCTCGAAGGAACCATTCAAAATATTCTTCAAAGGAGTTTGGATTTTTGGTAATTTTCAATGTCTTGTGGAAATGATAACCAGAAATAATCACATCTCTGGGATTTCTCATGATGTAAATAACCTTAAATGAAAAAAACAACATAACAAGAATAAGTGTACCCATTTCCCCTGCTCAGGATTTGGGCCAATGGAGAAAAACCCCACTCCCAATGACGTGTTTGGCTAGAAGTTCATCTTCTCTACTTCACTGAATTCATGGACAACCCACCACATGACAGGCATTTACTTAGGCTCCAAGGAAGGAGCAGACGCTCCGACCGGTAGGTTAGCTCGCTGCTGGGGTCTGGCCAGACACGCCCTGGAGCCCTCCCTCGGTCCCTCCCCGGTCCCGTTCATGCATCGGTGGGGTCCCTCGGCCTGGGCTGCGCCCTCTTGCAACCCGGGACCCCTCGGGGGATGTCGGAAAGCCGTTTTTGGCCTGATCCCTGCCGGCCAGGCTGAGGGACCCCACCAGTGCGTGAATTTGTGCACCAGGCCTTAGTATGAAAGTGACATTACATTAGGAGCTCACCTTGGCCTTGGACGTGAAGAGTGACTTGGGGAAGAGTTGCACGGGAGGTGGGAGGCGTAGGAGCGCGGGTCTTTCTGCTTCTTGATCAGTTCAAGCCCCTCAGGGGTCTCTATCCAAGGGGAACGTTTCCAGCTGACCACAGACTGCACCCAGCTGGGGTCTCCCCTGGTGTGGATCAGATTGATGATCTCCTTTATCCAGTTGGTTCCTGGATAAGGAAGAACAGAGCGTTACCTTCTTCAAAGGGCTTTTGACTCCACTGTGCCATCTGAAAGATGGTGTTACTTCAGTAAGGACGCCCATGTCCATACATCCAACTGATGGTTTGTTTCTCATCTTATCTTCCTTTTAGTCACATTCCGTTGATCCTTTGTTCTTTTTAAAATATATATTTTTTTTATTGAGTTCAGAGAGGAATGGAAAGGAAGAGAGAGAAACATCTGCCCTAGCTGGTTTGGCATGGTGGATAGAGCATTGGCCTGCGGACTGAGGGGTCCCAGGTTCAATTCCAGTCAAGGGCACATGCCCAGGTTGCAGGCTTAATCCCCAGTGGGGGGCGTACAGGAGGCAGCTGATCAATGATTCTCTCTTATCATTGATGTTTCTATCTCTCCCTCTTCCTTCCTCTCTGAAATCAATAAAAATATATTTTAAAAAAATAAAAGAGAAACATCAATGATGAGAGAGAGTTATTGATCGGCTGCCTCTTGCATGCTCCCTACTGGGGATCAAGCCCACAACCTGGGCCTGTGCCCTGATTGGGAATCGAACTGGGACCTCCTGATTTGTAGGTTGGCGCTCAACCACTGAGCCACACTGGCCGGGCTATATCTGCCCTCTTTTTTTTTTTTTCTTATGCCCTTGACCAGAATCGAACCTGGGACCCTTCAGTCTGCAGGCCGACGCTCTATCCACTGAGCCAAACCAGTCAGGGCTACATCTGCTCTCTTAGACTTGTTTTATGCGTATGGGTCCTGACCAGGTCAACAGGAGAAAGGATTGTCTTGCCCAAATATCTGTGAAGCTCACACACTAAGTATACTGTCGAACCACTGCACAAATGCCCCTCTGTAACAGTGGGGAATTGTGACCCACCCCACCATTCTTTTGAATTGTTTCTGTACTCCGACTAATATGTAGTTTGTACATAAACAGCATCCTATATAATAAAAGCCTAATATGCTAAGTGTCTGGTCGTTCAGTCAACCAATCAAAGCATAATATGCTAATGATATGCTAAGGCCGTCAACTGCTCACTATGACGTGCACTGGCCACTAGGGGGAAGACGCTCCAACTGGTAGGTTAGCTTGCTGCTGGGGTCTCGCTGATCAGGACTGAGCAAGTCAGGCTGGACACGCCCTGGAGCCCTCCTGTGGTCCCTTCCCAGCTGGCCAACCCCTGCGTCTCTCCCCAGTCCTGATTGTGCACCGGTGGGGTCCCTCAGCCTGGGCTGCGCCCTCTCGCGATCCGGCACCTCTCAGGGGATTTTGGAGAGCCAGTTTTGGCCTAATCCTGCAGGCCAGGCCGAGGGACCCCACTGGTGCATGAATTCGTGCGCTGGGCCTCTAGTGTTTGTATAAGAATCCTAGGGACTAACCTCAGAAGGTACAGACGCAAATTTCACTCATCCCAGATCCGGGAGATGTGCTGACCTGCAACCGTATATAACAGGATGATGAAGAGCAGGACAATGCATACCATTCTATCACTTGACCAGGGTCAAGGTCCTTATAGGAATGGACTGTGCTGGCCCGCATGTAGAGAACTTTTCAACCTCCTCCTCTTAATGTCTTTGTTTTGCTTTCCCTCTCCCACCTTATGAAAACCTCTCTGCCTGAACTGAGGTGGGGAGATGGGCTTTGGACAAGAGTCCCCCATCTTCTTGAGGTGCTGGCACTCGAATAAACCCCTTTCCTTTTTCACCAGCACCCTGTCTCAGGAGTTTGGCTTTTGCGGCACCAGGCAGCTGAATCCGAGTTTTGGTTACACTTTCTTAGTAGTTACATTATTTATAGTTAACATTCCTTAGTCAAAACGGTAATGTCTTCATACCCCCAAAATGTAGTACCCCGGCCCAAATATCTATGGTGCCATGATTCAGAAATGCTGCCCAATTCTAACAATTAATACAGCCCTGTGAACCCACTGCTTAAATTTTGCTTGGTTCTCATTTCTCTGTCACTAGCCTAGTCCTCAATATAGTTTTCCATTGAGCCACGTACTGATATACTCTTATCAAATTTAATCTGATCCACTGCCCCCTACATATCCTTTACTCTTAAAATTTCATCATCGGGAACACCTAGTGCTCTTTGCTCATGTGCTCTCGTCTCTCTGCTGTTTAAATGTTTTTCATAGAATTCCATTGCCTTTGGACAATTCCCTTATTCCTTAGTATGAATTTCAGGTTCCATGTTAATTTTCCATTGAAACACATTCATTCTCACCTCCCGCGACTCCCGGTCCCTACTCTCCATGATGTTTTATTAGGTTCTTGACTAGCCCTCAGTGTCTCTCAAATATGGACCACATGTAACCCAGCCTGATCTGTTCTCTCCTCAACGCTGACAGAGTCTCTCCTTGGGACCGAACTTTAGTCAGACTCCTCCGAGCTCTTTTCTTGACCAGATATAGACGTTGGCCTTCTGTGCCCATTATTGCTTAGCCACGTGTAGCAAGACTCCTGCTGAGTCAGTCATGAGAATCCTCCCACCCCAGAGAGCGGATTATGGTCCTTAACTGGGAACCCAGTTCCCCACCTCCTCAGTTTCTGAACCTGCTCCCTTACCTGACTTTGGGTAGGACAGTGTGATGACATCTTCATCCCTCACCACGAATTCATTCTGCAAAGACCTCAGGTCTCTAAGAGTAGTTGTGTGGAAAGGGATCCCTTCAATCCACAAGTAATCTGTCGCCATTCCAAACAGCAGCCTTCTAAGCTTGACCTGCGTGTTCTGATACCAGCAACAGAGACGGCCGCTTTGCTTTCCTGTTCTGAGCCAGGGAACACTTCTTGAATAACAGCTACGCAACAAAGGGTCAGCTTGAATAATCATTAACTCAGAATATGTTCTGAGAATTCAGTGATGAATTGCATGAGAGCAGAACCCAGAGGTTTAAAAAACAAATAGAACCCTAGCCAGTTTGGCTCAGTGGCTAGAGTGTTGGCCTGCGACCAAAGGGCCCCAGGTTCGATTCCGGTCAAGGGCACGTACCTCGGTTGCCGGCTCCTCCTCAGCCAGGGCCCTGGTCAGGGCTACTGCAGAAGGCAACCAATGGATGTGTTTCTCTCACATCGATATTTCTCTCTTGTCTTTCCCTCTCTCTTCTACTCTCTCTAAAAATCATAGAAAAAATACCCTCGGGTGAGGATTAAAACAAAAACAAGCAAAAAACACTCACACAAATAAAGGACAAAGAAGTGGGGGTGATTTTTTTTTTCACTTGAAAACAATTTCCGAGAACATAAACTTGATGCTTTTCCCCTGCCACATAATTATCTTCTTTCTCTGGATTTTTTAAATCTCAGGTTCCATAGCTAATTATCTACTCGGTTGAGAACACATCCAATTGGAGAGTATGTTGAGAACCCATTAAAATGGTGATTTTATTGGTAGAAATGGGTTAGATTCATGTTCTATTTGGCCTGTTTTAAAAACATGTAAGCCATGCTCACACTTGACTAATGTTCATGAATGATGAAATTGGTAGAACAGTTAAATATTTTTCTAACATGAAATGAGCTGATACTTATTTCCTTACCCAATTTTTCTCCTTTCAAGAGTTATATACTAGTATTCTTGGCGGCTGAGACTCAGGTGGGTTGGCCAAGACTGCCTGAGCCCAAATGAATGTCAGCTGGAAACCCAATACCTTTAATCCTATGTATATCAGAGGGGCTGTATAATTTATCCAGCTTAATAGATTAAGCCAAAAAAATGAATTTAAAATTTTACTATAATTCCTCTAAGTTTAGAATTTTAAAAAAAATTTCTTAAATAAAATGTTCCTTTTGGTGTAATTAGTAAGTCCATTTCATATAAAATAATCTCCCTCCCCTCTTACAGTACATATGTAAGTCCTCTCTCCTTCACATTTATTGCTGACTCACTCAGTGCTAATTAGTATACTCTGTGCTTTTCATACTTTATCTCACTTTCTTTTCTTTTTAATATAATTTTTTAATTTTTCAATTATAGTTGACATGCACTATTGTATTAGATTCAGGTATTCAGCATCACAATTAATCATTTATATAACTTACAAAGTGATCATCTTGATAAATCTAGTATCTACCTGACACCATACATAGTTATTACAATATCATTGAGTACACTAGAGACACAGTGCATGAATTCATGCACCAGTGGGGTCCCTCGGCCTGGCCTGCGGGATCAGGCTAAAACGGGCTCTCTGATATCCCCCAAGGGGTGCAGATTGTGAGAAGGTGCAGGCCAGGCCAAAGGACCCTACCGGTGCATGATCGGGGCCAGGGAGGGACTGCAGGAGGGCTCCAGGGCATGTCTGTCCCATCTCGCTCAATCCCGATTGTCTGGACCCCTGCAGTAAGCTAACCCGCTGGTCATCGCATCCGCTCCTGGTGGTCAGGGCACGTCATAGTGTGTGGTCAAGGGGCCTTGGCATATCATTAGCATATTACGCTTTGATTGGTTGAACAGACGACTGGACGACCAGACACTTAGCATATTAGGCTTTTAATATATAGGACTAATGACTTTATTCCCTATGTGTACTTTATATCCCATGACTTTTCCGTGACTGCCCATTTGTACTTTTTAATCCCTTCACTGTTTTCATCCATCCCCCCCCAACTTTCTCCCATCCGGAAACCGTCAAAGCATCCTCTGTACCTATGAGTCTGTTTCTGATCTGCTTGCTTATTTTTTAAATTCCGTAAGTGAAATCACCTGGCATTTGTCTTTCTCAATCTGACTTATTTCTCTCAGCGACGCCCTCCAGGCCCATCCAGGTTGTTGCAGATGGCAAGATTTCATTACTTTTTATGGCCGACTAATATTCCGTTGTCTATGTATGCACCCTTCTTTATGCATTCATCTGTTGATGGACACTTAGGTGCTTCCATATTTTGGCTAGCGTATATAATAAAGCGGTAATATGTAAATTGACCATCATGCCCTCACACAAGATGGCTGCCCCATGTGGTCAAAGATGGCCACCCCCATGTGGTCACAAGATGGCCGCCACAAAATGGCTGGCAGGGAAGGACAGTTGTGGGCAATCAGGTCAGCAGGGGAGGACAGTTGAGAGCGGCCAGGCCAGCAGGGGAGGGCAGTTGGGGGCGACCAGCCCAGCAGGGAAGGGCAGTTAGGGGTGACCAGGCCTGCACAGGAGGGCAGTTGGGGAGCAACTGGGCTGGCAGGGGAGGGCAGTTGGGGGGGATGAGGCCTGCAGGGGAGGACAGTTGGGGGCAATTGGGCCAGCAGGGGAGCAGTTAGGTATCAATCAATCAGGCTGGCAGGGGAGTGGTTAGGGGGTGATCAGCTGGCAGGCAGAAGCAGTTAGAGGCAATAAGGCAGGCAGGTAGGTGAGCAGTTGGGAGCCAGCAGTCCCAGATTGTGACTAGGATCGGGCCTAAACTGGCAGTCGGACATCCCTCGAGGGGTCCCAGATTGGAGAGGGTGCAGACTGGGCTGAGGGACACCCCACACACACACACAGTGCATGAATTTTGTGCACTGGTCCTGTAGTTGTAAATAATGCCGCAATGAATATATGGGTGATTATTGTCTTTGCAATTTAGTGTTTTGGGTTTCTTCAGATAAATATCCAGAGCTACAGTTCCTTAGTAGGAACTGTTGATCTGCATGCTTAAATGCCTAAAAGAAATTTTTATTTAAAACCTTCATTCTTCACTCAGCCCCAGTCCTGGGCTGAGGGGCGTCTCAGCACTCAATTTGCTGCCACCTCTCCTGGTCCCCCCTCTCTCCCCAGTCTCTCCCCGGATTCCACTCCTCTGCACCCTCTCCCTCTCTTCAGCACAGGTGAGTGTCTGTATCCGAAATGTCCCATGAACAGGATTCGGGGAGAACAAACAAACGCCGGGCGCGGAAAACGGGGAAGGCTTAGTCCCTGTAAACTCTTCTTTTACGGGCACTGCATGGTCAGGTCAGCTCTTCAGGCTGCCCCCTTTAGGCTCAGTCCTCCGTGATCACAGAACCCAGCTCTCAAATCCCCCGGCGCCAGGAATCCCGCGGATCGCCTTTCCCCCGTCAGGGGCTGTGCCTGTCCCAAGGGATGAGGCTGTCTGCCACTCGGTCTCCCTCCGACCCTCTGGGCTCAGAGGTCTGGCAAACTTTCCTGCCCAAATCCCTGGTTTTTTTTTTGTTTGTTTGTTTGTGTTTTTTTTTTTTTTTTTTACCTTTCCAGGGGAGTTCTGCCCTTCCCGGCTGCAAACCGTCTCACCAGCTGAGCAATTTCGCCAATTCGGAGTGGGTGTTATTAGTTTCAGCTGCTCATTCCGTTTGCTCCGGGACATGACCTGGGACGCATCTGCCTATATCGCCGCCATCTTCTTTCTCCTAAAGTTGGTTATTTCTGAAAGCTGTAAGAATGTCTGTGAAAGTTATAGAAAGTTTGTAGGAAAAAAAACTTAAAAGGAAAATGATTAAATGACACAGACCAGTAAGCCAGGTCAACCAGAACAGGGCAACTGAGATAGTAAAACAGCAGTTTGCAGCCATCAAGAAAATCCTATCTTCCCTAAACCAAGGACACTTAAGAGTAAATGATTTGAATTTTGCTGCCCTAAACAGAGGGTAAATAGCTAAGTCAATGTACTCAGAGAGACTGATAGCAGAAATCCGATTAGTGTCATTTGCTGTCCATGCCCAAGGACAAAAGAAGTTAGCAAATAAGCCTTATTTTATTTAGTTCTTTTCTGGTAAAATAATTCTTTTATATTAATCAGGTATTTAATTTTAAAAAGAAAGCCCTAACCAGTTTGGCTCAGTGGATTGAGCATCAGCCTGCAGACTGAATGGTCCCAGGTTCTATTCCTGTCAAGGGCATGTACCTTGGTTGTGGGCACATCCCCAGTAGGGGGTATGCAGGAGGCAGCTGATCGATGTTTCTCTCTCATCAATGTTTCTAACTCTCTATCCCTCTCCCTTCCTCTCTGTAAAAAATCAATAAAAATATATTTTTAAAAAAGAAAAAAGAAAAAAAAAAATAAAACCTTCATTCTTCACTCAGAGAACCATGGTGGATTCGAGATTTGGAGCAGAAACAAAACTGTGTGAAACGCTGAAAACAAGGAAGAGCTCAAAATATAATTGTATGTCCTTGAGCTTAACCAACTGTCTGGCACCTCTTTATCCAGTCAAGGTGATACATAAAGTTCACTGACACAGATACCACACAAAAAAAGGGAAGATTTTTAAAAAATATTATGACACTACTAGATGCCTAGTGCACAAAATTCGTACACGGGTAGGGTCCCTAGGCCTGGCCGGTGATCAGGGCCAATCTCTGGGGCTATTGGGGATCCCCTCTCCTCTCACTGGCACCCGCCTTGGCTGGCCTGGGGGCAGCTCCTGTGTTGAGTGTCTGGCCCCTGGTGGTCAGTGCATGTCATAGTGACTGGTCGTTCCACCGGTCATTCCGCCGTTTTGTTGTTTTGCATATTAGGCTTTTGTTATATAGGATACTGGTGGGCCACGGGTTCTAGGCAGCCTCCAGATGTGTTTGGCCAACAAAGTACTTGCAAAACAATTGTGATTAGTGCCCATCACTAAAAATAGAGACACAATTTACAAAAATTGGGATTAAAAAGCAAAAACAAAAAACGAACCACGTGGCAGCACTTTGCTAAAGACCTGGGGTGGCTCCCCAGTCTGTCACAAGCACATGGCTCTCTAGGTCTCGAAAGCAGCCTGCCTCATGGTCACCTGTCCGACCCTCCCCTCCCCTGAGCTGAGTTTGAGAACTCCGTCAAGAAGCAACATCCTTCAGTGCTCTGAGGAGCAATTGCAGGATGTGGCCGCCAGGTGGCACCATGCTGCGCTGTTCGACCACTAGAGGGTATGCGAGTACTTCCCACCATCCAGCAGCTCTCAGGAAAGCAGGTCAAGGCTCTTTCCAGCACAGAGGTGAGACCCTCGCTATGAGCTGGTCCGTGGCCACTGAGAGTCAAGGCTACACTTCCCAGCCTCCCTGGCATCCAATGTTCTGGGCTATGGGACATGGACAGAGGGATGTAGCTTTTCACCCACCTTCACCCAATCTCTCTCTCTCACTGTCTATTTAGGTTCCACAGCACTTGTCCAGGCACCGTCCCTGGGATGACCCCTGCCCTGTCTCCACTCATCTGCCTTGTGAAGGCTTACTTGAGCATGGTCCCCTGGGGTCCTGTACTTGTCCTCGTCACAGCACGTCTCACACTCTTAGGGTTGTCCATTCATTGGTCTGCCCCACCCCTGCCAACACCTCCCCACCCCAGCTGACACCCTGACCTCAGGGCAGCCACAGGGAGTCCTAGGAATGAATGAGGAGCTACTTCTGGGTCCACAATTCCTGCTGTCCACCTGGGCTGAGCAACTGGGGGGCCCCTTTATTTCTCCCCCTCTCCCCCCAGGTTTATCCAGATATAATCGAGATACAATATGGTGGACTGGTTGCTGCAAAACATTGCAACTAGTTTGGACCAGACCACGCCATAATTTAGTGGTTATTTCCACTTTTATGATCCTTAAGAAATGGAGGGAAAAAGAATACTGTAACTCAGGTGTCTCTAGAGCAGCGGTTCTCAACCTGTGGGTCGCAACCCCTTCGGCGGTCGAACGACCCTTTCACAGGGGTCGCCTAAGACCATCCTGCATATCAGATATTTACATGACGATTCATAACAGTAGCAACATTACAGTTATGAAGTAGCAATGAAAATAATTTTATGGTTGGGTCACAACATGAGGAACTGTATTTAAAGGGCCAGAAGGTTGAGAACCACTGCTCTAGAGCTTCTGAGTCTTCTCACCTGACCTTCATGACTCTTGGAGTAGAGAACTTATAGCCAGCTATAAAATTTCATTTTTTTTTTTAGTAAGACCTGTTCTCTCTTTTTGATGGAAACTGGCCCCGTCCAGCACCCTGGCTCACCTGCCTCCTTCTTCCCTGTATGTTTGCATCCTTAGTAAGTAGCCCTCAGGACAATGAGGTTCTGGTGGCTTCAAATAATCTCGGGAACAAAAGCCTCGCGTCTGTTGACCACAGAGACACAGAGACAGAGTTTCAGTGAAACTAGAGATGATACTGAGGCTGCCCTTGTATTTCAGCTTCAGGCCCAGAAAAGTGGTAAAACAAGACTAAGTGACACTATGGCTGACATCAGGGACCGAAGCAATGACCAACTACCTCTACCCTAGCCCTAACCAATCAGTAGAGACCACTGTGCTTACCATGATTGCGACTCCCTTAGTCACCATGATTCATGATTTCCCCCCTACAGAACCCATCTTCCAGGAGCCATCAGGGAGCCAAGTCTTTAAGCACCAGCTCGCCTGTGACTGGGCGTGAGGCACTTCCTTAAAATAGACCCTTACTTCTTTGCTGCAAACTCCTATTCATCTTATTGGGCTTTGATGTGTGCAGGCAAATGGACCCCCTTTAGTTCAGTAGCAGTTTTGGCGCCCAGTGTGGTGCTCACTTTTGCCTGTGGATGTGTGTTCCCCTGGCCCAGAGCTTGACACAGGGCCCCACCTAGGAACTGCCCAACCTGTGGTGTCAGAGGCGGAGGCTGGATGGCAGTCCATGACTGGCCACCCCTGACCTCCAGCACTATTTTTATTTTTTCAGCATAAGAAAGAAGGAATTGAAAAGGTCTAAAAGCTAACAAACAAAATAGAAACAGACTCATAGATACAGAGAACAGACTGACAGTGGTCAGAGAGGAGGGGGTTAGGGGACTGGATGAAAAAAGTGAAGGGACCAAGCAAAAAAACAAAATTCTTAGACATAGACAACAGTACGGTGATTACTGGAGGGATAGGAAGGTGGGAGGAGTTAGAAGAGGATAAAGGGGGCATAAATGGTGATGGAAGGAGACTTATCTTTGGGTGGTGAGCACACATACAATATACACATGATGTATTATAGAATTGTAGCCCTGGCTGGGCAGCTCACTTGGTTAGAACATCGTCCTGATATTACAAGGTTGTAGATTTGATCCCTGGTTAAGGCACATACAAGAAGCAACCAGTGAATGCATAAGTAAGTGGAACAGCAAACTGATCTCTCTCTCTCTCTCTGTCTCTCTCTCTCTCACTCTCCCCCCCCACCCCCTTCGACTGGGGCTGACCAGCAGACCCTGAGCGATGGATAAATGATTACTCTGACACATTTCTGTGAAAGAGAGGGCTAAGGGACTGTTTGGTTAGAAGAACCAAACAGCCCCATTTACCTGCCTCCTCAGGCTTTTATTGTAACAACAGCTTGAACTAAAATGAACTTTTAGACACTATCAGCAGGGCAAGCATTCTTGAAAAGACACATGCATCTATAGTGTCCTTTAAGCAAGGATGTCTGAAGACTAAGCATAAAGATTCCAGTAAACACCTGGGGGCTCAGACTTGTTTGGAAAAGTCAAGGCAGGGGTGGCCACGTTCAGCCAACTCCTGTCCTGTGCACCCTCTCTCTCTCTCTCATCAATTAAAAGAAACAAAACAGAATAGGGTTGCTCTGAGGAAAAAAGGGGGACATTCCTTTTGTTAACTATTAATATTAGGAGAAATGAAAAGTTTCATTTACAACTTAAAAAAAAAAAAACCACTCCCATTTACCATTGCAATAATAACAACAAAATAAGATACCTAGGAATAAACTTAACCAAAGTGGTAAAAGACCTATTCTCAGAAAACTATAGGACATTGAAAAAAGAAATAGAGGAAGATTGGAAGAATTACCATCATTAAATTGTCCATACTACCCAAAGCAATCTATAGATTCAATGCAATCCCTATTAAAATACCAATGGCATACTTCACAGTATTAGAACAAATACTTTAAAAATGTATATGGAACCAAAAAAAGACTCTGAATAGCTGCAGCAACCTTAAGAAAAAGAGCAAAGTTGGATGGATCACAATACTGGAATCAAACTACTGCAAAGCCACTGTAATCAAAACAGCCTGGTACTGGCACAAGAACAGGCATATAGACCAATGGATCAGAACAGAGACCCCAGACATTGACCCACACTATTACGGTGGGTTAATATTTGACAATGGGGCAAAAACATACAATGGAGTAAAGACAGCCTCTTCAACAAATGGTGTTGGGTAAACTGGACAGACACATGCAAAAAAAAGATGAAACTAGACCACCAACTTACACCATACATAAGAATAAACTCAAAATGGATAAAAAACTTAAAAATCCTAGAGGAAAACATAGGCAGCCCAATATCAGACATCTCGTGTCGCAGAATTTTTGCTGATACATCTAGGTCAATGGTCGGCAAACTGCGGCTCGTGAGCCACATGCGGTTCTTTGGCCCCTTGAGTGTGGCTCTTCCACAAAATATCACATGCGGGCGCGCATATACAGTGCCATTGAAACATTGTGGCCCATGCGCAGAAGTCTGTATTTTGTGGAAGAGCCACACTCAAGGGGCCAAAGAGCCGCGGGTGGCTCACGAGCCGCAGTTTGCCAACCACTGTCTTAGGTCAAGAGAAACAAAGGAAAAAGTAAACAAAAGGGGCAACATCAAAATAAAAAGCTTCTGCACAGCAAAGGAAACCAGCATCCAAGTGAAAAAGGAGCCCAGTGTATGGGAGAACATATTTCCCAATGATACATCTGATAAAGGGTTAATTTCCAAAATATATGAAGCACTCATACAACTCAACAAAAGGAAGGCAACCAACTCGATTCAAAAATGGGCACAAGACCTGAATAGACACTTCTGCAAAGAGGACATTGTATTCCACAAATGAGTGATATTTATCTTTCTCCCATTGGCTTATTTCGCTTAGCACAATGCTCTCCAGGTCCATCCATGCTGTTGCAAATGGTAAAAGTTCCTTCTTTTGATAGCGGCGTAGTATTCCATTGTGTAGATGTACCATAGTTTTTTAATCCACTCATCTGTTGATGGGCACTTGGGCTGTTTCCAAATCTTAGCTGTGGTAAATTGTGCTGCTATGAACATAGGGGTTCACATATCCTTTCTGATTGGTATTTCTGGTTTCTTGAGATATAGTCCTAGAAGTGGGATCACTGGGTCAAGTGGGAGTTCCATTATTAACTTTTTGAGGAAACACCATACTGTTTTCCACAGTGGCTGCACCAGTCTGATGAATATATTTCTAAACAGATGACTGTACCTTGTACAGTGGGGCCTTGACTTACGAGTGTTCTGACTAACAAGTTTTTTTTTTGAGATACGAGCCGTCTCTCGGCCGATTTTTTGCTTTGAGTTGCAAGCTCAAAAAAATTCGGGTTATGAGCCAGCCTCAGATACCCCACCGCTAGTTGGAGCAGCGAACGTCACAGTGATTTGACATCCGAGTAATTTGAGTTATAAGCTCCGTCACAGAACGAATTAAACTCGTAAGTCAAGGCCCCACTGTACTAGCACATGTAACACCCCTACCTTACCTGTGAGAAAAATTCATGGCAGAGGATGAAGTTTTGTCCAAGATTCTAGAGTATCCGATATCATTGTGATTCTCTGACACCCAGAGGTGCCCAATCCTCACACTCTGCTTTCAAATATCCCCAGAAATAGTTCCTATTTTTGGATTGTAACTTAAGTAATGCTTTCTCGAGGGTACCAGGACATTCTCAGAGTCAATTTTTTTTAATGTATTGATTTTAGAGAGAGAGGGAAGGAGAGAGAAACACTGCTTTGTTGCTCCACTTATCTCTACATTCATGGGTTGATACTTGTATGTGCCCTGACCGAGGACCAAAACCGCTCAACCTTTATTGATGTTGTTTGTGAACGGTAACACTGAGGTGAGCTCGGCGTGCAGGATGAGTTTAGAGAAGCAGAGGGCTACTGCTCACTCAGGCGTGTAGCAATGCCTCCAAAGCCCTCATGGCTTTTATTTGGGGAGAACCACAAATGACAATGGAGTACAGCAAGTGACAGTGATTAACAAGCATGCTTACGAGATCATCAGAGCTAAGTTATACATTACACTATTAATTTCCTATGTTATACAAAGACCCTTTCCACCTGCAGCAGTGCACCCTCCCTTGAACGTTCCATGCCCTCATGGACTATTTATCACCTCAAGGAAAGTCCTGCCTCTGAACAATAAGTCTCGCGTGCAAGACTTTGTTCTGACGTGGCCCGCTTGCAGGCTCCCACCTTTTCTTGGCAGAACGTCCTCTTCTAGTTAACTTCATTCCGCTTGACCAGCTTACAACCTTGGCATATCGGGATGATGCTCTAACCAAGTGAGCTACCTGGCCAGGGCCTCTCAGAGTCCATTGTTGTGTGCCTTTAACTTGGAATCAACAGCAATATACCTGGACTGTTATGCCACACGAATATAGGGAGAGCCTAACTTCTTTAGATTTTGAAGGTAGACATTCAAGATCTTGTGTTTTCTAGTTATTCTACCCTAACACAATGTGCGGGTGAATTGTTACTCTTTCCCTCTTCTGAGGAAGTTTCTTCAGCAGAAAGCATTTGTTTGTTTGTTTATTTATTGATGAGAGAGAGAGAGAGAGAGAGAGAGAGAGAGAGAGAGAGAGAGACATCGTTTCATTGTTACACTTACCTATGCATTCATTGGTTGATTCTTGCATATCCCCTGACTGGGGATTGAACCCGCAACCTTGGCGTATTGGGACTGTGTTCTAACCAACTGGGCTACCCAACCAGGGAGAAACCTTTATTTATTGTCTCCATTAGCTGGAGGGTGACATGAAGTGTCTAAAGGAAAATTACAATTGGCTCCAAAAAATAGTCCAATACTTGGGTCAGATCATCTGTAATTAAGGTTTCTCAGTTGGATTCTGAACGAAAGAGAAATATTTAGTCCTTTCCCTCACCCCGTGATGAAAGAGAATTAAGGGGATTTTACGGGCTTATTGGATGTTGTCATGACTGGACTCCAAATCTCTCTTTCATTGCACAACCTTTATATGTCCACTGAAGGGTAGAAAGCCCCAAACTTTGTTACTGAACTGACAAAAAGATTGAGCTCTTAGTTCAAAGGCTGTCTTCTGCCCTCTCCAGCGTAGGACAACCCAACTGTATGAAATGTTTCTTTTGTGCATGAAAATCAAGGAAATGCTTCGGGCATGTTTGCTTTTTTAGATTATAGCCAAGATCCTGACACTGTAGCCAAAGCACATGTTCCCTGTGTGAGAGTAATGGCCACAGCTATGCCCATGGCAGATACTGAAGAATGAGTACCAGGCTTCCCTATAGCTACACACACACACTCTCTCTCTTTCTCTCTCTCTCTCTCTCTCTCTCTCTCTCTCTCTCTCTCTCTCTCTCTCATCAATTAAAAAAAGCCCAACAGAATAGCGTTGCTCTGAGGAAAAAAGGGGGACATTCCTTTTGTTAACTACTAATATTAGAAAAAACGAAAATTTTCATTTACAACTAAAAAATAAACAAACATTCCCATTTACCATTGCAACAACAGCAACAAAATAAGATACCACATGTTATGCTTCATGCTGTAATTGTTTTATTCAAATCACATCCTAGCCAACAATTGCCTGGGAATTGGGTAACTTATTATGAAATGTTAATATTATCTGCACCCAACATCACTATTTCCAAATGTTAAGTTTTTATTGATGTTTGGCAAGAGAGGAAAGGATAGAGAGATAGCAACATCAATGCAAGAGAAACATCATGGATCGGCTGCCTCCTGCATGCCCTCTACTGGGGATTGAGCCTGCAACCCGGGCATGTGCCCTGACTGGAATTGAACAGTGATCTCCTGCTTCATAGGTCAATGCTCGACCACTGAGCAACACCAGCTGAGCTGACTTGTAATTTTGATGTGGTCATTGGAGGAGGTGAGGCACGGTGTTCACCCACTCCGCCATCTTGAATGGGACTCTCCAAGGATCTCTTTAGGCTGTAACTTTTTAAAAAATGTATTTTTATTGAGCTAACAGAGGAAGGGAGAGAGAGAGGGATAGAAACCTCAATGATGAGAGAGAATCATTGATTGGCTGCCTCCTGCACGCCCCACACCAGGGATTGAGCCCGCAACCCGGGCATGTGTCCTGACCGGGAATGGAACCGTGACCTCCTGGTTCATAGGTTGAGGTAATTTTGATGTGGTCATTGGAGGAGGTGAGCACAGCTTTCACCTCCGCCATCTTGAACGGAATTCTCTTTAAGCTGTAACTTTACAGACTCTTCTCAGTGGATTCCCTTCTTTGCTTAGCTTCCAAGATCTTGGTGGCTGGAAAGTGACAGGTATTGAAGGAGGTGGGGGGGGGGAGGGAGAGTGGGCAGGGCAGGAGCAGTCTGGGCATTTGATCACGGGAGGAGGGTGTGCTTTAAATTTTATTTTTTAACGTGGATAGAATTGCCATTTGTTTTTTAAAAAATACTGTTTGTTCTTCTGTATGTTTGAAATATGACAAAAGATTCACTTTGGGAAGCTGGCATGGCAGCAGAAAAGGAACATGGTTAGTGTCAATTCAGTGTGGAATGGACTGTAGGCCTTGCTGGGTTAAGGCGAGGGGTGAGGATCGGTCAATAATTGGGTTCTAGAAATCACATCTCTTGGGGTTCTACCTGGACCCACCTATTTCCTAAATATCATTCATCATGTAGAGTTTGCTTTGTTGGGTACACAAGAACCTCAGGAAATTCAGCCTTTGCACCCCGATTCAGACACGTGAGGCCCTTATTCCCACGGGAAGAGGCCTGGGGGGAGCCCGGCCATCTTCTCCTGGTAGACTTTATCGAAGGCTTCACTCTGGGCCACTGTGAAGTGATTTTTCCAGTCGCCAATGATTCCTGTCAAACACAAAACATGAGTCCGGATCAGATTTACAGATAAGGTGCCACAACTTGAACTTCTCTGTCCATCTCTACTGTGAATTGATCTTACGCCGTCCATACAAAACACATTCAGTGTAGCCACGCAGTTAAAAGCTCCCCATCTGGATTCAGATGCCCTTGGCTTCAATGCCTGACTACCAGTTGCATAATAATGTAGTTGAGTTTACTGTTTGCCATCTGTTTCACAAGACTGTTCCCAGCTCTAGCCGTTTGGCTCAGTGGACAGAGTGTCAGCCTGGGGACTGAAGGGCTCCAGGTTCAATTCCGGTCAAGGTCATATGCCTGAGTTGTGGGCTCAGTCCCCAGGAGGGGGCCTGCAGGAGGCAGCCGATCAATGATTCTCTCATCATTGATGTTTCTATCTCTCTCTCCTTCCTTCCTCTCTGAAATCAATTAAAAAAAAAAAAAAAGATTGTTCCCAGTACCTACCTCCTGTGACATTGTGAGGATTGAGTGATGATTAAGGCAACAAAAGCAATCATGCCTAAAATGCAGTAATTTCTTCAATGCCTGGCACTGTGTTAGGATATTACCCGTCTGCCTCGTTTAACATGCAAGACATTTTTTTAATATATTTTTATATTATTAAAATATAATGTACCCACCAATGTAAACAAAAAATGTATTTGTCTCTTCATTTCCCCATTTTATTCAATTCCAGGGATTTCCCCCACGTTGCTTTCTTCTGCCGCTCTAAGCTATCATCAATGGATTTCATGTAAACCCCTTTCATCTTTTCCATTGATTCTGATGTATAAAATAAGTTGTAAAATTGCCATTTTCTGGAGCATTTTCTCAGTCTATTGAGATTTTGCTTCCTGGCAATTATCATCAATTTGGCTCAAATAAACTCATAAAAACTGTCAGAGAGAGAGATGTAATTCATCAGCAATGCTTCATTTTCTAAGATTTCTTCCCCCCGCCCCCCCCGCCCAAGATTGCTTTACAACCTTAGAAATACTTCACATTATTCCTTCAACTCTCAAAGTCCTGCACAACTTATGTGATTTTAATAGAGTCAGATATTTTCATCACCCCATGTCTTAGTGCATCAATAGAAGCTGGGGGGGGGGGCAGGGTTCACTGTCCATTACATCCATGTTGTAAGATTAGAGACTCTCTCTTACCTTTTCTCAGAAGATGTGCTTTGCTGTGATCCAGAAGGACATCAGGGAGTAGAGAGAAATTGCTCATTTTATTGTCTTTCATGGCCTGGAAGGTTACATTCTTGAGGACCGAGTCCAGTTCTTCTGGGCTTAGCTTGGTGCCCAAGAATTGGCTGACCTTCTCCACACTGGCCCTGATGTCCTAGAATGAGAACCACAACAGAGAAAACATGAAATTAGCCCTAGCTGGTTTGGCTCAGTGCATAGAGCGTCGACCTGCAGACTGAAAGGTCCTGGGTTGGATTCCGGTCAAGGGCACATGCCTGGGTTGTGGGCTCAAGTTGGGGGTGTACAGGAGGCAGCTGATCAATGATTCTCTCTCATCATGGATGTTTCTATCTCTCTCTCCCTCTCCCTTCCTCTCTGAAATCAATAAAAAAATATTTAAAAAAAAACACACAAAGAGCCCTAACCGGTTTAGCTCAGTGGATAGAGCGTCAGCCTACAGACTGAATGGTCCCAGGTTCGATTCCGGCCAAGGGCATGTACCTGGGTTGCGGGCACATCCCCAGTAGGGAGTGTGCAGGAGGCAGCTGATGGATGTTTCTCTCTCATCGATGTTTCTAACTCTCTATCCCTCTCCCTTCCTCTCTGTAAAAAAATCAATAAAATATATTTTAAAAAAAACACACAAAGAAAAAACACATGAAATTAAAGTACAACGGGGAAAAGGGAAGCAAGGAGAGAATGCAGATGAGGAGTTGACAGAAAACGAAGGAAATCAGGAAGCATGTGAGCTCGTCATGTCACGTAGGAAATGTGCGAGCTGAGTGCGTGCCTCGAAGCAAATGCCCATTAGAGACAATTGACTGTGAGACTCATGAAGCCACTTTCTTTTGATGCCAACCGAAGCTTCCTATGAATATCCAACTCCTACATAATCCACCCCTACAGGAATCCTCTTCCTGTCAAGCTGGGAACACGTCCTTACTTCCTGTACTGGTCCTGACCCAGTCATGCCTCACCTTCCACGGGTCCCCATCTGACACTGCCCTTTGGTTCCCAGATTTTTGCCATAGAATCGTCGATGACCCCCAGCAAGTACCTGTGTTGTGAAGCTTGTCCTCGGTGCATGCATTAAGTATGTCAAAAGACGTAAATTAAAAAATGGAAGAACATGGGCCAACTAATGAGGTCAATGACAAAAAAGGCAATGACCCCACTTGGTCACATTCCTGGGATCAGCTCTGATTGAAAGTGTAGAATGGAAACATTAAAGAATGAAGGGGCCCTGGCTGGTTTGGCTCAATGGATAGAGCGTCAGCCTGCGGACTGAAGGGTCCCAGATTCGATTCAGGCCAAGGGCACATGCCTGGGTTGCGGGCTCCATCCCCAGTAGGGGGCATGCAGGAGGCAGCCAATCAATGATTCTCTCTCATCATTGATGTTTCTATATCTCACTCCCTCTCCCTTCCTCTCCAACATCAATAAAATATATATTTTTTTAAAACGTGAAGGGATTGCCCAGCCAGCGTGGCTCAGTGGTTGAGTGTCGACTTATGAGCCAGGAGGTCACAGTACGATTCCCGCTCAGGGCACATAACCGGGTTGCAGGCTCCATCCCCGGTGGGGTGTGTGTAGGAGGCAGCCAATCAGTGATTCTCTATCATCATTGATGTTTCTATTTATCTATCTCCCTTCCTCTCTGAAATCAATTAAAATATGTATTTTTTTTAAATGGAGGGATTTCTGGGTCATATGGTAACTCTATTCTTAATCATAGAATTGTACACCTGAAACCTATGTAATCTTATTCATCAATGTCACCCTCAATAAATTTAATTTAAAAAATAAATACGTAAAATTAAAGAATGATAGACAGCTATGAATGGAGTTGGAGAGAGTGACACTTTGGTAGAAGAATTACCTGATGCAGCTCCTCATATAATATCAATAGGAAATTCTCTTTTCCTCTCATCTGAAGCCAGCCGCGAACATGGTCAAACCATGAGCCAAATGGCACTGCAAGAGAAGCCAGGAGAGAAGGTGAGTAGCTCATGCTTCCGAGCCCCATTGGCTAGGCCCATGGTCGGCAAACTCATTAGTCAACAGAGCCAAATATCAACAAGTACGATTGAAATTTCTTTTGAGAGCCAAATTTTTTAAACTTAAACTATATAGGTAGGTACATTGTTATTAACTTCATTAGGGTACTCCTAAACTGGCCTTTGCTAAAAACGTCCTCAATCTGATTGAGGTACGTTCGCTGAGGTCGACCCCTTCCAACTCTCCCATTCACACTCGTCTTGTAGACTTGTTTCGTCTATCTCCTTTCGTTCATCCTCTCTATATGTCCAAACCATCTCAACACTCAACACTACATCATCTTTCACTCCACAATGTTCCCTAAAATTAACTTAATAAACTTAAAGTTTGAAGTCTTAGTTAAACTCTAGGTATGTTGAATAAAACTTGATATCATACTTAATAACGACATTATTTATTGATAAAATTAAATTCCTTACAAGTTACCTTACAATATCCATAAAATTAAATCATGACAATGACTGACAAACACTAATGTGAACAATGGCCTTCCATCTCCTTGGGGTAAGTCAGGTTTATATGTTGTTGTTTTTAATTTTAGGCACAATTCCAGGTTCTCATCAATAAGACAACGTCTCAATTTACTCTTGATAAGGTTCATGCTTAAAAATGATTGTTCGCATAAATATGTAGACCCGAATAAGGAAAGAACAGCAAACGCTGTTCATAAATTGATGACAAAAATACCTGTAGGACTTGCAGCTGGTTGGAAAAATACAGGTAACTTTATGCTTCGAGTAGGTACTTTTGTCACCCACGCACAATTTGCAGATGCGACTAGCACTGACCACTGCACAATGAGACTACTGCCCGACTGGCTCACTCAACTGGTGCATGAATCACTCACGTCTCTCGTCACCTGACCAACAGACTCCCCCCACTTCTTCTAACGCCACTTCTTTAAAATAGAGTCGCCCAGGCCGAAAACCAACTTCTGCGCATGGGCCACGAAGTTTCAATCGCACTGTACGTGCACGCCCACACGTGGTATTTTGTGGAAGAGCCACACTCAAGGGGCCAAAGAGCCACATGTGGCTCTCAAGCTGCGGTTTGTCGACCACTGGGCTAGGCAACGCTGCTCATGTCAGCCACGCCTTCAGAAGCTGATCAGCAAGTAGGTGACTCTGCACCCTTTCCCGATGCCATAAGTATTTGATGAGCAAGTGACTCAAGTGCTGGAGATTCGTTTCCTCTCATTTGCACGAGAAATAGAATTCTGCATTTACTGCCTTGATAAGCAACCAGTTGGGTGCTCTATAGGATACCCTATGTAAGATGAGCTCCAGATCTCCCTGTGAGAAAAAGAGATTTTGAATTTTAAAGAGAATTTAGTTGGGAAATGAAAGAGCTGAACTAAAATTCCACCTAGTTTGGAGTCAATATCTTTGGTGTTTTGTGGTGTGTGTGTGTGTGTGTGTGTGTATGTGTGTGTGTGTGTGTATTTCCTAATGTGATTTAAATGATGTAATTACCTGTAGACAACACATGTTTTTGCCTCTCCTTCACCCACCCCCATACCTTTGGGACAGCACGTCTTACAGGAATTTTGTTTCTGCCACACGTTCTCTCTATTGAGATGAATGTAGCGGGGGATCAGATGTCAAATGCGCCTGTCACTTTGATATTGTTGATTTGTTCCAAATAAGCTAGTTGACAAATAAGGGCCATTTTGATAGCTTTATATAGTTATCTTCGCGCGTTCTCTCCCTCTCTCTCTGTTTCTCTCTCTCTCTCTCTCTCTCTCTCTCTCTCTCTCTCTCTCTCTCTCTCTCTCTGTGTTTCCACTGAAGAAGGAGAAGTTACACATGCAAGTGTAAATGCTAAAATGTCAGAATTTTCAGTTACCCTAGATAGGTTTGAACCCTTTCCCAACCCATCAGAAACACTTGAGCACGCCTCCTACACAGCCTCATCACCAGACTGTCATTCAAAGGTTTTGAATGAGAGCTCTGATTAGCCAAATAAGGGTCCCCACAAAAAACTGTCTGTCCTAATCCCAAAATCACACTGGAGATGTGATTTAGGATCTATAGATGCAAAGAATGCAATCACAGAAGTCCTTAGAGCGCTGGCCGGTGTGGCTCAGTGGCTACAGCATCGGCCTGCAGACCAAAAGGTCTCGGGTTCGATTCCAGTCAAGGGCACATACCTTGGTTGCGGGCTCCTCCATGGCCTTGGCCTTGGTTGGGGCTCATGCAGGAGGCAATCAGTCAATGTGTCTCTCTCTCATCGTGTTTCTCTCTGTCTTTCCCTCTCTCTTCCACTCCTTAAAAAAATCAATGGGCCGAAACTGGTTTGGCTCAGTGGATAGAGCGTCAGCCTGCGGACTGAAAGGCCCCAGGTTCGATTCCGGTTAAGGGCATGTACCTTGGTTGCAGGCACATCCCCAGTAGGAGGTGTGCAGGAGGCAGCTGATGGATGTTTCTCTGTCATCGATGTTTCTAACGCTCTATCCCTCTCCCTTCCTCTCTGTAAAAAAATTCAATAAAATATATTAAAAATAAATAAATAAAATAAAGTAAATATATTTATATAAAAAAATGTTATGGGAAGAAAGCATGTTGACAAAGGTTCTATGTAAATGGGACTTGCTCAGATTCCACAACATCGATGTTGGATTGCAATGTCGTTGTATAAACCATAAGAAATTAGGACCTGGATGTGAGGGGCAGGAACTCCACCCTTCCACCTAGAATCCTTATTTTGAGTCACACTCACCATTTCCTTGAAGGAACCATTCAAAATATTCTTCAAGTGAGCCTGGATTTTTGGTGGCCTTGATCGCTTTCCAGAAATAGTAACCAGAAACAAGAGTATCTCTGGGATTTCTCATGATGTAGACACACTGAAATGGAAAAAAAAAAAAAAAGGAAATAAAAATAGGTAGACTCATTCTCACTGCCCTGAAATTTTTGCAAGTCAAGAAAAATTCAAAAAAAATCAAAAAAAGAAAAAGAAAAATTCAATTCTCATTAAAGTGTTGAGCTTCAATCTAATCTTATTTCATTCACTCACTTAACAAAATATTGAGAACCCACCATATGACAGACACTTACTCAGGCTTTTCAGAGGGAACAGTGAGAAATGTGTGGATCATTTTGGTTCTCAAGGACGTTATGACACAACGAATGGAGAAGTTTTCTAAAGGTTTCTCGCTGGGGGGGTGGGGGGGGGGGAGGCGGGGGAATAATGCTATTCCATTTTGGCACCACTGACTAAGAAGCCCTGAGTGTGAATTAAACATCCTGAGTTTTGTTGGGACTTTGACAGTGACACCCTACTCTGTGTTCTTCCAGGAAGTTCATGTTCTGGGCTTCTGTTGATTTTCCTAGAAATTCCTACCATACCAGCATTTCCCAGATACGGATCAGGCAGATGTGAATGGTCTTTATAAATTTCAAAATGGTAGCCAAAACCGGTTTGGCTCCGTGGATAGAGTGTCGGCCTATGGACTGAAGGGTTCCAGGTTCGATTCCGGTCAAGGGCATGTACCTGGGTTGTGGGCCCATCCCCAGTAGGAGATGTGCAGGAGGCAGCCGATCGATGTTTCTCTCTCATCGATGTTTCTAACTCTCTATCTCTCTCCCTTCCTCTCTGTAAAAAATCAACAAAATATATTTAAATTTCAAAATGGTAGCATGAATAGACTCATCATGCTGCTTTAAGTGGTGCAAACTCAAGAGATAAAAACAAACTTGCACATTTCTCCAATGTTTCCTCAAAGAATGAAGGACAGGTACAGGGGAAGAAGCAAGTAGGGCGGTCTCAGCTTCTAAGCTCTGCTCAGTGTTTGCCTTTCATGTGTACAAAAGAGAGTCATATAGACTTGGAGAAGACTTCCCTACAACAAGTCATTGTTTGTTTTTTGTGGGATTTGTTTTTTTTGTCATTGTTCATAAGTCATTAAGGAAAGTTATATGCGAGAGATCATGATGGAGATCTATGCATGAAAGTCTCAGGACTAGTAGGATTTGTGTCCTCGGTGAAGAGGAGGGAGAGAGGCAGCCGAGTTCAGTCGGTGCATAAGAGAGGGTCATTGCAGTGAAACACTCAGCACTAAAAGGCAAAGTTTCTGTTGAGAATTCAATTGATAGTCTTATGGGAGCTCCCTTGTACGTAACTAATTGCTTTTCTCTTGCTGCTTTTAAAATTCTCTCTTTACCTTTAGCCTTTGTCATTTTAATGTTGATGTGTTTTGGTGTGGGCCTCTTTGGGTTCATTTTGTTTGGAGCTGTTTGCACTTCCTGGATTTGTATGTCTATTTCCTTCACCAGGTGGGAAAGTTTTCAGTTATTACCTCTTCCAGTATTTTTGAAATTGATGTCTCTTACAATAAATCTAGTAATACCACACCCCATAAGATTGTTTGAAGGTGTTTCATACAATGTGAATAATATTTTTGGTGGCATATGTTTTAAACTGTAATCTCAGATGAGGCAAAATGCACATGTATAGCCCAGGATCACTCACTGTTAAAGTCTTCCTTTCGAGCTCCTAAAATGACACACTGGAGGGCTGTAGATCTACTGAATGGAAACGACTTGCCCAACATTGACCATGTCATGATTGGGAAAGCTCTCATGGAGTTTCAAAGGTGAGTGCCAAACTCACATCTCCTCTGAAACTTCGGTGCTGGTTTAGGATTGAGGTGCCTCCCCCATGGCCACGTCCATGTTGAGGACCGTGGTGTTGGCGATGCAGCCGCGATTTTTTTTAACTAAAGGCTGAGTGTCCTCTGGAGCAATACCAGGGAGACTGTCTGGAACAGGACACTGTGCCTAGGAGCAAGCCTTTAACATATCTTCCTTTACTGAATCACATGTTAGCCGTGTCCTGAGAACGTGGGCATCCTGGACACCCCAAGAAGTGATCCAAACGGACATTGTGTTATGGGCTCACCTTGGCCTTGGACTTGAAGATTGACTTGGGGAAGAATTGAATGGGGAGGTGGGAGGTGTAGAAGCGTGGGTCTTCCTGCTGCTGCTTTATATCTTCAATCCCGGAAGCGTTTTCTAGCCATGGTGAACGTTTCCAGCTGACCACTGATTGCACCCAGCTGGGATCTCCCCTGGTGTGGATCAGATGGATGATCGCCAATATCCAGTTGGTTCCTGTAGAGCAAAAGAACATAGTGTCACCTATTTCCATCTGACTTTTGACTCCATCACTACATTGTGTTTGTTTATTTATTTACTTACTTATTTATTTATTAAATAGGCACCTATCACTTTGCCATTTCAAAACCTTTCTTGGAATTACGTTGTCTTTGGACAATTTCCTAATGCCTCACCATGACTTCAAGATTCCTCATTGATCCCAGCTGGCCTGGCTCAGTGGTTGAGACAGATAACATCCAAAAACAGAAGTAGCCAGCACAGGGAATAGAGTCAGTAATATCGTAATCAGTATGGGTGGGACCAGGTGGGGACTGGGGATATGGGGCGGAGGGGTGTCAATTTGTAAGAACATAAATGTCCAAACACTATGCTGTGCACCTGAAACTAATATACGGTATGTCCACTATCATCAAGAAATGAATTCCCACCCTATCCGGTTTGACTCAGTGGATAGAGCGTCGTCCTGGAGACTAAAGGGTCCCAGGTTCAATTCCAGCCAAGGGCACATGCCCAGGTTGCGGGCTCAATCCCCATTAGGGGGTGTGCAAGGGGCAGCTGATCAATGATTCTCTCATCATTGATGTCTCTCTCTCTTCCTTTCTGAAATCAATAAAAATATTTTTTTCAAAAAAGAGCCCAGCTGGTGTTGAGCAGTGGTTGAGCATTGGCCTATGAACCACGGAGGCCACGGTTCAACTCCCGGCCAGGACATATGCCTGGGTTGCAGGCTCGATCCCCAGTGTGGGGCATGCAAAAGGCAGCTGATTTACGATTCTCTCTCATCATTGATGTTTCTATCTCTCTCTTCTCTCCCTTCCTTTCTGAAATCAATAAAAAATATATATTTTTAAAAATCAATGGAAAAAAATCCTCCCGTGAGGATTAACAATAATTATAAAATTCCACGTTGATTTTTCCATTTAAACACATCCAGTCTCATCTCCTGATACTACACTCTCCCTATTCTCCACAAAGTTGTTGTTTTTTTCAGGTTCCTGACTATCCCTCCATATATTTCAAATCTAGACCATTCCACAGGTAACCCACCCTGTTCTGTTCCCTCTCCAACTCTGACAAAGACTCTATCTTTGATAAAACGTTAGCCAGACTCTTCTGAGTCCTGTACATGACTAGGTCTTGACCGGGGTGGTCTGTGACCATCCTTGCTGAGCCAAGTTTAGCAAGAATTTTTATAAATCAGTAATGGGAATCCTTTCATCCTGGATAGCTTACCAAGGTCCCCACCCCCCATCCTTGATGTCCAACGCCTTGGCTTGTCTTCGCATGGATCTTGTTAGGCCGTTTTTGCAAGAATTTTCTAACCCTTCATGTCTAATTAAATCCTTTTAGTAATTTTGCATCCACTGACCTCACTCTGCTCATTACCTACAAATCCCCACCTGGCTGTTATTTTCAGAGTTGATTTTAGTCTCTCTCTCTCTCTCTCTCTCTCTCTCTCTCTCTCTCTCTCTCTCTCTCATTGCACTAATCTTGAATAAAGTCTTTCTGCCCATTTTATCAAATGTCAGAACATATTTATTTGCTCCTCACAATATTACATTTGCTGTGGACATCGCAGGATAGATGGTTCCTTCTGCCAAGATTCTCAGGTATCCAGTCCCCCATTTTTATTATTATTTTTTTGTTTTGTTAATCCTCACCCAAAGATAGTTTTCCATTGATTTTTAGAGAGAGTGGAAAGGGAAGGAGGGATGGAGAGAGAGAGAGACAGACAGACAGACAGACAGACATTGATATGAGAGAGACACATTAATTGGTTACTTCCACACACACACCCTGACTGAGGCCGGGGATCATACTTGCAACCCAAGTACATACCCTTGACTGGGAATCAAACCCAAGATGCTTCAGTGCACGGACCAACGTTCTAACCATGTAACCACACCAGCCAGGGCACCTGTCCCTTTTAAACACCCATCGCAATCACCTGAATCTCTGCCTTAGCCTCTTCACCCATAAGGCTCTCTATATCTCTACAATGCCCTGGTGGTCACATCCCTTTATATCATAATTGCCTGCGTGAACCCCCTCTTTCTGGAGTGTAACCACACCAGTCACCAAAGCATAGTCAAAGGTGAGGCATAGAGAAGGCACACCTTGGGTAACTCCATTCCCCACCTCCTCAATGTCTCATCCCACTTTCTTACCTGACTTTGGGTGAGAAATTGTGATGATATCTTCATCCCTTGCCACAAATTCATCCTGCAAAGATCTGAGGTCTTCAGTGGTAGTTGTGGGGAAAGGAATCCCTTCAATCCACATGTAATCTCCAGCCATTCCCAAAGCCAGCCTTCCAAGCTTGGTCTGGTTGTTCAAGCCACAGCAATAGAATACAGACACTCTGCTTCCTGGTTATGATTCAGATCTTATCTATACTAATAAAAGGGTAATATGCTAATTAGACCAGGCATCTTTCCAGACAAAGCCACGGTGGCAGGGGCCATGGCAGGTAGTTAGGGCCAATCAGGCCAGCAGGGGAGAGCAGTTAGGGGGTGATCAGGTTGGCAGTGGAGGGCACTTAGGGGCAGTTAATATTTTCTATAATATTTTAACTATTTTATTTTAACTTTTTTAAGTGAACATGTTTTTTTTAAAATATATTTTATTGATTTTTTACAGAGAGGAAGGGAGAGAGATAGAGAGTTAGAAACATCGATGAGAGAGAAACATCGATCAGCTGCCTCCTGCACATCTCCTACTGGGGATATGCCTGCAACCAAGGTACATGCCCTTGACCGGAATCGAACCTGGGACCCTTCAGTCCGCAGGCTGACGCTCTATCCACTGAGCCAAACCGGTTTTGGCAACATGTTTTTTATAAATTAAAAAAATAACAGAATTTTAATGACCAACAAAAGTAATCTTTGAGCCGAAACCGGTTTGGCTCAGTGGATGGAGCGTCGGCCTGCGGACTGAGGGGTCCCAGGTTCGATTCCGGTCAAGGGCATGTACCTGGGTTGTGGGCACATCCCCAGTGGGAGATGTGCAGGAGGCAGCTGATCGATGTTTCTCTCCCATCGATGTTTCTAACTCTCTCTCTCCCTTCCTCTCTGTAAAAAATCAATAGAATATATATATATATATATATTTTAAAAAAGTAATCTTTGAAATGTTTACTTTAATATGTAAACATTATGTTTAATTTTATGTTATGTGAATTTCATTTCAATAAAAAAATTTCCAAAAATTTAAAAATCAACATAAAAAAAATTAAAATTGCCAAACTGTCTTAGAAATTATCTCAGAATAAATATTGGGAAATTTATAACTTTGAAAGTTGAATGTCGTTGAGCAGGTTGAATTTGAGGCAGTGTGGTTTTTGAAAGGGCGAGGGCTACGCCCTCCATCTTATCCTGGATCCTCCATTTTTGGGCAGCAGCCTTAGCCATGTGCTCGGCAAGGAGCTTCTTCCCGGAAGCTCAAGCCTCTGCTAGCCACACCTAGGATTTCTTTAAACTAACCAATGACAATCAAGGGACGTGCACGCCATAGACACAACCACATCCTGTGTAACAAGACCCCGACTTGCACCTGGCCAATCGGCAGGGCCCACAGTCCTCTCTCCTCCCCTTACTCCAACCCCCCTATAAAACCCCTCTTCCCACAGAGCTAGCTCTCTCTCTCTGCCCCAGCTGCTGTGTCGGCGAGTGTGGGGAGAGCTCGAGCTAGCCCAAATAAAGACTCTATCTGCTTTTGCATTGGACTCGGCTGGCTCCCTGGTGGTCTTTTGGGGATCCTGAAATCTGGGCTTAACAGTTTTAAATATATTTTTATTGATTTCAGAGAGGAAGAGAGAGGGGGAGAGAGATGGCAACATAAATGATGAGAGAGAATTATTGATCAGCTGCCTCCTGCATGCCCCACATTGAAAATGGAGCCCGCAACCCAAGCATGTGCCCTCACCAGCACTTGTTGTTTAGTAATTTACAGATGATAGCCATTCTGACAGGTTCCAACAGGTGATATATCCTCGTGGTTTTAACTGGCATCTCTCTGATAATTAATGGCCTTGAGCATCTTTTCATATATCTATTGGCCATCTGTATGTCCTCTTTGGAGAAGAGCCTATTCAGGCCCATTGCCCATTTTTTAATTGGATTTTTTGTCTTCCGTCAGTTGAGTTGTATAAGTTTTTTATGTATTTTGTAAATGAACCCTTACCGCCCTAACTGGTGTGGCTCAGTGGATAGAGCGGCGGCCTGTGGACTGAAGGGTCCCAGGTTTGATTCTGGTCAAAGGTATGTGCCTTGGTTGCGGGCACATCCCCAGTAAGGGGTGTGCAGGAGGCAGCTGATCAATATTTCTCTCTCATTGATGTTTCTAACTCTCTATCCCTCTCCCTTCCTCTCTGTAAAAAAATCAATAAAATATACTTTTTAAAAAAATTAACCCCTTATCAGCTCTATCATTAGCAAATATGTCCTCCCACTCAGTGGGTGATCTTTCATTTTGTTGATGGGGTCCTTTGCTGTGAAAAAACTTCTTAGTTTGATGTAGTCCTATTTGTTTAATTTTTTGTTGTTGCTGTTTCCCTTGTCCAAGGAGATATATCAGAAAGAAATATTGCTAAGAGAAACGTCAGAGATTTTGCCGCTTATGTTTTCTTCTAGGAGTTTTATTGTTTCACGTCTCACATTTAAGGCTTTCGTCCATGTTGAGTCTATTCTTGTACGTGGTGCAAGAAGGTGGTCTGGCTTAATTTTTCTACATGTTTCTGTCCAGTTTTACCAATACCACATATTGGACAGATGGTCTTGCCTTCTTTGTCAGATATTAATTGACCATATAGATGTGGATTCATTTGTAAGCTCTCAGTTCTGTTCCATTGTTCTCCGTCTACTTTTATACTAGTACCATCTTGTTTTTATTACTATGACCCTGTAGCATAGTTTGATATCAGGTAGCGTGATACAGCCAACGTGGTTCTTTTTCTAAATTGCTGTTGCTATTTGGGGTCTTTTGTGGTTCCAAATAAAATTTGGAATGTTTGTTCCAGTTGTGTGAAATACACCATTAGTATTTTGATAGGAATTGCATTGAATCTATAGATTGCTCTGGTGGTATGGACATTTTCATGAGGTTAATACTTCCTATTCATGACCATGATGGTATATGCTTTCATTTATTTGTTATCTTTTTCAGTTTTTTCCTTTGGTATCTTATACATTTCTGCGTACAGGTCTCTTATTTGCTTGGTTAAATTTATTTCTAGTTATTTTTTAATGAAATTGTAAATGGGACTATTTTCTGGGACAGGTTCTGGGACAGGTGATATATCCTTATGGTTTTAATTTGCATCTCTCTGATAATTAGTGGCAGTGAGTATTTTTTCATACATCTATTGGCCATCTGTATGTCCTCTTTGGAGAAGTGCCTGTTCAGGCCCATTGCCCATTTTTTAATTGGATTTTCTGTATTCCTTTAGTTGAGTTGTATGAGCCCTTCATTATAGTTCATTATTGGTGCACAAAGTGTGATTAATTTCTAAATTTTTAAATTTATTTTGCTACTGTATTGAATTTATTAGTTTTAGTAGTTTTTTACTAAACTCTTTAGGGTTCTCTATATACATTACCTTGTCATTGGCAAATAATGACATTTTTACTTGTTCCCTTTTTTTTATTTGAATGCCTTTTATTTCCTCTTTTTGTCTTATTACTATAGCTAGGATTTCCAGGACTATGTTGAATATGAGACGTGAAAGTGGACTTCCCCATGTCATTCTTTTTTTTTTTTTAAATGTATTTTATTGATTTTTTTACAGAGAGGAAGGGAGAGGGATAGAGAGTTAGAAACATCGATGAGAGAGAAACATCGACCAGCTGCCTCCTGCACACCCCAAACTGGGGATGTGCCCACAACCAAGGTACATGCCCTTGACCGGAATCGAACCTGAGACCTTTCAGTCCGCAGGCCGAGGCTCTATCCACTGAGCCAAACCGGTTAGGGCACCCCATGTCATTCTTGATCTTAAGAAAAATGCCTTGCCCTAACCGGTTTGGCTCAGTGGATAGAGCATTGGCCTGCAGACTGAAAGGTCCCAGGTTCAATTCTGATCAAGGGCATGAACCTTGGTTGTGGGTACATCCCCAGTAGCAGGTGTGCAGGAAGTAGCTGATCAATGTTTCTCTCTCATCGATGTTTCTAACTCTCTATATCTCTCTCCCTTCCTCTCTGTAAAAAAATCAATAAAATATATATTTTTAAAAACGCCTTGAGTGTTTTTCCAGCTGAGTATGATGTGAGCTGTGAGTTTGGCATACCTGGCCCCTTAATATGTTGAGGTATGTTTCATCTATTCCTACTTGGCTGAGAGTTTTTATCTTGAATGTGTGCTTGATTTTGTAATGCTTTTCTTGCACCTATTGATACGATCGTATGACCTTTGTTCTTCATTTTGCTTATGTGGTGTGTCATGTTAATTGCTTAGTGTGTATTGTACCAAACTTGCATCCCAGAAATAGATTCAACTTAACCATGGTGTATGATCTTTTGAATGCATTGCTGAGTTCAGTTTGATGATATTTTGTTGAAGGTTGTGGCATCTATGTTACTCAGAGATATTGGCCTATAATTTTCTTTTCTTGGTAGTGTCTTCATTTGGTTTTGGAAGTAGGATAATGCTGGCCTCATAAAATGTGCATGGGAGTCTTCCCTCCTCTTGAATTTTTTGCAATAGTTTGAGAAGGATAGGTGTTAGTTTTTCCTGGAATGTTTGGGAAAACCCACCTTTAAAGCCGTTCAGGTCAGGACTTTAGTTTGTTGAGAGATTTTTTTTTTTTTTTTTTTTTTTTTTTAAATACATTTTATTGAGTTTTTACAGAGAGGAAAGGAGAGAGATAGAGAGTTAGAAACATCGATGAGAGAGAAACATCGACCAGCTGCCTCCTGCACACTCCCCGCTGGGGATGTGCCCGCAACCAAGGTACATGCCCTTGACCGGAATCGAACCTGGGACCTTTCAGTCCGCAGGCCGACGCTCTATCCACTGAGCCAAACCGGTTTCGGCTGTTGAGAGATTTTTTAAAATTATTTTTACTGCTTTGATTTCCTTAGTTGTAATCAGTCTGTTCAGATTTTCGATTGCTTTTTGATTCAGTTTTAGAAATGGGTATGTTTCTAAGAATGTGTCCGTTTCTTTCAGATTGTCCAATTTGTTGGCATATGGTTGTTCATAATATTTTTCAATAATATTTTTTGTTTCTGTGGTGTCTGTTGTTACCTCTCCTTTTTCATGTTTGATTTTATTGATTTGGAATCAAAGCTTAACATGCCGCGACCCTTTCATACAGTTCCTCATGTTGTGGTGACCCCCATTTTCATTGTTACAAATTGAACATAATGAAAGCATAGTGATTAATCACAAAAACAACATGTAATTATATATGTGTTTTCCGATGGTCTTAGGCGGCTCCTGTGAAAGGGTCGTTTGACCCCAAAAGGGGTCGCGACCCACAGGTTGAGAACCACTGGGAAAGGCCAGGCAGGGCAGGGCCAGCAGCTCAGGGTTCGCTGGTGTGAACAATGTTGGCCTACCCAGAGGGCTATGGGGGGGGGGGTCTCTGCTGCCCCCTAGTGGAAGCCTCCCGACATTGCATTGTCGCTGAGGAAAGCAACTCAACTATCCCTTCTAACCCACAATTGAGAGGCAATGCTAGGGGTGTTCACATTTGAAACCCAGCTGGCCCTGGGTTGATTTAGGACAGGGAAGTGCTGGGAGCCGGTCCATCCTTGCTGTTTCAAGGGACCTGGCATATATGGCATACTGTTCTTAATATATTTGCTCACCTTCTTGGCACTGTGTGTTTTAACCAAGGTCACCTCTCTGAGAAAGGTTGTTTCCCCAGGTAGGGATTTTCCCCTGAAGTTAGGGAGGGAATAAAACCTCTTAACTAAGTGCCAGGCGGGTAGTTAATCACTTTAACTATGAACAATCATGCTTAAGCTACATAATCTTTACTCCCTGGAATGGAGATAAGAAACGCCCTAACCTTTGGAATAGAGATTGATAGGATTAGAATCAACTGGTATAAATACAGATGCAACAAGACAACAGGAGTCAGAACCTAGAGAGGCAGACCGAGAGACAGACAACAAGACACAGAACTCAGAACCTACAGACAGAACTTAAGAGACAGAACTTAAGAGACAGAACTTACACGGAACTTAGAAGACAGAACCTGGCTGGAGATCCTAACCAGAACTTCGCTGGAGATCCTGACCAGAACTTGGCTAGAGGAACCTGGCTATGATGATCACCCGATGGCTGCCTCCGTGTCAAGAGAACCTGACTAGAACTTGGACAGAACCTGACTGGAGAACCTAGCGAGGGAACATGGCTACAGAACCTGGCTGGAGATCCTGACAAGAGAACCCAACTATGCTGATGAACTGAACACTGCCTCTGTGCCATTCATTCCTTCTTCGCCGACTCCGTCCACACCTTTGGGGACCCCTGGACCCGCTGGGGCTGGACCCCGGCAGGGAAGGCCTGGCCGGTGTGGCTCAGTTGGTTGAGCATGGTCCCATGCCCCCAAAGGTCACCAGTTCGATTCCCGGTCAGGGCACATGCGTGGGTGGCAGGCTCGATCCCCAGTGGGGGGTGTGCAGGAGGCAAGCGATCAATGATTCTCTCTCATCATTGATGTCTCTCTCTCTCTCTCCTTCTCCCTTCCTCTTTGATATCAATAAAAATATAAAATAAATACAAATCAACAAACGACAAGTGCTGGAGAGGATGCGGAGAAAAAGGAACCCTCGTGCACTGCTGGTGGGAATGCAACTGGTGCAGCCACTATGGAAGACAGTATGGAGTTTCATCAAAAAACTAAAAATAGAACTCCCATTTGACCCTGTGATCCCACTTCTAGGAATGTATCCCAAGAAACCAGAAACACCAATCAGAAAGGATATATGCACCCCTATGTTCATAGGAGCACAATTCACCATGCTCACATCTCTCCAATATTTTCCCCCGAGTCGTTTTTTTTCTTTTTTTAATCCTCACACTAGGATATTTTTCCATTGATTTTTAGGGAGAGTGGAAGAGAGAGGGAAAGACAGAGAGAAACATCCATGTGAGAGAAATGCATTGATGAGTTGCCTCCTGCACACTCCCTGACCAGGGCCTGGGCAACCGAGGTACGTGCCCTTGACCGGAATCGAACCTGGGACCCTTTGGTCCGCAGGCTGACGCTGTATCCACTGAGCCACACCGGCCAGGGCCCCAGAGTCATTCTTCAAGTCCGAGTTCCAGGCCAAGGGGAGCAAATCATGCAAGGCCAGTTTGGATCACCCCTCGGGCTGTCCTGGACGCCTGTGTGTGAGGGACAGGTTCAAAACCCGATTCATTCAGTGAGCATGTTAGGAAAGTTTATTCAAAGCTACACATTCACCTGCTACATCATCTCCTGGGTGTGGCTCCCGAGAATGAGCAGATTTCATGCGCTGCGTGGACCTCTGCTGCCACCTAGTGTCCGTCGCTGGGGAGAGCAACTCGACTGTCCATCCTAACCCCCAATTCAGAGGACATGTGGGGTGTTCATGTTTGTTTTCTGTGTGTATGTGTGTGTGTGTGTTTAAAAAAAAAAAGCTCTATTTCTTTAATAGAACTTAATTTCTTTTGTTAATATATATATTTTTTATTGATTTCAGAGAGGGAGGGAGAGGGAGACAGAGATAGAAACATCAATGACTGGAGAATAATTGACCGGCTGCCTCCTGTGCACCCCACACTGGGGATGGAGCCCGCAACCCGGGCATGTGCCCTGAAGGGGAATCGAACCGTGACCTCCTGGTGCATAGGTCGACGCTCACCACTGAGCCACACCAGCCAGGCACGGTTGTTCGCAGTTGAAACGCAGCTGGGCTCCTCTGGCAGAGACCTCTATGGTAGGGTGTTTCCTTGCCAATCAACAGCTCCACACACCTCTGACGCATAATCCCAGGAGCGCTTCACTATAGGAGGGAGATATTCTCACTTTGAATTTCCCTAGGCGTGTGGATCCAAGTCTGTACTCGTCTTACTTTAAATGATAGGACATAAAGCAAGCTATCTAAATTACACTAATCGCTTCCCATCCATCTTACGGGCTGTGGTGGTGGATGGATGGCGGAAATATCCGTATATCACAGTGTGTTATGTGTGGCATATGTTACCTGAATGCGTCATCCTATAGAATAAAAGGGTAATATGCAAATAGACCGAATGGTCGCTATGATGTGTGCACTGACCACCAGGGGGCAGATGCTCAGCGTAGGAGCATCACACTTGGGGCTGATGGTGGTGGCAGGAGCCTCTCCCACCTCCAGGGCAGCGCTAAGGATGTCCGACTAAGACAGTGATGGCGAACCTATGGCACGCGTGTCAGAGGTGACACGCAAGCTCATTTTTTTTGGTTGATTTTTCTTTGTTAAGTGGCATTTAAGTATATAAAATAAATATAAAAAATATAAATCTGTTTTACTATGGTTGCAAATATCAAAAAATTTCTATATGTGACACGGCACCAGAGTTAAGTTAGGGTTTTTCAAAATGCTGACACGCCGAGCTCAAAAAGTTCGCCATCACTGGCCTAGGCAGTATGGCTAAGTGGTTGAGTGTCGACCTATAAACCAGGAAGTCACAGTTCGATTCCTGGTCAGGGCACATGCCCAGGTTGCCGGCTCGATCCCCAGAGGGGGGCATGCAGGAAGCAGCCAATCAATGATTCTCCTCATTGATGTTTCTATCCCCCTCTTCCTCTCTGAAATCAATTTTAAAAATCAATAAATATATATATATTTTTTAAGAAGGAATTCTTTTTTTAAAAATATATTTTATTGATTTTTTACAGAGAGGAAGGGAGAGAGAGAGAGTTAGAAACATCCATGAGAGAGAAACATCAATCAGCTGCCTCCTGCACATCTCCCACTGGGGATGTGCCGGCAACCCAGGTACATGCCCTTGACCAGAATCGAACCCGGGACCCTTCAGTCCACAGGCCGACGCTCTATCCACTGAGCCAAACCGGTTTCGGCAAAAATATATTTTAAAAAGCCTTAGCTGGTTTTGCTCAGTGGATAGATTGTCATCTTGCAGACTGAATGGTCCCAGGTTTGATTCCTGGTCAAGGGCACATGCCCAGGTTGTGGGCTCCATCCCCAGTAGGGGGCGTGCAGAAGGCAGCTGATGTGTGACTCTCTCCCTCTCCCTTCCTCTGAGGAAGAGGGAGGGAGGGCGGAAGGGGGGACATTTTTAAAAAATGTTTTTATTGATTTTTAGAGAGGAAGAAAAAGGGACAGAGATAGAAACATGGAGAGGAACATCATCCATCAGCTGCACCCTGCACGCCCCCTACTGGGGATCGAGCCCGCAACCCAGTGATACCGAATTTTTGGACTGGAACTCGGATTCTTTGTCCAAGGGAATCGAAGAATGAATCCTTGGACAGAAAGTGGTAGAGCAAAACTAGAGAATTTTTGAAGGACAAGGACAGACGCCCACGTGGGGAGGGGGAAAGGGTCCCACTGAAGACCTGTTTCCATGGCTTTTAAAGGCTGCAGGTCCTGGTGCCCCCATATCCCCTCTGATTGGTCACTATTCCCTTGGACTGGTTACTATAGTAACTCCTGGGCTCAAAGGTTGAACATCACATGGGACATGTGAGGCTCTCCCCTCCCCCCTTCCTTATTGTTTTCCTATTCCCTTTGGGCTTTCCTCTCCTTCTGGATGAAGGGCTTCCTCCTCTTTATTTTGTAAATATCGACTTGGTCTACTCCCAGTTCCTTTTTCTTATGGAAATAGACCTGTTGCCGCCTCCTTGTCTTATGGAGATGTGACTGCACCTGGCTTCCTTGTGTGATGGAAATATACCTTCTCCCAGTGTTTTTTTTCCATGGACCCCCAATTCTTAAAAAAAATCCCTGAGCCTGCCTAGATCCCCCTAAAATTCCTGCTTCGCCAGGAATCGCACCAGGCATGTGCCCTGACTGGGAATCGAACAGGTGGCATCCTGGTGCCTGGGTGGATGCTCAATCGCTGAGCCCAGCAGCAGCAGGATAAATACTTTAAAAATTCTCTACAGGTTCCAACGTTCTTGCCATTTTGCAAAAGCGGACACACACACCTACAAAAAACACACCAAAAAAAAAAAAAAAAAAAACCAAAACAAAACACGCCCACACGCCAGGCCGGGCAGCACCCCACTGCTCTCCCTGAGACGCACGATCTCACAGCCGCCACCTCACACAGCGGTCGTCTGACGCGTCGCCACGGCAACGGGCCGCAGGGAATCCTGGGAAATGTAGTTTCGGCGCCGCTCAAAAAACTCAAGGCTCCTCGATGGATGAAGGCGCCAATGAGATTCCACCCCGGGCCTGAGGACATCCCTCCGCCCCTCTCCCGGGCCAGTTCGTCTCGGGGAAGAGATCGCAGGCCGCGTCGCCCGGCTCTCCCCACCGCACGCCAGGTCGTGGCCGCCCGGAGCCGCGCGGCGCCCCGGAGGTTTCTGGGAGTGAGTGCGCAGTGCGCAGGCACGGGTGCACGCGTTAGCCTCCGCGGGTGAGCGCGGCTCCGAGTCCCGCTGGTTCCGGACCGGGACACGCAGGTGCGGAGGCCGGGACGGGCGGCGAGGCGGAGGCTGGGTCGGGTGAACAGACCAAGGGCGGGCCGCAGCGCCGGAGAGCGTGTACGTGACTTCACCTGGGAGTGCAGCCCGGGCGGGGCGCGCGGCCGGCCTTGCGTGCCACGAGGGTTGGCGCGGAGGCGGCGACGCCCCCTGGACGGCGCTGATTTCGTGCGTGCTGGCGTTCGCGGTTACGTGAGAGGGCGGGGCCTCCGGCCGGCGTCCGTGGGATGTCCCGGGAGTGTTGGTTGAGGAGGGGAGCCGCGTGGCTTTGTTTAGAGGCGGGGCGAGGAGGCCCTGGGGCCAGTCTCGCGCGTGAGAGGGCGGGGCCTTGCGCTCCTGAGGCGGTGTGGGGGCGGTCCGGGCGCCTGAAGGGCGGGGCCTCGCGTTCCTGAGGCGGCATGGGGGCGGTCCCGGAGCCTGAAGGGCGGGGCCTCGCGCTCCTGAGGCGGCATGGGGGCGGTCCCGGAGCGTGAGGGGGCGGGGCCTCGCGCTCCTGAGGCGGCATGGGGGCGGTCCCGGAGCCTGAAGGGCGGGGCCTCGCGTTCCTGAGGCGGCGTGGGGGCGGTCCCGGAGCCTGAAGGGCGGGGCCTCGCGTTCCTGAGGAGGTGTCGGGGCGGTCCCGGGCCTGAGGGGGCGGGGCCTCGCGCTCCTGAGGCGGCATGGGGGCGGTCCCGGGCCTGAGGGGGCGGGGCTGAGTTCCCGGAGGTGAGTGCGCAGGCGCGCGGGGAGCGCGGGGGTGTTGGCGCTGGAGTCAGGTGGGCGCCGCTGGGAAGCGACCCGACAGGTCTGAGGTGAGCGTGCGTGTGGGGGGTCTGTGCTTCCGCTCCCCCGTGGGATCGTGAGGCTGCGTGGGGGGGTGTCCTGCGCCCCAGCCTATGTGCGGCTGTGAGCCCGAGGCTGCGTGTGAGGGGAAGGCCGTCACGGTGAGAAACGTGATGGCGTCGGTGTGCGGTGAGGAGAGGGTTCGCGTATGTGTGTGTGAGAGACGGAGCCAGCCGTGGGGAGGAGGGGGTCCCCGGTCCGTGTAATTTCACTGGTCCGTGCTCTTCACCCGGGACAGCGGTGCCCGCACCCGGAGGGGCCGGGAGCGGGCTCGTGAGGGGGGCCCTGAGGATACGTGTGCTCGGAGCGCGCATGCGCGGGAGGCAGGCAGGTGCGGTCACCTGTTGCCTGGGCGACTGAGCGACCCGGCGTCCGCGCTTCTGCCTGGGCCAGTGTGCGTGGTGCCGCCCGGGTGCGGGCCAGCCTGTGCCTGGAAGGGGGTCCCGGTGGGGAGGCTCCGCGGACCCCGGTGATACCGAATTTTGGGACTGGAACCCGGATTGTCCGTCCGCCGGAATGCACGGACTCCCACGTGGGGAGTGGGAGGGGTCCCGCCGAGGTCCCCTTCCCTGCGGCTGAGAAAGGCTGCAGACCCTGGTGCCTCGATGTCCCCTCTGATTGGTCGCTGTTCCCTTAGGCTGGTTCCTATAGTAACTGCTGGGCCCAAAGGGGGACGCTCACATCCACGTTGAGGTTCCACCGCCCCCCTTCCTTATTGTTCCCCTATTCCCTTTGGGCTGCCTTCTCTTTATTTTGTAAATATCGGCCTTTCTGGGCTACTCCCGGTTCCCTCGGCTCAGGTAAATAATGCCCGTTGCCCCTCCTTGTCTCATGGGGATGTCACTGCACCTGGCTTCCTTGTGTTACGGAGATGGACCTTCTCCCAGTCTGCAGCCCCGCGCTTTTCCGTGGACCCGAATTCAAAAAAAAAAATCCCTAAGCCTGCCTGTGTTCCCCCCAAATTCCTGCTTCCCTGGGGAAGGCAGCCCGCGTTCGGCTGTGAGAGGCTTGCCTCCTGGGGGGGCGGGGAAGTTAAGCGGGGTATCTGGGTGAGACCCCCCAGCGTAGCGCTTGCTGAGCCCTGTGGGGGGCTGGGTGTTGGTGGTGATCCCCTGCAGAGGTGCGGAGACAGGGGTGCCGTGGTGATGCTGGGGGGCGCCCCTCCTCGAAGCCCAGGGTCCGACCTCCCAGTTGAGCAGCAGCAAGAGCTGCCGCTGGTTGTCTGTCTGCCTTTGAAAGGAGGGTGGCCCCAGCCGGTGTGGCTTAGTGGATAGAGCTTGGGCCTGTGGACTGAAGGGTCCCGGGTTCAATTCATGGTCCGGGCACTTGCCCGGGTGATGGGCTTGATCCCCCAGTAAGGGGTGTGCAGGAGGCAGCTGAGCAGTGATTCTCTCTCATCATGGATGTTTCTGTCTTTCCCTCCCCGTCCCTCCGTCTCTGAAATCAATAAAAATACATTTTTTAAAAAGCAGAAGAGAGGAGGGCAGGGTGCTCAGCGTGGCCTCTGGATCCCTTGGAGCTTGGACGCTGACTCTGGCTTAGCCACTCGCTGATTGTGTGACTTTGGAAAAGGCCACTTACATCCCCCGCCCTCGGTTTCACACCCAAAATCAAAATGATAACTCGAGTCCCGGGCTCCTGGCGAGCCCTAAGTGGACTCCAGCCTTGTATGAATGACAGTCGCTTTGTCAGTGACATCACAACGGGAAGGACGCCCAGAGAGGTTCCGAATTTCCTCGCCTGGGTTCGGGGAGGACAGAAGCAGGGCAGCTTCCTGGGTGGAGGTGCCCCTTGGGACCTGAGGGGGGCAAGGGGTCCCCATAGCACGGGCTGGAGGCAGCGCTGAGTCTAGAGCCAGTGGCCAGGAAACTGTGGCTCTTTATGAGTTTGCCGACCACTGCCTAGGCCAGTGATGGCGAACCTTTTGAGCTCGGCGAGTCAGCATTTTGAAAAACCCTAACTTAACTCTGGTGCCGTGTCTCCTATAGACATTTTTTGATATTTGCAACCAGAGTAAAACAAAAACTTATATTTTTGATATTTATTTTATATATTTAAATGCCATTTAACAGAAAAATAAACCAAAAAAATGAGTTCGCGTGTCACCTCTGACACGCGTGTCATAGGTTCGCCATCACTGGTAGACCAGTACTCACTATGGGTACTTTGGGGCCAGATAATTGGGGGGGCGGGGCCCTATGAATTGTAAGATGGCCCCTGGCCTCTACCCACCAGATGCCAGCATCACACGCCCTGCCCCGGGGGTGAAAGCCAAATGTCCCTGATGCTGCCAGGCGTCCCCCGGACGGACGGCAACAGCACCCCAGTTAAGAGTCACTGGACAGGCAGGTGATGAGGGCACCTGATGGACAGTCCCAAGATGGGAGGGAAAGGAGGAGAGGAGGGTGCCGGAGGGGAGAGGCACTGAGGGGTGACGTCCCCAGAGGCGAGGGTGGGTGTCTGTGGCCTGCAGCCTGGGGAGGCTCTAAGAGGCAGTCACTCATTCAGCAGGCACCTGTCTGCCATGGCCAGGTCCCTGCAGATCACGTACAAGACAGACCAGGCTCCCGCTCAGCTGTGTTAGAAATGAGGCGAGCCCCCAAGTCAGGGGTCCTGGTGGACACAAAACAACTCGGAGCCAGGCAGCAAGGAAACATCTTTCTCCCCCCAACCCCCGTCAGCTATTTTATTTTATTTACTTTTAATTTCTTTATTGATTAAGGTATTACGTGTGTCCTTATCCCACTACCGCCCCCCTCCCCCCCCACATACACACACACACACTCTCTCTCATGCCCTCACCCCCCAGGTATCTGTGTCCATTGGTTAGGCTTATGTGCATGCATACAAGTCCTTTGGTTGATCTCTCCCCCTTTCCCCCCCGTCCTCCCCTGCCTTCCCTCTGAGGTTTGATGGTCTTATCATTGCTTCTCTGTCTCTGGATCTGTTTTTGTTCATCAGTTTATGTTCATTGTATCTCACAAGTGAGTGGGATCATGTGATATTTATCTTTCTCCAACTGGCTATTTCACTTAGCGTAATGCTCTCCAGCTCCATCCATGTTGTTGCAAATGGTAAGAATTCCTTCTTTTTTAAAAATATATTTTTATTGATTTCAGAGAGGAAAGGAGATGGAGAGATAGAAACATCAGCAATGAGAGAGAATCATTGATCGGGTGTCTCCTGCATGCCCCCCACTGGGGATCGAGCCCGCAACCAAGGTACATGCCCTTGACCGGGATCAAACCTGGGACCCTTCAGTCTGCAGGCCAACACTCTATCCATTGAGCCAAACCAGCCAGGGCAAGAGTTCCTTCTTTTGTACAGAGGTGTAGTATTCCATTGTGTAGATGGACCAGTTTTCTAATCCACTCATCTGCTGATGAGCACTTAGGCTGTTTCCAAATCTTAGCTAAGGTAAATTGTGCTGAGGCAAACATGTTTACTTCTACGTAGAAGGGTGGGCACACATGGTCTGGAAGCTGCCCTCATCGAGCAATGGGCTGCTTGGTTTATAATCCCTGACGCAGGTGAACTATGCTTTGCTTTTTTTCTTTTTCTTAAATATATTTTATTGATTTTTACAGAGAGGAAGGGAGAGGGACAGAGAGTTAGAAACATCGATGAGAGAAAAACATCAATCAGCTGCCTCCTGCACACCCCCCACTGGGGATGTGCCCACAACCAAGATATATGCCCTTGACCGGAATCGAACCTGGGACCTTTCAGTCCGCAGACCGACGCTCTATCCACTGAGCCAAACCAGTCAGGGCTGTCCTTTATTCTTGATTGGACCTCAGGTGCACAGTCTTTCCCGATTGGCTAATTCAAAGGGAGGGGTTGGCCTTTGCCTTGTTAATGTAAAAAAAAAAACATTGAAACCTGTAAAGAATTTTTGTGAGTTTATTTGAGCCAAACTGTTGACATATACTGGGAAGCAGAACCTCAACGAATTGAGATAATGCTCCGGAGAATGGCGGGGTTACATTTGTATTTATACATTTGCAATCAAAGGAAAGGGACGTAGGGGGGTTACATGAAACTCATTGGTGACAGATTAAGGAGGAGGGATAAAGCAAAGCAGGGAAACCCCTGGGATTGGATAAAAAGTAAAATGAGGAACACACACTTAGGTGGGTGCAGGAACAATTAACATGATGATGAAGGAATTTGTGGTCTCTGTCCTGGGACCCAGCACATTAGGTTGTGCCCCAGGGGCTCCAGATAAAGGGAAGTTAAAGTTACCCAGACATTTCGAGGGTATGTTATCATAGATGCAAAAAGACAGGTAGGCTCCGTTAAGGTAAAGGTTGACCTTGTCAGTGAAGATACTGGCCCAGGACGTAACTGCCCACCATAACTGCTTTTAGTTAAAGTTTAATTTCAGACCATCCTTTGTGGTGACTTTAGGTCTGAGTTTGCAAGACCGCCATGCAGGCCTCCCCTGAGCCGGTCAGGTCAGCATGTGGCCCCTTCCGTCCACATATGTTTCAAGTTGGCGGCCCCCAGGGGAGCTGCCAGCCATGCGGACAACTTGACAGCGGTCTAAACTACTCTTTGACAGAAAAGATGACTTGTTTATTCCCACACCTGGAGCTTGCATTTAGCAAGGAGACCCGGGTTAAACCTGTAACAGGTGGCTCAGTGGCTGGTCATCAACCTGTGACCCAGGAGGTCGCAGTTTGATTCCTGGTCGGGGCACCTGCCCGGGTGGTGGGCCTGCTCCCCAGTGTGGGGCCTGCAGGAGGCAGCCGATGCATGGTTTGCTCTCATCATGGATGTTTCTCTCTCCCTCTCCCTTCCTCTCTGAAATCAATAATATACTTCAATAAATAAATAAACCTATCACAGGTGACAGTGAGTATTTTGAAAAGTAAAATAGGGTCCGGCCAGTGTGGCTTTGTGGTTGAGCATCCACCTATGAACCAGGAGGTCGCGGTTCAATTCCCAATTCCCGGTCGGGGCACATGCCCCGGTGGTGGGCTCGGTCCCCATTGAGGGGCAGCCGATCAGTGATTCCCTCTCATCGTTGGTGTTTCTGACTCTCCCTTCTCTGAAATCAATAGACAATATTTTTAAAACGAAAAGTGGAGTAGGTGAAGGGATTATGGGATGGCAGTAGGTGCTGTGCTCAGATTCAGCACCCAGGCTTCCCGTGGGCACCCGGTCCCTCCAGAACGGGAATGGCCACCTGCAGCGGCTGCGAGCCCTTGGGCTGAAGTCCAGGCTTCCACAGAGGGAGGTCCCATCTCCGGCCCCACCTGGAGGCCCAGAGACTCAGGCCGGTGTTCTGGACCCTGGCTCCGCCTGAGCGTCACCTTGGGAAGCTTAAAAAAAAATTTAAAAGAGGTCCAGTTCAGTCCTCAGAGATTGTGTTCTGATGGCCTGGCGTGGGGCACAGCCGTCACCAGTCATTAAGCAGCTCCGCCGGGGCATCTGGGGGTGAACAAAATTAATCTGCTGGAGGGCAGGAATGAGTGGCCGGTGCTTTCGGGATCCGATCGGCAAAGGCAGCCTGACCCTGCGCCTCCCCGAGGTGAGGACATCCCCAGCCCCATCCCGCAGGCACAGGCGGGGAAAGCTCTCTCTGGGAAGGAGAAAGGGCAGGGCCCTCCTCCACGTGTTCTGCCTAGCGGGACTTGGGCCTGTAGAGAAGTATCTGTGCATGTCACTGGCCTCTGGGCCGGCATCAGGGAGGGGCTGGCCTTTGAATGTTTGCTGGGTCCCGGCTGCTAGGAAGCCAGAGGCTGCCTGTGTGAAGAGATGGGGTGGAGGGGGGCAGGGTGGCCGTGTGCGGGAAGCTGGAAGTGAGCTCAGGCCCATGCCTAGCAGCCAGCGGAGCCAGGCTTCCTTCACCCCATGCACAGATGAGCAAACTGAGGCCGAGTCACTGCCCCACAGTGGGCTGTTGGCGGGGCGAGCTTCGCACCAGCATCCCCTGCGTCAGGCTGCTGCTCTCTCCTCCCCAGCCCTGTGAGGTCCTCGGAGAACATCGCCTTGTGGACAAGAACGTGCTTCTTCGAGCGCGATTCTTTTCTCTTTCTACCTTCACACGGATCAGATTTGTCGTGATGCAGAACACGAAAGTCACATGCGTGTTTCCACACGAAACAGAAACCACCAGAGAGAGTTTTCCTGCTGTGAGGCAGCCAGGGAGCCAGGTGATCCGCCGCCTCTGCTGCTGGGGGATGTTTGTCACAGGGTGCGGCCTCCCGGCCTCCCAGGCTCCCCGGCTCCCAGCCATCCCGGGGTCTGGGGAAGGAGCCGGGAGGCCTGGTGTCGTGTTGACCACAGCCCTGAGGAAGGACGGCCGGGTGTGACCACTGTGTCGTCAGCTGTGTGACCTTGGGACAGTCACTTAACCTCTCAGTGCCCGTTCCCTCCCCCGTTAGACAAGGACCACACGGGACTGCGCCCAGAGTGGGGCGGGTTCGGTAAGGGTCTGTGTGTGACGTTTGGCCTCCCCTGTGCTAGAGTCTGGGCCCTACAACATCCCCTCGGGACCTCACCGCTCTTCCCGCTCGGTTCCTTCGTCCCCGCCACCTTCGCTCTGGTCTCACCTTCTCCAAGAGGCTCACCAAACCATTCTTTTTTTTTTTTTTTTTTTTTGTATTGATTTCAGAGAGGAAGGGGGGGAGTGAGAAAGAAACATCAATGATGAGAGAAAATCATTGATCAGCTGCCTCCTGCACGCCCCACACTGAGGATGGAGCCCACAACCCAGACTTGTGCCCCTTGACTGGAATCGAACCCGGGACCCTTCAGTCCACAGGCTGACGCTCTGTCCACTGAGCCACACCAGCCTGGGCCTCCCCATAACCATTCTACTTACTGGTGCCACCGGCCTCTGCCCACCCACCCACCCACCAGTCCCGAGCTTCCTCACCCAGCCCTCACTGATGTCTAACATGCTACCTGTGTAACGATAGGGGGGGGAAACAGGTTATCTGCCCCTGGGTCCCGACACAGGGCTCCCCACGCGTGTAAATTCCTGAGTGGTAAGAGGGTCCTCTCTTCTAATGAGACTCTGGGTGCTCCCGGGTGGGGGCTGTCCCCCCGAAAGACCAGCGACGATTGGAAGCTTGGCATTTCCAGCACCCCCTTCTCCGGAGAGCGGGGAGGGCCTGGAAGCAGTTACTGATCGATCACACCTGTGTGATCCCTAAACTGTGGAGTTCAGAGAGCTCCTGGGTTAGTGAACACTGCCACCCACCGGAGGCTGAGGCACCCCAGCTCCCCGGAGACAGAGGCTCCTGTGCCCAGAACTCTCCCAGGCCTCGCCCTGTGCACCTACTCACCTGTGTCCTCTATCACAGCCTCTGTCATAAACCGCCACACGGAAGGCACTATTTCCCAGAGTTCTGCAAGCCATTCCAGCAAATTGTGGGCCCCAGGGGGAGGGTCGTGGGAACCTCTGACTGGCCGCGTGGGACAAGTCGTGGGTCCACTGGGCACCGGCTACCGGCGTCTGGTAGGATGACCCCTAACCTGGCGGCCTGCCGCTGGGTCCAGGTAGCGAGTGTGAGAACAGGGCGACACTGCAGGACACCCCTCTCCCTGGACACACGCATGCTCACATCACTCACAGACACACACACACACACACACACACACACACACACACACACAGGACGGAGGTCAGGATCTTGAGAGCACCACAGCTCAGCTCACAGTGTGGAGAACGACTGAGCTTTTCCCCAAACGCCATGTAATTTGCTGACTTACTGTGTCTGCTGCTTACGGTCTGTTGGCATTAACTCAGGTGCACACCCATGAGGGGGAGGCCCCGGGCACCCCCAGTGCCCTGGCCCGATGCCAGAGTGAATACAGCTCTTTCTACACGTCTTCACGGAGCCGTCCCCGTCCGAGACGTGTGCCGGGTGCCACGGGGAAACTTGTGGCCTCTCCTGTCCTCTCCAGACACTGCGAGCCGACCTCTGGTGCTCCCGGTGTTCCGACCTCCTGTCCTGTGCGTGTGCGTGCCTGTGAGCACGTGTGTCCAGGGCGAGGGGCTCTGGGCTCTCACCCGCGAGACTCCAGGACAGCCCAGAAGGCCAGCCAGCCTCCCGACCTTTCTTCTCCCGCAGCCCCACCTGCCCTGCGTGCTGCCCCTACCCAGACAAGGACTCTCCGTGAGGAGAGGATGCCAGCCACACGGGTGAAGCCCAAGCCCAGGGTAAGCAGCCATTGTTCTTCCTTCTAAGACCCGGACCCTGTGCTTTCCCGCCATGACCGTCCTGCCTCCTGAGAACCCCGCCCAGACCTGGTCCCCGGGTCCCTGCCATCACCACAGGGGGGAGCATGAGGAGGGCCCCTGCCTTTGTTTCAGAGTGCACTGATCGCTCCCATTCCTTCAGCACCTCCGGGTTCCTGCCGGGGGCAAGAAATGCCCTCCCCAGGGGGAAGACGACAGCCACTGATTTCTCGGGGTGGAGAGCCACCCCCCCCTCCCTGGAACCTGCTGAGGTGGGGGGGGGGACTCCATGTTGTGCTCCAGAGCTAACCTCCTAACGGCATGTTGTGCCTACGTTTACAACCCATTTTACAAGGAGGAATCCTCTCCGACTTTGACTCCCATAACTGCTCAGGCCACGTGCGTTGGCGGCGTCCGTGAGGTGGTAAGGCCAGGCCTAGAGGTGGCAGCGCCAGCCCCCTGGGACCAGCTGGCTTCGCCTCTCTGAAGTGATTGTGCAGTGACTTCTCCCTCAGCCTCTCACCAGCGGTTTCTCATTACCAGCAGCTCCGCCCTCTGAGCTGTGCGTTGGTTCCCTGTGGCTGCACACGTCACCACTAACTTGCCAGCAAGATCTGTTATCGCCCGTTCCTACCTGGGAGCTGGGCTCGGCCTGGCCTGTGTCCCTGGGGCCTCTGCTTTGGGTCTCCCACGCTGAAATCCGGGTGTCGGCTGGCTGCGGCCTCACCTTCTCCGCTCCTTCCTCTGCTTTCCACGCGGCCCTTCTTCCATCTTTGAACCAGCAGCCGCAGGCCCAACCCAGCTCCTGCCTGGGTCTCCCTGGCTCCCCGCCCACCTCACCTGTGATGGGCGGAGAGAAGCCGCCTCTCGGGGCCTGTGAGTCCATTGGCCGCCTAGGCAGCCCTGGCAGCCCCCTGCCTCAGGCCACTGAAGAGAGAGACCCTGGCAACATCTGCAGAGACCCTTCTGCTGAGTGGGATGTACTCATGGGCCCTTCAGTGAGCAGGTAGTTGGCCGGGAGCCAAGTCAGGCTGAGCACTAAGTAGGCCAGGACGTACAGGTAGGAGCCCAGGAAGATGCCTAGACTCGGGGCCCAGAAGTCCAAGTTAACATGCCTTCTGTGCAAGTCTTTTTATCTCTTCATATATTTGTATTAACTTCAGAGAGGGAGTGAGAGAGAGAAACATCAATGATGAAAGAGAACCATGGATCTGCTGCCTCCTGCACGCCCCCTCCCAGGATTGAGCCTGCGTCCTGGGCATGTGCCCTGACTGGAATCAAACCATGACCTCCTGGTTCATAGGTCAACACTCAACCGCTGAGCCGGGTAGGCCAGGCACACAGACTTTTTTATTTTTTAAATCTATTTTATTGGTTTTTTTACAGAGAGGAAGGGAGAGGGATAGAGAGTAAGAAACATCGATGAGAGAGAAACATCCATCAGGTGCCCCCTGCACACCCCCTACTGGGATGTGCCCGTAACCAAGGTACATGCCCTTGCCTGGAATCAAACCAGGGACCCTTCAGTCCGCAGTCTGATGCTCTATCCACTGAGTCACACTGTTCAGGGAAGGCACAGTCTTTAACATCAGGCCACACTGTGTCATCATGTGTTAATACTCCGGCCTCTTTGGGCTCCTATCTCCAGGTCCCGAGTAGGTTCCTGGCCCCTGCATCTCCCGTTTGGGACAGGTCCGCTGTCTGCTCCAGGTGTGTGGACACACGAGCCCACAGTGACCATTGTGGGATTTTTCCTTTGCAGGTGGTGACGTTCGGGGACCTGGCCATCTACTTCTCCCAGGAGGAGTGGGAGGGACTGAGCCCCGAGCAGAGAGGTCTGTACAAGAACGTCATGTTGGAGAACTACCAGACCCTGCTCTCCCTTGGTGAGCCCCAGCCCTGCTGACCCGAGGGACGGGAACCTGGCCACCCCAGTGAGGGTTGACTTTCTTTTAGCAGCTTTCTGGAGATGCGACTCGAACACTGTACATCCTCCCTCAGGAGGGGTACGCTCAGGATTTCTGTTCTGTCGACAGCTGTGCATCCACCGGCACCATCCATCTAGGACACCTTCGCCCCAGGAGAAACCCAGGCCCTTCGCACTCACTGTCCCTGTCCCCACCCACGTCCACTGAGCCCCCCGCTTGGCAAACACTAGTCCCTCTCTGGCCCTAGAACTTGCCAGTTCCTGCCTTTCATGGACATGGAGTCACACAGGACGTGGCCCTTGGTGTCTCCTCCTTCCACGGGGCACCGTGTTCTCAAGGCTCATCCGAGCTGCAGTGGGTGACAGTGTTACAGAGAAACCGGCGAGAACCAAGCAACGCTCTGAGAGTTTGGAGTTACACTTTATTCACCGTGGCAGGCTCAGGGAAATGAATCCAAATTCTAAGCAAAGCTACAAGCAGCACTTCCCTTTTTATGGAAGAGTCAGCCCTTTGTGTGCTTGCTGGCGGCCTTGAAAACTACACAGTTCTATCAATTAAAAACTGCACCTGGCATGGCATTGGGTGTATCTAGTCCAGCCGTGGGCAAACTACGGCCCGTGGGCCGGATCCAGCCCGTTTGAAATGAATAAAACTAAAAAAAAAAAAGACCGTACCCTTTTATGTAATGATGTTTACTTTGAATTTATATTAGTTCACACACTCTACCATGCTTTTGTTCCGGCCCTCCGGTCCAGTTTAAGAACCCATTGTGGCCCTCGAGTCAACAAGTTTGCCCATCCCTGATCTAGTCTCTGGCCTAAAGGTCAGACAGCTTAGTTTATCTCCCCCACTATTCAAGCAGGCTAGAAAGCAGTTATTTTTTCAGAATTAGAGGCCGTCCAAAGGATAGCAGAGAATTCCGAACAGTAGTTTTACAGAATAGGGGTTTGCCTTCACAACAGTGCACCCACAGCAAGGTCCTCTATACGGCCCACCAACAGCGCATTGTACAGGCCACATTTGTGAATCCGTGATGGGCACCTGTGCTGTTTCCACTCTACAGCTCTGACGAATATGCCGCTTGACCTTTGTGTCTGAGTGTTTGTGGGGATGCATATTTCCATTTCTCTTGGAGATGCATGTACCTATGAGCGGAATTGCTGCTCAGATAGTCGCTGTGTATGTAACCTTTAAAGGACCTCGCTTGTGTAGAGAGAGAGAGAGATGTCAGGAAGTCACCTAACAGGCGCTGTTAAAGGGGCACAATGGGCATGGGTGACACAGAGATGGCACTGCAGATGCAGCCACCACCCAGGGCACGGGGAGAGGCTGGGCTCTCAGGACTGAGGGATGCACTGCCTGGCATTGTACTCCTGGAAGGGCAAGAGAGGGCCAGCTTTGGGAGTGGATGGGGAAAAAAGAAATTGAAACTACAGAGACCCTGCTGGCAGACACTCTCGGGGAGCGGCTGGCAAAGGAGGGGTGTGGAGTACAGAGCAGACAAGGATAGGGTCGGGAGCCCACAGGCAGCAGCTTAATGACCATCCTCGCGCTCCTGCTCCAACTTCCCAGGAAATCAGTTGGCTCTGTAGTTAGGAAGGACGGAGGGTGTGCCTGAGCCTGCCTCCTCCGCATCCTCCGGTGGCCCTCTGCCTCCTCCACGCTCCCTTTGTGCCTGCGAATCCCCTTCCCACCGGCACAGGCCTTGGCCCCGGTGCCGTGGTGCCCACGTCCTGCTCAATCCCGTGTTTTCCTGTGTTCAGGACTGTGCTGTCGGAAGCCAAGTATGATCGCCTTGTTGGAGAAAGGACAAGCACCCTGGATGGAGAGATTCGTGAGAATACCCTGTGGCCTGGGTGAGTGACAGCCAGGGCCTGGGACCGTGTACAAGCACATGCCACAGTGGGAGGGCCACCTGCAGGCTGACACTCGAGAGCCCCTCCCCCACCCCATGACCCCAGGATGACCGTCCCCCTCCGGGAGGAGAGTACCATTTCATAGGCCCTTCCTGGGTGCAGGCCCTCTTCCCACGGCAGGCTCTCCCAGCAGTGCTGTGAGGCAGGCACTGTCACTCCTGTGTTAGGGATGAGAACACTGAGACCCAGCTGGGGAGTGGCCAAGGGCTGGGTGTGAGCCCCAGCTTTTAGTCTCAGAAGCTCGGGCTTAGCAGCCTTGTCCGTGCCTCGTCAGTCACACCTCCCTCAGAGAAAGCGTATTCCCACCGATTTAATGCTAGCACTCCAGTGATGATGTTCCAGCTGCAGCATTGTCCTCAGTCCTTTCAAAAATTAAAAGTTTTTCCATACTGTTCATTTTGACACCTTGGTAAGAACTCAGTCCCTTATCTAATAGATTCCTCTTTGGTTGATCAAGTTGTGTGGGATTTTTTTTTTTTACACTTCTCTGAGGCTTTTTAGTTGTGGTGAAAAGTACCCTATATGATAAAGAGGTAATGTGCTAATGGTTGTCACACCCTCACGTCATAACTGCCGATCACCAGGAGACTGCAAGAACAGACGCGTTCATGGCAGAGCTGCTTGCCCGCCATGGAGGGAGGTCCCGCGGCAGAAAACGGCTGAAGAGCAATGTATCTACGAAGCTGAAAGAAGGCGGCGTCAGCGACAGAATTTATCTGAAGAGCAGCTATTGGCACGACGTAGATCTCAAGCCGAAAGAAGCCGGCGTTATCGACAGAAAATGTCTGCAGAGCAACGTGCCTATGAAAGTGAAAGAAGGCGCCTTCGGCGACAGAATTTTTCTGAAGAGCAACTGTTGGCATACCGTAAATACGAAGCTGAAAAAATACGGCGTTATCGACAGAAGATGTCTGAAGAGCAGCGAGCCTCTGAAGTTGAAAAAAGGCGGCTTCGGCGACAGAAAGCATCTAACTGGGAACTATTGGCACAGTGTACCTCATTAAACGTGAGGCTAAGTGTGCAGTCATTTCTTAAAAAAATGAGCAGTTTTAAAAATTAAATGAAGGAATTTTGGATGTACTCAATGGAGATTTTCACACATATTTGAGTGATGATTCCATTGATTCAACAGGTAGTACTGAAAAGGAAAATTTTCCCATTGAATTTCTTACTGGTATTACTCATTCAGGAATGCCGTGTCATAAATTAAAATTGATAGCATTACGATCATGATGCTACTGAGAAATCTTAGTAGTAAATAGGTCTTTGTGATAGCATTACAATCATGATGCTACTGAGAAATCTTAATAGTAAATAGGTCTTTGTAATGGTCCTCAATTTATTATTAAAAGATTGTGACCTAACATAATCAAAGCAGAAGTAATAACAGAATCTGCAGAGAGGGAGGTTGCTCTGAGGATGACGTGATTTTTGCCCATCTGACACTGGCCTCCCATTTAAATTGATTCAAAGACAGTTTCCCGTGATGCCAGCATTTGGGATGACTATTAAGGACAAACTCCAGGCAGAGTAGAAATATTCCTACCTGAACTCGTTTTCAGACAGGATCTGTTATATGTTGCTTTCTCTCAAGTTCAAAGGGTGTGACGTTAAAGTTCTAAATACTTCAGCACAAGGGAAATTAGTCACGTACTCTGAAAGTATTTTCACTCTTTATGTGGTGTACAGGGAGATACTGGAATAAGTTTAATCATTTTATAACTTATTTGTATCAAGGTTATTTTTCTATCACGTTTTTGGTGTTTTTAGATTGTTTTTTATATCGTTATTGTTTTTATAACATGTCTTGTTATATCATGTTATTTATTAATAAACATACATTATTTCATATACATTTTACTAATTTTCTTTCATCTCTAACACTTCCATTATAGAGAAAGGGCAAATAGCAATATTAACACATTGTTTGCGGGTAGTTTTTATTGTGTGCTAACAGGTGGTGCCGGCCATTTTTGCTAATTTTTTGCGCAAATGGCAACGTTCAGTAAAATTCCGATAACTTTAGTTTACGTATTTATACGTTACCCACATTCTACTACTAGTCTATACAAAACGGATTAATATGTGTCCCACGCTCTACTACACTGGTAGAACATATAAATACGTAAAACGTATAAATATGTTTCCTGCATACAATGTGTTAATATTTCCTCTAATTCCCTTTTAATCTGCATGAATTTCATTCACCAGGCCACTAGTGACATTAAATACACTTTCCTAACCATTTTTAAATGTGCACTTGAGCCGAAACCGGTTTGGCTCAGTGGATAGAGCGTCGGCCTGCGGACTGAAAGGTCCCAGGTTCGATTCCAGTCAAGGGCATGTACCTGGGTTGCGGGCACATCCCCAATAGGAGATGTGCAGGAGGCAGCTGATCGATGTTTCTCTCTCATCGATGTTTCTAACTCTCTATCTCTCTCCCTTCCTCTCTGTAAAAAATCAATAAAATATATATTTTTTTAAATGTGCGCTTGAGTATGTTCACATTGTCATGCAGCAGATATCTAGAATGTTGTATCTTCCAACACTGAAACACTGCCTTCTAAGTTTTTTTTTTTAACAGATCTATTTCATTTCTTTTTTTTCCCTTTTTAAAATATATTTTATTGATTTTTTACAGAGAGGAAGGGAGAGGGATAGAGAGTTAGAAACATCGCTGAGCTGCCTCCTGCACACCTCCCACAGGGGATGTGTCTGCAACCAAGGCACATGCCCCCAACGGAATCTAACCTGGGACCCTTGAGTCCGCAGGCCGACAGACTCTAGCCACTGAGCCAAACCAACTAGTACAAGAATTTCCTTCTTTTTAAGGGCATAATATTCCATTGTATGCATACAAATCCGGCCTTCCATATCCGTTCTACATTTGTGAATATAACCAACTGTGGATTGAAAACATTTGGGGGAATAAGGTGATAAGGACACATGTACTTATAAGTATTCTCTCTTTTACCACGTTCAGTGTGGCTAGGCTAGAACACGGTCCAGATCTTGAGTAGGGACAGTTGGGGATTGAGAAAATGAAAGAAAAAGACAAACACAAAGATAGAAGGGAAAAGCTGGGGCCAGGTGTGACAGCTGTCCTCTGATGGAGACAGTGCGTTTATTTTATACAGTAAGATACCAGGAAGTTTTACAGAAGTTTAAAATAAAGGAAATTATGTGCGTTCTTGTGACATCTTTGTAATCATCACTTCTGGCTGGGCACAGATAATTGTGTCTGTTCCGGGTTGCTGGGGGTCTTGTCCAGCATCTAGAAGGGTTCAGGAATTGGAGGAAGGGCTGTAGTAAGTTATTAAAGAGTCCACAAACAAAACATGATTTGGGAAGGCATTTTGGGGAGCCAGAGGAGACTTACCTAAAGAAACCAAGTTTCCCTTCCCTAACAGGTTTGGCTCAGTGGATAGAGCGTCGGCCTGAGGACTGAAGGGTCCCAGGTTTGATTCCAGCCAAGGGCATGTACCTGGGTTGCGGGCACATCCCCACTAGGGGGTGTGCAGGAGGCAGCTGATGGATGTTTCTCTCCCATCGATGTTTCTAACTCTTTATCCCTCTCCCTTTCTCTCTGTAAAAAAATCAATAAAATATATATTTTTTTTAAAAGAAAAGAAACCAAATTCTCTTGAATCTCTGGACCCCTTGCTCTTTATTAACACAAAGTAGAGGCCTGGTGCATGAAATTTGTGCATGGGGTGTGGGAGGAGGGGGCAGTCCCCACAGCCCAGCCTGCACCCTCTCCAATCTGGGTCCTTCTCACAATTCTGGACTGCTGGCTCCTAATTGCTCACCTTCTTGCCTGCCTGGTTGCCCCTAACTGGCCCCCTGCTGGCCTGATAGCCCCTCACTGCCTCTGCATGCTGGCCTGATCGCCCCCAGCTGCACCCTCCCTGTGGGACTGGTCACTCCTAACTACCCTTCTCCCCCCCACCGGCTTGGCCGCCCCATGCAGCCTGCTGTTCAGTCATTTGGTCATCCCTCACTAACCCCCCTGCCGGCCTGGTCACCCCACGCAGCTTGCTTTTTCAGTCCTTTGGCCATCCCTCGGGCCCACCCTGGGTTGCTGGGCAGCCACCATCTGAGGCTTGCCTGTCCCTTGGGCTGGCCCTGGGCAGCTGGGAGGCTGAGGGGACGGCAGACACCAGAGCAGGCATGGCTGTGGGTACTGGGCACCAGCATCTAGTGTCTGTGGGCACCACCATCTTTGTGACAGCGTGAGGCTCAGTTAACATATTCCCTCTTTAGTAGATAGGATTGTCCTAAGGCAAGGTAGATATACACATCAAAGATTAAGATTTAGTATACAGAGGCATTGTTGGGTTGGGGGAACTGCCTACAGCTGTTCAGGTGTTTCGCCAGTAGGAGGCAGTAACATGTAGACTGAAATGCCCTCAACTATCTGGAAGCAAGTAATCAATTATGCATCCTTTTCAGGTTTGGGGAAATGCCCTTAGCCATTCCCAGCAGGCAATAACATGTGATTTTCCAGCCCTTGCTAAAGGCTCAAGGTCCACCAACATTTTTGGGGTTTTTTTTTTTTAACATGTTATTGATTTTTTACAGAGGAAGGGAGAGGGATAGAGAGTTAGAAACATTGATGAGAGAGAAACATCGATCAGCTGCCTCCTGCACACTCCCTACTGGGTATGTGCCCGCAACCAAGGTACATGCCCTTGACCGGAATTGAACCCGGGACCCTTGAGTCCACAGGCCAATGCTCTATCCACTGAGCCAAACCAGTTAGGGCGGTCCAACAACGTTTTGATGAACTTCTTGCATTTATGACCTGCTGGAATTAGCTTCCAGCACTGGTGCCTGGCTGAACTTAGATCAGGAAACCCACCCCCTGGTGCCTGAGCTAAAGGTCAGGCTGACAAAACACCTCCCTCTGGCAAGGTGTGTTTCCAGGTCATGGCTCTGCCAGGTGCCCATGGATTCAGATGACAGTCGCCTCAGGAGCCTTTCCCAGGCGCTCTCTACATGTAATACCTTAATCAATAAAGAAAAAATAAAAGAAAACATTTGGGGGGAAATGTTAATGTTGCCGGCGGATACTATGTAATTAAGCCTACGGTGGTTGCATTTATACCAGTGGTTCTTAACCTGTGGGTCGCGACCCCTGAAAATACTTCCTGCATACCAGATATTTACATTACAATTCATAACAGTAACAAAATTACCGTTATGAAGAAGCAACGAAAATGTTATGGTCGGGGGTCACCACAACATGAGGAACTGTATTAAAGGGTCATGGCATTAGGAAGGTTGAGAACCACTGATCTACTTTGGAAACATACATTTTTCCCCCTTATCATTATTCTCTTAATACAGTATAGTAACTATTTATACAGCCTTTACATTGTTTTCTTTACGTATAATAAGCATTCTAGAGATGATTTAAAGTTTATGGATGGAGATTATGTTGCAAATACTATGTCATTTTATAGAATGGACTTGAGCATCCATGGATTTTAGTCTCTATGGGAATCCTGGACCAGTCCCCCGAGGATATGTAGGGATGACTCTACCACGTTTTTAAAATTCATTCATCTTTTTGTTTGTTTTTTATTGATTTCAGAGAGGAAGGGAGAGAGAGAAACATCAATGAGAGAGAATCATGGATTGGCTGCCTCCTGCATGCCCTCCACTGCGGGGGTTCAAGCCCGCAGCCCGGGCATGTGCCCTTGGCCAGAATTGAATCTGGGACCCTTTACTCCGCCGGCCGGACACTCTGTCAACTGAGCCAAACTGGCTAGGGCTCTATTCATCTGTTGATGGACCTTTGAGTTTCTTCCGCCTTCTGGCTAATGTGAATAATGGTGCTATGGACACGTGAGCACAGATAACACTTTGAGACCCTGGTTTTAATTCCTTTGCGTATGTACCCAGAAGTGGGATCACGGATCATATGGTGGTTCTGTTTTTTAATTTTCTGAGAAACCTCCCTACTGCTTTCCACAGTAGCTGCACCATTTCTCATTTCCTCCAGTGGTGCACAAGGCTTCCAACGTACCATCTTGTCAGCAGTGGTTGTTTTCAGTTTTTTGTTCTGTTTTGTTTTGTGGTAGCCATCCTTATGGGTGTGAGGTGATATTGTGGGCTCAATTTGCATGTCCCCAATGATTGGTGATGTTAAACATCTTTTCATATGTTCATTAGCCATTTGTCTATCTTCTTTGGAGAACTAGTGAAGTCCTTTGTCCATTTTCAATAGGATTGTCATTCCTTGTTTACTTGTAGAATTTCCTTATATATTCTGCATTTTAGCCTCTTATCAGAAACTAGAGGCCTGGTGCATGAAATTCGTGCACAGGGAGCAGGGGGAATCCCTCAGCCTGGCCTACACCCTCTCCAATCCAGGACTGCTGGCTCCTAACCACTCACCTGCCTGCCTGCATGGTTGCCCACAGCTGCCCTCCCCTGCCAGCCTGATCGCCTCCTAACAGCTTGCTCCCCTGCCGGCCTGATCACCCCTAACCGCCTCTGCCTCGGCCCCCACCACCATGGCTTTGTCCAGAAGGAATCTGGATGTCTGGAAGATGCCTGGTCGACCTGGTCTAATTAGCATGTTACCCTTTTATTAGTATAGATGTGATTTGCAAGTATTTTCTCCCATTCCTCAGGTTGCCTTTTCACTCTGTCTTGGTGAGTATTCCAGGTGAGTTTGAGAATAACACCATTCTGCTGTTGTTGGATGAAGTAGTCTGCAGATGTCAGTTATATATTGTATAGTTGCATGATGGTATGGTTGAGTTTTACTGTGTCCTTACTGACCTTCTGCCTGCTGGCTCTGTCCATTTCCGAGAGGGGGTATTGAAGTTCCCAGCTGTGATAGTGGATTCGTCTAGTTCTCCTGGTAGGTCGATCAGTTTTTGTCTCAATTAGGTTGATGCCCCATTGTTAGGCACACACATATGAATCGTTATGTCTTCCTGAAGAATTGACCCCTTTATCATCTTGTAATGCCCCTTTTATTCTATGATAACTTTCCTCCTTTTTAAGTCAGCTATGTCCAAAATCAATATATCCACTACTGCTTTCTTTTGACTAGTGTTGGGATGGTATATTTTTCTCCTTCGTTTACTATTAATCTCATGTATCTTTATATCTAAAGTGGATTTCTTATAGACAGCATATAGTTGGTGCATGTATGTTTTTTGATTCACGCTGACAATTTCTTTTGATTGGTGCATTGAGACCATTTACTTTCATAATGATTATTGATATAGTTGATATGCAATATCAGAAATAATATGTAGTAACCATACTTGTTGCTATTCTCTATTTATTGCCTTTAGTCTTTGTTCCTATTTTTGCCTTCCACTTCTTTTCTGCCTTTTGTGGTTTTAATTCTTTTTCTATTTTTCTTTAATTATTTTTCTTCATTATACATGATTCTATGTTGCCTTTTGCAACATATTAGTTATACTTTAAAAAAGTTTTCTTTAGTGGATACCCTAGAATTTACAGTATATATTTACAACTAATCCAAGTCCACTTTCAAATAATACTGTACTACCTCACGGATAGCATAAGTACCTTATAATATCAAAGTAAGCCCTAACCGGTGTGGCTCAGTGGACAGAGCGTTGGCCTGTGGACTGAAGGGTCCCAGGTTCAATTCCGGTCAAGGGCATGTACCTTGGTTGTGGGCACATCCCCAGTGTGGGGTGTGCAGGAGGCAGCTAATCGATATTTCTAACTCTATCCCTCTCCCTTCCTCTCTGTAAAAAATCAATAAAATATATTTTAAAAAAATAACAAAGTAAGACCAATCCCTTCCTGTTCCCAGCATCATTGCTGTTATTCACTTTATTTAAGGTAAATGCATAAGCACACATAATCGGATATGTTGTTGTATAATTGTCTTGAAGAAACTATTATCTGTTAGGTCAATTAAGAATACGAAAAGTCCTGGCTGGTGGCTTGGTTGTAGTGTTGTCTCATGTTCCAAAAGGTTGAGGGTTTGACTCCCAGTCCGGGCATGTGTGGGAGGTAACCAATCAATGTTTCTCTTTCACTCCCTTCCTCTCTCTAAAAAGCAATAAAAACATATCCTCAGTGGGGAAAAAAAATGAGAAAAGTAAGAGTTTTTTTGCTTTCACTTATTCCTTCAGTGCTCTTCCTTTCTCTGTGTAGGTCCCAGTTTCTGATCTACATTATTTTCCCTCTTAGAAGGACCTCTTTTTAGTAACTCTTGCAAGGGAGGTCTACTGGCAACAAATTCTCTCAACATTTGTTTGTCTGAGAAAGTCTTTATTTCTCTTTCACTCTTTTTTTTTAAATATATTTTATTGATTTTTTAGAGAGGAAGGGAGAGAGAGATAGTTAGAAACATCGATGAGAGAGAAACATCGATCAGCTGCCTCCTGCACATCTCCTATTGGGGATGTGCCTGCAACCCAGGTACATGCCCTTGACCGGAATCGAACCTGGGACCTCTCAGTCTGCAGGCCGACGCTCCATCCACTGAGCCAAACCGGTTTCGGCTCTCTTTCACTCTTGAAAAGAGTGAGGCAGTCCTCGGGTTACATCGGACTCGATGTACTTCGTTTCATGGTTATGTCGCCATCTCTGATAAATACTGATAATACAGTATTTACCTTTGTATGTACATACTAGTGGCCCTGCAAACAAATCTGTGTCCCAGTAGCTCTCTGCTGCCCTCCTGTAGCTCTCTGCCTGCTGCCCCGCCCTCCTGTAGCTCCCCCTGCCCTCTTCCCCCGCCCCCCATAGCTTACTGCCCTGCCTCCTGTAGCTTTTCGAAGCCCGCTTGTAGTTTGCTGCCCCACCCTCCTGCAGATCCGTGAAATGATCATTACACGGTTGGTCTTTACACCTCAAGGCGTAACATAATTAGCATATTCCTCTCTTATTATATAGGAGGATGTGCTTCATGTTTTTTATTATTTATTTACCACAGTAAAGGTCAGGAATGGTTATCTTTCTTTTAATTTTTTTTTACTGTTTCACTTCATTACTGCTGTGTTTGTGCTCCATGTGAGGGACATAGATGCTTACATAGGTGACTTCCGACTTACAGTGAAAATCAAGTTACGTCAGAACAGATCTCCAATGTAACCCAAGGACTGTCTGTATTTTCACAGAGTACAGAACTTGAGGTTAGTGGTTTCTCTCTTCAAAAGAGAGTTCCCAGCCCTGACCGGTTTGGCTCAGTGGATAGAGCATGGGCCTGCGGACTCAAGGATCCCAGGTTCAATTCCGGGCAAGGGCATGTACCTTAGTTGCGGGCACATTCCCAATAGGAGGTGTGCAGGAAGCAGCTGATCGATGTTTCTAACTCTCTATCCCTCTCTTCCTCTCTGTAAAAAAATCAATAAAATATGTTTAAAAAAAAAAAAGAGTTCCCAGTGACTCTTGCAAAAATGAGTAGTTAAAAGCCAACCCTGCCTCCAATTTAATCAGGCTAATGAAATTCAAACTTCACAGTATTATTTTTTTCTTAACATTAATTCTGGGAAAACATCAAAAGGTGTTCAAGTGTTATAGAAGACGGGAGAAAAACCAAAGCAATGCTTAGAGAAATGGAGCTACACAGCTTTATTACACCGGCAGTCTCAGTGGAGTCACCTCCAAAAATCTGAACAAAGAAATCCGGTGGAAGCTTTTCCTTTATACCTTTTTGGCTTCTTTGTTCCCCAAGTATGGAATGGAGCTTCCGGATCTTTCTGGGGCTTTGCAAAAAGTCCTATGTGTTGGGCTGGGGGTCATGAGACCAGACCTAAGGGCCTGGTCTAGCGCCAGCACTGACAGCCCTCTCCAGGGGTTGTGTATTTTACGATTCATGGCCTCTGTAACATGTGAGCAAACAGACAAGAAATCTTGCTAGCCCAGACTGCAGGAAAAGGCAATAGGTTATATTTTCCCATCTGGGTTACATTGTTCTGCTTGAGGAAAGTTCCCTTAGAGGGAACCAGATGTTATAGAAAGAATTAGCCTTTAGCCTCTTCTCATCCCACCTCCCCCTCTCCCTTGTCCCACAAGCTTTTCTTAGCCTTGTGGTACAACGACTACCAGGTTTTATGATGAACAGGCACAGTGTCCACTCTAGGTGCTTCCTGCTGATAAGGGACAATGACCAAGGGGTTAGCCCCCCGTTTCTTCCTCTCAGAGGGGTTTGTAGGGAATTCTTCTGGTTTGTAGGACCATTTGAAGTTTAAAGGCATCTAGGCGAGATGAGATAAAGCAAGTTAAGAAATTTAGAAGACATTGTCCTAAGGTTACGGCTATGAGTAGCATTAACAGTGTTCCTGTCAATGGGAGAAGCTATTTCTAGATTACACCCTCGCCTCCCCCCCCCCCCCCCCCGAAGCAGCCCAGGACTCGTATAGCTCCTGTCTTCTTTTTGTTGCTCGTTCAAGTAGATCCTTAGCCTTATCTCTGACAATGCCTGACTGGTTGGCATAAAAGCAGCACTCTTCTCCTAAGAAGAGGCAGATTCCACCTTTTTCTGCTGTTAGTAAGTCTAATCCTCTTGTATTCTGTAGTACTACTGTGGTGAAGGAATCAACTTGATCCTGCAAGACGATTAGAGTCTCAGCTACTCTCTCTATATCTTCTGAAAATTCTTGGGTTAAAACTTGATAAGAGGAGATAGAGTGTGCTATTCCCCCTCCCCCTCCCCTGGCTCCTATGCCTCCCGCAACTCTGAGTGCTATTAGAAGGGGAATCACTTGCAGAGCTCTTTTATATCTAGTTACTGCTTTAAGGGGGGTTTCAAAGGATTGGTTATTGGGTTATTGGGTTATTTAGATGCACAGCTTTCAGATATTTTCAGCTTCAACTATAATAGACATATCGGGGGTTAGATAGGCAGGAGTGCACACTCCCATCCAGTTTGCAGGCAGGCATGGGTAAGCAGTGATCCCACACATGTCGAATATTCCTGCAGGGGGGCACCAGGGGGAGGTGGTGTTTTCAGGCTTGAGAGTGGAGTTGCCTAGATCATCTGGGAGGCAACCTGTTGGATGTTGGCCCTGGGTACTGTCCAGTAGACCTGTCTTTTCTGTATACAGAGCTTTACTCCAGTGTAGCAGTAGCTCCCCTGATAAGAGGAAAGACTTACAATAGTGTCATCCTGGGTCCTGGTTAAGCAGGGGCAGGATGGATATGTAGTTGCAAGGGAGAGTGGGAACATACAGGCTATGATTAAGGGAAGTATGTTATTCCCCCTGTTCCTGTTCAGTGGGGGTCCACAGCAGTGAACCACTGGAACGAAGAGTAGTATAATAAATATTCCTGCAAGGCAAATGTAGCCAAGGATGATATGACAAGGAGTGGTCCAGCAATTCATGATGAGGCCTTCGTTTCCTTGCTGTGGTGCAGCCAGGGAGGATTTTCAAGATCTGGGGTCACCTTCCTCTTGGACTGATGGCATAAGTCTACTGGCAGTGAATTCTCTCAACGTTTGTTTATCTGAGAAAGTCTTTATTTCTCTTGCACTCTTGAAGGATATTTTCACAGAGTACATAACTTGAGGTTAGTGGTTTCTCTCTTCAAAAGAGAGTTCCTAGTGACTCTTGCAAAAATGAGTATTTAGTTAAAAGCCAACCCAGCCTCCAATTTAATCAGGCTAATGAAATTCTAATTTCACAGTATTATTTTTTCTTAACATTAATTCTGGAAAAATATCAAAACGTGTTCAAGCAGGTTTAAATTTCTCTTCTGGTGTTTTTCACTTTTCACTACTCCTTTAGCATTTCACAACGCAGAGTACCAACCACTATACAATCACAGAGAGCTGCTGGAGCCTTTCCTTTAGCATTTCAGAGAGCTAATTTAGTCATTTTAAATGACTGTTTTGATACTCTTAAGGGACATGTACATTTCAGAAAATGGGAAAAATCAAAGTGAAGGAAAATAATACTGCAATCTATTGTCCCAGAAAGGACACTTTCGATTTAGATGCACAGCTTTCAGATAGTTTCAACTTTAAAAAATGGGATTATTCTTGTGGTAAAGTGTGATGAATTTTTCACTTATACTCTAGGAAATTTTCTGTCAATTCAACTTAGCTTCTTACATGACAATTTAAAAAAAAATAAGAAAACAGATGTTTAATTTTTGATGTCTTTCACACTCAGGGTCTAAATGTGAGACCAACAAGTTACATCCCGATCATTGCAACAAACCTGGGCAAAGCATCTACCAGAAACCAGTTTCTGCAGCACGTAAAGATCCCACAGGAAAGAGAGGCTGCACGAAAAATTCACTCCTGAAGAAACCCAAGAAAGTGCATCCAGGGAAGAAGGCTTTAAAATGTAATGACTGTGGGAAAACCTTTAGTCAAAGCTTATCTCTTAAACTTCATCAGAATTCCCATACTGAAGAGAGACCTTATGAATGTAGTCATTGTAGAAAAGCCTTCAGACAGGTCTCATCCCTCCTCCTTCATCAGAGAATTCACAATGGAAAGAAAAGCCACGAATGTGATGAATGTGGGGAAAGCTTCACGCAAAGAACCACGCTGCTTCTACATGAGAAAAGTCATGGTGGAAAGGGAACCTTTGACTGTGGGAAGGCCTTGAGTCCGTGTCCAACCCTCAGGATACATCAGAAAACTCTCCTTGATGAAAATGCCCACCAGTGGAGGAAATGTGGGAAATCCTTCATTCGAAGGTCATCCCTTTCACTTCATAGGAAAATCCACAAGGGAAAGAAAATCCATGAGTGCAGTAAATGTGGGAGGGGCTTCCGAAAGAAATCAGTCCTTGTTCTACATAAAAGAATTCATACTGGAGAGAAAACTAATGAGGGTGAGAAGGCCTCAAGTCAGCAGAGCAGCCACCATTTAGAGAATCCTTATAAATGTAGAAAATGTGGAAAATCTTTTAATAGGATCTCATCCATCATGCTTCATCAGAGAATTCATGCTTCGGAGAAACCCTACAAATGCCCTAAGTGCGAGAAGGTGTTCCAGCGGCTTTCAACCCTTATTCTACATCTAAAAATTCACAATGGAGAGAAACTGTACAGATGCAATAAATGCGAGAAGGTCTGTCATCGGCATTCATCCCTTATTCAACATCAGAAAGTTCACACGAGGAAAAAGAAACTCTTTGAATGTAAGGAATGTGGGAAGATGTTTTCTGAAACTGCCAACCTTAAAATACATCAGAACATTCATTCTGAAGAGAAGCCTTTCAAATGCAACAAATGTAGTAAAGTTTTCGGCCGCCAGTCATTTCTTATTGAACATCAGAGAATTCATACTGGAGAAAAACCGTACCAGTGCGAGGAATGTGGGAAAGCCTTCAGTCACCGAATATCTCTTACGCGACATAAGAGAATCCACACTGAAGACAGGCCGTATGAATGCGATCAGTGTGGCAAGGCCTTCAGTCAGAGCGCGCACCTTGCCCAGCACGAAAGGATCCACACTGGAGAGAAACCGTACACGTGCAAGACCTGTGGGAAGGCCTTCAGTCAGCGCACGTCCCTTATTCTACACGAAAGAAGTCACACAGGAGAGAAACCCTATGAATGTAATGAGTGTGGGAAGGCCTTCAGCAGTGGCTCGGACCTCATCCGGCATCAGAGAAGTCATTCCTCAGAGAAACCCTACGAATGCAGTAAATGTGGGAAGGCGTACAGCCGGAGCTCATCCCTGGTTCGACATCAGAATTCCCATTCAGAAGAAAAAGCCTAAGGGTGTTACAAAAGCAAAGACTGAGTCCGCAGAGGCAGGGGGGAAGTGCATTGGTCTCTAACACAGATTTTGTAAAAATGGGGCCGTTTGATGATGCTTCCCCCTTTGAAAGCCAAAGGGCAAAAGTCCTTGATGACTTTGACCTAAGAATCTGAAGTTAGATGAGGGAGAGACCTTATCATAGGTCTTCATTAAGCTCAGATGGTTGGATCGGTCCTTTTTCATAAAGACAATAATTCATTTGATAAGAATCACTGATGTTTTATTCCCAATGTCGTTTTCCTTTATATGTTTTGTTTTTTTAAATATATTTTTTACTTGAGAGAGGAAGGGAGAGGGAGAGAGAGATGGAAACATCAGTGATGAAAGAGAATCATGGATCGGCTGCCTCCTGCACGCCCCACAGTGAGGATCGAGCTCACAACCCAGGCATGTGCCCCTGACAGGGAATTGCACCATGACCTTCTGGTTCATAGGTGGACCCTCACCCAATGAGCCATGCCAGCCGGGCTCCAATGTACTTTTAAAGTTATTTTAAAGTAGAAGTGTAGCTATTTCATTGGTCACATACAACAAAGTGGAACTGTCCATGTTTTGGATGGGGCTTTGAGCCTGATTTAATGTCACATGAAGAGTTTGGGTTGGTCCCTGTAGAATGAGAACTATCACATATAAGGAAGGGACTTTCTGTTAAACCAGGGTACCACTTTCAGCTGACAGTCATTTTTGGGTGATCATAATGAAGAGTGAATCCTGGAGTAGATAAAGATGGCACAGTTAACAAGCCTCACGGCTAATGAAGGAAAGAAAAACATGACATGCTGAAGAATGAGGAACTTCAGAGCAGAGAGAAATTACTTGTTTTATTTGAAAAAAAACTTGTCTATATTTATATGAATAAATATAGACAGTATTTTCATGTAAGAACACTGATGTGCAATAAGTAATTGTTGAAGTCCAACCAAACCCCCAATGTACAGGTCTTTGGAAATGGGGCCTTTGAGAAGTAATGAGGGTTAGAGGAGGACAGGAGGGTGGAGCTGTCATGACAGGATTTGTATCTTAACCCTTTGCAGTCCAATTTTATTTTTGGAATTCAAACAGTCTGGTCCAAATTAATTGACGGGATTGAATATTGAACTTTTTAATGTTCTTATTTTAAAGTTTAAACCAAAAATTCACTGGTTATATTATTAAGTATGTTCAATCAAAGTTTATTCTTTAAAACATTTCATAGTGTGGTATCTTTTTTTTAAATATATTTTATTGATTTTTTACAGAGAGGAAGGGAAAGGGATAGAGAGTGAGAAACATCGATCAGCTGCCTCCTGCACACACCCCCTCTCCCCCGGGGATGTGCCCGCAACCAAGGTACATGCCCTTGACCGTAATGGAACCTGGGACCCTTGAATCCGCAGGCTGATGCTCTATCCACTGAATCAAACTGGTCAGAGCAGTGTGGTATCTTTTGCAACATTTCCCCACATGCAACCCAGCACCTTACTGACAATGCATATAATCACAGTGGTTTGTGGTGTCAACCTCAGCTCCACGTTGGACCTGCTCCTAGCACCTGGTCTGTCGAGTCAGCCTGGACGTTGGACCCAAAAGGGTTAAAAAATTAAAAAGTAAGAGCACTTTGCTGAAACCAGTTTGGCTCAGTGGCTAGAGTGTCGGCCTGTGGACTGAAATGTCCCAGGTTCAATTCCGGTCAAGGGCATGTACCTGGGTTGCGGGCACATCCCCGGTGGGAGATGTGCAGGAGGCAGCTGATGGATGTTTCTCTCCCTTCCTCTCTGTAAAAAATCAATAAAATATATCTAAAAAGAGCGCCAGGGAGATTCGCTTTCTCTCTGCCAGGTCAGGACACAGAAAGAAAGACCAGTGTCTACAGCCAGGAAGCATTCCACCATGGCTCCCTGATCTTGGTAGGACTCAGCCTCCTGAACTCTGAGGAATGAGTTTCTTTTGGTTGAAGCCACCCAGTCTGGTATTTTGTTATAGCACCTTGAACAGACTAACACATGGGGAAAACCCTGGATTTCTGTATCAGGCTCCTCCTGGGAACTGTTCACCATAATGGCTTTGTCTCCTCCTAGCTTGTGCAGCATACCTAAGACAGAATCAGAGTTCGTTCTTGTAAATTGGTCATATACAGTTGGATGCTTTTCTGTACATCTTCCCTCTGCAAAAGCTGGGGTTTTTGTTTTTGTTTTAAATGTTTTATTGATTTCACAGAGAGGAAGGGAGAGGGAAAGATAGAAACATCGACAAGAGAGAAACATTTGCCCTGGCCGCTTTAGCTCAAGGGATAGAGCGTCGGCCTGCGAACTGAAAGGTCCCAGGTTCGATTCCAATCAAGGACACATGCCCGGGTTGGGGCTCTATCCACAGTGGGGGACTTGTGGGAGGCAGCCAATCCATGATTTTCTCTCATCATGGATGTTTCTATCTCTCCCTTTTCCTCTCTGAAATCAATAAAAATATATTTTTAAAAATGAGAGAGAAACATCTGTCAGCTCCCTCCTGCACACCCGCTACTGGGGATTGAGCCTAAAAGCCAGCCATGTGCCCTGACCTGGAAGTGAAACTGAATTCCTGGAGCATGGGACAATGCTCAACCAACTGAGCCAGGCCAGCCAGGCTGCAAAAGCTATTTTTGAAAACACCCACATATTGTTACCTTTGTGGAATATGTGAGCAGATGGGGTAGGTCACTGTAACTTGGATCACAACTGAGAAAAAACTACATTTGTGAAGGATGATATTTTTAAAATTTAAACTTCTCACATCAGTTCTGTAAAATAAGCATAAAATATCTCCAAGATCGCCCTAGCCAGGTGGCTCAGTTGGTTGGAGCGTCATCCCATATACCAGCGGTTCTCAACCTGTGGGTCACGACCTCTTTGGGGGTCAAACGACCCTTTGACAGGGGTCGCCTAAGACCATCGGAAAACATACATAATTACATATTGTTTTTGTGATTAATCACTATGCTTTCATTATGTTCAATTTGTAACAATGAAATTGGGGGTCACCACAACATGAGGAACTGTATTAAAGGGCCACGGCATTAGGAAAGTTGAGAACCACTGCCATATACCAAAAAGGTGTGAGTTCAATTCCCAATCAGAGCACACACAGTTAGGTTTCGGGTTCAATCCCCAGTGAGGGCACTTACGGGAGGCAAATGATCGATGTTTCTCACATTGATGTTTTTCTCTGTCCCTTCCCTTCTCAAATCAACAAACATACCCTTGGGTGAAGATAAAAAAAATCTCGCAAGATCAATTTTTATTATCTTTATTATTCCATTTCTATGCTAACTCGGGTGTTTATTGTTCATTTTCTAAAGTGTTAGGGTGGAAATTGAAGTCGCTGATGTGAGAGTTTTATACCTTAGCAATTAGTGCTATATTTCCTTTTCAGTACAGTGTTAAACCTTTTGATATTCTGTGGTTTTTCATTCAAATACTTTCTATTTTCCCTTTCTGGTATCTCTTGACTGATGGGTTGCTAAAAATTGGGCTATTTAGGTCCAAATATTTGGGGATTTTCCAGTTATGTTTGTTATTGATTGCTAATTTAATCTGTTCTGGTCACCAAAACATTTTGTACGACTTGAACCCTTTTAAATTTTAAAGCCTACCATATCGTCTGCGTCAGTCAACGTGTTTTGTGCATTTGAAGAGAATGTATATTCTGTCCTTGGGTGGAATAGTTTCAAAGTGCCCATTAAGTCCAGTTAGCACGTCGTCTTGTCTAGGTTTTCAGTATCCTTGCTGATTTTCTGTCTCCTTGTTCTGTTGAGAGATGCATGTCAAAGTCTTGTCATTGTGGATTTGTCTGTTTCTCCTTAGAACGCCGTCAGTCCTTTCCGCAACTTCAGGTGATTTCCACGCACACACGTCCTGTTGAGGATTCTAGCTAAAAACTAGAGTTCTTACTCGGGTAAAGATGCTGCAGGTGTCGTGCTTGTTTTTCCTCTAAGAGCCCTGAGGCACTTAATCCTGTGAACTCCAACCTCCTCCGCCTCTTCATCTCCCAGCTCCATCGCCTCCACTCAGAGACCACACACAGCCTTGGAAATAACGCATGTGGTTCCCTGGGGGAATCATAGTCCCGTATTCCCCTCACACATTTCCCATTTCCCATGGGCCTGTTTCGTTGCCCAGTGACCAGTCTCTTCAACGCCAAGGTTTTATAGATTTTGTTAGTATTTCAGGTGGGAAGGTAAACTATTCCCTCCAATTCCATCTTCACCGGAAGTGCAGATCTCATAGAGCATTTAGTGAGGGCAGGGACCACTGTGGGTCTAGGGTTTATATTTTTTTAAAAAAGTGTTGCGATTAACATTCTTCTACATACGCTTTTGTAAGGCTTTACCAATATTTTTGGAGGATAAATTGGTAGATCACAAGATAGACGTATTTTAAGATATTGCCAACTTGCCTTTGCTCTTCAGACGAGGATCTAGAATGAAGGCTTCTTAGAGGAATTTTAAGCACCTTCATCCCACCATGTTGGGTTATATTAGTCTAGTTTTTTTCAGAGTTCCTTCTGCCTACGTTTTCTCCGTTGTGCTGCTCTTATCAGAGGGTAGAGTTCACCAAAGATCCTGGCATGTTCTTTTAGTGTGGCCCTAACTGCTGTTTCTGTATTCTCCTTTTCTTTTTAAGATATATTTTGATTTTTTACAGAGAGGAAGGAAGAGAGATAGAAACATCGATGAGAAACATCGATCACCTGCCTCCTGCACACCCCCAACTGGGGATGTGCCCGCAACCCAGGTACATGCCCTTGACTGGAATCGAACCTGAGACCTTTCAGTCCGCAGGCCGACACTCTATCCACTGAGCCAAACCAGTTCCGGCTGTATTCTCCTTTTCATAATGTGTGATATGAGGTATCACTTTCCTATTTCAATGATGCTGGCATGTTTATTTTTATTTAATTTGGCTCCTCCCCCCCCCTTTTTTTTAGTAGAGGAAATTGGGTAAGACGGACTCTACCAGTAATCCATAGAGCTTCTGCAAGGCTAGAATTTTAAAATGAGTAGAGTTCTACCTGGTCTAGCTATTCTTCCTGACCCTTTCTTTTCTGCTTGTTTGCTGCCTTTGCCATTGTTGGGAGATACACTGTGTGCTATTTGTTAACTGCAAAAGAAATTCTTGGTTTGGCCCAGGAAAATTCTGGTATCGACAAGTTGCCGTTCACAAAAAGTTCTGTAATTCATTTTTCTTCACTCGGCACATAGAGCATCTCCTTTCATTTGCTTTTGCAGTGTAAATAATTCACTGGTTTAACTTGTATTTCTTCTGATCCTACTGAGATTCAGTACTTACCACATGTTCATCAGTCACCTGTTGCCTCTTCATACCCTTTGCCCATGGCGGGAGGAAGTGCCATTTTCTAAGTGATTGTAGGAGCACTTGTGTGTTAAGAATATGAATTTCATGGGTTAATGATTACCTCTAATTCTGTTTAAACCTTTTGTTTGTACTGTCTTTGACTCTATACCTAATAAAGTTCTTACACAATCAAACCGAGAATCTTTGTGTGTGTGGCTTCTGGATCTCATGTCACTTAGGAAGATTGTTCTTGCTCTATAAAGTATGTTCCCATGTCCTTTAATCACTGTTTCATGTTTGGATAAAAAAAAAAAGGGGGATAAAAGAATGAGGGGATCATTTTGTGCAGTCAATTTGACCAAAACTGTTAAGCCACTAGCATGAAATATCACCTTTATTATGTATATCTTTATATCTGTTTGAATGTATATGTATATGTTCACAGAGACAATCTTTCAAGCCTTAAGAAATTCTTATTAGGATTTCATTAGGTACAAGGAATCTGTGGGTGAAATTGGGCCTACTAACATCAGTGTAACACTGAGTCTTCCCCTGCAGAAGGATAAATGTCTGCTCAAGCCTTCTTTCACCCTCTATTAACTTTCATCATTTTCTTTGTACCTGTATTCATGTGAGCTGGTTAATGCATTGACTGTATTCTCAAAGAGAACATAATATGAAATATAAAACAAGTGAGATATAAGGGAACAGGGAGTGGTTTGAACTGTGGTGAACTGGAAAACACATGCCCACCTAAAGGTATTCAGATTCCTTTTTAATTTAATGCATACCATCCCTGGCTGAGTTAGCTCAGTTGGGTAGAGTATAGTCCCAATACACCAAGGTTATGGGTTCTAACCCTGGTCAGGGCACATACAGTAATTAACTAATGAATGCATAAATAAGTGGGACAACAAATCAATGTTTCTCTTTTAAAAAATCTATAAATTAAAAAAAATAAAAAATCTATAAATTAAAATACTTGATGCATACCAAATCAAACATGTTTGTAGGCAGCCAATTTATGAGTATCGATCTATATAGTGTTGGTTTCTTTCCCCCCTCCAGTCTTAGAATTACAGCTTAGAAGCTCAACTTTTTCTATTTTAAATGGCACAAATGTAAAACAATGCATCCCCCTAGAATTAGGAGCCGGGGTCAAACTTACCCTTTATTTTTCAAGTTTTCTTTTAACTGTCTTTTTGCCTTTGTTTAAACGGAAATGAAGACTGCATCTCAGTAAGTAAATTCTACTTATCACAAGTTGGTTTTTAAAATCTGACTGCTTAGAATTAATATGTAATGAAGTTAATTTTTCTTACCAACAAAGTCATATTCCTAGTCATACTGAAATAGCAGCCACCATCTTACTATTATCATGTACTTGAATATCAATCCTACTGTATTAGATACCCAGGTCACCCACCCACCTTTAGAACAATGACCACTGCTCCTAATCAATAATCTCTACAACCTGAGACAAGCTGCTACATTTGCTCTTTCTCAGCTAATCATTGTTAAGATGGTCATGTTTTCTTTGAATACCACAGTATCTTTTTATTTTACAGTTTATTGAGAGACTACTTTATGCTAGGCTATCTGCCGGGCCATTTACATGCATTATCTCATTTAATGTTCGCATTAACATTTTTGTTAATTCTCACCCAAGGATATTTTTTCCATTGAGTTTTAGAGAGAGTAAAAGCAGAGAGAAACATAAATGTGAGAGAGACATTGATTGGTTGCCTCCTGCACACGCTACGACTTGAGGCTGGGGATCAAGCCTGCAACTGAGGTACTTGCCCTTGTCCAGAATTGAACCCACAACCTTTCACTCTGCAGCCCAATGCTCTAACCATTGAGCAGCCGGCCTAGGACCCATTAACTTCCGAGGTAGTACCATTATTATTTCTATAATATAAAACTGAAGCCCTAACCGGTTTGGCTCAGTGGACAGACCGTTGGCCTAAGGACTGAAAGGACCCAGGTTCAATTCCAGTCAAGGGCATGTACCTTGGATGCATGCACATTCCCAGTGGGAGGTGTGCAGGAGGCAGCTGATCACTGTTTCTCTCTCATCAATGTTTCTATCCCTCTCCCTTCCTCTCTGTAAAAAATCAATGAAATATATATTTCTTAAAAAACTGAAGCTTACAAATGACAAAATGTTTCTCCAAGATTAGAGGGCTAAAAAAGGGAAGAGCAAGGATTAGAACCAAGATCTATTTGATGCGGGCATGAATTCTTAATTCTGGAAAGTCTTCAGAGAATGAGATGGATATTGGCATGAGATGGGGCTTTGTAAGGTAGGCTGGAACGAGGTATTGGGGGAAGTTCTTTTAGGCTATTTTGAGGACTGTGTGCTTTAACCTAAGAACTATAGTATGCCAGGAGGGGTTTTAATGAGAGTGATATGATCAAACTATTTTTAATAGGTTTGTCTGCAGTGTGACAACTGACAAAAGTAAGTGGTCAACACAGTAATCCAATTAGGAAGCTATTTCCATAGACCATGTCAAGTAGGTTATTGTGCACTGGATGAAGATGATGGAGTGGAAATGATTAAAGGAGTGAGATTCAAGGCATATTTAGGAGATAAAACCTATAGCTTTTGGCAAATGGCTGGACATGGAGGGTGAGGAAGATGAGAGACTCAAGAAAGACTCCATAGCGTGAATTCTCTTGTGATGAGCCAAGTGTGCACGCTGCCTGAACGATTTCCTGCAGTCCTTACATTCGTAGGGTCGCTCTCCAGTGTGAATTCTTTGATGCAGGGTAAGAGAGCCGCTGTAGCTAAAGGCTTTCCCACACACGTTACATTCGTAAGGTTTCTCTCCAGTATGGATCCGCTGGTGCTGAGCAAGGCCTGCATTCTGGCTAAATGTCTTCCTGCACTCCTTACACATGTAAGGTTTCTCTCCCGTGTGACTCCGCTGGTGTTGTGCCAGCGACGAACTATTGCTGAAGGCCTTCCCACATTCAATGCATTCATAGGGTTTCTCTCCAGTATGGACCCTCTGGTGCTGATCGAGGTATGCGATCTGGCTGAAGGCTTTCCTACACACCTTACACTCATACGGTTTCTCTCCAGTGTGAACTCTCTGGTGCTGAGCCAGGTGTGCATACTGGCTGAAGGTCTTCCTGCATTCCTTACACTCGTACGGTCTCTCTCCGGTGTGAATCCTCTGATGCACGATTAGGTAACCACGATGGCTAAAGGCTTTCCCACACACATTACATACGTAAGGTTTCTCCCCTGTATGAATTCGCTGATGTTGAGCAAGAAACGAACCGTTACTAAAGGCCTTTCCACACTCAATACATTCGAACGGTCTCTCTCCAGTGTGAACCCTCTGGTGTTGCGTTAGGTGTGCAATCTGGCTGAAGGCTCTCTTACACTCGTTACACTGGTAAGGTTTCTCTCCAGTGTGAACTCTCTGGTGCTGAGCGAGGTGTGCGTTCTGGCTGAAGGCTTTCCTACATTCCTTACATTCGTAGGGCTTCTCCCCGGTGTGTATTCGCTTATGTTGAGCTAGGTTTGCACTCTGGCTGAAGGTTTTCCCACATTCAACACAGGCATAAGGTTTCTCCCCCGTATGAATTCTCTGGTGAAGAGTAAGGGATGAGCTCTGGTTGAAAACTTTCTCACACTCATTACATTTCAAAAGTTTCTTTTCTACATAGACTTTCTTAGGCTTCATGTCCACAGATTTTTTGCGGTATTTTCTCTTTTGTGGCTCATGCTTATGTGTTCTTTCTTTGGTGGGAAAACCCTGTTTTATAGCAAATATTGCATCCTGGTGGAAAGTTTGCCAAGATTTAGTACATTCACTACTTTGATCTTCAGTAAGGATTTCCTTATGCGTGATGATCAGTTGACTAGGATGTACCTCCTTACTTTGCAACTTGTTGTTAAACCAGTCCCCACTTTCATAGTCTTCTATCAAACTGGGGCAATCAAGGCTGTAACTAAGATGGCTTTTTCCTGTTGTCACTACTTTGGATGATTCTTCATAAATAACTTGCCTTGATGAAAATTCACTGTTTTTAAATGCATACTCCCAATCTAAAAGATAGTAAGAAAATAGTGTGTGTTTATGCAGAAGAAAAGAACTTTTAAAACAAAAATCAGTGAATAAATACGTAAGAACTTAAGAGGGTTGATTAAAACATAAATTCTTCATATATAGTCAGTAAGGTAACTATTAGAAAAAATGAAATATCCCAGAAATGCAAGGTTGGTTTAATATGTGAACATCAATGAATGATCATTACATCAGCAGATTAAAGATGAAAAATCATATGATCATTTCAATAGATGTAGAAAGAGTATTTTACTAAATTTATTTGTAAAATTTATCAGCAAACCAGGAATAGAAATGAACTTCCTAAAATTGAGAAAGGGCATCTAAGCAAACTAACATCAACTTAATGGTGAAAGACTGAATACATTTCCCCTTAAGATTGAGAATAATGCAAGTATATGTGCTCTTACCAATTCTATTCAACATTGTACAGGAGACCCAAGCTATTATAATAAATCAAGAAAAACAAGGCATAAGGATTAGACAGGAAGAAAGAAAACTGTATTGGCAGATAATATGATTGTCTCTGCAGAAAATGCTCAACTACTAGATGAATCTAGCAAGGTTGTAAGATAGTTCATATAAAAATCACTTTACGCCAAAACCGGTTTGGCTCGGTGGATAGAGCGTCGGCCTATGGACTGAAAGGTCCCAGGTTCGATTCCGGTCAAGGGCATGTACCTGGGTTGCGGGCACATCCCCAGTGGGAGATGTGCAGGAGGCAGCTGATCGATGTTTCTCTCTCATTGATGTTTCTAACTCTCTATCTCTCTCCCTTCATCTCTGTAAAAAAATCAATAAAAATATATTAAAAAAATTAAAAAAATCTTTAAAAAAAATCACTTTACATTCTTACATACTAGCTGCAAACAACTGGAAGATGGGAGTTTTTAAGAATTCTATTTATAATAGCACACAAAAATAAAACTCAGAAAAATATTTTTTTTTAGATTTTTAAACCACTACACTGGATGACTATAAAATATTGCTAAGAGAAAGAAAACTTTAACAAATGGCTAAAGGAACCATACTCAACTGGAAAACTCCATGATATTAGGATGTCAATTCTTCCCCAAGTTGATGTAGATGTATCATAATCCTAAATGAAATCCCAGCTGGCTTTTTGAATAGATTATCTGATGTCTAAATTTACTAAAAAGCTACAGATATCAAGAAGGTATGGTACTGGTGAAAGGACAGATGTAGATCAATGGAACAGAAGAGAGTTCAGAACTAGACTTCTGCATTTATGTTCAACTGCTTTTCAACAAGGGTACCAACAAATCAATATAATGGAGAAAGGAAAGTCTTTACAACAAAGAGTCCTGGAATAACTGAACATCTGAAGGGGGGGAAATGAACCTCAATATTTATCTCACCTAAGAAATTAGCTCAATGGATCATTACCCAAATGTAAAAATTAAAATAGAACATTCCTAGAGGGGAAAAAATAGAAGAATATGTTGGTGACCTGGGGGTAGCAAGAATTTCTTAGAGCTGGCACAAAAGCACCAATCAAGACAAATAAATTGGACTTTATGAAAATGGAAAACTTCGAATGTTCAAAAGACAGCAGTAGAAAAACAAGAACGCCAAACCACAATTGGCATACGTATATCACAATACATACAAATGACACAAGACTTGTTCTAAGACCATCTAAAGAAAGAACTCTTACAACTCAATAAGAAGAAAAACAACCCACTGAAAACCTGGGCAAAAAATTGAACACTTCACAAAAGATATATGAATGGCCAATACGTTCATGAAAAGATGCTCAACATTGTTAGTAAAATAATGAAAAAAGAAATCAATCAATCCTTCAACCAAAAAGAAATGAGCCCTGACCGGTTTGGCTCAATGGATAGAGCGTTAGCCTGTGGACTGGGGGATCCCAGGTTCGATTCCGGTCAAGGGCATGTACCTTGGTTGCGGGCACATCCCCAGTAGGGGGTGTGCAAGAGGCAGCTGATCGATGTTTCTCTCTTATCGATGTTTCTAACTATCTCCCTTCCTCTCTGTAAAAAATCAATAAAATATATAAAAAATATATATATTAAAAAAAGAAAAGAAATGAGTGGCAAAAGGGAAAGTAGAGGCATTGCTGTGTCTGGATATTTTCATGTGATGGAACAACTTGTGCAAAACTCAAAGGCGAGGACAAGGAGACCATGTGAGAGAATGTATACAAGGAGAGTAAGTTGAGGAGCTCATGCTAAAAGATGCTTCAATGTGTGTCCCCGGCCTGGAGCCTTTAAGGAAGCCACCCAGACAATACACGTGGCGAGCTGGACCCTTCAGAAGGGCGGAGCTAGGTTTTCTTGCAGTGGCCTCTACCTCCCTAGTTCTCTATCACTCACCAGAGCATGTGCCTTCTGTCCTGGCCTTCGGTGCCATCCAGGGCTCTCTTCCTTGCTCCAGAAGTGAGATCACCTCTGGCTTTGAAACGGAAACTCCTGCGTAGAAGAAATAAAGGGGAAATTAGCCAGGCCCTGAAATCAGATCAAGCCCTTGGGCCTCAGGAGGTGGGGGCATTAGAGAGAGTGAAGGAAGAGGGAGTGTTTTGAAGAAAGAGGAAGTTGTAGGGATAGTCTAATGAAGCTGCCAATTCTACAAAACTCGGCCTATTTTGGGGAGCAGCAGGAAGAGAAATGCAGCAACGTATATCAGAGGTTCCCCAAACATTAGTGAGGGAGCAGCCCTCTAGGGAGATTCTGAATTACAGGGAGATCTTACCCAGTGATTCCAGGTTCCTGTAGTTCTCCAACATCACCTTCCTGTACAGATTCCTCTGAGCAAGATTTAGCCATTCCCACTCCTCTTGAGAGAAATCTATAGCCACATCCCCAAATGTCACCAAATCCTGAAATGACATAAACATATTTTTGTCCGACTGGTGTTCTTACCCTCACACAGGTGTAGTGTGAAGAACTAAATCACTTTACTGCTGGAGAGAAATATTACATAGAGTGAAATTTCGTGGTAGCATCTTAGGTTCTGAGCAACACATGTCAAGTAACAGCTGGATGACTTCTCTGTGCTTAGTGTTGATGCTGCCACCCTACGTGTACGATTTCATAGTCTCTACTGACGGAGAAAAGACTTGTCACACGCAAAAATGGGCAATAACAACACTAAACAGTCAAGTGTAAAATATGTTTTTCATACTAAATACTAGGGCATTTCTCAATATGGAAAATGAAGAAAGGCTTCAAGGGAAAGACCGGAACATGAGTTAAGCCTTCCAAGATGTATATGATCTAAACCAGCATTTCCCCAAACTCTACAGTGGAATGTTCCAGACATATCTACATATACATCTCATATATACACATACATATCCTATCCTATTAATGCTTATAATTTTGATTTTCTAAGATTAAGTAGATCCGTAATAAAATAGTATACAAGTTTTATAGTCATTTTGCAAAAATATAACTTAAACCAATGGATGCCATCACAGAGAACAAGCAGAGGCAACAAAAGATTCCCTAACAGCTCTTGATAACCCCACTGAGTCTCAAAGACAATGGGTAACCTATCTGCTACCTCAGAGACAAAATAAGAGTAATTCTAAGCTCTGCTAATGAACTTAAATAGTGAACGTTTCCAATGTGATTATGAAGTGCATAAAAAACACCCACAGCTCTCGCTGGAGGGGCGCACACCGCTTCCCAAGAGCGAGAGAGTTTTGAATGTTACAGGACAGCTGGCTCGGCTACTGCGTGTTGAATTAAGGATCTTCTTTATAACATGGGACAAGACCTGGTACGTTTCCTAAAAATTCAAAATGTACATCCTTCCTAAGAGACGCATCTGCTCCAGCCTTACCAGGGCTGGCTGTGTGGTCTCGGACATGCCCCTTAGGTGTGGCATGTCACAGCCATGCCCACTCTTAGCTGGGCTGACGGACGGATGGCACTCAATGGGGTGCGTCTGGACTGTGCTGGCTGGTCAGGTGCTGAAGGACCACCACACAGGTCAGTACTGAGCCTGCTGGCACCCGTGTCAGATCTCCCCTCAGCCCAGCAATGGACGGGAAGGCCCAACGTGGTAGCGGCCTCTGGGACCCCAGAGGAGTAAGTTCTGGGGTGTTTCCGGTCTTGGTGGTTGTCAAATACAAACCTCACTCCTGTTTTTCCCATAATGCTCCCACTGAAGATGTATTCCAGCACATCAGTGATTTTACACAAACATGGAAAAAAATAAGTCGATGTATGAGCCGCTACTGCCTGGGACATGGACAGAAATGTTAAGCAGCCTATAAGGGAGACGAAAGTATGACTCCAAGCAACATACATGCACCAGCTCCCATCTCTATGACGCTTCATAACCAGGGAGATCAGGGAGTGAGGGAGGCTTTAGGGAGGAAGGAAGCACAAGTCGGGTCCGAATAGATGAATCTTGTGCTAGACAGTGTGGCCCTGTCAACCAGCATCTCCATAAAAACTTGGACTTTTGATACAAACTCTTCAAAATTTTGTGCAAAAAAAAAACCTGTTCCTCACACATCATTTCTTGTGTAGATGGCGGTGAGTTGAGGTAGATTTTGCTGGATAAAATCCTTAGGAGACGTTTTTACGCCGCACAAACTCATGGATTCCAGGTTTCAGGGGTCCTACTGACATTTTTCTCCTGGCCAATGAGACCTGACTGCCTTTCAAATATTTTTATATTTATCTTGATGTGATAAAACAGAATTTTCATACAAGTTTGTTATCATTAAGGAAACTTACAAAATAATATTCAGTATTTCTACCTTCAGTGAATTTTTTTCCCTTTTAAAATTCAAGAATTGGAAGTCCTCCACCCCCTCACCACACATCAACCCACCTTAGAAGCCATCAAAATTTAGTTACTAGTTTTGTTGGATGGATAATATTACAAGGTATATACATGCCATATCTTATTTACCAACCCTTGATAATTTTCAGTTTTATGTATCTTCATTTTTCACTCTGATGCTGCACTGTCTCTATTTTCTGAAAATAATTTCTAGACTTTTTCTCTCCATTGAATTAGGATTTCCCAAAATTACTTAACCTCAGAAAAAATTTTAAATGACCCTATTGTGACCCAGCAAGAATAGGAGCTAATGAGAAACCATTCAGGCCAGGAGTCAAGTATTGACCTGCACGCAAAGAAATACCCATAGGGCAGCGGTTCTCAACCTGTAGGTCGCGACCCCTTTGGCGGTGAAACGACCCTTTCACAGGGGTCGCCTAAGACCATCCTGCATATCAGATATTTACATGACGATTCATCACAGTAGCAACATGACAGTGATGAAGTAGCAACGAAAATAATTTTATGGTTGGGTCACAACATGAAGAACTGTATTTAAAGGGCCAGAAGGTTGAGAACCACTGCCATAGTGGGTTCTTCAGGGAGAAGATGGAAGTGGAAGCATAAACACAGGAAGAAGTTACGAGCCCCAAGGAGTGACTGTAAACCATGTATAACATGTACTAGTCAGATATCCTGGAGTAAATCCACGGTCGGGGACCTGCCTTGTTCGAGAAGTGGAATGCACTAATTATAGGACAGTGATGGTGAACCTTCTGAGCTAGGCGTGTCAGCATTTTGAAAAACCCTAACTTAACTCTGGTGCCATGTCACATATAGAAATTTTTTGATATTTGCAACCATAGTAAAACAAAGACTTACATTTTTGATACTTATTTTATATATTTAAATGCCATTTAACAAAGAAAAATCAACCAAAAAAATGAGTTCATAGGTTCTCCATCACTGATCTAGGGGGAGTGAATGCAAAGATTCGGAGACAGGGAAGAGCCCAGGACGTCTAAGCAAGAGTAAGTGGCCAGTGTGGCTGGAGCGGAGACGCACACATGCAGGATGAGGTCTGGGAGCGCTGGGGCTGGGTCACAGAGGGCCCTGCAGGCCCAGATAAGGACACTGGGATCTCATTCCAAGTGGAGCGGGGGTCAGTGACAGTCTGGGAACAGGAATGAGATGAGTGCTTGGTCGTCATGATGGGCACACGGCTCCACAGTGTCCTCCTCCCTCCACCCTCTTCAGCTCCTCACGCCCCATCATCCGTGTTCCTGACCCTCAGCGCACATGACCGCTCCCTACAGCCACACAGTCACTAACCAGTGACGGGGACACGGGCTTTCCTCCCTGGCGCTCTCTTTCCTCGTCTGTGCAGTGAGAGATTCGGACAGGCTCACCCTCCACTTTCTTCCTGGCTGTACTGTTTCTTGAGCCTGGATCTGTGCTGTCCAACACACCAGCTGCTCACTGCGTATTGCTATTTACACGTTGGTCAGTTAACATTGAGAGTCCAGGTCCTCAGTCATGCCAGGACATACAAGTGCCCTGCAGCCACGGGGAGCACCTTTCTAGTCGGTCACCCCAGGAAGTGCCACTGGACAGTGCTGACTCGTCCATTTGGCCCAGCTTCCTCTTTCCAACCTGTTCTCTATGTTTTCCCCTAGCAGTTTGCATGGTTTTATGGTTTAGATTTAACCTATACATTGTAAGGAAGAAATTTATTTATTTACTTTTAAATATATTTTTATTGATTTCAGGGAGGGAGAGGGAGAGAGAAATAGAAACATCAATGATGAGAGAGAATCATGGATCGGCTGCCTCCTGCACACCCCCTACTGGGGATCAAGCCTGCAACCCGGGCCGGAATTGAACCTGGGACCCTTCAGTCTGCAGGCCGACGCTCTATCCACTGATCCACACTGGCTAGAGCAGAAAGAATTTTTTTTTTCCTAAATGAATAACCCATCCTTTCTCCCCTGACTTCGCATCATTACATTATACACCAAGTGGCCAGATTATTGTGGCCACCCCATCAGGACTTCACTGACATTTCCATAAATACTGAATATTGAAAACTTCCTAAGCAAATACTCTCAGGTTTTATTATTATTATTACTAGAAGCCCGCTGCACAAAGATTCACGCAATAGGCCTGCCTTCCCCTGGCTGCTGGCACCGGTTTTCCTCTGGCACCCGGGACCCAGGCCATTGGTCCGGCTGCAGCGGAGAAGCCAAGCCTCTTCAGTCTTCACTCCAGCCAGCCTTCAGTCTTTGCTCCGGGCCTGCGTATGCAAAGTAACCGCCATCTTTGTTGAGTTGATTTGCATGCTCATCCTGATTGGCTGGTGGGCGTAGCGGAGTGACACCAATTTGCATGTCTCTCTTTTATTAGTGTAGCTTTGCACAACCACTTCATTGTACTGATAGGGTGGTCATGATAATCTGGCCACTGGGTGTACAGTAAACAAACTATAATCACGGACACGTGGCCTCCTGAGAGCCATAGGCGGCACTGAACTATTTCTTGGATAAAGATGAAAATGCTGAGAAAAAGGGGACGCTCACTGGGCTTCGGGGGACCTCCTGACACTGGATTGGAGGATACCAGGGCCAGGTCCCTCATGGAGGGAACGCTGGTAGGCTGGTGAGTCTCAGGAGAAACCAGACTGTTCGCACACAGCCTGACAAGCAGTGCACGCCTGGGAGGGGAGGAGAGATGCTCCTTACCTGGGACATGGCTTTCAGAGCCTGAGGATGGATGGCGGCGCTTCCGGCCCCTCCCTCAGGCTCCTCTCCGGCAGAGGCACAGTGTCTGGGGAAAGGCGAGCTGCGGAGGAAGAAAGGGACCCTGTGTCACCCGCCTGGACAGCCCCTCCCTGGCCCCCCACCGCAGACGCAGATGAGGGGTACCCTGAATCAGTCGCTCCCACACATACAACTCTTTTCCCCTGCGCTTTATTTTTTTTAAGAATATATTTTATTGATTTTTTTACAGAGAGGAAGGGAGAGGGACAGAGAGTTAGAAACATCGATCAGCTGCCTCCCTTACTGTGGAGGTGCCCACAACCAAGGTACATGCCCTTGACGGGAATCGAACCCGGGACCCTTCAGTCCGCAGACAGACGCTCTATCCACTGAGCCACACCGGCTAGGGCTTCCTCTCCCATTTTTAAAAAAGAGTTGTTTGCCACTAACCCCTCCGCCTTGGAAGGTAAGGCCGCTCGCTCAGCGGTCAGAACCGGGTTTGGGGTCACAATGCCTCCCACACCTGTGAGCACCGCCCCTCCCTGCGGCTGGGGACCCGCCGCAACCTGCTCCCCACCAGCCGCGGGCAGGAGCGTGGGACCGACTCACCGAGCACCGACCATCAACACCGGTCACTGCGCCGGTCACTCCAACAGCGCACAGTAGGTCTCCCTCCCGCTCCCTCCCCGGCGGAGGGAGGAGGGGGGCGGGGTCCCGCAGCCCGGCCCCTGGGGTTCAGCTCGAGGCCGTGTCTCCTCCCCGACCCCGTCCTCCCCGCTCACGCCCCCCGGCCCCTCCTCTCTCTGTCCCCGTAGGCCCAGGGCAGCCCGGGCGGGGCCCCCTCACGCGGGGCACAGGGGCCACCGGGTCCACTGTCACCCCGCCCCACGGCCACGTGACGGCACGCAGCCCCCTCACGGTCACAGTCACACACACACACACACACACACACGCACTCACTGACACGCACACAGGGTCCACCTGTTCACACGGTCACACACTCACTGACACACGCGGCCTCACGCCGTCACACGCCTCGTCACAGCCTCACGGGGACCCCGGGCCCCGCTCGTCCCGCGCCCGCAGGCCGCTCACCGCCTCCTCCCCGCAGGCGGGCGCCTCTCTCCGCGCGGCGGGCCGGGGTCGGGGCCGGGGGCCCCGCATCTCCGCGGGCCGGGCCGGGCCGGGGCGGGACCCGCGGACTCACAAAGGGGCCGCGGCGCTCGGGCGAGCAGCTGGCGCCGGCCGCAGGGACCGCTGGGAAATGGAGTCCAGGGAGGGGCGCGGCGCAGTGCATCCTGGGGCCGCAGGCTGGGGGCGCCTCCACATCCTCCTTTTGCAGGGTCTCGGCCGGGGACCCCCACCTCCAGCCCCGCCCACGCCGAGGCGGCTGGCGGGTCTGTGCAGTCGCCCCTGGCCCGGGCGGGGCCCCCCACTTCGCTGGGGTGGCCCGGGGTCGTCCCCCAGGTCCCAGCCCGGAGGTCAGCCTCATGGCTGTTTCCAGGGGGCCTCTGTGACGTCACGTCTTCTGCTCTGAAGGTTCACCCACCGCCCAGCGCGGAAGGCAGCGCGCCCTCCAGCCACAGGCACCGGCCTGGTCCCCGCTCTGCCCCCCAATCCCTGGCACCGCAGGCTCCCCAAACTGTGTCGCTGGTGTCAGCGGCTTGAGGTCTGGAATATGCCTCCCGAGAGAAAGCCACTGCAGTTCTGCATTCCCCTCCTCTCGGGGATCAGCGCTGCCCAGCGTCCGCAAAGACTAGTTCCTTACACATTATTTCGTTTTTTAAAAATACATTTTTATTGATGTCAGAGAGGAAGGGAGAGGAAAGACATAGAAACATCAATGAAAGAATCATGGATCGGCGGCCTCCTGCACGCCCCGCACTGGGGATGGAGCCCACCACCCGGGCATGTGCCCTGATGCGGAGTCGAACCCAGACCTCCTGGTTCCTAGGTGGACACTCAACCCCTGAGCCAGGGCGGCCGGACCGCATTACCTGGTTTTTTGTTTAGAGCAACTTCTGGCCAGTGACACCGGCAGCGCTGGAAGCGGGGACTCCCCCCCTGGTGCTTTTTCCCACTGTCTTCCCCCTTCAAGCTTGGCTGCCACCATCAGACAGACAGAGCGAGGGTCCTTTGTCCTGCATCTGCACGGGTCCCGGGTGCTGCGTGAGCACTTCCCCTTCTGGCTCCAGATAACCATCCACAGAGTGTCTATTTCTACGGGGGACCCTGCGCGTGGCTCCAGGACAAGCCGCCACCTGGTCCTGGGAGGGACCAGGCATCATCATGGGGCCTGATGCACATCCAGGACCAGGGGACACCCGGCCACAGGGAGGAACCAGGCATCACGGGGCCGGAGCATCCAGGATCCGGGGACACCCGGCCACAGGGAGGAACCAGGCATCATGGGGCCGGAGCATCCAGGACCCGGGGGCACCCGGCCACAGGGAGGAACCAGGCATCATGGGGCCGGAGCATCCAGGACCCGGGGGCACCCGGCCACAGGGAGGAACCAGGCATCACGGGGCCGGAGCATCCAGGACCCGGGGGCACCCGGCCACAGGGAGGAACCAGGCATCATGGGGCCGGAGCATCCAGGACCCGGGGGCACCCGGCCACAGGGAGGGACCAGGCATCGCGGGGCCTAACGCGCATCCAGGACCCGGGGGCACCCGGCCACGGGGGGGACCAGGCATCACGGGGCCAGAGCATCCAGGATCCGGGGACACCCGGCCACAGGGACCACGCCGCTCGGGATGTGCGGATCCAGGGCTCCCCTCGCTTCCACGCAGACGTGAGCTGCCGGGGGCGTTAGGGGACTCGGCCGAAAGGTCACCCCGTAACAGAAAACTCCTCGACGTCTCGTGTAAAACGTTTTTGCCGATCTGGCATCCCCATGCTCGACATTTATTCCAACACAGATCCCATGCTTACAATCGGTTATCAGACGAACTCCTTGGGCCTTTTTCCTCCCTCCAAGCCTTCGGGGGTCATGGCTGCTCCACGGAAACGCCCAAACGTTCTTTTACTCTTCACACACAACCGTCGAACGGTCCCCATCAACCGCCGGGTCGGAACCAAACACGACGTACACCATCACAAACAGCGCCGCACCCGTGGTCACGGCCCCTCTCACACTCGCACCCGCAACCAGAGAGGCGATCGCACGCACACAGCACGCTCCACGCACCGGCTCTCACACAGCAACTCCCACCGCAGAACGCACTCCGTCGGGTTCCCCCGACGGGCGCACACGCACGCTCCCGAGCACGCCCGGGTACCGCCCGCTGCGAAGCATCGCGAGACCGGGCCTCTCGGCGCGCGGCAATCTTTACAGCCTGGAGACTACGTTTCCCAGAATACACTGCGGCGCCGGCCCAATCGCTACGCCGCATCGGCGCGGCTTTGTGCGTCTGCGCCATCTTCCGGCTCCAGGCGACGAGTTCGCCGGTACCGACGAGAAAGCTCACCTGGGACGACGCGGGGGGGCGCGGTCTCGGTGGCACTCGGACCCGAGAAGGCGGCAGGTGAGGGGATCCGGAGTTTCCCGCGCGCTCCGGGGCCCGTGCGAGAGCGGCCGCCGCGGCCGGGCGGGTCTTGGGCCTGGGGGGAACCGGAGCGTCTCGCCTCAACATCGGTCTGCGCCTTCCCGGGCTCCGGACTACATTTCCCATCGGCCCCCGCGACGCACGCCTGACCGGCGTTCCCTTTCTGCGTCACAGCTCATCACCCGGGGCATCAGACCCCTTCGGTGGGTGTGGAGGGGTCCCCACCCCCTGAAATTGCTTGCGGGTGTTTTGCATGGATTCTTACGCATGCCCTTTTTTTTTTTTTTTTTTTTTTTTTAAATCTAGGCTGAAGTCTTGTTCCATGACATTCACCAAGAGTTTCAAGGCCCCAAAAGATTTAGAAGCAGAGACTTAACCCTTGGGGACATTTTAGATGATTTTGTTCAAAATCTGTGACCAACAGTGGGGAAAGGTTTGAGGAAATCCGGGGCCATTCATGCAATAAAATATGACAGATCATGCTAAAACGGTGCTCAGAGGAAGGAAAAATTCCCGTTACACCATACCCAGGAACATTCATAATTATCTCATCTACGCATTACTTGCAATGAAATATTTCTGAAGAAGAAAAAAATATTAGTCATGTGTCGGGCACTGTCCTAAACTCCTTTATAAACAGCTCAAGAAGTGGTTAAGTGAGGTCACTGTTAACACTTGGATGTTTTCTATCCCAATTTCTTTTTAGGATTTTTACCCCCACCCTCCCCCCATGTGTCCGCAGGGGGGTGGGTTTGACTTATTTTGCTGAATGTTCTTAGGTTGTACAAAGGGTCCAGTTGTGGATGTCATTCATTGTTGTGCCACACCAGCACGGCCAAGGGTGAGTCTGAGGAGGGACCGTGAAGGATTGAAGAAAAGACAAAGAGAATACAGCTGGGGCTTGGTGGCTCTCCCATGCCTGGATGAGGACACAAAAGGCCCAGCCTGCAAGCTGATGCTTTATTTTACAGTCTGATTAAAAAAACAAGGGCAGATTAACATGTATACAAATGTTCTTGTCTTGGCATCACTTAGGTTTGGAAGGAAGGAGTTAGGGAGGGCTCCAAGGTCAGGCTTAGTTATGCTAGGACAGTGGTCGGCAAACTCATTAGTCATCAGAGCCAAGTATCAACAGTACAACAATTGAAATTTCTTTTGAGAGCCAAGTTTTTTAAACTTAAACTATATAGGTAGGTACATTGTTATTAACTGAATTAGGGCACTCCTAAGGCTTAGGAAGAGCCACACTCAAGGGGCCAAAGAGCCGCATGTGGCTCACAAGCCGCAGTTTGCCGACCACGATGTTTGGAGAGCCCTGCCCTCCAGGCTGGGACTTGTTCGTGACCCTGCCACAGGTCAGCCCTAGGCTGGACCCTAGAGCCGCTCCCTACAATTGTCTGTGGGCATCGACCATCTGGCTGGGCCCAGATTGACCCGACTACTTGCCTGCTTGTGGCCTGTTCTGTGCTAATGTTCGGTTCTGTTTTCCAGCAGCTGTTCGTGTGGACACAGCTTCTCACTCTGTGATGTCTGTGCAGCGGCCTCTCTGAGCTGATCATGGAGCGTGGGACCTGCTTCATCTAACTGACCCCCTGCACCCACACTCCATCTGTGGACTCAGGTAGGGCCCAGGGCGTGGTGTCCACTGGGCCTTCAGTAGGGCTGTGGGATCTTGGTGAACTTGGAAGTTGGGGGAAGTGCCCACGAGACTTCTGAAGGTGTTCTATTGTGAGCATGAGAGTCGGATGGTCTGGTTTTGGGGAAGACTTGATTCTTGACTGGGCGGATCCGGATCAGGCCGGCTCTCTGGGCTTCCTCTGGCCTGAGGTCAGGCTTCCTTGTCTGTGAGATGCCACGTGGTCTTAGTCACTGGACCAGGTCTGAGCATCCCCATCTCGGATTTGCACCGGTGACGTTCTCGGGCTGTTTCAGGGAAATGGGAGAGAAAGGCCCCTGGGCCCCTGTGTCCTCACAGGAAGCTGGGGGTCTCGTGGAGATGGGTGAGGGCCCCAGTTTGTCCCGTCTCCCTCTGATTGGTCGGGAGGTGGAGGTGAACAGGATGGGGACTTGTAACCATGGCGTCCTGGGAGCTGCCAGGCAAGCCTGGTCTCTCGTGTTTGCTGTTTCCTCCCCCAGCTCCACCCTCTCAGGACTCTGGCCTTCCCCGAGAGAAGCCAGGAGGAGGACCCCTCAGCCAATGACATTCCAGACGTCATGTCCATGGTGAGTTTCTAGATCCTGTAAACACTCGTTTTCCTGGTCCCAGTGCTTCCTTCCCACCTGGGCTCCGTCTCAGAGACTCCAGTGCTCAGAGCTTCCTGTTCTCAGGAGTGAAAAGACCGGGTAGCCTGTGTCCTCTCCCGGTTCCCTCTTCTAGCAAAAAATTCTTGGTTTGGGTTTATTTTTCTTAGACTTCATCGAAGTAGAAGTTCTGGGTCTCCCCTGGAGAATTTAGTATGTGCCAGGGTCAGAGTAAGTCACCGTTGGGAACATTCCATGTAGCTGGATTTTAATTTTCACCCCAGATCTGTGTGCCAGAGCTTTGGTGTCTAGTGAAAAGGACCATCCAAGAACATTTAAACCCTAGCTGGCTTGGCTCAGTGGGTAGAGCGTCGGCCTGCGGACTGAAGGGTCCTGGGTTCCATTCCGGTCAAGGGCACCTGCCCGGGTTGCAGGCTTGATCCCCAGTGGGGGCGGGCAGGAGACAGCCAACTGACATATCTCTCACTCCCTCTCCCTTCCTCTCTCTCTAAATATCAAAACTATTTTTTTAATATATTTTATTGATTTTTTACAGAGAGGAAAAGAGAGGAATAGAGAGTTAGAAACATCGATGAAAGAGAAACATCGATCAACTGCTTCCTACACACCTCCTACTGGGGATGTGCCCACAACCAAGGTACATGCCCTTGACCGGAATCGAACCCAGGACCCTTCAGTCCGCAGGTCGACACTCTATCTACTGAGCCAAACTGGTTAGGGTTCAAAACTATTCTTTTAAAAAAAAACAAACAAACATATTAGGCCCTCTCTGGTGTGGCTCAGTGGATAGAGCATTGGCCTGGACTGAAGGGTTCTGGGTTCCATTCTGGTCAAGGTCACATGCCCAGGTTTCAGGCTCCATTCCCGGTGGGGGCATGCAGGAGGCAGCTGATCCATGATTTTCTCTCATCATTGATGTTTCTATCTCTCCCTCTCCCTTCCTCTCTGAAATCAATAAAAATATATATTTTTAAAAAACACACAAAAAATAGTTTTTTAAAAAAGAACATTGCCTAACCGGTTTGGCTCAGTGGATAGAGCGTCGGCCTGCGGACTGAAGGGTCCCGGTTCGATTCCAGTCGGGGGCCTGTACCTTGGTTGCAGGCACATCCCCAGTAGGGAGTGTGCAGAAGGCAGCTGAATCGATGTTTCTCTCTCATTGATGTTTCTAACTCTCTCTCCCTCTCCCTTCCTCTCTGTAAAAAATCAATACAATATATTTTTGGGGAAAAAAGTAAAGATTTAAAAAAAAAGAACATTGAACTCCCACCCATGTTCTCCCGTCATCGGCTCACTTCAGAGGCCCCAGCTGCAGCCTTTTTCTGCAAAGACTCCCTCCACCTCCTCTCCTCCCACGGAGAGAGGTTCCTGTGAGGTTTGCAAGTAACACACCTGCCCGTTGTTGCAGGGGTCAGACCTGTTCAGGGATGTGGCCGTCATCTTCTCCCGGGAAGAATGGGAGTGGCTGGCGCCTGCTCAGAGGGACCTGTACAGGGACGTGATGTTGGAGACCTACAGCAACCTGCTCTCGCTGGGTAAGGGTGCCTGGTCCGGTAGGTCGGAGGGTACCCGTGGATGGAGGTGTTCCTGCCTTGTCAGTGTGAGGGATTAAAGGGCAGCTCCCTGGGCTGAAGCTACGTTGTTGCCAGGCCTCAGGTGACTGTCAGGTCGTCCCCTGTCCCTTCCCGCTATGGCCTCTCATCCTGGATGACCAGGTCCTGAGCCTGAGCTCTGGGGCCGCACCATCACCGGGCGTCGTGTCTTTTCTCGCGTCCAGATCTCGCCATTTCCAAGCCTGATGTGATCACCTTCCTGGAGCAAGGCAAGGAGCCCTGGAGGGCGGGGGAGGCAGCGACGGATGGCCTGTGCCCCGGTGAGTGAGGCGCTTGCGGGAGGAGGGAAGCCAGCGCAGGTAACCGTCCAGCAGCGGGGGAGGAAGCCAGCCCTTTGAGGTGGAAAATAGTTCCTCTGAGTCGCCAAGCTCAGAGGTCAGGCTGAGGAGGTATCTTCGGTGGCTTGTCAGCAGCACTTGACAGATGTTCCTCCCTGGAGCATCTCCTGTCTCATGCCCCTGCCACCTCTCTAACCCCCTCGACCCCCCATGGTGGGTCCTCTCACCGTCTCTCGGTTTTGGCTCAGACTCGGCCTCTTCCTTCCTGTTCATCTCCCTTCCCAGGACCTTCTCCGCTGCCAGGCCAAATACCACCCATGCTGGGCTCTCCAGGATGGTGCAGCTGGTGCCACACGGCCATTGACATTTAAATGAATTACAGTGAGCCTGGCCGGTGTGGCTCAGTGGTCAACCTATGAATCTGGAGGTCACGGTTCAATTCCTGGCCAAGGGCACATGCCTGGGTTGCAGGTTCCATCCCCAGTAGGGATTTAATTTTTTTAGTAACCTCCATACTGTTTCCCAACGTGACTGCCCCATCGTATGTTCCCACCAGCAGGGCATGAGAGCTCCCATTTTTCCACATCCGTGCCAGCTCTTGTGACTGTGTTCTTTGGTGTGTTTTCTTTTTCAATAGTAGCCGTCCTCGTAGCCATGAGGTGGGATACCATAGTTTCTATTTGGATTTGTCTAGCGATTGATGATGTTGAGCATCTTTCCATAAGCTCATTGACCATTTGTGTATCTTCTTTGGAAACCTGTATATTCAAGTCCTTTGCCCATTGTTTCATCGGGATGGGTTGCTTTTGTCATTGAGTTGTGGGGTTTCTTTATATAGTCTGGATATTAACCCGTTATCAGATATATGATTTGCAAATATTTTCTTCCATTCTGTACGTTGCCTTTTCACACCGTTGTTTCCTTTGATGCCCAGTTATTGCTTGATGTCGTCCCATTTGTATATTTTTGCTTTTATTGCCTGTGCTTTTGGTGCCATCTCTGAGAAAGTATTACCAAATGCAATGTCATAAAGCTTTCCCCTCTGTTTTCTTCTGGGAGCTTTAGAGTTTTAGGGCCTGTGTAGGTCTTCCATTCATGTTGAGTTAATGTTTGTATTTGGTGTGAGGTAAGGGTCTTGCTTCATTCTTTTGTATGTCGATATCCAAGTTCCTCAGCACCATTTATGGAAAAGACTGTCCTTTCTTCATTGTGTGGTCTTGGCACCCGTGTCAAAGATCATCCGACCACACACGTGAGGGTTTATTTTTGGGCTCTTTCTTTTCTTCCATTGGTCTGCATATCTGCCTTTAGGCCAGCGCCACACTGTTTTAATTACTATAGCTTCGTCATATGTTTTGAAGTCAGGAAGTGTGAGTCCTTTGTTCTTCCTTTTCAAGATTGTTTGGCTATTTGAGATCCCTCAAGTTCCATATAAGAAAACCAGAGCATTTAATGCTAAGATGATACATAAGATTTTTAGACATTATTTCTTTGGTTGTCCAAATAATTAACTGTAAAATACTGTGTCTAGGCCTTGGCCGGGTAGCTCAGTTGGTTAGAGTGCCATCCCGATGCATCAGGATTTCAGGTGTGATCCCCAGTCAGGGCACATACCTAGGTTCTGGGTTCGATCCCTGGTTGGGCACGTATGGGAGGCAACCAGTCAATGTTTCCCTTCTTTTCTCTCTCAAATCAATGAAAATATATCCTTGGGTGAGGAGGGGAAAAAAAAAAAAAATATATATATATATATATATATATATAGAGAGAGAGAGAGAGAGAGAGAGAGAGAGAGAGAGGGGCCATTTCCAAGCACTACTCTTACAACCTTCTTGATTACCTCACTCATCTCATTTATGGCATTTCCTCTTTCTCTGTACGATTTATCCAGTTTCTCAGTAGCCACATTCAGGAGCTTGTTGGCATTATCTTCAGTTTTTACTAGACAAGTCCCCTTTTCTGCAAAGGGAAAAAAACAAGAAGCATACTTGCTCTTCCGTTCTTTTTCAGCCTCGGAGGCCAGGTCTGAGACTAAGGTGTCACCTCCAGAGCAGCCTGTTTGTGAAGGACAAGCGACCCGGTGGGCGAGACCGGAAAGCCTTCCGAGTTACGGTCTCAAGTCCTGGAGTCTCCCAGTTGACTGGGAGTGCGAAAGCCAGTTTGACGGACAGCGAGGGAATCTAGATGAACGTCTGAGTCACGTGATCGTCAGTCCTAAAGAAATGCCCCCTCTCAGCCCACAGGCATCCCTTCCTTTCTGTGGGAAAGTCCATCCAGGGGACGAGCCCTATGGGTATGACACATGTAGGGAAGCCTTCTGGCCAGAGGACTTCCTCATTCGCCGCCAGGGAATCCACACCAGCGAGAAGCCCTATCAATGTAAGGAGTGTGGGAAGGCCTTCAAGTACGGCTCGCGCCTGGTTCAGCACGAGAACATTCATTCTGGCAAGAAACCCTACGAGTGCAAGGAGTGTGGGAAGGCCTTCAACTCGGGTTCAAACTTCATTCAGCACCAGCGGGTCCACACCGGCGAGAAGCCTTACGCGTGTCAGGACTGCGCCAGGACCTTCGGCCGGAGCTCCCAGCTGATCGAACATCAGCGCATTCATACCGGTGAGAAGCCCTATCAGTGCAAAGAGTGTGGGAAGGCCTTCAATCGGATCTCGCATCTGAAAGTCCACGGTAGGATTCACACGGGGGAGAAGCCCTACGCCTGCAAGGAATGCGGGAAGACCTTCAGCCACCGGTCCCAGCTGATCCAACACCAGACTCTACACACTGGCAAGAAGCTCTATGAGTGTAAGGACTGCGGGAAGGCCTTCAATCAGGGCTCCACGCTCATCCGGCATCAGAGAATCCACACGGGTGAGAAGCCCTACGAATGTCAGGCCTGCGGGAAGGCGTTCCGGGTGAGCTCACAGCTGAAGCAACACCAGAGAATCCACACGGGAGAGAAACCCTACCCATGCAAGGCGTGCGGGAGGGCTTTCAAGCGGGTCTCGCACCTCGCCGTGCATTACAGGATCCACACGGGGGAGAAACCCTACGTGTGCCAGGCCTGTGGGAAGGCCTTCAGCCACGGCTCCCAGCTGACTCAGCATCAGGTTGTTCACACCGAGGAGAAGCCCTATGACTGTAAGGAAGGGGGGAGGACTTTCGATCATGGTCCCGCTACTCTTCGACGTCGGAGAAGGCAAAGTAGAGAAACACAGGTGAATGTGATAAACGTAGAAAAGCCTTCCATCAGCACTTACCCCTTGTTGATCATCAGAGAACTTATGTTCGCAAGCAGCCATAGGAATGGAAGTGATGGGGAGAGCCCATTGGCTTAGGCTAGTCATGCAATCCATGAATGGAAGTAATGGAGAGACCCCATTGGCTTAGGCTAGTCATGCAATCCATGAATGGAAGTAATGGAGAGACCCCATTGGCTTAGGCTAGTCGTGCAATCCATGAATGGAAGTAATGGGGCAACCCCATTGGCTTAGGCTAGTCATGCAATCCATGAATGGAAGTAATGGGGAGAGCCCATTGGCTTAGGCTAGTCATGCAATTGATGAATGGAAGTAATGGGGAGCCCATTGGCTTAGGCTAGTCATGCAATCCATGAATGGAAGTAATGAGGAGACCCTATTGGCTTAGGCTAGTCATGCAATCCATGAATGGAAGTAATGGAGAGAGCCCATTGGCTAAGGCTAGCCATGCAATCCATGAATGGAAGTAATGGAGAGAGCCCATTGGCTAAGGCTAGTCATGCAATCCATGAATGGAAGTAATGGAGAGACCCTATTGGCTTAGGCTAGTCGTGCAATCCATGAATGGAAGTAATGGGGCAACCCCATTGGCTTAGGCTAGTCATGCAATCCATGAATGGAAGTAATGAAGAGAGCCCATGGGCTTAGGCTAGTCATGCAATCCATGAATGGAAGTAATGAGGAGACCCCATTGGCTTAGGCTAGTCATGCAATCCATGAATGGAAGTAATGGAGAGAGCCCATTGGCTAAGGCTAGTCATGCAATCCATGAATGGAAGTAATGGAGAGAGCCCATTAGCTTAGGCTAGTCATGCAATCCATGAATGGAAGTAATGAGGAGACCCCATTGGCTTAGGCTAGTCATGCAATCCATGAATGGAAGTAATGAGGAGACCCCATTGGCTTAGGCTAGTCATGCAATCCATGAATGGAAGTAATGGAGAGACCCTATTGACTTAGGCTAGTCGTGCAATCCATGAATGGAAGTAATGGGGCAACCCCATTGGCTTAGGCTAGTCATGCAATCCATGAATGGAAGTAATGGAGAGACCCCATTGGCTTAGGCTAGTCGTGCAATCCATGAATGGAAGTAATGGGGAGAGCCCATTGGCTTAGGCTAGTCATGCAATCCATGAATGGAAGTAATGAGGAGATCCTATTGGCTTAGGCTAGTCGTGCAATCCATGAATGGAAGTAATGGAGCAACCCCATTGGCTTAGGCTAGTCATGCAATCCATGAATGGAAGTAATGGGAAGAGCCCATTGGCTTAGGCTAGTCATGCAATCCATGAATGGAAGTAATGGGGAGAGCCCATTGGCTTAGGCTACTCATGCAATTGATGAATGGAAGTAATGGGGAGAGCCCATTGGCTTAGGCTAGTCGTGCAATCCATGAATGGAAGTAATGGAGAGACCCCATTGGCTTAGGCTAGTCATGCAATCCATGAATGGAACTAATGGAGAGAGCCCATTGGCTTAGGCTAGTCGTGCAATCCATGAATGGAAGTAATATGAGACCCCATTGGCTCAGGCTAATTACAGCTTCCTCCTTTCATCTTGCAGAAAAACGAAGACTACAACAAGCCAGAATGCCTTCATTCAGAGCTGTCCTTCCTCCCGACTCATAAATTTCATACTGAAGAACATTTTTTATGGCTATAAATTGTTTAGACCGTGATTATCAATGAAGCAGGGAAATTTTGGAAAACGTTTTGTCTCTCGTACATTCTTGATTCACCTTTTCTAGCTACCCGTGTAATAATTTTAACATTAGCCAAAGGTTTAAATTGTCTTTGAAACTGAAAAGAAAAAAAAAAGGAAACAGCCAAATGACTCTTGGGTTAACAAGGAAATAAATCTTGCAGTTTTAATAAATGGCAAAGAGAAAAATGGCAATGAGAGGTTGGCCAGGTCGCTCAATTGGGTGGAGCATTGTCTTGATAAGCCAAGGTTTCAGGTTTGATCCCTTCAGGACACATACAAGAATCAACCAATGAATGCATAAATGGGGGTAGGGGGCGGGATCCATGTTTCTTACTCTCAAATTTTTTAAAGGATGACAATCAGAGTTTTTTTTTACATCCCAACAGACTTTAAATGTTGGAGACATGAAAACCTATAAGATTATACTCAAATATATTAACTGTACTATTCAAGAAGCCAGAAGAGAGGACACCAAACATCACTATGATGAAAGAACAAATTAATACAAGATGATGAAGTAGAAAATGGCCGTCTTACAATAATGTGCGTTTTTTTTTCTTCCTGACCCTGGAGTAAACTAATTTTAGGCAATGGTGTCTTAGTTCCCACCTCATTTGATTGTTTGGGGTTATTTTTATACCTTCTGTCATGGACGGAGGGGTTGGTTGCCTGCCTAATAGCCATACTCATTTCCCCTTCCTATTGGCCCATCTGTGTCTTGGCCTTAGAATCTGAAGGTGTCAGGTGCCGATTTTCAGCCTCTGCAGCTCAGGATGGTCTGTCTATTCCAGAGGCCTGTGGGTCCTGGGAAGGATTCTCCTCCTTCAGAAGAGACAGGTATTAGGAAGACTCCCTCTCCTCTCACTTCTGCTCTTAAACATTTTCCTCTAAGACATGATGCCCGGAGCTACTGCAGCCATCTTGGGACCAAGAGACAAAACAGAGAAGCTGACTCAACAGCCCTGGCAACACTGAGCAAGGAGACCACTTCTGAGATTTTCTCTGATGCCTTGTTCTGTGAGGAAGAGAAACCTTTCCTGCTAACGTTGATGGGTACCTGTGGCCTAGAAGTCAATACCTATTTTTTAAATTTTGACATTTTTCTTTATGGCTAAGTACAAGTTGACTTCTGTATGTTTCATAACACACATAAACACACATTTATTGTTAATCTTTACCCAAGGATATTTTTCTATTGCTTTTTTAAAAAAATATTTTATTGATTTTTTACAAAGAGGAAGGGAGAGGGATAGAGAGTTAAAAACATCGATCAGCTGCCTCCTGCACACTCCCTACTGGGCATGTGCCTGCAACCAAGGTACATGCCCTTGACCAGAATTGAACCTGGGACCTTTCGGTCCGCAGGCCGACGCTCTATCCACTGAGCCAAACTGGTTAGGGCTCCATTGCTTTTTAGAGGGAGTGGAAAGCAGGAGGAAAGATACAAAAAAAATTGATTTGTGAGAGACTCACTGATTGGTTGCCTCCCGCATGCACCCAGACCAAGGTATGTGCCCTTAATGCAATGGAACCCAAGACCCTTCAGTTCACAGGCTGACGCTCTACGCTCTGTCCACTGAGCCAAACTGGCTAGGGCTTTGTGTGTGTGTGTGTGTGTGTGTGTGTGTGTGTGTGTGTGTGACATAAGATTCTATTTATTTATGCCTGTAAGTTATAGTGATAAATTTTCCCTGGTCTTGTATTATTTGAAATATTGGTTCAGAATTCCCTAAAATTGAACTTTTTTTTTAATCAAGATCATGAATTTCCAGAAATTTTTACTTTTTAATTTATGTTTGACCGTTACTTACGCTCTATTTATGAACCATACCATTTATCATTATGTAATATCCAATTCTGCCAGGTATAGTGGTCAACAAACCAAGTCTGGCCTGCTGCCTGTTTTTATAAATAAAGTTTTATTGGGACACAGCCATGCTCATTTATTTAGTTATTGTCTACAACCGGCAGAGCTGAGTGGTTGGAGGAACACTAGTCATGCTCATGCCCTCAACCCCCCCCCCCCCCCGCCGCCGTGTCCGTGTCCATTGGTTAGGCCTATATGCTTGCATATAAGTCCTTTGGTTGATCTTTCCCCCTTACCCCCACCCTCCCCTACCTTCCCTCCAAGGCCCGACAGTCCAATCAATGCCTCTCTGTCTCTGGATCAGCCCTTGTTCATCAGTTTATGTTGTTCCTTATATTCCACAAATGAGTGAGTTCATGTGGTATTTATCTGCTCTCCAGTTCCATCCATGTTGTGGCAAATGGTAAGAGTTCCTTTTTCTTCTTCCTCTTCTGAAAGAATACCTTTCAGCATTTCATATAATGCTGGTTTGGTGGTGATGAACTCCTTTAGCTTTTTCTTATCAAAGAAAGCCTGCCTTTGCTGTCTGGCCCTGAAGATAAATTTATCCCCTGGCCGGGGTAACTCTGTTGATTGGAACATTGTCCCATACGCCAAGGTTGGGGGTCCAATCCCCGGTCAGGGCACATACAAGATTCAACCAATGGATGCATACATACGTGGGACAACAAATGGATGCTTCTCCCTGTCTCTAAAATTAAATAATTATTGTAATCATACCTTAAAAATCACATGAACATACACACAATGTGGAATTTTGATGTTTCCTTTTTTAAAGGAAGTGTGAACTAAAATGTCACCTTGGAACTGGAGTGGAAAAGTTTCTTATTTCTCTTACTACCAACTAATCAATCCGCCACTTTCCACAGGTAACCAATTCCTTCCATTGCTAAGGCTCTATCACCCTGTTACATATGAAGTACACATTCACCTCTGATCTTGAGTTTCACCCACACACACAGACTCTGTTACCCATTTCAAACTACACCTCAACGCTAAGTGACTCCTTGATAAATGCATCACAAATGTGTCTCGTTTCCTCACACAAGGATATGATTTTAATAATTTTGAGGGAGAGAGGGAGAAACATCGATTGGTTGCCTCTCACATGTGCCCGACTGGGGATTAAACCCAAAACTCATGTATGTACCCCAACCAGCAATCGACTCCAACACCTTTTCGCTTACGGGACGATGTTACAACGGAGCCACCTGGCCAGGTCTCATTGCTTCACTTTTTTAAAAAAATATATCTTATTGATTTTTTACGGAGAGGAAGGGAGAGGGATAAAGAGTTAGAAATATCGATGAGAGAGAAACATTGATCAGCTGCCTCCTGCATACTCCTGACTGGGGATGTGCTTGCAACCAAGGTACATGCCCTTGACCGGAATCGAACCTGGGACCCTTCAGTCTGCAGGCTGACGCTCTATCCACTGAGCCAAACTGGTTAGGGCTCATTGCTTCACTTTTTATCAACTGTGACCAAGTTTACAAAGTAAACACGACATTGACTCCCGCATATCAAAACGACCTACGCTGAGCCTTCTAATGGTAGTTCCTACTTTGCACAAGGTTTATGGGAGCCTGTCCCAATTCCCCCACTCAAATGTAAAATGGTTGCAAGTTTCTACACTTAAAAAAAAAAAGAACTTAGAGCCTGGCCGGTGTGGCTCAGAGGTTGAGCATCAACCTATGAACCAGGGGGTCACAGTTCCATTCCCGGTCAGGGCACATGCCCAGGTAGTGGGCTCCATCTCCAGTAGGGGGCGTGCAGGAGGCAGCTGAACAATGATTTTCTCTCACCGTTGATATTTCTATCCTCCCTCTCTGAAATCAATATATATATATATATATATATATATATATAATCTTAAACAATTTCACAAAGCTGGCCTAAGACTGCTCCTAATAAGAAGGGCCTTCTCTCGCCGAAACCGGTTTGGCTCAGTGGCTAGATCGTCAGCCTGCGGACTGAAAGGTCCCAGGTTCGATTCCAGTCAAGGGCATGTACCTTGGTTGTGGACACATCCCCAATAGGTGTGCAGGAGGCAGCTGATCGATGTTTCTCTCTCATTGATGTTTCTAACTATCCCTCTCCCTACCTCTCTGTAAAAAATCAATAACATATATTTTAAAAGGAAAAAAAAAAAGAAAGAAAGGCCTTCTCCCATCACTGGCTCTTGACCGAACCAGCCTTGGTGTTTCCAGGAAACCAGTGTTGGTGTTTTGTAAGGTCTGGTCCGAGGCAAGGCTGATGTGACTCTGTCCAGCCCTGCTCTGCCCCTGACCCTAACCGCATGGGTCTGGGTAGCTGCCTCCATCGGCAGACAACATCAGCTTCTTGGCCGAAGCACAAGGAATCGGGTCCAGGCATTTCAGGGGAACCTTAAAAAAGAATAATAATAAAGGCCCCATTGAGATAGTAGCTCTTTAGGAGGCAGAGAAAGGGGTAAAATTTTCCTGAAAGGGTAGCTCTCACTGTTTCATGTAGAACTGAACTGCCACTCGCCCCTGAATATACTAGTATTTTCATTTGACCAGCAAGGCCTTTGGGTCCCTTAACTTTTAAAAAAATATATCTTATTGATTTTTTACTGTGAGGAAGGGAGAGGGATAGAGAGAAACATCGATGAGAGAGAAACATCAATCAGCTGCCAACTGCACACTCCTTACTGGGGATGTGCCCGCAACCAAGGTACATGCCCTTGACCGGAATCGAACCTGGGACCCTTGAGTCCGCAGGCTGACGCTCTATCCACTGAGCCAAAGCGGCTAGGGCTGGGTCCCTTGATTTCTAATCATTCAGTCTGAGTTGACTTGCCCTTGAGCGGGGATGACAGGGGGAAGGAGAATAACTGGGGGGGAAATCTCCGTTTCCAGGACATAGAGCTGTTGTAGTTGGTGCTTCTGTCCACACGGTGGCGCTGCTGCATCAGGAAACAGCCTCTGGGCACCGGCAATGGTGGTTTTCACCAATAATGTTATTTTCTCTTTTTTTCTTCCTTCCTCCTTCCCTCCCTCCCTTCCTCCCTCCCTTCTTCCTTTTTCTCTTTGATCCTGGGATTTCATAATGTTTTTCATTAGATCACCCTAGAGGGGACAGGGATCGCCTCTACATGTGGAAATCTCAGACTAGGACAAGCTCCTCTGGTTTTTGGCGGGCATTTATTTACAGGTCAGGCATAAAAACACGTCCACTGAAAAAAAATTCAGCCCTAGCTGGTCTGGCTCAGTGGATAGAGCGTCAGCCTGGGGACTGAAAGGTCCACGGGTTCGATTCCAGTCAAGGGCACATGCCCCGGTTGCGGGCTCAGTCCCCAGTGGGGGGCGTGCCGATGGATGATTCTCTCTCATCATTGGTGTTTCTATCTTTCCCTCTCTGAAGTCAATATAATATATATATTTTTAAAAAGGCATCCATTCCACGTCTACTAGTATTGATTCAGTTACTCGCTCTGTGCCAGGAGCCGTTGTAAACAGTAATAAGACGAACAGAAGTATTCCCACAGAGCACACATTTTTAGCAGGGGAGTTAGATGATACACAAGCAAATAAACACAGATTGTTATTTCAGACAGCGCCATCCAACACAGCGCCCCATGGGCATGCTTTGTCTTTGTGGTTTAGGTACAGAAACCCCAACCTGGATATCAAAGAAAAATATGGACTAACCTCCAAGCCAAACATGTTAATAGTTTTTAAATGCATTTTTAAAATTTTTATTTTATTTTATTTTTTTAAATAAGATGTTTACATATATTTTTTTAAAAAATATTTTTACTGATTTTTTACAGAGAGGAAGGGAGAGGGATAGAGAGTTAGAAACATCGATGAGAGGGAAATATCGATCAGCCGCCTCCTGCACACCCCCTACTGGGGATGTGCCCGCAACCAAGGTACATGCCCTTGACCGGAATCGAACCCGGGACCCTTGAGTCCGCAGGCGGACGCTCCATCCACTGAGCCAAACCGGTTAGCGCTGCATTTTTTTCTATTGATTTCAGAGAGGAAGGGAGAGGGAGAGAGAAATAGAAGCATCAATGACGAGAAGAGAATCATTGATCCGCTGCCTCCTACACGCCCCCCACTGGGGATCAAGCCATCAGAGTCCCCGCGTTGCCCAGCGTCCCTGTTCCCCATTCTGTCGACAGCCACACCCCGATGGCGGCCCACCTGAGCCCCCCTCCCCTACCTGCCCAGCCCCGCCTTGTGTCCATTCTCCTGGCCGCCCAGCCTAGCAACCCCTCCAACCAGGCACCGACCCCAGAATCCCAGGGGCGCGGCTCTGTCACTCGGGGTGCCCTATGGTTCCGGTCTGGCCCGGCCCAGCCGGCCTTGGGGGGCGGGTCACCGAAGGAGGGTCACGCCAACCCGGGTTGGACCTCCCTGTCTGCCTGCATTCTGCCGGTGGCCTTTGCCCCCTCGGCGGGACTACATTTCCCAGAGGGCGCGGCGGCGGAGGAGGGCACGCCCACTTCCGGCGACGTCACGCTTTGGCTCCTGCGCGCCGTGCGTGGTGGTGGGCTGGGCGGGGGCGGTGCCGCTGTGGCCGGTGGAGCCGCGAGTGGGCGGGTGGGTCCGCGGGGCCATGCGGGGGGCGGCGAGGACGGCTCGGGGCGGCGTCCCCCGCACAAAGCCCGGTCCCGCTCGCGGCCCGACGGCGGCGGCGACCCCGGCCCCCCTGGTCCGCCGGGGCCCGGGAAGGCCGCGCTCCCGGAACCGCCTCGCCTCCCCCGGCCAGCGACGAGCGGCGACCCCGGGGCCGGGGGACGGAGGTGAGGGGGCGGCGGGGGCCTGGGGGGGTGCCGGGGCCGCCTTCATCCCCTCGGGGGCGGGGCCCAGGGGTCTGGGCGGTGAGCGGGAGGCCGAGCAGCGGCCGCGGCGGGTGCGGGGGGACGGGGCTGGCCCCGGGGACCCCTCGCTAGGCACCCCCGTTCCCGTGCTCCGGGGGACGGACACCCCGCCCCTCCCGTGGCCGCCGGGGGTGGAACGGCCCCCGCACAGCCGGCCTCATGCTGCTGGTGGGTTCTCCACCTGAGGAAGCCGTTTTGGGGGGTTTTTAAAACATATTTTATTGATTTTTCATAGAGAGGAAGGGAGAGGGATAGAGAGTTAGAAACATCGATGAGATCGGCTGCCTCCTGCACGCCCCCCTTTGGGGATCGGGCCCCCCCCGCCCCCGGGCCTGTGCCCTGACCGGGAATCGAACCCGGGACCTCCTGGTTCCCAGGTCAGAGCTCAGCCCCTGAGCCCGCGGGAGCCCTTTCCGAGCGTGGCTGGAGGAGGACTCCCCGGGGACCCAGCGTGTGCCGGCTGGTGATTCGGGACCTGGTAGACCTGACCGCTCCTTTCTCTCCCCCGCCCCACCCCCCAGCTCCGCCTTCCGGGGACCCCGCCCTTCTCCAGCGGAGGGGGCTCCCGCAGGAGGCTGTAGGGACAGGAAAGGACCCCCAAGTCACGTCCCAGGTGAGTTAACAGTTCCTGTCTCCTCACTGACGTGCACCCTTGCTTTTTGGACTGCGTACTGTGTAATATTTTTATTTTTTTAATTGTTGAGGTCATTTTTTCATTTTATTTTTCAGTGACAGTTGACGTACTCTATCATATTACTTTCAGGTGTACAGTGCAGTGATTAGGCATTTATGTAATTTACAAAGTGACCCCCCCCCACACACACACCATATATAGTTGTTGCAATATTATTGACTGTTCTCCATGCTGTACTTTATTTTTTTCTTCTTTTTAAAACTTACTTTATTATCTGTTTGTTTTTTAACATTTTTTTTTTATCCTCACCCGAGGGTATTTTCCATTTATTTATTTGTTTTTTTAAATGTATTTTATTGATTTTTTTTTACAGAGAGGAAGGGAGAGGGATAGAGAGTTAGAAACATCGATGAGAGAGAAACATCGATCAGCTGCCGCCTGCACATCTCCTACTGGGGATGTGCCCGCAACCGAGGTACATGCCCTTGACCCGAATCAAACCTGGGACCCTTCAGTCTGCAGGCCGACGCTCTATCCACTGAGCCACACCGGTCAGGGCCATTTACAATTGTTTCTCGCCAGTACCTCCTTTCACCCACATAGATGCCCCAGTCCCCCAGGGGCAGGGGCAGTCTCTGTATCTCTCTCTTTTCTCTGGGGTTGATGACATGACACTAGATTTCCAGATCACCAGCTAGTATTCCTCGTGTGTATATTCTCTCACCGGGATGAAGAGAAGGCAATCCTTCGATCCCAGGTCCGGTTGTGAGGGCTCCATGGCAAAGCACCACAGGTCGGGGCCACCTACACATCAGCCGTTTCTTCTCTCATGGTTCCGGTGGCCACAAGTTCAAGGTCAAGGCGCCCGCTGGGTTGGTTCTCCTGGGGCCTCCTTGCTCAGGGTGCAGGCGGCCCCCCTCCTGCTGCCTCTGCTCCCTCATTCCTGGTGCTGCTCCCTCCTCTTAGGAGGACACCGGTCAGACTGCTTAGGGCCTGACCACGTGACTCGTTTCACTTTTCCTCACCTCTTCTAGGGCCTACCTCCACAGGCATTCACACTGGGGCGTCCTGGGGTTAGCACTTCTACCTTCGAATCTGGGGGACACCGCCTAGTCCATAGCAGCCCCGTCACGAGGGGCCAAGCAGACACGTGGTCTGTCCTTCCAGAATGCGGTGACGTTTGGGGACGTGGACGTCGCTTTCTCCCAGGAGGAGTGGGGCCAGCTGAGCTGCGCCCAGAAGGCCCTGTACAGAGACGTGATGCTGGAGAACTACCGGAACCTGGTGTCGCTGGGTATGGGTCCCCCCCCTCGCTCCCACCTCCCCTGTCCGCTGCAGGCCACCCTCTCCAGCCCTCTCCCCTCACAGCACGACCACCTCCCATTTCTCTATTATTCAGGGCTCTGCCACTCTAAGCCCGATGTGATCTCCTCCTTGGAACAGAGGACGGAGCCCTGCATGGCCAAGAACGGGCTGACAGGAGGCCGGCGCCCAGGTGAGCGTGGGAGACCAGGTGGGGGCCACTCACTGGGGGTCACAGGTCAGCCACCTCAGGCAGGCGGGATCATCAGGAGGCTCCTGAGCTCGGGGCCTGGAGGGCAAGGAAGACCCCCTGGAATGGACGCCCCGTGCTTTCATCTGGCCTCTCTGCTCTCCAGCTTCACCCCGTCCCTCTAACACAGCGGTTCTCAACCTGTGGGTCGCGACCCCTTTGGCGGTCGGACGGCCCTCTCACAGGGGCCACCTAAGACCATCCTGCATATCAGATATTTACATGACGATTCATAACAGTAGCAGCATGACAGTGATGAAGTAGCAACAACAATAATTTTATGGTTGGGGGTCCCCACAACATGAGGAACTGTATTAAAGGGCCGCGGCGTTAGGAAGGTTGGGAACCACTGCTCTAACATAACCACACTCCTCTGCTCCAGCCGTCTTCCCCAGCTCCCTCCCGCCCCTTGACGGTCAGACTCACGTGGTCCTCTCGGGTCTTTAAAGCATGTTTGGCCGACGCTGGTGTCATGTTCACTATCTTATTCCTCTTTGATGAAATGACTGGTTTCTGGGCTTTTTAAAAACAATTGTTACCGCCCACACTTCAGAGGAACAGGTGATGCTGACAGGACAGGGGCCCAGAGGTATACATTACGGTGGCTCACGGGGGCCCCCATGTGGCTCAGGAGGGCTAGGATGGTGTGTTCCTGCAAGGGTTCCATTGAGCTTTCATCTTTATTAGTACTAACTTTATTAGTAATAAAGCAGGAGGCTAGTGAGCTGGAGAAGACGTGTTTGCTGAATAAAATGGAGAAAGAGTCAAAGCGAGTGTTGCTGAGTAACTCAAGTAAGGATTAGACGGCATTTCCTCCTGTGGCCTCCCTCCCCCTGGTCTGTCCTCTTACGCTGCATCTCAGATGCCCTCTGTGAGCTCTCTAAGCTGACCTCCCAGTTCTCCCTCCCTCCTGCTGGTCCCCCCACACTGCATCCTAGCACATTGTTTGCGGGTAGTTTTTATCGCGCACTAACAGGTGGCGTGGGCCATTTTTGCTAATTTTTTGCGCAAACGGCATTGTTCAGTAAAATTACGATAACTTTAGTTTACATATTTATACGTTACCCACACTCTACTGCTAGTCTATAAAAAACATATCAATACGTGTCCTGCGCTCTACTACACTGGTAGAACATATAAATACGTAAAACGTATAAATACGTTTCCTGCATACAGTGTGCTAGATGCCAGGCTGTGAGCTCTCTGAGCTGACCTCCCAGTGCTCCCTCCCTCCCGCTGGTCTGTCCTCTTACACTGCATCCTAGATGCCAGGCTGTGAGTTCTCGCTGACCTCCCAGTGCTCCCTCCCTCTGCTGGTCTGTCCCCCCACACTGCATCCTAGATGCCAGGCTGTGAGTTCTCGCTGACCTCCCAGTGCCCCCTCCCTCCCTGCTGACAGCGTGGTGTGTCAGCGTTGAGGTGAGGAGGCTCACCGTGTGCAGGGTTAAAGCTCCAGAAGCGAGGGAACCTCGGTGAGGTTGGTTCATCAGGGAACAGCTCACAGTGATGCTCCTCTGAGGATTGAGTCCTCTGGTTGCCTGTGGGGTGTTCGTCACCCTGACCCCAGTGCAAGTGCCGCCTCCTGTCATGCTGTCTTTCAGGCGGGAAGGCAATGCCCGCGGAGGAGGGGCCGTGTGAGGAACGGCGGTCCAGACCAGCGCTGCTGCACAGACCGGCCGGCTGCCGCCTGCAGGGCCCTGGGCGGGGGCAGCACTGTGATGGCGAGGCTCTGCTCGAGAGGCAGCCGGTAAGTGGGGGCCTCGCGTGGGTGCAGAGGGCGTGTTGGCGGCAGGAGGTGACATTGAGGGAGGCGGAGCAGAGGGCTCCCAGGCACAGCTCCCTGTTTCAGCAGCGCCGGCGGGCAGACCTCGGACCCAGGGAGACCAGCGTGGGAGGAAGGCGGCCGAGCCCGCAGTGAGTGGGGGACTCGCTCTCCTGTGCTGCTTTGGTCAATCCTCGCCCCAGGATGTTTTCCCATTGGGTTCAGGGAGCGTAGAAGAGAGGGCAAGACAGACAGAAACACGACGGGAGAGAGACACATCGGTGGGTTGGCTGCCTCCTGCACGCACCCCGACCAGGGCCCGGGCTGGGGAGGAGCCTGCAACCAAGGTGCGTGTCCTTGACCGGAATGGAACCCGGGACCGTTCTGTCTTCAGGCTGATGCTCTACCCACAGAGCCACACCAGCCAGGGGAGAAGCTCTCCTCTGAATGCAGCGCTGCCTGCAGACAGGCTCCGCCCAGGAGAAGGAGTGAGCAGGCGTGAGGCTCAGAAAAGTGGGGACTTAAGTGCGATGAGTCACAAACACGTCTGCTTAAGTCAGGACACGTGCAGCCTGTGCTGCTGTGAGGGAGCCTCCAGCAGGCGCTCCCCTTCCTTCCACCTGAGGGAAGCCCCCGAGTCACTGAGTACCGCCAGCTGGGGGGCAGCCTCCAGTCGCAGGAGAAAGTCCACGCTGTGTGCGCTCATCCTCCTCCACAGAATCGCACATTTCCCACCGCAGAGCAGGCTCTTCTGTTTTCTCCCTTCTGCCAAACGCACGCGCTGTCCCTCGGTCCAGCCCCCCGACCTGCGTCACTCGGGAGCTAAGCGAGGATTCCTGGACAGACGTGTGGGCCCGGCGCCTCGCCAGGCCGCTGCGGGTCGCGGGGATGGCTTCACAGCCCGTCTGTGCGTTTCAGGGCCTGGCGACCAGCACGCGGGTGGCCAGCGACTCCTCGCAGCAGCCCGGCCCGGCTCAGGGGAGTTTCCCTAAGGATGTGAAGTGGGGGAGCCCGGACCTGGAGGCAGGTGAGGCGTCGCTCCCAGCCTGACTCCCCCCTCGGTGCTGAGGTGTGTGCGTGGTGGGCGCCCTGTGGTGTCGGGCTGAGGTTGCTGTCGGTTTCTGAGGAGCGTTTGCTGCTGGTAGAGCGGAAAGCCAGTGTCTTCGTTGTGCGTGAAGCGCTCTCTGCTGTCAGGGCCTCCTCACTCTTCTTCCTGCTCCTCCTGTGCTGACCCTTTGCTCCCGGAGCCGAGGGGCTGGCTCTGCAGAGGCCACGAGCGTGACGGACCCTGTCCTTTCCCACGCAGGGCGCTGTGTGTCCCGGCTGCAGTGGCCTTCTCGGCTGCATCGCGGGAGGGAGCCCTGGCTGGAGAAGAGAGAGCTGGCGGGAGGCCTCTACGCAGGTGAGTGCGGGAGGTGGGCATGGAAAGCCTTCACCTCGGAGGGGGAGCTGCCCCGAGGCCGCGTCCTTGCTAAGGCACAGGGGTCAACGCTGCCCAGGCCTGTTGGGCTGGAGGGAAAATTGAGGCCTGCCTCTTCAAAGTCGTCCTCCTCCTCCTCCTCCTCCTCCTCCTCCTCCTCCTCCTCTTCCTCTTCCTCCTGGGTGGTGACTGTGTCAGTAGCCCTCCTCCTGTTTCTGACCACTCGGACGTGCATCAGCCACTCTGTTCCTCAAGTGACCTTTCCTGACCCCGTGGGCTCTTGCGCTGCCTTCCAAAGGTTTCCTCCTCCTCGGTCAGAGGCCCATTCACTTCATGTGTGTCCATTCCTCTGAGAACCACCAATCGACAGTTGATTGAGGGGGCCACTCTGCTTGGCATTGGCAGGTGTTGGAGAGAGACGGAGTTTGTGAATACGTTACTCAGACCATTACTCTAATAATGGGAGGATAAGACATATTCATGGATAACTGGCATGACGTAGAAATTGCAGAATTTCCCATAAGGCATTGCAGGGGCAAAGGAGAGGATCCCGGTAGCGTTCTTGTAGTTGGACAGGGTGGGCGGAAGTGGGATGGCAAGAAGGCGTCAGTGGTGGTGGTGGGGGGGGGGTCTCTTCCTTGTTTGCTACACAAGGGAAGGCAAAGAAATTTCTTTGACAAATAATGGTTTATAGAAAGTATAATCCTATCACCTGTCTGGATGACCCTGTAAACACAATATGTTATCAAAGCAACTTTGACCCCCTTCAAGTCATGATAAACACGTGTTTTGAACATAGTAGGGACTGTAGTGTATGCTCAGTCGTGCACACAGATACTTTCACACACCCTCCATGTTGCATATTTCCAGTCAGGTTACTTCACATCCATGGTTATGGAAAATGTGCGTACAATAGGCATCCTATGGAAGGGGAAACCAGGTGCTTTGGGGATCGCTGTGTTCCGGGACCTGGACGTCTGCTAGGCTCTGAGAGCTGCTTTGCTTTCAGCAACTCTAGTGATGACCAGGAGTGTGGGTTTCATTGTGTCCCAGCACATCGGGCATCTTGATGAAAATGCTTACTTATTATTTGAAGAAAGATTATAGCCGCAAGTTATTTTTTTATTATGAAAACGTTTGAATACTTTCCCTGAATTTGGTTATTCTCTTTATCCTTTTAGAAAATATTTCTCATTTACACCCACTTATCTGTTCATGTCTTTTATAGTCTCAGGGACTTTCTGTAAAGCATGCTAGTTTTTTGTTGTTCTGTCTCAAACTATTTTCACATCCTATATAATAAAATCCCAGCAAACAGCAGAACGAACAGAATGGCTGGTTGACTAGTTGCTATGATGTGCACTGACCGCCAGGGTGGAGACACTCAACACAGGGTGCAGACGCTCAACACAGGAGCTGCCCCCTGGTGGTCAGTGTGCTCCCACAGTGGGAGCACCACTTGGCTGACCCGCATGAGTAGTGCTCCCACAGTGGGCCGATTTCCGCAGGCCACGCCCCCCACCAATGCACAAATCCTGTGCACTGGGCCTCTAGTATGGTAATAAGAGTTTTTGTTTTAAGTAGACCTTTTAAAAATGTAAAACTTCAGAAAGTTTTACATAGTCTCATGTATTCTTTTATAATTTCTCCTTCTGTTTATGTCCTTAGAAACTTGATATATGTAGTTCTTTTTTTTTTTTTTAATGGCTATCTAGTATTACAGTATATAGATACAGTTCACTTACCTGACTTACTATTGAGGACATTTGAATGTTTAGGTCGTTTCCAGTTTTTAAAAAGTGGTCCCGCTTGCACAGATCTCTTTGCATGATAAAGTACACATGTTTTTAAAGTTTCACGGATATAGTGCTAAACCATTGGTGAGAAACATCTCCCCAGTAGTATTTGGTTAGTTGGTGTGTTTTGTTTTCTTCCATTTTTGCCAAGCTGTTGAATGAAAATTGAGTTTTATTTACTATTTACTTCCCAGAAGCTTGTGATGTTGAGAATGTATGCATTTAAGTCCATTTGGAGTTCAGATTCTGTTAATGGTGTCTTTATACTCATTATCTATGTTTCTATTGGGTCCTAATTCCTTGCCTTTATATAATATGAATATAAGTCCTGTTTGGTGAATGTGATACATTTTTTTTCTTAGTTTTGTGTGGTTTCTAAGTTTGCATGGTGTTTCTTGCTGTTCAGTAGTTTAAATTGGGTGGTATCTTCATTAATAGAAGCATTTACTCTGTTGACCACTTTTACTCTTAGTTTTTCTTTTTATTAATAGATATATTAAATAATATACTTGGCTTCCTTTTTCTTTCTTTCCTCCCCCCCCCCTTTTTTCCATTTGGTCTCCTTTCTGTTGCTTACTTAATTCTTTCTTGCTCTCTTCCTATCCATGACAAATTGTTGAGTCTTCCTATCCAGGAACACAGGATGTCTTTCCATTTATTTAACTCTTCTTAATTTTATTGAGCAATGTTTTGTAGTTTTCAGCATCAGTCTTGCACCTCCTTGGGTAAATTTATTCCTAACTAATTTCTTCTTTTAATGCTATTTTAAAAATATATATATTTTATTGATTTTTTTTTATAGAGAGGAAGGGAGAGGGATAGAGAGTTAGAAACATTGATGAGAGAGAAACATCAATCACCTGCCTCCTGCAAACCCCCTACTGAGGATGTGCCCGCAACCAAGGTACATGCCCTTGACCGGAATCGAACCTAGGACCTTTCAGTCCGCTGGCCGATGCTCCATCCACTGAGCCAAAGTGGTTAGGGCTTAATGCTATTTTTTATGGAATTGTTTTCATAATTTCCTTTTCATAGTGTTCATTCTGAGCGTATACAAATGTAGTGATTTTTGTGTGTTGCTCTTGTAACCTGCAATTTTAATTAATTAGCTTATTAACTCTGACACTTTGCTTGTGAATTCTTTAGGGTTTTCTGTATATGAGATCATATCATCTGCAAATTTGGATGCCTTTTATTTCTATATCTAATTGTTCTGGCTAGAACTTCCAGACCAGTGTTGAATAGAAGTAGTGAAAAAGGCATCCTTATTTGGTTTGATCTAAGAAGGAAAGTTTTCGGTGTTTTTTTATTATTTAAAAAAACAATATTTCCTTTTCTCTATCTTACCATCATCTTTTTTCAGACATTTGTCTCTCTGTATCATCTCCCAATACCAATATCATCTATGTATATTTATTAAGATACAACTACATAGGCACAATTTTGGGTATATGCTAACTGATTTAGCAAAAGGATTTCAGATATATACATTCCTTCCTATAACCTGAAAGTGTGGAATAAAACATATATTTTATCAGTAGTACATCTGAGCATAATTAATTATAATATTAAGACTCACCATTATTATAAAAACAATCTCCTCAAAATGAGAAATTAAATTGCAAGACCCTATCCTTATTAAACGGCCAGGAAAGAAGTGAAGATTTTATCAGGCTCGTGGGAAGTAAACAAATAGGTTCACAAATGTAAAAATGATTCAATGGGACTACTGAGCTTTGGCCACCAACTGGTAATGTTGCTTTTGTTGAAATTATTCAAATAAAATATGGTTTACAGAAGCATCGTTTCCTGGTCGTAGGGCAGTAATCAGGCTTTCCGATACTCCTAATGCACGTTACAGAGTGCAGTCTCTTTTTGTGCGTTTGGCCTGTTTCTTTGAACAACTTTTGTGATGTGATGACTGCCGTGGCATCCAAAGCCAGATAGGCAGTGAAATAATTGAAGTCAGCGAATGTCATAGGGTATATTTTTAGGTGGTGTGATTGCAGAACGTTTTTTCAACTCCCACTCTTTTGATATGTAACCAGTGCACATATATATTTTCTTCTCATGTCTCCTGAGGTTCCTGTATGGATTCAGTCTGGGGTCTCTCATATACATTGTAGGCTGCATGTTTAAATGCAATAGCTCTTACAAATGCATTATTTATGTGTTTTAATTCACCATTTAGTGAACCCATTTACAGTTTTCTTTTTAGCATATTTTTTTCTAGTCCATGATAAAGGAAATATTTGTTTTCTTGATATGTTTCAGGCCAACAATCTGTACATGAGACCCAGGAATTATTTCCAAAGCAGGATTTATTTGCTGATGTGCTAACAGACAGAACTTTAAGCACTAATCTGAAATGTTCAACTTTCAGAGAAAATTGGGATTCTGAGGGTGTGTTTGAAAGGAAGCTGGTAGGCCAGGAGACACAATTCAGGCAAGAAACAGTCACTAATAGCAAAACCCTCTCTAAAGAAAGAGAGCGTACGTGTAACAAATCTGGAAGATGGCTCCCTTTGGACGTTTCAGAAGAGAGAGTTCATAACCATGATTCAGTTAAGAAAAGTTTCCCCCAAAATACAATGGTGATAAAACATACAGGAATCTGCACAGGAAAAAAACTTTTCAAATGTAATGAATGTAAGAAAACGTTTACCCAGAGCTCATCTCTTACTGTTCATCAGAGAATTCACACCGGAGAGAAACCCTATAAATGTAACGAGTGTGGAAAGGCCTTTAGCGATGGCTCATCCTTTGCCCGACATCAAAGATGTCACACTGGCAAGAAGCCCTATGAGTGCATTGACTGTGGGAAAGCCTTCATACAGAACACATCCCTTATTCGTCACTGGAGATACTATCACACTGGGGAGAAACCCTTTGAATGCATCAACTGTGGGAAAGCCTTCAGTGACCATATAGGACTTAATCAACACAGGAGAATTCATACTGGAGAGAAACCCTACAAATGTGATGTGTGCGACAAGTCCTTCAGGTACGGCTCATCCCTTACTGTTCATCAAAGGATTCATACTGGAGAGAAACCGTATGAATGTGATGTTTGTCGAAAAGCCTTCAGCCATCACGCATCCCTCACTCAACATCAAAGAGTGCATTCTGGAGAGAAACCTTTTAAGTGCAAAGAATGTGGGAAAGCTTTTAGGCAGAATATACACCTTGCTAGTCACTTGAGAATTCACACTGGAGAGAAGCCCTTTGAGTGCGGGGAATGCGGCAAATCCTTCAGCATCAGTTCACAGCTCGCCACTCACCAGAGAATTCACACTGGAGAGAAGCCCTATGGGTGTAAAGTTTGCAGTAAAGCCTTCACCCAGAAGGCTCACCTCGCACAGCATCAGAAAACTCATACGGGAGAGAAGCCATATGGATGCAAGGAATGTGGGAAAGCCTTCAGCCAGACCACACACCTCATTCAGCATCAGAGAGTTCACACTGGAGAGAAGCCCTATAAATGCGTCGAGTGCGGGAAGGCCTTTGGTGATAACTCCTCCTGTACTCAACATCAGAGGCTTCACACGGGCCAGCGGCCTTATGAATGTGTTGAGTGTGGAAAGGCATTTAAGACAAAGTCATCCCTGATTTGTCATCGCAGAAGTCACACTGGAGAGAGACCGTATGAGTGCACTGCCTGTGGCAAAGCCTTTAGCCATCGCCAGTCCCTTAGCGTGCATCAGCGGATTCATTCCGGAAAGAAACCGTATGAATGCAAGGAGTGTAGGAAAACCTTCATCCAGATTGGACACCTCAACCAACACAAGCGAGTCCACACCGGAGAGCGGGCCTATAACTACAGGAAAAGCAGGAAAGTCTTCAGGCAGAGCGCACACTTCGCTCATCAGCGAGTTCATGCCGGGGAGTCATCCGCACGCCCCTCCTTACCTTCCACGTCAAATCCTGTGGATCTTTTCCCCAGATATCTCTGGAACCCATCCTCGCCTCCATCACCATAATCTCAGTATCGTTCTTCCAGCCAGACTACTCCAGTAGTGTATAGACTGGTCTCTCTGCTCTTTTGCTTTTGTCCTCGACAAGGTTGTTTTTCACGTGGCAGTCAGGGCGATGTGGGTGTGAATGTAACTCGCTCACTTCTGATGTAAAAACTTGCATTGAGGTCCTCTAAACTGGTTACTGCCTAAGACGCTCCTAGAACAGTGCCTCGTCCACACTAAGTGTGAGTGACTTTAGCTCCTTTAAAAACATTATTTTGGGAAATCGAAGCATTACCATAGTTAGCTCTGAATAAAAATGGTGCATAACACAAGACCAGGAGGAACAAGGTTTTGGATTGGGAATATGAGTTTGGGGAAGTCCATGAAGCTTTGCCTATGTCACTTTAAAACTTGATTCCATTTTGCTGAGTTTGTGTTGTGGGTTTCCACCTTATCTGCCAAAATGTAAGGTGCACTTGGTGAGAAAACTTAGCTTTACATCTGACAGCAGTCTTAGGAAGTGTGCAGGGAATATGGATGAGTAGGCCACCTGGAACAATCAGAAAACGCAAGCTTTATATGAGTGAAGTTAAAACTACAGACATGTTACTCGAGAATTAGAAAATCTGGCAAGATTTGATCTATTGAAAGTCACCTGGACTCATGAATGAGTTCTCTTAAACTTCCAAGGAACCATTAACCTGAGGTATACTCATCAAGAGTAGGGGTCAGCAGCCCTCGCTGACTTGGCTCATTGGAAAAAGTGTCAGCCTGAGGATTGAAGGGTCCCGGGTTTGATTCTGGTCAAGGGCCAGTACCTCAGTTGCAGACTCGATCTCTGCACCTGGTCAGGTCTCATGCGGGAGGCAACCTATCAATGTGTCTCTCTCACATCATTGTTTCTTCCACTCTCTAAAAACCAAAGGGGAAATATCCTCATGTGAGGATTAACAAAAAAAGAGTAGGAGTGAGCAAACTGACTCATGGCCAAAGTCTCATTGGCTGTTTTTGTATGGCCCATGACCTAAATTTTTAAAACATGTTTAAATGGTTGGACAAGTTAAGAGAATAATATTTTATGACAACATGACTGTTATATGAAATTCACATTTCAGTGTCTGTAAATAAAGTTTTATTGGCTCACAGCCACACATTTTTATTTTTTTACATATTGCCTTTGGCTGCTTTCATTCTACAAGGTCAGAGTTGAGTACCTGCAACATACAAAATACAGCCTGCACAACCTCAAATATTTACTATCCTTTTACAGAAAAAGTTTGGCCACCCCTGCTCTAGCACAGAGAAGTAATATACAAAAGGTTCTAATTATTTCTTCAAGGAAAATACAACTTTTACATCAACATGAAAATTGTCAAGCGACTTCAAATTGAGGTGATGGAAAACTATTAAACCATATTGAACAATATAAACTGTGAATAAAAAGAAATATATTTTTCTAGATGAAACACTGGATACTATTAAAATATTTGTAAAGTGTTTTTCCCAACAGAGTCCCAGTTGGATATGTTTATTTTGACAGGTTTTTTAAAAAACCACATGAGGAAAGATAATTTGTCAAGTATAGCCAGACATTTTAACAATAAGTTTCTTTGCATTTGAAGTTTTATAAAAAGACTGGTTTTTAATTTTGGGGAAATGATGTTTGACAGTCAGTTGTGTACTCAAAAAAGAAACCCTGCAAATTTACACCTTCCAGGGGAATGTAATACAATTGTATATAATACAGCTGGATTTATTTAGCAGAACATGGAGTCCTAGAACACATTGGTAGAGAGTCAAGTTGGCCCAAATAAAGATGTAAAACTTCAGCATTGAGAAAGGCACCAAAAAGGTATAAAAGACAATTGGTAGAAAATATATACAACTTATATGGGAAAACCAACAACAAATTATGTCATTTAGGAACAAAGTGCTATTACACATACAGAGCAATGGGAAGAAGTTGACAGTGTATACCAACAGGCCTGTCACAGTTGAATTCGCATGAACAAAGAAAATTTGTGAAGTTCTTAGCCATTGCAAATTAAAACAAATTGGCCTCCTCTCAGATGGGTCAAAATCTAGAATTTGGATACCATCCAGCACTGGTATCAGTGGGGAGAACAGGCACTTGTTCATCATTAGCTGTGTGAGTGAGTCTCATATCTTTTTGGAAAGTAACACAGCAAGACTTATCAACATGAATGTGCATTTCTCTTGAAACCGTCATTCTAGATCTGTTAATGTTATCCTATTGGAATAAATAGGGAGATGTAAATAATATTTATGGCAGATTGTTTTAATTACGACAAAAAGGATTTCAGTGTCCCGCCAAGCAGATTAAATTGTAATTATTCAATCCTGTATTGTCCAGTCAGTATTAAAAGGTTAAGCTCTAGCCCTAATTGGTTTGGCTCAGTGAATAGTGCGTCAGCCTGTGGACTCAAGGGTCCCAGGTTCGATTCCAGTCAAGGGCATGTACCTTGGTTGCGGACACATCCCCAGTAGGGAGTGTGCAGGAGGCAGCTGATCGATGTTTCTCTCTCATCAATGTTTCTAACTTTCTATCCCTCTCCCTCTCTGTAAAAAATCAATAAATTAAAAAATAAAAAAATGAATAAAATAAAAGGTTAAGCTCTATGTGTGTTTCTATGGAGAGTTTTCTGTCCACAATCTATTAAATAAAATTTGTGGTTTGCAGAACCTTATGTGTAAAGTGATCTTGTAGTCACTTGTAGTCATAGAGTCAAAATTAATACTGAATTGCATATATATATATATATATATATATATATATATATACATATATATATCTTTGCATATGCATGTATCTGCATGTTTGTGTATATATTTTTCAGTATATATGTTGAAATCTGTTTTTGTCTTTAACACACACACTTTTTCTAGCTCTTTGTTGGCACTCTCACATTTTTCATTCTGCATTCTGGTGGACTGCCAGTCACATGCTTTCAGTTAAGCCCATCGGATTTGTCATCCTCTGGGTGTGATTGGAGACACCAGGACAGGAGCGGGGTCAATATCCGGCTTTCCGTGTGGCCCGAGTGTGTGTTTTTTTTCAGTCAATACTCATGTTGATTGGGGTCCTTATGGTACCCACTGTTAACTACGTGGAATATCCCTCCTGGACTGGAAGTAGTTGTAATCGAGTCATCCTTTGGCCACAGCCTGAAGCTTTCTGCCTCTCTACCTCTCACTCTGATCCATTAAAGTGACTTCTTCCTCACATCCTAGTTTTGTTCTGTTCTTTAAATCTGCAAGGCACCTGACATTCTTCCAATGTTTAACTTCCAGTTCTAAGTAAGAGTTATCATCTTTCGACCAAAGAAAGCTAGCTTGTATAGGAATTGGTACTACAGAATGATCAGACTATAGAGAAGCAGGATGTAGTCATCAAAAGTGTTCACTGTTGCCCTGACCGGTTTGGCTCAGTGGAGAGAGCGTTGGCCTATGGACTCAAGGGTCCCAGGTTTGATTCCAGTCAAGGGCATGTACCTTGGTTGCGGGCACATACCCACCCAGTAGGGAGTGTGCAAGAGGCAGCTGATCGATGTTTCTCTCTCATCGATGTTTCCAATTCTCTATCCCTCTACCTTCCTCTCTGTAAAAAATCAATAAAATACATTTTTTTATAAAAGTGTCCACTGTAGAACAATGATGGTCCAAAAATGCTCTAGTGTGTAGTTTTCCTTGGCGTGCAGGACTTTTGTTATGGAGAATGCTCTGAGCTATGTCCAAGGGTTTACTTTTCCCACCCTCTGCCCAAAGCAACAAGGCTCTCCCACACCCAGGTACCCTGATTTTTAGTTTGAGAACTTGATGGAGTTCCTGAAGGTAAAATCCATGCATCTTGCCTTAGCTGGCTTGGCTCAGTGGATAGAGCGTCGGCCTGGGGACTGAAGGGTCCCAGGTTCGATTCCAGTCAAGGGCACATGCCTGGGTTGCAGGCTCAATCCCCAGTAGGGGGCATGCAGGAGGCAGCCGATCAATGATTCTCATCATTGATGTTTCTCTCTCTCGCTGTCCCTTCCTCTCTGAAACCAATATATATATATATATATATATATATATATATATATATATATATATATATATATATATATATATATATATATATATATATATATATATATATATATATATATATATAAATTCATGCATCTTAGGGGACACCTGACGATATGCCAGACGCTTTTTTAGTTGGCGGAATGACGGCCCTAAACAAGACCGAGAGGCTGTGTGCCGGCCAGGGGGTGACGAAATGGGCACAGGGGGTAGAGATCAGCATCCAGGGAGACTTAGTGACAGGTGACCTACCCACACTCCCAGAGTCACAAATCACTGCACAGAGCAGCAGGCGAAATCTAAGCCCTCCTGCCCTGCAGGCGCCATCCATCCCCTGGACCCTCCTTTCGGAGCCCAGCCAAGGCCCATCGAGGCTTTACCGGCCCAAGCGCCCCGTACCCCACTCGCCCGCCAGAGGCCCTGGAGCTGGTGGCTCTCAGCCTCGGAGCCTGCCCGTGGCTCCCAGGAGCCCCCCGCGCTTGGGAGGGGGCTCCATGGAGGCGCTCCGTGCTTCTGGGGACCCAGAATCGGGGCTGAGGCGGCTCCAAAAGGTTCGATTCCGGACCAGGAGGCACATGTAGGAGATGCTGACACTAGGACCGGAGGGGAACCCTGTGCGACAGCTCCTTCACCTGCTTCGCTGCCGCCCGGCGGGGACTACATTTCCCAGGGGGCGTTGCTGCGCCAGGACACGCCCACTTCCGGCCACGGCGCGGAGCGCGCGTCCGTTGGGTTCTGAGGAGACAGCGGGAGGGGCGGTGGGCGTGGCTAACGTCGGTGCGTGCGTGTGCGCGTGCGTGTGCGTGCGCGGCCGTGAAGGGGCGTGTGAAGGGAAGTGTAGGCGCCGGCCGGGCGCGCGTCTGGGAGTCGGCGCGGTCCCAGCGGCCGGGGCGGGGCGGGCTGAGGGGCTGACGGGGCTGCGGCGGGACCCGTCGCGGGGAGACCGCCCCCCTCGGACCCCGCCGCCCCGAGGCCAGCGTGGCGAACCGGGAGGCCGGCGGGCGGGGCGGGGCGGCCGAGGCGGCTGAGGGCCGAGGTAAGCGCGACAGGTGGCGCGGGCGCGGCCGAACCGGGCCGGGGGTTGGAGGAGGAGGACGTCCGAGGAGCTGGATTGGGGGGTGCGGGGGGCGCCGAAGACCCAGGGGAGAGGGCACCCCCTGTGCGCGCGCTGTTGCTCTTCGGGGGGGGCACCTCAGTCCTTAGGTGTCGGGGTCCTGCCCCGCGTCGCTGTGGGGCCGGAGGGGGGAGGAGGGGGTGTGGCGAACCTTCCTCCTGACAGGGGCCGTTCGGGTGTTTATGACGTCACGCCCGGGCCTTAGAGAATTCCAGCTTGAAAAGGAGCCCCTGACCGGTGTGCTCAGTGGATAGAGCGTCGGCCTGCGGACTGAAGGGTCCCAGGTTCGATTCCCGGTCGGGGCACCTGCCCGGGTTGCGGGCTCGATCCCCAGTGTGGGGTGTGCAGGAGGCAGCCAATTAATGATTCTCTCTCATCATGGATATTTCTCTCTCCCTCTCCCCTCCTCCCTGAAATCAATTAAATAAGATAAACAATTAGCCTGCTCTCTTTGGTCGGACAGGTAATGAACTCACCCCAATACCTTGGCAGGGCCTTCGGCGCCCCAGGGCTGGACATTCCCCATCGCTGTCCTAAATGAAGGAAAATATCCCCGCCCCTCTCCCCCACCCAGGGAGCACAGCGAGGGGGAAGGAGTGCTGCCCAGTGCTGTCCCCTGGGCCTGATAACATCCTGAATGTAGCCCTAGCCGGTGTTGCTCAGTGGATAGAGCGTCGGCGGGGACTGAGGAAGGGTCCCAGGTTCGATTCCGGTCAAGGGCATGTACCTTGGTTGCGGGCACATCCCCAGTGGGGGAGGGGGGGTGCAGGAGGCAGCTGATCGATGTTTCTCTCTCATCGATGTTTCTAGCTCTCTATCCCTCTCCCTTCCTCTCTGTAAAAAATCAATCCTATATCTTAATAGCCTAAATGTTAAGTGTCTGGTCATCCCTTCAACCAAAGCATAATATGCTATGATATGCACTGACCACCAGGGGGAAGATGCTCCAACCGGTAGGTTAGTTTGCCGCTGGGGTCTGGCCAATCGGAACTGAGCGAGCAGGGCCAGACTCGCCCTGGAGCCCTCCCGAAGTCCTTCCTGGCCCCAGTCATGCACCAGTGGGGTCCCTCGGCCTGGCCTGCGCCCTCTCATAACCCGGGACCCCTGGGGGGATGTTGGAGAGCTGGTTTCAGCCCAATTCCAGAAGCCAGGCCAAGGGATCCCACTGTTGCATGAATTCGTGCACCGGGCCTCTAGTAAAATATATTAAAAAAAAAATTCTCGAATGTCAACTGTCACTGAAAAGTCAGATTTACAAATGGAGAAGTGCTGCTCACAGCCGAGTGCTCTGCTGCTTCTCACTGCGTGCGTGGTGGTAGCTGATGGTCGCTGCGTGCACGGTGTGGGGGAGACAGTTCTGAGGCTCTGGGATGGGTGCTAACCCCAAACCTCAGAACAGGGTGATGCAGGAACTGCTTTGTCTCCCCCTCACAGGTGAGGACACTGACGCCTGAGAGAGGACAAGTAACCGCTTCCAGGAGGAGCCAGGATTCGGGCCCAGGGCCCGTGGACTCCAGAGGCCCTGCTGCACTGGCTCTCATGCAGTTCCCTCCACCAGGGCTGGAGGTGGGTGCTCTTAAACACTTTTTTTAACAGTTTGTTCTTGCATATTATTTATTATTGTACTAGAGGCCTGGTGCACGAATTCGTGCATGGGTGGAGTCCCTTGGCCTGGCCAGCGATCAGGGTGATTAGGGCCTTCTCACCCGGTCCCGATCAGGCCAAGGGGCTTGGGAGGGACCGAGGAAGGGCTCCAGGGCGTGTCTGACCCCGTCTGGCCCAGTCCCAATTGGCAGACCCCAGCAGCAAGCTAACCTACTGGTTGGAGCGTCTGCCTCCTGGTGGTCAGTGTGCATCATAGGGACTGGTCAAGCGGTAAATCGAACAGTCGACCGATCAGTGGGACACTTAGCATGTTATGCTTTTATTATATAGGATTATTTCCTTCCTTCCTTCCTTCCCTCCTTCCTTCCTTCCTTCCTTCCTTCCTTCCTTCCTTCCTTCCTTCCTTCCTTTCCCTCTCTCTCTCTCTCTCTCTCTCGCTCTCTCTCTCTCTCTCTCTCTCTTTCTCTCTTTCTTTCATCCTTTCCCTTTTTTACAGAGAGTGGAAGAGAGGTAAAGAGAGAGAGAAATAATCGATGTGAGGGAAACACATTGGTTGGTTGTCTCTAACAAGGGCCTGGGCTGCCCTTGACCAGAATCAAACCCAGAACCCTTCAGTCCACAGGCTGAGGCTCTATGCACTGAGCCACACTCTTAAACACTTTCTGACCAATGAAGAAACCGATTCTGAGATGGGTTTGATAGCTTCAAGAGTTCAGATCCCCAAACCTCCACTGAGCTATTTATTTATTTATTTATTTTATATTGAGAGAGAGAGAGAGAGAGAGAGAGAGAGAGAGAGAGAGAGAAAAAACTATTGATGTGTTGTTCCACTTATTTATGCATTCTTTGGTTGACTTCCTGTATGTGCCCTGACTGGGTATTGAACCCACAACCTTGGTGTATTGGGTGTACTAACCAACTGAGCTACCTGGCCATGGCCTCACTTTTTTTCCTGGGCCCTAGATATTCTGACCCAGTTTCTCTAACATAAAATGGAGATGAGCCCTGGCTGGGGCTCAGTTAGTTGGAGGTTGTCCTGTGCACCGAAAGCTTGCTGGTTTGATTCCTGTTCAGGGGACCTGCCCAGGTTGCAGGCTCTATCCCCAGTAGGGGATGTGCAGGAGGCAGCCAATCAATGGTGCACTCTCATCATTGACGTTTCTCTTTCACCCTCTCCTTTCCTCTCTCTCTATCTAACAATCAATAAAAACATTTTTTAAAAATATATATTTTATTGATTTTTTTTTACAGGGAGGAAGAGAGAGGGATAGAGAGTTAGAAACATCGATGAGAGAGAAACATCGATTGGCTGCCTCCTGCAGGCCCCCCACTGGGGATGTACCCGCAACCAAGGTACATGCCTTTGACCGGAATCGAACCCAGGACCTTTCAGTCCACAGGCCGATGCTCTATCCACTGAGCCAAACTGGTTAGGTCACGAGTGTTCACTCTTATTATTATCATCGCTAGAGGCCCGGTGCATGGATTTGTGCACTGGTGGGGTCCCTGAGCCTGGCCTGCGCCCTCTTGCAATCCGGGATGTAGTAGTGTATGAAGTGGCAGGCGGCCAGGGAGGAGCCCAGGCGGGCCTGGCCTTAGCACTGAGGCAGGAGAGGCTCACACCTCCATAGCCGTGCTCGCCAGTGGTGAACCCGGCGTCTGGCGCCCGTAGGTCAGCTGAGCGTCACTCCCGCTGTGGGAGCGCACTGACGCCAGGGGCTAGCTCCTGCGTTGAGCATCTGCCCATTGGTGGTCAGTGTGCGTCATAGCGACCGGTCAAATGGTCGCTTAGGGTTTTAGAAAGATAGATGATAGATGATAGGTAGATAGATAGATAGGTAGGTAGGTAGGTAGATAGATAGTGATGCTTTCAGAAAGCTGTGGAGTTTAGAGGGAAAATACCAGAACTTTTCCTGATAGAGGAAACTCGCCTCAGGGGAGACAAGGGACTTTATTTCAAAATTATTGTTTGTCCCAAAGCAAAATGAGAAACGGGGTCTGCTGACAGTTTTGTCCAATGACCCGCAAGCCACATAGACTCTTTCTGGGGAAATTGTTTCTTTAAATTATTTTATTTTTTTAAATATATTTTTATTGATTTCAGAGAGGAAGGGAGAAGGAAGAGAGAGACAGAAACATTGATGATGAGAGAGAATCATGGATCAGCTGTCTCCTGCACGCCCCCACTGGGGATCAAGCCTGCAACCCGGGCATGTGCCCTTGGCCAAAATCAAACCTGGGACCCTTTAGTCCACAGGCCAATGCTCTATCCACTGAGCCAAACTGGCCAGGGTGGGAAATCATTTTTTCAAGTCTCATAGAATCTACACTAATCCTCCCTGGTTAGCTGCCCAGGTGGCGTGTTTCCTGTTATATTCTGGTGTCTGCTTGGGAGAATAGCTTGGGCAAGAGGATCAGGGCCACCCAGGTCAGTGACTGGGCTCTGTTATTGCCAAGCTGTGAACCTTGTGCAAAAGACTTCATGTCTCAGAGCTTTCATGGGTGAACTGGTGACGGCATTTTCTGTTTTCACTGAAGATCGTGAAGGTAAAATTGGGAGTGTAAAGATAGGGTGCCTCCCAAAATATGCATGCACACACTTTGAATGATTAGAACGGCAGTGTTTATTTAAATATGTTTCATTTTCAGAATTGAGTTTTCCGCTGCAAAGTGTGCATACATTTTGGTGACACCCTGTATATGCAGCCCACCCGATACATCTCTTGTTGATGAATGGGTGGCTTTGAGGGGAGGGGGACATAGGTTGAGTTCAGCCTGAAAACCCAAGCAGAGCAGAACCCCAGCTGTACCGTCCTGGTCTGGGCTGAGGGCAGGGTGGGTGGGAGTGAGAGAATGAAAAGAGGGAGCTGAAGGCAGAGTTTCTGGGCTGCAGTTCTTAGAGCTGCTCCATCTCACTCCTCCTCTCTCCTCCCCCAGCTCTGCGCTCGCGGGGTAGAGACCTTCGAATGAGGAGCCAGGCAGAGGCGGCAATGGGCATTAACTTTCTTACAGCCATGCCCCCGGTGAGTTAGCACACCCCCTTTCCTCCTTACAATAGTTGTGCTTTCCAGAGTTTGGTCATGTTTGTTTTCTTCTGAAAATTGTCTGCCTCATAGTTCCACCCTGGGGCTTGGTTTCTGTTTCCTCCCTCCCTGATGAGTGCTGGGGTCACAGGGTCGGACTCCAACCTCCCTGTGTCTCTGGGAGCCGCCTCTTCTTCCTGTTTGGTGTTCATTGTTCATTGCCTGCGCTCAGCTGTTTGTACGCCATCTGACTGCACAGCATTCAGTCCTTAGAGGAATCGGAGAGCTGACACCTGCCTGGTTCCTATGTGCCCATCTGGCTCTCAGAGAGCCAGCAGCCTGCTGGGGAAATGAAAAGTCAACACACATTTATATAAATACTAGAGGCCCGATGCATGAAAATTCATGCACTGGAGGGGGAGTCCCTCAGCCCTGCCTGCCCCCTCTCACAGGCTGGGAACCCCCAGGGGCGGGAGGCAACCCAGCGATCAGGGGAAGACGATGCCCCATCACACCTCTGCTGCTCGCACTACCGGCAGCACAAGCCTCAGGTGGCCCCGGGCAGCTGGGCAGCCAACATCCGAGGCTTGCCTGTGCCTCGGGCTGGCCCTGGGTGGCTGGGGGGCTGAAGGCGGGTCCGGCTGCACTGTGCGCCTGCCGCGCCCCCACTTCCCCCCCCCGCCCCCCGCGGGGCTGAAAGGACTGGGTGCCACCAGCATTTGTGATGGTCAATTTGCATATTCCCGCTTTATTAGATAGGATGTTTTTATGTATTTCAGAGAGGAAAGGAAGAGGAGAGATAGATAGAAACATCAATGATGAGAGAGAATCATGGTTTGGCCGCCTCCTGCACACCCCCTACTGGGGACAGAGCCCGAAACCTGAGCATGTGCCCTTGACTGGGAGTCCAACCCGGGACCCTTCAGTCCAGAGGCCAACGCTCTACCCAGTGAGCCACACCGGCCAGGGCTGGGCACAGTTCTTAGCACCTTCAGAACGTTAAGATTTCTTAGAATATGTTGTGTAGGTTGAAATGATGTTCGTCAGATCGGCGTCCTTCCTTCAGACGTTCCCTTGCAGTCCCAGAGCTCTTTAATTCCTCCATGTAGAAAGGTGATGTAGCTTCGAATACAGATCAGATATTTAATATTTAATGATACTGTTTTTAATGCAGTCGACATTTTTTATAAATTTCATAGAATTGCTCCAAGAGCAGGGAATGGCTCTCATATATGTTTTTATTTTTCCTAATTTATACAATATAACTAGGCAGAAAAGTTGTCCAGGAACTAACTCCCACTCCTGGGTCAGTTAGACCCCCATACAATTACTTACACATGTTCTCCCCCCCTCCCCACCCCCCCACCCCCCGCCCAGAGTGTGAGCAGCAGAACCCTTTACCCTGGAGCCCCCCGGGTGGGGACGTGAACACCGGTTGAGCAAGATGGCTTTGTGTCGTTTCAGGACGCAGTGACTTTCCCAGATGTGGCCATAGACTTCTCCCGGGATGAGTGGGAGTGCCTGAATCGCGCTCAGAGGACTCTGTACAGGAAGGTGATGTTGGAGAACTACAGGACCCTGGTTGCCGTGGGTAAGAGTGCCTGCCTCCCTCACCTCTCCACAGCAATCTTCCTGCCTCGGCTGTCTCTCGCGGCTTTCTCAGCATTTTCCTACCGTGTCCCTCTTCCTTCCGTACCGTCTGGACTGGGTCATAATTCTGCAATAGCCACAGCATAGCCCGTTTTCTCGTCTCTTCCTCTATGCAGGTCTTTGCGTGTCTAAGCCAGACGTGATCTCCTTGTTGGAGCAGGGTGAAGAGCCCTGGGTGACGGGTGGCGAGAGGGCAGGAGGCCTGTGCCCACGTAAGTACAGGATTGCTAGCGCTGGGGAAGCTATTCTCACGATGTTTCTTCTCTCTAAGACTTGTTGGACAACAACTCTAAAAGCCCCTCCCAAATGGAAACATCTTGTTCTAACTCCATTAAAAAAAAGGTTATTGATTTGATGGAGAGAGATGATGGGGGTTACCTTTATGTTTTTATGTATTTTTGAATCTATATTTTATAATTCACATGAGACTTGGAATACCACCTTTTGATACCCACATGAAAGGTGCACAGATCAGCTCACCAATGTACCTCCTGCCTCCTTATCTTCTCCCACTTTAAAAAATATATATTTATTGATTTCAGGAGGGAGGGAGAGGGAAAGGGAGATAGAAACATCAGTGATGAGAGAGAATCATTGATTGGCTGCCTCCTATACATCCCCTACTGGGGATCAAGCCCGCAACCCAGGCATGTGTCCTTGACCGGAACTGAGCCAGGGACCCTTCAGTCTGCAGGCTGATGCTCTATCCACTGAGCCAAACCAGTTAGGGCAATCTTCTCCCACTTTTATTGTCGTAATTAGGATTTGTGCCCCAGTTTATTTTCTTCAAACTTAATTATGTATTTTCGCCTGCCCTGCATGAAAGCTGTTTTTCTGGTTTAGAAAACGAGTTAACAGTGTATAAGATATACATTGCAGGGAAATGGGCCTCTGTGAGATGGTTATAGTTTGTTCCATGGCTATAGTGTGGCTTTTTCCTGATCCCAGTTATCATATTTCCAAGAAGAGGATTGTTGCCCTGGCTGGGTAGCATCGTTCTGAGACACCAAGGTTAGGGGTTCGATCCCCGGTTAGGGCACATACAAGAATCAACCAATAAATGCATAAATTCGTGAAGTAATAAATCGATGTCTCTCTCTTCTCTCTCTCTCTCTCTCTCAGAGTAAATGTATTAGAAAACAGTATATACGAAATTAAATTAAATAGTTGCTTCTTTAGAAAACCAATAAAACATAAACTGTGAGGACAAATGAGAGAAAACACAAGAAAAGAAATAATAGTAAACAACTAACAGTACATAAGTTCTTAAAAGAATCTTAGAATCTATTTTCCTCAACTCTATAGATAATTTGAAAACTTAGATTAATTAAATGGATATTATTTTCAGAAAGCATAAATTACCACAACTGGTGCCAGAAGAGAGAGAATTTCAACAGACCAGTTATAATAGAAGAAATGTAGACAGTCATCTAAGAACTGCCTCCCCGAAGAAAAGCAGCTATTCCAAATAATTACACAAATAAATTCTATAAAAGCTTTTAGGAAAAATATCATCAGCGTTGGTTCACATGTTCTGTGACAGAATAAAAAGAAGTTTTAAGAAATGTGTTAATAAAGACAGCATAGCATTGATACCAAAATAGTACCAAGAAAGGAAATTAACAGACAAATCTCAATTATAAATATTGGTATAAAACTTTAATTAAAAGTCTTCTTGAAATAATACACCATAGCCTGACTAGTGTGGCTTAGTGGTTGAGCATCGATCTGTGAAGCAGGAGGTCACAGGTAGATTCCCGGGCAGGGCACAAACCCAAGTTGTGGGCTGTGCAGGAGAGAGCCAATCAGTGATTCTCATCATTGGTGTTTCTATCTGTCTCGCTCCCTCTCCCTTCCTCTGAAATCAATTTAAAAAATTTATTTTAAAAGAAAGGTTTTTTAAAAAAAGAAATAATACACCATAGCCAAGGAGACTTTATTTGAGAAATGTCAAATTAGGTTGCATTGCCTAACTTCGTCTAAGAACTGACAGAACATTAACTTCTGTGGGCTTCAGTAACTGACTCCCCTGGTCTCATTTGAGAAGTTTTTGTTCTTCTAGCATTAAATAAAGGAGCCATTTGCTTTCTTACTACCTTTCAGACTCGGAGTGTGTGTGGATGACCAAAGAATTATCTCCAAACCAGGACATTTATGAAGAAAAATTATCCCAGGTAACGATAATGGGAAGACTTACAAGCTCTGTTAACTTTGAGTGTTCCACATTAGGGGAAAACTGGAAAGGTGAAGACCTGTTTGAGAGGGACCTGGTAAGTCAGAAGCCACAGTTTAGGCAAGAGACTGTCAATCATATAGGTGCGCTCATTGAGAAAAAAGACCACTCTAACAAACCTGGGACAGCTTTTCATCTGAATACATTTTCTTATGTAAAACACATATTTCCCATTGAAGAGAGAACATACAATTTTGACACAGATAAGGAAAGCTTAAAAACACAGGCATTTGTTAAAAAACACAAGCAAGTCTGTGGAGGAAAGAAACTTCTGAAATGCAAAGACTGTGAGAAAAATTTCAGCAAAATCTCTACCCTGACTCTTCATCAAAGAATCCATACCGGAGAGAAACCCTATGAATGTATTGCGTGTGGAAAGGCCTTTAGCCAGAGTGCCCACCTAGCTCAACATCAGAGAACACACACGGGAGAAAAACCCTTTGAGTGCGCCGAGTGCGGGAAAGCCTTTAGCCAGAATGCTCATCTAATTCAACACCAGAGAGTTCACACTGGGGAGAAGCCTTATCGGTGCCAGCGGTGCACCAAAGCCTTCAGCCAGCTTGCACACCTCGCTCAGCATCAGAGGGTCCACACAGGAGAGAAACCCTATGAGTGCATTGAGTGCGGGAAGGCGTTCAGCGATTGCTCCTCCCTGGCTCATCATCGAAGAATTCACACGGGAAAGAGGCCCTATGAATGTGCTGACTGTGGGAAAGCCTTCAGGCAGAATGCTTCTCTCCTCCGCCACCGGAGGTACTATCACACCGGAGAGAAACCCTTTGACTGCATGGACTGTGGGAAGGCTTTTACAGACCACATCGGACTCATTCAGCATAAGAGAATTCACACCGGAGAGAGGCCTTACAAATGTAACACGTGTGGGAAGGCGTTCAGCCATGGCTCCTCCCTGACTGTACATCAGAGAATTCACACGGGAGAGAAACCGTATGCATGTGCGCTCTGCGAGAGAGCCTTCAGCCACCGTGGCTCTCTCACTCTTCACCAGAGAGTTCACACAGGGGAGAAACCCTACGAATGTCAGGAATGTGGGCAAGCGTTTCGGCAGAGCACACACCTGGCTCATGACCAGAGAGTTCACACCGGAGAGAAGCCTTATGAGTGTCAGGAGTGCGGCAAGGCCTTCAGCCAGAACGCACACCTCGCCCAGCATCGGAAAACACACACGGGAGAGAAGCCTTATGAGTGTGAGGAGTGCGGCCGGGCCTTCAGCCAGATTGCACACCTCGCCCAGCACCGGCGGGTTCACACGGGCGAGAAGCCTTACAAATGTACAGAATGCGGGAAGGCCTTCAGCGATGGCTCCTATCTGGTCCAACATCAGAGACTCCACACTGGGAAAAGACCGTACGAATGCCTCGAGTGTGGGAAGGCGTTCAGGCAGAGGGCGTACCTGATTTGTCACCAAAGGTGTCACACAGGTGAGAAGCCCTATGAGTGTAACGTGTGCAGGAAAGCCTTCAGCCACCGCAAATCCCTTACTCTGCATCAGAGGGTTCACACGGGAGAGAAACCTTACGAGTGTCAGGAATGTAGCAAAGCCTTCAGCCAGGTAGCCCACCTGATGCTGCATCGGAGAATCCACACTGGAGAAAGGCCCTATGGGTGTGAGGACTGTGGGAAGGCCTTCCGGCAGAGCGTACATCTCGTACATCACCAGCGAATTCATACTGGAGAGTCCTCCTCCTCCTCCTGCTCCTCCTCCTCCACTCGTCCCTCCTCCGCACCCACATGCCACCGAGTCCTCTAGTTCAATCTTCCCAGGCCTCTAGAATCCACCCACACTCCCCAGTCTATGTCCCGTCAGCCTAATCCAGGACTTTTGCAAATAGCGTTACAGCCATTTTCCCTCTTGCTCCCCTCAAGTACCTAGTTTTAACACTGTAGTCAGCTTAACCTCTTAAAAATTAAAATGTGCTCATATCACTTTTCCATTCAAAACACAGGTTTTGAAGACTGTTAGGTGATCCATTTAAAGGGCTCAGCACATAATCCTTGGCACATAATTAGTGCCCTTAGAGTAAAAGTTGCCTTACAGATATGTCCACCTGCAAGGAAAAGGAACCAGTAGGTCAAGATGATGAACTTGCAGTCTTCAGACAGAGGGCTCTCGACTCTGCCTGTAGGTACAAAAGGTGAACACACTGAGAATTGAAGGAGTCTGTGAACCACGGGTGACATGGCGGCTTACCACTCCCTCCGTGTGAATAAATATGAGTAGCATTGATGAGGAGGAGTGCTCCTCAGTGCACTTAGAAGTGAGAATAGGCCAATCAGGACAAAGTCGTTTGGTAGAATGGAGGACTAGCCAGGGGAGAGTATTGAACACAAACCCAAACAAGCTAGGAAACTCAAATAGATTCATAGCATGGAACAAACTGGAAGAGGTAGTTCAACGCTGTGACAGATTGAAATGCATCATGACAATTCCTGAGATATTTATATTGTTCTAGAGCGTAAAATAAATATAAATCTTCCCATCTTGTTCTATGAAACTGAAGACTGATCCCAAAACAGAGAAACGTATACTGCAATCAGCACATAAATGTACACGCTAAAACGTAAACTTATTTTTTAAAGGCAGACGTGTCTGTACAGAAAGACTCAGTCTGGCAAAGGTATTTCTCCCCACGTTAAATATGTAAATTCACTGATGTTCCAGTAAAAGTCCCTTATATTGTAAAGGCAGCCATAGAATTGTGATAAACAAGGAACGTAGTACTCGTTCCGCTAACCTTGATTGAGCACTTACTGTTTCAGATGCTGAGGACACACTAAGGTGCAAAATGTACAAAGACTTTTTGCTCGTACAGATCAGGTGGGGGAAGACACAAAGAAGTGAAATACACAGTATGTGATCAGTATGTGACATGTACCATCATGAGAAATCTAAAGGAGGAGCTAGGGGCCTGGCTGGGTAGCTCAGTTGGTTAGAGTGTCATCCCGACATGCCAGGGAGGGTGCAGGTTCGATCCCCGGTCAGGGCACGTACAAGATTCAATGAATGAATGCATAAATAAGTGGAACAGCTCATCAATGTTTCTCTCTAAAAAAAACTAAATTTTTTTAAAAAAAGGAACGAGCTAGGGAGTTCTGGGAAGAATGCCTTCCTACCCCCAGAATGTGTGGCAGTAGCGGCAGGGGAGCGGGGAGAGCAGCAGGAACTCTCAGACACAAAGGGCATAAGGAGAGCAGAGCAGTCGCGATGGTCCAAGGCAGAGAGTAGGATGCTTCAATGCTGCGGGAAGAAAACCGATGCTGTGTTCACGCGTTAGCAATAGTGATTGAGAGGCAGGTGGTGGGTGTGTTTCTGTAACAGCCTCATTGAGATGTAATTCACACACCATACAGTTCACCCACTTGAAGTACACAACGCATGGACGTGGTCAGAGTTGTGCAGCCATCACCACAATTCCTTTTAGAACACTTGCTTCACCCCAAAAGCAAGCCCATGTCCTTTAGTAGTTCCCCCACCCTGGAGGAGTACTCTGAGCTCTCGGGCTCCCTTGTGACTGCTGCAGTCCACTGGAGGGCCCTGTGAGGGGACCTCTTTTCTCTCTTTTTTATTTATTAATTCTCGCCCGAGGATTCCATCAACTTTCAGAGAGAGTGGAGGGGAGAAGGAGAGACAGAAAGAAACATCAATGTGAGAGAGACATCTGCATGTGCCCAGACCAGCGCCAGGGATCAGATCGAACCTGCAACGGAGGTACATGTGCTTGATGGGAATCAAGCCCCAGACCCTTCAGTCTGCAGGCCAACACTTTATCCACTGAGCCATACTGGCTAGGGCATGAAAAGCGCTCTTATCCAGAGGACATGGCCCCTCTACTTTGGCATAGAAACTAGGAGCACTGCATTCCTTGTTCTATAGGAGATGGGTGCGGGCTTCTCCCGCCTGTGTGGAGGGTTCAGACCCTCCTCATATATGTGTGGTAAGAAGCATGCTCATTGCAGTGGGAGAATTGGAGTGACACTGAGCTCTCCGAGGAGACCGAGATCTCTCCCTGGCACACTGACAAAGCTTGAAAGGTTAAAGATGTAAAGGTAAGATGTTAAGGTACCAGACAGAGTTAGAATATTCCTATCATCTTGCCCTGGGGCAGAACCTCTTAAGCACTGCGCACGACCCAGGAGCTGATTTTTATGCGGAGAACATCAGAGTCAAAGTTAATAGACAAATGAGAGACCGAAAGGATATGTTTGCAACAAGTGAAGGGTAATCCTGATATTTAGAGCACTGATACAGCTCAGTCATAGTCACATCTGCAACTCGGTAGAAAAAGAAGCATTCTTCATTGCAATGGGAGAAATGGACAAAGCTAACAGCCAGGTCAAAGAGGGTGAAATAAAACAGCTAATGAAAAATACACAAGATCACTAGTAGGGAGAAAAATGCAAAATAAAGTGATGATATATGCACTTTTCCCCAATAGATTGATTTTAAATCACAGAAGAGTGATAATACTTGGTGAAAGTGTGAAAAGACAATTCTATGGTCAGTTATACAAGTTGTCATATGTATATATTATTTGAATCAAAATTCCTCAGAAACCAATGAGTGCAAAGGTAGGTGAACATATGATGGCAAAAAATTTTTTTAAGTGGTAACTTATTAGGGTAATCAGTAGTGGTCGGCAAACTGCGGCTTGCGAGCCACATGAGGCTCTTTGGCTCCTTGAGTGTGGCTCTTCCACAAAATACTGACGTCTGGCACACTCGCACGTGGTATTTTGTGGAAGAGCCACACTCAAGGTGCCAAAGAGCTGCATGTGGCTCGCAAGCCAGTTTGCTGACCACTGGGGTAATAGGTAAGTGGGTAAGTTAATTGTTGTGTATTCATTCAATAGAATTATGCAGTTGTTTAAAAAAAAATATAAATGTGTATATAGGCATAGAGAAATAACTGTGCCATACTAAATGAAAAAAATTTTTCAGACCTATATTCTAGCATAAACTCATAATTGTGATATCAAAAATAAAACCTAAGTTATATATTTTTCTGTCTTTGCCTGTTTTTTCTTGCCCCCTTCTTACAATGACACCATCTCTCCTTTTCTTTTGCGTAACTGGCCAGCCCTGCCGTATGGTTCTGATGGACCTGGCTGATTGAATTTTCTGGAAACACCTTAAAGGTGTGAGGCTGGTGCTCTTTGGAGCCACCTGGGCTTTGTGCTTTCCAAGGTTGTAATCCCTCAAACTACCCATCCTCCTTCCAGCACTTTGTTTCTGGCTCATATTCCTCACTTTACAGCAAGGAAACAAACTTAATCAATGTACTAGAATAATCTGGTGGGAAGATGAGGGAATAGGCAATAGGATCTTTGGGAGGTTTTAGGTGTGAAGGATTGGTTTGGGTTTGAGAAGGGGGAAGTGAGACTTCTTTTCTAGCCTCGGGAAGTCACAACTCCTGGTGTGGGCCCTGGGCAGATATCCAAGTGAGTTATTTTTCGTGGGAGTAGCCTGAGAGGAACAAAGGTCGAGGATCCTGGAAAATGACAGGTTTTTTTTTTATAATGAAAGTTTTAAGAGGAAAAGGAACGCTAGTCCAGAGAGTGTAACTGATACTGGTACCTCACTGCTCTGAGTAGTTTAAACACAGCTCATGAACTTCTAGTGTCAAGGCCAAAAATTTCAGCTAAGGGTTCTGTGTGATGTGGCTGAGAGATCCTTACACTGTTTGAAGTCACAGGGTTAAGACTGCTTGAGAGCTGGCCGGGTAGTCAGGTGGTTAGAGCTTCGCCTCAGTACACCAAGGTTGCAGGTTCAATCTCTGGTCCGGGCACATACAAGAATCTGGCAATAAATGCATAAATAAATGGAACAGAATATTGATGTATCTCTCTCTCTCTCTCTCTCTCTCTCTCTCTCTCTCTCTCTCTCTCTCTCAGAAAAAAAAGCACTCTTCTGCATCCCCCAACCCAAGGTAACCATCATACTGAATCCTGACACACCTGTCTCCCTTTTTCCCTTTTTTGGGTGTGTGTGTGTGTGTACATCATTTTCCTACAGAAATGGTTTATAGACTCTGACTGTATATAAACAGAAATGGTTTATATACAGTCAGGTTGTGCCCAGGCCCTGCCGTCCTAAGAGCCAAGGCTGCCTCTTAAAAATGACGGTGCAGTTTTTGTCCTCATCAGCTTCATCTCACGCTCCTCACAGACCAGAGAGCTTTGTTTCTAGGCAACAGCAGGGTGGATGGGTTCTTTGAAGACGTCAGAGAGAGAGAGAACTGTGCATTCTGCTTAGAGAGTCACCATCAGAGACGGGTCCCCCAATGAGGTTCAGCGCCATGGCCAGGTCTATGGGGAAAGGGTTCAGTACCACGGACAGCTCAGTCCGATGGGCAGGCCTAGCTGACATGGGTTTCAGCACCATGGACAGGGTCGCGGGGGTGGGGACGGCTCGGTCTGTCTGGCTTGGCTCAACAGACAGGTCTGTCTGAAAGGGATTTCAGCACCACGGGCAGTGTATATATGGGGAAGGGGTGGCACCACAAACAAGGTCGATCCCAAAGAGGGTTCAGTGCCACGGCCAGGTCTAGGGGTGAAGGTTTCAGCACCATAGACAAGAGCCTTGGGAATGTGTTTCAGCCTTGCGGACAGAGCCGTGTGGTTCAGAACCATGGACAGTTCGGCAGACTCCCCAGACAGGCCTATGGGGAGGTTTCAGCACCACGGACAGGCCTGCGAGGAAGTGGTTTCAGCACCACGGACAGGGCTATGAGGCTGTGGTTTCGGCACCACGGACAGGGCTATGAGCTGTGGTTTCGGCACCACGGACAGGCTATGAGGCTGTGGTTTCGGCACCACGGCCAGGCTATGAGGCTGTGGTTTCGGCACCACGGACAGGGCTATGAGCTGCGGTTTCGGCACCACGGACAGGGCTATGAGGCTGTGGTTTCAGCACCATGGACAGGGCTTATGGGAACATGCAGGCCTATCTGTATGGCGTTCAGCACCGCGGACAGCGCCAGGGGCCTGCTTTCCCAGGGGCCTTGTCTAGCTGCCTGTGCTCTTCTGAGCAGATTCCTGACCCCACTCCCCACTCTCACCCCAGCGTCTCCGAATGCTGGCATCTCAGCAACCCAGGCTCTCCTGGTGTGAACCTTAGAAGCACAGGCACCGAATACTTACCATGGCCCAGAGGGAACCCTGGTTTTCTCCATGCGCACACAAAAACCTCGACCCTGCTCAGTGCCCTGCTGGACACTCAGCTGCACAGGCTCAATGTCCAGAAGTCTCCCTTGAGACTTTGACGTAGCCTCCATGAGAGCAGTTTGGAGGTAGTCGCTGCATTGTTCAAGGTGCATAATCGCGATTACAAGAGCCGCTATCAGCTAACAGCTATTGGCTATTAAACAGCATACAGGCATTATTGACTTTTTTACCTTCACAGCAATCCTGCGAGGGAATAAAGCATATCCTTTCTAAACAGAATGGGAAACTGAGGCACGGAAATAACAAGTGGCAACGACACAGGGGTGGCAAAGGGCAGAGCCAGCCCCTGATCCCCAGGTCCCCAGGTTGCCACGCTCCCGCCAGCGCCTCCCTCCCTCCCTCCTCCCCCACCCCCTGCCCTGGTCGGGACCTAGTGGTTGCCTTAGTGCAGCGGTTCTCAACCTGTGGGTCGCGACCCCTTTGGGGGTCGAATGACCCTTTCACAGGGGTCGCCTAAGACCATCGGAAAATACATAATATAATTACAGCTTGTTTTTGTGATGAATCACTATGCTTTAATTATGTTCAATTTGTAACAATGAAAATGGGGGTCGCCACAACATGAAGAACTGTATTAAAGGGTCACGGCATTAGGAAGGTTGAGAACCACTGCGGGCTTAGTGGGATGTGGACGTAACCTCCAGGCCCATCGGCGGGGGGTGGACGGCGCATCCCACTGAGGCCGACCTCACCGCCAGCACCACCCCCAACCCCCGCGCTGCGGGCACGGCGTCACTGCGGCTTCTCCGCTCCCCTCCCCACACCCTCCCCCCTGCCAGGCGCAGGCTCCCCGGCCCGGGAAGGAGGAGGGGACTAGCCGCCCACCCTCCCCTCCCCCCACCCCAACCCCATCCGCAGCCTCCGCGCCTGCGCAGCCGAGATTCCTGCCGCGCCATCTCTGCAGCAGCGCCTGGACCGGGTCTGGTTGGGCAGGGTGAGTCCTTCCAGGGGCCCCGCGGGCGGGCGGGGGCGGGGAACGGGGCTGGGGGCGCGGGCGGTGGTGGGGGGACCGGGACGCGCGGGGGAATGGGAACGAGCGAACCCGGGGCGAGGGGCCAGGGCCGCTGCAGAGGTGGCCGCGGGCTGGGTCGGGCTGTGCCCCGGCCGGTGGGTTGGTTGCCCCTGATTTTCGGCCTGGACGCCGGGAGGGCGGGTGCCCTGCGGGGATGTCCCCGCGCCTGTACGCGCGCGGTTTGCCGCGGGTGCTCCGTGTCCCGGTGCGCCCTCCCCGCGCGTGTGCGCCGGGCGTGTCTGGGTACGTGTGTCGTCCCCCCCACCCCCCGCTCCCCGCAGTGGCTGAGCGTTCGGGGCAAGGAGACGGGGTTCGCCTCCCCGCCAGCTCCATGAGCCCTGTGGCCCTGACCGGGGCCTGCGCCCTCCGCCCGCACAGTGTCTGCCGCGGGGGCTCAGCCACAGGACGCGCGTGCGCAGCGCCTGGCCCTCCGCCGCAATGCGGACCGGCCGCCCGGCTGCAGCTACTGTTATTGTCGTCGCTGTTGTTCCCGTCCCCCTGCCCCCCCTGCCCCCGCCCTCCCTCCTCCATCAGCAGATCCAGCTCCTTCCGACCTGGACCCGTGGCTCTCGGCTTCTCCCTCCGCCACCCCCAACCCCCTGCATTCCCTGGGCTTAAACACACGATCCAGAACGTCTCCCACCGAAAATAAAACAAAACCAGAAACGAAACAGCTTTCCATCCAGACCGATTAATTTCATTTTAGTTTAATTGTTGGCAGATCTCCCCCTCCTGCCCCCCTTTCCCCTCCTCCACCTCCCTCCCTCCCTCTGGCCTTCACTACACTGAAGTCTGGGTTTTCTTATTTATTTATTTTTAAAAAATATATTTTATTGACTTTTTACAGAGAGGAAGGGAGAGGGACAGAGAGTTAGAAACATCCATCAGCTGCCTCCTGCACACTCCCCGCTGGGGATGTGCCCGCAACCAAGGTACATGCTCATTGGCTCCCAGACTATCTTCCTTCTACTTTTTTTAAAAAAATAAATACATATATTAAATTTAAAGATGTGTTTTAATTGTTGACAGCATTATGGATGTCCCCCATCCCCCCATACCCCCCTCCACCTCAGGCCTTCACCCCACTATTGTCCGTGTCCATGGGTTGTGCACATAAGTTCTTTGGTTAATCTCTCCCCGCCCCCACCCTCCCCTCTGAGACATGTCGGTCTGTTGCATGCTCCTATGTCTCTGGCTCTATTTCGTTTTGTCCATTAGATTCCACGTATGAGTGAGATCATGTGATATTTGTCTCTCTCTGACGGGCTTATTTCACTGAACATGTTGCTCTCCAGGTCCCTCCATGCTGTCTCAAAGGGTTAGAATACTTCTTTTTTATTGTTGCATCGTATTCCATGGTGTAAATGTACCACAGGTGGTTTTGTTTGTTTGTTTTTTTCTAACCAGTTCATCCCTAGAAGTGGGATCACTGGGTCAAATGGCAGTTCCATATTTAAATTTTTTTTTAAATAGGATGAGTTTTTTAAAAATATATATATTTTGTTGATTTTTTACAGAGAGGAAGGGAGAGAGATAGAGAATTAGAAACATCAATCAGCTGCCTCCTGCACACCTTCTACTGGGGATGTGCCCACAACCAAGGTACATGCCCTTGACCAGAATCAAACCCGGGACCCTTGAGTCCACAGGCCGACGCTCTACCCACTGAGCCAAACCAGTTAGGGCCATATTACATTTTTTGAGGAAACGCCATACTGTTTCCCACAGTGGCTGCACCAGTCTGCATTCCCACCAACAGTGCACTTCTGGGACGATATCCCAAGAATCCCAAAACACCAATCAGAAAGAATGTATGTGCTCCTATGTTCATAGCAGCTCAAGTTACAGTAGCCAAGATCAGGGAACAGCCCAAGGGCCCATCTGTGGATGAGTGGATAAAGGAGCTGTGGGACGTGTGCACCATGGGATACTATGCAGCCGTAAAAAAGAAGGATCTCTTACCCTTTGAGACAGCGTGGAGGGACCTGGAGAGTATTGTGCTAAGTGAAATAAGCCAGTTAGACAAACCCATCCCTTAAACAAAGAAAATGTGGACATTTTCTTATGTACCTCCACGGCCATTTCCACATAAAAAAAAAAACCAATGAGAATTCCCTGATGTCACAGAGTACTCAGCCCAGAATCAAATTTCCTTGAGGGTCTCATTTAAAAAATTGGTTTTTACAGCAGGTGCCTTTGAACGAGGCTGCAGACATGGTCACACAGGCTTTGATTGTTGAGTTGCTCACATTTCTTTGAAGTAGAGCATCTGCCTTTGGTGTGTTTTGTACTGATTTTTTTTTTTGAGAAAGAGAAAAAAACATCAATTTGTTGTTCCACTTATTGATTTAAATATATTTTTATTGATTTCAGAGAGGAAGGGAGAGGGAGAGAGAGAAACATCAACGCTGAGAGAGAATCATGGATTGGCTGCCTCCTGCATGCCCCACACTGGGGATCAGGTCCACAACCTGGGCATGTGCCCTTGACCGGAACCGAACTGGGACCCTTCAGTCCTCAGGCGATGCTCTATCCACTGGGCAACACCAGCCAGGGCTCTTCCTTTTTTTTTTTATGACAGCAAAGCAGAAAGCCAGGCCTGCAGGAGGCTGGTGGGGGACAGACCCTTTGCTCTGCAGCCAGAGGGAGTCTGTGTGTGAGTGGCTCCCAGGAACTCCTGGCTCTGCCTTGGCACATGGAATGAGCGTGTGTGTGTGTGTGTGTGTGTGTGTGTGTGTGTGTCTGTGTGTGTGTCTCTGTGTGTGTCTCTGTGTGTGTCTGTGTGTGTGTGTGTGTGTCTGTGTGTGTGTGTGTGTGTGTGTGTCTGTGTGTGTGTCTCTGTGTGTGTCTGTGTGTGTGTGTGTGTGTCTGTGTGTGTGTGTCTCTGTGTGTGTGTGTGTCTGTGTGTGTGTGTCTGTGTGTGAGTGTGTGTGTGTGTGTGTGTCTCGTGTGTGTGTGTGTGTGTGTGTGTGTGTGTGTGTGTTGCTTTATTTGTCTCCAGAGCACGTATCATCATACCACACACTGTCTGTCTCTCTCCCGGCACTAGACCGTAACCCGATGAGGGGAGGGCAGGGGGCTCTGCTCCCATCAGTGCGTCCCTGGGTGCCCAGGACCAGTGCCCGGCACCCATGGTGCTCCGTGCGTGCTTGCTGGATGACAGAATGTCTGTTGGTCCCCAGGTTCCAAGCCTGTGCCCAGAGGACCCGACGGGACCTTTGGACCGAGGAGAAGACCACCTGGAGACATGCAAAGTCTACGGCCTGAGCAGCTGCGGGGGCTGATGCAGCCCGAGATGACCCAGCTGCTGCTGCCGCCCTACGAGACCAGGGTGCCCTACGAGACCAGGGTGCCCTACGAGACCAGGGCCTGGGACCAGAGCAGGACCTGGGACCAGAGCAGGGCCTGGGACCGGCGTGCCGCCTTCCTCCAGGACTGGGTGGCAGTGAGGGTGCCCGCCGGTGCTGGTGACCAGAAAGGTGAGGGCGCAGGTCCCGCGGGAGGTGGTGGGGAAGTCGGGGCAGAGCCTGGGGAGGACGAGGCAATCGTTGCTTCACTGACCCATTCAACACGTTTTTCAAGTTTTATTTAGTTATTAGTGGCCCGGTGCATGAAATTCATGCACAGGGGGGCGGGGTGTCCCTCAGCCCGGCCTGCACCCTCTCCAATCTGGGACCCCTCGGGCCTAAATCAGCAGTCAGATATCCCTCTTGCAATCCAGGACTGCTGGCTCCTAACCTCACAACTGCCTGCCTACCTGATCACCCCTAACCACTCTGCCTGCTGGCCTGATCACTCCCAACTGCTCTCCCCTGCTGGCCTGATCACCCCTAACTGCCTCTGCCTCGGCCCTGCCACCATGGCTTTGTCCAGAAGGATGTCTGGAAGGTCTCCTGGCCTAATTAGCATATTACCGTTTTATTAGTATAGACTAGAGGCCCGATGCGTGAAATTCATACAAGAGTAGGCCTTCCTTTCCCCGGCTGCCGGCACTGCCTTCCCTTGCAGCCCCATCTTTGTCCGGAAGGTTGTCTGGAAGGATGTCCAGTCTAATTAGCATATTACACTTTATTATTATAGATTTTTGTTAGTCCTCACCCAAGGATATTTTTTCCATTGATATTTATTTATTTATTTATTTATTTTCTTTCTTTCTTTTTTAAAAAAAATATATTTTATTGATTTTTTACAAAGAGGAAGGGAGAGGGATAGAGAGTTAGAAACATCGGATGAGAGAGAAACATCCATCAGCTGCTTCCTGCACACCCCCTACTGGGGATGTGCCCACAACCAAGGTACATGCCCTTGACCGGAATCGAACCTGGGACCCTTCAATCTGCAGGCTGACACTATCCACTGAGCCAAACCAGTTAGGGCTATTTATTTATTTTCTCTCTCTCCTCCCTCCCTCCCTCCCTTCCACTTTCTCTCCCACTTCCCTCTCATACAGACCTGTCTTCTCAAGAGACCAGGCTCCCCCAGGAGTGGAAAGCGGTGGAAGATGACTCGGAGGAATCCCGGGTAAGTCGGGGTTCCCGCCTCTGTCACAAATGTCCCACCTGCAACCTCAGTGAGCTGTCTCACTCCCTTCCTGACATTTCCCTGCCCCTCAAACGTCTGTTGAGGGCTGTGAGCCCCACGAGGTCGCCCACGGGAAACAGAACACATTTCTATGGAGGTCAGACATGGCGTGGAAGGTGTCCCTGGGGTGTGTGTAACTCCAACCATGAATACCCTTGACTCTTCACTCATAAATTCATTATCACTTAACCACTCATTCATCTACCCCTCATTCAGCCACCCCAACTTTCATTTGTCTACTCGTTACACATCCATTCCAGCCATCCACCTGTCCATCATCCACCCATCTATCCATCCTCCATCCATTCTTCCAGCTATCCATCCATCCATTTACTTATCCAGCTTTCCATCCATCCATTTTATCCATCCATCATCCACCCATCCATCCATTCTATCTGTCCATCTGTTCATCATCCATCCATCCGTCCATCCATCCATCAATGATTCATCTGTTTATTCATCCATCCATCCATTCCACCCATCCATCATCTATCTACCCATCCATCCATCCCATCTGTCCATCTGTTCATCATCCATCCATCCATCCACCCATCATCCATTCATTTATTCATCCATCCATCCATCCAACCACTTATTCATCCATCCATCTATCCACCTATCCATTTATTAATTTGTCTGTCCTTCTGTTTGTCCATCCATCCATCCATCCATCCATCCATCCATCCATCCATCCATCCACCCACCCACCTTATCTGTCTATCTGCTTCTCCATCCATTGACCCTCCCATTTACCCATTGAACATCCCCCAACCATTCAACTGTCCTCACCCGAGGATATTTGTCCATTGGTTTTTAGAGAGAGTGTGTAGGGGGGAGACAGAGAGAGAAACATCGATGTGAGGGAGACACATCGATTGGTTGCCCCCTATATGCGCTCCGACTGGGACCAGGGATTGAACCTGGAACCCACGTACATGTCCTTGACCGGGAATCGAGCCCTCAACCCTCCAATAGGTGAGTTGGTGCTCTAACCACTAAGCAACACTGGCCAGGCCTGGGACGCATCCAAAAAAGATGCCCGTTAGATATCCAAGTGAAGGTGGCAAGTAGACAGTGAGATGCATGCGTCTGGAATTTGGGAGAGGGGCTGGGTCAAGAAATACACACGCACAGGCATTTGGGGGTCAGTAGAGTCTAGATCAGTGGTTCTCAACCTTAGTTGCACATTAGAATCACCTGGAAATCTTTTTAAAATCCTGATTTCTGGGCCTCATCCTCCGGAAATTCTGTTTCTTTGTGATGGGGTGGGGCCACAACATTAGTAGCAAAGAAACAGAATTTCCGGAGGATGAGGCCCAGAAATCAGGATTTTAAAAAGATTCCCAGGTGATTCTAATGTACAGCCAAGGTTGAGAACCACTAGTCTAGAGATGGTATTTAAAATGGTGAGACTTTATCGCTTTGAAATTGTCCTCCCATGTTCAGAAATTTCCTCTTCTGGGGCGTAGGGATGCTACGTCCGTTGTCTTCCATCCGTCCCTGAATTCCATCAGCTCTTCCGTCCACATGCCGGTCAGTCCCGTGGCCCCGTTTTCCCGCAGGTAACAGTGGTGGCCCCACCTTTTCCACTTTCATCCTTCTCTCCCCCTTCTGTTTCAGGGCACCGTGGAGTGGCCGCGACCCCCTCAGCAAACGACCTTACTCCTGATCGTGTGCGGCCTCTTCCTGTTTCTGGTGTTAACGGGGATGCCCGCCGTGTTCTACATCTAAGCCCGTTCGGAAGGCGGCGGAGGAAGCGCCCGGGTGATCTTTTGAGAGAGAGATGGAGGGAGGGAGAGAGAGAGAGAGAAACGTCGATGTGTTGTTCCACTTACTCCCGCATTCATCGGTTGGCCCTTGTGTGAGCCCTGACTGGGAACCGAACCCCCAGCCTTGGTGAATCCAGACAAAGCTCTAACCAACTGAGCAACCCAGCCAGGGAGGCCTCCCTGTGCCCACTTTTGAGCCCTTCATTCATTTACAGTTTCTTTTGACAAAACCACGTGCTGTCCTAGTAGACGTAGTCGCACCGACGTGCTTCTAGTCCCAGCCGTGGCCACGTCGTGAGGTCCCATCATTCGTGTTCTGTTCTGTAGGTCATTGTGCTTCGAAACTCGGTGATTGGGTTTATTTATCTGGTACAACCAGTGCTGTGTCTGTGACTTCCCGCACGGTGGACAGAGAACATGGCCCGTGGCAATGTGTTTCCCACACCTTTCTAGAACGCTTTCCCCGTGGCCAGAACGTGTCCGACGCTACCGCACGTCCCACGGGCATTTCAGAGGAATACGTAGCTTCTGTCCCTGGAATTGAAAACCCTGTCAGTCAGCTCAGTCCCACCAGTCGTGTGGTTCGGAGCCGGGCGCTGTGTCGTTGTGGCCTAACCCCAAGCTGCTGGAAGCCAGGGAGGCCGCGCGGAAACCCGTTGGCACAGTCCTGTCTGCCAGTGCAGCGTTCCTAGCCGTGTCTGTGTTTGTGTTCATCAGCTGTGTGCTTTGATGCCTGCGTGTAGCATTGTGACGTCCTCGCCAAGTAGATACAGAACATGTGGCCACACATGTGTCCGGCGTTTAGGACGAGCTCAATAAACGGTAGTGAAAACCCAACTCGGCGTCTTCGTCAAATAGAAAAAGACCGTCTTTAACCCGCTGAATCCTTGGCCTTCAGTTCTAGCTTGTCTCATGACAGCCCTGGGTGGTTTTTTTTTTTTTTTTTTAAAAGATGTTTTAATTGGGGCAACCAAGTTTGGGTTCCCTCCCTGCAGCAGGTAGCTTTTCTGTGCAGTGGTTCTCAACCTTCCTAATGCCGCGACCCTTTTAAAAATATATATATTTTATTGATTTCTTTTATTGATTTTTTACAGAGAGGAAGGGAGAAGGATAGAGAGAGTCAGAAACATCGATGAGAGAGAAACATCAATCAGCTGCCTCCTGCACGCCCCCAACTGGGGATGTGCCTGCAAACAAGGTACAATCGGAATCAAACCTGGGACCCTTGAGTCCACAGGCTGACTCTCTATCCACTGAGCCACACCGGTCAGGGCATGCCGAGACCCTTTTAATACAATTCCTCATGTTGTGGTGACCCCCAACCATACAATTATTTTCGTTGCTACTTCATCACTGTCATGTTGTTACTGTTATGAATCGTCATGTAAATATCTGATATGCAGGATGGATTTTCATTGTTCGTGACCCACAGGTTGAGAACCGCTGCAGGGAAGTTGGCTTTTGCTCAGAAAACAAACAAAACAAAAAAGATTTTTAATTTTTTTTTTTGAGAGAGAGAGAGGAAGGGAGAGGGAGATAGAGAGTGAAACATCTATTGGCTGCCTCCTGCTTGCACCCTTCCCCCGCCCCCACCGGGGATCAAGACTGAACCCCTCAGGTGTATGGGACGATGCCCAACCAATCTGGCCACAGGGGGCAGGAATACCGTCCTGATTTTTAAAATTCGTGTGTGTGTGTGTGTGTGTGTGTGTGTGTACGCATGCGTAGAGTCTGCGTCATTTTTTTAAAAAATGTGTGTTATTGATTTTTAGAGAGAGATGAAGGGAGAGAGATAGATGGAAACATCGATGAGAGAGGAACATCATGGACCGGCTGCCTCCTGCACACCCCCCACTGGGGACCGAGCCTGCAACCCGGGCATGTGCCCTGAAGGTGAATTGAACTGGGGACCTCTTGGTTCTTGGGTGGATGCTCAACCACTGAGCCACACCAGCCGGACTCACTACATATATATATATTTTACTGATTTCAGAGAGAGGGAGATAGAAACATCAATGATGAGAGTCGTTGATCGGCTGCCTCCTGCACACCCCCTACTGGGGTTCGAGCCCACAACCCAGGCATGTGCCCTTGACCAGAATCCAATTCAGGACCCTTCCGTCCGCAGGCCGATGCTCTATCCACTGAGCCAAACCGGCCAGGGCCCAGCTGAACTCACTTTCACGGGCCTTCCCACAGCCTCCCCGAGTCAGCTGGCGGGATTTGGGGGGCGTATCGGATCCTGTCTCCTCTTCCTCTCCTGCTGAATGCACTCAACAAGCCCCGGGTGGCCCTTGTTAAAGGCATATGGTCCTGGCTGGCACATTCCTCAGGATTGTATTGGTGGCAAATACAGAAGCTCAGCCCGGCTGGTGTGGCTCAGTGGTTGAGCCTCCACCTACGAACCAGGAGGTCAGGGTTCGATACCCAGTCAGGGCACATCCGGGGCTGTGGGCTCGATCCCCAGAGGGGGGCGTGCAGGAGGCAGCCGATCCACGATTCTCTCTCATCATTGATGTTTCTCCCTCTCCCTTCCTCTCTGAAATTAATAAAAAATATATTTAATAAAATGGGGGGCGGGGGGACCGGGGGTGCCTCTCTGGCTGCCAGGGGGCCCTGGCTTGTCATTCTCCTCATGAATCCGTCCACTCCCAGGACGGGCCAAGCCACTGGGGGGACAGGTGCTGGGTCGCTGGGGGACGGGCCTGTGCACGCGGCCACCTGCTCCCCTTGGCTTCCCTGAAACCCCTGCGTTTCAAAGCAGCGGTTCTCAACCTGTGGGTCGCGACCCCTTTGGGGGTTGAACAACCCTTTCACAGGGGTTGCCTAAGACCATCGGAAAACACATCTAGAATTACATATTGTTTTTGTGATGAATCAGTATGCTTTCACTATGTTCCATTTGTAACAATGAAATCGGGGGTCACCACCACACGAGGAACTGTATTAAAAATGGGTCGCGGCATTAGGAAGGTTGAGAACCACTGTTTCAAAGGCTCCGAAACAAGGATTTGTGCGAACTCCTCCACCAGGGGGCGCAGCCTCCCACAGCAGGGGGACGGGCAGACTCCCATCCTCCCTCCCCTGCTGCCGGGACCAGGGTCACAGCCGGGCCATGAGCCACCAGGGGAGGCATCACCAAGGAACCAGCGATGCCCCCGGGGGCAGCAGAATTCTGCGTGGGAGCCCTGCCCCGCGTCTGCGCAATAGCAGCGTGTGAGCCTCTGCGCCTGCGCACTGTGATCAGGCCGGCTCTCCTTGAGTGGCAGAGGCTGGCCCCGCCCACGCCCTGGCTGACCCCGCCCATCTCCCCCCCTCCCCCCAGCCCCGCTGCTGGGGGGTGGGTTTCTCCAGTTCTCTTGGGTGATGGGACTTGACCCCATGTCTGTAAACTAGGATTCCATTTCACTCATTCATCCATTCACCGGGCATTCCCTGAGCACCTACTGTGTGCTGAGGCCCAAGCTGGGCGAAGTCTGGACCAGAGGGAGGAGCCAGTCTGTGTGGTCCATGACCCTGAGGGGATGTAAGGGCTGGCGTTGAGGTTGAGGAACGTTCACCTAGTATTCACATACCCGACCTATTAATTTATATCTCCTGAGCACCTACTGTGCGCTGAGACCGGAGCTGGGCCATGTCTGTGGCACAGGGAGCAACCAGCTGTATTGACCCCAACCCTAAATGACTCCAGGACTGATGCTGGGACGTACAACTATTCATTTGGTCACCAGGCACTTCTTGAGGACCTACTATGTGCTGAGGCCTGGGCTTGGCAAAGTTTGAGCCAGCGACAAGAACCAGAATGTGTGGTCTTTGACTCTGAGGGGATCCAGGGCTTATGCTAAGGATGCTCACCTGCTATTTACTCATTTACTTGGCCTATTCATTGATACCTCCTGAGGACCGACTGTGTGCTGAGAACTGCGATGGGCGCTGTCTGGGGCATAGGGAAGAACCAGCTCTGTTGCCCCCAACCCTGAACAACCCAGGGCTGGTGGTGGGATGTGCAATTATTCATTCAGTAACCCAGCACTTCTTGGGGACCTACTGTGTGCTGAGACTTGTCCAGGAGATGCTAGAAAGAAAAGAAAAAAGGCACTCTCCTCCCAGGCCCTCACCAAAGGGAGTAAACCTTTTATTCATTTATCGAACAAATGCCTGCTCAGTCACGAAATCAACAACTACAGGCCAGCCCCAAACCAGCCCCGCGACGTCCTCCGTGGGTGGCCTTGGGCAAGTCACGAGCTTCTCTGAGCCTCGGTTTCCTCACAGGCAGAAGGGGGATGAGCCGGTATCTCTCCACTCGGGCCATGAGGCTGGAGAGGAGGGGGCGCGCACACTGAGCAGGGTGCCTGGAGCAGGAGGCCCCGTTACCCCTCAGCTCTGACTCTGCTGGTCCCCGGAGTTTTCTGGGGGGTCACTAGGGCTAACAGGCTTCTCCCCACCGGGCCAGCGCCGGGGTCCAGTTGGGGGTGGCGGCTGCGCGGTGGGGTCCCCGCGCGGGCTGCGCTGGTGGGACTCCCGGTCGCCGTGCGTCCTCTGGTGGCGGGTGAGGGCGGAGCAGAAGCGGAAGGCCCGGCCGCAGCCGCCGCACTCGTAGGGCCGCTCGCCCGTGTGCACGAGGTGGTGCTGGATCAGGGAGCCGCGGTGGCGGAAGGCCTGGCCGCACTCGGGGCACGAGTAGGGCCGCTCCCTGGTGTGCGTGCGCCGGTGCAGCGAGGGCGCCGCGCCCTGGCGGAAGGCCTGGCCGCAGTCCCCGCACCGGAAGGGCTTCTCGCCCGCGTGGATCTTCTGATGCTCCAGGAGCGAGGACACGCGGCCGAAGGACGCCCCGCACTTCGGGCACTTGTAGGGCCGCGCGCCCGTGTGCCGCAGGCGGTGCTGCGCCAGCTGCGAGCGGTGGCTGAAGGCGCGGCTGCAGGCCCCGCAGGCGAAGGGCCGCTCGCCCGTGTGCAGGCGCCGGTGCTGGGCCAGGTGCGCCCCCTGCGCGAAGGTCCGGCCGCACTGCGCGCAGGCGAAGGGCCGCTCCCCGCTGTGGGTGCGCCGGTGCTGGGCCAGCGACGCGCTCTGGCCGAAGGACGCGCCGCACTCGGCGCACCGGTAGGGCCGCTCGCCCGTGCGCCCGCTGCGCGAAGGTCCGGCCGCACTGGCCGCAGGCGAAGGGCCGCTCGGCCGTGTGCGCGCGGCGGTGGCGCAGCAGCGCCGAGGGGGAGCGGAAGGCCTTCGGGCACCGCGCGCAGGCGAACGGCTTCTGGTCGCTGTGCACGCGCTGGTGCTCCCGCAGGGCCGCGCGGCCGCGGAAGGCCTTGGCGCACTGGCCGCAGGCGAAGGGCCGCTCGCCCGTGTGCACGCGCCGGTGCTGGGCCAGGCGCGCGGGCCGCGTGAAGGCCTTGTCGCAGTCGGGACAGGCGTGGGGCCGCTCGCCCGCGTGGGTGCGCCGGTGCGCCGCCAGGTAGGAGCCCTGGCTGAAGGCCCGGCCGCACTGGGCGCAGGCGTGCGGCCGCTCGCCCGTGTGCACGCGCAGGTGCAGGGTCAGGTGCACGCGCTGGCGGAAGGCCCGGCCGCACTGCGGGCACGGGAACGGCTTCTCCCCGGTGTGCGTCCGGCGGTGCAGGGTGAGCGCCGAGCAGTAGCGGAAGGCCTTGCCGCAGTCCTCGCACTTCCACGGCTTCCCCGGCCCCTCGGCACCCTTTGGGCGCTTTCGCTTTCCCTGTGCCGCGCGCCTGCGGGGCCGGCGGGGGGCCTGGGTGACCGGCGGGCTCGGTCTGGCTCCTGGGACCCCATCCCGGTCGTCCGCACCGTCCTCGGCGGGGTCGTCTTCACGGGCCTCTGGCTGCAAACCGCGCTCCTGGTCTTCCTTCTGGTCCTTGACGTGACCCTCGGGCACCCGGGCTTCTCCCAGCTCAGGGCGGCGGGAGGCGGCCGTGGCCGGGAGGCCGTCCATCCCTGCTCCTCCCGCTGCTGCCTTGATTTCTCTTCTCAGAACCGCATCTGGACAAGAGAAACCAAAACAAAACATAAAAATCAAAGAGGTTTGCCATTTGTCCTGCACTGGGAACGGCCGCGCACTGGGTCACAAACGGGCAACGAAAGGGCGACAGACATGCTCAGAGGCAGACAGACACACATCACGTCCCACAGACACGCACGGAGTTGCACACAATCACACCTCGGGGGTCAGTTACGGCACCAACTCGGCCTTGCACGCCCTTACACGGGCCTCCCTAAGCTGTGGTACAGTCCTCCCCACGCACGGGAGGCGGGGTCTCGCGCACCTGCAGGGCTCCGAGCGCACCTGCAGTCACCTTTGCACATGCACACGCAGCTACACACGCACACACACGCACACACACGCACGCGCGGTGACGCACACCCGCCCCCTTGCGCTGAAGGCACAGGCACACACCCAGGGGGCCCGGCTCCAGGCTGGCGGGCACACTGCACACCGACACACCCGTGGAACCACGCCCCTGTCGCCCAGGACAGCTGCACACGTGCCCAAAGTCACACACGGACAGAGGTCCCCACGTGCATGGACACACGCTCGTTGATGCGCACGCCACGGGGATCAGGCGTGTGCAAACGCAAAGTGACACGTGGGCACAGGCTCACACGCCGAGGCTGAGTGACAGGGAAAGGTTGCACACTTGCACGGAGTCACGCAGGTGCAAACACACGGGGACACATGCACACGCCGCTGGAGACACGGACTTGAAGACACACACACACACACACACACACACACACACACAGGCACGGGCACGCGCACATCCACTCGCGCGTGCGCACATCACGCGCCCCGCGCCCTCGCACCCCGGGACCCGCTCCGAAGGCCTGGGGCGGCTGCGCCGAGCCTGGTGGGTTCGGGTCAGGTTCTCCTCGGTCTCCGGCCCTGCCAGGCCCGCGCGGACCTCGGTGCCCCCTGGTCCCGCGGTGGCGCGGACGTGCAAGCCACACAGTTCAAGGTGGAGATCGCCGCGGACCGGGCCCCAGGGCCGGGCTGGCGAGGAATGCGCGTGCGCAGCGGGAGCATACAGCCCGCGCACGGCTCCAAAAACTACAACACCCAGAAGGCGTCGCGCGCCAGTCTGCGCTGCGAATAGGGGCCGCAGCGCCTGGGTAAACGAAACTGCAAGTCCCAGAAGGCCTTGCATCTACAGAGGGAGTTTAGGAGGAGCGGGCGGCTGAGGGTGGGGCTTAGACATCAGGTTAGAGCTCCGCCCATCACGGCCTGGAAAGGGTGGTGGGCGGGGCCAGTCCTATGGGGGCTGGACTCTTCTTCTTTTTTTAAAAAAATTTTATTTATTATTATTACTTTTTAAAGTATTTCTTTATTGATTTCAGAGAGGAAGGGAGCGAGCGAGAGAGAGAAACAACAATGATGAGAGAGAATCACTGATGGGCTGCCTCCTGCACGCCTCCTACTGGGGATCGAGCCCACAACCTGGGCATGTGTCCTTGGCTGGAATCGCACCCAGGACCCTTTAGTCCGCAGGCCACTCTATCTGCTGAGCTAAACCGGGTAGGGCTATTAATTAATTTTAAAAATATATATTTTATTGATTTCAGAGAGGAAATCAAAAATATATATATTTCAGAGAGAGAGAGAGAGAGAGAGAGAGAGAGAGAGAGAGAAACATCAATGATGAGAGAGAATCATTAATTGGCTGCCTCCTACACACACCCCACTGGGGATCGTGCCGGCAACCTGAGCATGTGCCCTTGTCCGGGAATCAAATCCTGACCTCCTGGTTCATAGGTCGACGCTCAACCACTGAGCCACACGGTCCAGGATGGACTCTCCTAACTCAGGAGGTTTCAGAGTCCAAAGGCTTAGAAAAAAACGCGTCTGAAGACCAGACAGGTTACATCACTTACCCCAAGCCACACAGCACAAAAGGGTGGGAGCTGGTGTTTGCAACCCACAGTTCAAACGGTTCCAGGCGGTTTTGGAAGCCTGAAAACGGGTGCGATTGCCTGGCCGGTGTGGCTCAGTGGTTGAGCGTTGACCGATGAACCAGGAGGTCAGGACACATCCCCAGGTTTCAGACTCTATGGCCAGTGGGGGGCGTGCAGGCGGCAGCCGATCCATGATTCTCTCTCGTTGACGTTTCTCTCTCTCTCCCTTCCTCTCCGAAATCAATAAAAATGTATATTAAAAATAAATAAATGAAAAGTAGGCCAAACGTGAACCGAGATAAACAGTGTTGATCTTCAGTCACGAAGAGAGACCCACGGTTTCTCCGAGGAGGCGATGTGGCCAAGGCGAGTGAGCCGCCACCAGAGGGCGCTGTGGCACCAGGAAATAAGAAAACCCGCCCAAACAGAGCCTTTTCCTCACAAAAAAAAGGGGGGGAAAGGAAGATTCCAGCGGGAGCCTCTGGGATCAGAGGAGGGTGGGGAGGCAAAGGGGTCACCCTGTGAGCGGGTTGGGGTCCCCAGTCCCTTGGGCCCAGGAAACGCGGGTTAAGGCCCCCCCCTTACCCCCCCAATTTTTTACATACGGGCTCCAGAAGCACAAGGAAGAAACTTGAACCCGACACGGCTTTCCTGAACGCGGCTTTGGAAGCCTGAAAACGGGTGCGATCGCCAAAGCGCCCCGCACCCCTGCCCCCTCCCCTCCCTAGCGCCTGGGTCCGGGAGTGCGAAGATAGCGTTAGCGGTTGCCATGACGACGGGGAAGCCAAGCAGGACGTCACTGGCGCCTGTTGCGTCTGGGTTGCCCGGTCCTGTTCTCTGTAACCCGCGCAGGGCCGGTCTGACCCGGATGATGATGCCACAGCGGGGCCCCCTGCTGGTTAGAAGCGCCGTGTGCATCAGGGGACCCGGGTTCAAGTCCACCTCCCAGCTGAGCGCCTTGGACAAACTTTTTAAAAAAAAATATATTTTTATTGATCTCAGAGAGGAAGGGAGAAGGAGAGAGAGAAACATCAATGATGAGAGAGAATCATGAATCGGCTGCCTCCTGCAGGCCCCCCACTGGGGATGGAGCCCGCAACCCAGGGATAGCCCTGGCCAGCTGGTTCAGTGAGTGGCTAGAGCACCAGCCTGCGCACCTGAGGGTCATAAGTTTGATTCCCAGTCAAGGGCACGCGCCTGGGTTGCAGGTTCAATCTCCCAGCCCCGCCTTGGGGGTGTTCAGGAGGCAGCCAATCTCTCTCTCTCTCTCTCTCTCTCTCTCTCTCTCTCTCTCTCTTTCCTTTCCCTTCCACTCTCTAAAAACCAATGAAGAAAAAATATCCTTTCACCTCTTGGGTGAGGATTAAAACCGAACCAAACCACAACAAAAACCAGGGGTAGCCGAAACCGGTTTGGCTCAGTGGATAGAGCGTAGGCCTGCGGACTGAAAGGTCCCAGGTTCGATTCCGGTCAAGGTCATGTACCTGGGTTGCGGGCACATCCCCAGTAGGAGATGTGCAGGAGGCAGCTGATCGATGTTCCTCTCTCATCGATGTTTCTAACTCTCTATCTCTCTCCCTTCCTCTCTGTAAAAAATCAATAAATATATTTAAAAAAAAACACACAAAAAACCAGGGGTAAAGAGAAAGGGGAGATAATGGGGTACCAAAGCAGAGAGAGAGAGCGGGGCCAGGGAAAGAGGGGTTCTGAGTGGATTGTGAGACCCAGAGGGCATGTTGGCGGCAAATGGAAGCCGCCTGCAGAGATGTGGGGGGGGGGGGGAGTGGGAGGAGGGTCCGACTGGAGGGAGGAGGTCCCTAGGCTCTCACAGGTGAGGGACCCAGAGCCCTTGCGGGGAGGGGGGGGGATCCGCTCCTCCCAGTGAAATGGACAAAGCCCCTGACCCTGAACGTGGGGTCTCCAGGCTCTCGAAGCTCAGCCAGCGACCCCGGGTCAGCGGGGCTTGGCCCATGGAGTGAAGGGCGTGGAGGGGCCAGGAGTGGAGCGCAGACGACAGAGAGAAAGGGCGGCCGGTGCTTCCACGGTGCACCCAAAGGTTGCAGGTTCGCTGGCCCGGCGGGTGGTGTGGCTCAGTGGTTGAGCATCGACCTAGGAACCAGGAGGTCACAGTTGGATTCCAGGTCAGGGCACATGTCCAGGTTGTGGGCTCGATCCCCAGCGTGAGGCGTGCAGGAGGCAGAGGATCCATGATTCTCTCTCACCATTGATGTTTCTCTCCCTCTCCCTCTCCCTCTCCCTCTCCCTCCCCCTCTCCCTCTCCCTCTCCCTCTCCCTCTCCCTCTCCCTCTCCCTCTCCCTCTCCCTCTCCCTCTCTCTCTCCCTCTCCCTCCCTCTCTTCCTTCCTCTCTGAAATCAATAAAAACATATTTTTTTTAAAAAAGGTTGCAGGTTTGATCCCGGTTGAGGTGTGTTTGAGAGTTAACCAGTGATCTCTCAATCTGTCTCTCTCTCTCTGTCTCTCTCTCTCTCTCAATAAACATATCCTCAGGTGAGGATTAAAAAAAAAGAAATAATGCTACAATCTATAGATGCATTATAGAGCTGTACACCTGAAACCCATCTAAGTGTATTAATCAATGTCACCCCAATACATTTTTTAAAAGGTGGCAGAATGGGACACAGCAGTTGCGTGTACACCCTGACCCTGGGCTCCTGTTTGGTTGTGCGGGTGGGGATGCATGGGGGGTTGGGGGCGCTCCGTGACCCCCCACATACACGAATACACGCACCTCTGCCACATAGTGAGAAAGGGAGAGATAGACTGACCGGAGAGAGGAAGACAGAAACGAGGAGGGTGGGTGGAGGGATAGGGGAGAGAAAATAAAAGAGAGGACAGGGAGAGAGAGATGGGGAGAGGACAGAATGTGTTCTCCCAAATTTTCGATAAAGCAATTCTCATACAAAATACCACACAAAACTAGAAAACTAGCCCTGGCCGGGTGGCTCGGTTGGTTAGAGCATCATCCCTACACGCCAAGGTTGGGGGTTCGATCCCCAGTCAGGGCACATACAAGAGTCAACAAAGGAAAGCACCAATGAGTGGAACAATACATCTCCCTCCCTCCTTCCCTTCATTTCTCACTTTAAAATAAACAAATACATATTAAAAAAACAGAGAAAGCTGCCTAGCAGCTAGACAGCTAGACAGCTGCTAGACTCTAGCTTATTTCAGGCATGGATGACTTTGATTACAACTGGTCAAAAAATGGGGAGCTCACCTCACTTTTATCAGGCACGGATACTCTTGATCCGGTAATTTGTCCAAAATGGTCTAAGAAATGTACTGTTAAGAAAAGAGGATGGCCCGGCCGGTGTGGCTCAGTGGTTGAGCATCAATCCATGAACCAGGAGGTCATGGTTCCATTCCAGTCAAGGGCACATGCCCAGGTTGTGGGCTCCCCAGTGTGGGGCGTGCAGTAGGAAGCTGAGCAATGATTCCCTCACATCATTGAGATTTCTATCTCTCTCTCTTCCTCTCTGAAATCAATAAAAATATATTTAAAAAAAAAAGAAAATAAACCCCCCAAAAACTCCACACACACAAACAAAAATATCCTCAAATCCTTTATCTATGGACACTGACATTTGAATCTTATGTAATGCTCACATGTCACAAAATATTCTCTTGATTCCACGCCCCCCCCCGCCACCACCACGTCATAATAACGTGAAGACCGTTTTTAGCAGTGGCCATAGTTTACCGATTCCTGATAAAGGGCAAAAGATAGGCCCCATAGAATCAGTGTCAGGAAGAAATTAATGAGGAATGCCAGGCATGGACTCTTAGGGTTTCTGGACCCCAATCCAATGTGAGACATTCTTTAAATACAGTGGGGCCTTGACTTACGAGTTTAATTCGTTCCGAGACCGAGCTCGTTAAGGAGCTCGCTAACTCAAATTACTCTATCAACTCAATGCAAAAAATCGGCCGAGAGACAGCTGGTATCTCAAAAAAATCATTAGTCAGGACACTCGTAAGTCAAGGCCCCACTGTATATATATTAGAGAGAGGAAGGAAGAGAGATAGAGAGATAGAAACATCCATGAGAGAGAACATCATCGATTGGCTGCATCCTGCACACCCCCTACTGCGGATTGAGCCAACAACCGAAGCATGTGCCCAGACCAGGAATGCAACCAGTGACCTCTTAGTTCTTGGATCCATGCTCAACCAATGAGCCACACCAGCTGGGCAAGACGTTAATTTTTTTATGGTCACAGATATATAATAAGATAACACTTTATATAGAGTTTGTTATGTGCCAAGCATTTTTTAAAAAATAAGTTTTTACTGACTTTTTTAGAGAAAGGAAGGGAGAGAGAGAGAGAGAGAGAGAGAGAGAGAGAGAGAGACCATAACCCCGGCATGTGCTCCAATCTCGGATCACGCTCAACTAAGTGAGCCATGCCTGGCCAGGGCTGTGCCAAGCATTGTTTAAAAAATCCTCACTCCACGATATTTTTCCATTGATTTTTAGAGAGAGTGTGGAAGAGAGGGAGGCGAGAGGGAGAGAAACATCAGTTGGTTGCATCCCACAAGCACCCCTCTATCCTTCTTCCTTCCTCTCTCTAAAAATCAATAAAAACATATGAAGATAGTGTAAGGAGCCTCTGGGACAACTTCAAATGTACCAACATTTGCATCATGGGGATGCCAGAAGGAGAAGGGAGGAAGCAAGAAATAAAAAAAACCTATTTAAAAAAATAATGACAGAAAACTTCCCTTTTCTGGTGAAAGAAATAGACTTACAAAGTCAGGAAGCATAGAGAGTCCCAAACAAGATAAACCCACAGACACATCATAATCAAAATGCCAAAGGTTAAAGACAAAGAGAGAATCTTAAAAGCAGCAAGAGAAAAGCAGTTAGTTACCTACAAGGGAGCACCCATAAGACTGTCAACTGATTTCTCAACAGGAACTTTGCAGACCAGAAGGGAGTGGAGAGAAATATTCAAAGTGATGAAAAGCAAGGACCTGCAACCAAGATTACTCTACCCAGCAAAGCTATCATTTAGAATTGAAGGTCAGAAAAAAAGAGCTTTACAGACAAGAAAAAGCCAAAGGAGTTTATCACCACCAAAACCAGTATTACATGAAATGTTAAAGCGTTTTCAAGAAGAAGGAGGAGGAGGAGGAGGGGGAGGAGGAGGAGGAGGAGGAGGGGAGGAGGAGAGGCAATAAATGCATATCTATTAACAATTGAATCTAAAACTAAAAATAAATGAACAAAGAATCTAATGAACAAAATAAACCGATAAATAAAATAGAACCAGAGGCATGGAAACACGGAACAGACAGACAAATCTGAGAAGGAAAGGGTAGGGGGTGGGAAGAGATTAACCAAAGAACTTTTATGCATATACACATTACCTATGGGCACAGATAATAGAGTGATGAAGGCCTGGGGCAGGGTGGGAACCAGGTGGAGGGCAGCAATGGAGAAAAATAGGGGAGTATCTATAATACTTTCAACAATAAACGTTTAAAAAATAACATGCAATGAAAATAAAGGCAAAAAATGTGTTCCATCCACACAAGGGAATATTACTCAGCCTTAAAAAGGAAGAAAATTCTGACAAATGCGGCAGCATGAATGAATCTTGAGGACATTATGGTGACATAAGCCGGTCACAGAAAGAAAAATATTGTATGATTCCACTTAGACGAGGTCCCTAGAGTGGTCGAATTCATAGAGACAGAAAGTGCAAGGTCTGGGAGCCAGGGTCTGGAGATGGGGAGTATGGGGAATTTGGTTTAATGGGGGCAGAGTTCCAATTTTCCAGCATGAATAGTTCTGCACACAGAAGGTGGTGATGGTTGCACAACAATGTGAATGTGCTTAATGTCCCTGACCTGTACACTTAAACACAGCAAAGAATGCCTGGCCTGTGTGGCTTAGTGGTTACCTGTCCACCCAGGAACCAAGAGGTCATGGTTCCAGTCTCCATCAGGGCATATGCCTGGGTTTTGGCCCAGATCCCCAGTAGGGGGCGTGCAGGAGGCAACCAATTGATGTTTCTCTCTCTCCCACCCTTACACTCTCTCTAAAAATCAAAGGGAAAAATATTCTAGGGTGAGGGTTACCAAAAACAACAACGGCAACAAAAAAGAACCCACCAATGAACGTATAAATAAGTGGAACAACGAATCGATGTTTCCCTTTTTCTCTCTAGCTCTCAAATAAATAATTAAAAAACTGTGCAGATGCCCGAGCAGGTGCCTGTTGTGCTTATGAGGCGTTTATTGCCTGTATCAAGTGAAGCTCATCTTAGAAGGATTCCCGAAACCTCAGCTTGGTGACTGTATTATCCTGAAAGTTTGCTGTAAGTCCTTGGACCAGACTCATTTCCTTCCCCAACCTCTGGTCCTGCTCTGTCTCCATATCCACCTTTGCCACAGACCATTGATGAAGTCAGATCTATATCTATATCTATATCTATATCTATATCTATATCTATATCTATATCTATATCTATATCTATATCTATATCTATATCTATATCTATATATCTATATATCTATATCTATATCTATATCTATATCTATATCTATATCTATATATCTATATCTATATCTATATCTATCGATCTATATCTATATCTATATCTATATCTATATCTATATCTATATCTATATCTATATATCTATATCTATATCTATATCTATATCTATATCTATATATCTATATCTATATCTATATCTATATCTATATCTATATCTATCGATCTATATCTATATCTATATCTATATCTATATCTATATCTATATCTATATCTATATCTATCTATATCTAATTTTAAAAATATATTTTATTGATTTTTCACAAAGAGGAAGGGAGAGGAATAGAGAGTTAGAAACATGGATGAGAGAGAAACATCAATCAGCTGCCTCCTACACACCCTCTACTGGGGATGTGCCCGAAACCAAGGCACATGCCCTTGACCGGAATCAAACCTGGGACCCTTCCGTCCGCAGGCTGACGCTCTATCCACTGAGCCAAACCGGTTAGGGCTCAGATATATTTTTGTGTCCCCAGCATGCAGAACACATTCTAGCACACAGTAGGGTATCAATGCATGCTTATTGATATGGCCTAAAGATGGATTCCAAATGAGGTGTGCCTTTGCCCAATAGGGATTCAGAAGGGAAAAAGAATTTCCCCATCTGTTCTTTAATTCCACAGAGACTGAGGAGCGAGGTCTTAGAGATTTTGAGCTTTGGTTTAAGCCAATTTCTCTGGCTGTGAGGACGGGAGGACGCAACGCGGTGGCACCCAGACCACACCCCAGTTCCGAGTATGCTGTGCGTGAAAGTGTGAGGCGGTTCTGGAGGGGGGCTCCGTTTCAGGACCACGGACAGCGCCCTCCAGGTGGGCCAAATGCTCACTCTCGTCTTGTCTTCTGGCTACTGAACCCTCGGGCTCCATTCCTGAAAATTCTATCCTTGAGTGGATGATCCGGCCACCCCGTCACTGACCAGAGACCCTGAGAAAGAAGGGGTCCAACTGTATCCATTCTGATAGACCTGTTTCATGCAAGTTTTCAGGTAAGGAGGCCGGGTAGCTCATTTGGGGGCCAAGGGAAAGAACTTTTCATCAAGATGGAAAGAAAGGACCCTGACCGGTGTGGCTCAGTAGATAGAGCGTCGGCCTGGGGACTGAAGGGTCCCAGGTTTGATTCCGGTCAGGGGCATGTACCTTGGTTGCGAATACATCCCCAGTGGGGGGTGTGCAGGAGGCAGCTGATCGATGTTTCTCTCTCATTGATGTTTCTAACTCTCTATCCCTCTCCCTTCCTCTCTGTAAAAAAATCAATAAAATATTTTTAAAAAGATGGAAAGAAAGGAAATGGTTTTTATAACATAGATCCTCTGAGTGCTCTCCTTGTAGTATCCCCTTCGATCCTCTCAATAATCCCACGGTACAGTTATATATACAGCTCCCATTTGACAGATGGAGAGGTTAAATGTCAGTAAGAGGAAGTACAAAATGCTTGATTTTTTTTAAAAAAAATGCTTGATTTTTAAAACTGGATGTTTTTACTTCATTTTATTGTTGACAGTACTGCAGATATCCCTCATCTCTCCTGCAGCCCGCCCCCCCACTTTTCCCATCTCCACCCAGCCCCCAACCCTCTTCCTCTGGCCATTGCCACACTGCTGTTTGTATCCATGGGTTATGCACATATGCTCTTCGGCCGTCCCACTCACCTTATTTCATCCAGCTCCCCCTTCCGCGTCCCCTCTGACAGCTGTCTGCCTCTGGCTCTATTTCATTTGTCAGTTTATTTTGTTCATGAGATTCCACGTATTCATGAGATAGGTCTTATGATAGTTGCCTTTCCCTGACTGGCTTATTTCGCTTAGCATAATAATCTCCACATTAATCCATGCCATCGCCAAGGCTAAGAGCAAAGCCTGAATTCACAGGAATAGGCAGCAGAGGGTTTGGATGTGGAGTCCTGGTTCACACGATTCTGAGGAATAAATTCTCTTCTTTTCTTTTCTTTTTTTAAAATATATTTTATTGATTTTTTACAGAGAGGAAGGGAGAGAGATAGAGAGTTAGAAACATTGAGGAGAGAGAAACATCGATCAGCTGCCTCCTGCACATCTCCTACTGGGGATGTGCCCACAACCCAGGTACATGCCCTTGACAGGAATCGAACCTGGGACCTTTCAGTCCGCAGGCCGACGCTCTATCCACTGAGCCAAACTGGTTTCGGCATAAATTCTTTTCTTTAAAAAATATATTTTATTGATTTTTTACAGAGAGGAAGGGAGAGGGATAGAGAGTTAGAAACATCGATCAGCTGCCTCCTGTACACCTCCCACTGGGGATGTGCCTGCAACCAAGGTACATGCCCTTGACCGGAATCGAATCTGGGACCCGTCAGTCCGCAGGCCGACGCCCTATCCACTGAGCCAACCGGTCAAGGCTGGATTCTTTTTTTATCGATTGATTGATGAAAGAGAGAGAGAGAGAGAGAGAGAGAGAGGGAGACATACAGAGAGATATCTGTTGTTTCTCTTATTTATGAATGCATTGCTTGCTTCTTTTATATGCCCTGACCAGAATCGAAAAGGTGAGCTTGGTGTATTAAGACAACACTCTAACCAACTGAGCCACCCAGCTGGGGCCCTGAATTCTTTCTGTTACACCAGGATGTCTCTCGGGGAAGATTGAAAAGGAAGGGCTGGGCCCTAGCTGGTGTTGCTCAGTGGATAGAGTGTCAACCTGCAAACTGAAAGATCCCAGGTTCGATTCCGGTCAAGGGCACATGCCCGGGTTGTGGGCTCGATCCCCAGTGGGGGGCTTGCGGGAGGCAGCAGGCCATGATTCTCTCTCATCGTGGATGTTTCTCTCTCTCCCTCTTCCTTCCTCTCTGAAATCAATAAAAATATATTTTAAAATGAAAAAAGAAAAGCAAGGGCTGGGTTGGGAGCTGAAAACCTGGGCTGAAGTTTTTATTTCATTTTTTTTATCTTTAAATTCTTTATTAGTTAAGGAATTAAAAATGTGTCCCCATTCCCCCCCCCCCCCCCCGTTAACCTCCATCCCCCTGTTGTCCATGTCCATTGGTTTGGCTTATATGCATGCATACAAGTCCTTTGGTTGATCTCTTCCCCTTACCCCCACCCTCCCATACTTTCCCTCTGGGGATTAATAGTCTGATCAGTCTATGTTGTTCTCTATATTCCACAAATGAGTGAGATCATGTGGTATTTATCTTTCTCTGACTGGCTTACTTCATTTAGCATAATGCTCTCCAGTTCCATCCAAGCTGTTGCAAAAGGCTGGGCTGAAGTTTTTAGCTGAGTGACTTTGGCCAACGGGAGCTCACAGCTTTCTGTCTGTGCTGGTGCCGTTCCTTCTTCCTGTCTCTGCTCATTCTCTGACTTTCCAATTTCTACAAATCCTCCAGGAGTCAGTTCAAATGTCAGATTCTAGGTGAGGTTTTCCCAGTCCTTCCTTCTCAAAGTAAATACTCCTTCATCTGGCCTCTCCCCTGCCTTGTTGGTTGCATGATAGCCTTCTCCGTTAGAAAGGGTTAGATTAACATGCCAGCCCTGAACTTGCTTGGAAGTCAGGCCAAAGCGTAGCGACACTGTACAGATTCAAACCTGCGGGATGTCGCCTCCACAGAGAGGCAGCCAAGTCTGGAAAAATGACCCCTGGTTTCACAGTCAGACAGCCCCAAGTGTGGCGGCTGGATTGGCCCCTATCTGTGTGGCCTCAGTCAAGTTTCTTCACCTCTCTGAGCTTTCATTCCTCTTCTGAATAAAATGTAGACAATAAGAGTTCAATCACAGATGGTTACAACCTGGATTAATGAAATAATGTACAGATCAGAGCCCTGGCTGGTGTTGCTAAGTGGTTAGAGCATGGGACCACACACGGAAGGGTCTCAGGTTCAATTCTCCCTCAAGGGCACACACCTGGGTTGCAGGTTCGATCTCAGGTCCTGATTGGGGCACCTGCAGGAGGCAACTAATTGATGTGTCTATCTCACCACTCTCTCTCTCTCTCTCTCTCTCTCTCTCTCCCTCCCTCCCTCCCTGCCACCTTCCCTCCCTCCCTTCTACTCTCTCTAAGAAAAAAAATCAAAGGAAAAATATTCTGGGGGAAATTAATATCAACAAAAACAAAAGAAATAATGTATGTATCATAAAGATAGGTGTGAATAGCATACTACTTAATAAAAATAGCTAATTTTTATTGCTTATCATGGGACAGAAACTTGGCACATGGCAACACCATAAGTAATCAAATTATCTCCAGTTTTCACATAAGGAAACTGAAGTGCTAGTAGGACATGTAACTTATCCAGGATCTCTGTTCAGGGAAAGATCCTGTGTTCAGAACCAGGGCTCTCTGAGTGGACCTGGGTGGGCCTAGAGAGCAGTATGCTAAGTGAAGTCAGCCAGTCAGAGAAAGACAAGTACCATGTGATTTCACTCCCCTGTGGAATCTGATGAACAAAATGAGCTAATAAACAAAATAGAGACAGACTCATAGATAGAGAGCAGGCTGACAGCTGTTGGAGGAAGGGATGGGGGTGTGGAGGGATTGAGCAAGAAAGAAAATAGAGAGCCCTAGCTGGATTGGCTCAGTGGATGGAGCGTCGGCCTGCGGACTCAGGGGTCCCAGGTTCGATTCCGGTCAAGGGCATGTGCCTTGGTTGCGGGCACATCCCCAGTAGGGGGTGTGCGTGAGGCAGCTGATGGATGTTTCTCTCTCATCGATGTTTCTAACTCTCTATCCCTCTCCCTTCCTCTCTGTAAAAAAACAATAAAATATATATTTTTTTAAAAAGAAAAAAGAGAGAGAAAGAATTCATGGACATGGACAACAGTGTGGTGATTGCTGGGGGAATGGCAGGTGGGGTGAGGTGGAGGAGGGTATAAGTGGGGTAAATGGTGATGAATGGAGACTTGACCTGGGGTGCTGAACACACAATGCAGTGTACGGATGATGTGTTGTAGAACTGTGCACCCGAAACCTGTATAATTCTGTTAATCAGTGTCACCCCAATAAATTCAATTAAAACTATATATGCATGAAAAACAGTGGGGATTATTACAATTTGCCATGAAGATAGTTACATCCATCTTTTTTTTTTCTCAGAAAAGGCTGTTGAGGATCAGACAGGTGAAGTAACATGTACACGTTTAGCTACTAAGAAAGCATCAGATAAGTGAAATAAGTCAGTCAGAGAAAGACAAATACCACAGGATCTCACTTATATGTGGAATCGAAGGAACAAAATAAGTCCAGAGGTATGGATGCTTGGAACAGAATAACAGATACCAGAGGGGGGGGGCGAGAAGAGATTTAACCAAAGAAAATATGTGCATATATGCATAGCCCATGGGCATAGACCAGCCGTGGGCAAACTACGGCCCACGGGCCGGATCCAGCCCGTTTGAAATGAATAAAACTAAAAAAAAAAAAAAAAAAAAAGACCGTACCCTTTTATGTAATGATGTTTACTTTGAATTTATATTAGTTCACACAAACACTCCATCCATGCTTTTGTTCCGGCCCTCCGGTCCAGTTTAAGAACCCATTGTGGCCCTCGAGTCAAAAAGCTTGCCCACCCCTGGCATAGACAATAGTATGGGGAAGGCTTGGGGTGGGGCAGGGGTTGGGGAGAAAATGGGGGACATCTGTAATGCTGTCCTCAATAAGAAAGCATCATAGAGAAACACAACCCCTCCCATACCTTGTCCATCTTGACGCCCCCTCTGTGCCTGGCTCAGTGCTCAGTACATAATTCATGCTCGAGAAATGTCTATGGGATGAAATAAAAAAAAAAACCCTAAACAGTGGCTGTGCACCCCGACCCTCGGCTGAAAATTTCCAATGTGGCCTTTGGGATTAACCGGATTGCTTCTGACTCGAGAGAAGCCATAACCACCTCTCTGGCACCAAAACTGACTGACGGACTGTGAGACTTCACAGCGCGGTCACAGCTGGCCCAGGGACAGAGAGAGGATTTAGGAACAGAAGCAGGACCAGAGAGGAAGTGGGTCTCGGGAGAGCAAAGTCCGATGAGGGGAGGGAAGCGCCCAGGGAAGAGGGCGGTGGGGGAGTTGTCCCTGGGAGCCCAGGGGGGCTCAGGCAGCAGGCGCGTTCAGCACCGCGGACAGCGGCCTCCGACCGTGTGGGCCCTCGGCCAGCGGTGAGGGGCTCGTTTCAGCACCGCGGACAGCGGCCTCCGACCGGTTGGGTCCTTGACCAGCGGTGAGGGGCTCGTTTCAGCACCGCGGACAGCGCCAAAGGCCCTTGGGCTGGAGGGGACAGAGCTGAACATGGTCAGTGACTTTAGCCATTTAGGGAGTGACATACATCGCAGGGTCTCACGTATACAGTGGGGCCTTGACTTACGAGTTTAATCCGTTCCGTGACGGAACTCGTAACTCAAATTGCTCTTATGTCAAATCATAAAGTAAACGAGTGAGACACGTGATGCTGGGCTGATGTGGCGTTCACTGTGACGTTCGCTGCGCCAACTAGCGGTGGGGTATCTGAGGCTGGCTCGTAACCCGAATTTTAGCTCCCAACTCAAAGCAAAAAATCGGCCGAGAGACGGCTCATATCTCGAAAAACTCGTTAGTCAGGACGCTCGTAAGGCAAGGCCCCACTGTATGTGGAATTTCATGAACACGATAAACCTATGAATAAAATAGATCCAGACACATGGATGCATACAACAGACGGACAGATCACAGAGGGGGTGGGGGTGGAGGGGGTGGGAAAAGACTAACCAAAGAACTTGTATGCATATAGGCATAGCCCGTGGACACAGACAATAGTGTGGGGAAGGCCTGGGGTGGGGTGGGGGCTGAGTGGAGGGGCGCAAGTGGAGGGGAAATAGGGGACATCGGTAATACTGCCAATAGTAACATTTAAAAAATGCTATTCAGGCCCTAACCGGTTTGGCTCAGTGGATAGAGCGTCGGCCTGTGGACTGAAGGGTCCCGGGTTCGATTCTGGTGAAGGGCATGTACCTTGGTTTCGGGCATATCCCCAGTAGGAGGTGTGCGGGAGGCAGCTGATAGGTGTTTCTCTCTCATCGATGTTCCTAACTCTCTATCCCTCTCCCTTCCTCTCTGTAAAAAATCAATAATATATATATTTTAAAAAATGCAAAACTTGGGGGCTTGAAGGCCATGATAAAGAACATGACGCTTATTCTAAAAACAATGGTGATGCCTTGGCGAGTTTAGCTCAGTGGATAGAGCGTTGGCCTGCAGACTGAAAGGTCCCAGGTTCGATTCTGGCCACAGGTACATACCTGGGTTGCAGGCTCAATCCCTAGTAGGGGGCGTGCAGGAGGCAGCCGATCTATGATTCTCTCTCATCATGGATGTTTCTATTTCTCTCTCCCTCTTCCTTCCTCTCTGAAATCAATAAAGATATATATTTTAAAAACAAATAAAAACAATGGGGAAATCTGTCCATTGAAGCAGGAGACGGGCCCTATATGATCTATGATTTTGAAAGACCCTGCCGGCTGTCACATGGATCAGGACTGTGGAGGGCGAGGATGGGAGCAGAGGAACCAGATACGGTTATTTCATGGACTCTGTGAGACAATGGCTGGATGTAGGGTGAGGCAAGGTGTAGAGAAATAGATTTGCAACCTCTTTTATGGTGTGTGTTTTTGGTGAATTCTCACCCAAGGATATTTTTTCCATTGATTTTTAGAGAGAGTGGAAGGGAGTGAGGAGAGTGAAAGATTGATATAAGAGAGACAAATCTATTGGTTGCCTCCTGCATGCACCCAGACGAGGGCCAAGGATCAAACCTGCAACCCTGGTGCATGCCCTGCACCAGGAATTGAATGCTTGAACTTTTGGATGGAGGGCTGACGCTGTAACCACTGACCTACACTGGCTAGGGCTTATAGGTGTATTTATTTCTCAGATGCAGAGGACCCCAGAGCTGGGCAACCTGACCCGAGTTCAGGAGTTTGTCTTGCTGGGTTTGTCCACGAGGCCAGACGTAAGGGACGTCCTGTTTGCCGTCTTCCTGGCCCTCTACCTGGCCACCCTCTTGGAGAACACGCTGATCGTCTACCTCATCTGCGCTCACGGCGAGCTCCACAAGCCCATGTACTTCTTCCTGGGCCACCTGAGCTGCCTGGAGATGTGCTACGTGTCCGTGACCACGCCCAGCCTACTGGCGGGGCTGCGGGGTGGGCCCTGCCACGTGCCCTTCGCGGCCTGCATGACCCAACTCTTCTTCTTCATCACCCTCATCTGCACCGAGTGCACCCTCCTGTCCTCCATGGCCTACGACCGCTACGCGGCCATCTGCCACCCACTCCGCTACCCGCTGCTCATGAGGCCCCAGGTCTGCCTGGGCCTGGCCGTGGCCTCCTGGCTGGGCGGGCTGCTGGTCTCGGTGGTCAAGACCTCGTGCATCGCCAGCCTGTCCTACTGCGGCCCCAACGTCCTCAACCACTTCTTCTGTGACGTCTCCCCTCTGCTCAACCTGTCCTGCACCCACGTGGCCCTGACCGAGCTGGTGGACTTCATCTCCGCCATCATCATCTTCTGGGGTTCCCTCCTGGCGGCCGGCGCCTCCTATGTGGCCATTGGGAGGGCGGTGCTCCGCATGCCGTCCGCCACCGCCCGCCGCAAAGCCTTCTCCACCTGCGCCTCCCACCTGGCGGTGGTGGGGATCTTCTACTCGGCCACTCTCTTCATCTATGCCCGTCCCAGCCGCATCGAAGCCACGGATCTCAACAAGGTGTTGTCTGTCATCTATACGATGGTCACGCCCATGAGCAACCCTGTCATCTACTGCCTGCGGAACAAGGAGGTCCAGACGGCTTTCCGTAGAACCCTGGGCTGGCCCCGAGGCTGACCACCTGGCCGGGGCACGGGGGAGATCTCAGTGTATTAATACTTTTTATTTAATTGAGATATTAGTGTCCCGGTGCACGAATTCGTGCACATGGAAAGGAAATTAATTAGAAGAAATATTTTAATATCGCTATTCACGTCTTGCTAATGAGAAGAAAATAGGCCCTAACTGGTTTGGCTCAGTGGGTAGAGTGTCGGCCTGTGGACTGAAGGGTCCCAGGTTCGATTCCGGTCAAGGGCATGTACCTTGGTTTCAGGCACATCACCAGTAGGGGGCGTGAAGGAGGCAGCTGATTGATGTTTCTCTCTTGTTGGTGTTTTTAACTCTCTATCCCTCTCCCTTCCTCTCTGTAAAAAATCAATAAAAAATATTTTTTAAAAAAGAAAAGAAAATAGGATTCCACTGAGTCTCCTGTCTACCTAGTCCAGGACTTCTGTGAGGATCAAATGAGATGAGGCACGGGAAAATGCTTCACAAACGTTTGGTTAAACTGTAAAATGTTTGCCCCTGGCTATAAAGCAAGTCGGGTTCCTGGGCTGAAGAAACTCCAAGGAAGCTAGTCGCTAGGGAGAGGAAGCCCAATGTTGCTACGTGACATCATTACCCAGAACCCACAGCGACTGTTTCCGGGTTGGGTTGGGGGCTGGGCTGGGCTGTGGGCCACATGTTGTGACATTGGGTCTTGGCAGAGTTGGCTGCAATTTGGTGGGGTGTCGCTCTGGCGGGTCCTGTGTCGCACTTGAAGGAAACCAAGTGTTGGTTTGTTGGAGCCAGGCCCATGGTGCCGTTTATTTTTAAATGGCCCCTTGGTGGTCAGTGCACATCATAGTGACCGGTTGGATGGACAAACACTTACTAGTAGCCTTTTATATATATATTATATAGATAATCTTCAGACTAGAGATTTTACTCTTCTTTAAAAAAATATATTTTTATTGATTTCAGAGAGGAAGGGAGAGGCGGAGAGAGAAATATCAATGATGAGAATCATTGATCAGCTGCGTCCTGCATGCCCCCCACTGGGGATTAAGCCCGAAACCCAGGCATGTGCCCTTGACTGGAATCGAACCCAGGACCCTTCAGTCCACAGGCCGACGCTCTGTCCACTAAGCCAAACCAGCCAGGGTGAGATTTTACTCTTTAAAAATGTATAATTCCAGCCCTGTATATTGTTGGTCAGTGGTTAGCATGTTGGCCCAAGTATGAAAGGGTTACAGGTTAGATTCTCGGTCAAGGGCATGTACCTGAGCTGCAGGTTCAATTTCTGGCCCGGGTTGGGGTAAGTGCAGGAGGCAACAGATCTCTCTCTCTCTCTCTCTCTCTCTCTCTCTCTCTCTCTCTCTCCCCTCTCTCCCTCCCTCCCTCCCAATCCCTCCATCCTTCCTTTCCACTTTCTCTGAAAATCAATGGAAAAAATATCCTCAGGTGAGGATTTTTAAAAAATAAAAATAAATTTTAAAAATAAACATGTACATTTCTGGGGCATTTTTGGATATTCACAAAGTTGTACGAGCATCACCGCTATCTAACTCCACATTTCATCACCACCAGAAGAAACCGGTACATATCAGACAGCACTACCAGCCCCCTGACCCCTGGCCCTAAGAACCCACGAATCTTTCTGTGTCTGTAGATCTGCCCGTTTCAGACATTTCACATAAATGAAATCACACTGGGTCTTTTGCGTGGCTCCTTTCACTTAACATAATGTTTTTGAGATTTATGCGTGTTGTAGCGGGCGTCAGTACTTCATTGTTATGGTTGCATAATATTCCGCTTCATGGATGCGCCATGATCTGTTTACCCACTCATCAGTCCATGGATATCTGCGCTGTGTCCAGTTTTCAATCTGCTCGGAATAATTGGTGAGACTCAAGGACATGTTTTAGGACGCTCTGTTGTTTTAGGAGGGTTTTGTTACACGGCAGCATTCTTGCTGACTGATACACTGTAGTTGACCCAAATCAGGCTCATTTGACCACCACTACCAAATAATTGGGAATGAGGACTGAATGCCAGAACAGACAGGTGGACTCAGGTCCACCAGGACTGAAAGAGGAAAAATGATGGTGGGGGGGGAGGGGAGTGGGCGGGGAATCAGAGTGCCAAACCCCATGTTTGCACGTAGATCCTGAGCAAAAACGGACACCAACAATTTCTGACACTGAAAAGTGGTCCTGAAGAGGTTATGCGTGGGGTCCGCCACCCACCCACCCACCCACCCATCTTGCCTCCGTACCACACTCCCAAGCACGGCCTTCATCTCCTCATTCCCCAGGCTGTAGATGAGCTTGTCAAGGTGGGGGAGGGTCCCCAGGGGGTAGAAGAGGGACATTACCTGCTTGCTCTCCCAGAATCGCTGGCCCTGGGTCGACAATAACCATAACCAGCTGGGAGGCACCTGTGGGCGGGGCCTCGTGGTACCCGGTGGCCCACGGTATCTGTAGGGCCGTGGCCAGAACCTTGGAGTAGGACACGGATATGGGACAGAAGGTGACAAGCATGATGAGCACTGTGGCCGCCAACACGTGGGCCTCGAAGACCCTGGAGTCACGTACACCCCAGGCCCAGCAGCGGGGAGATGTCACAGAAGTGGGTGGATACCATGGTCAGAGGGTAAAGACCAGTGACGCTGAGAAGCCGGCCGGCCAGCAGGTGGCGCACTCAATACGACGCCACAGTGAAGGGCCCAGGGGAGGGCCACGGGGCAGTCTCAGGCCACGCCCTTGAGGAGGAAACACTAAGTCGGGACCCAGGACACCACCGGGAGCACCTGCAGTGCGCAGCCCGCGGGGGACACGTTGTGCCTGCGCTGAGGCGTGGTAAGCAGCAGGCGCCCAGCGAGAAGTGGATCCCCAGCGGGGACCACGGAGCAAGAAGACGCACAGGGGCGCATGCCAGACACACAGGGGCGCGTGCCAGACACACAGGGGCGCACGCAAGACGCACAGGGGCGCACACAGGGCCACAGGAGCTCACAGGGCCACAGGGGCGTGAGCAGGGCCGGGCCCAGCGCAGGGAGCAGAGGGATGAGCACGCAGCTGGCGCAGCCGGGGTAAGTGCTCGAAGCCCAGCAGCAGGTAATCCGTGCGCCCAGCTCTGGTTGGCCTGTGGGAGGTGCCCAGGGATGCCCGGGGCCTGCTGCATGGACTCACGGGTGCAGGGGACGTGCCCAGGGCCGAGGGGCTTGGGGAGGGAGGAGGAAAGGAGAGGGAGGAACAGGAGAACGGAGCCCGGACTCCCTGTCCCCCAGGAATGCCCACCCCTCACCCCAGGAATGCCCTGGAATGCCCAATCCTCACCCCAGGAACCGGGCATGAACCTAGAGGCCTCCCCAAGGCCCGGCAGCCTGGGCTGTGACCTCATCTGTGACCTCTGGGACCTCATCTCTCCTGAGCTGAGTCCACAGGGCTTGTCCTGCCTCAGGGCCTTCACACTGGCTGTTCCCTCCCCTGGAAATGCTTTTCCCTGGGCTCTTCCTATCGCCCTTTCCCTCTGACAGGTCCTGCGTGGACTGGTGTGGGGCTACCTCTCCATCACTCCCCTTTTTGATCTTGCTCACTGAGTCCTCCCCCAAAGATCATGCATCCAGCCCGCCCACCCACACACACACACTGTGTCCTCCCTTCAGGGCCTTTGCACAGTCCCGCGCCCCAGCTGTTAGCATTGCTGGGCCTGTCTCACTCCCTAGGTCTTCATTCAAATGTCCCCTTTCAGGATCCCCTGCCCTGAGGGCCAGAAAGAAGTGACCAGCCGCCCTATCCGGTGTGGCTCAATGGATAGAGCGTCAGCCTGCAGACTGAAGGGTCCCGGGTTCGATTCCGGTCAAGGGCACATGCCCGGGTTGCAGGCTGGATCCCCAGTGGGGGGCGTGGAGGAAGCAGCTGATCCATGATCCTCTCTCATCATTGATGTTTCAATCTCTCTCTCCCTCTCCCTTCCTGTCTGAAATCAATAAAAATATTTTTTTTTAAATAAAAGAAGCGACCAGCCACCTCTCACTACCTACAGCCCCTGGGACTGAATTTAGTGTTTGCTCAACAAGGTCTATTTCCCCCTGCGGACCGTGAGCACCAAAGGAACAGTCACCTCTCCTTGCATTGCCCTGCACGGTTCCCGCTCCATTACGTGGCATCACAGCTTCTCCCTCGCAGAGCTTTTGTGGAGAATCGACGAGGTGCCCTGGCTGACGTGTCTCAGTGATGAGAGCATCGGCCCAGGCCCGGAAGGGTTGCAGGTTCGATCCTGGGCCGGTCGGGGCAAGAGGGGGAAACAACTGGTCAATGTGATGTGTCTCTCTCACATCGATGTTTCTCTCTCTCTTTCTCTCTCCCTCCCTCCCTCCCTCCCTCCTCCCTTCCTTCCACTCTTTCTAAAAAGCAATGGAAAAATATCCTTTGGTGAGGATGAAAAAAGAAAAAAGGGAAGATGTAGTACCTATATACAATGGGATGGATATTTGTCAGCCATAAAAACGAATGAAATATTGGCATTTTTTTATAATCATTATTTTTTAATATATATTTCTTTATTGAATTAAGAGAGGAAGGGAGAGGGAGGAAGAGATAGAAATATCAATGATGAGAGAGAATCATTGATTGGCTGCCTTCTACACGGCCCCTACTGGGGATTAAGCCTGCAACCCAGGCATGTGCCCTTGGCCGAAATCAAACCTGGGACCCTTCAGTCTGCAGGCCGACGCTCTATCCACTGAGCCAAACAGGCCAGGGCTGAAATATTGGCATTTGTGACAACATGGATCGACCTAGAGGGTGTTAGGCTCAGAGAAATAAGTCAGACAGAGAAAGACCAACGCCATATGGTTCTACTGGTACGTGGACTCTACCGGTAAAAGCAAAACCAACGAATAAGCAAAACAGAGACAGACTCAGAGACACAGAGAACAAACAACCTGATGGTTGGAAAATGGGAGGGAGGGAGGGGTCAGGGTTGGGTGATAAAAATGAATTTAAAATAAAAATAAGAAAATGATAAGAGAAATGTAGGAGGCCAATCGACCAAGTGCAGTGCCCGGGTCTTATTAGGACACGTATTCAAGCAAACAGACCGACAGTTGGGGAACTTGAACTCTGTGTATTGGCTGACGCCCACATACATGGGGGGTGGGGGTGGGCCGTGGTTGACTGGATCCACCAATTCAAACGTTAATCTCTCTGAGAAAGACCCCTACAAGTACACTCAGAAATAAGGTTGAACTAGATATCTGGGGGTTCCACGGCCCAGGAAAGTTGACAAACAGAGTGAACGAGAGGCCATAGTTTATTTGGATTTGCTAAGCTTTTTGTTGTTGTTTTGTTAACCCCTTACCCAAGGATATTTTTTTTCCATTGGTTTTTTTAAAAAAAATTTTTTTTTATTTTAGAGGGTAGCAAAGTAGCTGTGTGATCTTGCACAAGTCATTCAATAATTTTCTAAAGATATTTTTTATTGATTTCAGAGAGGGAGAGAGAGAGAGAGAGAGAGAGAGAGAGAGAAACATCAATGATGGGAGATAATCATTGATCAGCTGCCTCCTGCACGACCCTCCATGGGGATCAAGCCGGCAACCTGGGCACGTGCTCTGACCGGGAATCAACCGCGACCTCCTGGTTCATAGGTTGATGCTCCCTCTCCCTTCCTCTCTGAAATCAATAAAAAAAAAATACATTAAAAAAAGAATGTTGTGCCGAAACCGGTTTGGCTCAGTGGATAGAGCGTCGGCCTGCGGACTGAAGGGTCCCGGGTTCGATTCCGGTCAGGGGCATGTACCTTGGTTGCGGGCACATCCCCAGTAGGAGGTGTGCAGGAGGCAGCTGATCAATGTTTCTCTCTCATCGATGTTTCTAACTCTCTGTCTCTCTCCCTTCCTCTCTGTAAAAAATCAATAAAATATATTTTAAAATAAAAAAATAAAAAAGAATGTTGTTAATTAAAAATAAATAAATAAATTATATTATATACATATACATATATACATATACATATATATACATATATATAAAAGAAGATAATTTTAGTCCTTCAGTCATTCAACAAGTTTTCACTGAGTCTGTGCCCCATGCTGGGTGCTGTTCTTCTTTTAAAAAAAAAATTTATTGAATGATTTCAGAGAGGAAGGGAGAATGAGAGAGAGAGAGAAACATCAATGATGAGAGAGAATCATTGATCGGCTGCCTCCTACACCCCCCACTGGGGATGGAGCCTGCAACTCAGGCATATGCCCTTGGCTGGAATCGAACCTGGGACCCTTCAGTCCCCAGGCTGACACTCTATCCACTGAGCAAGCTGGCCAGAGCCTGGGTGCTGTTCTTGTCACTGAAGATGCAAAGAGGGGGCTGGACAAAGCCCTGTCCTCATCCCCGTGTCTGTTTTTACAAAGAGGAAATGAGCCCGGCCAGTGTGGCTCAGTGGTCGAGCTTTGACCGATAAACCAGGAGGTCGTGGCTCCATTCCCGGTCTGGGCACATGCCAGGGGCTTGCAGGAGGAGGCAGCCCATCAGTGATTCTCTCTCATCATTGATGTTTCCATCTCTCTCTCTCTCTCCCTCTCATTTCTGTTCTCTGAAATCAATAAAAATATAATAAAACAAGCAAAACAAAAAAACAAAGAGGAAACCACCTCTCATGGACCTGAAATGCACACAGCTCAGCAGTGCCACTCTGGCTCCCGCCAAAAAGTTTCCTCCTCCCTCGCCACCCTGGCGTGTGCCCTCTCAGACCAACACCTGACACCCACGGGGAGCAGGCACCTGCCGGATCCCCTGCTTCCTTCCTAATGAGCTCAGCGAGTCCAAAAGTTCCTTCGAGCTCCCCGGAGGTCTGGGCCGCCCGTTCCTAACGAGCTCCGAGCCCCGGTCCCCGGGGGCCTGGCTACTGGGGGTGAGTGGAGGCCAATTACTCCGGTCCCACCTGGCCGCCCTGACCTCAGCCCCCATCGCCCAGCAGGGACCTCTCCTGGGCACGGAGCGTGTGGGCAGAGCTCTCCTCCGTGGGGAGCCGCCAGGAGCTTAATGAGAAATTGGCACTCGTTGCGTGGCTGGGTTCTTAATGAGGGACTCCGTCTCCCTGTAGACACTAAACTTTGTAGTCAGCCCAGGAGCCAGGGTGAGGGCGTGTTCCCGCTAATGGCCATGATTTCCTGAGCCAAGATGCCCAGCCTGGTGGCTCTCACTGATATTGCTATGCCAACGATGCCCCCAGATTGATACTCTAGCCGGGACCTGCCCATCCCCGACCCCCATCCCAGGCAGCCCTTCTCCCCTTAAGTCTCTAACAGCCGTTTCTCAATGACCACAGCCAAGTAAACCTGGACTTCAGGTCCTTGGATCTGTTCCCCCCACAATTTCCCCAGCTCAGGACATGACATCACTGTTCACCAGGTGCTCAGACCCAAAGCCCAGAACTCACACCAACACAGGTGCAACGTGGTTAAAGTCGGGGGTCACGTGGCCAAGATCAAATCCTGGTTCTCGCTCTGTGTGTGGCTTTGGATACCATTTCTCTCGGCCTTAGTTTTCTCATCTGTAAAATGGGACCATGTTAGGACCCACTAGATAGGGTGATTGTGAGGACTGAGGTGTGTCTGTGTGTATAGGATCATACATGTGTATGATCACAGGTGTATGTAATCATATATGCCACATGTATGTGCAGGACACAGAGTCAGCATGTTGGTTATCATTAGACATTATATTACGATTAGGTTATTGTATCATATTATGTTACTGTATTCTCATGCTAGGAATTGTCATGTATTATGTAGGTATGACTATATTGTTATGATGTTATGTGTTGTCATGTATTATGTGACTATTATTTCTTCCACAACCCACATGCAATCATGGGGCAAGAATTTTCAACTCCATCTTCAAAAAAATACATAGATTTATGGCCTTGGATGGTATTGATAAGTGGTTAGACCATCAGCGCTAGCACCAAAGGGTCTCAGGTTCCATTCCCGGTCCAGGGCATGTACCTGGGTTGCAGGTTTGATCCTGGCCCCAGGGAGGGGGTTGGAGGGCACATGCAAGAGGCAACCAATCAATGTGTCTCTTTCACATCAATGTTTCTCTCTCTTTTGTTTCTCTCTCTCCCCCCCCTTCCATCCTCTCTAAAAATCAAGAAAATTTGTAGCCTTAAAAAAATATATATATATTCTAAAGAAAAACGTTTGACAGTTCCAGGAGGTGGTGGTGGTGAGGAGGATTATAAAAAGGATCACTACCCATAATGTATTTTAAAAATTCTTACAGATCAATCAGGAAAAATCAAATCATCCAATATTTTATGTAGAGGCATTTCACGGAAGAACGTGTACAAACAGACAGACCTATAAAAAGATGGCCAGTTTCTCTAGAAGCCATAAAAATGTAATTTAAAAAAAATGAGATGGCTTTTGGCCATTAGATGGGCATCCATTTAGCACTGATATATCCACTGTTGGCCAGAAAGACACAAACAATTTTGATACCTTTATACACAGTTGGCATACAATGATAAAGCTCGTTTGTGCTGTTTGGATAATTAACCAGAATTAAAATGTGAGTTCCTTCAATTGAGTAATTCTACCACAACAAAACCCATTCTGTGAATACAGTACCTTTTGTCTTATGGCTAGATACAAGATCAAAACACTAAGATCAATAACTCATGTGGCCCTCAGTTGGTTAGAGCATCATCCCCATATGCCAAGGTTGTGGGTTCGATCCCTGGTCAGGACACATAAAAGAATCAACTAATGAATGCATCAATTAGTAGAACAATGCCCTGGCCAGTTTGACTCAGTGGATGGAGCGTTAGCCTGTGGACTGAAGGGTCCCTGGTTCAATTCCGGTCAAGGGCACATGCCTGGGCTGTGGGCTCCATCCCCAGTGTGGGGTGTGCAGGAGACAGCCGATCCATGATTCTATCTCATCACTGATGTTTCTATCACTCTCTCCCTCTCCCTTCCTCTCTGAAATCAATAAAAATAATATTTAAAATAATATATCCCAAGAAACCAGAAACTCCAATCAGAAAGGATATATGCACCCCTATGTTCATAGCAGCACAATTCACCATAGCTAAGATTTGGAATCGGCCTAAGTGCCCATCAGCAGATGAGTGGATTAGAAAACTGGTACATCTACACAATGGAATACTACGCTGCTGTAAAAAGGAAGGAACTCTTACTATTTGCAACAGCATGGATGGAGCTGGAGAGCATTATGCTAAGTGAAATAAGCCAGTCAGAGAAAGATAAATATCACATGATCTCACTCATTTGTGGATTATAATGAACAACGTAAACGGATGAACAAAAACAGATGTGGAGACAGAGAAGCATCGATCAGATGCTCAAAACTTGGAGGGAAAGCAGGGGAGGGTGGGGGTGAGGGGGAAAGATCAACCAAAGGACTTGTATGCATGCAGATAAGCACAAGTGATGGATGTGGACAACAGGGGGTGAGGGTGAGGGCAGGATTGGGGGCTGAGGGGACATTGGGGGGATAAGGACACATTTGTAATATCTTATTCAATAAAGGGAAGAAAAAAATAATAATAATAAATAAGTAGAACAACAAATTGGTATTTCTCTCTCTCAAACCAATAAATTTAAAAAATGTTCAATGACATGGGGTGTTGTGGCTTTTGATGTTGGAAATAGTTGGTATTTCTAGAGAACATTCTGGAAAGGTTGTGATCAGGAGGCATGGCTGACACCTTGCCTATCAAAAAGAGTCTGGTTGTCCTGCCCGGCCGGCGTGGCTCAGCGGTTGAGCATCGACCTGGGAACCAGGCGGTCAGGGTTTGATCCCCGGTCCAGGGCACATGCCCGGGTTGTGGGCTCCATCCCCAGTGTGGGGCGTGCAGGAGGCAGCCGATCCATGATTCCCTCTCGTCATGGATGGTTCTGCCTCTCTCTCTTTTTCCCTCTGAGATCAATAAAAATATATTTTTAAAAAAGGCTCTTGTTCTCAGAGCCCAGAGCCCCCGTGGGACAGAAAGCCCCCAGAGGTGACTTTGGACGAATTCCAAAGATGAGAGCTGGATGGCTCTGAGCCAACGCCACCCGGAGTTGACAACTCTGGCCCATCCCCGACGCCCTCCTTGCCGCAGCTTATAAGTGGGGATTCACCGAAGAGCGAGGGATACCAGCCCGGACCTCTGTCACTCAGCTCTGCCCCCCAGCGGCCGCGGGGAGTGGCGGGCCCCTCAGCCAGGTAGGTGGGGGTGCTCACACATCCAGGGGCTCCCGTCTCACACCTGGGGTGACCTGCGGGAACATCAGCCAGGTGGGGACCCCAGCCCAGCCACTACCAGCTGGGTGATCTTGGGCCGACCGCTTGACCGCTCTGCCCCTCGGTTTTCCTGTCTGGGAAATGGGACAATAGCATAGCGCCTGCCTTTGAGGGTGTGTGTGTGTGTGTGTGTGTGTGTGTGTGTCGGGGGGTGGGGGTAGGTGGCTTGCCTGAGAAGCTCTCAAGCTCTCCGGAAGTGACATTTAGTTTTTGGGGGGCTTTTTCTTGTTTTGTTCTGTTTTGTAATCCTTACCCGAGGATATTTTCCCATTGATTTTTATTTATTTATTTTTAAATATATTTTATTGATTTGTTTTTTACAGAGAGGAAGGGAGAGGGATAGAGAGTTAGAAACATCGATGAGATCAGCTGCCTCCTGCACACCCCCCACTGGGGATGTGCCCGCAACCATCGATGCCCTTGACCGGAATCGAACCCGGGACCCTTCAGTCTGCAGGGTGACGCTCTATCCACTGAGCCAAACCGGTTAAGGCTTCCATTGATTTTTTTAGAGAGAGAGGGAAAGACAGAGAGAGATATCGATGTGAGAGAAATACATCGATGGGTTGCTTCCTGCACACGCCCTGACCAGGGCCTGGGACGGGGAGGAGCCTGCAACCCAGGTATGTGCCCTTGACCGGAATCGAACCCGGGACCCTCTGGTCTGCAGGCCGATGCTCTATCCACTGAGCAACACTGGCCAGGGCTGGCATTTAAATGCTGGTTGTCTCCACGGACGTGGCTCAAAGGACTCAAGACTAAGGTGGCACAGCAGCCTCGTTGCTTTGGCATTTGGGGGCCCGATGACCCTTTGCTGTGGGGGCTGTCTGTGCACTGCAGGGCGTTCAGCCCCATCTCTGAGCTCTGCCCACTCGATGCCAGGGCATCCTCCCCCATCGTGACAAGCAAAAATGCCTCCATAGCTATAGGTTGTCCCAAAATTCACGCAAGAAGTAATTTTGATAGAAAACATGGGTTCATAATTAAAAACTGTAAATTTTTTATTGATTCATAAAGTACACAGTATAGGGTTATGTATGGAATAGCACATCAGGTAAATGGCCTCCACGGCTTTGCTGGCATGTACGCAAAGCCGTGGTCTTCATTGGTCTTCATTGTCCCTGCTCCTGGGCCATCATTGGTACTTGGTAATGCTTATCCAATTGAAGGGATTGACATCAAAGGGCAACAGATATTAGAATCTGATTCAATAAACCAAGTAAAATTAGGCTTTTATTGTCTGTTGTTGTTAATGCTTGTGCAAAATTCAAATCTTGCGTGAATTTTGGGACACCCTATATATAATAACAAAAGGGTAATATGCTAATTAGACTGGACGTCTTCTGGACGTCATTCCAGACCTCCTTCCTGATGAAGCTGGGGCCGGAAGGAAGCAGCCTGGGTCCCAGGTGCCAGAGGGAAGCGGGTGCCGGCAGCCGGGGGAAGGAAGGCCTACTCTTGCATGAATTTTCGTGCATCAGGCCTCTAGTTATGCTATAAATGAAATAAGCCAGCCAGAGAAAGACAAATATCACAGGTCTCACTTATAAGTGGAATCTAAAGAACAGGAAAAAAAAAACCCAGACAAACAAAACAGGTCCAGAGGTGTGGGTGCATGGAACAGACGGACAGATCTCAGTGGGGGGGGAAGAGGAGGGGGAGGAGGCACAGGGAGAGATGAACCAAAGAACATATATATGCATAACCCACGGACACAGACAACAGCAGTGGGGGGAGGCTTGGGGCGGGGTGGGGCGGGGGTTGGGTGGAGGGGGACAAAAGGGGAAATGGGGGACATTTGTAACACTGTCAACAATGAAATAAATTAAAAAGAAAAGAACACAGCCATAAAATTTGGGGGGGAAAAATGTCTCCAGACTTTGCCACACGGTCCCTGCTGGGAAAAAACCATCATCCTCAGTGGAGAAGTGCTGCTGTGAGTGAGCTCCCCTTGAGGAGGGGTATGTAAGTGAGGCTATGCGACCGCAGGGTGGGAATGCTGTGGAGGACACTGGGGCTTGGCTGAGGAGCCAGTGCCTAAACTCTCATTCTGCCCCACAAGCAACACTGCTGTGCCTCACGGCAGCCAGGCTGATGGCTCAGACCCAGGGTGTCTGTTTCTCTCCGTCACCTCATTTGGGGTTTTCCTTTACACCCAGGCGGCTCTGAGAAACACAGAATCAGCCCCTGGGAGAAAACAATAAAGTCACACTGCGTTTGAGGGACTAGGCACAGTTCTGAGGGCTTTGTTGAATCGCCGTGCCCATTTCACGGAGGGAGATGTCACTGTTATTTTTGTGTCTTACCAATAAAGGAATTAGCCCTGGCCGGTGTGGCTCAGTGGAGAGAGCGTCGACCTGCGGACCTAAGGGTTCCGGGTTTGATTCCGGTCAAGGGCACATGCCCGGGTTGCAGGCCGGTCCCCGGTGTGGGCCCCGGTCGGGGCTTGTGCAGGAGGCAAGCCATCGATGTTTCTCTCTGTCTTTCCCTCTCTCTTCCACTCCTTCTAAAAATCAATGGACAAATATCACCCTCGGGTGATGGTTAAAAAAAGCAAAGAAATTAAAGCACAAATAAAATAGAAACAGACTCTTCGACAGAGAACAGACTGACAGCTGTTGGCGGGGGGGGGGGGGAGAATTTGGGGGCTGGATGAAAAAGGTGAAGGGATTAACGAAAAAAACACACAAAACCTCACAGACACAGACAATAGCTTGGTGATTGATTACCAGCGGGGAAGCGGGTGGTAGGAGGAGGCAGAAGAGGGGAAAAGGGGGGTGTGGATAAATGGTGATGGCAGAAGATTTGACCTGGGGTAGTAGACACCCAACACGAGACACTGATGGCATATTATCGATTTATACACCTGAAACCGATACAGTTGTATTAACCAATGTCACCCCAATAAACTCAATTCTAAAAACTTAAAAAAAAAAGAAATCGAAGCACAGAGAGGTTAACTAACTCCCCTAAGGCCACACAGCAGGGGGGCGAGTGGCAGGGCTGGGGCTTGAACCCAGGCAGGCTCTCTCCTAGTCAGTGCTGTAAACTATGGCACAAACTGCCTGCCCTTGGCTGTGAGTACCGGCAGGTGCGGGGGGAGGAGTTGAAACTTATTTTTTTCACGGCAGGATCCTGTCATCCCAGGAAAGCCGAGCTGATAATCCAATAACAATTTAATAATAAACTCCGGACTGCCTCCCTTGGAGGAAAAGGGGTCTGATTCCTGGCAGGCAAGGCCCCCCCCCATGTCTCAGTGGCCCCCGAGGGCTCCGTGGAACCTTCACGTGGAAATGCCTTTGCAAGCCCCAGGGTTTGCAGGCAAGAAAGTGGCAACAAAATAATAATAATAATAATAACAACGGCTGTGGACGACGGCACCCACGCAGGACAGCATCCCTTTCCAAGCCACCCGTGCATACACGCATGGTTCTCTTTTTTAAAAAAAAAATATTTTTTTTTGTTTTGTTAATATGTTTTTATTGCTTTCAGAGAGGAAGGGAGAGGGAGAGAGAGAAACATCAATAAAGAGGGAGAATCACAGATCGGCTGCCTCCTGCAGGCCCCACATTGGGGATCCAGCCCACAACCCAGGCATCTGCCCTTGACCGGAATCGAACCCGGGACCCTTCAGTCCGCAGGCCGACGTTCTATCCACTGAGCCACACCAGCCAGGGCCCATATTTCTCTTTTTAAGTAAACTTATGGAAAACACAGGAGATGAAAAAATAGGTCTAGAAAAGGCAGGATGAGTTGGCCAAGCAAGCGTGAGGAATTGCATTTCCTGAGAGCTGTGTTCTGTGGGAACAACGAATTCTCTCCGGTGGTAAGAGATGTTTCTTTTCATTGGCTCTTCTTGTGTTTTTTAAAAAAATATTTTTATTGATTTCAGAGAGGAAGGGAGAGGGAGAGAGAGAAACATCAATGATGAGAGAGAATCACTGATCGGCTGCCTCCTGCACGCCCCCTACTGGGGATCCAGCCCACAACCCGGGCCTGTGCCCTTGACCGGGAATGGAACCCTGACCTCCTGGTTCATAGGTCGATGCTCAACCACGGAGCCCCATGCCTCGGTGGGGCTGGCTCATGGGCTCTTTCTGGGACGTCAGTGCACATTGCACCTCCTCCCTGAGCGTAATGTCCGCAAAGTTGGGGAGGGGGGTCCCGTGTACCCACCAAAACCCTCTCACCGGGGGCCGGTGTGATGCTGAGGGAAACTCGGTCACAGGGTGTGTCCCCTGGGACCCGGTGGGGCCGAGAAGGGGGCCAAGGGCATCAGCTACTTGGATGCTGGAAGGCGCCACAGGAGCGGAATCCAGTGAGACCAGCGAGAGGGCTAGGGGGCTGGGGGGTGGGAAAGGGGGAGGGAGAGGGAGGCTGTGGCTTCTGTTAGGGCCCCGGTGACAAATCCCACACCCTAGTCTCCAAAAAAGCAGCACCCACTTGGTGTCCTACAGGTTCAGAAACCCAGGCCCTAACTAGGTCTCACGGGGCTGAGAGCGAGGGCCGGCCAGGCTGTGTCCCTTCCTGGAGGATTTCGGGGTGGGGGGCATCCATTCCCTTGCCTTTTCCAGGTTCCAGAGGCCCCCCAAGTTCCTAACAACGTCTCCAGCGACCCTGTTCCCAAAGGAGGTCCCCTTCTGAGGTCTCGGGGGTTAGATGTGCAACCTTAGTTTTGGGGGAAGGGGGAGGGGGAGGGGGAGGATGCAATTCAACCCAGAACGCAAAATCGTCTTCTCCCCTCGTCCAAAGCTTTCATCACGTTGGCAAAGTTCCTTTTGCCATGCGAGGGGTTTCAGAGCCTGGCACGTGGGCATCTGTGAGGGGTGACATGTCTCTGAGCTCCCCAGTGAGGTTATATCTCAGAGAGACTACCCAGACTTGGGGGGGGTGGAGAGCCCCGCCAGTGCCCAGCTGCCCGCGAGGTAGGTAAACACATCAGGTGGCTGAGGGAGGGTGAGAAAGGAAATGAAAGGAATAGGTAGTTCATCTTTTCCATTAAGAAGTTTTTTTAAAAATATATATATATTTTTATTGATTTCAGAGAGCAAGGGAGAGGGAGGGAGAGAGAGACACATCAATGATGAGAGAGAATCATAGATCGGCTGCCTCCTGCACGCCCCTTAGTGGGGATCGAGCCCACAATCTGGGCATGTGCCCTTGGCCAGAATCAAACCCAGGACAGTTCAATCCGCAGGCCGACGCTCTATCCACTAAGCCACACTGGCTGGGAGTTTAAAAATATGTTTTCATGCCTATCTTATGACACAATCCCAGTAGCCCAGTGGCCCTAATGAAAAAAAGATAAGGGGCACACGTTACAAAGAACCTGATTGTAATCTATTTTTAAGTACTTTTTTTCTAAATTGATTTCGGAGAGACAGGAAGGCGGAAAGAGAGAGAGAGAGAGAGAGAGAGAGAGAGAGAGAGAGAGAGAGAGAGAGAGAGAGAGAGAGAAACATCGATAGGTTGCCTCCCGCACATGCCCCAACTGGGGAACAAGCCCACAACCTAGGCAAGTGCCCTGAGCAGGAATCGAACCCTAAACCTTTTTGGTGTATGGGATGGTGCTCCAACCAACTGAACGCCCCGGCCAGGGCAGTAATGGCCAGCCTTTAAGGAAAGTACGTGAGCCTCATCCTCCCATTCTGCAGAGGAGGAAACGAGGATCAGAGAGGTGAAGGCATCTGTCCAAGGCCACGAAGCACCCAAACCCTGGCTGTTGGGTTTGAGAAAACGTTTATATATATATTTTAATTTTTAAAAAAATTTTTTTATTGATTTCAGAGAGGAAGGGAGAAGGAGAGATAGAAACATCCATGATGAGAGAGAATCATGGATCAGCTGCCTCCTGCACAACCCACACTGGGGACGGAGCCTGCCACCTGGGCAAGTGTCCTTGACCAGAATTGAACTCAGGACCCTTCAGTCCCCAGGCTGATGCACTATCCACTGAGCCACACCAGCTAGGGCAAAGAAAACGTTTTTAGATCCCGTGTTCCTTCTGTGGACCCCCTCCTATGCTAGATGCGGGGAAATGTGGAGATGAGCAAGAAACAGTCCTGCCCTCGGATGGAGACAGAGGGCTCCGTGTCTAGTCAGGGGAATAAATTACGAAGACTTTGGGTTGCATACCACAATTAAAATGCTATGGAGCTAGTCCTCGCTGGTTCGGTTTAGTGGACAGAGCCTCGGCCTTCAGACTGAAGGGTCCTGGGTTTGATTCCAGTCAAGGGCACGCACCTCATTTGCAAGCCCCATCCTCGGCCCTGGTCCCCTGGCCCTGGTTGGGGGCGTGTGCAGGAAGCAACCAATCGATGTGTCTCTCTCACATCTCTCTCTCTCTCTCTCTCTCTCTCTCTCTCTCTCTCTCTCTCGTCTCTCCCTCTCCCTTCCACTCTCTCTAAAAATCTATAGAAAAATATCCTCGGATGAGGATTAAGAACAACAACAAAAAAAGATGCAACGGAGTTATTAGCGATATGCACGGTAAGACCAAAAGCTTTTTTTAAAAAAAATATTTTTTTTTATTGATTTCAGAGAGGAAGGAAGAGGGAGAGAGAGAGAGAAACATCAATGATGAGAGAGAATCATGGATTGGCTGCCTCCTGCAAGCCCCCCACTGGGGATCAAGCCCACAACCAGGGCATGTGCCTTTGACCAGAATCGAACCCGGGACCTTTCAGTTCGCAGGCAGACGCTCTATCCACTGAGACACACCGGCTAGGGCGAGACCAAAACCTTTAAACTGGTGGCCGCATTGCATGTGTACAGTGTTTAAATTTTTCTTTTATTGTTGGCACTATTACAGATGCTCCCCAGTTCTGTATCCCCCTTTGCCCACCTCCACCCAGCCTCCAGCCCCCACCCTCTCTGGCCATCCCCACACTGTTGTCTGTGACTCTAGGCTATGATGCATACATGTCCTTTGGCTAATCTCTTCACCATCTTTCTCCAGTTCCTCCACACCCCACCCCTCTCACAGCTGTCGGTCGGTTCCATGCATCCACACCTCTGGGTTCTATTTTGTTCACCAGTTTCTTTTGTTCATTAGATTCCACACATTAGTGAGATCATACGGTGTTTGCCTTTCTCAGACCAGCTGATTTCACTTAGCAAAATACTCTCCAGGTCCATCTATGCTGCCCCAAAGGGTAAGAGTCCCTTTATTTTATTTTTAAAAAAATATATTTTATTGATTTTTTACAGAGAGGAAGGGAGAGGGATAGAGAGTTAGAAACAGCAATGAGAGAGAAACATTGATCAGCTGCCTCCTGCACACTCCCTACTGGGGTTGTGCCTGCAACCAAGTACATGCCCTTGACCGGAATCGAACCTGGGACCCTTAAGTCCACAAGCCGACACTCTATCCACTGAGCCAAACTGGTTAGGGCCTAATTTTTTTTTTTTATCCTCACCACAGGATATATTTTTCGTTGATTCCAGAGAGAGAAGGGGGAAAGAGAGGGAGAGAAACATTCGTGTGAGAGAGAAACATCCATCAGTTGCCCCTGAATGTGCTCCCACTAGGGATGGAACCCGAAACATGGGTATGTGCCTTGACCAGGAATCAAACCTGCAACCCTTCAGTACACTGGAGGATGCTCTAACCAACTGAACCACCCAGCCAGGGCCTGGATCCACTAATTTGTGTCCCTGCCCGGCCTCTCTAGGGATCTGACTTTGAGACTTCTAGGGAAGACACATTGTGCACGTGGGTTTAATGAGCAAATGCTTGAGCCTCCTTTCCAGCCTGCACTCACCCAGCTTCTTACCCACTTCCTCCTAGGTCTTAGCTACTGCACTGCTCCCGGCATGCCCTCTGCGATTCTCCTCCTGGATCGCCCTCTGCAATTCCACTCCAAGTTCACCCTCTGCAATTCCGCTCCTGGATCGCCCTCTGCGATTCTCCTCCTGGCACACCCTCTGCAATTCCACTCCAAGTTCGCCCTCTGCAATTCTGCTCCTGGATCGCCCTCTGCAATTCCGCTCCTGGATCGCCCTCTGCAGTTCTGCTCCTGGCGCCGCTCTGCAATTCCCCAGCATTTCTAAAGACAGAACATGGCCAACCTCACGGGGGCGGTATCCATCTTCCTCCTCCAGGGCTTCTCGGCTTCCCCTGAGTTACAGCTGCTCAGCGCGGCCTTCTTCCTTCTCGTCTACCTGGCTGCCCTTCTGGGGAACAGCTCCATCGTGGCTGCCGTGGCGCTCGACCCCCGCCTGCACACGCCCATGTACTTCTTCCTCAAGCACCTCTCCCTGGTGGACATCTGCTCCATGTCCACCACCCTGCCCCGAGCCCTGGTGGCCACCCTGCTGGGCTCAGGGGAGATTTCCCTCCTTGCCTGCGCATCCCAGCTCTTTGCGTTTGTCAGCCTTGGATCCACGGAGTGTTTCCTCATCACCTCCATGGCTTACGACCGGTGTCTGGCCATCTACAGGCCGCTGGTGTACGGCGTGGCCATGCGCCCCCGCATCTGCATCTCCCTGGTGGCGGTGGCCTGGGGCAGTGGGCTGCTCTTCTCCACCTTCCACACGGCCAACACCTTCTCCCTGCCCTTCTGCGGCCCCCGTGTCATTGACCACTTTTTCTGTGACATCCCGCCGGTCATGCGCCTCGCCTGTGCCCACGCGGATGTCCACGAGGCCGCCGGGTTCGCGGTCAGCGGCTGCGTCATCATGAGCTGCTTTGTGCTCACCGTGCTGTCCTACGTGCGCATCTTGGCCACCGTGGTGCGGATCCGCTCCGTGGGTGGCCGCCGGAAGGCCTTCTCCACCTGCTCGTCCCACCTGGCCACCGTGCTGCTGTTCTACGGCGCCGGCAGCTCTGCCTACATGCAGCCCAGCGCCCGCTCCTCCCCGCTGCAGGGGCGCCTGGCCGCTGTCTTCTACTCCATCCTCACACCCACCCTGAACCCACTCATCTACAGCCTGAGGAACAAGGACATGATGGGGGCCCTGCGGAAGCTCTATCTGCAGGTGCCGTCCTAGGACGGGGGCAAGGACCCCCAGAGATCCACCCTCATAGGCCAGGAGCACACCTGTACTCCAAAAGGTTGGCAACAAAGTTGAATGACAGCCTGGCTGGTGTGGCTCTGTGGTTGAGCATCAACCTATGAACCAGGAGGTCACGGTTGGATTCCCAGTCAGGGCACATGACCTGCTTGCAGGCTCCATCCCCCGTGGCGGGTATGCAGGAGGCAGCCAATCAATGATTCTCTCTCACCATGGATGTTTCTATCTATCTCTATCTGCCTCTCCCTTCCTCTCTGAAATCAATAAAAAAATATTTTTAAAAACGTTGAATGACAATGAGCCTTGCAGGAAGCCCTAGTGGACATCCAGATAAAATAGAGACATGTTCGGTGTGTATTTCATTGAGGCAAATGGTACTAGGTGGACACAGAGGAATATAGAAGGAAGGGGAACGAATAACTTAAAGCATGGGAGGTCATTGCATGTAAGAGCCCCCCTCAATGACCCCACATCCTGCAGTGTGAGCCCAGTAGGACAGTCTCTTCTCAGCTCACCTCTGTTTCCATGGGCCACAAGAGGAGCACGCTGGCCTACTCAACGTGGTTCTAATGTTTGGGGGGTGCCTATTTTCCATCTGAGATCTGATTAAACGCCAGCCAAAAACTCCACCAGAAGGAGAGGCAAGTATTCCAGGAGAAAAATAGGCCACATTGGACTCACAGGGATATGGTTTGCAGTCTTCATGTGGCTCCTTCCTTTGGGGCGGGGGGGATGTCAAGACTATGTCCTTGTATGATTTCATTCATATTGTGGAATATAAAACAAAGAAACAAGCCTAACAAACACAAACTAATCAAAATGGATTGGTGGCTACCAGAAGGAAAGGGTAGAGGGAGGGTGAAGTGGGTAAAGGGGGTCAAATACATGATGACAGATGGAAACTAGACTTTTGGTGGCCAGCACACTGTGTTGTACACAGGTGTTGAGTTATTAAATTGTAGGTCTGAAACCTAAAATAAAAAAAAGACTAATCTCGGCCCTGGCTGGTTTGGCTCAGTGGATAGAACATCGGCCTGTGGACTGAAGGGTCCTGGGTTAGATTCCGGTCAAGGGCACATGCCCGGGTTGCGGGCTCGGTCCTCAGTAGTGGGCGTGCAGGAGGCAGCCGTTCAATGATTCACTCTCATCATTGATGTTTCTATCTCTCTCTCCCTCTCCCTTCCTTTCTGAAATCAATAAAAATATATTTTAAAAAGAAGACTAAGCTTGTCTTTCTGTAGCCTTTACCTAGCAGCACCGTATGAGTTGGGTTTGGAGTTCACCTACTTTAACAGACACCAAATAACAGAAGGTGTATTTCTCTTTCGTGTAAACACGATGGTCGAAGGCAATCCTGAGACCAGGTTCCTCCTTCTCCTTGCCCTGCCATCACCTCCGGTGGCCTTATGCACCTGGTGGGAGATGGATCGTCGGTATTTCCTTCACAGTCCAGCTACAGGGAGGGAGACAGAGCAAGCAGAGGGCCAGCAGTGTACTTCTGACATGTGACTGGGAAGCTGTACTGATATCCCATTGGCTAGAGCTTAGTCACATGGTCACATGGTCCTGAAAAGGCCAAGATAAAAGCTGGGTTGCCATAGGCCAAGATAAAAGTCCAGAAAGAAGGGAACATTCTTTAGCAATTTGTCATCACTCCTCCACATCTGATCTCTCAGTGAGCCTCCATCTATCTTTTTATTCCATCCTACCATCAAGCTTCCATTTCTTCCTTTATTCTCAGGTCACCGGTGCTAGTATTTGGTGATTACAGGGGTGAGTGAGTCAGACATGCCCTAAGATGATCATATACCTAAGATGATCCTTGTTGTCCCTTGAGTGTGGAAAGAACCTGTGATTGGCTTTTTGAAAAAATCCTCATCCAAGGATACGTTTATTGAATTTAGAGAGAAAGGAAGGGAGGGAGAGAGAAACATCAATGTGAGAGAGAAACATTGGTTGGTTGCCTATTGTTCTTGCCCTGATGATCAATTGACCCCGAGACCCTTCAGTGTGCAGGCTGATGCTCTAACGTCTCAAATAAGAGGAACCCAAAGAGGCCCACACCAAGATACATCATAATTAAAATGCCAAGGGTTAAAGACAAAGAGAGAATCTTAAAAAGCAGCAAGAGAAAAGCAGTTAGTTACCTACAAGGAGGGCCCAGACGACTGTCAGCTGATTTCTCAACAGAAACGTTGCAGGCCAGAAGGGAGTGACAAGAAATACTCAAAGCGATGGAAAGCAAAGACCTACAACCAAGGTTACCCAGAAAAGCTCTCATTTAGAATTGAAGGTCAGATAAAGAGCTTCACAGACCAGAAAAAGCTAAAGGAGCTCATCACCACCAAACCAGTTTTACATGAAATGTTGAAGGGAGAAAGGAGGAGAAGGAGAAGGAGAAGGAGGAGGAGGAATGGTATTTGGGGCCCCACAAACTTAGTTCAGACACCCTTCCCCTAATCAGATTAATAAATGCTATGAAATCTAAACTACCACTGATTGCCAGATACTCCATTATTTTATACTAGAGGCCTGGTACATGAATTCATACATGGGTGGGGTCTCTCGGCAATTGGAGGTGATCAGGGCAGGCCGGCTGTGGGAAGACACTGACCACCAGGGGGCAGCTCCTGTGTAGAGCATCTTCCCCCTGGTAGTCAGTGCGGGTCATAGCGACTGGTCGACCGGTCATTCGGTCGTAACGGTCACATAGGCTTTTATATATATAGATTTCACCAAGAAAGAAAACAAAAAACACACTGCCAATCAAACTATGATAGCTCATCAATAAAACGCATCCTGATTTCCCATGTTAAAATGGGGTGTTCAGCCCTCAGATCACAGCTCAACTATCCATTCCTGATGACCCCTGCTGGCCAACCTACATCATTTTTCCTTCTGTACTCTCTCAGCGCTCTCCTTTCTCCAAAACATGGATTGTGGTTTTTATTAATTGTGTGATTATTTGTTTAGAATCTGTCCTCCACACTAGAATAAAAGTCGAATGAAGGTAGAGATGACATACGCTTTGTGGACCCCAAGAAGGAGCACACATACCAAAAGGACTCCTTGTTGGGCTGAGACATGCTCTATCCAATCAGAACTGCACAGCTGCATCATCATTTGCAGCTCTACTAACCAATCAGAGGGACTCCATAACAGCCGAAGAGAACAGTGCTATTTGGACCAATCAGAAGTGTTTCAGATTCCTCATTTGCATAAAAGTGGGCCAATCGAGAACCTGGGCAGAGACTTTTATAAAAGGCAGCTTCCCCTTTGTCTCCTTGGAGCACACAATTTCCCCCCTGACGCTTCATTTCCCGGGTTTGCAAATTGTTTACCTGAAGTTTTTCCTTTTCTGCCCTTCAGACTGGGGACTCCTATCTGCATTGGATTGGTGGCAGCAAGCTTTTGTTGACAACTTGTTTACTATTATCCAATGATGTGCTGGTAAACCAGGTTTCTGAAAAAAAAAAAAATTGTAGCATTTGCCAACTGCCATGGTGTAAATAATCTCACCATAGCTGATGACAAGCTATGGATTGATAGTTTAACAACTGGTTTGCTACCTTCTTGAATATTTAACAATTGGCTCTGTGAGCTGGGACTAGTATGCTCCAGAGCACAGTCGACCCAGGACTAAAACCAAAACCACTGTGCACATAATAGAAGCTCATAAATAATTGGTTAGTGAACGAATAAATTGTTGTTGAATTTTGTGAATGAATATGTAGCAAGCATTTCAAAATTAACACATCTACCCAAAACTGGTTTTTCTTCTCGACACCTGTACCCTCACCAGTTGTCACCCACTTAGTGGCATTGCCATACATCCATCGCTCAGGGCAGAAACCTAGCAGGCATGTGGATTTATCTCTCTCCCTCACCTCTCGCCATTACCCGCCACATCCAGTGTATCCATGAGTCATGTAAGTTCTACGCTGTGTGTATTTCAAATCCATCCACTTCCCACCATCTCCATGGCCGCTATCATCTCTGGACCATTGCCACAGCTTACTCCTTGGTCTCTCCCTGTCTTAACTATTACCCTCGAAACTCACTCTCCAGCCCGGCCAGCATGGCTCAGTGGTTGAGCGTCGACCTATGAACCAGGAGGTCACAGTTCGATTCCTGGTCAGGGCACATGCCTGGGTTGCAGGCTCGATCCCCAACCTTGCCCTGAAACCAGCATTTTTGAAACTTTTATCTTTCAACATAATCCCCTGGAATATTTGTTAAAACAACACGGTGGGCCCCACTTCCAAAATTTGATTAAGTAGGTCTGGAGTAGACTTGGAATCTACATTTCTTGAACAGCTGCCAGGTGTATTGGTTTCCTGTTGCTGCTTTTAAAAAATACCACAAACGGGGTGGCTTAAAACAACAGAATTCCCCCCCCCCATCATTCTGGAGGCCAGAAGTCTGAAATCACTATCCCTGGGCCGAAATCCGGTGTCAACAGAATTATTTCCAGTCTTCAAATCTCCTCATATGTGTGTGTGCATGTGCATGTGAGAGGGAAATCTCTTTTTTGTTGTTGTTAATACTCATCTGAGGATATTTTTTTCCATTGATTTTTAGAGAGAGAGAGTGGGAAGGAATGAGAGTGGGGGAGAGAGAAGGAGAGAGAGAGAGAGAGAGAGATATCAATGTGAGAGAGACACATCGATTGGTTGCCTCCTGCACACACCCTACTGGGGCCAGGTATTGAACCTGCAACCCAAGTATGTGCCCTTGACCCAGAATCAAAACCACAACCTTCGGTGCACAGGACAATGCCCAACCAACTGAGCCATACCAGCCAGGGCTTCATGGTTGGCCTTTTAAAAATTACCGTATTTTTCCAGGTACAAGACGCCCCCATGTATAAGACGCCCCTCACTTTTCCAACCCAAAATTAAGAAATCAATATTTTAAACATTTTGCTCGTTTTCCTCTTAAGGCCTTCTTTTTTGGCATCTTAAGTTGTTCTTCCTGTTTTCTCCCCTGTCTGATCCTGCACTCAGGGGGAGGGGTCCAAATTGTCTCTGCAGCTCTGTTTCCATGCTCATTTGCACAGCTGATTGCATTCATTCAGTTTGAATTTTGAGTAAGACAATTGCTTACCGGAATTTATCTTTTTATTTTTTTTGGCACCTTTATGGGCTCAGAACGCTCTGGTCCCTGTTGCATCTGCGCACTCTCCACCTCCACCTCCAATTATGGCATCAGCTGACCGTCAGTAACAATAAGGCTTGTGATTGGAGGAAGCCTGTTTGAGAAGGTGTGGGCAGCTACCCACTGGCGCGGATTCCTCCTCGACTGACTTTCATGTATAAAACCCCCCTCGATTTTCAGATGATTTTAGAAAAGAAAAAAAATATCGTCTTATACACGGCAGAATACGGTACTTGTCCCCATAAAAATATTGAGAGACTCCCAATAAAAACGAAGCATTCCAGATCCTCTCAATAAATCAAAAGACCTGGTAACAAGAGATCCTTTGGTTAAGGGCTCGTCTCCTCCTCTTCACATCTCCATCCTACACACCTGGCTCCCTGAGGTACGTGAGTTTGCATCCTTTTTCTTTATTCCAAACTGATCTTTTTATTTTCTTTTAATCCTTACCCGAGGATAAGCTTTTGTCAATTTTAAGAGAGAGAAAAAGAGAGAAACATCAATGTGAGAGAGAAACTGATAAGTTGCCTCCCACACATGCCCCTACTGGGGTTCAAACACGAAATCTTTCAGTGCACAGAATGATGCTCTAACCCAGTGGTCGGCTCTTTGGCTCCTTGAGTGTGGCTCTTCCTAAGCCTTAGGAGTACTCTAATTAAGTTAATAACAATGTACCTACCTATATAGTTTAAGTTTAAAAAATTTGGCTCTCAAAAGAAATTTCAATCGTCGTACTGTTGATATTTGGCTCTGTTGACTAATGAGTTTGCTGACCACTGCTCTAACCAACTGAGCCACACTGGCCAGGGCTCAAACCTGTCTTTTTGCCTGCAGGGCTTACGTGGGTCAGGTACCATGGCAATGGGTCCAGTACTTCCTCATGTAAAGGTCCCACCCGGAGGAGACCTAATTATCCGATGGCCTGGGCACCAGCCTGGACTCGGGCTTCCCAGCTGGAACTGTCAGTGGGAGGAGAGATTCGATTCCAGGCTGAGGCCCAGGCGGGGCATGGCTGAACCCTTGAGGTGGTTTTCATAAATGTATGCAAGTGTGTGCACACACACATACCCACCCCACTCTAGGCTTCTCTGCATTTTCCTGGAGAGGGGTCTCCAGCTTTCATCAACATCACAAGAGCATCTATGCCCCCCCCCAACTGATTCTAGAAGCCTGGGGTTTGGCGGGCTTGAATGGATGCAGTTGAAGTGACCCCCACTCCTGGGATGCTGGCTTTTTATGAGAAATAAATGCATACGCACATGCCCTAAATGAGAAAACCCCCAGCTGCAAAAATACACAGGAATAATGAAGGAAAACTTGTGGTCTAATGAGAAGGAAACTATAAAACTTGACCAATTGATATAAAAGCTTAAATGCAAGAAGGGACAATAGTATATTCCTGGATGCTGAGATGAACTGTAACGATGCTAATTTTCCATGATTCCTAAGTTTTCAATAATCATAAAAGGCTATTTTTTTCCCATCAATAAACAAGTTTTCTGTAAGAGTAAACAAATATTCTAGCCCTGGACGGTGCAACTAAGTGGTGAGAGCATCGGCCCAGGCACCAAAGGGTTGCGGGTTCAATTCCCAGTCAAGGGCTTGTACCTCGGCTGCCGGTTTTTTCTCCGCTTCCCCACACCCCGTTGGGGCGTGTGCAGGAGGCAACCAATTGATATGTCTCTCTCACATTGATGTTTCTCTTTCTCTCTCTCCCCCCTCCTCCCTTCCACTCCCCCTAAAAAAAAAAAATCAATGGAAAAATATCCTTAGGTGAGGATTAACCAAACCAAAATATTGAAAAGTATATGAAACATAGAGTGCTCACTATGTAGTAGGCACGGTTAGGCTTTTCTACACAGATGGGCTCCAGGTCTTCCCGCAGTTCCAGGGGGACACTGCTCCCTCATTTCCTAGAAACAAAGGTTTAATCAACTTCTAAAAAAGGGGCTGAGATTTGGTCTCAAGTCGGCCTGGCCCCACACTCTCCCTTCTCTGCCAAGGGCCCGTCTGCCTGTGAACGTAACTACATTCCTGGGCTAGGACTCGAGTGTCTGATACTATTGGGAAGTTTACTAGCCTTCTTTGCTTCCTGAAATTTTAATCTGCTCAATACTATTTGTTTGGTGAGGAAAAGAAACCTATTAGAACTATGTTAAAATCAGGGTTCCAATAAACTGCTTCGTCTGTGGCTCTTCCCAGTCCTGGAGTCACTGTACAAGCTCTTTAAGAAGAGGTGTGTGGCCCTAACCGATTTGGCTCAGTGGATAGAGCATCGGCCTGTGGACTCAAGGGTCCCAGGTTTGATTCCGGTCAAGGGCATGTACCTTGGTTGCGGGCACATCCCCAGTGGGGACTGTGCAGGAGGCAGCTGATTGATGTTTCTCTCTCATTGATGTTTCTAACTCTCTATCCCTCTCCCTTCCTCTCTGTAAAAAAATCAATAAAATATATTTTTTTTTAAAAAAAAGAAGAGGTGTTTGAAGCACAGCATTCCATCTTGTTCCTGGAACCTCTACGTCAGTGGTTCTCAACCTTCCTAATGCCACGACCCTTAAATACAGTTCCTCATGTTGTGGTGACCCCCAATTTCATTGTTACAAATTGAACATCATGAAAGCATAGTGATTCATCACAAAAACAGTATGTGATTATAGATGTGTCTTCCGATGGTCTTAGGCGACCCCTGTGAAAGGATCGTTCGACCCCCAAGGGGGTCGCGACCCACAGGCTGAGAACCACTGCTCTACGTTGTAAAAACTGCTGTTTGAAATTTTCCACGAAACATAGACGGTCCTTTGCTCTGTGAATTAACTCTGCTATTCTTGGCTTCTGTAAACACGCTTGCTTGATCCCGAAACCGGTTTGGCTCAGTGGATAGAGCATCGGTCTGTGGACTGAAGGGTCCCGGGTTCGATTCCGGTCGGAGGCATGTGCCTGGGTTGCGGGCACTGATCGATGTTTCTCTCTCATCGGTGTTTCTAACTCTCTATCTCTCTCCCTTCCTCTCTGTAAAAAATCAATAAAATGTATTTTTTTAAAAAAACACACTTGCTCGAATAATGGGGAAAATCGGCTCAATGATCTGGCCTTGCAAGCCGCTCTGCTGACATAAGGGTCTGGTCCGTCCCTGGTTACTCCCGTGCTGACTGTCTTTTGGTTATCTGAATTGGACTGTGCTCAAGGCTATACAAGCCTCCTGCAAAATATCTCCCAGCACATAGGGCTCTTTGTAAAGCCTGAAGACGGTCAGAAAGCCCCATATTTAGGAGACAGAGAGACTGGGAGAGTAGAAAGGGAAAGCTTCCTCCATGTTGCTTTGCTCAGACTTTGAGAGGCAACTCCTCTGAGACCGCCGGTGTAATAAAGACTCTAAATTTGGCCGACTAAGGCGTCCTCTGTTCAGCTCGCTGATTTCCAATATAACATGTGGAGAAGAGCTAAGTAGTTTCATTGTTCCCTAGAGGAAAAATAATCAGCACAATTTTTAGACCTTGCTGGGATGAGGTCAAGAGTGTTTCCAAGGCCTGAAGATGTATCGCAAATGAGCGAGCTGGACAAGACGCCTAATGAGCCAATTAGTCAGGAGTCATATTTATTGCAGGTTCAGAGTGGATTACCTCTGTCAAATTCTGAACGCCACATACAGGAAGTTTCCGGTATGTATACTTTTCGAGCCTCTTTTGTTTGCAGATATCACAAAGGGCTCTGTTGAGTTATTGTTACAGACAGTTGTAACCCTGAATACATAATGAGTTTGGACTTGGAATTATTATCAGTATTAGTCTATTACACTGGATGGCTAGCTTGCAAGGTCAGACAGTTAAGTTTATCTTTGTCTATTATTTGAACTGAAAACAAAGTCATTTTATAGAATAACAGACTGTCTTAAAGTGACAGAGTTTGTAATGACAGAGTTTACAGGACTAGGGACCAGCTAACATTAGCGGAGAGTTTCGAACAGCAGTTTCATACAGGATGGAAGTTATTTGGCCCAGAGATTCCACTACTGGGAATTTCCCCCTTCAGGAAACATGACCCTAAGCAAAGACATTAGAGCAAATTGATAAGGGAAGCGCTAAGGCCCAAGAGAGAGCAGGAAGTGTAACGATAGCAGCAATGTATCAGTAAGAGATAAGTTATCAGCAACCTCCCAATTTCCAGGCCTAGAAGGCTAGTGAAATAAATGAAGACACATCCACACCTGAAATATGAAACTGAGCATATTTATTGACACGAGAAAATATTTATGAAACATTAGAATAAAAACAACTTTCAAAACAGAGTTAACAGTAGAATACTCTTTGATAAAACCATCTTTATCTTGTTCACAAAACTATACAAATTCGTGCAGAGGAAAAAAATATGGACAATTTTTATACCCCTTTTAGCAGCAAGTATATCTGGGAGAGGGAAATACAAACATTCAAAGAAAAAAAAAACCCTTTATTTTGTATAATCTTTCAAGGAGTGTGTCTTACTTGCATCATCACCAAAAGTGCTTAAAAAACGTGAGTGCTTCTAAAGAGAAAACATCTGACTAGAAGAGCAGTGCCCCAATGGTCAGATATGTCAGGAACTGGGTGGGAAAGGAGGCAAGCGGAAGAGCAGCATAGTCGGGAGCCCACTGGGGCAGCAGCAAGCCAAAAGTCAGAGTAACAGGCGAGTGTCCACCTCGTGGTCAGCTCAAGTGCGAAATGTGGAGGCAGCATGTTCCACGTGTTCCAAACTGTCCAGGGGTGACAGGCAGAGTTAACTAAGTATCCCTGTTGTCACCACTGCCCCTTGGGATATGAACACGAACAAAGCAACAGAACAAAGCTAGTCAAGGCTGCCCTTGGCTGACTTTTTCTAGTTCCGGCTTCTCAAGACACCAGAGGCCCTGGCCTAGGGTCCCATACTCCTCGGGGAGTCTCTGCCAACTCTTAATTCAAGTGTCTGAAGACCGGGCTGGAGTGACAGATGGGGAAGGTAGAGAAAAGTCTAGACGAGGTCATGAAGAAGGAGCTATAGCAGCTGACACAGGTAGAATCCAGTGATGGGGGAGGCACTCTGAACCTCACTGCCTGGAACAGGGGAAGTGACCTGGACAATGACCTGAGAAGGCGGGGCTTCTGGGGGCAGCCAACACTATGTGCCTCCTGACGGATATGATAGAAAACACACCTATGAAGTGCTCTTTAAAAAATACCTATATATATAAAAGTGTAACCGACTGGCCAACAGCTATGACAAGCACTGACCACTAGGGGGCAGATGCTCAACGCAGGAGCAGAAACTACAGGCATGGAAACATGGAACAGATTGATGAATCTCAAAGGGAAGGGAGGGGGAAGGGCAGGAAGAGATTAACCAAATATCTTATACGTTGACTAGAGGCCCAGTGCATGGATTCGTGCACTGGTGGGGTCCCTTGGCCTGGCCTGCAGGGATTGGGCTGAAACTGGCCAGGTGCACGGATTCATGCACGGGTTCTCTGACATCCCCTGAGGGGTCCTGGATTATGAGAGGGCAAGGCCAGGCTGAGGGACCCCAGCAGTGCACGAATCTGTGCACTGGGCCACTAGTGTGTGTGTGTGTGTGTGTGTGTGTGTGTGTGTATTTTATTGATTTCAGAGAGGAAGGGAGAGGGAAAGAGAGATAGAACATCAGTGATGAGAGAGAATCATAGATCGGCTGCCTCATGCAGGCCCCCTACTAGAGATCGAGCCTGCAACCCAGGCAGGCGCCCTTGACCAGGATCAAACCCAGGACCCTTCAGTCCGCAGGCTGACACTCTATCCTCTGAGCCAAACTGGCTAGGGCTATGAAGTGCTCTTGCCAAAGAAATTAAAGGTGAATCTAACTCTGCAGAGTTTAGAACTAACTTCTATATTTGACAGAAAATATCAAGGAGAGAGGAGCAAGCTTAAGGACACCAGATAAAGCAGACAGGTTTAGAATGGGGGGCATTCTACAGGACACCTGACCCAGTTTCTTCCAGCACTGCTCACACAATCGCACAAAGCTTTAAAGCAGCAGTTCTCAACCTGTGGGTCGCGACCCCTTTGGGGGTCTAAGGACCCTTTCACAGGGGTCACCTAAGACCATCGGAAAACACATATATAATTACATATTGTTTTTGTGATTAATCACTATGCTTTAATTATGTTCAATTTGTAACAACGAAATTGGGGGTCACCACAACATGAGGAACTGTATTAAAGGGTCGTGGCATTAGGAAGGTTGAGAACCACTGCTTTAAAGGAAAAAACATGGTTGCCAGGGCTCGGGGAAGAGGGAAATGGGGAGTTATTGTTTAATGGGTAGAGAGTTTTAGTTTTGCAAAATAAAAAAACGTCCTGGGGATCTATTGCACAATGTGGCTACACTTAACACTACTGAACTGTACACTTAAAGATGACAAATGTTATATTACTTTTTTCTTAAACACCAATTTAGAATAAAATTTAATTTAAAATAAGTGCTTCTAAAGCTTAAAAATATTAAACCTGGATATTAAACCTGGATATATAACCTGTCTTTTTACCCAAAGGTAAAATATTAAACCTGGATATAAAACCTGGATATTAAACCTGGATATTGAGAAAAGTACTAAAACAGTTAGACATATCAGGAAGTGGGTGGGGAGAGGAGGGATGTATATCTCCACATTATCTTTGGGGTCCCAGAGAGCATTAAAAAAATCGAGAGGAGACTTCTTGAGATGAACAGAGACTCAAGAGATCAGAAAACCAAATGCAATCTGTGTACCACGTTACCACGTTTGTATCTGGGATTCAAATGAGCTAACTGCAAAAAACAAACAAACAACAACAACAAAACACCACATCTCAAAGATGATCAAGGAAATCTGATTAATTGCCTTTCTTTGAGGTGATTTAAAATTTTTCTTTGTAAGTAGATCCCTTGAAGTTTAAGGAAATAGAGGTAAGGCCTTTGAAATAAAACGTTATCAGGGTAGAATGTAGATTTAGCAAAAATGGCTAAGGGAGAAATGACATGACTGAGATGAATGAGGGCCTGAGTAGACCTAGGGCCCTGTGGAAAGAAGTAGATTTCACAAGACAAAAACGAGGTAGGAATCATCCTAAAGGCAAGAACAGGGGTTGTGTAGCGAGCATTCAACTGGCTGGGAGGTTCTGACAAGTCATGTTTGTTCTTAATTTCATGACTTGGGAGCCGCCGTCATAGATCAACTTCAAAAATGGCTGGAAAAGCCGGGCAGTGAATAGCAATAGCAGTGACCCACCCTCCCCGGCAAAGAATCAAGTTAGGGACTCAAGGTCCATATGTCTTTGTATCTGACCACCATGCAAGGCAGTGATGGAAAGCATTGGACATTAGAACAACATGCTACAAAAGAAATTTTTAGTGCAATTGGGGGCTCTTACCTTCAAAGAATGAGGTTTGCCCAGCATGGGATTAGGATTTGAGATGAGGCTGGTCATGCAGATGATGCCAGAGCCCAAGAAAGCAAAAATATTGCTTTCAAATGGGAATTTTTAAAAAAAGAAAAGAAACCCCAATCCTTCAAACAACTACCAAAAAAAAATAATAATAATAATAATGATCAGTAACAAGGAAGTGTTTAGCAAAAATATACCTCCCTGAATTAGTGTCTCCAAAAGTCATCATCGAAACCTAAATTGTGAGAGAAATGGCTCTCAGCACTTCACCCTAAGAAAGCTTTCAGACCAGGACCCGAGTAAATATAAATGCCCTCGCCCGATTGGATGTGAAACAATGCTGGGCGGGACTACTAACGAGGAGCATGCTGCAGTCAGTATAATATTATACCTTTTCTTCAGGGAGGACATGGCAGGAATTTAAAGAAAAAACCTGGGTTGAGCATCAAGAACCAAAGTAAAAACCTCAAAACACAAAGACAAAAAAACCCTGGATTCAGGTTCCTGCTCCAGCATTTACGACCCTGATGAAATCCAGTGACAATGGGAGTTTCAAGTTTGCTTTATCTGTAAAATGGAATAAGTACCTTCACTAGGGACACAGCAACAGTCTGAAAGATCAAATAAACTAAGACATATGGCAATGTTTTGTATATTATGAGGTGCCATGCAAATACAGGGTGTCCCAAAAAACTGTATACCCGCTTTAACAGTGGCTAGCTCAATTTTGAAAAGGAAATGTATTTTAATAAGCACTGCCTTTATCATTATTCAAAGTGTGTGTATGGATTTGGGGGAGGGGGCACCCTGTATATTACCAATTGCATCAGCTTTGTGGGATGAATCAATACAGGTACACCTGGAAAATCTTCTTACCATGCCCTGTGCTGAGACATCTGTGTGGTGAAAATGTTGTATGTAAACACTTCTATAAAAGCCCAGGTCACAGATTGCCTGTCTGGAGCCCAACTGCTGGTCACAAGTTTGTGGTTTTTTTTGTCAGGTTGTCAAAATCAAGGTTCCTGATTCTATGAATACCACCAAAGAAGGGTGAAATCTATTAGCTTCTTTCCTATGCAACACAAATATTCTTTGTAAGCTTTTCGGCCTGTGTGACTATAGATGCATGTATTGAACTTCCTTTTGCAAAAAAACTGCTATACATCAAGCATGTCAAACTCATGGCCCGCGGGCCGCACACATAAACGAGGCATACCGGCCCCGAGTTTGACATGCTTGCTGGACTGGTACGTTCTTGCAACCATTCCCTATCTTTTGTGCTCACCATGGCGAATTTCCAAGTTGTTCAGAAAGCGTGAGGGCTGGTGGGAGGCGTTCTCACACTCAGAGGGTCTCTCTCCGGAAACGTTGGGATTGTTCTCCGAAGATTTTTCAATAGCATTTGCACTCTTCGGATTCCCCCGAGAATGGAGCTGGTAGTGCTGGGTGAGCTGCGAGGGTCGGCTGAAACACTTCCAACACAGCTGGCACTGGAAGGGCATCTCGTCGGCGTGGGTCCGGTAGTGCGAGACGAGGTGGGAGCTCTGGCTGAAGGCTTTGCTGCAGTCGCAGCACTGGAGAGCTCGCTCCCCGACATAGTCGTGCTTCTGCCGGTAGCGAATGAGGTGTGTCCGGTGGCGGGGCAACGCCGGCGGAAGGGCTTTCGCTGCCTCGTGGGCTTGGAGGTGCTGACGAAGGTGCACGTCTTGGACGAAAGCCCTGCCGCAGTGGACACACTCATAGTAGTCCTTCGGATCAGAGACTCTCACACGGACACTTGGGAACTGGGTGAGAGACACCCCGGGCGGCTGGTCACCGGAAGGCGTGCCCTGACGTCCGCTGAGGCACGGCACGAGGAGGAGGCCTTCGTATTGCTTACCTTGATGGGGATTCTTCCCAGTGTGCACCTGCTCGTGTCTCTCAAGGGCCATTCGGGTACTGAAGGTTCTTGGGCAAAATTCACATTTGTGGATGCTGGTCTCTTGGGAGGAAGGCTTGCTGACCACCGGCGGGGGACTGGTGCACACCCCGGGAGCAGAACCTTCCCGGGGGTCCATTCCCAGCGGACGCCCCGGTGGTTCCGGAAGATCTGAAGGTCTCTCAAATTTGTCACTGTCGAGGCTCTTTTCCGGAGCGAGGGTCTTGGGCTCACTCGCCATGACAAGGCACCAAGGTTTCTCCTCGTTGACCTGATTCGAATCCAGTGGATCGTCAGGAAAAGGCTCTCCCATGGGTCCTACAGGCCAGGAGCTAGCTCCTTCCAGATCCTCCACTCCTGCCCCCAAGGGTGGTTTTTCGACTGGCAGGCTTTGCTCTGGAGGTAGCTGGTTGGTTTCAGGTCCTGTCTCCCAATCTAAAAGAAATGTAGAAGTTCCTCTACACCTTTTTACTCACAGAGACACATCATCATCATAAGCAGAAACAGAAGGAAGGGGACACAAAACCAACAGGATCCGTCAGGTGGAGGTTGGGAGGGATTGAAATACAAGTCTTGCTAATAACCGTGCGGGTTTTCTTTTGAGGAAGGAAGAAGCTGGTCAAAAGTTCGGGCTTGGCTAAACCGGTTTGGCTCAGTGGATGGAGCGTCGGCCTGCAGACTCAAGGGTCCCAGGTTCGATTCCAGTCAGGGGCATGTGCCTTGGTTGCGGGCACATCCCCAGTGGGGGGTGTGCAGGAGGCAGCTGATCCTTGTCTCTCATCATGGATGTTTCTGACTCTCTGTCCCTCTCCCTTCTTCTCTGTAAAAAATCAATAAAATATATTTTAAAAAAAATAAAAATAAAAAAAAGTTCGGGCTTGATAAAGGCAACTCCCTGGATGGGAAAGAAACTGAAGCCAAGGAAATGACACGTAAGGCTGTAGTTCGGAAGAGATGACCGTGAACACCGTGGCCGCGGCCCCGCGGACACTCAGACTCCGGGAGCGGAGCGCGGAGGAAGCAGCAGAGCAAGGAAACAGACTGGGAAGTCATTGGAAGAGGGTAACCGGACCCACCACCGTGGACTTGATTTTGGGAAATGGTCTCTGAAGAAGTCCTGAGCGAGTCCGCTGTTTCCTCGCGCTGCTGCACGACCGGCCGATGTCTCCTCGTGTTCCGCCAGGTGCCCGTTCAGAGATTACCGCGGTCCCGAGCCCGCTACAGCCACGGCTCCAGCTTCCATCCGTTCCAGCCTGCCGCACTCTGCAGCCTCCCTACTGGTTGCTCTGCTGGTGTTTCTAAAGCCCGCTTTCCATAGAACAGCCGGAGGGGTATTTCTAGAACAGAACTGCCCAACAGAATGCCCTGTGATCACATGAATGTCTGTATTTCTGCTGTCCGATACAATAGCTACCGGCCACATGCAGCAAACACGCACCTGAAATGTGGTCGCTGTGAGTGAAGAACTAAGTTTTATGTCATTTTGATTCATGTCCATGTAAGTAACTCCATGTGGCTAGTGGCTGCCACACGGGACAGCACAGTTCTAAGTTGTCAATAACATGACCTCATTCCCTGGCTTGAAACCTTTGAATGCCTTTTCCACCCACATCTAAACTTGGAACAAAATCCACATCCCTTAACCTATCCCTACGTGGGCTGGCCCGTATCTGTCTCTACGACCTCACCTCCTATCCCCTCTGCATCACTCAGACCATCTCACTCTTCCCCCTGTTTCTGGAACACCCAAGCTCTTTCCAACCTCAGGGACTCCGTATATGCTGTTCCCTCTGCCTGCAACACTCTTCCTCAAATGACTGACTGGCTCCCCTTTCTCTCATTCAATTCTTCCTCACTGAGTTCTTTCCTGACCGTCCCATCGTAAGCAGCCTCACCATGTCACTCTGGCTGTTTTACACTCATCTTCTATGACTTGTCTATCTGTCACCTCCCACCCCCACTAGACCACCAGCACCATAGGATTGGATTCGGTCTGTTTTGTCTGCGACTGTATTCATAGAGCCTGGGACAGTGCCTGGCCCACCACAGAGGCTCAATAAGTATCCGTGGAATGATCGCAAGAATCAAAGAAGGAATGAACCAGTTAAAGATGAGAAGACAATGGAGGACACAGAGAGGCAGGCAGAGGAATCCCGTTGCTGGCTCCTGAAATTTCTTTTTTTTTTTCTGGGGGAACCCACTTCTCTGCCCACCCAGGAAAAGGCAGGAGGCCTGTGTCGAGGAGCACTGCGCCAGGCACAGCTACAGGTTTGGGGATGGGATGTGACCCAAAACGGATCACTTGGAAAAGGAGGCGGCTATGTCAAGAGCTTCTATGGAAAAAGCTGCCCTGCTCTTAACACATTGCGGACCAGGAGTTTTATTGCTAGCTTTACCCAGTGGCCAGATCAGTTTCTATTGGACGAGTACAAAAAACATTTTACATAAATGTAAAAGGCACGCTTTAAAATGAAATGCCCATTGCATTTTGAAGTTATTTATTACATGTTCTTACAAGCTAATATCTTTTTAAAGCAGCGGTTCTTAACCTGTGGTCATCAACCTGTGTGGGTCGCGACCCCTTTGGGGGTCAAACGACCCTTTCACAGGGGTCGCCTAAGACCATCGGAAAACACATATATAATTACATATTGTTTTTGTGATTAATCACTATGCTTTAATTATGTTCAATTTGTAACAATGAAAATACATCCTGCATATCAGATATTTACACTATGATTCATAACAGTAGCAAAATTACAGTTATGAGGTAGCAACGAAAATAATTTTATGGTTGGGGGTCATCACAACATGAGGACCTGTATAAAAGGGTCGCGGCATTAGGAAGGTTGAGAACCACTGTTTTAAAGTATGACACTCTGCAAAACACTGTGTACTATGAAGTGAGAATTCTCGCGATCCGTCCACAATGTGTTATTAAGAAGGTTTTTTGGACACATCTGGGCTCTCTCACGCTCTCTTTGGACAGGAACAAAAAAAGCACACTTGGGATCTGTTGGCTGAGTGAAAAGAGAAAATGAAACTATGTCTGAAAACATCACGGAGCCCCTAGATCCAACCTTCCCCTGACCAAGACGAAGCTAATGACCCCTCGATGGTTTACGCCTGTTTGTTTGGGTGTGGGTTTCTGTTAACAGCAACTGGCCGACGGGCCAGTTCACAGGGGAGGACTTCATAAAGATGGAAAGCGTTATCACCCTGGAGCCATAGACTTTGGAGAAGCAAAGTCTAGAAGGCTCTTCTTGAGTCATAAAAGCATGTCCGTAGGGACCTTTTGGGGAAGTTGTACAGCAAGCATGTCAAACTTGCGGTCCGCAGGCTGCATGCAGCCCACAATGAATACTTTTGCGGCCCAGCCAATATAGCGGTATGTAAGAAACATTTTAATAAAAATTTCGTAACTTAATTTTTACAATATCCTGTTTTACATAATTGTTAATAACGAACTACAACATTCGCTAATGACTGATGACTATCATCGTGTTGCATTCATCTCCCTAACACGCTTTACGTGCAAGCACACCATTTCTCTCCACAAATACCAGCAGCGAATATTCTAGCAGCCGATGGCCACGTCATTCGTCTGGGACTGACTTGTTGGGTGTGCACAACAGGAAATATTTTGCTTTCAGAGAACAAGAAAAATAGGTTATTTGCATTATGCTTATTAATTTGTGCAGTTATTCAGTGTCTGGTAAGTTCATGTTCAAGAAAAAATATTAATTTTTATTAAAATGTTTTATTATGTTAATGATGACTCATTTATTTCAGCCCTTTGTATTCAGTACGTCTCTATCGACATAAACCTACGTTTCTATGAAAATGAAGCTTTTGTGTTTTTGCAGCTACATACACTTAGACCTTGTTTATTTGGCCCGTGTTGGCCTTTGAGTTTGACATGATTGGTCTAGAAGGTTCTTTCTCTTGAGTCATAGAAGGATGTCCATAGCGGCCTTTTGGGGAAGTTGTACAGTGAGTGAGAGGGAGAGAGAGAGTGAAGGCAGGGGTAGAGGATGGAAACCAGATTGTGGGTTAAGGAGGAGGGAGCCTCCTCCACAAGCCGGAGGCGCTGGCCTGAGAGAAAGCGGAGGCAGCTGGAAAGGGACGCTGTCTCCCAGGATGTTTCCTGCTCCTCTCGGTTAACGTTAACGAGGAAAGACCTGTGATTTCCAGCGGCAAGAGCAAAGGCACCGATGAACGGAGGGTGTGGGGCACTAGAGAAAAGGGAACGAGACCTCCCTGGAGCTGGGCAACAGGAAGAGACGAGCTTCAGAGAGGAGATGGAAGGAAGGACCGAGCACGCAGGATATGGGGACGCCTCTGGAGCCCGAGGCGACAGCACGTACCAGCCTCCTCCCTGACCTGAGCGGGCTTTGAAGAAGGCTCCCTGACTAACAGTTTCCCCCGCCCCCCACCTCCCACCACACACACACACACACACACACACACACACACACCAGACTGACTGGGGTGGTGTTGTCCTAGGATTTCAGTCTCCACGGGCTTATCCCTCCCGCCTCACCTGGACCTGTCTTTGTATTGCCTTCTTCCTCCATTGCACTGGACTCCTCCTCTTCCAGCTGTGCGATGATGTCGGGTCTAGGGAACTGGTACCCTGTGGAAGAAGAAGACTCGTGACTTAGGGGCTCTGTTCGAACCCACCACGCCTCCCAGCCAGGGGTTTTAAGGCTCCGTGAGAACAAGGAAGACGCAAATTCACACAGAAGGAAAACGAAGGCTGTTTCTAACAAGTGTGCCCCCAGGACACTTGTGGCAATGTCTGGAGACATTTTATTTCTTTTTTCGGTTAATCCTCACTGGAGGACATTTTTCCAATGATTTTTAGAGAGTGGAAGGGAGGGGGAGAGACACATCGATTGGTTGCCTCCCGTACAAGCCCCGACCAGGGCCAGGGATCAAGCCTGTAACTGATCTGCTTTGATTCCTTTTTTCAGCCCCCCCCCCCCAAAAAAAAAAAGCTAATGAAAAGAGGATCCTGGGACTGACTACAAAAATATTTAGCTTGTGGGGAGCGGTAAACAACTTTGTCTCTGGATGTGAAAAGAGACTGGCAACCTCTGACTCTTACACTTTGAGGCCAGTAGAAGCCTATAGGGCCCCTGCAATTTTCAGCAATTCCTTCTCCCATTCAAAAAAAAATCACTGTGAGGGATTGTGGGAGCATCTTCCTCAGACACCAAGGTTGTGGGTTCCATCCCCGGTCAGGGCACATACAAGAAGCAACCAATGAATGCAGAGACAAGTGGAACAACAAATCCATGTTGCTCTCTCCCTTCCTCTCTTCTCTAAAATCAATACATTAAAAAAACAAACAAAACAAAAACATCTGTGAGCCTCCTCTTGTGCCGAGACCACACAAGAGAGTTTAAGGGAGCAGATTCTGGAGTCAAATCCCAGCTCTCCCTCTTTGTAGCTGGGTGGCTTTAGACATGTAATTTAACTTTTCTGTGATTCATTTTCTTCATCTGTAAAATGGCAATAATGATGACAATAACAATAACAAATAGACTCCCCTCCCCCCTCAAAGGACTAGTGTAAGAATTAAAATTTGCTCTTTTCCAAGATCATTTGGCTATTTTGGGTCCCTTGAATTTTCATATGGATTTTAGGATCAGCTTATCCATTTCTGAAAAAAAAAAAAAAATCCAGCTGGAATGTTGATAGAAATTGCATTGAATCTTTAGATCAGTTTGGGGGGTACAGCCATCTTAACAGTAAGTCTTCTGATGCATGAACATTGGATATATGACTTCTTTTGAGGTCAGAAACTTAAGTGTTTTCTCTGTGTCTATGTTTGTGTCTGACTTTTTTCTCTTTCAGAAACACAAGAGCCGAAAACGCTGGTAAGTTTGCCAAGACTGATGGAGAGGAGGGAAAGAGCAGGCAGAAATACCTGGAGTGTCAACTCCAGTGGCCCCGGGGCCACTTTCAACAATAAAGATTAAAAAAAAAAAAGACATGGAAAGTTCTTAGATTAATGCTTGACACATATTAACTGCTCGAAAAGTGTTAGCCAAATTGTAACAGTGAATTTGACATTGAAATATTGTCTCTGATCTGGGTTGAGACTCATTGACATAGTGGGCGAATCACTGTGACTCACAGGAGGACAGAACCAAGAGTGGAGAACCAGGCCAGGTGGCCTGGAGAAGGCAGACTCACCGAGGGAAACCAGGTTCCTGTAATTCTCCAGCGTCACCTCCCGGTGGAGGCGCCGTTGAGCAGCACTCAGGGAGGTCAGTTCCTCCTGGCTGAAGTCCACAAACACATCCTGGAAAGTCACCAACGCCTAAAACGACAATCACAGATGCTGGAAACCCAGAAATTATCCGAGGGGCAGGGGGAAGGAGCCCGACGAGAGAGAACTGAACGTGAAGTGGACGTGCAGACCAGCGCAAGCTGCTAATCCAAGTGTCCCAATCCTGAGGTAGGGACCTGGCAATGTCTTTCTTTTAAAAAAAATATATATTGTTTAATTGATTTCAGAGAGGAAGGGAAAGGGAGAGAGAGATAGAAACATCACTGATGAGAGAGAATCATTGATCGGCTGCCTCCTGCACACTCCCTACTGGGGTTCAAGCCCACAACCCGGGCATGTGCTCTTGACTGGAATCGAACCCGGGACCCTTCAGCTCACAGGCTGATGCTCTGTCCATTGAGCCACACCGGCCAGGGCATGCCTCTCTCTTGTAGTCTGAAGGAATGGAGAACGTTTCTGAGCCAGATCCTGCTGCTGGTTACTACAAATTTGGGTTGGAGGAATACGCCACCCTCAGGAATCAGAGCTGGGTTGAAATCCTGGCTCTGGTTCTTTCTCATAAGCTTTGTGAGTGTGGGTGAGGGTGAGCCTTAGTGACCCACCCGTAAAACACAAAGAGCTCAGAACCCGGCCGGATAGCTCAGGGGGTTAGAGCATTGGCCTGATACGCCAAGGTTGCAGGTTTGATCCCCTGGCAGGGCACACATAAGAACCAACCAATGAATGCACAAATAAGTGGAACAATAAAAATTGATGTTTCTCTCTTTCTCTCCCCTTCTCTCTCTCTCATAAATAAATTTTAAAAATTTAAAGGAAAAAACACAAAAAGCTCATAAATATGAAGAGAGATCCAATCTTATTAATAAACAGGGAAATGCAAATCAAATGACAAAATACCACTTCATACCCATTCAATTGACAAAAATCAAGAAGTCTGACAAGACCAAATGTGGACCCTGGGATCTTATAAGGGGCTAAGGGAAATGTAAATTGGGAAACCACTTTGGACCCAGAAATTCTATTCCTAGGTCCATATCTGCTCACGTGTGCTTAGAGACAGAGATGTTTATAACAGCGCTATTCATAGCATCTAAAACGGGGAAACAACCCACACGTCCACTCATAGTAGAAGAGATAAATATATGTTGGTATAGTCACACAGGAGGATAATATTCCAGCAATACGAACTAATTATCTACAGTTCCACATGACTCTGTATAACTTAAGGTTGAATTTAAAAAGCAGATATTAGAAGACCCATTTAATTGATTTTCCCCATTTGTGTTTTCAGGGAAACATTATGCAAGTCGATAAACATGTGATTTAAACTAGAGGTCACAAAACAAAACAAAAATAAATTATCTCCTACTCACTGCCCAGCTCCTACAGTGAGTTTATTTGGCTCACATAAGTCTTTTAATCTTTTGAAAAAATTCGTATTAGCCACCAACACACAAAAAAATTATATATTTCATATTACTAATTGGAATTCTGGCTTCTTTTTAAAAAATCAGAAGACTGGACCCACATTCTCACATGGCACCATCAGCTGCAGCTGTCATAGCTGCCCTTGGGTGGCGCAGGCACTGCCCCGTTTGTCACAATCCGCTCATTTATAAAACCCTTTGTTCACGTTACCTGGGCAGCTCCTGTGGGCACCTCCACTGGGGACTCTTGAGACGGACACTGTAGGGACAGAGGGCTGCTTTCAGGAGCATGTTCTCCCAGAACAGTGTTTCTCTACCTTTTTCCTCTTCGCCATCTTAGATAATTTTTTTCCTAAATGCCACCCCCCATGAATTATTTCTGATTCTAAAGGAAAAGCAGTGTATTCATTGGATTGTCTTTGAGGTTTCAAAATGTGAACAAGAACATTAAGGAGTGGATCTGGGGGGAAGGGGAAAGAAAACCCCACATCAGTATCATATCCCTGAAGTAGCTGCCATTTGTTTCATAAATAAAAAGAATAGTGCTAACCACAGGGTTGATTTGAATAAGCCGTCCCTGCCCTGGTCGGCATGGTTCAGTGGTTAGAGTGGTTGTCCCTTGAACCAAAGCGTTGCAAGTTTCATTCCCGGTCAAGGGCATGTACCTGGGTTGCAGGTTCGATCCGGGCCCTGGTCAGGGTGCGTGCAGGAGGCAACCAATCAATAGGTCTCTCTCACACTGATATTTCTCTCTCCCTCCTTCCCTCTTTTCCACTCCCTAAAAATCAATGGAAAAAATATCCTCCAGTGAGGATTAACAGCAACAAAAAGAGGTAGAAAGAGAATAAATGTTAAAGATATTAGAGTGTGGGACAGTGATAATTACAACAGAGAAAAATAAAGCTGCAAAGGGGATACAAGAGTCAGAAGAAGTTACATGGGGAAGTCAGGGAAAGGCATGTTTACGGGATATTGAGATGAAAACGTGAAGAAAATGAGGAAGTGGTTCAATTGGATAGGAAAGGCCCATATTGGAGAACCGAATCAGAAGAAAACCTGACTCACCTGGCATCCAGCAGAGGGCAAATGGTCACATGTGTTTGGTTCCTCCTTTCGGTGTTCTTCGGCCTTCCTCTCTTCTGCAAGGATGGGGTCCTGAGCAGGGAAATCTAGAAGGGAGGAGGAAATGACTATGGAATTGAGTCTAGTCTGGTGGCGATCACAGACAGAGCGAGGGGCCTGCCCCTCTCCCAGCACCCCGTCCTGCCATGGGAGGTTAATGGCAGTTCTGAATGTCCCATAAGAGAAAGACCGTAGGAATACTTTCTCATTTCCATACAGCAAGTTCGTCAAAACCTCTCTAGTCACTTCCCAATTCTAAATCCTTTGATGGCTCCCCATTGCCTTCCAAATAGAGTGGAAGTTCCCTCTATGGTAGTGGTTCCCAGTCTCACGATACACTCAGAATCATCAGGGAATCTGTTTCTAAACTGTAAAATGTAAATACTTATACTTCTAAAGACTCTTATAAAGATTAACATTACATATGTAAAGCACATTGTGGGCATGAAAAACAATGGCAGCTCTTAATATTAAGCTTTATATATATATTTTTTTCCAATATATTTTTATTGATTTCAGAGAGGAAGGGAGAGAGAGAGAGAAACATCAATGATGGGAGAGAATCATGGATTGGCTGCCTCCTGCACGCCCCACACTGGGGATGAAGCCCGCAACCCTGGCATGTGCCCTTGACCGGAATTGAACCCAGGAACCCTTTAGTCTGAAGCCGGACACTCTATCCACTGAGCCAAACCGGCTAGGGCTCCATATATATTTTAAACAGCCACCACCTTCCGGACAATAGCCTGAACCCCGAAGGCCTACCTTGCCTGTACTCTCTTTCCAAGTGCACCTGCCTCTTTCTCCTAGGGAGCTCTTTCCTTTCCCTGGAATTCCAGTTTCATCAAAAGCACTGTGCCTTTGGCCAAATTTTTATTCTCTCTGGGACGATATTCCCTATGTCCACCAGAGGCAGTGTAACACTGTGATTAAAGTACAGATGTGGGCGCCTGGAGGGATCCTGACTGTCAATGACTAATCTTGGGGCCATGGAAAAGTTACTCAGCCTCTTCGTTCTCCCGTCTCCTTGTCTATAGAACAAGAGCTATTAAGAGAAACAAAATTAATTGCTATGCAGAAAACACTTAGAATTTGAAGTGCCCAACTTGTTCACTGTATCTTCAAAATTCTTTTAAGGAATGCAAATAACTGCATTAATCACAATCCTTTATTTCTTGCTATGGCATCAGCATGGAGCCATGCATGACTCTCATGTTTATTTTAAATTGATTCAATTATATTTTTAACTATACGGCCTATAAATTCACTACCCAACCCCCAAAGGAGAACATTCTCCATTAATTTACATCTACCCATGTACTTTTTCTGTCCACACCCCAGCCTTCTATCCAGAGATAGCAATAGTCTTGAATTCTTATTTGTTGCTCCCTTGCCTCTCTCACAGTTTTATTCAAAGGATGATGAGGAGTAAATGGCATTCTTTTCTCATCATTGAAATGCCCTTCGTTCCAATCTAGTAACTTGAGTTTCCAGACCAGCCACATTTTAGCAGAGATTAAACTTCTAGGCCTTGTGTTTCCCACATTTTATACCCTGTATTTTGGGCTGGGTGTGTTGTTTGGGATAAGAAATGGGAGGAGAGGCCCTAGCCAGTTTGGCTCAGTGGATAGAGTGCTGGCCTGCAAACTGAAAGGTCCCAGGTTCAATTCCTCTCAAGGGCACATGCCCGGTTTGTGGGCTCGATCGATCCCCAGTGGGGGACTTGCAGGAGGCAGCCGATCCATGATTATCTTTTCATGGATGTTTCTATCTCTCTCTCCCTTTTCCGTTCTCTCTGAAATCAATCAAAATATATTTTTTAAAAAAGAAATGGGGGGAGAGGAGGACAAAGCTGGAGAGAGGGGCACTCTCAGAGAAATAATATTAAAAGCAAAATCCAAACACAAAAATGTCTTCCATGTCATATGAGGCAGCTTAGACGGGATTATGAAATTCCTCCTCTCATTCATTTGACACATTTTTATTCACCTCCGATAACATGCCAGGCATACAGCAGGTGTTCAGTAAGTGGAAATGGCAAGTCGCCTCCTTCCCATCTCACCTTCCTCCCCACATGCTTGGAGCAAGTTGGCCACCAGGGTTCCCGCCTCCTTGCTGTTCCTGGGTCGCCTGGATCTCACCCACGTCTGAACCTCCTGGGGCAGGGTGCTCAGAAACTGCTCCAGCACCAGGAGCTCCATCATCTGCTCCTTGGTGTGCGTCTCCGGCTGCAGCCACTGACAACAGCGCTCCCAGATTTGGCTCAGAGCTTGCTGGGGCCCCGTCGCCGACAGGGACTGAAAATGCCTCAGCTTTTCATGAGAAATTTTCAGGACCCCCGGGTTTCGCATGGGAATGGCTTCCGGACCACGCCTACAAAAGGGCTGAGGGTTCCTCAAGAGGTCCAAGACGTTGGTCATGTGCGCCATCTTTACAGCTCGGTCCTTGGCAGGATAAAGATATTTGAAAAGGCGGGATGCTCCAGAACACACTGTTGTGGAAGAGCTGTATCAGAGGAAGAAAGGATACAGGAACGTCAGGACCTGCAGAAATTACAGGGACAGACTTACAAATGGCCTGCATCGTTAGGACTGGACAGTGGGGTAAAGCTGATCCGAGGCAAAGGAAACTAGCTCATTTCACACAAATATATATTCACAGAGATTTGCATGTCTACAGACATCATGCTGCCTCAGCCCCATCCCCAGGTCTAGCAAATCCACAGGCACAGGCTAGAAATATTTCAGAAATGGCATTGAAAGGAAGAGAGATGTGGATTCCCAAACCACAATGAACTGAACAAATCTGAGGAGCCAAGGGAAGAATTTCATTTCAAAATGTAAATGATTTTAAACAACTATATATTATACAGATGAAGAAAGAGCTTTATCACACATACTAGTACAGCCGGAATTCATATGCAAAATATATAAAGTGCTCATACAAACTGGTAAGAAAAAAGCAGACAATATGTAATAAAAGGTTAGGAGATTTGAGAAAAATAGCCAAAAAACATATGAAACAGGGCTCAACTTCATTAGTTACCAGAGAAATAGGAATTAAAACCAAATGAGATACCACTACACATTCTCCAGAAAGCTCAAAATGAAAAATAAAATCAGACAATAGTAAGTTCGAGAAGAGACAGAGCCACAATAGAACGGCATATATATGCACTGGGACTAGAAACAATTGAGAACATGGATGTATCCTGCTGTTAAGCAAAAGAAACCAGGCTTTTTCTTTTTAAGCCCACAGTCAATGATTATATTTTTATAAGGCTCCAAAACAGGCAAAATGAGTCTAAGGTGTTAAAAGTCCAAATAGAGGCCTGCCGGGTGTGGCTCAGTGGTTGAGCATCGACCTATGAACCAGGAGGTCACGGTTCGATTCCAGTCAAGGGCACGTGCCTGGGTTGCAGGCTCGATCCCCAGTAGGGGGAATGCGGGAGGCAGCGATTAATGATTCTCTCTCATCATTAATGTTTCTATCTCTCTTTCTCCCTCTCCCTTCCTGAAATCAATAAAAATTTATCTTTAAAAAAAAAGTCAGAATAGTGGTTATTGTTGGGACTGGGGGCAGCAGTGGTAATGCCTGGAAGGAGACAACCTAAGGGGCTACTGGAAAGCTGGTAATATTCTATTTCTTAATCTACGAGCTCATGACATAGACACTGCATGTTCAATTTGTGAATACTGAGTTCTACACTTAGGATTGGTGACCTTTTCTGTATGTATACTTCACTAAGAAAGTTTTAGCTGTTATAGTTGTGGGGAATCATCTAGGTTTAGTATTAAGTGGGGGGAAAAAAGACAGGAAACAAACTTGTACATAGTCTATATGCTTAACCATATAAAGCGCAGGAAAAGACATTGGAAAGTTAACCAAAATACTGCCCAGGGGCTTAGGTATGAATAGTGAGTTTATCGGAGATTTTTACAAGCGACTTTGTACCCTCCCTAAAACCTATCTCCACATTTCAAAAGTCCTACAATGAACCTTCATTTCTTCTACAATCAGAAAAATAAAAAATACTTTATTCTATTAGAGTTACATTCACTCTATGAAACCATGCGTGAAATTGCCGTTTGGGGGAAACATTTTTTGTTGTTAATCCTCACCCAAGGATATATTTTTCCCCATTGATTTTTAGAGAGAGTGAAAGGGAAGGAAGGAGTAGGGGAGAGAGAAAAAGAGAGAGAAACATTGATGTGACACTCATTGATTGGAAACAGGGGGGGGTTGAGGTGGAGGGGGACAGGGGGTCTGAGGTGGAGGGGACAGGGGGTCTGAGGTGGAGGGGACAAGGGGTCTGAGGTGGAGGGACAGGGGGTCTGAGGTGGAGGGGACAGGGGTCTGAGGTGGAGGGGACAGGGGTCTGAGGTGGAGGGGACAGAGGGGCTGAGGTGGAGGGGACAGGGGTCTGAGGTGGAGGGGACAGGGGTCTGAGGTGGAGGGGACAGAGGGTCTGAGGTGGAGGGGACAGGGGTCTGAGGTGGAGGGGACAGGGGTCTGAGGTGGAGGGGACAGAGGGTCTGAGGTGGAGGGACAGGGGTCTGAGGTGGAGGGGACAGAGGGTCTGAGGTGGAGGGGACAGGGGGTCTGAGGTGGAGGGGACAGGGGGTCTGAGGTGGAGGGGACAGGGGTCTGAGGTGGAGGGGACAGAGGGTCTGAGGTGGAGGGGACAGAGGGTCTGAGGTGGAGGGGACAGAGGGTCTGAGGTGGAGGGGACAGAGGGTCTGAGGTGGAGGGGACAGAGGGTCTGAGGTGGAGGGGACAGGGGTCTGAGGTGGAGGGGACAGGGGGTCTGAGGTGGAGGGGACAGGGGTCTGAGGTGGAGGGGACAGAGGGTCTGAGGTGGAGGGGACAGGGGGTCTGGGGTGGAGGGGACAGAGGGTCTGAGGTGGAGGGGGCAGGGGTCTGAGGTGGAGGGGACAGGGGGCTGAGGTGGAGGGGACAGGGGGGCTGAGGAGGAGGGGGACGGGTTGGGGACTGAGGTGGTGGCCAGGAGCAAGGAGGAAACCGGGCAGAGAGTTGTTGGAGCTGGAACCAGAGGGTCCTGGGCAGGTCAAGGGTGAGGTGGTCCGGTCAGGGGTGAGGGGGTCGGGTCTGGGGTGAGGGGGTCCGGTCAGGGGTGAGGAGGTTGCGTCAGGGTGAGGGGTCGGGTCAGGGGTGAGGGGGTCGCGTCAGGGGTGAGGGGTCGGGTCAGGTGTGAGGGGTCTGGTCCGGGGTGAGGGGTCGGTCAGAGGTGAGGGGGTCAGGTCCGGGGTGAGGGGTCCAGTCAGGGGTGAGGGGGTCCAGTCAGGGGTGAGGGGTCCGGTCAGGGGTGAGGGGGTCGGGTCAGGGGTGAGGGGTCGGGTCAGAGGTTAGGGGTCCGGTCAGGGTTGAGGGGGTCCAGTCAGGGGTGAGGGGTCCGGTCAGGGGTGATGGGGTCGGGTCAGGGGTGAGGGGTCGGTCAGAGGTGAGGGGGTCTGGTCCGGGGTGAGGGGTCCAGTCCGGGGTGAGGGGTCCGGTCCGGGGTGAGGGGTCGGTCAGAGGTGAGGGGGTCTGGTCCGGGGTGAGGGGTCGGTCAGAGGTGAGGGGGTCTGGTCCGGGGTGAGGGGTCCGGTCCGGGGTGAGGGGTCGGGTCAGAGGTTAGGGGGTCGGGTCAGGGGAGAGGGCTCGGGGCGGAGCAGGTGGCCCCGCAGCGCCCAGTCCTGCGCACGGAGCGGGGCCTGAGGGGCTGGAGGCGGCCGCAGGAGGAGAGATCGCCCCGCGCGCCCCGTCCCCTCGGTTCCGGTCTCCACGGCCCCACAGGGACCCTCCGCCCCTGCCCCCGTGCGTCCCCTCAGGGAGACCGGGGTCACCCCTGCCGCCGTGCGTCCCCTCAGGGAGACCGGGGTCACCCCTGCCCCCGTGCGTCCCCTCAGGGAGACCGGGGTCACCCCTGCACCCCGTGCGTCCCCTCAGGGAGACCGGGGTCACCCCTGCCCCCGTGCGTCCCCTCAGGGAGACCGGGGTCACCCCTGCCCCCGTGCGTCCCCCTCAGGGAGACCGGGGTCACCCCTGCCCCCCGTGCGTCCCCTCAGGGAGACCGGGGTCACCCCTGCCCCCGTGCGTCCCCTCAGGGAGACCGGGGTCACCCCTGCCCCCGTGCGTCCCCTCAGGGAGACCGGGGTCACCCCTCCACCCCGTGCGTCCCCTCAGGGAGACCGGGGTCACCCCTGCCCCCGTGCGTCCCCTCAGGGAGACCGGGGTCACCCCTCCACCCCGTGCGTCCCCTCAGGGAGACCGGGGTCACCCCTGCCCCCGTGCGTCCCCTCAGGGAGACCGGGGTCACCCCTGCCCCCGTGCGTCCCCTCAGGGAGACCGGGGTCACCCCTGCCCCCGTGCGTCCCCTCAGGGAGACCGGGGTCACCCCTGCCGCCGTGCGTCCCCTCAGGGAGACCGGGGTCACCGCTGCCCCCCGTGCGTCCCCTCAGGGAGACCGGGGTCACCCCTGCCCCCGTGCGTCCCCTCAGGGAGACCGGGGTCACCGCTGCCCCCCGTGCGTCCCCTCAGGGAGACCGGGGTCACCCCTCCACCCCGTGCGTCCCCTCAGGGAGACCGGGGTCACCGCTGCCCCCCGTGCGTCCCCTCAGGGAGACCGGGGTCACCCCTCCACCCCGTGCGTCCCCTCAGGGAGACCGGGGTCACCGCTGCCCCCCGTGCGTCCCCCTCAGGGAGACCGGGGTCACCCCTCCACCCCGTGCGTCCCCTCAGGGAGACCGGGGTCACCGCTGCCCCCGTGCGTCCCCTCAGGGAGACCGGGGTCACCGCTGCCCCCGTGCGTCCCCTCAGGGAGACCGGGGTCACCGCTGCCCCCGTGCGTCCCCTCAGGGAGACCGGGGTCACCCCTCCACCCCGTGCGTCCCCTCAGGGAGACCGGGGTCACCCCTGCACCCCGTGCGTCCCCTCAGGGAGACCGGGGTCACCCCTGCCCCCGTGCGTCCCCTCAGGGAGACCGGGGTCACCGCTGCCCCCGTGCGTCCCCCTCAGCCCTCCGTCGCGTCCCCGCCGGCACGTCGGGCCCCGCGCTGCCCACTCGCCGCCCAGCGCCGCGCGCTCACCTCGACCGCCGCCGCCGCCGCCGCCCGGCCGGACTGAGCCTGAGCCGCAGGGTTTTAGACTTCGCGCCCAAACGAGCCGCGCATGCGCCGTGCCGCGCCGCGCCGCGCCGCGCCGGGTCTGCGCGTGCGCTCCGCGGGGAAAGCCGCTGCGGGCGGGATCCACTAGGGGGCGCGCGAGGTCGCGGCTGGACGGGGAGCGGACCAAAGTGGGGTGCGGCGGGGAGGCGGGGTGGATCGGCAACCCAGGGCTTCTCTCCTTGAAATGCTTCAAGTTTTGGCTGGTGAATACAATGGGTTAAAGTTACTTTAATTTGTTTTTCAACTACAGTTGGCATGCAGCATATTACTTTCAGGCGGACAGCATAGTGATTAGGCATTTACTAGTATAAACCTTATTTAAAAATATATTTATTGATTTCAGAGAGGAAGGGAGAGGGAGAGGGCGATAGAAACATCCATGATGAGAGAATCATGGATCGGCTGCCTCCTGCACGCCCCCCACTGGGGATGGAACCCGCAACCTGGGCATGTGCCCTTGCCCAGAATTGAACCTGGGACCCTTCAGTCCACAGGCCGACACTCTAGTCACTGAGCCAAACCGACTAGGGCTATACTTTATTTTTGCAACTTACAAAACGATCCCCGATATTTCTAGTTATAAAGTGTTTGGGAAATAAACAGGATTCAGTGAGCAGGCTTGCTCTCAGTGTGTGTGTGTGTGTGTGTGTGTGTGTGTGTGTGTGTGTGTTGTGTCACCCACCAAATTTTTATGCCGCCCAATTCCCTTTGGCTTTTCCATATTTATAAGTTTTAATTGCATATGCACACAGGTAACCACTGTAATTATTTTGTGTCCTTTCACAGTTTCTTTATGCACAGATAATAATACATTGGGGCCTTGACTTACGAGTTTAATTCGTTCTGAGACTGAGCTCATTAAGGAGCTCGTTAATTCAAATTAGTCTATCGCCGAAACCGGTTTGGCTCAGTGGATAGAGCGTCGGCCTGCGGACTGAAAGGTCCCAGGTTCGATTCCGGTCAAGGGCATGTACCTGGGTTGCGGGCACATCTTCAGTAGGAGATGTGCAGGAGGCAGCTGGTCGATGTTTCTCTCTCATCGATGTTTCTAACTCTCTATCTCTCTCCCTTCCTCTCTGTAAAAAAAAATCAATAAAATATAAAAAAAGAAAACAGAAAAGAAAAAAAAAAGAAAATTAGTCTATCAACTCACTGCAAAAAATCGGCTGAGAGACAGCTGGTATCTCAAAAAACTCGTTAGTCGGGACACTGGTAAGTCAAGGCCCCACTGTATATAGAATCAGGCCGGCGTGGCTCAGGTTGAGCGTAGACCTATGAACCAGGAGGTCACGGCTTGACTCCCGGTCAGGGCACAGGCCAGGGTTGTGAGCTCAGCCCCCCAGTGTGGAGCATGCCAGGAGGCAGCTAATCAATGATTCTCTCTCATCATTGGTGTTTCTATCTCTCTCTCCCTCTCTTTTCCTCTCTGAAGTCAATAAAGGTATTTTTTAAAAAAAAAAAACACTATATAATAAAAAGTCTAATATGCAAATTTTCCCCTCCACCAGGAGTTTGACCAGGGGGTAGGGCTGGCGGGCCAACCTCCAGTGGCCCCTCTCCCGGGCAGGCCCTGTCCTGGCCAGCGGCGGTGGCAGCAGGCAGCTGGGAGAAGGGAGTCCCCGGTCAGCAGCCAGCAGCCACTAGGGACTCTAACCAGGCATGAATTTCGCGCACTGGGCCTCTAGTATATCGATAATGCATGAATATTATACACATGCACATATCCATACATGTGTGATTATCATTGGTATGTATTATGCACAGATATCTACACTATAATATATATTCTGTACATATGTACATCAGTAATAAGAATGAGTATATTTTAAAATATAAGATAGCCAAAACCGGTTTGGCTCAGTGGATGGAGCGTCGGCCTGTGGACTGAAAGGTCCCAGGTTTGATTCCAGTCAAGGGCATGTACCTTGGTTGTGGGCACATCCCCAGTGGGAGGTGTACAGGAGGCAGCTGATCGATGTTTCTCTCTCATTGATGTTTCTAACTATCTTTCTCCCTTCCTCTCTGTAAAAAATCAATAAAATATATTTTTTTAAAAATCAATAAAATTAAAAATATGAGATATATTTTATATTTGAGATTTTAAAGATGTAAGCTATAATACTTTATGTGTACAATATGATATATGTAATATAAATGTAATTATCCAATATGTAACAGATCATTATAATACGTATTCACTGCGATATACAATGATATATTTGTACAAATGTAATACATGTATTTTACCTTTGCTCAAATACTCCTCATTTCCTCCCTTTTCCTATACAAAAGGTGGCACACTTTACACACTGTTCCGTGCCTGCGTTTCTTTATACTTACCAGTATATCTCAGAGAGCCTCTCATTTCAGTACAAAGAGAATTTGCTCCCCATTTCTGAACAGCTCTTTGGATTCTGTGTGTGGTTGGGGTCGAATTCATTTAACCCGTTCCTGGCTGTGGGACTGTCGAGGTGTTTTCAGTCCTTTGCTACTACAACGAGGGCTGATACATCACCGTGATCGTCAGCAATTCTGCTGGCATGGAAGTTGGTGAGCTCCTTCCCCTGAAGTGGAATTGTTGATGTAAAGGACGTGTATGTGCGTGTGTCATTTTTTTCTTTGCTTCTTATTATTTCTTCTTTTTTTTGGTTTATATTTTTCTTTGTTGATTAAGTTATTACATATGTGTCCTTATTCCCCCATCCCCCCCCCCCCACTCATGCCCTCACCCCTCTGGTATCTGTGTCCATTGGTTAGGCTTATGTGCATGCATACAAGTCCTTTGGTTGGTCTCTTCCCCTTACCCCCGCCCTCCCCTACCTTCCCTCTGAGGTTTGATGGTCTGATCAGTCTGATCGATCGTGTGTCATTTTGATAGAAATTTCTACATCATTGTCCGTAGACACTGTTGCAGCCTGTGCGAGAGAGATTATCTGCATCCCCAGTGTCATATTATGCCTTTTTTTTTTTTTACATTTCCTAAAGCAAGGGCTGGGAGAAACGGTATCTCAGGGTAGTTCTAGTTTACATTTCTCTTTTCGTGAGCAAGATAGAGCAGATTTTCCTGTGTTTAGGGACCAGTATGTTGAACTAACACATATTTAACAAGGGCTCGAAATGTATGAGAACAGTATAATAATTGTTATGCATAATGATGATGATAACATATGGTTAATGTATTTTTTTAATCCTCACCTGAGGATATGTTTGTATTGATGAGAGAGAGAGAGAGAGAGAGAGAGAGAGAGAGAGAGAGAGAGAGAGAGAGAGAGAAAGGACAGAGAAACATGGATTGGTTGCCTCCCGTATGCGCTCCAAATGGGAATCGAACCCCCAACCTAGGTATGTGCCCTGGCCAGGAATCAAACTGGAAACCTTTTGGTGTGCAGGACAACAATGCTCCAACCCACTGAGCCACCCAGCCAGGACTGGTTAACAGTGCTTGAAAACTTACCCTTAGTACAGTTCCTGTCCTTAGCCTTAACACAAGTGCAATGACCCCTCCCCAAAGCCCTTTTAGATAGGTAGTATTGCCATCACCATTTTACAGATGACAAAACTGAGGCATGAAAGGGTGAAGTAACTGTGCCAATGGGGGATCTGAAGGTTAACTGGTAGGCCCCGAACTGCTACCGGGAAGTAGAGGTTGGTGAGGATGGGAATCCAAGTGTGTTGGATGCGTTTCCTCCTCATAATCTACTCATTTCCTGGATGAGGAAACTCGGGCTCAAGAGAAATGGCCCAGAGCCACAGGCAGGTGAGGGTGGGAGAAGACTCAAACTCACATCTGTCCCTGGCCATCCAGGGGCTCAGCCCAGGTGAGAGAGGGAACCCCCAGATAATCCAGGGCTGAGAGAGACCCCTGCCTTCCAGGGAGCCCAGAATGAGTGCTGGCCAGGCTGCAGTGCTCAGACATGGAAGCACGGCCCACAGGAGCCAAGCACCCCTGCACTGAGGAGACTGACATTCATTTTGAAACCTCATTGAGCCCTGGCTGGTGTGGCTCAGTGGATAGAGCGTCAGCCTGCGGACTGAAGGGTCCCAGGTTCGAGTCCAGTCAAGGGTGCATGTTTGGGTTGCAGGCTTGATCCCCAGTAGGGGGCATACAGGAGGCAGCCCATCAATAATTCTCTCTCATCATTGATGTCTCTCTCTCTCTCCCTCTCCCTACCTCTCTGAAATCAATAAAAATATATTTTAAAAAAAATATCCTTGGGTGAGGATGTTTAAAAAAATGGTGGAATCTAGGAGACTGGGAAAGATGGACAGAGCACCTATGAAGCTCCAAATCCTCTGAGGTACTCATTCCACCGCTTCTGTATCAGAGCAAGTTGCGGAGATGGGGGTTGTGCCAGTGGTTGAAATGCTTTCTGATCTCCCCTGTTACGATGGGGGGAACTTGAGTATTGAAAAGGGGGCCACTGCTTATAGGAAGCATGGCTGGTATGATCGGACTCTGTGGGGAGCTCTGACCCAGATTCCTGATTTCTATCACAAAATAAGTGAACGTCTAGGTCAGAAAGAGGTGGACTAGGGCCACCACACGAGAGTCACAATCTCCTTGAATCAGTCTATAAACAGAGACCACTTAGAGTCCAGGGGCCCTTGAGGAAGGGCCCTCCGTATATTACACTTCTGCCTTCCCCCTCACTTCCTGCAATGGGACCTACAGCCTTGTACATAGATAAGCCATCTATATATATAAAAGCCTAAGCGACCGTTCGACCGTTCAACCGATAGCTATGACACGCACTGACCACAAGGGGCAGATGTTCAATGCACAGGCATGGAAACATGGAACAAATTGATGAATCTCAGAGGGAAGTGGGGAGGGCGAGGGCAGGAAGACATTAACCAAAGATCTTATATGCATGGTAGAGGCTTGATGCACAGATTCGTGCACTGGTGGGGTCCCTCGGCCTGGCCTGCGGGGATCACCGAAACCGACTTTCTGACATCCCCCAAGGGGTCCAGGATTGCTAAAGGGTGCAGGCCAGGCCAAGGGACCCCACTGGTGCATGGCACTGGGCCTCTAGCTTATTGATAAAGAAACAAACTTTTTACCCTGACCCGACAGCTGAGTTGGTTAGAGCATTGTCCCAATACTCCAAGGTCATGGGTTCAATCCCTAGTCAGGGCACATACAAGAATCAACCAAAGAATGCATGAACACATGGAACAAATCAATGTTTCTCTCTCTCTCCCTTCCTCTCTCTCAAATAAAATCAAAGTAAAAAAAAAAAGAAAAGAAATGCAAGAGAACAAGTGAAAATACATAAGGCCTCTTGAGGCCTAGACTTGGGACTGGTATCGTCACTGTACCCTCATTCTATTGGCCAAAGCAAGTCACCCGGGGTAGGGAATATATTCCACCTTTAGCAGAAGAATTCTAAAGTCACATGAATTGTTATAGAGGCAGCAGGTGCCCAAACAGCAGGAGTAGCCCTGCCAAGCTCCTTGCCCTGGAACTACACTCAGCATGTCAACTACACTCAGCATGTAAACTTTCGCGTTGACCTGTATCTGTCAGCATCTGTACTTTATCTTGATTAATTTTGTGCATCCGTTTGTAAGATGTGTTCTCAGGTCATTGTTTCTTCACGTTACGTCATTTCGGTTTTGGAAAGATTCAAAGAAACATCTACTTTCAGTACATGTTTCCCATGTACTAACAAAATGAATTCAGTAGCACATTAAAAGGATCACACACCACGATCAATGGAAGTTACTTCTGGAATGCAAGGATAGTTCAACTGCAACATAATGAAGGCCAAAGAGGACAAGCCTACGGCTAACATTGTGCTCAAGTTGGAAGTTGAAAACCTTTCCTCCAAGTTCAGGAACAAGACAAGGATGCCCACTCTCACACACACCTATTTCACATACGACTGATAATTCTAGAGACAGAGCCATTAGGTTGGGTGACTCAGTTGGCTGGAGCATCATCCCATACATCAAAAAGCTTGTGAGTTTGATTCCTGGTCAAAGCACAGACCTATGTTGCACGGGTGCGGTCCCTTGGCCTGGCTGGTGATCGGGGCCGACTGGGGCCGCCATCTCGCCCAGTCCTGATCAGGCCTATTGGGGCAGCCAGCCGGGGGGCAGGGACTGTGGGAGATTGGCTGGCCATGGAAGGTTGGCTGTGGGAGTGCACTGACTACCAGGGGGCAGCTCCTGCATTGAGCGTCTGTCCCCTCATGGTCAGTGCATGTCACAATGACCAGTCGACTGGTCGAGCAGTTAAGCATAGATAGGGCAAGACTATATGAACTTGGCTGATATGGATTTGGCTACAGGATCAGGGTATTTTTTTTAAATTGTTTTATTGCTTAAAGTATTACAAAGGGTATTACATATGTCTCCTTTCTTCCCCCGCCCTTGGGATCAGGGTATTTGTAGATACCTTCTGATACCTCTGTCTAGACCAGCGGTTCTCAACCTGTGGGTCGTGACCACTTTGGGGGTCGAATGACCCTATCACACGGGTTGCCGAAGACCATCGGAAAACACATATATAATTACATATTGTTTTTGTGATGAATCACTATGCTTTAATCATGTACAATTTGTAACAATGAAATTGGGGGTCACCACAACATGAGGAACTGTATTAAAGGGTCACGGCATTAGGAAGGTTGAGAACCACTGGTCTAGACATTCTTTATAGTCTTTGGATTTGTCTCTGACAGCAGCTATCAAGCCCTTCAACCCAGGAAGCAGATGATTACAGATAACTGACCACAGGCCATAATTAGATGTTTCACTGCCCCATGCCTTGGTCTTCCAGTTGCCTCCCCCAAGACCCCACATTTAATGGAAAGCAATCCACATTTCCCTCAGGGTTGATTAGCGCCAACCCATTCTCTGGCATCAACTTCTGTATCAGCTGGGGCTCCTCTGGGTTGCAAATCACTCACTCCAGCCACATAAAGCAAACATGAAATCGACTGGGAGCACACTGTGTGGCTCAGAGAATCAAAGGAAGAACTGAACCATCAGGCCTCAAGAAGCACAAGTTACTGGCCTAGCGCTGGCTGCCTGCGCAGCAGGAACTGGTAGTAATGGTCAGTGCTGCCACTGGAATAATTTGTGTTCATGTGCTCGGGGAGCCTGGTTGGCACCAAGCCCAGCCTTTGGAAGGTGCAGGGCAGGGTGCTGTGGTGTTCTCACAAGACTGGGTGGTCCCAGGAAGGGGGAGGGATTTGGGTTTGGTGAAAACAGCATGAATGACACCAATAATAAAGAGAAGGGAGGAGCCTTAAAGACGTAAGAGTTAGGGAACCCAAAGTTAGGCAGTTCTGTGAGGATTCACAGGGCATGGGGGTGGTTGAGGCACCAGGAACCAAGCTTCCCTCTGGTCATGTGACTTTATCCCAGGTCTGTTGGTTCCTCAGCACACCCAGCCCCAACCGCTATGACCATTCAGGTGGCCCTGAAGTCTGAGTCTGGACACTGGGAACCCATGAGCACCCATCAGCGGAGGCCAGAGAGGGGTCAACTCTCGCAGAATAAACGTGGTGGCCTGGGAGTAGTTATCCCTACAAGTGAGGTGGGAGGCGAAGAATTCCCCAGAGTGTAAGTGCTGGTCAGACAACTCCAGGGGACCCTCACTGCATTCCCTTCGTCTACTTCCTTCCATGATATACTCTTCGGGAAATCAATCTTACGCAAGAACTGACCCTCTCACCATGACCTACACTGATGCTCCCTCTCACAGGACCATTAGCGTTGTGACCAGTCAGACACCACAGGACATGACCGAATCAGGATGGACTTCCATTTTAATACACACAAGTCCTGAGAGTACGAAACAACGCAGGGCTCTGACAAATTCCAGAGTCGCTAAGGGGCTTAGAAGGATGTCAAATACGGGAAATCTCCTTTGTGTCATAGAATCAGGGGCACAATCCCCAATTGGGGATGGGGCAACCTGGCTGGACATCTCTGGCCATGATGGACGCATAGGCATATTTAAAAATCACCTCCCAACATATCTGGGGGACAACCCGCCAAGTTGCCTAGGATGTTTCTGGTGGTGAGGTCAGGTTTACAACAAGGGATATGACACCTCAAGATAAACACCTTTTAACCTCAGGGAAGATTTAGGAATACCGACTCAAATAACTGAAATTCACATGTGGTTATCGTGTTTTTTCCCCCTATTGTTCAAAGTATTACATATGTTCCCTTTTCCCCCCCAGTGACCCTCTCCAACCCCCCACACCAGGCCTTCAGCACCCTATTGTCTGTGTCCATGGGCCATGCATATATACATACATGGTCTTTGGTTGACTACCTCCCATCCACCCACCCTCCCCCGCCTTCCCTGAGATTCCACACTCTGTTCCATGCTCCATGTCTCTGAATCCACTCCGATCATCAGTTTATTTTGTTACTTAAGATTCCACACAAGTGCGGTCATGTGATACCTGTCTTTCTCTGACTGACTTATTTCACTTAGCATGATACTCTCCAGGGCCCTCCATGCTGTCATAAAAGGGCAAGATATTCTTCTTTTTTACTGCTGCATAGTATTCCATGGTGTAAATGTACCGCAGCTTTTTTATCCACTCATCTACTGATTAAACACTATTAAGAATGTTTTAATTGTATAAACATAGCTAAAAATGTGGAATCATGCATTTAAAAATCCCTTTGAATCAAAATATGCAATACTTAAAACTGAAATAAGAGTTTTAAGGCAAAAGTGAAGGCCTAAGAAGGCACTAAGTTTTTGGATTTATAATTTTAAAAACTGTATTTATCAATCCCAGACACTTAAAATGGATAAAAGAAGAGACTGAGAAAGATCTTATTGTTAACTTTATTTTTATTGGTGACACTATTACAGAGAGATAGAACGACCACAACCATATTAACAAACCAAAAACCTGTGCACAGAAACAAGATGCAAAAATATTTCAAGATGTTAACCACAGTCTTTGGATGATGAAAATATGGGTGTATCTCTTCTACATTTCTGCAAGTTTCTATAATGAACACACGCTGTGATTACTATGGAAATAGATATAATAAAGGTGAATTACCAAAACACTACGATAAAGATCATTCAAGGAAATCAAGACAAAATACTTAACCATAATCCCACAACCACACACCTATTTCTTAATTACTTTCCATATTTCTTCCCATCTTTGACTCTATGCATACTTATCATTAACACCCTAACAATCACAGACTGGTGTACAGACAGATGTTAATAGGAGCTGTTAGGTGCTGGGAATATGGGTGGATTTCTTTTCTAATTGATTGAATTCCCCCAAATTCTGAGTATTATATTTGCAATGGGAAAATACATACATAAGATTTAATAGCAAAACACCAAAGATCACCCAAGGAATTTGAGACAAAATATTTAACCATAATTTCATAACAACACTATGTTAATGATTCTCCACGCTTATTATCACTGTAGACTTGATGCATACATATTCAACACTCACCATAAGTTTGTGCACAAGATGGAGGAAACAGATCAAGATATTCAGTTGTTGGGTGTTGGGAATATGAGGGAAGTTTTTTTCTTTTCTAATTTACTGTATCGTCCAATTTTTTTCCTTTGGGTATGTATTATGCTTGTAATAGAAGCATAATAAACTTTTTAAAATCAGAACACTATTAATAAGGGACATTTGAAAACCAAGGTAACATAACATCAACTTTGAATACACATTTTGACACAGTTAGAATCATAACCCTGTGCACAGAAACAAGAAACAATATACTAAAGAGTGTATCTGTCTTTGGATGGTGGGAATATGGTTTGTTTTCCTCCACTTTTCTGTATTTTCCAAGTATCTGATAATGAGTTCAAATTTTGTTCGCAATGGAGACATGACTACAAACTTTTTAGTAACAACACCACCACCATTAAGAACATCAAGGAATTTAAGAAAAATAATGCTCAACTAGAAGCCTACAACACAACAGCTGTTGACTAAAAGCATACCTTTTTAAACAGTTATAATTGTAGTATAAATATAATTCTGTGTCCTGCTTTTTTCCACTTAATATTCTGTAAATATATTTCCACGCTACTACATAACTCTGCATGATTATCATTTTTAAAACAGCTGAGTAAGAATCAGATATGTTCATTTAATCATTCTATTGTTTGGCATCAAAGTTGTTCCTAATTTTTCACGAACACGAGGTTGGAACGGACACCCTGACATTTGGCAAGTTGCTTTCTGAGAAGGAGCTACCAATTGGTGCTGCCAACAGGGACGAACCCGAGTTGGCCCCAACATCAGCAATGGCTCCCTTCTCATGGGCCCTGCTCCCATTTTTCCGGATGTCCGTTCCAACCTCCGGTCTTTCGATGCAGCTGGCCCTCGCCACCACTGTGCCATCCAGATGGCCCCCTCTAAAATGCCCAGGCCATATTCTCACCGACCTGGCCTTCCAGTCCATTTCCGGTGTTTCCCTCTGCCTGCTTCCTCACCCTCCCAGTCTGCTGCTGTGTTAGGACTCCTTTCTTTGGCTTCCTCCATTCTGCTCCATGCCCTCAGCCCCTCAACTCCTCCGGACTTTGGCACTCCCAGCAGCTCTGACACTCACAAGCCCTAACCATGCAGATCTAGGAGAGTGAGATTTGGGCACATTCCCAAAGAAAGCATTGGCATTTTCTTTCTCAAATGATCTGCTCTTATCTTTTGTTCACTTCTTCATCAGATCCACTTTACTTTTTTTAAAAATTTTTAAAATTATTTTTCCAGTCAACTCAAAGCCAAGAAAAAAGAAAAAAAACCCCTCAATAGTCACGACGCAGGGGTGAGGGGAAGCAAAAGGAGCACAAGTGGCCCACAGAAAAAGACACAGGAAACCGCAAGCTGTGAGGTCGATCTGTAATTAATGGAATCAGATCAAAACTACTCAGGAGGGCTGAACGAGGAGAGAACAATGGTGACAAAACAAATTAAGGCGCTGGGAACCTGAGTCCATGTTAAGCTTAGGTTGACTGTAAAGAAAGCTTTTCTTTTTAAAAAAATGCGAGTTAGTTCAAGGGGCTGAGGGTCAGACAGGTGAAGACAAGAATTAGGTTCGGTAATAGAAAGCTCTAAGGATACAAGCTCCTGGGCGCCCAGGTGCAAGCTGACTCGTGGCGGCACACACTAACAAAGCCACGCTGCTACGTGTCACTTAAGGCAGAAAGCACACAAAAAGTGATGACAGTTGTCACCTGCATCCATATTTACAACAGGAGAGGCTCTCCTGACGGTTTCAACCTTCATTAGGCACTGTCGCGATCTAGTGATGGTTGCAACCCACTCTCTTAAAGGCAAAGAAGCAAGATTTACAGGGAAAAGCTTGGCGTTTGTGGATTCACTCTCGAGCACACATTAAGTTGGTTAAACAAACACAAACTTGCAGTATTTTTGCATGACAGTCACTGCAAGGTACAATATGGCAAGGGATCAACTAGGGTCACAAAAGGTCAATCCACAAATTGCAAAGGCGTATACAGCATTAGGTTCCAAGGTGTTGGTGTAGACGAGATGGCTGAAAAGGAAGCTCAAAGAACTCCTTTCGAACCGCACAGAGGAAATAACATTATCTTGCATGCCTACACCTTGACAGGAATATTTAAGAGTAAGGGACAACACAGTTACTCAGAAAGATACTGAAGGGGTTAAAATAATGCACAACAAATCTTTCACAGGAACTAAGATATTAACAAGTGTGTTGCTCATTTCCTCTTCCAAAAAAAAAAAAAAAATCAAAGCATACCACGGAGGTATCTCTGCACAGTAAACTGTAACTCTGTATCATTAAATCCAAGTACCTGTGACTACTGTTTGCTATGATTTGCTATTTTATATACAGCTCAGGAAATTTATATATAGGTTACAGAAGTATCATTTGGTTGGGGCTATTTCTGTAGTCTCAGCTCTCCTAGGACTGTCCCTCAACCTGGTCACTAGGATGAAAGGGATGTGCTGTGGCTTCCCCACATGCACGCACTGGTGTATGATGGGGAAAGAGGTAAGACCAATGGAACCGCCTCTGGTTCCTTTCCAGTCCAAGTTATCTGAGGTTAAAAGTCAGTGTGTACAAGCTAAGCTAAGTGTCCTTCTGACGTTACTATGGGTTGCTGTGGATTTGCTGTGAGGGTCAGGTCCTAAGCCAGGAAAGGCTGTCCATCCTTCCACTTGTGCTCTCAGCCAGTGTGGGTGTTCTGGTGTCTAGCGAGGGAGAGGCGGTCGCTGAAGAACTGACCGCAGACATCACATTTGAAGTACTTGTCGTCAGCCCTATCGCTGCCCTGAGTGCTGGTGCTGGCCTGCCCAGTATAATGGGAGCCTTCTCCATAGACATTTCCAGACTCAAATATGATCACTCTGGCATGGGTCTGCCGGTGCTCCCCGTAGGCCGAGGTGGTAGTGAAGGTCTCTCCACATTCCCTGCAGTCATAGTATGGTTCTTCAACCTGAATCTCTTCCTCTTCATCTTCCTCTTCTGGGTCTTCGATCCCTGCACCATCTGGCTCGTCGGCATCTCCCTCTGGCTCTTCAGCCTTCCCCTCTAGCTCTTCCTCTCTCTCTTCAGGGTCTTCGATTCCTGCGCCATCTGGTTCATCAGCATCCCCGTTGGGCTGTTCGGCCTCTCCGTTGGGCTGTTCGGCCTCCCCATTTGGCTCTGCAGCCTCCCCATCTGGTCCTTCAGCCTCCCCATTGGGCTCAGCGGCCTCCACATTGGGCTCAGCAGCCTCTACTTCCGGTTCAGCGGCCTCCACTTCTGGCTCGGCAGCTTCCATGTTCGACCCCTGGATCCGCAGAACTTCTCGTGGAACAAGAACATTGGCTTCGACTTCCTGGGCTGCTGCTTCTTCCTCTTCAACATGGAACTGCTGGTGCTTAGTGAGAACTGTGTTGTGAATGAAGGACTTCCCACAGTCCTTGCACTCAAAGAATGGAGACTCTCCCTTAGGGGGTTCGGTAAGAAACGAGGTATGAACAAAGGAAGCCCCGTAATCGTAGGGCTCGTCATCCTTCTCGTGGATTTTCTTGTGCTCCCTCAGGTCGGCCTGGCTGAGGAAGGCCTCTCCGCATATTCCACACTCGTAGTGCTTCTCTTCGGCCTGGCTTCTCTGTAACTCGGCGAGGGCCAACCCTGCACTGACAGTGTCATTGCTCCTCTGGGCCTGCTCTGGAGAGCCCTCTCCCATGTGAAGTGCCAGATGCTCATTAAAGACAGAGCCATGAATGAAATCTTGACCACACACGTGGCACTGAAGATACATCGCTGTAGGATTTGCCTGTGGGGCACGGAACCTCTGTGGGTTAATGATGAAAGGATTCATAAAAGGCTCATCATACCTCCTGTGGCCATAGTATGGGTCTTGCTCATGAACTTTCTGATGCTCAAACAGGAATGAGCTGTGAACGAAAGACTCGCCACATGCTGGGCATTCGAAGAGCTGCTCTCCAGTGTTGTCTCTCTGATACTCGCTGATGGAATGGGTGTGAATTACAGACTGCGTGTACTCACGAGTGTCGACGAGGTACTCTCTGCCATGAACTTTCTGATGGTCCTTAAGGTCGGCCCGATCTGCAAAGCCCAGCCCACAGTCCTTACATCCATAGATTGAATCTTCCTCCTCCTCCTCCTCCTCCTCCTCCTCCGGCTCAGGCTCTTCCTGCTCAGGCCTGCCACCGACTGCACCCCGAATAACAGAACCTCCATGGAACTCCTCTTGAGTGTAGATTTTCTGATGGGCACCAAGGTCTTCAATGGTTGCAAAGGATTGCCCACAGTCCTTACATTCTTGCGGCACTGGATGCTGAGCACAACTTGCCTGTGCCGGCTGTCCAGCAGAACTCATTCCTACTGGCTGGCGAGGGTGACTTGCCTGTGCTGGCTGTCCAGCAGAACTCACTCCCACTGGCTGGCGAGGGTGACTTGCCTGTGCTGGCTGTCCAGCAGAACTCACTCCCACTGGCTGGCGAGGATGACTTGCCTGTGCTGGCTGTTGAATGCAAATCATCCCCACTGGCTCCTGACCGTAACCCTGCACTGGTTCCTCAACATAATTCATCTCCACTAGGTCTTCGAAGAAACTATTCTGCATTGGCTCCTGAAGGCAGGTCATCCCTTCTGGCTCTTGAAGGCAGGTCATCTCTTCTGGCTCTTGAAGGCAGGTCAACCCCACTGGCTCCTGACCGTAACCTTGCACTGGCTCTTTCACATAACTCATCTCCACTAGCTCGTCAAGAAAACTAGCCTGCTCTGGCTGCTGAATGCAAGTCATCCCTTCCGGCTCTTGGCCATATCTCACCTGCACTGGCTGTTCAGCATAACTTGTCTGTGGATCAGCGGAGGCTACGCTGCGGATAACAGATCGTTCGTAGTTTTTGCTTCCAAAAGGCTTCTTTCTATGGTGAATCTTCTGATGCTCAGTGAGGTCGGAGCTACGAACAAAGGACTCTCCACACTCTGGACATTCATAGAGTTTCTCTCTGGGGCGAAAGGTTTCAGGCTCACCGAAGTGCAGGGAGTGAATTACTGAAGTCTCGCAGTTCCTGCGCTCCATGTTTTTCTTCTTGGCACGAACCTTCTGATATTCAGGGACATTTGATTTGGAAACAGTCGATTGGCCATCCTCCTTAAACTCACTGGCTCCCTCTGCAGCAAGGCTTTTTGGAGGTTCAGTACCAGATACACGGCGTATAACAGAGTCCTTGTAGCTGTTACTCTTGTCCCCTTCATTAGGGGTGGGTCTGGCAGGAGGTTTCTGTTGCTTAGCATGAAGGTTTGAGAATCCTCCCTTCTCATTCCATTCGTTTCCACTGGGAATTTTGGGAAGTTTGAAAACGGGTAAGCTATGGATAACGGACCTCTCATTCTTCTTTTCTTCAGAGGTCTTCTCTCCAGCATGGACTTTCTGTTCAGTAATATTTGGGCTTGTAATGGTAGACGCTGCAATCACTTTTGGTTTATTGGGCCCCACGGCACTGTGACATTTCTGAACTTCAGCCAAAGATAAGCTATGAATAACAGACCTCTCATTTGGTTTCTTCTCAAGGACATTTTCTTTAGTGGTAATCTGGTTGTCATCAGGATTAGAGCTAATGGTGAATGCCTTCTCTTCCTCGTTCTCAGGTGGTCTTGTTATAGTATGACTCTTCCGAGACTCAGTAAAGGGCCTGCTATGAATGACAGACTTCCCATACGCCCCGCCTTCATAGGAATTGTTCTGAAAATGAACTGAGGGATGCTCACCGGGGAATAGGTTTTGCCCAAAGGCAGCCCCATCATCTTTAAAGCCACAGAGCTTTCCCTGTAAGAAATATTTCTGACGCCTTCTAATGGGCTGACCAGGAATAAAGGTTTCCTCACACACTTTGCTCTTGTTTTCAAACAGGTTTGCTCTGGTGTGAATCTTCTGATGTTCTTTCAGCGATGAGCTGTGGCGGAAGGTCTCCCCACACACCTTACATTCGTACATTTTCTCTTTAGCATGCATTCTCTGCAGCCCCTTAAAGGCTGGGTTGGGCTTGAAGACTTCATCATCTTTGTCATCTCTCCCATGGATTTTCTTCTGGTGTTCAACCAGAGCAGAACTATGAAGGAAGGTTTCCTTACACACCTTACACTCATAGAATTTCTCTTTCCCATACATTTTCTGAAGCTCACTGAAGGTGGGGCTAGGCATGAAGGGCTCCTCATATTCCTCATCATTACAATCTGTGAGATGCCCTCTAGAGTGAATCTGACAATGCTCAGCAAGATCGGCTGTCTTATCGAAGGTTTCCCCACACTCCTTACACTCAAAGCATTTCCCCCGAGCCGCACTTTTCCGAGTGACAGCCACACTACGGATAAACGCTTCACCATACTCATAGAGATTCTCTCTAGTGTGCATGATCTGATGTTCGACAAACTCAGAAATCACACTGAAAGCCCTCCCGCACTCATCACACACATAGGGCATGGCGGCAAAATCAAGCGGCTGCGACTCGGCAGAAGGGGGGCTAAGGCTGCTCATGCTCATGGCTTTTCTCATCTCACTGCCTTCAAAGGGTTTCTTCCGGGGAGAGTCTCTCTGATCGTGAGCAGAACCCTTCCCATCGGTGTCAAACTCATAGCGCCTTTTTCTCTCGAGAACTTTCTTTTTGGAAACAAGGTTTGAGTTACAATTACAAGCTCCCCGACAGGCATTCTCTGCACAGCCCCCCTCCTGAATCACCGACTCTCTGTCTAAGGACACTTCTTTCCAATCGTGGTCTGCCCTTCTGGGGACCCTTGGAAACCGGTCACTAGGTATTCTCGCTCTTGCCGAGTTGGGGTTTTGCCAAACATTCTTGAATTTTTCCATGATCGCTCCATGCGAAGCCTCCTCTTCACAGATCCCCCGGCGATGGGTTGACTTTTTGGCTTCAGGCATGGTTCTCAGACCTGAAAAGAAACACGAAATGTAAATACTCCCTAGTTCCTGTACTTGTGCAAAATCACAGTAGGTCTTCCGTGACGGTGGTGTGAATATAAATTGCTCAAAGCTTATCAGTACAGCAGGTCCTCGAGTGATATTGTTTCATTTTAACATTGCTGAGATGCCGTAGGAATTTAACCCTGTTGACATCAATTAGCCTGCTCATTTCACGTACAGTTCCAGAGCCTATGGACGTTAAGTGAGGACTCACTGTGTGTATGTACAGATCAGTGCCCATCTCACCGATTAAAGTGGCCACTATGCGTCATCTACCTAGTGCTTACCTCGACTGGTGCTTGGGTAGGCACTTCTCTTTGACCGTGAATGGCCTTGTGTCATGTGGGAGTGGCCATCATCTTCGGCAAGCTGAAGCCCTGTTCACAATAATACGACAGCTCATACTCAAGTTGGGGACCAAGACTCAGCACTATAAATTGATGTCTGCCTTTCGCTGAGCCACTAAATATGAAGTAGCCCAGATCCAATCCTTGGGGTGTCTTGTATTTGCAGTTTCACTTCCTTAGTACCATTCCTTAGCTCATTCTAACGTGAATGTAATTAATCTTCCTGACTCCACCTACTCTTTTGTACAGAGAGACCTTCATGCCTCCCTAAATTCACTGCATCTTTTTCAGGCTTCACCTTTTCCTAACCACCTCCTCCATCTTGATGACCTGTTTCACTGGCCTCCAAGGGTGTCCTCCTACCTCTTGACTCTTCTTTCCCTGCCTCTTCTGCCGACAATGGAGCTCCTCAAGGCTCCACTGCCTCACACAGAACTCTCGGTACAGCTCTCTCTCCACCGCACCAGACCTGCACGGCCAACTGCCTGCTAGGCCAAGCTAGGTTCTTCTTGGAGGTGCACATGGGATGTTAGGGTCCCGTCCTGAGTGTGTATTTAAAAGTCTGCTGTCACCACCTATGAAAGCATCAGCTCTTGTGGCAAGTGCCATCTCTGTGTTCCCCCAACCCTGTGCAATAGGGTCTGCACCCAGAGCCAGAAGGATTTCTTAGAAACAGAAATCTCTTTGCTTATGCTTCTGCTTTGAGATCTTTCAAAGCTTTCTGATTACCCTTGAAGTCCAGATTGATCAACGTGGACTCTACCATCCTGCAGTTGCAAAGAGGAAGGTGGCAAAATGCTCCAGTGCCTGCGGGAGCAGTGGCTTACCCAGGAACAGCAGCTTCCTGTAGTTCTCCATGTTGTCCTTGATCGAGTTCTGCGCCTTCCTGTCCTCAGTGAGCTTCACCATGTCCTGGTATGACATCGTGTCCTGAAACAGCAAACATGGACCTCTCAGTGGGGCCTGTCCGAGGGGCATCCAGAGAGAGAAGAATGCTTGCGACATGGGAGCTACAACATACAAAGGTATGTAGAAAGTGCTCACAGCGTTTGGGGTTCTGAGTGGTCCAAGTCAAGTTTTACTAGGGACCTACTTTGTACCTACCTTGGCGCTATAGTCTGAGGAAGATCCAAAAGACGTATGACACACATTCCTTGCCCTCATGCAGCTTATAATTTGGTTGGAGAGAAAAGACTCATGAAACAATTAGAGAACAATAAACAATAAAGTGGGGTACAGATAATCAGTGCTAAATGGGCTTAGTAGAGGGACAGTTCAGGGTGGGCTGGACTAGTGAGCAAAAGTTTTGTAGAGAGTCTTTTGTGGGGCATTCAGTGGTGGGCAATATTTTGACACAGAGAGAGGGGGCTGGTGGGAAAGCTTCAACAGGCTAAATATCAACTATGCATGGCATATGCGGGGAACAGAAAGAAATGTGTTTTAGCAGACATTTGATCAGGAAGTGTGACTTAAGCCTCCCACCCCTGCACACACACACACATCCATGTCTTGCACACACATGCTTTGCACAACACGGCTACACTGTGGGCTCCTCTGGGCATGTAGAAGTTCCAAATAACCCAGGGGTGATTTTAGGCACTGAGTGCCTTCATTTCACAGCTGTCTTTCATGTTCTAATGGATATTTTCTTAAAAAGAATTGTTAAGTTCCCTGTATTACTCAGAGAGCCTTCTATGCAAAACCTTGTCTTACTGCTGCACTAAGACATGGCTGCTTGCAGAGGGCGGTGGTCCCAGGGAGTACGGCACCAAGGCCTGAGACACATGGGAGGAGGGAGACGGGACCGTGGGGAGCCCACAGGTTTCAGAGCCACAGAGAAGTAGGGTCAAAGAAGGACTGCAGCCTTTGAGCTGTGCGGCCTTGGGAACAGAAAACTCTTGAGCCTCAGGTTCTCTAAAATGGGGAGAAGGGCATTAGCCCACCTGGCAGTGCTGTGGGGGAGGCTGTTCTGTAATGTGATGTGTGGTTTAAATAGGAAAAAGTACGTAAAGGAAACATACATTAAACCCTATGTAAAGATACTCTGATAATGTATTATAGAGCTCCACTGCTGGCAAGTGGCATGGGCATTGATTGAGTTCTGAACCTTCCTGCCCTCAGTGAGCTTCCATGCGCCCCGGTTTGACACTGCACCCTAAAACAGCAAACGCAGGCCTCACCAGAGTCTGTCCCCATGGGCCTCCAGAGAGAAGAAAATGCAGCAAAAAAAAGGAGTTGCACAATTAGGTGCATCTCTACTGGGAAAGATACATGAGCACAGGCACTGGGATTTAAGGGGAGAGCAAGTGTCCGTGCCCAGTGATTAGACATCAAAAACCACCTAAACTACGCAGAACTTCAAAAATGAAACTAGGTTACGGCTGAGGACCTTTAGGACCCAAATGAGCTACGAAAGATCAGGAGGCAGCACAAAGCTGGCACAGGTACCACCTGCGTGGCTGAGTCCCATCACTTGAAGCAACAGGAAGTTCGAGAGCAAGAGCTGTGCTGGGCTCAGGTGTGAAGAGGCACCTGTGAGGCAGCAAGGAGACCCGAGCTCCTCCCGTGGGGGCTGGCAGACCACAGACAAGGTCAAGAACTTGGTGGACTGAGGGAGTCAGCAGGGTCACCATCTCTGTTGTTAACAGACCCCAAGGGCAATGGCCAAAGGGAAAAGGCAGTTTTCATATCTTTGTATTCCATTGGCCTCATCGGAGGATAATAAATGTACAGTAAATTCTGAATGGCAATTCCCTATGAAAGAGAAATGATGCTTTGGTGCAAAATTGTTCATCTATCGCATGTGGGGAGCTCTACAGCAGCTGTTCCCTTTGCATCTGTAATCACCAGTGGTGCCCACAGCTGCACAAGCTACACTGAGTCCCCCAGGACTGGGGGCTGCACCCCCGCACGTCCACATGACCGACATGCAGGGCACCAAGCGATTCACTCATTGTGCTCAGAGACGAGAGCTTCCTGAGTAGCAGAGAGTTCCTCTGACCACGTGGAGGAGGCAGAAAACAGGAAGCGGTCACTCTGGCCACTTGCCACCGCTGGGGACAGACCTGGGATCCGTTCAAGAGTAACTGAGGCTCCCCGCCCAGGTGGGATTTTAGGGGGCAGATGAGCACACACGCCCTCTTGGGAAAAAAGGCAGCTCTGCCACGTAATGGAGAGAGGGAACCGAAACATACCTGGGACTGCAACTCGTACTGCATCAAGCTCCGACGGCGGCGCCCTCTTTCCGTTGAAAATGCTCTCTCCATCGAAGCAGGAAGGGAGAGATCCCGGGGAGGAAACCCTGGGGAGAGAAAGGCCCGTGAAGGAAAAGGCCCAGCCAGCCTTGCAGGCGCATTAGGAAGGTCAGAGGGCAGGACTTACTGCTTCTGGGAATCCTGCCATACGGCCAGCGCTCTCGCAAGGACAGGTCCCTGCTTCTGGCCCTCCGCTCCCGCTCCCGCATCCGGGCTCGCTCCCAAGCCCGGCCCCGGTCCCAGGCTCGGTCCCAGGCCCTGTCCCAGGCCCGGTCCCAAGCCCGGTCCCAGGCTCGGTCTCGATCCCAGTCCTGGTCCCAATCCCGGTCCCGGTCTCCTGCGAAAGCCAGACATTTGGGGTGAGCACAGCACTGACATGTGCCCACCCGCCCCCATGTGCATAGCCCCCTCAACAAGAACACCATCCTTGCTCCTGCCTTCAGGAATCAGATGTCACATAGAGGTCTCCACACGCCCAAGGGCAACCTGGACTCTTCCCATCACCCTAGACCTGGGGCAGTTTCTGGAGGCTTTGACTACGTGGGGGTTGCTGCTCTAAAGCAAGTTCTGATGCTTACTTCAGAAGCTCGCCCCCTGCAGACACTTCTGCGGTTCCCTAGGTTGTACGCGGTCAAGTCCACCTCAAGGTGGACATCAGCCCCTCTGCCGCCCAGTTACCCAAGCCTCTCTCAATGTGCACGTTACTCTCCTTACAAAACGTACGCCCTCCCCCAAAGCAACGCTCCTTTTATTTTTTCTTAAAGGGGAGAATGATGATTTTTATTTTTTAAAATATATTTTATTGATTTTTTACAGAGAGAAATAGAGAGTTAGAAACATCGATCAGCTGCCTCCTGCTCACCCCCTACTGGGGATGTGCCCACAACAAAGGTATATGCCCTTGACCGGAATCGAACCTGGGACCTTTCAGTCCGCAGGCCGACGCTGAGCCAAACCGGTCAGGGCAGCAACACTCCTTCTAAAAGTTCACTGAACAGCCCGGCCAGTGTGACTCAGTGGCTGAGGGTTGACCTATGAACTACGACAGTGGTTCTCAACCTTCCTAATGCCGCAACCCTTTAATACAGTTCATGTTGTGGTGACCCCCCAACCATAAAATTATTTTTGTTGCTACTTCATAACTGTAATGTTGCTACTGTTATGAATCATAATGTAAATATCTGATATGCCAGATATCTTTCCATTGTTACATATTGAATATATTTAAAGCAGAGTGATTAATCACAAAAACAATATGTAATTATATATTTGTTTTCCGATGGTCTTAGGCAATCCTGTGAAAGGGTCATTCAATCTCCAAAGGGAGTCGCGATCCACAGGTTGAGAACCACTGACCTAGGAGGTCACAACCCGGTTCCTGATTGGGCCATATGCCCCCGCCTCCCCGGTGTGGGGCCGTGCAGGAGGCAGTCCATCAATGATTCTCTCTTATCATTGTTGTTTCTATCTCCCTCTCTCTTTCTCTCTGAATCCAATAAAAATATATTTAAAAAGAGAATTGATTAAAAAATTTTTTTTGAAGGTCACTGAAGAACTGTTTAACAAGTGAAGTAGCTTTAAGCTTCACCCCTCCTGGGAAGGCTATGGGTGCAGCTTGAAACAGCCCACTGCAAGCTTCCATACTAAATACTTCCACCCCTAACAATGCATGTCTTGTATTTCACTGTTAGGGTTGGCTTGGGTATAAAATGTCTAATCTACTATCAATTAACCTACGCCCCCTCAGATCTCGGAGCAGCAGCAGCCGCCCTCAGAGGCCCCGATGGCCACTGTGAACCTTCGGGAAATGGGAGGACAGGGCCCCTGGGCGGCATGACCCGACTGGTACTCACTGCAGAAATAGAGGGCGCGTGCCAGGGGGTTGGTTACTCCATTGCGGTTCAATCTGCCTTCAATCTGCATGTTGACACCGTTGTCTAAGAGGACAGCAGACACCCACTCAGCGCTGACCATCACCTGTACACTCTCGGGTCTTCCCATGCCCCACCGCATATCCACCTCCACGGGACGCTGGAGCGTTCTGAGCCCCTCACCCCTCAGCTGCTACCACTCCTGGTGGAAACTGGGCTGTGACGGCACCCCCAACAACTGCAGCCACATACGACTTCCCAGCGCACCACACCCGTCGGTCTCCAAAAGGGAACCGGGCCCTGGTCGGTGGCTCAGTGGTTAGAGCACCGGCCCAAGGAATGACAAGTCGTGGGTTGGATTCCCGGTCAAGGGCACGTGCTCCTCCGTTGCAGGTTCCCCAGCCCCATAGGGGCTTGTGAGTGAGGCAACCAATAGATCTCTCTCTCTCTCTCTCTCCCCGCTCCCACTCTAGAAATCTATGGAAAAAATATCCTCGGGTGAAGATGAAAAAAATTGAGCCGGTGCCACAGCACAAGACGCGCGAGGCTCCTCATGGGGGTGGCTGGTGTGTAACCTGGTGACTGCTCCCCCGGGGACACAGCCCCATCACACGGTTGGCTGTGGCAGCCAGGGAGGGAGGTGTGCTGCCCCGCGGCCGCCCCGCCCCGCCTCACCTTCAGGCCCGTACACCTCGTGGTACATCTCCAGCAGGTCCACGAGCTTCTCGCAGGTCAGCGGCCGCCGAGCCTGCACCCAGAGCCTGACCCTCTCGGGGAGGATGTTCAGGTACTGCTCAAGGACCAAGAGGTCGATGATCTCCTCCTTGGTGTGAATCTCCGGCTGCAACCAGTCCAGGCAGAGGTTTCGGAGTCTGAGCAGAGTCTTCTGAGGCCCGACAAATTCCACGTAGAGGAAATTCCGAAACCTCTGATGAGAAAATTCAGAGTCAGTCGGACTTCCTCCTACGATGGCATCCGGGTACTGAGCCAAGTCACTGTCTAGGTCATACAGGTCTGGGACCCAGGACTTCTTGGCTCTGCCGGAGTAAAAGCGCTTGAGCGGCATCATCTCTCTAGGGAAAGCTGTCAGTGCAGCAACCGAAATGGGTCACGGGAAGGACGCAGCAGCTGTGCCAGCCAGTGCTCAGGGACCTGCAGGGCGCAAGGAGACACACGTCCCGGGAGGTGAGGCCCGGCAGCCTGCAAGGGCGTCAGCAACGCTTCTGCGAACAGGCCCAGAGGGCAAGCGGTGCGCAAACACCCCCCCCCCCCAACACACACACACACACACACACACACACACACACACACACACGACAGCAAGTCACAGGCATGACCTCGGGCACATGCACCTCAGGTCGTTACTGATTGGCTTTTTTGTTTTGTTTTAAATATATGCATTTCTATTGATTTCAAAGAGGAAGGGAGAGGGATAGAAACATCAATGATGAGAATCATTGATCGGCTGCCTCCTGCATGCCCCCTACTGGGGATCAAGCCTGCAACCCAGGCGTGTGCCCTGACCAGGAATCGAACCATGACCTCCTGGTTCATAGATGTCCAACAACTGAGCCACACCAGTCAGGCATTACTGACTGTTTTTATGATCCTGGGCAACTTATTCTACGTCCTGGAGTCTGTCCCTGTATCTGCAAATAAGGAACAGACCAACCTCCCTTTGAGGACTAGAAAGCTTCCATAAGCCAATATGCCTAAAAGGCTCACTACCCACCCTGGCCAGTGTTGCTCAGTGGATAGAGCATTGGCCTGCGGACTGAAGGGCCCCTGGGTTGATTCCGGTTAAGAGCACATGCAGGGGTTGTGGGCTTGATCCCCAGTGGGGGGCGTGCAGGGGGGAGCCGATCGATGATTCCCTCTCATCATTGATGTTTCTCTCTCTCTCCCTCTCCCCTCCTCTCTGAAATAAGGTTTACAAAAGTCACTACCCAATGCTCAGCCCAGGGACATTCCAAGATGCCAACCGTTACTAAATCTGGGTGGCAACTTTCTTTCTGAGCAAACATGGACAGGCACTAGGGGATGGGGGCCAATCCGGCCATTTCTGAGCATTTCTCCCCGCCACATAATGAAGGCTGCAGACACCATGGAAAGCAGAGGCTGCATGGCATGTCAGTGCTCAGCTCCGGGGAGTGCAGGCGCCATGTTCCCCTCCACGACCACTGTGCTGCTGGGACCTGATGGCTAAACTAAATGCAATGAAAGGGAAAGTCCAGCGCCTCATCACACCAGCTGCATCTCCAGTGCCAGGGGCTCCGTCCTGAACAGGACGTCACACCCCGGTGGTCGTGGGAAGTTCTGTGGGGCTGAGCAGCTGCACAGGGTTTGAGGTGGCAGGTGTGCCCAAGACCCCTCCCTTGAGAGGGTATCTGTCTGTCCCCAAACCCAGCCTCGGGCAAGTGCCAACACCACTCCCCTGGGCACCTTTCCTTTCCCTTTATTTTCCCCTCACGTAACCAATTGAGGCCACACATTTCCCTTCACTTCACACCATTTTACCTACATCTAGGTTTTACCATGCAGCCTTTTATTACAGTTGGCCACACGGGTGTGAAGTAGGCGATACATGAGAAAAATCTCGGTTTGAGGGGCTGCGTGAACACACGGGCTTTCCTCCCAGAGAAGAAAACCACACACAGCACTAATTCTTCTGTTTTGAAAGGAAGCCACATGTTCAGAAGTTGCCCGGCCGGTGTGGCTCAGTGGCTGAACATTGACTATGAACCAGGAGGTCACGGTTCGATTCCTGGTCAGGGAAAATGCCCAGGTTTCCGGCTCGATCCCCAGTGTGGGGCGTGCAGGAGGCAGCCGATCCATGATTCTGTCATCATTGATGCTTCTCTCTCTCCTTCTGAAATCAATTAAAAAATGTATTTTAAAAAATTATTTTGTTTTAATATGTCTAAAGACATATTAATATGTTTCAATTATTTAGAGTTTCAAAATAGACTTTATCGTTTGGGAATAAAAGCGGTAAATGGCCCCATGCTCTCCCGCTGTGATGGCTGCACTCTGCTCCCACTGGAACTGTCCTCCATGGTCCCCCTGGAGCTGTGGCGCCACCCGGCTGCCCTGGCCGCCTCAGCAGCAGGAGTGACCGTGGAGAAGGGCACTAGATACCACTGCTGAGCTGGCGCTTCCAAGCAGGGGGCAGGCAAATGGCCTGGCTCTGAGCACTGGAGTGATCTTTGGGACAAAAGCACAATTTTACCCAGGACCCGGCTCAGGGGGACGGCCTCGGGCAAGGGCAGGGGCCTCAGAAGCCAATAGGCCTCCACGGAAGGGAGGGGAGAGCACAGAGCCGACACCTGCCCGTGTGGGAAGGAGGGAGGGAGTACACAGAGCCTGCGCCTGCCGGAGAGAAAACCTGGGTCCCCGACAGGATCCAGTCCAACCTCAGAGACAGCAGGACACGCTCAGGTACGCAAATCACCTGTTGGAACAGATCCTTTCTGCAACTTCTGAACAAGCCACTACGCACAGGAACAGTCAAAATGCCAGGGACCTGCAGTCATTTCACAGAAAGAAACACATGACAAATGAACACAGAAGAAATGTAAAAATAGTGTCCGTGATCCATTCTCCAAATGGCTGTTGACTCGGCGATCATTAGGGGTAAGGCCTCTTAGATTACCTTCAAGGAAAGACCGAATGCAGTGTCATATAAGCCAACCAGGAAAAAAAAACAGAAAACCTTCAGATTTCTCTATGAAACCAGAATTCAAAACCCAAGGCAAAGATTAGCACTAACAAACCAAAGACCATTCACTTAATGAAAGCAGGCGTGAAAGTCTAAACACTATCATTACTGAACATCACTCTAAGAGCAGTGGTTCTCAACCTTCTGGCCCTTTAAATACAGTTCCTCATGTTGTGACCCAACCATAAAATTATTTTCGTTGATACTGCATAACTGTAATGTTGCTACTGTTAGGAATCATAATGTTTCACTTACAAATTAAACATAATTAAAGCATAGTGATTAATCACAAAAACAATATGTAATCATATATGTGTTTTCTGATGGTCTTAGGCGACCCCTGTCAAAGGGTTGTTCGACCACCAAAAGGGTCGCGATCCACAGGTTGAGAACCGCTGCTCTAGAGTTCTAGCTAATTACAAGAAAAACAAATCTGAGGCATAAAAAAAGGTGTAAAATTATCATTCTCTTGTGAATCAATAGAAAAATGTTATAATTCAATAAGGAAATAATTTATAACAGACTTCTTAAATATATATCAACAATACTTTTTTTAAGCGGGAAGAACTCCAATATAAAAAATAGCACCTACATAAAATTACAAATTATACTGCAGTAAGAGACACAGGATAGTCCTGGAAGATGTATGGATCCAGGACACTCAAGTTCTAAATCCTCCCCCAAATTAATGTGTATCATCTAATGGAATTTCAAAGAATACTAATGGGAACTGGGCAGTGGCTCTAAGGTAACAGGGAAAAATTCCATTTAGATCAATATTTTGAGAATTTGTACGTCAAAAGGCCAACAAGCCAAACACAAAATTTAAGAAATATATATATTTTGTGTTCTTGACACTCTTCTAGAGCAGGTATATGTCATAAATCACTGTAAACACAGTGAGTAGTAATACATCTTGATTCTTCAAGAAAGGGATATAAAGTTTAGTGTTTTACAAATGCATCTAACCATGGAATTCTTTTATTTTTTCCATCATCAAGAAATAGTTTGATGTAATCTTGGGGTATGAAAGTTCTTTTACAGTATGATGCCTAAAGGCAGAAAGATGACATAAAAATAAGAAGTGATGGTCTTGTCTATACCATCAAAGCCAAAGGAAAAAAAATAACAAAAGAAAACCACTTGCAATTTATAACAGAAAGGCTGATTCATTTAAGAATCATAATGAGTTTACTATACAAAGTTGAGTATGTAGTAGTCTATGAAAGTGGCATTGGAACATAGTAAGGGATGTGTATATTATTTCAATAAGTAGGAAAAGGAAAACTAGCCAATCATTAACTTGAGGGGGAAGATCATACCATATACAAAAATGCTAAATCTAAAATAAAAATTAAATAAAATATTAATTTTTATCATCTAGGAGCAGGAAACGGCTTTTATTTTTTTTTAGAATGAACATTTAAAATTTCTATTTTATTTATTTTTAAATTTTCATCCTACTTAGCAAATTGATTGGGGTGTTATTGATCAACAATATACTAGAGGCCTGGTGCACGGATTTGTGCACCAGTGGGGCCCCTTGGTTGGCCTGCAGGGATCAGGCTGAAACTGGCTCTCTGACATCCCCCAAAGGGTCCCAGATTGTGAGAGAGTGTTTCTTGGGTGATGCGCCCCAGAATTGAGCTTCCTCCTCTCTGGTTCCAGGTGTGTCACCCTAGAACCGCAGCTGCCAAGTCACTGCAGCTCCGCAGCTCCTGCGTTGAGCATCTGCCCCCTGGTGGTCAGTGCACACCATAGCTACCGGTCTGAGCATCTGCCCCCTGGTGGTCAGTGCGCACCATAGCTACCGGTTGGAGCATCTGCCCCCTGGTGGTCAGTGCACATCATAGCTACTGGTTGGAGCATCTGCCTCCTGGTGGTCAGTGCATGTCATGTTCGCTTAGCCTTTTACATACATAGAAGGTAGGTTTCAGGTGTGGCCCTCACATGTGGGATGCCTTTGGCACTTGGGAAAATCGCGCCTCCTTTCCAGCTGTGACAATGTAGGTCTGTGGTTCCAACAAGCACCTTAGGAGCTGTGTACTGTGAAAACCACTGCTCTAGGCTGTGTGTCCCATCTGGTCCAGCCAACAGGTACATATGGACAAGGGGCTGTTGAGGTAAGGATCTTATGTGGGGATGTGAGCAAGTCAGGAATGACCACTACCCTACCAGACCAGCCACAGCCTCCCGCTCCGGTCTGTGAGGCGGCTCCTCTGATAGTCGACACATCACCCCCGGCTCACACCTCTACCACTTACCACATTGCAGCCAAGCTTCCGTATTTCTGTCCACTCGAGGTGTTTCCTGGGTCAGACTTACTGTGAATGGATCGGGGAGGGTGGGGCAGGAGATGGGGCCCCTGGTATCACGGTAACCCCAGCAAGAGCTTACGGCACTAGATGGGCCCCGCCCCCGTGCAGGCCAGGGCTCTTAAAGCGTGTCCACGTGCTCTTACTCTGATTCCGTATGCACCAAGCACCCTTCCCATGATGGTTTCACCTCCCATGTAGGTCTGCCTCCAGGGAGAGAATCTGCTGATCACACCCTTTTGAGTATTTGTGTCTCTGCTATAGGGACCTCCCACCATAAATCAGTGAACCAACACTGAGCAAGCTGTTTTCCCAGCTGGGGAGCTTTCATCCAGGCTGGGCGTAAACCCACCCACCCCCAGGGCCCGCTTCAAACAGCACGTTAGCCTGTCCCCGGGTGGTACACTAGCATGGACACCCACCTTGGCAAGCATGCTGTCTTACTCTGCATTTAACTGGAGTTCTCATTCAGGGGACACTGAGGCCAAGGATTATGTCACTCACTTCTGGAGTCCCAAAGTCTAGCATGACCCTGCCCAGACCAGGCCCAGTACCAAGGTTTGCTGGTAGAATGAGCAGCTGTGCTGTTCACGTCCCCAGGCAACATGATTCCCTAAGTCTGGTCTGAGTCAGTCAGCAGGCCGTGAAAGGGGACGGCCCTGCTGAGTCTCTCTGAGTACCTCTCAAGTCCATCACTTACCCTCTGCCGTGACCCTAAATCCAAGCCACCATCTTTCACTCAGACCTGAGGGTGGTCTCCTGGCACCCACTGTTTCAACCTTCCCCTTCTGAACCAGATGACATTTTAAAAACAAAAACCTGATTATCGTGTTACTTCCACGGTTTAAAAGGTCTCCGTGGCTTCCCATGTGCTTCAGATCAAGCCATGTGCTTACCTGTTCCCCACCTCAATCCAACGCTGACCGGGAGTCCTGGACTTTTGGCTCCCCTCTCGTTCCCTTAGGAACATCCATGTCTCCTCTCCCAACACTACTCTTCCCACGGGACCAACCACTACCCTTCAGGGCTCAACTTCTATGTGCCTGGTTTCCTCAGAAAGGCCCTATGTGGCCTCTTCCAGATTAAGGTAACTGCCTGCAGCAAATGCATGTGTCTCACCATCACTTGTTCAATGTCTTTCATTACTTAACACACTGAGCTCCAGGGACGCACTTCCTTTCCCACGGGGGTGGCCGTGCTTACTGGTGAATAATGACTTCCCTCGTGCTCCTTTAATTGCCCAATAAGGGAGAAAGAGGAGGCCTGAAGGGGTAGTCGAGTGCTGGGAAGAGTGGGGACACCGAAAGGATGGCATGAGGCCACGGAGGATGTCTGGAGAACACGGGACCCACCAGAAGTGTGTGTGCATTTTCCGTGAGCACAAAGGGTGCTGTGGCCGTGTGGGTGGACCACGCGTGACAGGAGGAGGAAGGGTGTGGCACTGTGAGGAGAGAACTCAAGCGCGGCTCACCTGGACCCAGCCCCCTGGCGTTGGAATCTAATCCGATCTCCTCTTGCCAGCCGTCTCGGAAAAGGGTAGAAGTTCGAGAAGGCAAAGCTGGGGAAGGAAAGGAAGACATGAGACATCACGTTTGCTTGGCAGTGACTGGGTTCCTCCGGCTGGAGATGACACCGCAGCAGGAGTGCCTTCCTCTCGGGCACCCACAGGTCAGCTGAGATGGAAGAACGGCCCTCCCACATGGCAGGGCCAGGGGGGCAGTGCTCGGAGGTCCAGGCGCCCCCGGGCTGTCATCAACGCCTTCCTCAACCAGGCTACTTCAGTGGGTGCGCAAGTCGCCCGCGGTGTCTGAGAACGTCTCTAACCAGCAGAGCAAACTGAGGGAGACACAGGTGGGGTCGGGTCACCTTAGGAAGCCCTCCTATTAGCTCTGCGGCACTGGCCACTGGCTGAAGGCAGGGACCCGTGTGGCGCGAGGGGGAACGGCCCGGGAAAGCACTTTCACAGGTGAACCTGACGTCATTTGGGAAAAACAAAAACAAAGCACAGTCCATCTACTTTTGTTTTCCATGGACGCCCCGAGGGATGATGGCAGGGGTACGGACACCCCTAGAGAAGTGGGGCGGAGCTCCAGTGCTGCCACTTAGTAGCTGGGGAGGCGGGGCCGGACCGCGTCCATTTCAGTCACAGGCAGAGCGCAGCTTCCACTGGGCCCTGGTGCTACGCTGGCCATCGCTGTGCGGTACCGCATCACCACCTACTCTCAGAACCGCGTGTAGGTTCTGGCAGGCTCCAGTGGGCCGTGGGAGGCGCTCAGCCACTGGCGGATGCGCATTTCCAAAAAGCTCAGCTCGGGAATGGGGCCTGCTGCCCAACCGCGGACAGCGCCACAAGCGGCTGTGCACATGCAGGGCCCCTGCCCCCTCTCCCCCCCGCCCCCCAGCAGGAAACCCCGCCTACACAGAGCGGCCCCGCCCCCGCCCCCAGCAGGGAACCCCGCCCCAGCAGGAAACCCCGCCTACACAGAGCGGCCCCGCCCCCGCCCCCAGCAGGGAACCCCGCCTACACTGAGCGGCCCCGCCCCCGCCCCCACCTCCCAGCAGGAAACCCCGCCCCGCAGTAAACCCCGCCACACTGAGCGGCCCCGCCCCGCAGGAAACCCCACCTACACAGAGCGGCCCCGCCCCGCCCCAGCAGGGAACCCCGCCTACACTGAGCGGCCCCGCCCCGCCCCCACCTCCCAGCAGGAAACCCCGCCCCCCCAGTAAACCCCGCCTACACTGAGCGGCCCCCGCCCCGCCCCCAGCAGGAAACCCCGCCCACACTGAGCGGCCCCGCCCCCCCCCCTCCCGCCGTGACCCTGGCGGCCATCCTCGGCTCCACAGCCTCCGTCCCTCAGGACCCAAGCCCGGCCCACGATGCCTACCATGTCCTCCGGGCTCCCAAGCCCCCCCTCCGTCTCCTCAGCTTAAGACCCTGCCGTTCCCCACATCTCTTAAAACTCCTAAATTCTGAACCGCAGTTCTCTCCTCAGTGACCCCCAGGACCCCGCAGTTGAACCTGGTCCCCCAATCCTGACGCGGCTTTGGTGCCCCTCAGAGGAAGCAAGGTTCGTGCGGCCACCTCGCGCGCCTTGTAAGATGGCGCCACCGCCACGAGCGCACTGCCGGCCGCTCTGCGCCTGCGCAGCACACTCGGGGTGGGGGTGGGGGGCGGCTCAGCGCCTGCCGCCCCTCAGGCCAGCACAGCCCCTGGCCCTGCCGCCCCCCAAAAAGGTGCCTTCTGCAGTAAGCCTGGCTGCGACCTCCGGGTCACTCAAGATGTGCGTGTACTTAAGCCTCTGGGGCCGCCAACGAACAGCGCTGGGACGGGCGGGGGTCTTCGGCGCCATCCGTCCGTCACTCAGGACCAGGCGGCCCCGCCCCCCACCATCACTCAAGATGGCGCCTGCGCAGACAGCCAGGCCAACGTGGTGCTGGGGTGGGCGGGCCCCCAGGCCTCCCAGCCCCGCCCCTGCGGCGTCGCCGTCCTTTATCTTCCCGGCCCGCGGTAAGCCTCAGCGCCACCTGCCGGCCAGCACAGGGCCCGGAAGGGCGGGGGTGGCCCGCCACTGGGTCCACCCCTGCGGGCCACCTGCAAGAGGGCGCGTGCGCAGTAAGCCTCGGACGCCACTTACACAGCAAGGTGGGTTGGGTCGGCACCTCCCACCACCAGTCACTCAAAATACGTCATCCTCTCAGTCCCGCCCTCTGCAGCCTCGCCATCACTCAAGATGGCGCCTGCGCTGTAAGCCTCATGGGCCACCTGTCGGCCCCCATAGCCGCGAGTACGCAGGACCGCAGCCCCCATCAGTCACTCAAGACACGCAGCCCTGCCTTGGGCTCAGCCCCTGCAGCCAGCCGTGCTGTCACTCAAGATGGCGCCTCCGCAATAAATCTCCCGCTACCTGTGGGCCAACACAGCGCTAGAGTAGGTGGGGCCAAGGAGCCCCTCCCTCAGGCCCGCCCCTGCAGCCAGCCGAGCTGTCACTCATGTGGGCGCCTGAGCAACAGCCCTGGCTTCCACCTACCAGCCAACTTATATAGCCGCAGGGCATCGGTCCCCAAAGGCCAGAGCCACCTGTGCAATACACCTTGGTTGCTCCCCCACCCCTAGCACCCCCCCCCCCGCCAAAAACTGCAGCCAGACACACCCCAGGGTACAAACAGGCCTGAAAAGACTACAAGGGGGCGGTGCGCCCCTGAAGGCCCCCCCCCCCCGCGGCATACTGACAGCCTGTATCCGTCCCTCCAGACAGCTCCACAGCGGCCTCAGCCATGGCAAATGCAGGCACCGCGCCTGCTCTCCAGATGTCGGACACTAGCCGTGGCTCCATCTCAGTCGGAGTCCGGACTGGTCGGGCTGGAACCGACACGCCGAGAAAGGTACGAGACAGGCAGGACCGCCGCAGCCTTCAATCACTGCAGCCGCACGGCCCCGGGCCCCGCCCCCTGCGGCCAGCCAGCAAAACTGCGCCTGCGCGGCAAACCTCAGCTGCCCCCACCAAAGATGGCGCCGACGCAGGCGGGGCTCCCAGACCGTCATCGCCCAAAGCGCCTGTGATGACAGCCCCCAGCCCCGCCCCAATCCGCACGTAACCAATCAGGACAGCGCCTGCCCAGCAAACCTCCCCTAGCGATCAGGTTGCCAGGGTAGGCGGGTCGCACAGCCCCTCGCAGCCCTTAGCTCCTCCCACGGCCACTGCGGCAAACAAGCGCCGCCCCCAACGCGGCAAGGATGCCAGGCGGCCCAGGGGCCGAGCCGACCAGGGACCGCCTGGGAGGAGGGTCCAGCCCTGCAGCCCCAGCCCCAGCCCGGGAGAGCGGGCAGACCCCGAGACCGCGCCACCCATGCGAGCAGGGGCCGGCCGCCGCCTGGACGCCCACCCTGGCGTGCCGGCAGTGACAGAGCCCGTCTCCACCGCGGCCATCGCGCCCCTGTCCCCCACCTAGAGCGCGGCAACAGAGCGCGGCAACCCGCGACTCCGACTCCGCGGCCACTTCCACCGGGCGGCCGGCCGGACGAGCTGGTGCCGCTGCGGCAAGCGCGCATCCTCCGCTCGCCACGGACCTCCGTCCGCCGAGGGCGCCGCACGTGCGGCGTGATACCGACGCGCCCGCCTGGCACAGAGGCGCGGGCGGGCGGCCGGACTCACCTCACCACACCACACCGCACCGCACGCACAGCTGCCGGCCCAGAGGCCAGCGAGGCGCAGCCCGCGCCCTGGCTAGTGCGCCCGCACGGTCCCCGGCGCCCGGCGGCGCCACCAGCCCAGGGTGGACATGTCCGCTCCTCCGCTCCAAACTGGTCCTCCGACTCCGGGCGACTGCGGCGGCGAAGCGCTGCCCGCGCCTATTTGTGCGGCTCTCCGCAGGGGCGGGGCTCCGGCGGGCGCCAATCAGCGGCGGCGCGCCACCCTGCCACCCCCCCCCAGGGCACCCGCATCCTGCCAATCAGAGCACAGTTGCCTGGGGCTACTGCTTGGCGCCAGAGCCGGAGGTTGACGTCAACGGAGCCCGAGCGAGGGGCCCCGAAGGGGGGTCTGGAAAGGGGGGGGGCTGTGCGACCCCGACACAAAGAAACGGGGGTGCAGCGGGACCGCCGCTAAGGGCTGTCGAACGCAAAACTGCGAAGGAAGAAAAAGGCGGGTGTGTGTGTGTGGGGGGGAACACGTATATTTGTCTAAACATGTAAATCCAAGAAAACATGTATGTTGGAGTCGAGAGACAAGGAAGCCGGAGACAAGACTTCTCCGCCCGAGACCCACGGCACACGGGGGCTCACGTGTTCCTCTATGAAGAGACCTTGGGAGACCAGTCACATAAAGACCAAAGCAAACCAGGGAAATGGGGGGAAAGGGAAGGAAACGGGCAATTCACGGGAAAACGCAAATGGCAGACAGACCCCAGGGACAGACATTCCGACTCGACTCCGAGAAACGCTAACCCGACGCCGGCGATTGAGCCCGCAGCGCCGTCTCCACGCGGGCGGCTGGCAGCGCCGGGCGGGCGGGCGGAGCGGGGCTGGCAGGGCACGGGGAGCCGCGCTCACGCGGGCGAGCGCGCAGAGCCGACTAGGAGAGCCCGCGACTAGCGCAGTTAGGGAGATGCCGAGTGAAGCACCTGGTAAGTGTTTTCGTTTGTTCAGCATGAACACCCATGCAGGTAACACTCCTGGAAAAGTCTACAAGGAATTGCTAACTGGTTACCTCTCGGGAAAGGGGGGGGGGGGGTCCCTTCTCCCACCCAGACCGTTTGAATGTTCCTGCCAGAAACATGTATTTCTTCTCCAGGAGTAAAATCAATGAATTTATAAAAAGCTCATTAATGTCGCCTCGGAGTCCAATTATTCGCTTTCAAGGAACTAAAGCAGGGGGACTAGGCGGAGATGTACAACAGATTACACGCCAGCCTATCCACGGAGCATTCTTATTAGAAAATGTGCTCGGCAACAGAATTAAATTGCATCCTCCTAAATCACACTTTGCAATATTATGTGGCCAGTACGAATTTTAAAGGGAAAATTTTTCATAAGATACAGTTAGTTACAAAAAGCAGGTTACCTAAGGGCACACAGAATATGAGACCCCCAAATTGCAATTTCTATTTAGTAAGTTTTAGGTAAATATAAAGTGAAATTTATACTTAGTATGCAGTTGCTTGCTACATTAAGAAGCTCCTGGCTTGGGGTGAGGGGTGATCTAAACTCAAGTCTTCACAGTGTCCTCTCACCCAGCAGTGCCACAGAAATCTTCCAGGCACCCCTAAACGTGCATGTGGCACTACCCCTTGGGTCAGAGGTTTTCAAGTCTGGCTACACGTCAGGATAATCGGGGGAGTTGATAGGGACCCAGGGTCCCTCAGATGCGTTTGTCTGGAGCTCCCCAAGTGGTACTAAGGTCGGTTATGGTTTTAGAGGTGATTTTGTCATGTTCTATAGACCCACTCCCTCTCCTTTTCAAAGGCGTCCATCTGCAATACCAGCTTCTCTCTGGATCCTGGGTCATTCCTTGCCATCAGATACCACACGTTCTCAGAGCTCCTCTAGCGACTCCCCTCTTCTCAGCAATGCCCCCCCCAAAAAATGAAAAACCTCTTGGAAGTCTCATGTCACTGACTCAACAGGCTCGCGGCACATTCTCTCCCTCCTGTGTCATTTGAGCTGCTATCCCTTCCACTCGGGAATTTCAGCAATTCTGTAGGCAGCTGAGAAATCTGTTCCTACCCTCATCTTGCTCTTCAAACATCCTCGTTAAAACAAACGATAACGCAAACCCTGCTATCTTGTTTTCCATGACACAACACTGCCCTGATTTCCCCCAAGCTCACGGCCTCTTCCTGGTCACCTTCGCTGGCTTCTAGGCTGTCCAACCTTTAACTGAACGCTCAGCCCTCAGCCATTAGACACCTCCATCAACCTCAAGGGGCAGCCGCACCTGGTCGCCTGGCTCCTGTGCCGCCTACACACCTCTAGCTCTCCAATCTAAACCTTCTGCCACTGGACCCCCCACAGAAGCCCAGTCTGCTCCACCTGATGCCTGATAGGCAACTCAAAGCATTTAAGACAAACTAGAAGGTCCTTTCCCCCCCATGTCTATAAATAGCACCAGCTGTGGTAGCCCAAAACCTCACAATCGCTCCCAATTCCCCTTTTTCTTGCCACCCACATCCGAGTCATCAGCAAGTGCTGCCGACTCTCCACCGCAGCTGCACCCGAGATCCGCGCCAGGTTTTCCCTCTGCGGGACAGTCCCAACCACCCACTCCCTTGACCACCGGCCCCCACTCCAAACCCTCCCCCCCAATCCTCTCTGCACAGCATCCAGGGTGATCTTTTAACAGCGAGTAAAAGGTCATGTTCCAACTTGAATCACCGCCTGCCCCTACCCCAGTCACACTTAAATAAATGTCCAGAATCCATACCACAAACAAGGTTAGAAGAAAAGCCATCAATATTGTCATGGCAGAGTGTTAAATGTTGGTGCTGGGACGTTTCACCTCTTCATACCTTAAGAAATCTCTCCCCACACTGAGGTTGTAAAGATAGTCTAAGAGCCTCATGTTTTAGTTTTCTGTGTTTACTTTTGTAGGTGTTCTCGGGGACGGCTCTATTTTTCCTCCTGACGTGTTTCTGTAGATGAGTGGGGCCTGTTCCTAAACTCTCTAGCTGCCTCACAGGCTCATGCCTATCTCTGTGCATTAGCCGAGCACATTCATTATTATAGGTTTATGTTATCTTGATAGTTGAAAGGGCAACTGCCCTACCTTTTCCCAAAAGTGTCTGACTATTCTTAGTCCTCCATCTTGAAACTACTTTTAGAATTAGCTTGTCAAGCTTGATCAACTATCCTATTGGGATTTCAACTGAATAAATCCACAAAGCAATTTAGAGAAACCTGAAAATGTTATGCCAAAACCTCCCACCTCTGACGATGGTCCATGCCACCCCCCATATACACATGTCTTCTATGGTCATCAACAGATTGCAGGCTTTTCCCCCCACAAAGACCCTATTTGCCTTTAGGGGGTCTTTTTACTGATTGCTTATCCAATTGGTTATTTTCGGGTTACAACAGTGGTCTAGCTTTTTTGGAAGGGAGAAAACTACAGATTTACAGAAAAGTTGTGAAGATTTTACAAAAACCCCTTAACATCATTGCATAACCTTGATACATTGTCAAAATGAAGAAGCTAATATAGTATAAAACTATCGATTAAACTACAGACTTTCCTTGGATTTCACCCATTTTCCCATAAATGCCTTTCTTCTGTCCCACAACTCTGGGCCGTAACATGTTCTCATATTTTCTTGTTTTTCATACCTTTGGCAGTTTTGAGAAGTACTAGTCAGGTATTTTGTAGAATGTCTCTCAATTTGAATTTGTCTAATATTTTCTCATGGTAATATCTCGGGTTAGGAGTTTTTGAGAAGAATTACCTATCGCTTTTTGTATGTTGATTTTGTATACAATGAACTTGCTGACCTCTCCTGTTAATTCTAAGAGTTTGTCTATAGATTTTCCTGGATTTTTTAAAATATTACCACTTTTTTACTGACAATTTTTTTTACTTGATTTGGCCATCATACCTCATTTCATTATCATAACACACTGGCTAGGACCTCTGGGGTGATAGAGAATAAGTCTTGTTCTAGACTTGAAAGGGGATTTTTCTTACTTTTTACCATCAAGTAAAAAGGTTCACAACAAGCTTCCTTGGAGAGCCTCTTTATTGGAGGTTAAGGAAATCCCTTTACGTTATAGTTTTCTAAAAATTTTTCATAAATTATCTTTATAAATATCTTCTCTACATCTATTGGGAAAATTGTACTTTATTATTTTACATAATCTGTTAATGTAAAGAATTAAGGGGGATTTTCTGATGTTGAAACATGTTTGAATTCCTAAACCCTACTTAATTGAGATGATGAGGGTCTGATTTAAACACACATGCAGCTGGACACACCTGGGTTACATTTTACTTTTGTTTTTTGCATCTAAGGTCTTATTTTGTTATTCTTTCCTTGTATGGTTTCAGTATCAAGGTTATACTGGTCTCAGAAAATGATCTGGATTGCTACCTTGCTGCTTATACTTGACACAACAGCATACAAAAAAATGGAGAATCTCTACTTTTTAAAAATTTAGTATAACTCACTATAAAATTATTTAAATCTGATGTCTTTTTGCATGGAATATGTTGGACTTACATTTCTGCTTTTCTTGAGTCAATTTTGGTCATTTATATTTTTAAACAAAATTATCCAGTTCACTTAAATTTATTAGTATGTAATTAGTCATAGTATTCTTTTGATTTTTAATTTATTCTTCATTGGTAATTATGTCCTCTTATCTATTAATGTCATTTGATCTATTCTTCATCCGTTTTCTTCATCAGTGTTGCTGAAGATTTGACAATTTTGTGTCTTTTAAAGTGACTTTTACTTTCTTGACCATATTCTTTCTCCTTTTCCATTTAATTAATTTTTTATTACTTGCTTCCTTCTACTTATTTGGGTCTCTTTTCCTAGCATCTTGAATTGTATATTTAACTCATTTACTTTGAATATGTCTTAAATTTTAACAGATATATTTAAGGCTATGGCTTTCCCTCCAAGTGCCACTTGACCCACATTCCATATAGTCCATTAAATTTCCTCTTAGTGACATAGGAATGTGTTCAGATTTCCAAGTACTCTGGAAAATGCTTTGGATTGTACATTTCTCACTTAATTGCATTTTGCCAAATGATATGGCTTGTTATTATTTGATGTTTGTTAAGACTTCTCTTGTGATAAATCAGGCTATCTGGGTATTATGGGCCCATGGATTAGCTCAGGGCTTAATGCATAGAAGTCTCTCAATAAATATTTATTCATCCATTCTTTCAACAGATATTTGCATGCTTACTACATACAAGGCCAATGCTAGGCATAGTTCATTGAGAGTGTGACTGAATCGGGCCCTATCCTAATTAATTTGATTGATACGGCTTCAAGCTTCAGTCTAGCTGAGAAGATAGACATAATAAGCTGACAAAATGAACTTTTAAAAATTGTGGTGAGGGCTTTGAAGAAAAAAAACACGTGAATATGAGGAGGGTTGTGCTTGTATGGTGGTTACATAGAGTAGTCAGTGAAGACTTCTCTGAGGAAGCAAAAGCTGAGACTAAATTGTGCAAAAGAGCCATCCTGGGGAAGATCAAGGGAAAGAACATGCTAGAAAGATAAAATACCAATGTAGAAAGACCATAAGAGAAAAACAGAGAAAAGACGCCAGAATGGCTGGAGGGTAGCACGAATGGGGTTGAAGGGCATAAAATGAGATTGTTCAGGTATGCAAAAGCCATCTCTTTCGAAACTGGAGGCCAAGATAATGCTCATTTCAGTCTCGTTCACAGTGAACTAAATGTGATGGGGAGCCAGTAAAGACTTTCCAGAAGATCTGATAGCAGCCACTGTAAGATAATTCATGTTGCTGCAGGGAGACTTGGGGGACTAAGGTAAGCGAGGAGGCAGGAAGGCCAGTGAGGCAGAGGTGCCTAGAGGAGGAAAGTGCTCTGAGTTAGGATGGTGGCAGTGGACAAAGGAAGAAGAGAACAAATACAAGATATATTTTGGAGACAAAATGGACACATCTTGCTGATAATTTGTGTACATGTGGCAAAGAAAAAGTGTAAGAAATGATTCCTACTTCTGCTTTGGGCAACATGGTAGACAGGTGGAAGTGTTATTCAGTGAGCCTTTGAGTAGCAAATTTGGGCAGAGGAAGAGCATAACATGAAGAGCTCCCCTTTGGATATGTTACACTTGAAATGAGAGGAGATGTTGAGTAGGGTTCTAGAGAGGTCTCTGCTAGAGTTCTGACTCTGGGGTCCCCTGCACAAAGCTGGTGTGTTACATGAACAGTCAGTTTAAAATAAATACTACTTTACAAAAATAAAGAGATCAGCTCCTCAGGGCTCTTGTGTATTCATTCAGTGCTGACTAGGTAAATATCTTAGTATACAAATTTGTATCTAGTTTCTCAGTAATTCAAATCTAACCAATTTCCCTTAGGGTGAACTTCCTTTTATTTGTTAATCTTCACAAGGAATTGTGGGATAACAGAAAACCAATCATCCCTATTCAAGACAACCAACCCTTTCATCAAAATTGCTCCTAAATTCAAATATGAAAAGAACAGGTTCGAAAAGCAATGACTTACATTAGAAGATTAAAGATAAAGATAAGCATCTGTCACAAACCAGATGTTATAAAGGGGAAATATGTCGACTGTTTGGCAGAGAGAGGTAAGGTTCAGAACTACAAGCGTTTCTGTATGCTAGAAGGCTCATATACCCAACTTCTGCCCACATGTCCCTGTCCTAGAGGGCACTGGGCACCCTGTCTCACAGGAAGCAAAAACATTCAGAAGTCAGGCCTGGTCAGCATGGCTCAGTGGCTGAGCATCCACCTAGGAACCAGGAGGTCACAGTTCGATTCCCAGGCAGGGCACAAGCCCGGGTTGAAGGCTTGATCCCCAGGGAGGGGCGTGCGGGAGGCAGACAATCAATGATTCTCTCTCATCACTGATGTTCCTCTCTCTCTCTCTCTCTCTCTCTCTCTCTCTCTCTCTCTCCCTTCCTCTCTGAAATAAGTAATGTACATATTTTAAAATGCAAAACATTAAAAGAAATTTAGAAGTCAGCTATCACATGCTAATCAAAATACTTACTTTGAAAATGTAGGGCTATTCACATACTTTTTTTTTTTCTTTCTCACATTTGTTTACCAGCCACAAAGCTCTAATCCTGAACTGGCAAAATGGTAGACACTCGTTTATTCAATCGTTCAACAAATAGGTATTAAGGTTATCAACTCCATCTAGATACTAGGGACATAATGGTAAACGAGGAGACTCCGTCTCTATCTTCAGAGGGTTGAAAAGTCCATGGATGAGGCCACACAATCCAATAACCATACAAATAATACGAGTGCGCAGCAGGAAATGTGGTGAAGACAGACTGTGCTATATGCGTGTACAAAAAGAGTCTGACCAGGGCCAGATGCTGAACAAGGACATTCCCTGCCTAACTGACAGCGTGTACACGAGGATGTGGAGAGCCTGGGAGTCAGAATCCAAGCTAGCATAAGACAGATATTGGAGACAGAGGCCAGAGCTTGCAGGGCCCCTAGGTCATTTAAGGACTGCAGATTCCTGACAAACAACCTCTAGCTACAGAATTCTGCACTCAAATCTCACTTAAGTCTCTAAAAAATGGCATGATTGCCACACAATGTCAACAGCTCAGGATGTGACTAGAAACATAAAGAGAGGTGATTTGGCTTTCACAGGGCAGCTCATCAAGGCAGGAGAAAACACACTTCTTATGTAGTTGGTTTTGTCAAAGTCCCACTGAGGAGCCAAATCTAAAGAGGTGCTAAATGTATGTGTTATTTGCTAAATAAAAAGGGAAACATGCATATATGTGTATTTGCTTCACTAGGCATGGGATAACTTTGAATAGACTTTTCACAAAAGTAGTAACACGGGACTACTTGGTGTGGCTCAGCAGTTGAGCATCCACCCAAGAACTGAGAGGTCGCCGGATCGATTCTCAGTCAGGGCACATGCCCTAGTTGCAGGCTCAGTCCCCAGTGTGGGGTGTGCAGGAGAGAGCTGATCAATGATATTTCTCTCTCATTGATGTTTCTAGCTCTCTATCCCCTTCCCTCTAAAAATATCAATAAAAACGTATTTTTTAAAAAATTTAGTGACAGCGTTTATCTACAGAGAAGAAAACTGGTGGCTGGAGATGAAATGTGGGAAATTTTCACTGTATTTCCATTTCTCCTTTTTAAAATTTGAACCACCCAAACATATTACCTATTACAAATTAAAGCAAATATGCTAATATTAGGTAAGACTTTAGACCAATACATATGAAAATTTTAATGAAAAGGAACATTTTCAAGGAAAATAAAAATGACAAAACTGATTACTAAAGGAATAGGGGGAAAAAATCTTCTTAATCTTCTTATGGAGAATCCTGTGTTAAGACTCTCCAGGATATTTTGATAACCTAGCACAGGAATTTTCAACCATACAAGCTTAGAAACTAATATTAATTGAGCACATCCTGTGTGCCAGATACTGCATCAAGCGTTACATGTATTTGCAGCTCATCCTTACAATACCTGAGACAGGTGCCCCATCAGCTTGTTTACACATAAGGAAACTGAATTCATGGAATCTCACTCAAACTTACTTGCCTACCTAGTACATGACTCCAGAGGTCAGACCCTTCAACTCTGCTACATAACTCTATGCCAACAAATTGGAAAACCTTTTCTAGGGAAGCAGAAATTACGTGAAATTTCAGTTGGACTGGAAGTGTCCTTCAAATGCCTAAGGCGGGAGGAATATTCTGAGTCTGCACAAATCGTTCCAGGGCATTAAAAAAGACAGAAGGCTTGCCAATTCATTTAGCTAAATTAGAAGAGCGGCTCTCAAGAACATATTTCTTACAATGAATATGTGTTACCAAAATAGCTATCTTGCGTGAGGCACTTGCTCTATGTCGGGCACTGGGTTAAGTGCTTTAAACACAGTCTGGCTGCCACTTGGAAAACAGCCTGCAGTTCCTTAAAAGGTTCAACAGAGTTACCACAGGACCCAGAAATCCCATTTCTAGGTGAAATTAAAATATATGCCCACATGCAAAAGAGTATATGAGTGTTCACAGCAGCATTAGCATAACAGTCAAAGAGTGGAAACAACCCAAATGCCCACCAGCTGATAAATGGCTACATGAAATGTGGTCTATGCGTACAACAGAAGATCTGGCAATGGAAATGAGGCGCTGACACATGCTACAGCAACGCTAAGTGAAAGAAGACAGGCCTAAAAGCCCACGTATTGTTTAACTCCATTTACATGAAATGTGCAGAAGAGGCCAAACTTGTAGAAATAGGAAGTCGATTGATGGTTGCCTTGGGCCCTGGCGAGAGGGACATGGAGAGTGAGGGTTTTTTAGGATAAAGAAAATGCTCAAAATTGATCGTGGTGATGGTTGTACAACTCTGTAAATATACTTAACACCTGTATGCTGTAAATGGGGGAACTGTATCATATATGAATTATACCTCAATAAAGCTACTTTATATATATGTATATATGAGTTCTCCCAGTAATCTTAATGAAACTGCAACTAATATACTTATTTTATAGATGAGCTTAGAGAGGATGTCATCTACTCAAGGCCATAATCTAACTGGTTGAGAAAGCCAAGGTTCAAAGCTAGGTCTTTCTGTCTACACTGCTTACTCTGCACTTCCTAACACGGTCCTATACAAATACAATGAAAATCTTTAAGAAAGGGCTCCCTTTTTGAGAAAACATAAACTTACGACTAATGGCTCATGAAGGCAATCTCCTAAAGACCACTAATTCCTACAATACAATTAAGCATTCTAAAGCTAGAATAAGAAGGAAGGCTGCGCACGAAAGAACCTAGCAAATGGTTTTCAATCTTAAATGGGTCTTACTTTAAGAGTGCCCTGGAGGCTAATAAAATAGCTTTCATTTATTAAACTTTTACAACCAGCCAGGCCTGGCACCAAGCACTTTATGTGCACCTTGTTTGATACTCATAACAACTCTATGAGGTAGATACTCTGATTATCCACGTTTTATAGATCAGAGGCGAGCCTTGAGAGGTTGGTGTATCGTCCCAGGCTACATGCCAGTAGGTGGTAAATCAGGAATCAAACCAAATCTGTCAGACGCCTGAGCTCTCAACCACCAATGGGTACATTTGTAGGCTATTACATCTGAAAGCCATAATGAAATCGATCATTCTTGAAAGGAAGGCAGATAATAAAAACTTGGCAAATATCAAGGGAGTGCTTTCTTCAAGAAGTGCTCTAAGCCCTTGCCATTTATGGGCAATTTTCTTCACACTTCCAAGGAACAAATAATTCCTAAGCTTTATAAATTACACCACTTCAGCAAAGACACAAAAGTCTTTCACTTTAACAACATGGCACAGTGGTTTTCAACCCCAAATATACCTTATTTTTTCAAATCCCAAATATATCTTATTGTGAAATAACAACAGCTAACATTCATAATGAATATGTACCAGGGGTTTTTCTAAGCACTTTACAAAGTGTTCGCGTATTTAATCTTGAAGACTAAATGCCCAGTCCTCTGAACTGTCTGAAGGAGGTACTATTATAATCTCTATTTCAGGGATGAGGAAAGAGAGGCAAAGAGAGAAGTTGGGTGACCACGTGAGCAAAGTCACTTGGCTAAAAGGGGCTAGGATTTAAATCCAGGTCATCTATTTCCACCCTCTAGCACAGCGGTTCTCAACCTGTGGGTCGCGACCCCTTTGGCGGTGGAACGACCCTTTCACAGGGGTCGCCTAAGACCATCCTGCAGATCAGATATTTACATGACGATTCATCACAGTAGCAACATGACAGTTATGAAGTAGCAACGAAAATAATTTTATGGTTGGGTCACAACATGAGGAACTGTATTTAAAGGGCCAGAAGGTAGAGAACCACTGCTCTAGCACTTATTCTATTTGACTAACTCTCAAGGAATCATTGAGCTAGCTAGTATGTAGTTCACTGGACTCCCAACACTGTGCAAGACCTTTCACCTTATCTCAGCCTCACAAGCCGAGGGGTAGGTATGTTAGTATAATGCCTGTTTGCAAGATGAAGAACATGAGGCTGAGTGCTGAGTAAACTGCCCAAATGTATCCAATTAATACCTATCAGAGCCAAGTTTTCTGACTCCACATCACACGGCTAGTCTGTGTGTCATGAAATTCTCTGGTAGGAGTCAGGCACCTACAGCCTGCAGGCCAAATCCATCCCGCGGTGTTCGTACAGCCCACATACAAAACAGCTGAATTAAACACGGCGAAGTGGTTGGGAAAAACCAATAATATTTTCATGTCACAAAAATTACATGAAATCCAAATTTCAATGTCCATAAAGTTTCACTGGACAAGCCACACCCACATTTGCACATTATCTATGCTGCTTTCACATTACAACAGCTGAGTATTTTCGACGGACACCATATATCCCACAAAACCTGAAATATTGACTCTTTGGCCCTTCACAGAAAAGGTTTACTGACTCCTGTGTTTAGCATTAAATTTAAAACTCTCAGTGGCATGGAGGGGGAGTATATAAAAAGTACCCCCAAAAAAGAAGAAAAGGCATGGCTTTAAAGGGTGACTGGAGTGGGGATGGAAACTTACTTCCAACTTTCAAGGAACAAGTCATTTCTCTGTCCCATAATGTGTTCCAAGGCCTAGAAAACAGTGGAGGGCTTCCCAGTGCCTTTAACTGGTTCACAGAGGTTTACAATCCCTAAACTGTTTTAATTGGCAAGAACCCTACTTAATGGAAGTAACAGCTGACAGTTATGGAACGTTCCCTCCGCTGCCAGGTGCTGTGCTGAGTAAAAGGTTTCCATTTGATCCTTTTGACGACCAGGAAAGGTAATCGGCACCCAATTCTGTGGCTGGAATTGGGGCCTCGGGAGGATAAACACATTTCCCAACGCACCAAAGCGGGTAAAAGCTCAGGCCACTAACCCTCGTTTCTGCTGCAGAGACTCGATTCTTAGCAACACACCATTTCATTTTAACCCAATGAACCTGCAACTATGAAGGAAATGCCTAATTTCCTGAGAAAATATAAAATACCAAAACTAACTATCAAAATAATATGGGGGAAGGGTGGCTCATCAACCTCCTACCAACTCTCAGGGAGCAAATAATTATGTCCCACGAATTGATCGGAGTCATAAAAAAACAGGCTTCTCAACACATTTTATACAGGCTTGGGGTCCAGTGGATTAGACTAGCATATATCTCTTAATCCATCCCCCTCTCTCTCCCCCCAAAAAAGAATCCCTGTAAGGTCATGACAGCTAACATTTTCAGCTGGACTATGTGCCAGGCTCTATTCTAAGACTTTCCAAGCAGGCCCTCATCTAATCTAGCAACAATCACCCCCTGGAAACGGAGACAGAGAAGTTCAGGGTGGTCCAAGGTCTCACAACCAGCAAATGAGAGAACCTGGACCCAAAGCCTAAAGCAGTAAACCAAGGCCGCATCCTTAACCGACTCCCTACGTTTCTACGGTAATAAATCTGGAAATCCTCATTCAACACGCTGCACCCTTGGAACAGAAATGGGCAAAACCGACCCAAAGCATTCATTCCTCCGGAATCGTCCACAGTCTTCATAATTCTTTTTTTTTTTTAACATATATTTCTTTATTGATTTCAGAAAGGAAGGGAGAGGGAGAGAGAGAGAAACATCAATGATGAGAGAGAATCATGGATTGGCTGCCTCCTGCACACCCCCTACTGGGGATCGAGCCCGCAACCGGGGCATGTGCCCTTGACCGGAATCGAACCCGAGACTCGTCAGTCCGCAGGCCGACGCTCTATCAGCTAAGCCAAACCGGCTAGGCCCTGGGCAACAGTTTTCACAATTCATCCAAACCCCCAGTGGAGCAGCATCCTTCAAAAGACGCAGGACCCAACTCCTGGCAAAAATGCCTCCACGTCCACGAACCTCAAAAGCGTGATGCTAACTGTAAGAGCCCGGCATCCAATGACAACATGTTTTCCTTAGTCCATTTCCAGGAGAAAAGGGGAGCCCCTCAATGGGGAAATGGGAATGTGCCGCATTTTGTTTTTCAAAACTGTATGAAAACGAGAGATTTTTTACATTTTGAGTCTAAAGGGAGCACCAAACAGATTCGTGGTGGTTGCTTGGGGTTGGGAGCCACCGCGACTGCCAATGGCTTGAGTTTTGGAGGGAGGATGGAAACGCCCCCAAATGGGATTGGGGTGAAGGTTACACACACACATAGAGGGCTTAAAAAACCCGCCAAGCCGTAGCTGGTGTGGCTCAGTGAATAGAGCCTCAGCCTGCAGACTGACGAGTCTTAGGTTCCATTCCGGTCAAGGGCACATGCCCGGGTTTCGGGCTCCATCCCCAGTGGGGGGCGTGCAGTAAGGCCGAGGATCCATGATTCCCTCTCATTATTGATGTTTCCATCTCTCTCTCCCTCTCCCTTCCTCTCTGAAATCAATAAAGATATATATTTTTTAAAAAGCCACGTGCAGCGGGAAGGTCGGGGAGGGGTTGGGGATTTGGGGGCTCGGTAAGAGATCATCCGAAGGACTTGTATGCATGCAGATCAGCATAACCAATGGACACAAGACACCGGGCTGTGGTCGGCAAACTGCGGCTCGGGAGCCACCTGCGGCTCTTTGGCCCCTTGAGTGCGGCTCTTCCTAAGCCTTAGGAGTACCCTAATTAAGTTAATAACCATACACCTACCTATATACTTTAAGTTTAAAAAATTTGGCTCTCAAAAATAAATAAATAAAAATAAAAAATTTGGCTCTCAAAAGAAATTTCAATCGTTGTACTGTTGATAATTTGGCTCTGTGGACTAATGAGTTTGCCGACCACTGCGATTGGCGGGTAGGGGAGGCTGGGGGAGGTTGGGGGGGGAAGGAGACATATGTAATAGTCTTTGTAATACTTTAAGCAATAAAACAAAATTTAAAAAAAAACTAAAAACCCCCCAAGTTGCGCATTCACAACGGGCACGTTTCCGCTCTACGCGTCCGAGGAGCCGGTTATTCCAGGAGCTGGTTGGCCATTTCCCCGGCTCGGAGCCGCGCGCCTCGCAGCTTCCTCCCAGCGACATGGACGCCGAACCCCAGCCACTCCCCGGGGCTCCATGGAAACGGGTCCACGGGCCAGTGCGTGGGGCGCGGCCCCGGCGTCACCTTCTGCTCCCGGAAGTGTCTGGTTCTGCTCACTTCCGCCCCCTTCAACGGTCGCTCTTCACCTTTTAAAACGCCCCGGCGGCGGCGAGGCCGCAGGTCTTGGGGGGGCTCCGCCCAGGGGCAGCCCCGCGGACCGTTGCTGTCGGTGAGGAAGGCGAGACTGTGAAGTCACCGGCGAACCCCCGGCTTCCGACGGGCTCTGCCCCGCGTGAGGCCTCAGGCCCGAGGCCCGACGGGGATGCCATGGCGGGGCCTCCGGCTGGGAGTCGCCGGCAGAGCGAAAAATCCGTGTCCGGAGTCCCGAGAAGGCCCCGCGGCGCGATCCACCAGCCTCAACCCCACCGGCACCCGGACGACGCCTCGCTGCCTCTGACGGCCACGTCGCCGCCTCCTGCGACGGCCCAAGATGGCGGTGCCGAGGCCCGGAGGCCGACTGCGCATGCGCCAGGCCCGGCCTTCCGGTTTGGGCCCAGGCGCGCCAGTGCGTCGAGTTCCCGGATTTCCCCAGCGCTGGGAACGAGTCACCCCGTCTTGTCTCTCCGAGGAGAACACCCAGGGGGCCCATGGCTCCCACTGGGTACAGTGTCAGAGTCGCAGGCCACCCACGGAGGATAGGGGTGGGACCCAGGAATAGGCACTTCCGGGTCAGCAGCACCTAGGTTTGTAGTTCTCACCTGCGCTCTGCGGGGGTGGGGGGAGGGCTGCCTGCGCAAGGGCTCCTGGGAAACAATCAGTGAAGGGAGGCCATTCCTTCCCCACCCCCCCCCCACCCCCGCCCTCTCCCCCCCCAAGAACCGGGACGTCACGTGTCTATACTCAGGCTTGGTGAAAAGTGTATCTGGCCTCATTGCTTTCGGATTATGATCTAGGCAATGAGATAATTCTGTTTCCCCTCCTTTTTATTTACTTATTTTTTTAAAGTAGTCATGCTTCTTCTTGTTTGTTTTTTAAGTATATTTTATTGATTTTTTACAGAGAGGAAGGGAGAGAGATAGAAACATCCATGAGAGAGAAACATTGATCAGCCGCCTCCTGCACACCTCCTACTGGGGATGTGCCCACAACCCAGGTACATGCCCTTGACCGGAATCGAACCTGGGACCCTTCAGTCCGCAGGCCGATGCTCTATCCACTGAGCCAAACCGGTTTCCGGCATCCCCCCCTTCTTTTTAGAGTGTTGGGGAAAGTTGGGAACGCTGGAAGAGCTAATTCTTTTTTTTGTTTTGTTAAGCCTCACCCAAGGATTTTTTTTTTCTATTGATGATTTTTTTTGAGAGAGAGAACCATCAATGTTTGATTGGTTGCCTCCCACATGTGCCCTGACCAGGCAATCGAACCTGCAACCCAGGTGGGTGCCTTTGACTGGAAATCTAACTGCTACCTTTTTTTTTTTTTTTTTTAAGTATTATTGATTTCAGAGAGAAAGGGAGAGGGAAAGAGAGAGAGAAACATCAATGATGAGAGAGAATTACGGATTGGCTGCCTCCTGCACGCCCCCATTGGGGATCGAGCCCGCAAGCCGGGCATGTGCCCTTTTGCTGGAATTTAACCTGGGAACTGTGACCTTTTGGTGCGTGGGCCCACCCTCTAACCGCTGAGCAACATCAGCCAGGGCAAGAGCTAATTCTTTAAAAATAAATTTCACGTCTGGGACTTACCAAGAGGATATTCACCACACACATCTGAGGATTGCAATGTATACAGGATGTAGCATAAAATACATTCAGAAATTTGGTTTGTTCTTGGACTGTACATTTCCCATGGACTGGGAAGTTCCTTTAAATCATTAAATATTAAGACGACCATCTCTGCTATTAAATTACAGTAAATGTTCTACCATTCAAATTAAGCCTTTACTCCTTTGAGAGTTTTCAGCATCAATTGATTGAGCTTCAGGCTTTACAGCATTTACCCTTGTAGAGATCGTCTTTACAGTTCCTCTGGGAAGTGGGGAAATGGGAATGTGCCGCATTTTGTTTTCGGGAAGTGTATGAAAATGAGAAATTTTTAAATTTAGGAAATACAGCTCATTAAAATAAAATCGTTGGATTTCATTTCCCCAGGTTTAAAAAAAAAATGTTTCCATTTCAGAATTCTGTTAGGTCACATTTTGACTAGGTTTCATTATGTTCTGGGGAAAGGATATGATTCTATGACAGGCATGAAAACAAGTGCTGAGAGGAGAGGCACTTCAAGTGCAAATATCCACCCCACTTTTCACGGTGCCTGGCACAGAATGTGTGATCTGTGAATATTTTTCAAGTGAACGGCTTAAGTCTTTAAAAGGGGGTTGTGTCCGGAGTTAGAATTACCGTTCAAGTTGAATCATCTGCTAGAAAAGCTGATAAAATCAACTTTTCATTTGTCGGAAACTAGCCTAGTATGAGAAGTAGGATTGCCATGGTCAGCAAGTAAAAATGCAGGATAACCCAGTTAAATTTGAATTTGAAATTAACAATTGATTGATTGATTGATTGATTGATTGGAGAGAGAGAGAGAAAGAGGAAAAAAACACGTGAATTTGTTGTTCCACTTATTTATGCCTTCACCGGTTGATTCTTGTATGTACCCTAACTGGGGATGGAACCTGCAACTATGGCATATCAGAACAAAACTCTAACTGAGCTACCCAACCATGATCAACAAATATTTTTTAAAATATATTTTTTTATTGATTTCAGAGAGGAAAGGAGAGGGAGAGAGCGAAATAGAGACATCAATGATGAAAGGGAATCATCGATCTGCCACCTCCCGCACCCCCCCGCACCCCCCGCACCCCCTACAGGGGATCGTGCCTGCAACTCGGGCATGTGCCTGAACCGGGAATCAAACTATGACCTTTGGTTCATAGGTCAATGTTCAACCACCGAGCCACACTGGCTGGGTGAACAAATAATTTTTTAGCATTGGTATGTCCCATTAGGGCATACTGGGTTTCCTATATATTATCTGGCACCATAGTGTTGAGGTAGGAAAGATGATTTCATACCTCTTAGAGAACTAGAGAACGGGGGATAAATGGTATCTGGATTTTATAAATAAGTAGCTCCAAACAATTTGGAAGCAGGCCTGAAGACCACACTTGAGAAATTTTGATTTATAAAGTACCTGGCCCTATACCAAGGATTGTATTTCCATGCTCTCAATGGAAACATCCTCCTATGCAATAGGATGATTTTTAAAAATATGTCATTGTTTTTATTTTACAAAGGAGGAAAGAGGCTCAGAGATAGGAGGTCCCTTGTTCAAGTTTCCACATTTTCATTCAGTCAGCCCAAACATACTGAGAACTGTGTGCTGATCTGGTCTATTGATTTCATACAGGGTCTGCCTCCAGAGCTGGAAAATTCCAGTCTCTGCCCCTTCCTCAGCTTCCCGCCCCTTTCCCACTGCAGCTGCAGTTTCCGTGGTAACAGAGCGAACCTGCTTTCTATAGCTAACAAGAGTTAAGAGCACTTGAAGAGGAACAAACCAGAACCATTAGCGTTGACCTTAGCCTGGCTGGGGGGTGGGGGTGGGGGGAACTGCCTGAAGCCCTGAAGCCTTCCCCATCAGTGGTTTATGCAAGTGTGAGAATCTGATGGGATCGCTACAGAACAAAAAGTTGTCTACGTGAGTCCCGGCAGACTCCACAAGTCATAGGTTCTCAGTTCAGAAGCTGCTGGAAATACCAGTGGCACATTATGAATCCTTACCATTTATTAATTCATTTCATCTATCATTCAACCCATAATTGGAGGGAAGGTGGCCTTTTATGTTTTAGACAATGCTAGAAAGACCTTGAAGATGTAATTGCTATCAAAATATTCATGGCCTATGGGGAAGGAAGAAGTTTTCATCTAGCCGTGGCCAGGTAGCTCAGTTGATTCGACTGTTGACCCGATACGCCAAGGTTGTGGGTTCAATCCTACTCAGGGCACATCATATAAGAATCAACTAATGAATGCATAACTAAGTGGAACAACAAATTGACGTTTCTCCTTCTCTACCTTCCTCTCTCTCTAAAATCAAAATATAAAAAGTTTTAAATATACCCTTCTAGATTCTTCCAGCTGCTCTCCTAATTAAATAGACATGAGACAGATTAACAAAAGAAAATAACTAGATTTAATTACACACATACATATGGGAACCCCACATACATAAGAGGTTCAGGGACAGAAAGGAAGAAGGCCAGCACACAGTTCCCAATAAATATTTTGGGGGTGATTGAATGAAAATGTGGAACCTTGAACAACCGACCTCCTATCTCGGAGCTGCTTTCCTCATTTGTAAAATAAAAATAATGAAATATTTTAAAATACGACATTCTGGGCTAAGGAATGAGGTAAGGTGCCCTGGAGCTTCTGAAGGGGAGGGAGTCATTCGCAGGATGATAACTAGAGCAGATGTTCAATCATAAGAAGTTTGCCCTGCCCTATAGGTAGGTCACAAAAGGTTATTTCTGGTGATCATTCTTATGGGAAAGACCCGCAATTTAAATTCTTCTGGGTAGTTAAAGGAGGAGCAGAAATTTCCCGAGTGTAAAGAATTTCGATTGCTGCCTTCAGCTCCAAATAGTCCACGTGTCCACGTGGCACGTCTTGGAGAGGCCTGTTCTGAACCCTTGAGCCTCTACCTTCCTGTTTCTTAGAATCCAGCAGGGGAGAGATTTATTTGTTTGGTCATTCCTCAGCATATTCTGAGAGCCCGTTATGTATGAGACATATATTAGAGTGTGGCTGGGGGGAGAAGGGGTACAGAATAGAACAAAAATAGAACAAAATACTGGAAATGACCCGGTGAGATTGACGTTAGATGTTAAATAGATAATCACAAACACAGCAAACATTTACTGAGTACCTACTAGGGAGCCAGGCACTGTTTTAGGCACAGGGACCACAGTGATAAAGCAAAGGGACTTGATAGCCATTCTCATGGAGCTTACATTCTGGTGCAAAGAAAGGGAAAATGTGTGACTGAATCAGGTACTGTTCTTTCTGTGACAACAATGAGGATATTCAACTCAAATGGGCTTAAATAAAAAGGAGAATGTGTTGGCCAAACTCGTTGAACATGTCAAAGGCATAGTTAGTTGCATCGGTATTTGTAAATGTACTCTTTATTATTGCAGACCTCTATCGTTTTCCTGCTCCATACTCCCTTGTCCTGCTTCTTGTCACCGAAACCCTCTTTTCTGTGAGCAACTAGTTCGTATCTGACCAAGGCCTGCTCAGTCGCCCTGGATTCCCTGATTAAGCCCAATGAAAAGTGCCCCTATGACAGCGAGGCAGAGGGCGATTGGACATACAGATGAGGAGGTGGTGTGGAAGTGGAGGCAGTGGGCCGCTTGTTGGGGACTCACCCACGCCTGGTTCAGACCTTTGGGAATGGCTCACGCATTTAGTGTTGGGATGGGAAGGAGAAATACCTGTTGTGCGCCCTTGCCCTGTCCGGGGCATGATGCCTGCAACAGGAAGAGGGACCTAGCTGCCGGTGGGCTATGCACAAGAGTCTGACTCATAGAGAGGACTCCTAGCTGCCTGGGAGGGTCCGTCCTCCCCCCACAACTACCCCTGTACACCAGGGAGCTGAGCATTAATTAGCCAAAGGACAAATACCAGAACAGGTCATGAGAGAGACCTCAGAAGCAAGGAAAAAGCATTCTATCTTAGTATCTTCAATGCACATCTTTTGATGTTTTTTGAAGTTTTCCTTCTGCGCTGAGTTATGTAAACCATGTAGCCAGTCCTGCTTTCGGGAGATAATCTCTTTCTACCCGGAGGGGAACACACTTGGCTCTACCCTTTGCACGTACACTTCGGACTAGTTATGGACATGGGAACGTGATCCTGGTCTTGCAGGGGACTCGCCACCCACATTTATTTAACTGTGACGCTTCTCAATGGCCCAGGGTAGAAACTCGCTGCCCTTGTCAATCTCTTCCCCACCTGACATAGCCCATCAATCACCAGCCCTGCCTCCTGAAATAGCTCTTCACTCAAACCCAGTATCGCTGTGTCCAATACCGCGAAGGCCACCACTACCTCAGTTTGGGTTCCTCCAATCACATCCTATCTCCTGGCATTTCTAGTCCATTTTCCATGGCCTTTTAAAAATCGCTCAACCACTGGGCCACATCGGCTAGGCTTTCCATGGCCTTTTAAAACTGAAAAGCTGGCTCTGTCATTCCTCAACCTAAAATCCTCCAAGACCCTGGCTGGGTAGTTTAGTTGGTTAGAGTTTCATCCCCATATGCCAAGGTTGCAGGTTCTCTCTCTCTCTCTCCCTCTCTCTCTCTCTCTCTCTCTCTCTCTCATGCCCTCCTTCCTTCTATTGCCTTCTTTGGCTCTGTGTTCTCCTCCCCTCCTGGCCTCACCTGCTCCTTCACTTCTACTTTTAGGTATTGAAACTGAAGATGGACACATCCGTAAGCCTGCCCATTCTCACTTGAGGAACCTAGATGTCTACCCTGAGGGAATAACAGCACTGAGCAAGAATCATACTATTTCCCAGTGTTTGAGTGGCTACTCTATGCCGGTCATGTTCGAGTTACTGGGATATATTTTTAGTTATTTACTTTTTATTTTTTATTGATTTCAGAGAGGGGGGAAAAAGGGAGAGACAGAAACATCAATGATGAGAGAGAACCATTGATCAGCCGCCCCCTCCTCCCCTGCACCCGCCACACCCCACCCTAGAGATCGAGCCTGTAACCATGGCCCTGACCCGGAATCAAACCTCAAACCATGACCTTCCGGGTTCATAGGTCCAAGCTCAACCACTGAGCCAGCCTACCGGGCGTTACTGAGATACGTTTAGACGGGCAATGGAGACCACGTTCCTATTTTCCTGGAGCGGACAGTCCCCTGGGGTGTTGATTGTCAAACAAGTTGAGAATTAAGAAAGTTCCGACAAGTTTAGGAGAAGATGTAGTCTGTAGCCAGGGAAACAAAGAGCCTTTGGAATCTGATTAAAACCTGCTCAGGCCCTACCCAGTTTGACTCAGTGGATAGAGGTCACCCTGCAGACCAAAGGATCCCGGGTTCGATTCCGGTCAAGGGCATGTATCTTGGTTGCCTGCACATCCCCAGTAGGGTGTGCAGGAGGCAGCTGATGGATGCTCATTGGTGTTTCTCTCTGTCCCTCTCCCTTCCTCTCTGTAAAAAAAAAAAAAAAAATCAATAAAATATCTTTTAAAAATAAAACCCGATCAACTTATCAATGATAGCTCACCTCAGGGAAGTTGGGTTTGCCAGCCCAATAGCGTCAGCACTGTGCTTTTGGGAGTCAGCCAATGAAGGAGCCCATCAAGGATACTCAGCCTCTGAGCGCCAACCAATCAACAAGGGTCTCACTGGTACCAACCAACCAACCAGGGCCTCACTGGCGCCAACCAATCAACAAGGGCCTTACTGGAGAGACATAGTTCCAGAGATGACATCAACCTGTTCACGTGTCTGAGGCCTTCCAACCTCTGACCTCCAAACCCTACTAGTATATGAAATCAGTCCATCTGCACAGAGCTACTGCCCGACTAACGTAGATCTCCCTTATTACGACAAAAAATAAAGTAAAATTCAGGCCCTGGCCAGGTGGCTCAGTTGGTTGGGACATCATCTCACACCAAAAAGGTTGCAGGTTCAATTCCCAGTCAGGGCAGGTACCTAGATTTTGGGTTTGATCCCCTGTCCAGGCACTTAGAGGAGACAACTGATCAAAGTTTCTCTCTCCTAGGGGTTAGGACTTCAGCATATGAATTTTTTTTTGGGGGGGGGGGGGAGTACGAGTCAGCCTATTACAGAGTAGCAGTCTCTTCGTATTTTGACAAAGTAAATGCACAACTACATATATGGCTACAGATTATTTCTGCATTTCTAAGCTCTCTGTGCTTTCCTGGGAACATATTTCTTTCCTCCAATGGCGGATGCAAAAGTCCTTATCATCTCTGGTTTTTGGATTCGTGCCAGAAGTTCTCCGTATGAACCAAATTTCTTATCAATTCTCTATGTTCTGGATTGCCCACCCACTGCTTGCCTGCCCCTCCCACCAGGGACAGGGTCAACTTGGGGGATCTAACGCTCCTTGAGCAAAGGTGGAATGGAGAATCGTGAGCCTTTGGATACATCATGCTCCAGCCAGCCTTTGCCTCAGCGTGTTATAGAGCCCTGAAGAGTTGGCTCAGTTCTTTCCACATATCCTGCCCTCCCAGTTAAAAAATAAGAACCAGCACGCTGTACTTCTCACAGCACCAGGGTCTAGGCTGGGTTGAGCCAGGTCTCCCCAAAGATTAAGGAGGCACCAAAGAACTCAGTGGTCCAGAGAAATAATATTTCCACCAAGGTTTTTAGAAATCACAGTGAATGCAAAACAGGCTCCCAGGTAGGGTGGCAGCAGGGACCCTGGCCCCGCTGGGACCCAGCCCTGGCTCACACTTCCAGGGGAAATGTGTTCTTGGCCGTTTCCAATCTTCTCTCCACATCTGCCTCCTGGGGAGGGAGGCGTAGGAGAAGGAGAGCAATAAAAATGGCCCCAGCTGCTTCCGGACTTATCCTGTTTGAGCTGGTCTTCCTACTCTGTAAGAATTGCTTTCTTGTTCTCACGGAGTAAAATCTTGGCTGCTCATTAACTTCCAAAGTCTCTGGGCATCAAAGACCTACCTACACTCCCCCTGGGGGAAGGGGAAAGCCCCCGTTCTGTGAGGCAAAAGCATGGATGTCAACGCAAAGCCTGTGCACAATCTCACTATCCCACAAGCCACAAGTCCTGTCGGTTGTATTCCCCAAAGCACCGCCTTCAGACCAGTTCTCTTCATCTCCTTTGCAGGACTTCCAGTCTACCCCCCGCCCCCACCTCATTTTTCTCTTGGGTTACTCCACTGGGTCTTCTGATGGTATTCTGCTCCCATTCCTGCCCACCCCACAATGAATTCCCCAGGAAAATAAGATTTGACCACTCCATTTCAAAGCAACCAGCACTCCCCCTTACAACAAAACTAAGCTCCTTCACTAAAGTCCATGAGGCTTACAAGCTTTGGGAGTTGGAGAGTTTCTTTGAAGCCATGTTTGTATCCTTTATTCTAACTACGATGCCATGTAATTCACTGCAAAACAGACCATGGCTATGACTATTGCTGTGTGTGTGTGTGTGTGTGTGTGTGTGTGTGTGTGTGTGTGTGTGTTGTGTAGGTATCCACAGAGCTGGATTTGTCTACATTTGGGACCATTCTTTGCTGTGGGGGCTGTTCTGAGGTATAGAATGTTGAGCAGCATCCCTGGCGTTCACCCAGCAGCACTACTGGGTCTCAGTTGTGCCACCAAAATTACCTGCAGACATTGCCAACTGTCCCCTGGGAGACCAAATCGCTCCTCTTTTGAGAGTCATAGTCACAGAATGAGATGACAAAGTAATAAAAGTGAAATTATTTCCATTGGCTTGTAATTAAATGTCTCATTATTGAGCTTGAGAAGCATCCTTTATAGACCTACTTTGTGCTAAGTGATATGAGACACACCCAATGCATTAGAAAATGCTGGTGTGAGACGGTCAGTACGCTGAATATTGGGGGGGAAATGTATTAAAACGAGGGACCACGGACACAGTTGCATAGCAGACGGCTGGTCTTCACACCTTCTTACGTTCTGTAAATGGGCATTTTTCTGGAATACTGGGCACATTGTGCCCTTGCAAGAACACAGGTCCCTTCATGAATTATTAGACATTGATGTATACATAGCTTGGACTCCAGCCGGCAGTCAGCTCATGAATCAGGGGGAAATTCCATGGAAGGATGTTGACCTAAAATTTTCATTGGGACACTGGGCCTTGTGTTCATGTTCTAGTGAGATTTCCAGACATAAATTTCTCTCCCAACTGCCGGCGTTTTTCTTTCTATCCCATTCTCCTACTGTGGAGGCAACTGCCATCTTCTCTCCGCTGACCGCTATGGTAGATGCCTCCCTGCATCCCCCCGGACCTCACAGCCATTCTCCAACCAGCTATCGGATGAAGGAATGTGGAAACACACGCGTGTCTCTCCCATCTTAAAACCCTTCCACAGCCCGAGCCAGTTTGGCTCCGTGGATAGAGTGTCAGCCCACAGACTGAAGGGTCTCGGGTTCGATTCCAGTCAAGGACACATACCTCGGTTGCAGGCTGGATCTCTGCCCCCAGTCTGGGCACGTGCTGGAGGCGACCAATCAATGTGTCTCTCTCACACTGATGTTTCTCTCTCTCTGTTTCTCCCTCTCCCTTCTAGAAATCAATGGAAAAATATCCCCAGGTGCCGATTAAAAAACAAGCAAAAAACAAAACCCTTCCATAGCAGCTCCAGCCATGTTGGAATGTTGACCCATGCAGCAGAAGGGTTGCAGATTCAATGCCTGGACAGAGCACATACCAGAGCACATACCTAGGTTTCAGGTTCAATCCCTGTCGGGACTTGTACGGGAGGCAACTGATGGATGTTTCTCTCTCATATCTATGTTTTTCTCTCTCTTTAAAATCAGTAAACATGTGCTCTGGTGAGGATTAAAAAAACACACACGCAGCCCTAGTTGCTTTGGCTCAGTGGATAGAGAGTCGGCCTGCAGACCAAAGGGTCCTGTGTTCAATTCTGGTCAAGGGCACGTACTTTGGTTGCAGGCTCCTCCCCAGCCCGGGCCCTGGTCAGGGCTTGTGCAGGAGGCAACCAGTCGGTGTGTTTCTCTTTCACATCGATTTTTCTCTTTTCCTTTCTCTTCACTCTCCCTGAAAATCAATGGAAAAATACCCTCTGGTGAGGATTAACAAAAAAATAAAAAATAAACACACACCACACACACACACACACACACACACACACACACTCCCTTCCACAGCAAAGTACTGCCCCAACCCCTCACACCATAGGGATAGCTACTGTCAAACCAAATCAAAACAAAACAACAGCCCTGACTGGTGTGGCTCAGTGGATAGAGCATCGGCCTGCGGATTGAAGGGTCCCAACTTCGATTCCGGTCAAGGGCATGTACCTGGGTTGCAGGCACATCCCCAGCTGGGAGTGTGCAGGAGGCAGCTGATCGATGTTTTTCTCTCATCGATGTTTCTAACCCTCTATCCCTCTCCCTTCTTCTCTGTAAAAAAATCAATCAAATATATTAAAAAACAAACAACAAGAACAACAAAAAACCAAAACCAATAACAAAGTGTTCACAAAGATGTGGGGAAATTGGAATCCTTGTAAGGCCAATCTCAAAAAGACAAATACTGTATGATTCCATTTATATGAGGTACTTACAGTTGAAACTAATAGCAAAGCACAAAAGACCAGGGATACTAGAATGTAGCTTTTAGTCAAAATTATTAAATTAGCTCCCTTAAGGGTTGTAACCGCCCTGGAATGTAGTCATGTCATGGGGCCCTGAGGGATAAGCAAGTTTCAGGGATCAGCATAAAAAATATACTTTGCTTGAGATAAGAGAAGAATGTAGTCTTTTAAACACAGGATGTATAGCTCTGGTTTTTTTCTGCCCTCAAGATAACATCACTGACTTATAATCCTCAAGATGTCTTGCAGGACTCTGTAAGCACGAAAGACCACCTGGCCACAGTCATGAGACCCCGGACAACATGCCACTAAGCACTAAATAAATCAGATGAAGAGAACTGCTGAGGCTTGCACAAGAACCCACCAATCGACACGGCCATGACCCTGAACCCTTTACTCAGGATTATTCACCATTTTTTTTTTTTTTGGCCTTTATAAACACCCCCCATTGTAAGCCATTAGGGGGTTTGGGTTTTAAACAAGTTTTAAACTTCCCATTTTCCTTGCATGGTGCCCACAGTAAAGCAACCCTAATTCCTCCACTGCCATTGTCAATGTTCAGTGTTTGGCTCTACTGTGTGCTGGGCGGAGGGACTCTCTATTTGGTTACACATAGAGCCAGAGAGTAGAATGGTGGGTGACGGGTGCCAGGAGGAGACAAAGGGGAGTTGCTGTTGAATGGAGACAGAGTTTCCGTTTTACAAGATGGAAGGAGTTCTGGAGATGGTGGTGGTGATGGCTGCACATTATGAATGTATTTCATGCTACTGAACTGGACACTTAAAAGTGGTGAAGATGGTGCCCAGCCAGTGTTGCTCAGTGGTTGAGCATTGACCCATGAACCAGGAGGTCACAGTTTGATGACCAGTTAGGGCACATGCCAGGGTTGCCGGCTCCAACCCCAATGGGGGCGGGGGGGTGTGTGCAGGAGGCAGCCAATCAATGATTCTCATCATTGATGTTTCTCTCTCTCTCTCTCCCTCTCCCTTTCTCTCTGAAATCAATAAAAATATTTTTTTAAATATGGTTAAGATGGCAAATTTGACGTTACGTCTATCTTGCCACAATAACAAAAATGACAAGAGAAAAGATGTAGGTCAAGCCCAGCTGGTGTAGCTCAGTGGCTGAGTGTCAACCTATGAACCAGGAGGTCACGGTTCGATCCCCAGTGAGGGCCCAGGCACCGGTAGCGGGCTCGGTTCCCGGTGTGGGGCATGCAGGAGGCAGCCAATCAAGGATTCTCTCTCATCATCATGTTTCTAACTCTCTCCCTTCCTCTCTGAAATCAATAAAAATACATTATTTTTTTTAAAAGATGTAGGCCAAGATTCCAGTCATCAGAAGGCATGACTAGGGGAAGGAGATCCACCTCTAGGGTGGCTCATTCGGGTGCCTGGCAATTGGATGCTGGCTGCAGTCAGGAAGCCTCAGTTCTCCCACACAGGGCCTCTCCACTGAGCTGCTTGAATGTCCTTGCAATATGGCGGCTGGCTTCCTCCAAAGTGTCTGACCCAGGAAAGAAGGAGGCAGAAGCCTCAGGGTCTTTTTCCGACTTAGCCGGGCAGTCCCCCTCCCCTGGTCATTTCTGCAATGCGCTATTGGTTACACATCCCTGCTCAGGGTGGAGACACTTTGCAAAGAGGTGAAGGTGACTGAGCCATGTTGGAGGCTGGTCGTTACAATCGGTCATGGTGAAGGAGGGGGGTGAATGTGGGTTCTCAGAAGTAGATCCTTCTCCAACGCCGCCAGATAAAAGCTCAGCCCAGCCCATACCTTGATTTCAGCCTCGCCTCAGGACCCTAAGCTAAGAGCCCAATCGAATGTGCCTGAACTTCTGACCTATAGAATTGTGAGGTGATTAATGGGTGTTGTTTTAAGCCACTAAGTTTGTGGTAATTTATGACACATAAATAGAACCCTCATACAGAGTTGTTGTCAGAATGGACCATGGAATCTGAATTAGACAAGGAGGGACTTAAACTCAGATCTCGGAGACTAAGAGTGCCGATAAGATCACAGAATTTTGTGTGTGAATTGTGTGGGTGGGTGGGGGAAGGAAAGACCTGAGGGGACAGGGGCTATGATGAGAACAAGGACTACATTATATGTCAAGATTTCAGACACAATGCAGTTTCTTTTCTTTCTTTTTTAAATCTTTATTGTTGAAAGTATTATATAGGTCCTCCTTTTCTCCCCATTAACCTTTTCCAGCCCGCTCCATCCCCCACTGCAGGCCCTCACCACCCCATTGTCTGTGTCCATGGGTTATGCATATATGCAGACAAGTTCATTGGTTGATCTCTTCCCACCCACCCTCCCCAGTGACAAAGTCTAGATAGATAGACGAATAGACAGGTGGCTGGATGGATGGATACGCATAGAAAAAAAAAATAGACATTCTAAACTAATCAGTTGCTTGGAAATTTAAAAGGCAAGAAAAGTTCGTCTTTCATTTCTAGTCTCTGAATAAATAAGAAAAGGAAGTCGACAATCAAATTAGTTGCATGAATGAACACTCTCTTGTTAAACGAACTGAAAAAAATCAGTTTTGTTTTCCTTTAGAAAATATTTCATATTTTCAACCTTAAGTATTTTAAAAGCTGTGTTTTCTTAAGTTTTTAAAATGTGGTTATGGTCTGAGAAAACATTCAGAAGTTTGGGCTTTTTTTTTTTTAGCTGTCTGTTACCTTCCCTCAAAAAACTGTTTAAGAACAAAAACTAGCAAACATAAAAAAAAACAACCTCAACTTAACTCATACCTGACATGCCAAGAATTCAATTCATGTTTATAAACTGAATAACTAAAACAATAAGATCTAATATAATATCGGAATTAGTATTATTAACTAATAAACACAACTTTAAAATGTAGCAACACTCTAACAAGAAAATACTCTATCTTTAGTTATGACTAATATAAAATTTTTAATATAGAAAAAAAGGGTGAACTAAGTACCCCTAAACCTTAAGAGCAGTTAACCCTCTGGTGTTTAATTGTATCAAGAATCTGCAACTATTTCTTCCCATTGACCAAATAATTCTGCTCCTGGGGAGTCTTCATTGGGAAAGAAACAACAAGGAAGGCCCCAAACAAAGCATGTACAAGCATTGTCATTCCTGCTCTTTTTCACATTTATGAAAATAAATTTAGAAAGAAGTTGGAAGTCCATTTATTTCTGAATGGCAAATACATTTTGATGTATCCCAAAACTGAAAATTTAAGCAGTCAATACAAGCTATGTCTCTAAAGAATGTTTAGCCCTGGCTGGGTAGCTCAGTTGGTTAGAGCGCCGTTCCCATACGCCAAGGTTTTGGGTTCAATTAGGGCACATACAAGAAGCAACCAATGAATGCATGAATAAGTGGAACAACAAATCAATGTTTCTTGCCCTTGCTGGTTTGGTTCAGTGGATAGAGCATCGACCTATGTACTGAAAGGTCCCAGGTTCTATTCTGGTCAAGGAAACATGCCCAGGTTGTGGACTTGATCCCCAGTGGGAGACTTGCAGGAGGCAACCTCTTATCATGGATGTTTCTATCTCTCTCTCCCTCTTCCTTCCTCTCTGAAATCAATAAATATATATATATATATGTATATATATATATATATTTAAAAATCAATGTTTCTCTCTCTTGCTCATTCTCCCTTCCCCTCTCTCCCTAAAATTAATTTTTAAAAGGTTTAAGTGCTGATGAAACCATGTTAAAATGAAAAACTCGACATGCATACCATGCAGAATGCTAGCTCTGTAAAGGCTGGGAACTTAGTTTTGTTTGCTGCTGTATATCTGGCACCTAAAACAATGCTTGGCACATAGTAAGCACTCACTTTAAACAATATTGAATGAATGAATGACTGGCATGCTTACAATTTCATTAAAAGTGGTTTTCATGACTATATTTGCATTGAAACGAATGGGTGAAACGACTATTTCCAGAACTAGCCCTGGTGGGTCTGCTTGCTGGTGACTTTCCTATTTTTTCCCCCTTACTATATTTTCCTGTAATTTCTAAAGTAGCCCCAATGGGCACATTTTCCTTGATTAGCATGAGAGAATAAAAAAATCTTATCTAAAAGGGAGAACTGGTGGGGGATAGGCCAGCCCCGATAACCTATTCCTTCCAAAGCCAGAACAACTGCGGTGGATTAGGGATGGACTCGGTTACCTTAGTTCTTCCTGATTCTTCCTGCCTGGAGCCCTCTCCACCCCCACCAGCTGTCATTTGATCCAGGGACACTTTGGAGGGTCAGCAAATGGGGAAACACGTGGGTGGCCCTCTCTGGAGGAGCTCTCTGCCCAGCAACAGCCACCCATTGGATGGTTTCCCCTTCTGTGAACCCTCCAGGTCATTCATAGGCTGTTGTGACATCACTCATCCACGTTAGACTATAAACATCACCAAGGCGAGGGCCAGGGGTGCAGCTGGTGAGTGGGGGAGGGAGGGGAGCTACTTTAGCTCGCTCCCTGGTAAGGGACATTGTCTGGTTAAAGGATGCATCGTGCTGATGGATGCCATAACTTCAGTCTGTCTCTCTGGAAATTGATGATAATTATGATAGAAATAGTGATCCTAGATGTTATGATGGATTGCAATATTCCCAATACCCTTGCCCTCGTCTCCTCTCCTCTGACCTTCCACTTCACATGCTGAGCCCCATCCATGCTGGGTTTCTCTCCATCCTTCCAACATTGTTCTCTCCATAAACTCCACATCTGCTGTATGTCCTTTCCACGGAGCTTCACCCAAATTCTCATTCCTGTTTCAACTTAAATGTCACCTTGTTCGTGGGGTCTTTTCTGAGAATGCCCCTGACACCCTCCATCTCCATAATTAACACCCATTCTTTGCTGTGGCTAACAGATGCATTCTCACTTTATAAACCCATTAAACACTAATCCTTTGTTCCCCCTTTCCCAGTACCCAGCAACCGCCATTCCATGTTCCGTCTCTACGAATTTGAATACCCTAAGGACATCACATAAGTGGATTCAGACAATATTTGTCCTTTTGTGTCTGGCTGAAGCCACTTAGCATAACCTCCTCCAGGTTCATCCATGTTGCATCGCGTGCCAGAATTTCCTTCCTTTTGTAAGACTGGACGAAATTCTGTTCTATGATGGACCGCATGCTGTTTTTTCCATTCGTCTATGGATGGACACTTGAGTTGCTTCCGTCGCCTGGCTATTGTGAATGACAGTGCTGTGAACGTGGATGTGAGACCCTGCCTTGAATTATGTGGGACAGATGCCCAAAAGTAGAGTTGCTGGGTCATACGGTAGTTCTCCATACGAGGACTCTCCACACTGTTCTCCATGGCAGTCGTACCATTTTATCATCCCACCAGCAGTGCACAAGGTTTCAATTTCTCCACATCCTTGGCAACACTTTTTTCTCTCTCTCTCTCTCCCTTTCTCTCTCTCTCTCTACTTCCCCCTAATAATAGCAATCCTAATGGATGTGATGCGAAATCTCCCTGTGGTTTTTATTTGCATTCTCTGATAATTAATGGTGTTGAGCATAATGTACTGTTGGCCATTTGTAGATCATCTTTGGAGAAATGCCTATTGAAGTCCTCTGCCCATTTTTCAATCGGATTTACTTATTTATTTGTGTTGAGTTTAGGAGTTCTTTCTATGTTTTGAATATTAACTCCTTGTCAGATATATCATTCGATAATATTTTCTTTTTAAATTTTTTACTTGTTGATTTTAGAGAAAGGCAGAGGGAAAGAGAGAGACATCAATTTGTTATTCCCCTTATGTATGTATTCATTGGTTGATTCTTATTCTGCTCTTGGAGGGCATGCAGGCCTTGTTCTTATCTATGTGCCTGCACCCTTGGCGTTTAGGGACGATGCTCTAACCAACTGAGCTACCCCGCCAGGGCTGCAAATATATTTCCGACCATTCCACAGGCTGCCCTTTCACTTAGTTGATGGTTTCCTTTGATGCACAAAAGTTGATAGCTGCCCCACTTGTCTCCTTTGCCTTTGTTGCCTGTGTTTCTGGTGTCATATCCAAGAATTGGTTATCTCCCATTATTTTTTTTAATTACCTTGACTTTGTTAGTCAGATCCCCCACTCACCGTCCCACTCGCCTAGAGGAAAACGAACGTATCTCCATGCGCTCTCATGCCTCCCCAGAATTCAGCCCTGGGGAGTAGGCATGCAAAACACTAGTTAAATGAGTGAATGTCCCATTGTTCGGTGTCCCATAGAGTTTCATTCACAGTTTCTACCTAACTTTCCCAGAAGGGGTTTCTCCATTCCTCCGCTCGACACCCCGAAGGGGGAAAGGGAGCTTCCGGAGGAGACCCACCAGCCCCCGTGTTGCAATATGGCATCTAAGAAACGGAAAGCAGCTCCAGGTGCCCCGGGGGGCTCTGCACCCGGGCGGGAGCGTGGGAGCCTTCCTGCTCTTTGATTGCAGGGTTAATGAGGTGAAACCCCGCCGCCCCTCCCGCCCCGCACCCCTCCTTTGGTATGCAGAAACCTGAGGCCTCTGGGGGCTTAGGGAAGGCTGAGGCTGGATGAGGCTGGAAGTGGGGGAGGTGGGAAGTTCCGGTTCTTGCCTGAACCTTTCTTGAGTCGTTCTCGCTGCAGCTGGAGACAGCTTTTTATGGGGTTGCCGGCTCCAGAAGGGGGTGGGGGGCGTGCAAGGAAAGGCCGGGTCCCTACACCCTTCCTGGACATGGAGACATTTACAAGATGCTCACTTCCTTCCCGAATATGGTGACATTCCTAGGGTCGAGGCCTCTCCCGTTCTTGGACGTGGACACCGTAATCCTTGCTTTGCCTCCCTCGCAAGCTCGTGTTCCCCACCTCGCTGGTGCAGAAGTCACTTTTGCACGTTGTGCAGGGAGCTCAGGCACCCCCCTCCCCTCCGCCCGAGGTGGAAGACCGAGGGTGGAGGGGTCAGGGGAACAGGCCGGCTTCCTTCCAAGCCCTTGCGAGGGCCTCTCGCCCCAGCTGGAGGGATTAAGGCCAGGAGGCTCCTGGCGTCCGTCAGTCTGGGGTGGCTGCCTGGGAGCGTCCCGGGAGAGACGGCGCGGGCCAGAGGGCTGGAGGCTCCCAAATCATTCTGAGACCCGAAGGTCATTAGAGCTGTGGCCTCCAAATTAGGTTGCCTGTCACCCCGGGGGCAGGCGTTCGGTGCCCTCCGAGGGCGGAAGAAAGGGGGCTTGTTTATGGGAAGCAATTTCCCAGCCAGGGGCCCTCTGGTTCCCCTGTCACTTGTGGCCCTCCAACCACTTTGCAAATGAATAGCGTACGGCTCGCCTACCCCCTAATCTTAGGGAGGCGCATTGTCCGAGGGTGTTAAAAAAAGGAAAAAAAAAGTTTTTCTTTTTTGAAATCCTTGGGATCCCCAAACCAGACAATTAGGAGGGAGTGAAAAGGCCAGGATTTGCCTCTGGCCCAGGAAGGTTAACTCGTCCAATAAAAGGAACATGTTGGCGACCATGCACGGTCTTCTGTCTTCCAGGACATGGATGCAGGAGAAAGGCTTTCCCTAGTTTTCCGTGAAAGACAAAAGACAATCGAGTGTTGTAGCTCCCTCTTCGATATTCAGTCGATATTCAATTCGCTGTTAGTTGTTTCTCTGCTGGCGGTACTCCTACCATTGTTTCACAGGGCCAACCGACATGGCGACCAGGTGTGGATGCTACAGCAAGATGACTATGTAGTGTTAGTATTTATTATTCTATAGAACATTATTTACATATAAGGTTAGTGTATATATAATGCATAGCTCATAGACACAGACAATAGTTCGGTGAAGGCATGGGGTGGGATGGGAGCTGGTCGGAGGGGGGACAAAGAGGAGGTGGAATGGGGGACATCTGTGATACCCTCAACAATAAAAATAAATTAAAAAAAAAAGATTAGCACACATAGAAGTTCACGTGTCCGGCGGGCCAGACTGCAAAATCTCTCCTTGCAGCTGGGGTTCGAGAGCAGAGTTATGAGCTGTGGTGGCCTGGATGTGGCAAGACGGGCGTTTAGGGCGTTTCTCCCCCACTTTGAGTGCTCGTTGAAAGGCGTGCTTCAGCAACTGAAGCCAAAGGAGGCTTTATGCTTCCAGAAAAGTCTCCAGGAAAAACACTGCAGCCGCAGTAGGATGTAGCTGTTGGACCCGGCTCCACAGGGAAGGGCGGAGAGCTTTACAGTTCTCGTGAAAGTTGGAGATAAAGTTCTTCTTCCAGTATATGGAGGCACCAAGGTAGTTCTGGACAACAGGGATTCTTTCTGATTTAGTGATGGTGACATTTTCAAAGTACGTAGACTGAAATAAATCACTGTTGAAAATGGCATCACGCGGGTGGGAGTGGGGATGGAAGTGGAAGAGGGCACACAGGGGGTAAATGGTGACGGGGAAAATAAAATTAAATTTTTTAAAAAATGGCATCACGTGAAGCTGCCCATCCCATTGAAGTTCTAAAATCTTTCATCACATAAATAATTTCCGCTTTTCTTTTATAATAAACTAGTGACACCCAGTCATTAAAATTTAGTTTTACTGTATGGATATAAACATTGTGGAATAAAAATATGTAAGTAAATGGTTCAAGAAACCATTTATTTATACATTAGTATATAATATTATATTTTTAAATACATGTTATTTATAATATAACAATAATAATAAGTGAGGGACATACGTTTTTGCAAGCCCTACACATTCCTGATACCTTTCTTCTTGAATGTCACTGAACATTCTCATTCTCGAAGTAAGGACCATTCATCAAAGATAAGTAGGTGAGCGAGGCATTCTCACAGTGGGTTCTCACGATAACCCTTTGGCGGATACTTTCAGAATTCCTTTTTTTTTTTTCATGTAGGGAAACTAAATCATAAAGGGTATAGGTCATCTATCCAATAGCGAGTACACGGCACAGCCAAGATTTGAACCCAGCTGGTTTGGGAACGCTAGTCCTGGTTCTTAAACCACAGCATTGTATTGCCTCATCCCTGAAGAGCTGCGCTAACTGAAGCCCAGTGTTCAAGGTGTGGCAACTCGGTGCTCCACTTGGTGCCAGAACCTTCTAGGTACTATTGGAATCCAAAGGGAACGGTCACAGTCTTCCAACACTGCCTTCACACCAGCATCAGGATCTGGAGAGTCCTCCTTCTCCTGTTGCCACCTCTGAACTGCCATGCTCCTCTCTAAGGCCACCCTCTCCGCTTGGATCCCATTCTCCTCTCTGTTTAAGGGCATCATTCTAGCATTCTTCCCCCCTCCTGCATCACCAATAACCCCACATTGACAAATCCAATGGTTGAGTTTCAGCTCTTAGAAGTACTTGACAGTCTATTATCCCCTCCTTCTTCTTTTTATTTGTTTATTAATTTTCAAGAGAGAAGGGGGAGGGAGGGAGAGAGAGACAGTGAGAGAGAGAGAGGAACTTAGATTTGTTGTTCCATTTATTCATGCATTCATTGGTTGTTCTTGTATGTGCCCTGACCAGGAATTGAACCCTCAACCTTGACATATCAGGACAATGCTCTAACCAACTAAGCGACCTGGCCAGGGCCCATCCCTTCCTTCTTAATAGAATCAGGATGCAATGGGGATTGGTATCACCAGGCCCGCGGGATAATGCTGTCTCCTGACTTTCTTCCTTTCTCACTGTCCACACTGTGTAGCCAGCCTCCAAGATGGCCCCCAATAATCCTCACCTCCTGGTATTCACTCCCTGTGGCCTTGCTTGGATTGTTTCAGGCCCTTCCTTGAAACAATCATGGGGACCAGGAGGATATGTGGCTCTCCTTGGCTAGACGTGGGTCCTCTGCCCACTCCTGGAGTCACCCTGGTGGGGATCAGCCCCGCCTGAAACATGAAGTAAACGTGAGAGAAGGGATCATCTCAGAAGAGACGTAGTGAATGCTTTTTGGGTAAAGACAACATATGGGGTTGGATACATGGTAGCTCTTATAAGAAAACCAAGGAATGTAGCTGTGTTCAGATACTGAAATACACAGGTCAGCTTAATTCATGTTTTCTCTCTTTACTCACATGTTTCTCATGGAGCAGCAAATATTTCTGCCCAGTTCCTTCTATTTGACATTCAGCATCTGGGGGCTAGTCAAAGTTTGCACTTATTTGGGGCTGACTAAACTCGAGGTGTGGTTTTGTGTATTTTGCATAGATTTTCTTACTTTATCCTCTTTACAATCCTATGAGGTCATCCTTTTGTTTTAATCGTCACCTCTGCTTTACAGAAGAAGAAACTGAGGTACAGAGAAGTTTGGTAACTTGTTTACAGGCATATGGTGAGTAATTTATGGAGCCAGAATTGAGGTTCAGACAGAAGAAACCCAGATTCTATCCTCAACCACCATATGTTTTGCTGTGTCTCTAGAATTCTGTTCCTTTTAAACAGAATCCTCATCCAGCAGGGCATCAGAAGGCAGACATGCCCCTTTACAGGTAGTTCCCTCACAGAGCGGCAATTCATACATTAAGATGGATTTGGTCCTGGCCAGGTAGCTCAGTTGGTTATACCATCATCCCGATACGCCAAGGTTGTGAGTTCCATCTCTGGCTCGGGCATACACAAGAATCGACCAATGAATTCGTAAATAAATGGAACAACAAATCCCCCTATCATTAATTAAAAAAAATATTTTAAAGATTGATTTGCATGAATGAGGGAGCATCACTGTGACAGTGGTTCCCCTGGGTAGTCCTATAGGACTCTCCTGGTTATAAGTGTAAGACGCCCAATTTAGTTCACATTAAGCTTCCCCCACACATGAGAGTTTTCAACTGGCCATGCTCCGCAGAATGGCAGGGGTGCAGCTGGTCATGGAGGGTTACAAATGACAACTCAAACTCGTTTAGGCAAAGAGGGGGAATGTCTTGGCTCCAGTAACCAAATCCCAGAGCGGGAAGGAGTATAGCTGTGCTCAGGGTGATGGGATGCAGCCAACAGCTGTCTCTCTACCACTTGAGTCTATGTGTTGGCTGTGTGCTGCCACGCAAGACTTCCCCATGAGGTCAGAACAGTGCTATTCCTAGGTTACCCATCTGCAAGGCATAATCTTGCTTCCCTCATTCCAAGAAGAAGGTTAACTGGCCTGGCCTGGGCCACACACTAACCCCGTGGGCAGGGCACACAGAATAATACAATAGACCACCTGGGGTGGGAATACGGATAGAGGATAAGCAGCCCACAAAAGAAGGGGTAGTGTTAATGTCCCCCAAAAAAACAAGAAGGAGCGTTACACAGAGCACACCATTAATATGCATCTTGGGCACCAAATCTCTTTTGTGGGGCCTCCAGACCCCCTTCCTGAAGGAAGTAACCTATGTAATGAGGCCTCAAAGCTGAGCAGGAATTTGTTGAAAAGGAAATGGGAGAAATGAGAATTCAGATTGAGAATGGGCATGTGCAAAGGTTTAAGGATGGGAAAGTTGAAGGAACCAGAAATAGCTTGTTCTAATTAGTGTGTGGAGGTGGTAGTGGTGGGGTACGGTGGCGTGTGGCTGTAGAGGAGACCACAGTGCGCCTCAGGGAGCCTGGACTTGATCTTGAAGGTATGTTTTGGGTGGGTGCAGTGGGTATCAGGTGGGAATTACCACCGTACGTCAGAGAACAAAAGGAAGATTAGTGAGGCCAAAGCGCAGTGGTCAGCCATAGGGAGCTGGGAGGCAGGACCCTGTGGGCTGGCAAATCCCCCCTTGAATGTTAACTAGCATGGAAAGCACAGTGAAGTTCTAAGCCAGTAGTTCTCAACCTTCTGGCCCTTTAAATACAGATCCTCATGTTGTGACCCAACCATACAATTATTTTCGTTGCTACTTCATAACTGTCATGCTGCTACTGTTATGAATAAATATCTGATATGCAGGATGGTCTGAGGCGACCCTTGTGAAAGGAAAGGGTGGTTAGACCGCCAAAGGGGTCGCGACCCACAGGTTGAGAACCACCGTCCTAAGCAGACTCGGTAGGGTCGGGTGTCGCTGAAGCCCTGAGGGTTGCCAGAGGCCCCTCACTGTAAGTGCGCTAAGGAGGGAAGAGACGCAGGACATGGTTCCTTCATCTCCCCACTGTCCAGGCGGTTTCTGGAAGTTGCCTACACAACCCAAACCAAGATAAACATACAACTGTCGCCAAACTGGTTTGGCTCAGTGGATAGAGCGTCGGCCTGTGGACTGAAAGGTCCCAGGTTCGATTCTGGTCAAGGGCATGTACCTTGGTTGCGGGCACATCCCCAGTGGGGAGTGTGCAGGAGGCAGCTGATCGATGTTTCTCTCTCATCGATGTTTCTAACTCTCTATCCCTCTCCCTTCCTCCCTGTAAAAACACAATAAAAATATATTTCTTAAAAAAAAGTACAACTGTCCTCAGTTTATGACAAGAAACCAGCTTCCCAAAGCCACAACCCCCTCCCCCGCCCGAGAGGGTCTGAGCCAGAAAGACCCTGAACAGAAAGGCCCTCTTCTGGATGGTGGGTTTCGGATGTTGAATTCCGAATGCGGGTTTGGGACCCGAGGTCCCGGAAGCCGGAAGTGGGAGACAGGAAATGCCTGAGGGGCTCTGAGTCTCCCGGATTCAGCCTTGCTGGCCGCCATGTTGGATCCTAGGAGGCGCCATTTTGTGAGGAAGGAAAGCGAAGACCCCGGATGTCGGATCACCGGGTCGGGATCCTCTGAGCCTGGAAGGCCCCTCCGCACGAGATCCTGGAGGAGGAGAAGGGGTTAAACCTTCCATCCTGTTTGTCCCGGGACCTCCGCTGCTCGCATCCCACCCTGGAATGTTCCTCGGAGCTACAAAGCCCGGCCAGCTGCCAAGTCGTATATATACGTTGCCTCGTCGCCAGGCAACGCGGCGCTCTTTCTGGGAAGACGCACAATGTGGTCACTGTTCCGGAGACGCCAGGTTCCAGATGGAAAGAGAGACTTTAATCCCCGGCTTCGCGGCTGTTTGGCACGTTTCTCTCCGGAGATGCTGCCGGGGCCCGATTTCCACTCTGACACCCTCAACGCGGCCCTTTCTACGTCCTGATGTTTAAAAACTGTAATTCGTGGCAAGTGGGTTCAACCAACAGTGGGGCATTGCAGAGAAGACTGGCGGGAAATTTAGACACAAGAGGGACCGGGCGCCTAAATGTTAAAATGAAGAGGAGCTCTGGCCGGGGTTGCTCAGTGGTTAGAGCGGCGGCCTGCCCTCCCTTTCCCTCTCTCTAAAAATCCATGGAAAAAATATTCTCCCCCAGTGAGGATTAACAACAACAAAGGTGAAGACATAGAAGAACAATGATAAATAGATAAATAACAGAAGAGGAAAAGGCCAGGAAAGTGAGGGAAGGAGGCTCAACTTCCTGGGTGCTTATCGAATGCAAATCAAAGCAACAGGAGGCCAGAATCAACTTTAAGACTAATCAAAAAATTAAAATCTTGGTAAAGGCCGGGGCTGATGAGCGCAGCATCCACAAGTGAGCAAGGGTTTGCAGGGCCTGACCTCCTGGAGGGCGATTTTGTAGGCTCTGACACCATTTTGAATATGCATAACCTTTGACCCAGAAAACATATTTCCGTTAATCCTACAGAGGGACTCACAGAAGCGCACACTTTGAGAATCGCCAAAATATTGGAGACATTCTGTCTTCCCATCAACAGAGGATGGGAAGAACAAGTGCTGCTGCATCCATGCTGGGGAATCGTGAGTGGCCGTCCGGAGGTTGGGTGCCGAGTTGTGTGTTCGGATGTAAAGAGTTTCCTGGGGTGAACTGTTGTGCCAAAGAGAGAAAAAATGAGGTCGGTGAGCCATACGTAGAGTCTAAACTTGATCCTATTAAAAAGTATATGTACGTGTGCATTTATATTTACTTAGTTTTTGTACACAGCAAGAATTTTTCTGGCAGGAAAAACAAAATGCTAATAGTGGTTCGCACTGTGGGATAAAAAATTGTCCAGGATAGCCTGGACAAACAAAAAAAAAAAGCGAGTTGCTGAACAATGTTTAGAATATGAGTTCATTCCCATGAAAATAAAACTGTGTGTATGTGTGTACATATGTGCACCTTTGAATGTACAAAAACTTCTAGAAGGAAAATAAACAAAACATTGTGATTGGTCCTGTAGAATTGGGAAAGATTTTCACTGTTTTGCTTTCTAGGTCTCCATATAGTTTGAAGTTTTTCAAAGATTGCATATATTTTTTAATTTAAAAACTCTTCAAAAAATACCTTTCAGAAATGATAATAATCATCAGCCTAATGTAAGTATTTTATGAATATTTCTGTTTTATACACCCATGTTTTGAAGGCTCATTATATGACAGGTGCTGTGCTAAGGGGCAGCAGAGAGAATGGGTTGGTAATCGTAACTGGAGGTTCAGGAAGGATCTGGAAGGCCATTGGCTGCTATAGTTACCCAAGAGCCAGGGACATGTGGTTTAGCCTAAACTGGGAGCAGTGGGGATGGGGAGACATGTCTAGATCTGAGAGAGGTTCACACCATGAGTAAGGACAGCTCTGAAGAGGATGAGATTAAAGGGGAGAAGTGATAGTTCAAGATGGAAGGAAGGGGATTGGCTGCCCACTGGGTAAGGGAGAGGACGGGACCTGGATATCCTATAATTCAGGTGATGGTGATGGAAACACTGCAGATGCTGCTCTGGGTGGGGGCGGAGGGAGGGAGGGAGGGTAGGTGTTGGTCTGGAGTTTGTTGAGTGCTCGGGCAACCAGGTTAAGAGTTGAGGAAGAAACAATATGGAGGTTCCTCATAAATATGAAATTACCATATGATCCAGAAATTCCACTTCTGGGTATAGCCCCAAAGGAATGACAAACAGGGACTCAAAGAGACATTGGTACACCCATGTCCATAGCGGCAGTATTCACAATAGCCAAAAGGTGGAGGCACTCGAGTTCATCAGTGGATGAACTGATAACACTGTATGTATGGTTCATCTATACAATGGCATATTATTCAACCTTAAAAAGTAAGATGAATTTGTGGAATATAATGAACAACATAAACTGATGAACAAAAACAGATCCAGAGACAGAGAAGCATCGATCAGATATCACACCTCAGACGGAAGATAAGGGAGATCAACCAAAGGACTTATATGCAAGCATATAGGCCTAACCAATGGACACAGACATCAGGGGGGTGAGGGCATGAGTGGGGGGGTAGGGGACAATGAGGGGATAAGGACACATATGTAATACCTGAATCAATAAAGAAAAATTAAAAAAACAAAAAACGGAAGATTCTGACATGTGCTAAAACATGGATGAATCCTGAGGGATTGTGCTAAGTAAAGTAAACCAGTCACACAAATATGAATTCTGTAGGATTCCATTTATAGGCTATCTCCAAAGTAGTCAAACACATACATGCACATGCACTTTTTGTGGAGGCAAATATATCCACGAAACATTCACCACCATCAAGATAGTGAACTCATCTACTGCCCTCAAAAGTTCCTTTACAGACTCCCCCCGTGTGCCTCCCTACCTCTCCTCCATGAGAAGCCACCAGTCCACTGTAATTCATTTGGATTTTCAGAGTTTTATGTACATGGAAGCACCTCATGTGTATCGTCTTGCCCGGGTTCTTTCACTTTCCTTAGTTCTCTTTAGGTAATTATATGTTGCCGCGGGTGTCAATCGTTTGTCCTTTCCCATTGCTGTATTCCATTGTGCGGATTCACCACAAGGTGCTTACCCGTTCATCGGTTGGTAGGCATTTGAATTGTTGCCGGTTGCCGGCCATTTGAGAATAAAGCTTCTGTGAACGTTCATGTACAAGTCTTTGTATGGACATAAGTATTTTTTCCTCTTGGGCAGGTACCTGGGAGTGGACGGCTGGCTCATGTGGTGTGTGTATGTGTTTACATCCTTCTGGATGGTTCACAGGACCCCGAGTTCGTTTGCATGGCGATGCACTGAATACCCTTCAGTATAAGTATGGCCCCCAAAGTGTATGTGTTTGTTGTTTATCTGAAATTCAGATTTAACGAGGTGTCCCGTGTTTTTATTTGCTGGGTCTGGCAGCTCTAGCCTTCTCCCAGTTCTTTTGAAGTCTTGGTTCACATGTCATCATCTCCCCAGGAGCTCTTAACCGAGTCCATCCTCACAGCAGACCATTGCCCCTTCTCTAGGACCTTCACCCGCTTCCTTATCTTTCATGCCACGTCTCACGACCTGACACTTGTATCCATTTCTTTGTTCACTTCTCTTTCCCCCCAACTACTCATGCACCAGCAACACAGGTTAGGGATGTGGACCCCTTGCTTGTTCTCGTTTTACCCCCAAATACTTAGAAGAGTATCTGGCACATAGTAAACGTTCAGATAGTATTTGGAATAAATCTAAACCCTGGCTTCCTCTTGCTAAAGCAAAGCCCGCAGCCCCTGCTGTCCGTTTGAAATGCAGAACAACTGAAGTCTGCCAAGATCATGCATACACATGTATCTAGGCAGCTGTGTCCAAGGACATGACTTACTGCTAAGCCCCTTTGGATCTATGCATCACTTGGTCAGCACATTCTCTTTCCAGTTAATCAGCTAAAAGCCCGGCGATGTTTTGTAACCCGCGCCCCACCCCGTGTGAAGCTAGTCGTCTAATCATTTCAGTTTAGAGATGGATTTGAGGCATCGAGCTGTTAAGGATGGATCAAGGTTGGGTGTGATATTCGCTTTGTTTTGCAGAGAAAATGCTAACCATGACCCAAAAGAGGGATCAAAGAGAAGTCGATGGGTGGGAGGGTTGGGGGGGGGGGATGGAAGCAGTAACCTGAGGGTGAGAGATCTGAGACCCCACAGTCAGACGTATTTCGGGGCTGGGGTTGAGGAGAAGAGATCTGGGCTGCTGTTGGTACCCACAGCGGTGACTGAGCTGTTGCCTTAGCTGAGTTATCAGAAGAAAGACCACTGAGGACAGGCCCCTCCACACCCTCTATGGAGCGCCTCGCTTCTGTTGGTTGGAGTATCCATCAGTTCTGGCTGATCTCAACTGTGCACCTGAGAAAAACCTACCACGATGACGGTGGGGTCTGATCAAATAACTGAATGAACACCCCCTCCCCTGGGAACTGACCTTAGACCACATCACAGCCAACATTCCCTCTCACTTAGCCCACATTCTGCTTCCTAAGACCACATTCCCTTGCTAAGACCACATTCACTTGCTAAGACCTTTATCTTTCCCCTCAGGACCTGCCCAGAGAATTCTCCACACAGAAAAACCCCGCCTCGAGTCCTTTAAACCCTCGGACGCCCTGTCCCCGGGTGCTGGTGCCATTTTGGGGCTCGGCCCATCTGTTTTTCCAGGTGAACTAGCAAATTCATAATTCTTTTCCCCTTTTGGCCTCATGCATTCCCCCTTCAGCGACCCTAACAACGACCTCAATGAATAAGCATTTCCTTTTCTTCTCTGAGGATGGACTGTTAAGGCCAAGTGACTTCATTAAAGACCCGGGTTCCTTTTCTCTGTCTTCCTCACCTTTTGTAGTGTAAGGCCATCTTCCTCATGGTCACAAGATGGCTGCTGCACTTTCAGGCATCACATCCACATCCCAGGCAGAAAAAAAGTGGGAAAGGCCATATGTGTTCTCTTCATGAAGCTTTTGCTCTTTACTCAGGAATGAATGCTGAGATGATTTTTGCCAGGTTTCATGGACAGAACTGGCTCACCTGCCCCGTGCATGGAGCTTCAAGGGATTTCTGAGGAGGTGGTATTTTTAACTGAGCACATTGCTGTGCTAAAAAAAAATCAGAGTTGTGGGTATGTTTTTTTTTAAGAGTAGAATGGATATCGAATAGGTAACCAGAGAGGAGTGGAAAGAGAACTTGGGAAAGAACTGGGTATGGTTCACAGAGGGTCTCTAGACCTTTCCACTTTAGGAGTCAAGGTTTGGAGGAGTGTGGGAAAGGGAATTAACTAGATACCTCTCTTCCTTCCCAAATGCCTATTATGGGCTAGACACCACCCCGACCCTTTTTTGAACTAGTCTTCTTGACCCCTCCCTCACCACCATCATGTGATGTCGACATTATCGTCCTCATTTTACAAGGGCAGAATGAAATCTTGCAGGAGTTCACTAACTCTTCTTACTGTTGCAGTTCTTGAAACTGCTTTTTTTTTTTCAATTTGAACATGTAGCCAACATATTGTATGTAAAGATCAAAAGAGTAGCCCTGGCCGGTGTGGCTCAGTTGGTTGAACATCATCCTGTGCACTGAGAGGTTGCCGGTTCGATGCCGGGTCAGGCCACATACCCAGGTTGCAGGTTCAGTCCTGTATGGGAGGCAACTGATCGATGTTTCTCTCTCTCTCTTCCTCTCTCTTTAAAAATCAGTAACATTTTTTTAAAAAGATCAAAGAAGCCCTGGCTAGTTTGCTCAGTGGTTAGAGTATCGGCTTACAGGGTTGAGGGTTTGGTTCCCAGTCAAAAGCACGTACCTCAGTTGCAGGTTCCCCAGCCTTGGTAGGAAAATGTATGGGAGGCAACCAATCAATGTGTCTCTCTCACTTCGATGTTTCTGTCTGTCTTTCCCTCCCTCTCTCCCTCCCTCCCTCCCACTCTCTCTCTAGAAATCAATGGAAAAAATATCCTTGAGTGAGGGTTTTTTTAAAAAAGGATCAAAGAAGTAAAAGCGAATATCCATTAAATAGTGAATTTTTCTCATCCCTCGTTCTCCCCAGAGACAATGACTGTTAACAGTTACAGTTCCTCTTCATTCTTCACAGATTCTACATTTGTCACTTGGCCTCCTCACTAAGTTATATATTTGACCCCCAAATTAATACTTGCAGCGTTGCACGGACGTGTGCACGTGAACGTCCCCAGCTGAGGTTGAGTAAGGCGACGGCGCTCTGCCTCCCGGTTTCAGCTCTCATGCTCTAAACACAGGTCCTTTCTGCAATCTATTTCGTGCTACCTGTCTTCTGCATTTTTGTTATTTTTGTTGGTCATCTGCCTGTTTAAAATGTCCCCCAAGCGTAGGGCTGAAGCGCTGTCTCACATCCCCAAGTGCAAGGAGGCCATGATGTGCCTTCCAGAGGAAATGTTTTAGATGATGTTTCTGAATTTGCTTCATATTTTAGCTAAATGCTTTATCACATTTTTAAGTGTTTTAAAGAGCATTTCTCTATGTTCCTGTAGGTATAACTTATTCAGGCGTGAGTGATGGTGCTGTTGGGCATGTTTCGTTATTAACGAATCAACCCTATATATTCAGTAAGGTGCCTGCAGGTAAAAACACACATAAAACTAGTTTCTGTGTGGATCAGTGGGTGCGAATGCTGTGGTTCAGGACTGGCTACTGCAGCGCTCACCGCAGTTTTATGGACCATAACTGCAGTGCATAACATGAGTTGACCATATCAGTTTACCTTTTCAGAGGTGTTCTGAGCATATACCAGCTTATATATCTCTCTTTCTACATGCTTATACTCGCCCCCCAACACACACGCGCGCGCACACACACATACACACACACACACACACACACAATCATGGGCACATTGTAGACACCATCTTGTAGGTCCTCTGTTAGTTTTGGGTTCATCGACAAGTAGACACCAAAAGTGTTAGACACGCAAGAGATTTCTAAGGGAAAACACTTGTGAGGACAACCTGAGGAGGAAGCTTGCGGAAGCTGGGAGAGCCTTTGAATTCTGATGTAAAAAAAAAGAGAGAGAGAATGGAAGGGGAGCGGGTTGGGGGGCTGGGTGAAAAAGGTGAAGGGCTTAAGACAAAAAACAAACTCACAGATACAGACAACAGTATCGTGATTACCAGAGGGAAACGGGGGGGGGGGGGGGGGCGGGGAAAGGGGGAGGTAGAAGAAGGTAAAGGAGGAATAAATGGTGATGGAAGGAGACTTGACTTGGGATGGTGAACACACAGTACAATGCACAGAGGATGTGTTGTACAACTGTCCACCTGAAAGCTCTGTGATTTTATTCATCAATGTCAATGCAACAAATTCAATAAATATTAAAAGAAGGAGGAGAAGAAGAAGGAGAAGGAGATGATGATGATGATGATGATGATATAAGCCCTGGCTGAGTAGCTCAGTTGGTTAGAGCAGTGTCTTGATATGTCAAGGTTGAGGGAACATACAAGAACCAATGGATGTATCAATAAGTGGAACAAATCTACCATTTCTCTCTCTACACATCTATTATAAATAAATAAATAAAGCCGTGCTGGGAGGACAGGGATTATGCCTGTCTCCTGGAGTTGAGGTGCTGGAAAGTGAAGCCAGTCGGCTCACTCCCCAAGGCCCAAGGTAGCAGGTGGTTTCCATCAAGCCTCCCTTTCATCTCCTGCTGCCTCTGCTGCCTCGGCTCCCTATCTCGCCCGTGACAAGAATGCAGCTTTGAAGATAACAAGATGTATGGGCCTCCCGCTCGCATCGCGGCAGAGAGAGAAAGATGGATCGGAGTGAACTGAGCCTGGGCAGGGGGAGGGGGGGACGCTGGCGCATGGAGACAGGGCCGTTTGAGTCTTAACACATGGCCCGCTGTCCAGAGGCAGATGTGGCTCACCGAGCTGCCCTGGGAATTTCCTCCGGCTGCACCGCCAGGTCCGATACCAAGAAACATATACATGGCCGTGCAGTTCAGCCGGGGCACGGGGTTCCTGGAGCCCCCGGGCCATGTGGCCAGTATTTGGGAGCTGTCCGCTCCCCGTCAGGCAGCAGATGACAACACGCCATCTGTTTACCACTAATTTCCCTGGGCCTGTTCTCGGGCGGCTTCCCCCACTGACATTCGGGTTCTGCCAGTTTTGCGTTCACTGTCTTTCCTTTTCTTAAAATGACATAACTCAGTATTTGCTTTTCTTTTGTGTGTATGATTTTTGAAAATATATTTTTTATTGATTTCAGAGAGGCAGGGGGAGGGAGAAAGAGAGAGAAACATCAATGATGAGAGAGAATCACGGACTGGCTGCCTCCTGCACGCCCCTCACTGGGGATCAAGCCTGTAACCCCGGCATGTGCCCTGACCAGGAATCCAACTGTGACCCCCTGGTTCATAGGTCACACTCAACCACTGAGCCCCAGGGGCCCTGCAAAACCAGTGCTTCTCATGATGGGCGATGCCGCAGCCAGCCCGCATGTTGAGGGGAAGGACCTGGTAGAGAGGGAACGCGCAGTTGGTGTTGGAGATAGACGCTGTCAGACAACATCTTTTTTTGTTGTTGGTTCTTAACCCTCACCCGGGGATATTTTTCCATTGATTTTTAGGGAGAGTGGAAGAGAAAGGGAAAGACAGAAACATCCAAGTGAGAGACACATCGATCGGTTGCCTCCTGCAGGAGCCCTGATCAGGGCCCGGGCGGGGAGGAGCCTGCAATCCAGGTACATGCCCTTGACCAGAATCAAACCCGGGACCCTTCTGTCCATAGGCCCACGCTCTGCCCACTGAGCCACACCGGCTCGGGCCAGACAACACCTGGGGGAGAGGTGTGGGAAAGTGTGCTGGCCACTCGGACACGGTGCAGAACTGGATGGCGGGTCCGTGGGGAGCAGCGCTACCCGCCCGCCCTCGGGGCAGGGCTCTGCCCTGGGTCGGTGTTTCGGTTTCATTTCCTCGGAGAGGCCGGCATGTTGGCTGTGCTCTCGCTTTCGTTACCGGGGCAGCAAGGTGGGCTCAGTTCTAACTCTCCCTGGAGGCCAGGAACCCCTGACCAGTGATTACAACATGTCAAAAACACATGTGCAATCGTGCCGGGCGACATGTGTGCATGTGAAGAGGGTTTTAAAAGGCAGCAGTCAGGCCCTGAGAACGGGTGGGAGAATGGAAACCTGCTCTCCGTTCATCACGCCCTGGGCACTGCAGCCCCACGGATACGCCCCCTGCAAACACCCAGAAATGCTCGCTTTTAAGACATAAAAGCCCTCAGGACAGCCAGCGGGAAGGGAAGGAGGGGTGGGAGGCTGGGGGGAAGGGGGCGAGGGGGGCAGAGGGGATGGGGCCATCTGTAACCATTTCCACAATAAAAATAAAGAGAAAAATGAAAGCTTTCCGTGGCCATCTACTGCAAAATAGAAATAAAAACCCTCAGAGCACAGCCACCCAGCTGCCGCCCCGGGAATCAGAGCTAAAACTGCACTGTCCCCAAAATGAAACTGAAACCCGGACCCTCAGGCCGAGCGGAAAGGAGCAGGCTTTGGGCTGCCGGTGGGGCCGAGGCAGGCGGTGAGCTGGGCCATGGGGAATTCGCCCGCAGCCAGAACCCTCATGGGGAAACTGGCTTCCAGGGACTCGGCGCTGCTGATGTCGCCACAGGCCGCCCGCATCAGGGCTCAAGATGCGCAGATACACGCTCCTCTGCGGGCTTCTCTCCCCGGGACACGTTTCGCTGGGCGATAAGGAGATGCCGGTGGCTCCAGAAGGAGCGCAGCCCAGACTGGAATGAAAGTTGTTTGGACAGAAGCTGATGGCCTGGAAACAGGGTGGTTAGATTTAAAAAAAAAAAAATGAAAAAGAAGAAGAAAAAAGAAGGTTCGCTCTCCCTCCCAGGAGTGCGCCCCTGTCTCTCTCTATGCCCACCCCCCCGACCCGCTGGCCCCTGACCGTGAAGGGCTCCCATGAGACTGGCAGCCAGGGGAGCAATGGGCAGTGGCAGCTCCTCGCCGTCAGGCTGGCCCCCCTGAACCTGTCCCCGAGGCTCCCTTCGCCCCCTTTTCTCTGGCCGCCCATTGAGCTGCGGGGCAGCTCTCCTGCTGCTTCTCCTATGCCCAAGGGAAATAGTACGTTTCCATGTTTTTCAGTATTTGAGTTTTTCTGCTTCCTCCTCTCTGTCCCTCCTCCTCCTCCTCTTCGCTACCTCTCTCTGCATTCCTACTTTGAGGCTCTTTTTTCTTTAATCTCTTGGCCCTCTGAGTGCTCGATGCCTCAGTAGATGTATTTGATCTGTGTTTTGTGGTAGCCTTTCTTAGCTGCCCATTCAGTCTTACTTGGGATGACCCTCATTTTTCAGTGTTTGTGGACACAGACTCCTTAAGGTTTCCTTGCAGATCCCCTGGCTCCCGGGTTAGCTTTCCTGGGGCATTTCCCCACCCCATGATTATTCATATTCCTTCTCTCTCTCTCCCTCTCCCCCCGCCCCATGCTGAAGTGAGCACAGGAGCCCTCTGTGCTCCAAACACCTTTTTCCATCCTCCCCTCCGACCCCACCCAGCGCCCTTCAGCCGGGGGCTGCCACACATGCAAGATGGGACCTAGACCTGTGCCCCAAGGCAGGCCCCGCTGGCGGGACTGTTTCTGAGAAAAAGCACACCCGGCCCGAACACTGGCTGCGAGCAGGTCCCCTTCGTCCCACTTGCCAAACAAAACGCGGGGCAGCCGCCCACCCTGGAATTTCCCTGATTAACGGCCTACAGGCCTACGAGCACCTGGCCTGGCTCCAAGCCCTATACACACCGACTCCCAGCTCAGGAAGCGAACGGTTTTCCCAGAAGCGGCACAACATGGGCAGTATTCTGGCGACATCCATTTCTAAGCCATAAACATAGTGAGCGCCAGCCTCCGCTTACAGACCCAGCCCTGGGGTCATGCTCCCCAGGTGGGGTCTCTCTGGGTTTCTGGGGGTGAAAACCTCCTGTTCTCATTTTAGTTTTTGTTTCAAATATATATTTTATTTCAGAGAGGAAGGGAGAGAGGGAGCGGGGAGAGAGAGAGAGATCAATGATGAGAGAGACTCATGGATCGGCTGCCTCCTGCACACCCCACGCTGGGGATCGAGTCCATAACCTGGGCATGTGCCCTGACCGGGAATCGAACCTCCTGGCTCATAGGCCCATGCTCAGACACTGAGCCACACTGGCTGGCCTCGTGTTCTCGTTTTGAGATGAGTTGGGTGTTTGTTCCAAATGCCTATCACAGCCCATGGCCCACAGCTTTCCTTGTGTACGAGGTTTCAAGGGTGGGTGCATAATGGCCATCCACTCCCAGGTCTGTGTGCTGAACTAAATTCCATAAACACTGAAATGGTAACTCAAACAGTGTGTCCATTTTCACTCTTCATTTCTGTGTAACAGTGACCGTCAGCGTACAAACCCCTCTGGGAGACGGGTCCCGCGGCCTTCCCACCTCCGGCCAACTGTCCCTCCCAAGCCCCTTCTACGAGGAAATTCCCAAGAACTGAGGGTGGCCCTGGCTGGGGTGGTTCCATTGGTTGGAGCACCGTCCCCTGAACCAGAAGGTCAAAGGTTTGATTCCCGGTCAGGGCACATGCCTAGGTTTCAGGTTCAATCCCCAGTTGGTTGGGGCGCATATGAGAGGCAACCAACGGATGTGTCTCTCTCACACGGATACGTCTCTTTCCCTCCATTCCTCTCTCTCTAAAATCAATACAAAATAAAATAAAAAAATAAGTGGGTGTGTCTCCACAGAGCAATGGAATCTGCTGAGGGTTTCAAAGGACAGGGCATGGCCAAGTATCCCTTTGATAAATCTAGGAAAATGTATGGAAAGAGATGGAGGAGAGCAAGGAGGTGAGGGTCGCAGAACACAGCAGAGAGATGGTGGCAGTGTGGATGAGATGGGGCAGCCGGAGAGATGGGGAATCGGTCACAGATAAAGGAACAGAGCCACATCCATTCATCAAATATGGTCTATGGCTACTTTCATGGAATAGCTGAGTCAGAGACCATATGGCCCACACAGCCTAAAATATTTATTAGGTGGCTCTTTGCAAAAAAAAAAAAATGTTTGCCCGCCCCAAGTACAGAGTCTAATAGTTCAGGATTTCCCAGATTGGAGAGAAATTCCACAGAGCTCCTCCCGACAATAGCTGGCACCCCCAAATTCCTCTAAAGAGCAAGTCTGGGTCACCATGGCTTGCCGTCTGTCTTGAAGAGGATGGAACTTAAGGGCAATAGGAATCACCAGCCAGCGTGGCTCAGTGGTTGAGTGTTGACCTATGAACTAGGAGGTCACAGTTCGATTCCGGTCAAGGGCACAGGCCCGGGTTGCGGGCTGGATCCCCAGTGTGGGGCATGCAGGAGGCAACCAGTCCATGATCCTCTCTCATCACTGCTGTTTCCATCTCTCTCTCCCTCTCCCTTCCTCTCTGAAATCAATAAAAATAGATTTAAAAGTAAAACGAGCAATAGGAATCGATTGAAAGGGTCAACAAGGGGCGGCTTGGCCAGATTTTCCTTCAAGAAGGAAGAATAGTTCGGGTTGTTTTGCAGTAACTTGAGCAAGAGATAAACAGGGCGGGCTGATGCAGAGCCTACTTCTGAGGCGGGATCAGCCAGACTTGGGGATCAACTGCCTAATAAGGGTTTTGGAGACGGGAAGTCGGCATTGATGCTCATGGTTTCCCGAGGACAGATGAGGGAGAGGGCTCAGGCATGGTGAGCGAAATAAAATATATTACGAAAATTAATTTTAACTGTTTTTCCCTCTTTTAAAGGCATGGCTACTCGACATTTTTAACTCCTAGGTATACCTTTGGACCTTGCTGGTCTAAAGAGAATCGTGACTTAACTTTCTGATTGACTAAGTCAGGGCACATACAAGAATCGACCCCCACAAATGCATAAAGAAGTGGAACAACAAAGCCATCTCTCTCTCTCTCTCTCTCTCTCTCTCTCTCTCTCTCATCAATCAGTAAAGTTCTGCTTTTAAATTTAAAGTCTGCGGTGGGGCCTGAAAAACTGGATTTCTAGCAAGTTCCCTGGTGGTGCCAAGGCTGCTGCTTCAAGACACTGCCCTTAGGGAGCCACTGTGCAGCGGCTGATGGCTCCGCCACCTCACTAACCGCCTTCCCTCCTCCTCTCCTTCCTCCTCCTCCTCCATCTTCCGTTCATTGTTCCCCACGCATGCTGTTCTGGGTGCCTAGGATTTCCAGCAGCTGAGAAGCGGCTGGGGGGATGGGGAGCTCCGTCCTCCGGAAGTCCTACCCATCCCCATCATCCCCCCCCCCCCCCCCCCCCGGCAATTTTTTGTTCTGCTCAGTACCTACAGGGGCTGATCCGTTGCCATGGAAACTGCTGGCTGGTGTGGGCAGGGGAGGCGGCCGTGGCCTTGGTGGAGAGCTTCAGAGACTGCCATGTCCTGGTGTGGAGAGGTAAACATGCACTGGGGGGTGTGTGTGTGTGCGAGTGTTTTGTTTGTTTTTAACAACATATTTTTATTGATTTCAGACAGGAAGGGCGAGGGGGAGACAGAGAAACGTCAATGGTGGGAGAGAATCACGGATTGGCTGCCTCCTGCACGCTCCACACTGGGGATGGAGCCCGAAACCCAGGTATGTGCCCTGACCAGGAATCAAACCGTGACCTCCTGGTTCGTAGGGTGATGCTCAACCACTGAGCCACGCCAGCCGGGCTCAGGTATTTTCTTTAAAATCTCAGCACATCGTTGCCATGTCTCTATGCTTCTTGAAAGAGGGAGCGAGGAGGTCAGTGACACTAGTGAGCGCATACTGCAGGGAGGGTCAGACAGCCAGGGGGAAGGCACTGGGCTGCCCTGGAGGTGTGCTCACCCGCCTGCCACGTGTTCACTGCATCAGAGCTGGTCCCACAAAAGCCACGGCCACAAGCAGTGGACAGGCAGAAGACGCCTATCGACCTGTCGTTCCCAACAAGGGCCTGAGGGCAACGTCACCAGGAGCCGTGACTGGCAGCTGGCAGGTGGGCATCTTCTTTTGTGACTTCCTTTCATTCTGTGATAAATCAAGTTCTTCCTGTTGTTGTTCATCCTCACCCAGTATATTTTTTCCATTGATTTTTTTTTTGAGAGAGAGAGAGCGGAAGGGGGTGGCAGGGGAGGGAAAGACATCGATGTGAGAAACACATAGATCAGCTGCCCTCTGCGCCGCCTTGGACCCGGACTGGCCAGGGAACACAACCACAGCTTAGACACGTGCCCTTGACTGGGAATCAAACCCTTGACCCTTTGGTACACATGCTGACGCTCTAACCACTGACCCACACCGGCCGGGGTAAAGATGGTTTGTGGTCACCTTCTGGTCCCCCTGGGGTGGTCTCCATTCCTTCCTCTTTGTCTGCCGCATTTCGGCTCAGAGTCTGGGTTTGGGGACATAGGAGAGGTGGGCGTCCGCCCTTGTGAGCCAATATCTGATACGGACTCCACCCACGGTCAGTGAAGCTCTCCAGGGTGGGGCCCACGTGGATGAAAAGAACATAAAGCGACAAGTACAAGACCTTGGTACAAAAGCACATTTGCTTCCGAACGAATGTGTCCAGAAGTCACAATAACTCACACAAAATATTACTCAGTTGCTCAAGTGCCATCAAGTACCACACATCAAAAAAGACAACAAATATTTTATTAATGAACCCCCTGGCCCACCTCTGTCACTTTTTAAAGAGAGAATAATGCCCTCGCTGGTTTGGCTCAGTGGAGAGAGTGTCGGCCTGCAGGCCGGAGGGTCCCAGGTTGGATTCCAGTCAAGGGCACATGCCTGGGTTGCAGGCTCGGTCCAACGTGCAGAAGGCAGCCGATCCATGATTCCCTCTCATCATTGATGTTTCTACCTCTCTCTTCCTCTCCCTTCCTCTCTGAAATCAGTAAAAATATATTTAAAAATAAAAATAAAGAGAGAATAAGGAGGATGAGGCACCCTTTGCTCCAGGTGGCTGCACAAAGGACAAGCATGGCTCGGAGGCGCCCGGACCTGCCGCATTCTTGGAGACAGAAAACAGGATGGTGGTGTGACCTGGTGCGGGTCGCTGTTTACCAGGTCAGAGTTTCCGTTTTGCAAGACGACAGCCTTGGAGGCTGGTTGCTCAATAAGGTGAATGTACTTAACACTGCCGGTCAAACACTAACCAGGGGTCCTCAAACTTTTTAAACAGGGGGTCAGTTCACTGTCCCTCAGACCGTTGGAGGGCCGGACTATAGTTAAAAAAAAAAAACTATGAACAAATTCCTATGCACACTGCACATATCTTATTTTGAAGTAAAAAAACAAAACGGGAACAAATACAATATTTGTATTTGCATGTGGCCCGTGGGCCGTAGTTTGAGGACCCCTGCACTAAACGGCTAGGCCGCCTGGCCTTGGAGGGAACCTGACCCAGGCCCCCGTGAAGCCGCAGGCCCTGGTTCTACGTGCGCAGCCCCTCGTCCCTGCCACCTCCTGCAAAGCCACATCCGGGGTGAGCAGGTGAAACTCAGCAAGAAGATGGGCCACATCTGACTCACCTTCCCAGGCTGCTGGCCCCAGGCTGGGCTGGGCCTGGCGAGTGTCTCTTCAAAAGGCTCCCCCTCAAGCAGGACTAGGAGCCTGTGGAGCCTGAGGCCTTTGCAGGCCCCTCTGCATCGCCCTGGTGACAGGCTTTTGCCTGAGCCTCTCCCTGAAACCACTAGCCATTTCTTTTAGCCGCCCTGGGGCCTCTCCCATGCATTGGACCAAATGGAAATAATAAAAAAACTTTTTGCAGGAAAAAAAAAAAAAGTTGCCCTTGCCAGTATGGCTCAATGGATAGAGCACCGGCCTGCTGCCTGAAGGGTCCTGGGTTCCATCAATGTGTCTCTCTCACATCGGTGTTTCTCTCTCTGCTGTGTCTCTCCCTCTTCCTTACACTTTCTCTAAAAAAAAAAAAAAAAAATCAATGAAAAATATCCTCAGGTTAGGATTAACAACAACAAAAGGTTAAGACAGTAAATTTTATGTTATGTGTATTTTACCATGATTTAAATTTTTTGCTTTTATTTTAACTCATATTTATGTATTTGTTTTTATTGAATGCTTTTAGAGAGAAAGAAAAGGAGAGAGAGGGGTGGGGAGAGAAAGAGAGAGAAAAACATCAACTTGTTCCACTGACTCATGCATCCATTGGCTGATTCCTGTATGTGCCCTGGCTGGGGATCGAACCCATAACCTTGGCGTATCAGGACGAGGCTCTAACCAACTGAGTGCCCAGCCGGGGCTCATTGATGTATTTTAATTTCCAATTACAGTTGACATTCCATATTGCCGTGCGTTAGTTTCAGGTGCACAGCCCAGTGGTGAGAAAATCAGGTACCTTACAAAGGGCTCCCCCACACCCCTCCTTCCAGTCCCCACCTGGCCCCACACGCAGCTATCACCCTATCACCGACCACATTCCCTGTGCTGCACTTACATCCCAGGACTATTCTGTAGCCACCAATTTGTGCTGCTCAATCCCTACAATTTAAGATTTTTACAAAATGAGATGAACCCCAAGAATGCAGAACAGTTGTAATACGTGGAGACGTCAACCAGCCCGGGCCCTGGAGCGGCAGCTCTCGGCCCAGGTTAAGGGAAGGAGTGGCCGCGCTGCGTGCCTGCAGGTCTAGGGAAGTTCACGGAGAGCTGCCGTTCTCGGCTTGCACACTTCGGACAGCTGCAGCCGTCGCCTGCTGCCCCAGAAGCTGTTCCCTTGCAGGGGGACAGTCACTCAGAATTTGTTTGTCTTTCTTAGCAAAACGGTCCGCAAAGATGGTCTTCAACAGGCAGACGTTCCCCCAGAGAAACCTCTCATCCGTTTTCCCGTCGAACAAACCTAAGGGGACCCCCGTCGGGGCAGTCCGGTCACTCTCAGTGAGGAATCGGACGGGGGAGTTGGATTTCAGCATCTGGCCAAGAGCATTTGACTTGTCAACGTTTTCCCCACTGTTTTAATTAATCCTTTTTATTTAAGTTTTCATTTCCTGATTTGAGAGAGCGAGAGAAAGGGAGACAGAAGAGAAACGCTGACTTGGCGTTCCACTTATGCATTCATTGGTTGCTTCTTTCAAAAAATATTTTTTTAAATTTATTTCAGAAAGGAAGGGAGAGAGACAGGGATAGAAACATCAATGATGAGAGAGAATTGTTGATCAGCTCCCTCCTGCACAGCCCCCACTGGGGATCGAGCTTACAACCCGAGCATGTACCCTGAGTAGGAATCAAACCTTGACCTCCTGGTTCATAGGTCAAAAGGCTCAACCACTGAGCCACACTGGCTAGGCCACTGGTTGCTTCTTGTATGTGCCCTGACCGGGGATCGAACCCCCAACCTTGGCATATGGGGACGACGTTCCAACCAACTAAGTTACTGGCCGGGGCCAATTCATCCTTTATATACAGTTTTGTTTAAATAAGACCCATTAGTTTTCTCATGTTGACATCCTCCCCCTCCACTCCCCCTGCCCTCGCTAAGTACACATGATGAGTATAATTGTAACTCCCGTGGGGAGAACAAAAGGGGACATCTGTAATACTTTCAACAATAGAAACAAATTAAAAATAAGTAAGGGGGGGAGAAAGGGGGAAATGGGAGAGATCTGTAATGCTATCAACAATAAAAATATATATAAAAAATCTAAATATGAGTAAATAAATAAACACATAGTGGTCCGAAAACCATTTTTTTGTTGCTGTTGTTATTTGAAGAGTAAGTATGCCTTCCTGTCCAGTCCAGGGCGTTTTCATTTGAATACGATGCGAGTGAGAGGACGCAGCTCTGGTCCCTGCGCATCTCCCTCTCGCTGGAGCCCCGGGTTCGAGCAGCTGCTGCTGTAACAGGCTCTTCTGGTTGAAATCTTCTTACACAAAACAGTGATATGCTTACTAGTAACGTCTGTGTTCAAAAAAGACGAACCCAGGGCTCTTCCTAGTCCAGTGATGGCGAACCGTTTGAGCTCGGCGTGCCAGCATTTTGAAAAACCCTAACTTAACTCTGGTGCCGTGTCACCTATAGAAAATTTTTGATCTTTGCAACCATAGTCAAACAAAGACTGATATTTTTGATATTTATTTTATATATTTAAATGCCATTTAACAAAGAAAAATCAACCCAAAAAAATGAGTTCGCGTGTCACCTCTGACACACGTGTCATCGGTTCGCCATCACTGTCCTAGACCGTGTGCTGTCCTTGCCTCCCCCGTGGCTCCTGCGTCCATGTCAGTGAGCGCACGCTTCTAGGGGAGGAGGGCTGAAACCAGTTCTTCCACATTGCTCTGGAACCGCGCTCATCACAGCGCCCTCCGGCCCTGACCGTCACTCACAGGTCCCGTCTCCGCCTGCCATATTCTTTGGCTGATCCACAAATGGTGTTTTCCTTTTGTTGCTAGTCCCCATCTTCCTTCTGCTTTCAATTTCCTATTTGGAAGAGACCCACTTCTTGTAATAAGACAAAAAATGCCTCCTGCAGCCGTTCCCCTTACATTTTTGGCTGTCATGCTTCTCTCCCTTGTCACCAGGATTCCGTCTAATAGTGCTTTAGTTATTTTCCTATTGTAAGCCCCTGCCCGTCTTCTTTCTTAAAAAATAAAATTGAGCCCTAACCGGGCTGGCTCAGTGAACAGAGCAACGGTCTGCAGACTGAAGGGTCCCAGGTTCGATTCCGGTCAAGGGCATGTACCTTGGTTGTGGGCACATCCCCAGTAGGGAGTGTGCAGGAGACAGCTGACCGATGTTTCTCTCTCATCGATGTTTCTAACTCTCTATCCCTCTCCCTTCCTCTCTGTAAAAATCAATAAAATATATTTTTTAAAAAATAATAAAATAAAATTGATTGATTTGAGAGAGAACTGGGAAGGGGGGGAGAGAGAAAGAAATAGAGAAACATCGATGTGTTGCTCCACTTAGCTATGCATTCATTGGCTGCTTCCTATATGTGCCCTGACTGGGGATCGAACCTGCAACTTTGGGGTATCGGGATGATGCGCTAACCCCCGAGCTACCCTGCCAGGACTCCTCCCCTCCTACTGGGTGGGGATGAGAAACTATAATCAGATTACTGTTCTGCTTCACTCCAGCAGGCTCCCCCCGAAGTGGTCTAAGCCAGGCCCTGCCTCAGGGCCTTTGCACTGGCTGTGCCCTGGGCTGGGAAGCCTTCCCTCCATGGGGAGATCTTCCCTGACCACCAGCCTAAGACATCGCCCCTGGCTTTACTCTCTCTCCCACGACCCCGAGGCAGCCTGCACCTCAGGACCGCCACTCCGGTCGCCATCCTGTGTATCTGGTGACAACCCACCTCCTCCGCTAGAACTGACCTTCCAGGTGGTGAGCCAAGACCGCTCTCCCGGGCCTCAGCAGCTCCCCACGGCTCCATGAAAACGTGGGCAACCAATCATGAAGGAAACACATTGAAAGAAACTCTCTCCCTGACTCTCGGGGCCCAGCCTCTGCCTGCTGGTTTCTATCTGCAGTTCCAGCTCCAAGCACCGAGTCTGGCAAACTGGAGAGCCCCCCCCCCCCCGCCCACCGTTACCACACGAGCAAATGCACGAGTGTATGAGTGGCCGGACAGAAAATGCCGGATCTCTGCAGCTTGCTGGAGCTCTGTGGTCTCTAACAGGGCGTGAGGGCTGTAGCAGCCAGCTTTGCTTTCCTTGACAAAGCCCGGCTGGTGAAATGCTATGTGTGAGGCGTTCAGGGGGGAGGGGGAGGGCTGTCCACTGGCCTCATCCCCAGCCCGCCCAGCCCCCAGCCCAGTTGTTCTCCGAGATTAGCTGTGTTCAGCCATCAAAAGCTTTCTCCCCGTCCCTGCAGGGGCTGGCTGTGCCTGTTGCCATGGAAATGAGAGCCGGGCTGTGGAAATGGAGACAGGACCGCAGAGGGTGGAATTTCCTGGGCTCTGAGGGTGAACGTATGTGGGCTCAGAAAGGTCCCCGCACAGGCCAGGCCTGGGCATCCCACACGCGGCCACTGGCCCCGGGGGGCTGCTGAGCACCTGGAATGTGGCTGGTTCCCCTGGGGACGCGGTGTCATTGCAGAATGCGCACTGGGTTTCCAGGAGTTGCCACCAACAGAGGTGTCTATCTGAATCCCTCGTTCACACGTCTTGTGTTGATTCGTGCCACTTACGTTACTATTATTGGGTGTGTGGTCACTGGAGAGTGTAGAGTTAGGTAGGTGAGTGGCAGTTGTGGCCGTTACATTATACCCTTTTTATGGATTTGAGAGAGGAAGGAAGGGGGAGAGGGAGAGAAAGAGAGAGAGAGAGAGAGAGAGAGAGAGAGAGAGAGAGAGAGAGAGAGAATGAATGAATTTGTTGTTCCACTATCTATGAATCCATTGGTTGATTCTTGTACGTGCCCTGACCGGGGACTGAACCTGAAACCTTGATGTATAGGGATGAGCGCTAACCAACTCAGCTTCCTGCAGGGCCACATCAGCCTCTGTTTTTATTGACTAGCTTTCTTCTAGAGCACGTGGGAGCGAATGAATGAATGATCTTTGATCAAAACGGAGACTGCTGCCTGGCCAGCCTGGCTCAGGGGCTGAGCATCAACCTGTGAACTAGGAGGTCACACTTCAATCCCTGGTCAGTGCACATGGAATGTCTGTCTCTCTCTCTCTCTCTCTCTCTCCCCCTTCCTCTCTGAAATCAATAAAAACACTTTTTTTAATATAAAAAAAAGAAATTCCTTTGATTGTACAAGTTGCGGTTATTTCACCCCGCCGATGACTAAACCTCATGTGAGATAGTGGTTCTCACGTCCTTTTACGTCTAGTGTTCACGTAAGCAAATTTCACGTTCTTTCATTCCGCGCTGTTGATGGGTGGATTGTCTTGAATCAGGCATCTCCCGCCCATGATTGCAAAAACCTTCTCTTGTGTGACATTGTGTGGGGCTCAGAACAGAGCTCTCCTGCCGTGGGCAGTCGCACCCCGCCCCCCCCCCTGCGTCCGGGGACTCTTGGGGAAGGCCCCGTCTCTCCATGTTGCAGGAGGGGTTCTGGCCAGCCCGGCATGCAGTTGGGAGACACATGTCTAACTAATTGGAAACGTGTGGTCCCGGAAAAGCAGCGATTCGGGGTGGCTTCCTGGGCCAACCAGCAGATTACGTTGCAGGTCAGAGACGCCCGGTGGGTAGCGAGCCCCGCGCTCAGCTGCGAACCACACGGGGCGGACCTGCCTCCCCCGCAGGAAGCCGTGGACTTTCTTGGAAAGAATTCAGCCTGGGCCTCTGTTTCGAAGACACGAGTTTCCATATCATGAACGTACTGCACACTGGCGATCCCCTCTCCGAGCTGTTCTCGTCTGTGTTCTCTCTTAGCTTTCGGTTTTTGCTTGTTTGTTTGTTTGGGGGTTTAGGGGTGAAGCTCTGGCTTCCCCATGTTCTGAGACACTGGGTGCCTGTTTTGCGGGTCCCGGCCCCAAACTGGTGCCTGCGTGTGTGCACTGGCCATGCGAACGTGCGCAGCCATCTGGTTCCGGATACGCTCGGTTGAACCAAATTGCTCGGGGCACTAAATCACGGCCGTGTCAAGACCAAGAACTGCAGGTCCGTGCCTCTGAGCACACGTGTGGAGGCACGCCTGTCCAAAGGAATCCTCTGCATCTTCCTGCGGGCGGAACGCGAGAGAGTCAAACAGCCCACAAATCAATCTTAGCAGCAGCCCCTCCCCAGCGGGCGCCCCCACCGCCCCCAGGGCTGCCTCTGCAGACTCTCAAGACAACCGATCGCTTGCAGATCGCGGTGGGGAACTGAGTCTTTGCTTACGGGGTGAAAGGGATCCATCGATGTGATTTAAGGGGGTGGGAGGGCAAGATCCAATCACACTTTCCTCCCAGGCCTGTTACGTCTGGGGGACGGGACATCTGTATATTTATGTGCGTACAGGTGTGTCCACATACAGAGTCTCCGATAATCAGTCAGAGACAAAGAACGTGGCCAGAGCTCCGGGCTTCGGGGATCAGTTTTCTTCCCTAATCCGACAGCCCAGTGAAAACCCATTGGTTCCGTTCTGCTGCATTTTCTAGTCTTTCCTTCTGTGCACATCGCAGCGTACAGCTGTCCACGAAACGGGCGAGGTCCTTCATTCCCCATGGAACGGCTCTTTGGTTTACTCCCCGAGCATTTCCACCTCATGGGACAGACTTTCAAACATGGCTTCATCGGGAAAGACGGAAAGAGTTTGTCTTTTTTTTTCTTTTCCCCCCACTTCTCTATCAGATCATCTTATTGTGGAAAATAAAGACATTGAACATGAGAGTACGCTCTTATTAAATGTTTTAAATTATTTATTGGTTTTGTGTGTGTGTGTGTGTGTGAGAGAGAGAGAGAGAGAGAGAGAGAGAGAGGAAAAGAACACAATGTTTTGTTTGGATCAACCCCTTAGCGCAGCCGTGGGCAAACTACGGCCCGCGGGCCGGATCCGGCCTGTTTGAAATGAATAAAACGGGGGAAAAAAAAGACCGTACCCTTTTATGTAATGATGTTTACTTTGAATTTATATTAGTTCACACAAACACTCCATCCATGCTTTTGTTCCGGCCCTCCGGTCCAGTGTAAGAACCCATTGTGGCCCTCGAGTCAAAAAGTTTGCCCACTCCTGTTAGCATATGGGGTGATGTTTTAACCATCTGAGCTGCCCGGCCAGGGAGAACGGCAATATTTTTGACACATTGGGTTAAGTGAACTACAGTATTAAAATTAATTCCACCGATCTCTTCTCATGACAAAAAGAGAATAAAGAGTGAGCAGCCCCAGCTGTTAGCAAACTGGGGCTCCTTCGACACGGCCTGGGTCGCTGCAGGAAGGATTCGGGCCCAACCTAAACAAGCAGGGGCGGCTCAGATGGCAGCGACCTCTCCCCCTGGAGCCGCCTAGTCCTTGAGAAGAAGCCTGAATGTCAACATCTGGCCCCGCTGCCAGATAAAACCTCAGTTCAACAACCCGCCGCGGAATGCGCCCTGATTAATGAGCTACACGCTGGACTGCAGTCCAAGCAACATATAGACCTGCCATCCGGCCCGGGAAGGGCCCGGCTTTCTCGGAAAGAGCACAACCCGCCAGTGTTCCTCCATTTCCGCCCGCGAGAAGCCGCCAACACTGGCCGTCTGTTCCGCAGGCCGCGGACCTGCCGCCATCACTCACCGCCCCCCATCACTCACCGCCCCCCTCCCCGCTCGGCCCCTGGGCCTCTCGTCAGGCTCTGTCAGGAGGGTGTGCGGAGGGCGGCTGTGGGTGAAGGTTGGACACTGTGCTGCATCGCGCCAGCCTATGCCCCCGGAAGAAAACTCTGTAATACATTCGGAGCGACACTAAGTAGATAAGAATTCACTGTTTTATTTTTTAATAACGACTTTATTGAGGTATCACTCATGCCATGCAATTCACTCGTTTCAAGTGTACAATTTCAATGGTTTTTAGCATATTCAGCGTCATGCGACCATTACCCAAACCAATGTTAGGGCATATGCATCACCCCAGGAAGAAATTCTATGCCTCCTAGCAGCCTCTCCCCATCTCCTCCCAACTCCCCTAACCCTATGCAACATACTAACCTCCCTTTTGTCTCCGTAGGTTTTCCTATTCTGAACCACACAAAGTGTGACTCTTTTTAAAAATATGTATATTTTTATTTTAGAGAGAGAGGAAGGGAGAGAGAAAGAGAACCACTGATCAGCTGCCTCCTGCGCACCCTCTATTGGGGATCTAGCCCACAACCTGGGCACGTGCCCTGACCGGAAATCGAGTGGGTGACTTCTTGGTGCATGGGACAATGCTCAACCAACCGAGCCACACCACCTGAGCAATATATATGACTTTTCTCTTTTTTGGGGGGGTGGGGGGAGGGATCCTAAATGCAATTATTTTTTAAAAATATTTTTCAATTACTGTTGACATTCAATATTATTTTAGTTCCAGGTGTACAGCATACTGGTTAGACTTTTACATAACCTACGAAGTGATCCCCCCAAAAAGTCTAGTACCCACCTGGCACCATACATAGTTATTACAACAATATTGATTATATTCCCTATGTTGTCTTTACATCCTCTTTCACGTAGCTTGATGTTTTCAAGTTCATCCATGTTGTAACATGTATCTGTACTTCATTCCTCTTCATAGCTAAATAACATTCCATTGTATGGATAGGCCAGTTGTTTTTTCAGTTAGCACAAATACTTAATGTCGCATCTTGCAATTCAAATGGTATCAAGAAGTCAACTTGCGTGTACTATCTACCAGCATCTTCCCACTTTCTCTTCCTGAGTAACAACAAGGTCTTTCACATCCCTTTGAGGATCTTCCGGAGTAAAATTTCATTTATAAAACACAAAACAACAGAAAACCTTAACACTGAAGGTGCGGTGCTATTGCTTTGGTAATGTTATTTTTATTTGTAAAGCAATGTGAATGATTATTGTAGACAGACCACATTTTATTGGTCTGTTCCTAAGCTGATGAGTATGTGGGTGGTTTCCAGACTGTTAGGAATAATGCTGCGATCAACATCCGACCTTTCTATCACCACTTCAAGATTTTTTTCTCAGGTACTTGCAGACCCAGAATCTTGTCCTTTTTTCTTTTCATGCTTGTCAATTACATAAAGATCAAATGACTTGCCCGGCCAGTGTGGCTCAGCTGGTTGGGTGGCATCCTGTGGACCAGGAGCTCGCCAGTTCGATTCCAGTCAGGGCACATGCCTGGGTTGTGGGCTCCATTCCCGTGGGGGGGGAGGGGGCACGCAGGAGGCAGCCGATCAATAATTCTCTCTCATCGTTGATGTTTCTCTCTCCCTTCCTCTCTCTGAAATAAAAACATATATTTTTAAAAAAGATAAAGTGACTTCTCCCATGGATTTGCTGTACCCTTTTTGGATTACCATGAGATGGACAGGCTTTCCCCTTTCATTGCGTCTGACTTTCTCGTCTGTGTTCCGATGTATGCACATTTCTCCATTTGGACGTTCCCCTCTTTCTTGGGGACTAATTACAAACCGAATCCGCGTAGAATGCCTTTGAATGGCTGCACATATGGCAACCATTTCCCCCTCTGTCCACATCTGTCATTTATATTTCCCTCCACTCCGTGTGTAAATGTCCAACTGCTATGGAGTCACCTGTGTCAGCACTTTTGTTTACACGCCTTAACTTCAGCATCATTGTTGGCATTGCCTCGGCCACCCCAAGATTACACCAATAGTCACCTGCGCTGTCTTTCGATGAGAGAGGAAAGGACACCGCCACTGGCCCTTCTCCAGCCTAAACACTGCCCTCCCACCCCGAGCAGAGTCAGTCTCTCTCTCTCTCTCTCTCTTCCCCCCAAACCCCACTCTCTCTAAAAATCAATAGAAAAAAATCTCCTGGGGTGAGGATTAACAACAACAAAAAGAATGAAAAGCGGGTCAGAAGGGAATGACATCTCTGACTGGATACCCACGTCCCTGAGAACAAGCAGAGTGTCAGCCAACAGACAGCCCTCAGTTCAATGCCCCCCGTGGAACCCCAGGCCGGGCTCCAAGCAGCGGAGACGCCGCCATCTAAACTCTTCTCCCAAACGGCACAGACCTGGCCAAGGCCGTGGAGACCTCTATTTGCAAACCATGCACAGACTCATCCTGCTTGTGTCTGCAGGTCACATGTCCTGCCTGTCAGCAATCATTTCGGGGTGGTGGGGTTGTTTGGGGGGAAGGGGAGTGGAAATTCTTCCCTTTTCTTTCTTTTTTTATCTTTTCTTTTTTAAAATATATTTTTATGATTTCAGAGAGGAAGGGAGAGGGAGAAAGAGATAGAAACAGCAATGATGAGAGAGGATCATTGATCAGCTGCCTCCTGCCTGTCCCCTATTGGGGACTGAGGTACATGCCCTTGACGGGAATCAAACCCGGGACCCTTCAGTCCATAGGCCGATGTTCTAGTCACTGAGCCAACCAGCCAGGGCCCTTCCCTTTCCTTATTTCCTGGTTCTCTAATGTTCAGCTTTGATTCCAGAACACACTATGGAGCTAAGTTTCTGTAATTAGTGCACAACAAAAACGAATCAAAACATGCGACGCAATAATATATAGACGACGGGTCATAGAATTGTACATTTGAAACCCATATGATTTTATTAACCAGTCACCCCAATAAATTTTTTAAAGCCAAAGAACTTATTTTTATTGCTTCCCCTTTTGTGCCTGTTTAAATTAAGTTCACACACACAGACACCTCTCCTCGCAGGGTTTGTGCGCCTTTCTGCCTAACTACTGTCCGTGCTGCTGTATTATAACTATTATACCTGTTTTGAATAATAGTTAATAACCTTGTGGAAACACGGCCTCACAACAAATAGTTCACCGCCTCTTATTATGGGTTGAATAGTCTCCCCCCAAATTCATTTGCTGAAGTCCTCACTCCCCGTTAGTGCCCCAGAAGGTAATTACTTGGAGATGGGTTGTTGTTGTTTTATTATTAACATTAGAGAGAGAGAAAGGGAGAGAAACATTGATGTGAGAGCACAACATCAATCGGCTGCCTCCTATGCGCCCAACCCCGGGGATGGAGCCCAAAACCTTGGCATATTGGGGTGATGCTCCAACCAACGGAGCTGCCCAGCCAAGGCAGAGGTGGGCTCTTCACAGAGGCAACCGAGTTAAAAGGATGTCACTGGGGTGAGTCCTAACCCAGTAGGATTGGCGTCCCCGTAAGAGGAGGAAATCTGGGCACAGATATGTGCAGAGGGACAACGAAGTGAAGACACAGGGAAAAGAGCACCGTTCACAAGCCCAGGCGAGAGGCCTGGAACACATTATTCCCTCGCAGCCCGCGGAAGCTGCTAACCCCGCTGACCCCGTGACCTCAGACTTGCAGCCCCCAGGCCTGGGAGGCCATGCGTTTCTGTGGTCCTTTGTTTCAGCAGGCCTTGCAAATAAATACGCTTCCCCGACCAGAGTGCCCCACGCCCCCCACATGCCCTCCTACAAATTCTGGAGCTTATTTAGGCTGATAAGGAACTGAATCTTTATCTAAAGAGCAACTGAATCCATTGACATGTTTTAACCCAAGAAGTCAACATGGGTGCCTTATCTTTCTTTCTTTTTCTTTTTATTTGTTGATTTGAGAGAAAGATAGAGAGAAACATCAATTTGTTGTTCACTCATTTATGCATTCATTGGTTGATTCTTGTATGTGCCCTGACCGGGGATCAAACCCACAACCTTGGCCTATCAGAACGACACTAGCCAACTGAGCTACCTGGCCAGGGCTGGGTGTCTTTTCTTCTAAAAAAAAAAAGCCCACGTTGGCACCAATGCGGATGAAAAGCCAGGACTTATGGATGGAGAAGGACAGTTGAAGACACGATTTTTTTTGCTGGGTCACTGGAGAGCGAGGACGGAGACCCAGACAAGGAGGGGCAGAGTGAAGATGGGAGAGAGGTTTGACCCAGGAGATGCACAGGAGGCCCTGGTAACGGATGGGGTGTGGCAGGTGGGAAGCGAGGACTCAGGACCTGGGATGGTTAGTTTTATGCGTCCACTGGGCTCGTCTCTGGTCCCAGCTCATTCAGTCAGACTCAGTCGGGTGTTGCTCTGAGGGCATTTTGTAGATATGGTGGTGAGTGCCTATAACCAGTAAGAAGATTTCCCTTGAGTCTGTGGGGGGGGCCTCATCCGATCACTTGAAGGCCTGAAGAGCAAACACTGAGGTTTCCCTCAAGAAGAAGAAATTCTAGCTCTGGCCGGTGGGGCTCAGCTGGTTGAGCATCATCCCATGCACCAAAAGGTCATCGGTTTGATTCCCAGGTCTGGTCTGGACATGGACCCAGGTTGTGGGTTAGATCCCTGGTTGGGATGCATGCAGGAGGCAACCGATCGATGTTTCTCTCTCTCATCAATGTCTGTCTGTCTGTCTCTCCCCCCCCCTCCCGCCATCCTCTCTCGCTAAAACATATTTTCTAAAGAAAGAAGAAATTCTGCCTCAAGACTGCAATATCCACTCCTGCCTGAGTTTCCAGCTGGCCGGCCGGCCCCACAGATCTAAGACTTGCCAGACCCACAATCATGGGAGCCAATTCCTTAAAATGAGTTCCTTAAAAACAAAACAAAACAAAAAACCCTAAACAGATATAGGTAGATAGGTAGGTAGATAGATATACTATATCTATATAAATCTACACACACACTAAACTTGTATTCGTTTGCTTGGTTGCCATGATAAAGTTTAAGCCACAGGCGGGGACACTTACACAACAGAAATGAATTTTCTCCCAGCTCTCGAAATCTGAGGTCAAGAGGTTGGCAGGGTTTGCTTCTCCTGAGGCCTCTCCTTGCCTTGCAGATGGCCGTGTTCGCCCCGTGTCCTCACATGGTCATCCCTCTGTGTGTGTCTGTGTCCAAATTTTCTCTTACAAGGACACTGGTCATACTGGACGAGGGCCTGCCCGTATGAACTTATTTTACCTGAAATGTCCCTTTCAAGGCTCTGTCTCCAAATACTGTTGCATTCTAAGGACCCCAACCCCAACGTATGAATTTTGGAGGGAGGCAGCTCTGTCCACACGCTATGGGTTCTGCTTCTCCCGCAGAACTCTGACCCAGCCTGGAACGGACGCCATTTCTGCATATTAGTGAGCCAGGTGGGCAGCCTCCCTCCGTGAGAAAGGGGAGGATTTGAAAGTGTAATGGGTTCCACTTCGCTGGGCAGAAACCCCCTTAGGAATAGGAAACAGCCTTGGTCCATCTCGGTGAATGGAAAATGTTTTTCTAACATTTCACTCTGCGGAGAAAAACAACAGAACGCCCAGCCTCCACACAGCGCCGTCTCTGGGCCTCATTAATTCCCTAGAAAGAACCGGTGGAAATGGAATTACTGGGTCAATGGGGATGCCAGGGCCCCGTGACTTGCTGGTATTCCTGAATGTTATTCCAAGTCAGGCGGCTCCGCCAGAATCCCTGCTTCTTTGCGGCCGAGTTTCTAGTCAGTCAATTTTCACTGCGTACACAGGCCCAAACATTTTACTTGAAATTGAGGCTATCTATATTTTTTCTGTTTATCACCCAATTTTTATTTTTTACTCATGAGGATGTCCCCGTGACATAAAATATTTCTTGAGAATTTTTACTGCATTTGCGAATGTAGAGAAATTCGTAATTTCCTCCTAATTATAACTGTGCTAAGTTCTCATTTGATAGAACATTCTTGTATTTTATAGTTTCATTTAGGAGTATTTGTTCTCACAAACATGCTGTGATAGTCCCCTTCTGTCTACACCTCTGTGCATTTGGGCTACACTAATTAACAGTCAATCCTATTGCAGCATTATTTACAATAGCCAAGGTACGGAAGCAACCTAATGCCCATAGATAGATGAACGAATGAAGATGTGGTACCTATATACAATGGAATACTACTGAGCCACAAAAAATAATGAAAGCTTACCATTTGCAACAACATAGGTGGACTTAAGAGCGTACGTACTATGTTAAATGAAATAAGTCAGATAGACCAAGACAAATACCATATGATTTCACTTATGTGTAGAATCTAGAAAACAAAATAAACAAAACAAGCAAAACAGAAACAAACTCCTAGATACAGAGAACAAACTGGGTTTCAGGCTTGATTCCCGGGCTGGTCAGGGCACCTTTGGGAGACAATCAATCTGATGTGTCTCTCTCACATCGATGTTTCTCTCCACCCCGCAACACCCCTTTCCACTCTTAAAAATCAATGGGAAATATAACCTCGGTGAGGATCCACAAGAATAAATGTAAAAAAATCAATTCATTGAACGGGATTCGCAGAAAGACTAACGCAGACACAGGCAGGAAGGTGGTCGGGAGAGGATGGAGGGCGAGGCCGACATTTTTTTTTTTTTTTTTTTAAGCAGAAAACCTGCTCAATTCACTTTCTTTAAAAATTATTTTTTATTGCCGAGACCGGTTTGGCTCAGTGGATAGAGCGTTGGCCTGTGGACCGAAGGGTCCCGGGTTCGATTCCGGTCAAGGGCGTGTGCCTGGGTTGCGGGCACATCCCCGGTGGGGAACGTGCAGGAGGCAGCTGATCGATGTTTCTCTCTCATCGATGTTTCTGACTATCTATCTCTCTCCCTTCTTCTCTGTAAAAAATCAATAAAATATATTAAAAAAAAAAAATTATTTTTTATTGATTTCAGAGAGGAAGGGAGAGGGATAGAGAAAGAGAAACATCCATGATGAGAGAGAATCATGGATCGGCTGCCTCCGGCACGGCCCCTACCGGGGATCGAGCCTGCAACCCGGGCCTGTGCGCTTGACCGGGAATCGAACCCGGGACCCTTCAGTCCGCAGGCCGACGCTCTACCCACTGAGCCACACCAGCCGGGGCGAGGCCAACACTTTAAACGGGGATAGAAAAGCGCAGTCAGACCGAAGCCAGTTTACACAGCCCACACCCGACACACTGTCCCGGGGTTGCCACAGGACCGCCGTCTGGGTCCATGCGGGACCCGCGTCCCCCGGGGGTTCCCTGACGTCATAATGAGCTGCAGACCCCCCAGCACCTGGTGACGGGGCCGCCACAGCTGGAAGGTCCTGGCGCATCGCAGGACCACGCTGTGCCCCTCAGCCCACGGATGGCAGCACCACAGGCCACATGCCTGGCGGCCTCGCCTGCCCGGGGAGCCGGCATGGACGCCTCCCCTTTCCAAACCGGGGGCACAACCCGGCTCCCCCCCGCCGTCCCCCGCGGTGCCTCTTCTCATCGCGATCGCAAGACGCCTGTCAGTCAGAACCGTTAGGAAAACCGAAGAAAAAGCGAGTTTCTTACTTACAAACGCGGGAGTGCGGGAGGCACGCCAGGCAGACTGCGAGGTCGCCAAGGAGACAGAGGGCGCACGCGCGCGCGACGCATGACGCACGAGACAGGACGCACGCGCACCACGCACACACGACGCACGAGACAGGACGCACGAGACACTATGCACGCGCACCGCGCACTACGCACTACGCATGAGACAGGACGCACGCAACGCACGAGGGACGAGACACGGCGCACGAGACAGGACGCACGCGCACCACGCACTACGCACTACGCATGAGACAGGACGCACGCGCACCACGCACTACGCACTACGCATGAGACAGGACGCACGCGCACCACGCACTACGCACTACGCATGAGACAGGACGCACACGCACCACGCACTACGCACTACGCATGAGACAGGACGCACGCGCACCACGCACTACGCACTACGCATGAGACAGGACGCACGCGCACCACGCACTACGCACTACGCATGAGACAGGACGCACGCAACGCACGAAGGACGAGACACGGCGCACGAGACAGGACGCACGCGCACCACGCATGCGCACCACCCCATTTTTCTATTCATATTGAGCTCCAACCCATGTGTAGCCATCAGAACCCCCCTTAGGCTGTCTGCTCACCGCAAAGCAAACAAACAAACAAAAAGAAGTGATGATTGCAGCAGTCGTGCCTGTGGAGCATCGCACGGGAGCACATGGCACCAGACACCATCCCTAACAGCGAAGATGGACGCATCTGACTCCGTGCATAGTGGACTTAGAGGGGAAAAATACAGATGTGCCACCAAAAAAAAAAAAAAAAAAATGAACAAATGCACCATCATAAAAAAATTCTGTGATAGATGCACAAAGAGTGCAAACAGGCCCCAACAGACCGAGGCTGTAGAATGAAGGGTTGGCCGAAGGTTGGGCAGAAGCTCATGAATCTAAGAGAAAATGCAAATGATTAAAAAAAAAAAAATATATATATATATATATATATATATATATATATATATATATATATATATATAAAAGCCATCCCACATGTAGGCCGACACACTAGTATGAAAAGAAAAAGGAGCCCGGCCGGCGTGGCTCAGTGGTTGAGCGTCGACCTGTGGACTGGGAGGTCCCGGGTTCAGGCCCAGGTTGTGGGCTCCGTCCCCAGGGTGGGGTGTGCAGGAGGCAGCCGATCGGTGATTCTCTCTCATCTTTGGTGTTTCTCTCTCCCTCTCCCTCTCCCTTCCTCTCTGAAATCAATAGAAATATATATTTTAAAAGAAAATAAATGAGTCCTAGCCGGTGTTGCTCAGTGGATAGAGCATCAGCCTACGGACTGAAGGGTCCCGGGTTCGATTCCGGTCAAGGGCATGTACCCCGTTTGCAGGGACCATGCGGGAAACAACCAATCGATGTGTCTCTCTTAGTTCGGTGTTTCAGTCTCTCTCTCTCTCCCTTCCACTCTCCCTAAAAATCAATGGAAAACATGTATTCGAGTGAGGATTAAAAAAAGAAGAAAAAAAAAGAAAATAAACGAAAAAGGAGATGTCGTTTTCCACCATGCAGACAGAAAATGATGAAAAAGAATGAATACGTGGTTGTTAGGGTCGCCGAAGGGGGAACGCCCGAGGCCAGAGTGGTGAGGGATGATGATGCATTTATTAGGTCATCTGGAGACCAGATGGGCTGAGCCCCCAAATGGCGCCAGTCCCCAAAGACAGGGAGTCGTAGGTTTTTAAGGGACTCGAGGCAGCCTTTTTTGCGTGGAGAATTCTCTGTGCAGGTCCCGGTCCTGGGAAGGTCCGGAGGGGAGAGATAATGGTCTCTGCTGGTGGAATGTGGTCTCAGCGAAATGGAATGTCCGTTGTGAAGTGTCATAAAGGTCGGTTCCAAGGGGAGGGGGATCGATCAGTGATCTGATTAGACCTGACAGTGGTGTGGGTCAGGGTCAGGGTAGGGGACCCGGTGCATTTGCAGGCTGGTGGGGAAAGTGTGAGTGGGGGTAACATTCATGATTCCTGTTTTAGCATTAAGTTTCGAGCCACATTTCATCTGGGAACTTTTTTTATTTTTATTTTTTAAATATATTTCTATTGATGTCAGAGAGGAAGGGAGAGGGAGAGAGAGATAGAAACATCCATGATGAGAATCATGGATCGGCTGCCTCCTGCACGCTCCCCTACTGGGGATCCAGCCCACAACCCGGGCATGTGCCCTGGACCGGAATCCAACCCGGGACCCTTCTGTCCGCAGGCCGACGCTCTATCCACTGAGCCACACCAGCCAGGGCGAACTTTTCTTTTTTAAAATCAAAGCTGGAAGACAACATGCCAGCAGGTTTGTTCTGGCAGGACACGCACAGGTGGGGCCCTGCGGGGGAACAGATGGGAAGTGAGCGACAGAGGCGGCAGGGGGACCATGTGTCCATGTCCAGAAAAGCTGAAGGGAGCTGTGTGCTCCCCGTCGTCCGCGGCTCTCCGGGGGGGGGCGACGCCTTGCCTCTCCCAGCCGAGGGGATGGGGCGCCATGTGCTCAGCAGCTTTTGACTGTCACGGCTGGGGGAAGCGGGCGCCGTGGCATCTGGCAGGTGGAGGCGGGGGGGACGCTGCTTGCCATCCTCCATCCGCAAATGTCCAACCCCTGGGCTGCACTCCTGAGACTGACATGACGGAGAATGTCAACTGCAATTGGGGGGAAAAAAAAAAGAATTGCCAACAACAAAAATCATACACTTCCTGGGACAGCCTCTTCCCGCCTCCCATCTCCCCCCAGTAACAGGCCCAACATGTCAACTTCGGCTCCTGGATCTATGTCCCAGGTAAGGGGGACACCCCTCTATTCCCACAAGGACTCAAATACCAAAATGACGTAGCACGGCCAGTGTGGCTCAGTGGTTGAGCATCGACCTATGAACCAGGAGGTCACAGTTCGATTCCCGATCAAGGGCACAGGCCCCGGTTGTGGGCTCAATAATAGGGGGTGTGCAGGAGGCAGCCGATCCATGATTCTCGCTTATCATTGATGTTTCTCTCTCTCCCTTTCCCTTCCTCTCCGAAATCAATAAAAAAAATATTTTTAAAATATATTTTATTGACTTTTTTACAGAGAGGAAGGGAGAAGGATAGAGAGTTAGAAACATTGATGAGAGAGAAACATTGATCAGCTGCCTCCTGCACACCCCCCACTGGGGATGTGCCCGCAACCAAGGTACATGCCCTGGACCGGAATCGAACCCGGACCCTTCAGTCCGCAGGCCGATGCTCTATCCACTGAGCCACACCAGTCAGGGCAATAAAAAAAATATTTTTTAAAGAAAGAACAGCTGAGTGTATCCTTACAGATAGATCCTATGTGAGCACGCAGCCCTGGCAGATCCACCCCCACCCCCACCCCCATCCTCCCATCCCCCCCAATCTCTCTCAGCTTTATTCTGCAGGCCTTAGAGCCGCGGTTCTCAACCTGTGGGTCGCGACCCCTTTGGGGGTCGAACGACCCTTTCACCGGGGTCGCCTAAGATCCTCGGAAAACACATCTAGAATTCCATACTGTTTTTGTGATTCATCACGATGCTTTCCTGATGTGCAACGTGTCACAATGAAAATCCATCCTGCATATCAGATATTTAGAGGACGATGCATCACAGTAGCAACATGACAGGGATGAAGTAGCCATGAGAATAATGTTATGGCTGGGGGTCCCCACAACATGAGGAGCTGTATTAAAGGGTCCGGCATGAGGAAGGTTGAGAACCACTGCCCTAGAGCTTCTTTCCCCCCTGAGTTGACAGCGTCCTGGGAGTTTCTCCAATTCCTATCACAACCTCATGAGCAAGGATCCCGGGATGAGGGCCCTTGTGATTGCAAACCAACGTAGACACATGGTTCATTCCCACCCCCATCTGCAGGCAGGGGTGGGTACGGGAGGGGCTCGATCATGCATTCTTTCCACAGGCTGTTCTTAGGCACCCACGAGACTCACCTGGCATTTTGCAGACACACACACACACACACACACACACACACACACACACACACTGACAACAGGGCCTGGAAAATTCCAGTCTCTGCAACAGAGCCATCCCCAGCCCCCTCTCTCCCTTCTTGCTCAAGCTGCAGTTTCTATGGCAACGGCCTTGAGAGCAGGTAATTGCTCTGGAAGGAAGCGGTTGGGGCTGGGGGTGGGGGCGGCTCAGCTCCCCCCTCCAGCCCCCCTGCGTGCCCACCCTCAGAACGCCGGGAACTTTGCAAAAAGCCACCAAAGGGGCCGCGAAGGCCTCCTGGCACCGGTGACACTCGCATGACGGCTTCTCCCACGTGCCCGTGGGTTTGTTCGTTTATTCCACAAAATGTGGATTCGCCAGTGGCAGCTGGTGATGCAGGAGAAAAGGAAAATGAGGGGGGAGAACAGGACAGGCCGCAATTGGCTCTCAGGGTTGAGATGGGGGAGAGATGGGTTCCTTGAAAGGAGATGTTTTGAGATTCATTGGGCAGATGTTTACGGGAGGATCAGGGCCTGACGGGGGTCGTGCTGGGTGGGCACATCAGGAAGGAAGGAAGGAAGGCCAGCCGGCGTGGCTCAGTGGGTAGAGCCCCGGCCTGCGGACGGAAGGGTCCCTGGCGTGATTGGGGTCAAGGGCACATGCCTAGGTTGCAGGCTGGATCCCTAGTCCTTGGGGGGCTCGTGGGGGAGGCCGCCAATCGATGTTTCTGTCTCCTACCCCCCCCACTTCCTCTCTCTCTGAAAATCAACGGGGAAAATGTCCTTTTGTGAGGAAAACGAAATCAAAACCAAAAAAATGGGTAAAACCACTTGCAACCCCATGAGAATCACAGAAATGAGCATTTTTCTTTCTTTCTTTTTATTGATTTGAGTGAGGGAAGGGGGAGGGAGGAAGAGAGAGAGAGAGAGAGAGAATATCATCTATTTGCCATCCTATTCATTGATGCATTCACTGGTTGATTCTTTTTTTTTTAAATGTATTTTATTGATTTTTTTACAGACAGGAAGGGAGAGGGATAGAGAGTTAGAAACATCGATGAGAGAGAAACATCCATCAGCTGCCTCCTGCACACTCCCCACTGGGAATGTGCCCGCAACCAAGGTCCATGCCCTTGACCAGAATCGAACCCGGGACCCTTGAGTCCGCAGGCCGACGCTCCATCCACTGAGCCAAACCGGTCAGGGCTCACTGGTTGCTTCTTAGTCATGCGCCCTGACTAGAGCTTGAACCCGCAACCTCGGCGAATCAGGATGATGCTCTAACCCACTGAGCTGCCCGGCCAGGGCTGGAAATGACCTATTTCCTATGTCCATTGCATTTAAAGAAATGAATTTTTTTTAAAACAAACAAACAAACAAACATGGTGTGTGTGTGGTGGAGGGGGGGCGGCATACACGTCAAAATCCATACGTGGGCGGAAAGATAAAATGGAAATGTCCCAAAAATAGTAAAAATGTCCCGATCTCTTTGTACTTGGAGGAGGAGGAGGAGGAGGAGGAGGAGGAGGAGGAGGAGGAGGAGGAAGATGACCACCAAGCTGGACAGTCCTTTATCCCCATCGTCGGACGAGCGAGGATGGGGCACACAGGGGAGCCCCTGTGCGGGCCATGGCTGCCTCTCCCCCGCATCAACCAGGAGGTTACTCCCGGCTGCGACCTTCCCGGCAAGGCCCGTTTGTCCCTGGGCTTCAGAGCCGGGGCCGAGGCCGCCCCTCTGACCCAGCAAATTCACCTCGGGGCCTGGGCCCCTCCTCAAACATCACAGCGGGACAGGGGTCAAGGCGGCCGTGCGGGGAGCGGTCAGTGGCCCCGGGGACCTGAGGGGCCGCCGCCACCGCCACGGGGGCTGCAGGATTTTGCAAAACAAACATGTTTTTGCTCCGTCAAGAAGCTTTGAAGCCTCATCTGAACCAGGTCACATTCCTGGCCCCGGCGCCCAGCACATCCTCCGGGTGCCCGAGGGGCCCTGCGTCCACCCCCTGGTCCCGGAGCGCGCCGTGGAGATGGAGATCAGGGGACGTGTCTGCTCCGGCCGCGCCTCTGCGGCTGGAATCATCCGGAGAGTATGCACCTCGGGCTGTGTCTGAAGGCAACTGGACAGGCTCCAGGAGCGCTGACGGCTGCCCGGCTGCCTACGTGCGCCCTGGAAGAAGCCTTCACATGGGGGGGCTGAGGGGAGAGGGGGCAAGGGGACACGTGTAAGAATGTCCACGGGGCCCGGCCGGGGTGGCTCAGTAGAGCAAACTCACCCACACAAACATATCAGCAAAGAATCATTTCTCTTTCTTTCTTTTTTTTTTAAAAAAAATAAGCCTAAGTATTATGACTTTTTATTTTTTTCTTTTAAAATATATTTTTTATTGATGTCAGAGAGGAAGGGAGAAGGAGAGACAGAAACATCAGTGATGAGAGAGAATCATTGATCGGCCGCCTCCTGCACGCCCCACAACGGGGGGATCAAGCCTGCAACCTGGTCATGTGCTCTGAGCAGGAATCGAACCCGGGACCCTTCAGTCTTCAGGACCACTGTTCAGTGGCCCCCCAACCTTTTTCTGGCCACGTCTCACCGAAGTATCTCTAACATCCTGATGGCCCCCGCCCCCCGCCCCATGACATATAACTCTTATTATTCACAAAGTGAGCTCTAAACAGCCATGAACTTGGTCTAAACAAGCCTCCACAGAACATGGCACCCGTGAAAGAGAAAAATAAAAGGAGAGGACAGCAGAAGGACTGAGGGAGAAATCACTAAGAAATTGTTAAAAAAAAAAAAATATGAGGTGACCCTGACCGGTGTGGCTCAGTGGACAGAGTGTCAGCCTGCGGACTGAGGGGTCCCGGGTTCGATTCCAGTCAAGAGCATGTGCCTGGGTTGCGGGCACATCCCCAGTGGGGGGTGCGCAGGAGGCAGCTGATGGATGTTTCTAACTCTCTATCCCTCTCCCTTCCTCTCTGTTAAAAAAAATCAATAAAATATATTTTTTTTAAAAAAAATATGAAGTGATAGGAACAAATAGCAAATAAAGTTTCAAGGCATGTCATAGAGAACTGACATGCATACATATGTCACAGTGTGTATTGATATACTGGGGCCTCTGTAACCGGAAGAAATGCAGAGAATGCACCGTGAATAACTCATTCTCGAGGGGCCCCGCGTTGGGAATCACTGGTTGGAGCCTCGGCCTGTGGACCGAAGGGTCCCGGGTTCGACTCCGGGCAAGGGCCCGGACCCCGGCTGCCGGTCGGATCCCTGCCCCTCCTTTTCCACTCTGTCTAAAAACCAATGCAAAAATATCCCCGGGTGAGGAGTAACAAGAACCATTTAAAAAGTGAAAAGAAAGAAAGAAAGAGAAAAGAATGTTCGTTGTGATGTTCGTTCATTAGACAAATCGTTCCTCAGGAGAGACTGCGTCCGGGCCTGCGACGGCCCTGCAGACACCCGTGTCGCTTTTGATGGCCCCGCAGACACCCGTGTCGCTTTTGATGGCCCCGCAGACACCCGTGTCGCTTTTAACCGAGAAAAAAGGGAAGAAAAGACCCCCCAGGCCGGTGGTTAGAGCCTTGTTCCCAGGGCACATGGCTTCATCCCGGGTCCGATGTGTGCGGGAGGCACCCCTACACCTCTCTCTCTCTCTCTCTCTCTCTCTCTCTCTCTCTCTCTCTCTCTCTCTCATCCTCCTCCTCTAAAATCCATTAAGACACGTGTAAGGAAAAAAGGATCAGCCAATGAATGCATCAGTAAGAGGATCAACACATCCCTGTCTCTCCTCCACTCTCTCCCCCTCCCCTTTCTCTCTCTAAAATCAATAAAAGGAAAATACTGAAAGGGGGAAAAGACACAGCCTGTAAATACCCACCGATCAGAAAAGGGGGGAATTAATTCTAATTTGAAGCCTGTTCCTGCAGTGGAAGCTGAGGAGCAGTTTAATGGAGAGAGAGAGAGAGAGAGAGAGAGAGAGAGAGAGAGAGAGAGAGGTTGGGACCACGTTGCAGAAAGAGGGGCTGAGATAAGACCCCCCACACACACACACACCCCGTTTCTCTCAGCCCCCCGACTCCCTGTCCAATAATTTTGGAGTCGCACCAGAATTCGGGCGTCACATATGCGGTTCTCCCCGGAACCCACAGCCGCCGGGAGGAGGGGGGGCATTCTGGGGGTTCACACAGACTTGGGGAGGGCGAAAGGGGGGGTCCCCACAGACTCCCGGGAACACCTGCTTGGCGCTCGGCCACGTGTTCGGACCCCCGCCCCGTCTCAGGGAGGAAACTGGAAATTTCCAGTCTCCGCAGACCCGCCTTCTGGGGGGCCCCCACTCCCAGCTCCTGGCGGGAGCGGCCTCTGGTTGCCATGGCGACGGCGGGAGCGTGCCTCTGCCTCCCACGTGGCGCGGAGCTGAGCCTGGGTGGCGGCGGGGAAGGGGGGCTGGGAAGGGGGGTCTCCCCCGCATCCCCCGCCCCTCCCCGCCTTCTGTGCCTCCCCTCGCGGGGGTCCCTGCAGAGGGAACAGCGCCGGCTCTTGGGGTGTCTGCTACGAGCGCCCCCCGAGAGCCGTGAACGCGGGTTTGAGTGTTTCAACCCCCGGAGCTCGCTCGGTGCCGGGAGCGGGGCCGCAGGGCTGAGCACAGACACGAAACAAACCAACAAAATAAAACAAAAGACAGCCCGACCGCGTGGCCGTGTGGCTCAGGGTGCAGCGCCCCCCTCGGCACCGGGAGGTCGGGGTTCGAGGCCCGGTCAGGGCTCAGGCCTCGGTCCCCAGGGTGGGGCGCGCGGGGGGCTCATGCTGCTGTCTCTCTCTCTCTCTCTCTCTCTCTCTCTCTCTCTCTCTCTCTCCCCCCTTGAATATTTTAATGAAAACAACACAGAAACAGACCCTCGGGTCTGAGGCCCCCGTGCATCTGACCAGGGTGCGGAATCATTGGACACACGGGGGGCCCCGGGCTCCCCGCTCCGGTGGCAGAGGAGAGGGTGCGGGGGGAGGGGGGACCAGCCGAGGCCGGGAGGGGGGCTGCTGGGGACTTTGCAGGCGGGTCCAGGCCCCGAGGGGCCAGCACCAAGGACAGGAGGTGGGCGGGAGGTCAGGGGGAGAAAGTATTGGATTTTGAACATAAACGAACAAACAACCCAGAATCGGACACAGTGGCCGTTGCGACACAGCCCGGGATGTGCAGCTCAGCCCAGGGGACGCAGCCCGTCCTAGTGTCATAACCGCGCGTGTGGGGAGGGACCGGGGGGTGCAGGGCTCACCTGGGGATCGCAGTGCAAAACGTGTAATTGTCTAGTCACCACGGTGCACCCCTGGAAATAACATACTGTTGAATGTTCATTGCAATTGGAAGATAAAATAAAAAAAAAAGAAATGGTAAAAATGAATAATTTTTTTTAAAAGATATGGTAGCTCAGCCAGTGTGGCTCAGTGGTTGGGCTATGAACCAGGAGGGCAGGGTTCGAGTCCCGGTCAGGGCACCTGCCCCCGGGGCTGCGGGCTCCATCCCCCAGTGTGGGGCGTGCAGGAGGCAGCCGATCCATGGTCCTCTCTCATCATGGATGTGTCTATCTCTCCCCCCTCCCTTTCTGTCTGAAATCAATAAAAAATATATATTGTTTAAGAAGAAATGGTATTAAGGGGGAAAAAATGAAGGGGAGGTAATCCTTGCACAGATCAAGAGTGAAAGAAGGTAGAGGAAAGAGAGGAGAAAGAGAGAGAGAGAGAGAGAGAGAGAGAGAGAGAGAGAGAGCCAGTGTTGCTCAGTGAATAGAACATCGGCCTGAAGACTGAAGGGTCCCGGGTTCAATTCCTGGTCAGGGCACATGCCCGGGTTGCGGGCTCGATCCCCCAGTGTGGGGTGTGCAGGAGGCGGCCGATCCATGATTCTCTCTCATCACTAATGTTTCTGTCTCTCCTTCTCCCTTCCTCTCTGAAATCAATAAAAAATATATTTAAAAAAAAGTGATAATACTTAGGCCTATTTTTTTAAAAAAAAAAGAAAGAGAAATGATTCTTTCTCGATATGTTTGTGCGGGTGAGTTTACAAGCACCTCCCCAGGCAGCAGGGCTACGAAATAATAAGGATTTTCCTGGACCAGCACCGGCCATCTACACCCCTCACCCACTCTCCTTGGGTTTTCACAGCCATTCCCAGGCATGCAGTCTCCGATGGGGGCTCCGCATAAATGCCCGAGGCCCTCGAGGCCCCCCGCGAAAGTCACTGGACCTCAGAATGTGAGGTCAGGCGGTTAACCCAGGAGCAGAGGGAGACCCCTCTGTAGCTGCTGGGGTGGAGGGGGGCCTGGTCCCCAGCGTCTGTGGTTTGGAAATGAGCACGTGGGCTCTGTTCCCCTGCTTCTCACCAAGCCCTTCCCTTCTGTGAGGGCCAGACATCGAAGAGACGGGGGACCAGCCACATGAGACGCAGTATGAACCCTGCTCCGTTAACCGTGTTCTCACCAGAGGAAGCACATTCCAACCTGGCCGGTGTGGCTCAGTGGATAGAGCGCCGGCCTGCAGACTGAAGGGTCCCGGGTTCCATTCTGGTCAAGGGCAGCGTACATGCCCGGGTGGCGGGCTCGATCCCCGGTGAGGGGGCGTGCAGGAGGCAGCCGGTCCATGATGATTCTCTCTCATCGTGGATGTTTCTGGCTCTCTCTCCTTTCCCCTTCCTCTCTGCAATCAATAAAAAAAATATATTTTTTAAAAAGAAAGAAAGGCCAAAACCGGTTTGGCTCAGTGGATAGAGCGTCCGCCTGCAGACTGAAAGGTCCCGGGTTCGATTCCAGTCAGGGGCATGTGCCTGGGTTGCGGGCACATCCCCGGTGGGAGATGTGCAGGAGGCGGCTGGTCTATGTTTCTCTCTCATCGATGTTTCTGGCTCTCTGTCTCTCTCTCTTCCTCTCTGTAAAAAAAATCAATAAAATATATTTTTTAAAAGAAAGAAAGACTACGTGAAATAAGCCAGTCAATGAAAGAAAAGTACCACCTGATCTCACTCATTCATGGATAATAAAGACCATTATAAACTGATGAACAAAAATAGACACAGAGGCAGAGCTGCCTCGACCAGACTGTCAGACTGCAGTGGGAAGGCCGGGGAGGGTTGGGGGCCGAGAGGGGGGGTAAGAGACCAACCGAAGGACTTGTATGCATGCCTATAAGCATAACCAATGGACACAAGACACTGGGGGGTCGGGGAGGCCGGGGGAATGTCAAGCGGGGAAAAAAGGAGACATATGTAATCCTCTTTGTAATACTTAAAGCAATAAAACAAAATTTAAAAAAATTAAAAAAAGCACATTCTCTCTCACCCCGGCTGGGAGCTGTGCACCCCGGGGACATGAGAGGCCAGAGCCCGCATGGAATGCCGCCAGTCCGCCCTCCTGCCTCCAGGACTGCCTGTCATGATGGGAAGATTGACAACCTCGTGGCCTGGCCGATACAAGCTGGCCCCGGAGGCACCCTCACCACCCTCCCCAGCCCTCACCGCCCGCAGCCCCTATGGCCTGCGATCTGGTCTCGGCCCGGAGGCACCCTGTTCTCCGTGACCACCTCCGCCCCACCCGGCCCGCATGACTTGTACCCCGTGCTGATGAGTCCCTCGCCTGCTTCCCATGCCTGCAATTCCTACCTGCCCCGTAACCTTTGTTCTTCTGCCTGAGACCAGGAACTGAGTCACGGGGGCAGACAGCCCGGAGCCCTGGCTTTTGTCCTGGGTCACGTCCTGAGTTAGCAGCCATGTAGGGGGCTCGGGGACGCCCGGCTGGCTCTGAGCTCAGAGATCGGGAGAGACCCCCAAGGTGGGCTGAGCGCTGGCATTCTCGGCATGTCCCAAGGGCCATGAGGTTGGGGAGAAACTCATCTCCCTCCCCCCGCCCTACCCGCCCCAACCTGAGTCTTCATTTGAACTCTGGCTGCACGTCCCCCTGAAACAACGCAGTGTGTCTGGCCATAGAGGGGAGACTGTGTGTGCAAACGCTCTGACCCCACGGGCAGGGAAGGCCTGGTTCTCCGGCCACAAACGCAGAAGAGCATCAGAGGAAGGATCTGTGGCCCGGGCCGGCCGGCGTGGCTGGCTGGGCATGGACCCACGAACCAGGAGGTCAGAGCACGGTCCCAGGTTGCAGCTTGATCCCCAGTAGCGGGCCTGCAGGAGGCAGCCAGTCAATGATTCTCTCATCGTGGGTGTTTCTATCTCTCTCTCCCTTCTACTTCCTCTCTGAAATCAATAAAAATAAATTTTTAAAAAGAAAAGAAAAGAAAAGATGCACGAATCAGACTGTCTCTGTCTCTCTTGGTCTCTCTGTCTCTCTCTGTCTCTCTTGGTCTCTATGTCTCTCTGTATCTCTCTTTGTCTCTCGCTCTAGGGCTCGCGCGCTCTCTCTCTCTCTCTGCAATTCTGCAGCCTTCCCCCCATTCCCGCCAACTGCAGTTTCCATGGCAACAGGCTGAGCGGGCCTTTGTCCTGCACCAGGTGAGGGGCAGGCCTTGGGGAGAACAGCCTACAGGCTGGGGGACAAGGCTGTGGGGGGCTCGGGCCTGTGGGGCGTGCACTGTCCCCGTCCACCCAGAGCCCCGCCGACGGGTCCTGTCCTGCAGCTGAGCTGCGGCTCCCCTGGACGCTCCCTAGCCCTGCTCTGTTAGCCGCCCACAGCACGCCAGGCAGGGTCAGGGACTGTAATCATTCATTCACCCCTTCACTCACTCACTCATTCGTTCCGCCTCTCATTCATTCCTTCACTCACTCATCCATTCCTTCACTCATTCATTCATTCCTTCACTCATTCATTCATTCCTTCACTCGTTAATTCATTCCCTCATTCATTCACTCACTCATTCCCTCCCTCATTTATTCATTCACGAGCCATTGGTTTGACCCAACAGTGATGGCAGGTCCCCTTCTAGGAGATGAGGAGGTAGCTGTGCTTTTCAACAAGGTTTCAGGGGGGAGAGGGGGGCGAGTTTTGCTCCCCAAGAAGGAGTTTGAAAATATTTTTTTAAAATCTATTTTTATTTATTTCAGAGAGGAAGGGAGAGGGAGAGAGAGGTAGAAACATCCATGATGGAAAAGAATCATGGATCAGCTGCCTCCTGCACGCTCCCCACTGGGAATCCAGCCGCAACCTGGGCCTGTGCCCTGACCGGGAATCGAACCTGTGACCTCCTTCCTGGTTCACAGGTCATCGCTCGACCACTGAGTCACGCTGACTGGATTCTTCTTTTTTAAAAGAATAGTTTCTTGCCCGGCTGGCGTGGCTCGGTGGTTGAGTGTCAACCTATGAACCAGGAAAGAGGTCACAGTTCGGTTCCCGGTCAGGGCACACACGCAGGTTGCGGGCTTGATCCCCAGTGTGGGGCGTGCAGGAGGCGGCCGATCCATGATTCTCTCTCATCATGGATGTTTCTCTCTCTCTCTCCCCCTCCCTCTCTGAGATCAATAAAAAGAAGAAAAAGAACAAGAACAAGAAGAAAGGGTTATGGGAGAGAAAGGGACCGGGGTGAAAGGGATGGGTGGTCGGAGACCCCACTCAGGTTGTGCTAACTGAGGAGAGAGATGAAGTGATGGGGAGAGAACATTCCAGGGAGAGGGCACAGCCCGTGCAAAGGCCCTGGGGTAGAGACACTCTGTGTGCATTCGGAGAAACACAAGGAGGCCCCAGTGGCTGGAGAGGTATTCGGAGGGATAAGGAAGAGAAGGGGTGTCTATGTGGAGGTGGGGGATGAGGGTCAGCAAGGGCCTCATAAGATGGTAGGAACCTTGGAACTTATGATTGAAGGATTAAAGTGACTCCTATGCCAGCCGAGCGTGGAGTCTGTGCCGGGCTTTCTCCGGGACCTGGGGGTCTCCAGGCTGCAGAGCAGGTGTGACCAGTTGCTTCCTCACAGCCCAAGGCCACAGGAGAGGGGCAAAGAGCTGGCGCCACCAGAGTCAACTTCCAGAAGAACAAACATTTACTCGCTGGGTGGGCGGTGGGGGCCCCTGGGGCAGGGGCTGGGCCAGGGACAGGGCAGGGGGCCAGGGACAGAGCAGGGGGCAGGGGGCCAGGGACAGGGCAGAGGGCCAGCCTGAGGGTGACAGCCCAGGAGAGAGGCAGACCTGGACCTACTGTGCGTGGTGGAGCGAGTCCCCGGATGAAGAGGCCTGTTATGTGCACACCAGGCATGTCAGTGTCCCCTCTAAGTCCTCATCCTTCTTGTCCTGGGGGAACGCATCGCCCACCCAGGGCCCTGACTGTGCAATAAGGATTGTTCCTTGCGAAGTTTTGTTGGATGTAAATATAGTAAAAGCTGCTTCTGGTTTGTTTGTTTTTCTTTTTGTTTTTAAAGAGTAGTTTGTAGCCCTGACCGGTGTGGCTCAGTGGATAGAGCGTCGGCCTGCGGACTGGAGGGTCCCAGGTTCGATTCCGGTCAAGGGCATGTACCTTGGTTGCGGGCACATCCCCAGTAGGGGGTGTGCAGGAGGCAGCTGATGGATGTTTCTCTCTCATCCATGTTTCTAACTCTCTATCCCTCTCCCTTCCTCTCTATAAAAAAATCAATAAAATATTTTTTTTTAAAAAAAGAGAGTAGCTCGTTGACTTTTAGAGAGAGAGGAAGGGAGAGAGAGAGAGAGAGAGAGAGAGAGAGAGAGAGAGAGACATGGACCAGCTGCCCCCTGCTCGCCCCCACCAGAGATGGAGCCCACAACCTGGGCAGGTGCCTTGAGTGCGAATCGAACTGAGCCCCACGGGCCAGGCTGAGGCAAAACCTTCCCAAAAGGAATAAAATCATGGCCCCTCTGCTCTCTAGCACGTCGACGGCTAAAAGCCCCTGAGATCTGAGTCAAGTACAGCTTGGGGGTGGGGGGGGGACTTGCTGATCTAACAGTGATCCTAACTGTGGACCCAAATACACCCCTTTTATTTTATTATGTTTCTATTGATCTCAGAGAGAGGAAGTGGGGGGAAAAGAGAGAGAAATACATCAGTGATGAGAGAGTATCATGGATCGGCTGCCTCCTGCATGCCCCCCACTGGGTATGGAGCCCACAACCCGGGCCTGTGCCCTTGACCGGATATCGAAGCCTGACCCCCTGGTCCATAGGTCAACACTCACTCACTGAGCCACGCCGGCTGGGCAAGCACCCCCTTTTAAAGGATGCCTTCACCCGCTCACTCGTGGACGAATTCATTGTCTACGCAGTGGTTCTCAACCTGTGGGTCGCGACCCCTTTGGCGGTCGAACGGCCCTTTCACAGGGGTCGCCTGAGACCATCCTGCAGATCAGATATTTACATGATGATTCATCACAGCAGCAAATGACAGTGATGAAGTAGCAACGAAAATAATTCTATGGTTGGGTCACAACGTGAGGAACTGTATTTAAAGGGCCGGAAGGCTGAGAACCACTGGTCTACGGCACTGTAACCAATGGTCACAGAGTGAGGGACTCGGGGCGACCCCTTGACCTTCGGTCCCATGGGTGTCAACAGGCGCGTCCTTTCGGGGCATTGGCAGAGGTGGGGTCTCTGGGCCTTGGCCGGGGGTCCTGTTTTATCTCATTCTCAGCAACCAGAGGCCCTGTCATTGCCTCCTGCCCTGCGGCCCGGCCCTCCCCTCCCCTCCCCTCCCCGCAGCTGCCTTTGAAAACTTGTTTGTGGACATTCCTTGAGGGCCAGGATGAAGCTGCCTTTTGGGGTAGTAGAATTTTTTTATTTCATTTAAAAAAATATATTTTTTAGAGACAAAAGGACAAAGAGAGAGACATGGATATTAGAGAGAAACATGGATCAGTTGCCTCCCAAACACGCCCCACACTGGGAATCGAACCCACAACCTGGGCCTGTGCCCTGACCGGGAATCCAATCCATGACCTCTTGGTTCATAGGTCAAGGCCCAACCACTGAGCCATGCTGGCCGAGCTCCCGTGCATTTTAATATGAAAAATGGCCCTGGCCGGCTTGGCTCAGTGGATAGAGCATCAGCCTACGGACTGAAGAGTCCCAGGTTCGATTCCGGCTGAGGGCACATGCCTGGGTGGTGGGCTCGATCCCCAGTGGGGGGTGTGCAGGAGGCAGCTGATCCATGATTCTCTCTCATTATTGATGTTTCTATCTCTCTCTCCTTCTCCCTTCCTCTCTGAAATCAATAAAGAAATATATTTAAAAATAAAAATAAATATCATTATAAAAAATAAAGAAAAAGAAAAATGTACTTGAGCCCGGCCAGTGTGGCTCAGTGGCTAAGCATCGACCTATGAACCAGGAGGCCCGGGTTCCGGGCTCAGTACCCAGTGTGGGCGTGCAGGAGGCAGCTGATGAGCGACCCTCTCTCCTCTTGATGTTTCTCTCTCTCCCTCTCCCTCTCCCTTCTTCTCAATGAAATCAATACAAATATTTTTAACCCTCCCCGGGGATATTTTTCTATTGATTTTGAGGGAGAGTGGAAGAGAAAGGGAAAGACAGAGAGAAATGTTGATGTGAGAGACACACATCGATCGGTTGCCTCCCGCATGAGCCCTGACCAGGGCCGGGGCCGGGGAGGCGCCTGCGACCCAGGTACAGGCCCCTGACCCGAATCAAACCCGGGACCCCTTCGGTCCGCAGGCCGATGATGCTCTATCCCCTGAGCCAACTGGCCGGGGCAATAAAAATATTAAAAGACAAAAAAGAAAGAAAGGAAGGAAGGAAGATGTACGTGACCCACTGCGGTCCAGCCCGCAGCCTCCGGAGCTGACGATAATCCTCCCACCCGCAGGGCCCTGGCTGGAAGCTGATAACCTGGTGTGTTTTCCTTGAACACGATCCCCCCCAGGCTGTTGCTGTGGAAACCAGGGGGCCAGGGAGTCCAGGAGGAGGAGGAGGGAGGCAGGAGCCTGAGACTGGAATGTCCCAGGACTCGGCTAAAGGTTGTGAGTGAGCTCATCGTCCCCGTCCAGCGTGTAGCAGGAGCTGAAGGGGCGCTTGTGAATGAATGAGTGAGTGAGTGAGTGAATGAATGAATGACTGGGACTCCAGGAGGCACCCTGTGGGTGGGGGGGCGGGAGCCTCAGACCTCAAGTGTGCCTGAACCCGGGAAATTCTTCTTCTCGTTTTGGGGGTGGACATCGATGTAGTCAGCATTTGAATTCTTTTTTTTTTTTAACTAGAAGCTGGAAGTATTTGCACTACATGGTTTTAGGGCAGTTTTCTCAACCCCAGTATTATTGATGTTTTGAGCCAAACGGTTTTTAAAAATATATATTTTATTGATTTTTTTACAGAGAGGAAGGGAGAGGGATAGAGAGTGAGAAACATCGATGAGAGAGAAACATCGATCAGCCACCTCCTGCACACCCCCCAACTGGGGATGTGCCCACAGCGAAGGTACATGCCCTTGACCGGAATCGAACCTGGGACCCTTCAGTCCACAGGCCGACGCTCTATCCACTGAGCCACCCCGGCCAGGGCTGATTCCCTGTTTTAACTTTTCTTATAAGCAGTACATGTCCATGGTGCTGCTTAATCTATACATAAACACGTTAAAAACAAAAAGGGCATGAAATGTCCATGAAAATTTAACAGAAAGGAAAGGAAAGGTACAGGGGGGGAAATGACAGTTTCACAGTCATTATAAGCAGGAGGTCAGGGTTCGATTCCCCGTCAGGGCACAAGCCCGGGTTGTGGGCTGGATCCCCAGTAGGGGGCGTGCAGGAGGCAGCCCATGGATGATTCTCTCTCATCATGGGTGTTTCTGTCTCTCTCTCTCCCTCTCCCTTCCTCTCTGAAATCAATCAAAATACATTTTAAAAATTTAAAATTAACACACACACAGACACACACACCCCCAGAGAGAGAAGCTCTCTCTCTGCCGTGTGAGAAGGCAGGGAATTTGAGGGTGATCGCGAGGACCCCTCCGTGTGGGTGCCCGACCTGGCGTCCCCCCAGCCCCCAGCACTGTGAGAACCAGGTTTCTGGGGTTAAAGCCGCCGGGTCTGGTGGTTTGTGACGGCAGGACCTCCGCTCACGCCTCTTTCATGCAGTGCCCGGCCGCCCCGGCCCCCAGAGCCAAGTGGAATTCTGTGTGTTGCCAGGTAACGGAGGGAGAGAATGGTTGCCATGGATACGGCACAATGTGGTCTGGGTCCCAGACACGCATCCCTGTGCACACCGTGGGCTCCGTACGGGCGAGCCATCTGTTAGCCGGTGGTTTCCCGGGAGCGTCTCGTTCTCGCCCGCGTTCCTCTGAGCGTCCGTCCTTCCCATTCAGGGATTTCCCCCAGGAGCAGGCTGGTCTCTCCTCACCCGGCTCCCCGCAGGTCGTTACGTTACTTCTGCCTCCTTTTAACACACACACACACACACACAGACACAGAGACACACACACAGACACACACACAAACAGACACACAGACACACACAGACACACATACACACAGACACACACACAGACACACAGACACACAGACACACACACAAACACAGACACAGAGACACACAGAGACACACAGACAGAGACACAGACACAGAGACACACACACAGACACAGAGACACACACACACAGACACACACACAGACACACACACACAGACACAGACACACACACAGAGACACACACACAAACACAGACACACACACAAACAGACACACAGACACACACACAGACACACCATCACACACACAGACACAAAGACACAGAGACACACACAGACACACACAAAGACACACAGACACAGACACACAGACACACACACATCTGATCTGAAATGCCATGTCTCCTCTCCGCCTGACAGTAAGCTATCTATGTGAAGTAATCAAACGTTTCCAGAAAACACCTCATTCATTTGTTGTTGCGGGGGTTTTGTTTGTTTGTTTGTGAGATTGGATTTCAAGGGCAAATTCTTTCAGGCAGGGACGCAATCGCTGTCTACTGACGTAGGACAAAGACGTGACCGTCTGAACAAGGTGTCTGAGAAGAAATGAGACCCAGGGTCCGTTTTTGTTGGGTTTTTTTTTGCATACGTTTCCCTTTTTCTCATCTAGGATGTCCCCCTTTGCTTCTGAAAACTGGGGTCGGAATGTTTTTATATTGTTTGGCTTCTTGTCTCTCTCCTTCTCTGTCTCTCTCTTTTTGAAATATATTTTTATTGATTTCAGAGAGGAAAGAAAGAGGGAGAGATTGAAACATCCATGATGAGAGAATCACCGATCAGCTGCCTCCTGCACGCCCCCCACTGGGGACCAAGCCCGCAACCCGGGCCTGTGCCCTGGACTGGAATCGTACCCGGGACCCTGCAGTCCGCAGGCTGACGCTCTATCCACCGAGCCAAACCGGCTACGGCTCTTTTTAATGTTTGTTTTTTTTAAGCTTAAATTATAACGTGAACATGTTCCAGATGGGTCACTAGGTGGCCCGGTCCTCGGTGAGCATTTCATGAACACTGGAGACTATTATTATTATTGTGTTGCTGCTATTGTTTTGTTGTTGTTACTAATAGTGAAGGCTGAGCAAATAAAAATACACAATTCCAGTCTAGTGTCAAGTTCAGGGACACTAACAACAATTCTTTTATTTCATATATTTTTTAATTTTTTTTTTCTTTTAGAAAGAAAGGAAGAGAGAGAGAAACATCAGTCCCTTGCCTTACGTGCCCAGACTGCACCCCGACCTGGGATGGGACCAGAGACCCCTGGGTGCAAGGGACACGCCCCAACCAACCCACACCGACCCACACAGACCCGGGACCCACCATTTTTCGTTCGCATAACAAAGAAAAAAAAACACCCAGTTCTGTTCGCTTTCGGCTCGGCATTTCCATTGTTATGGTAAACACATTTCCAACCTCCCGAATTTCTCTGCGTCGACATTTCCGCAAAGGGGTTTGTTCAGGAACCGGTGCCCCTGGGCCAGGGATGTCCTGTTTATTCTGCAACCCGCCCGACAGCCACGTCTTCGCCGGGAGCCGGCAGGCGATGCTTTGAACAGGAGCCTAAATCATTTGCATCCGAAAAATCCAGGGCCACAAACACACACAGCGACACAAAAAGACAAAGGCACTGGCTTCTGCAGTGTTTGCGACAGACACACACACACACACACACACACACACACACACACACGTGCACTCAATGCCTTCAGCGTGTCGGAAGGGAAGTTTTTCTGCAAGAGAAGGTGTAAGCCAGTGGTTCTCAACCTTCCTCATGCCGCGACCCCTTAATACAGTTCCTACATGTTGTGGGGACCCCCAACCATAAAATTATTTTTGTTGCTACTTCATCGCTGTCATGTTGCTGCTGTGATGAATGGTCATGTGCATATCTGCTATGCAGGATGTATGTTCATTGTGACAAATTGCACATAATGAAAGCGTAGTGAGTCATCACAAGAATATGGAATTCTATATGTGTTTTCCGATGGTCTTAGGCGACCCCTGTGAAAGGGTCGTTCGACCCCCCCCCAAAAGGGTCGCGACCCACAGGTTGAGAACCGCTGGTGTAAGTGAACCAAGCGATATTTTTTATAGAGTGATGCCATCAACATAGGTAACATTTTTTTTAAGGGAGGTTTGCCTGAAAGGGTCCCCCAATTATGATAGGTAATTTTCTAATACATTCACTGATAAATACAGACTTTCTGGGAATAAAGGGCTGGTTTTTTTTAAATCGCAGTGACTTTTTTTGCTTCTTTAACCATAAAGGGATTTCTTTACCTTTCCCCACACAGGACAGTGACTACGCCGTGAAACCAGCCCCTTAGAACAAAACCAGATAAACCAGGGAAGGGCTGCCAGGAATCAACGTTGAGGAATTTAGGCCAAAAAAAGAAAAAAAATTTTTTTTTGAAAACTTGGATTATGTGTTTGCTTTGACAGTTTTGTTTTTATTACAGGGCGTTACACACAGGCATTTAGCGAATTTAGATTTGTTTAATGAAATGAAACTATTGTTACCTTGGGATGAAAAAGTAAAATAAAAATACAGATCACAGCATTTCCCAAACACAGAGACCAGCGTCATGTTTCAGCCCAAACAGGAGCTGCCCTGAGCGAAGCCCCAGACCGTCCCCCACTACACCCCCAAAGCCAGAGCCCGTGGCCTCGGAATAGCGGTGCGTCCGTCCGTCCGTCCGTCCGTCCGTTCCCCACGCCGGGGGCCGCAGGGGCAAAGCCCGGCTTAGCTTTGTTTCTGCACAAAGGCAGCGCGGTCAGCTTCAGGTGCAGGAACTAAAGCGGCCCGTCTGGAAACGAAACTGTAAAAACAAACAAAACTCAGCTGCCTCCGGGCGGGCAGCGCTGAGGGAGCGGGTTTGCTTGTTTTCAGCTGAAAACCTCAAGATGGACAACACGACGCACGGAGCGCGCCTGGACGGGGCCATGTCCCCGGGACCCATCTATAAGCAAAGCCAGGGTGGAACATGCAAAGGTCTTACACACACACACACACACACACACACACGCACACAAAACACACACACACACACACACACAGAACACACACACACACACAAAACACACACACACACAAAACACACACACACACACAAAACACACACACACAAAACACACACACACACACAAAACACACACACACACAAAACACACACACACAAAACACACACACACACAAAACACACACACACACACACACACACACACACACACAAAAGGTCAAAAATAACAAATAAAAATGAAAGAACAAGTTGCAACAATAAAGATTTTTTTAAATAAAAAGGGCAAATCGCCACAATAATGATTTTTAATAATAATAATAAATTAAAAGGATAAACTGCAACAATAAAGAGGTTTTTAAAAATTTAAATTAAAATTAAAAAGGTAAAGAAGACCCAAAAGCGAGGTGCGTCTCCCCTCACTGAACTGCCGCCCCCTGAGCACCGTGCGATGTTCTGTTCTGTTCTGTCCGGACCCTGCCCGGCCCGGCCCCCCTCCCCGCGGCCCCCTCCCCCTGCCCGGCCCGGCCCCCCTCCCCGAGCCCCCTCCCCCTGCCCGGCCCGGCTCCCCCTCCCCGAGCCCTCCCCTGCCCGGCCCGGCCCCCTCCCCGCGACCCCCTCCCCTGCCCGGCCCGGCCCCCTCCCCGCGGCCCCTCCCCTGCCCGGCCCGGCTCCCCCTCCCCGCGACCCCCTCCCCCCCTCCTCCCCCCCTCCGGTCCTGCGAGGCCTCACACGCCCTGGAGCCGGGAGACTGGGGCCAGATGCGCCCCATCATCCCCCAGCCGCCCGGCGCCCTCCCAGCCGAGGGGACCAACGTCTCCGCTGCCGCCGCGGGGCCTGGGGAAGGGGGTGGGGTGGGGGGCCCTCGGGACACCCTGGTGGGCGCCCCGCAGCCTGAGCGCAGGGAGGGGCCCTCACCCCGCACCGGCGCTCCCAGGTGCCTGCGCACAGGTGGGGCGGGGCGTCCTCCTGACTCGGGAGGCCCCTCTGAGCGCTGGGTACGGGGAGCCTGGGCTCCAGGGACCCCGCCTGGCCCAGCCAGGACCCGGGGCTCCGGGGAGCTCTCGCTCCATTCATTCATTCCCTCCCTCCCTCCCTCATTCATTCATTCATTCCCTCGCTCATTCATTCCCTCATTCATTAATTCCCTCACTCACTCACTCATTCATTCCCTCCCTCAATCATTCATTCCTTCCCTCATTCATTCCCTCACTCATGCATTCATTCATTCATTCATTCATTCATTCATTCATTCATTCATCCTACTGATGCCGACTGCGCTGGGCGGGCCTGGGAGTGCGGTGGGACCCAGACAGGAAACTGCCTGCCTCGGTGGGGTCTATGCGCCTGTCCTTGAGACTTCACTCAGCAGAGAGGCCCATAAGTAAACGAGTAATTTCCTTTCTAAAATTTAAAAAAAGAATATTTTTCCATTACAGTTTACATTCAATACTATTTAGCATTAGTTTCAGGTGTATGGCCTGTGGCATGTAAAGAACAATATAGCCCTGGCCCGTGTGCTCAGTGGTTAGAGCGTTGGCCCGGGGACCTAAGGGTCATGGGTTTGATTCCTGGGGAAGGGCACATGCCTCCCTTGCAGGCTTGATCCCTGGCCCCCAGGGTGCGAACTGGAGGCCACCAATCGATGTGTCTCTCTCACATCAATGTTTCTCTCTCTCCCCCCCCCCTCCTCCCTCTCCTCCATTAAAAAAAAAGTATGGCTTAGCTGGTTTGGCTCAGTGGGTAGAGCATCAGCTTGCGGACTGCCGGGAGCCGGTCCATCCTTGCTGTTTCAAGGGACCTGGCATATATGGCATACTGTTCTTAATATGTTTGCTCACCTTCTTGGCACTATGTGTTTTAACCAAGGTCACCTCTCTGAGAAAGGTTGTTTCCCCAGGTAGGGATTTTTCCCTGAAGTTAGGGAGGGAATAAAACCTCTTAACTAAGTGCCAGGCGGGTAGTTAATCACTTTAACTATGAACAATCATGCTTAAGCTACATAATCTTTACTCCCTGGAATGGAGATAAGAAACACCCTAACCTTTGGAATAGAGATTGATAGGATTAGAATCACCTGGTATAAATACAGATGCAACAAGACAACAGGAGACAGAACTTAGCGACAGACCTCAGGAGTCAGAACCTAGAGAGGCAGACCAAGAGACAGACCCGAGACACAGAAGTCAGAACCTAGAGAGGTAGACCGAGAGACAGACCCGAGACACAGAACTCAGAACCTACAGACAGAACTTAGCGACAGAACTTAGAGTCAGAACCTAGAGAGGCAGACCAAGAGACAGACCCGAGACACAGAACTCAGAACCTACAGACAGAACTTACTTAGAACTTAGGAGACAGAACCTAGAGAGGCAGAACGGAGAGACAGAACTTAGAACACAGAACTCAGAACCTACAGATAGAACTTAGGAGACAGAACTTACACGGAACTTAGAGACAGAACCTGGCTGGAGATCCTAACCAGAACTTCTCTGGAGATCCAGACCAGAACTTGGCTGGAGATCCTGGCTAGGCTGCTGATCAACTGAACGCTGTCTCCGTGTCATTCCTTCTTCGCCGACTCCGTCCACACCTTTGGGAACCCCTGGACCCGCTGGGGTTGGACCCCGGCAGCGGACTGAAGGGTCCTGGGTTCAATTCCGGCCAAGGGCACATGCCTGGGTTGTGGGGTCGATCCCCAGCAGGAGGCAGCTGATCAATGATTCTCTCTCATCTTTGATGTTTCTATCTCTCTCTCCCTCTCCCTTCATCTCTGAAATCAATAAAAGTATTTTTTAAAAATAAAAATTGCCGAAACCGGTGTGGTTCAGTGGGTAGAGCGTCGGCCTGCGGACTGAAGGGTCCCGGGTTCGATTCCGGTCAGGGCATGTACCTGGGTTGCGGGCACATCCCCAGTGGGAGATGTGCAGGAGGCAGCTGATCGATGTTTCTCTCTCATCAATGTTTCTAACTCTCTCTCCCTTCCTCTCTGTAAAAAATCAATAAAATATATTTTAAAAAATAATAATTTTTTGTTACTCGCGCGTCTGATAAATGCTCAGAGCGCCTGCAGGTGTGAGTTCAAGGGGGAGCTTGGAAGGGGTGCGGGGGCCCCTGGTGGAAGCGCTTCTGTCCCTGCACCCCAGCCTGGACCACCGAGGCTGTCACCATGGAAGCCGTCACCATGGAAACCATCACCATGGAAACCGCCTCTGCTGGATGAGACAGGGGAGGGAGGGAACGGAGGAATGAAGGGAGGGAGCCGCTGAGGGTGGAATGTTCCAGAATCGAGGGTCCAAGCCCGCAGCCCAGCACACAGCAGGTGCTTCATGAGCGCTTGTTGGAAAGACAAAGGGGTGTCTGTGGGGTGTAACCGGCCCCCAGCGCAGCCGGACTGAGGCAATGAACTTAGATGCAGGGACCCGGCCCTCTGGAATGTGTGGGCGGAACCAGGACTTGGGGGCCCATTCGAGGTGTGCGTGCTGCTTTAGCAGGGTGTGTCCTGGGGCGCCAGGAAGGTTCTGGAAGCTGTCGGCTGGGAGGGTGGAATCCGTGGATGAAGAACCCCAGATCCGCTACAGGGCGCCCCGCCCACAGCTACCCCCACACACTGTGTGGTCTATTGTGAAGTCTTGGGGGGGGCGTGTTTTTTGTTTTTTAGTTGATTTGAGAGAAACAGCCATAACCGGTGTGGCTCAGTGGATAGAGCGTCGGCCTTCGGACTGGAGGGTCCCGGGTTCGATTCCGGTCAAGGGCATGGACCTTGGTTGCGGGCACATCCCCAGTGGGGGGTGTGCAGGAGGCAGCTGATCGGTGTTTCTCTCTCATCGATGTTTCTAACTCTCTATTCCTCTCCTTCCCTCTCTGTGAAAAATCAATAAAATATATTTTTAAAAAAGAGAGAGAAACATCATTTGTTGTTCTACTTATGGATGCATTCATTGGTTGATTCTTTTTATTTTAATATATTTTTATTGAGAGGAAGGGAGAGGGAGAGAGAAATAGAAGCATCGATGATGAGAGAGAATCACTGATCGGCTGCCTCCTGCACGGGTGTCTCTGGGTTCGGCTGAGCCCACAACCCGGGCCTGTGCCCGGACGGGGAGTCGAACCATGGCCTCCTGGTTCTTAGGTCAGCGCTCAACCACTGAGCCACACCAGCTGGGCTGATTTTTTTTTTCTTTTTAGAGCGAGAGAGGACCACATTGACTTGCTGTTCCACACATTTACACACTCACTGGTTGGCTCTTGTCTGTGCCCTGACCTGGGCTCGAACCTGCAACCTGGACACATCGCGATGACGCTACAACCAACTGAGCTGCCAGCCAGGGCCTCCTCGCCCATGATTTTATTCTCCGTGTCGAGCGCTGGTCGGGGACACAGGGCAGATCCATCAGTATTTCTTTCTCTTTTAAATTTATTGATTTTTCACAGAGAGGAAGGGAGAGGGATGGAGAGTTAGAAACATCCATGAGAGAAACATCGACCAGCTGCCTCCTGCACACCCCCTACTGGGGATGTGCCCACAACCAAGGTACATGCCCTTGACCGGAATCGAACCTGGGACCCTCCAGTCCGCAGGCCGACGCTCTATCCACTGAGCCACACCGATCAGGACTCATCAATATTTCTTTTTGTTGCTGTTAATCTTCACCTGAGGATGTTTTTTCTACTGATTTTCAGAGAGAGTGGAAGGGAGGCGGAGAGGCAGACAGAGAGAAGCATGGATGTGAGAGAGAGACACATGGATGGGCTGCCTCCTGCAGGTCCCCCGGCCAGGGCCAGGGCGGAACCAGCCACTGAGGGGGCATGTGCCCTTGACAGGACTCGAACCCGGGACCCTGCCATCCGGGCGCTCTACCCACTGAGCTACCCCTCCAGGGCCTCTTTGCTCCTTGTTTTACTCTCCGTGTCCAGAGCGCAGTGGGGGGACACAGGGCGGCTCCATCGCTGTCTCTGACCAGTCGCCAGGCTGAGAACCGGAAGCGCCTACCAGACACTCAGAATTTCAAACCCAGGTCCACCGAGGCTCCTGACCCCCCGCCTGCCCACGGGGGCTGCCGGTGACGTAGGTCCACGCGCACGAGATGCGCGCAGGAACCTCTGACGCACCGTCTCCCCACCCGGCCCCCCTCGCAGGGGCGCCCACCTTCTCCTGAAGGATGCGGGGAGCTCCCGCCGTTGCCACGGAAACCTGGAGGCGAGGGGCGAAGCCTGGAGCAGAGAGAGGAATTTTCCAGGCTCTGCAGGGACAGGGTGGGTTCAATCCTGGGACCCCCCCCTTCTCTCTCTCTCTCTCTCTCTCTCTCTCACATACATACATCTGCCCAGCTTTCTACCATGTATAGATCTCATCTATCTCTACCAATTTATCATGTACCTACATCTGTCCGTTAAACTTCATCATCCAGGTCGCTCATCAACCCCATTTATCTATCTTGTATTTTCCTATTAAGATATAGGCATCGCCCTAGCTGGTGTGGCTCAGTGGATAGAGCGTCGGCCTGCGGACTGAAGGGCCCCGGGTTCGATTCCGGTCAAGGGCATGTACCTGGGTTGCGGGCACATCCTCAGTAGGAGGTGTGCAGGAGGCAGCTGATCGATGTTTCTCTCTCCTCTCTATCCCTCTCACTTCCTCTCTGTACAAAAATAATCAATAAAATATATATTTTTAAAATCTTAATTTTATTTATTCATTTCTTTTTTTAATATATTTGTATGGATTTCAGAGAGGAAGGGAGAGAGAGATAGAAACATCCATGATGAGAGAGAATCATGGATCAGCTGCCTCCTGCACGCCCCCCACTGGGGATCGACAACCCGGGCCTGTGCCCTGATGGGGAATCGAACCGTGACCTCCTGGCTCATAGGTCGACGCTCAACCACTGAGCCATACCGGCCGGCCGGGCACACACAGCAGCCCGTATGCTGTCCCCATCGTCCCCCTCCTCAAAAGGGCCAGCAGCCACCACGTCTCGCTAACATCAAGGATGTCACCCCCTTCGTCAATTTTACGATTGTCTGGCCACGAGGCCACACACCTGAAACCCGTACGACATAACAGTGAATGTCAGCTGTCGCTGTCAAACAAACTAAAAAATCAACACATTCACAATTAAATGACAAAAATAAAAACTGTTAAGTACCTACCTATACTTCCCCCCCACCCCACTGAGTCTCACGACTCTGTTTTAAACAGAACAAAGCTCTAGTGCCCTGTTTGGGTGGCTCAGGGGGTTAGGGCATCATCAGATACACTAAGGTCGTGGGTTCGATCCCCGGTCAGGGCACAGACAAGAAGCAACCAATGAATGCGTCAGTAAGTGGAACAACAAGATGATGTGGTGTTTTTTGTGGGGGGTTTTTTCTCTTTCTCTCGCTCTCCTTCCCTTCCTCTCTCTAAAAATCAACCAATAAAATTGTTTTAAAAATTGTTCTCCTCCCGGTGAGCATGGCTCAGTGGTTAAGCATCGACCTATGAACCAGGAGGTCACGGTTCGATTCCCCGGCAGGGCCCAGGCCCAGGTTGTGGGGGGTGTGCAGGAGGCAGCTGATCCATGATTCTCTCTCATCATTGATGCTTCTATCTCTCTCCCCCTCTCCCTTCCTCTCTGACATCAATAAAAATATGTATATTTTTTAAATTGTTCTCCCAAGACCTAGTTTAACAGACAGGAGACACAGGCCTGGGCCCCGGATTCAGTCTCAAACCCGTGCCTCTCCCCCATTCCCCGCATCAAGCTGTTTAGTTCCATTATCCCTGGGTCCTTGCTGATGGGGGGCGGAGGGGGGGGGGGAGGCCGGCTCCGGTTGCCATGGAAACCTGTGCGCTGAAGAATGAGCTGCAGGATTAAGTGTCGCCAGGCCTCAGAGCGTGTCCGTGAAAATGCAGTGATGGTCACACAACATCGCCACGAATGGCGCTTGGAGACGAGCCCACACACACACACACACACTCACTCAGAGGCTATGTCTGGGAAGACACGCCAGGGACATGAGAGAGGGCAACGGAGAGACTGGTTTCCCCCTCCCCCCTTCCCCCTGTTAACGTGCAAACGTACCACCTTCTCTTCTCTTTTCTTTTTTAACATATATTTTCTATTTGAGAGAGAGAGAGAGAGAGAGAGAGAGAGAGGGGGGCATCAGTCTGTTGCTCCACTCGCCTATACATTCATTGCTTCTTGTCTGTGCCCTGACCGGGGATCAAACCGCCAACCTTGGGGTATTGGGATGATCCTGTAACCGACTGAGCTACCCCGACAGGGCTCTGGTCACCTTTCCTAAAATGTAAAGATGGCACCACAGGCGTATCCAGCAAAGTTCAGATAGAGCCCGGCCGGCGTGGCTCAGTGGTTGAGCGGTGACCTATGAACCAGGAGGTCAGGGTTCGATTCCCGGTCAGGGCCCAGGCCCAGGTCCAGGTTGTGGGCTCCATCCCCAGTGTGGACATTTCGGGAGCATGATTTTTTTGGTACTTGGGCAGCTGGTGATCGTTGGTCCTGGCGAAGGAAGGAAGGAAGGAAGGAAGAAGGAAGGGAGGGAGGGAGGGTGGTGGCCAGTGTGGCTCAGTTGGTTGAGCTTTGACTTGTGCACCAAAAGGTCACCAGTTCAATTCCTGGTCAGGGCATGTACCTCCCTCACATGGGTGTGTCTCTCTCTCCCTCCTATTCCACTCTCTCTTTAAAGAAAAAAAAAATCACCCTGGCTGGTGTGGCTCAATGGATAGAGCGTCGGCCTGAAGACTGAAGGGTCCCGGGTTCAATTCCAGTCAAGGGCACAGGCCCGGGTTGCAGGCTCCATCCCCAGAGTTGGGTGTGCAGGACGCAGCCGATCCACGGTTCTCTCTCATTGACGTTTCTGACTCTCTCTCTCTCTCCCTCTCTGAGAGCAATAAAACCATATTTGCTACAGGGGGACAGCGGAAGGGGGTCTGTGATAATCAAAGGGTTTCCCTGCCTTTTTGTTTTGCTTTGTGGGGTTTTTTTTTTTGAGAGAGAGAGAGAGAGAGACATCGATTGGTGGCCTCCCATTCGCGCCCTTGACGAGGAACCCAATCCGCGACCCTTTGGTGCTGGGGGCGCACCCGGCCCTGGGCTCCCTGTCTTTGCACGGAGAGCCTGTCGGGTTAGACGGCAGGGGTTCTGGGTCCCCCTTATCCCACGGGCTCACGGCTGTGCCCAGCGGTCCCCCGGCCCCGCGCGCGCCCCATGGGCTCAGGGCTGTGCCCAGCGGACCCCCAGCCCCACGCGCGCCCCACGGGCTCAGGGCTGTGCCCAGCGGCCCCCAGCTCCACGTGTGCCCCACGGGCTCAGGGCTGTGCCCAGCGGACCCCCAGCCCCACGTGCGCCCCACGGGCTCAGGGCTGTGCCCAGCGGACCCCCAGCCCCAAGTGCGCCCCACGGGCTCAGGGCTGTGCCCAGCGGACCCCCAGCCCCACGTGTGCCCCATGGGCTCAGGGCTGTGCCCAGCGGACCCCCAGCCCCACGTGTGCCCCACGGGCTCAGGGCTGTGCCCAGCGGACCCCAGCCCCACGTGCGCCCCACGGGCTCAGGGCTGTGCCCAGCGGACCCCCAGCCCCGCGCGCGGCAGCTGCTGGCATCAAGGCCGGGCGCGGGCTGTGCGGCCCCAGCGCTTGGGGAGCCCGGGCCCCCCGCAGCTGCCGGGGGATTAGCTGTGAGGAAAGCCGATCCTGTGCGCAATGGCTCAGGCATGTCCGCCCCGGGCAGCTGAGCCCAAGGTTCGCGGCTGGGGAAGGTGCGGAGGCCCTGGTTGTGTGAGTTCTCCGTGGGGGACCCCGCAGGCGCCCCGAGGAGCAGGGGACGGGGTGCAGAGGACGCGTGGGCTGCAAACACGACAGAGAGGAGGTGCTTGGGGTCCTGGCCCGGTAGCTCAGTTGGTGAGAGCGTCCTCTGGATTCACCAAGGTTGTGGGTTCGAGCCGGTCCGGGAACATACAGGAATCCAGCAATGGCCCTGGCCGGTGTGGCTCAGTGGATAGAGCGTCGGCCTGTGGACTGAAGGGTTCCAGGTTCGAATCCAGTCAAGGGCATGTACCTTGGTTGCGGGCACATCCCCATTAGGGGGCATGCAAGAGGCAGCTGATCGATGGTTTTCTCTCTATCCCTCTCCCTTTCTGTAAAAAATCAATTATATATATATGATTCTCTCTCATCATTGATGTTTCAATCTCTCTCTCCCCCTCTTCCTTCCCCTCTGAAATCAACAAAGATATATTTAAAAATACTGTTAAAAATAAAGAAATATATATTAAAGGAATCCACCAATGGATGCATAAGAAGTGGAACAGCAAATCTCTTTCTCTCAAATCAATAAATACAATTTTTAAAAATTAAAGGCTGCCCCTTCCGGCCTTCCTTCTTTTCCCAGAGGGCAGCAGAGGGGTTTGAAATAGGAGGATTATGTGGTCTGATCGGCAATTTATAGAAAGAGGGATTTGGCTGAGCAACACAGACTGATGAGCAAAAATAGATCCAGAGACAGGGAAGCATCGAACAGACCATCCAACCTCAGAGGGAAGGAGGGAGGGGGAGGGGGTGGGGGTAAGGGATCAACCACAGGCCTTGTGTCCATGTATATGAGCATAACCCATGGGCACAGACGGCAGCGGGGTGAGCGCGTGTGCTGGGGGGTGGGGGTCACGGGGAGAGGTCAATGGGGGGGGGGGAGGAGACATATGTAAGACTTTAAACAGTAACGATTTTCAAAAAGAGAGAGAATAAATTAATTAAATTTTTAAAAAGAGGGACTTGGCTTTGAGTAGGAGAAGCCAAGGGTGGGCAGGGGTGTGGTGGAAACGTGTGAAACTATACAAGTCATGGCCGGGGACCGAGAGCAGAACCAGCCTTCGCATAGCTACCCCCCCACCCCCTCCACCACCGGCCTGCGGCAGCCACGGTCCCATCACAGCCCAAAGGGGCTATTTTTAAAGCCGCGTCCAGACAGGGTGGCATTTCATCCAGAAATATCGGCGGAGCTTTTAAAAAAAAAACAGGCCACAATTTTTATTTTTAGTTATTTGTTTTTCGATTACTGTGGACATGCAATATTTTTTTTAAATGGTTATTGATTTCAAAGAGAGAGAGAAACATGGATTGTTGTGTCACTTATCGATGCATCTATTGGTGGATTCTTTTTTAAGTGAATGGCCCTTTTAATATATATATATATAAAATATATATATATAAAATATATATAAATATATATATATAGTTAAATATAGATATTTAGCCCTAACTAGTTTGACTCAGTGGATAGAGCGTGGGCCTGGGGACTGCAGGGTCTCCAGTTGGATCCGGCCAAGGGCACGTGCCTGGATTGAGGGCTCGGTCCCCAGCAGTGGGCGTGCAGGAGGCAGCCGATCCATGATTCTCTCTCATCACTGATGTTTCAATCTCTCTCTCCCCCTCTTCCTTCCCCTCTGAAATCAACAAAAATATATTTAAAAATAAAAATACTGTTAAAAATAAAGAAATAAAAATTGTAGAAATAGAAACCAATAAAAACGCGCAAGTATTGGCACTTCGCCAAGAAACTAGAACGACAGAGTGGAGAGAGAACGAGGGAAGAGAAGCAGCCGGCCTCCGCCTGCCGGAAGCCAGTCCATCCTTGCTGCTTGACACAGTCGCTGCAGGAAAGAAACATCTGCACAGCAAATGTTTCAAGGGACCTGGCGTCTATGGCATACTGTTCTTAATATGTTTGCTCCCCTTCTTAGCGCTATGTGTTTTAACCAACGTCACCTCTCCAGGAAAGGTTGTTTCCCCAGGTAGGGATATTTCCCTGAAGTTAGGGAGGGAATAAAACCCCTTAACTAAGTGCCAGGCGGGTAGTTAATCACTTTAACTACGAACAATCACGCTTAAGCTACATAATCTTTACTCCCTGGGATAGAGATAAGAAACGCCCTAACCTGTGGAATAGAAATTGACAGGATTAAAATCAACTGGTATAAATACAGATGTAACAAGACAATAAAACACAGAACCTGGAGACAGAACCTGGCTCTGCTGACCGACTGAACGCTGCCACTGTGTCATTCTTTCTTTGCCGACTCCGTCCACACCCCTGGGCCAGCTGGGGCTGGACCCCAACATCCGCCCAGGCCACCCCCAGCAGCATCCCCCACTTTTCCCCTGAGCAGAAGCCGGGAGGCCGGTTCTCTTCCAGCTCTTCCACAGCCTTACCTGGCCCACGTTCTAGCACCATGGATCCTGGGGATAAAGACAGGAACTCGGCAGATAAATGGAGCCTCTTTGGACCCAGATCCCCCCAGAAGTCTGATTCCGAAGGCTTTGCCACCCAGCCCTACGAAGGGGCCCAGAAGCCTTCTCCAATGGAACTGAGGCGCCCGCTGGTCACCCGAAAGGCCAAAGGTCCAGCCACCTTCCAGCCGCCCACGATGGACCTGCCAGTGACAGGAGGGAAGAAACTACCGCCTCGGACCCCTCATCTCCAACCCCGTGACTTGAATGTGCTCATACCCACCAGTTTCTAGAGCTTTCTCTTCCAATGGCTGGATAGAGGTGTCTTTATTAGCCTGGCTCTGACATAAAAAAAATAAAAAAATAAAAAGGAACTCCATGGTATTCGCACGGCGCCCCCTGCTGGCCATTTTGTGCAGCACGTGGCATGGCTCTCCGGGCCCTTGCCATGCGGCGTGAATTGTTTTGTGCTGCAGAGTATAAAACACACCCTGGAAAATAAATATAACAATAAAACACGCGCTGGAAAATAAAAAAATAAGATAAAAATAAAACACGGTGCCCTAACCGGTGTGGCTCAGTGGATAGAGCGCCGGCCTGCGGACTGAAGGGTCCCGGGTTCGATTCCGGTCAAGGGCATGTACCTGGGTTGCGGGCACATCCCCAGTAGGGAGTGTGCAGGTGGCAGTTGATGGATGTTTCTAGCTCTCTGTCCCTCTCCCTTCCTCTCTGTAAAAAAAATCAATAAAATATATTTAATTAATAAATCAATAAATAATAAAATAAAAAATAGAAATAAAACACGCCCTGGAAAATAAAAATTTAAATTACAAAAAAAACCTCATAATGGATTTCGAAGACATTGTGTGAGGAAGAGGAAAAGAGAGTCAGAAACATCAATTTAGAGAAAACATCGATCAGCTGCCTCCTGCACGCCCCCCACTGGGGATGTGCCCGCAACCCAGGTCCGTGCCCTTGACCGGAATCGAACCCGGGACCCTCCAGTCCGCAGGCCGACGCTCTACCCACTGAGCCACACCGGCCAGGGCCGCACTCGCTTTCCTACGGAGGCTGCCAGGGCCTGTGACAGGCGTGGCTCACGTGACATGCGCCTTCGTGTCCCACGGGTCGCGCTGTTACAAATGTGTGTGTCGAGGGCTCGGCTAGCAATCTGCCGGGTTAGCAAACTGCACCCCGGCTGGTACCCTGCAGGGGCCTCCCCACCCCTCACCCCCACCCCAGCCAGGCTTGGGGCTAACCAATGGGCCGCCCGCTGATCTGGGGGTCACCCGGGCCCCGTGAGCTGATGCTTGTCTGCAGATGGCGAGGGGTTCGGAGTGAGGGTGGGACCCCCTCCTGCCAGAGCCCCTCCCCCAGGACTCCCCTCCACCACAGCTCAGGAGCCCCTGTTGGAGGCCAGGCTGGGGGTCTGAACCCACAGGGGCACCCAGCCCTGGAACATTCCAGGCTCTGGCATCCCCCCCAAACCCGTTCCTGTGGCAGCCCCCCGCCCCCCACCTCCCTCCTTGCTGGCTGCTGTTTCCATAGCAACGGATGTTGCCGGATGACAGCTCTTGAGGCTGAAGTCCGCCCCAGGAGCTGGGCAGGGGGGCTTTGTGGGGGACCCCGCCGGGGAGTGGAGTCCCGCATCCTGGCGAGGGGGGAAGTGGGGGGTCGCTGGTGGGAGCCCGCTGAGTCCTGGGCGAGGGTGCCCCCGGCCGCGGCCCAGGCACCCCCTGTCCCGGGGGAGGTCGAGGTGCCCTTGGAGTCTCTGGGGTCCGATCCTGGGCTGGGACCCCCAGGCTTGCTGCTCCCTCCACGTGAAAACCCGGTGGAGGCCCTGGCCGGTGTTGCACAGTGGGTAGAGCATCGGCCTGTGGACTGAAGGGTCCTGGGTTCGATTCCGGTCAAGGGCACAGACCTGGGTTGCAGGCTCCTCCCTGGTCTGGGCACGTGCAGGAGGCAGCCGATGGACCTGTGTCTCACACATGGATGTTTCTGTCTCTCCCTCTCTCTGCCGCTCTCTCTAAAATCAATGGGGAAATAATACCCTCAGGTGACGATTAACAACAAGGGGCCTCGCTCCCGGGAGTCTGAGTGGCCACCTGCCCGGAGAATCTGAGCGAGGGACCCTCCCAGGGGCGCCTGGGGGAGGCGGGGGTCAGGGGGGATGACCTTCTCCGCGGCCCCACGAGCGAGCGTGCGAGGGGGCTTCCGAGCGGTGAGGCCGATGTCCCGGACCCTGACTGGCCGTTTATTCGCAAAGAACGACAGATATGGACGGGCCGCCGCCTGCTCTGGGCCCAGGCGGGGATTTCGTGCGACTTGAGGGCCTGGAAAAAAATGCCTCTGTGTGTGTGTGTGTGTGTGTCTGTCTCTCTCTGTGTCTCTCTGTGTGTGTGTCTCTGTGTGTGTCTCTCTCTGTCTCTGTGTGTGTGTGTGTGTGTGTGTGTGTCTCTCTGTCTCTCTGTCTCTGTGTGTGTCTCTCTCTGTGTCTCTGTGTCTTTCTCTCTCTGTGTCTCTGTGTGTGTGTGTCTCTCTCTGTGTGTCTCTGTGTCTCTGTGTGTGGTCTCTCTCTCTCTCTCTGTCTCTGTGTGTGTGTGTGTATCTGTGTGTGTCTCTCTGTCTCTCTCTCTGTCTCTGTCTCTGTGTGTGTCTCTCTCTGTGTCTCTGTGTCTTTCTCTGTCTGTGTCTCTGTGTGTGTGTGTCTCTCTGTGTGTCTCTGTGTCTCTGTGTGTGTGTATGTCTCTCTGTCTCTGTCTCTCTGTGTGTGTGTGTGTGTGTGTGTGTGTCTGCCTCCCTCTGCACCTCCGGACCCCACGCCAACCCTAGTTTCCATGGCAACCGTTTCTGTCTACGCCAGTGGAGGACCCTTGAGGAGGGGGAGGGGGAGGGAGAGGGGGAGGAAGGGGGGAAAGGGGGAGGGATGGTCACGGGGAGCAGCCTGCCCGCCTCCCTCCCCTCCCCAGTGCGTGCTCACTCCCATCTCCAGTCTTTGTCAAGAGGGCTCCCCGGATCGGGTCCTGCAGAAAGAAGGGGCCAGAAAAGAAAGAAAAAGGAAAAGAAAGAAAAGAAAAGAGAAAATGGTGGGTGAAGCTCCTGCTGGCTGAGACCCGGCCGCTCCACAGCTGCCGCAGGTGCGGGCGCCCCCCTGCGCGCCCCCCCATCCAGCCACCCAGACCCGCAGGCCCTTGAGGATAATTGGGAGGAGCCCCCACAAAGGAGAGGAGCCCCAACAAAGGAATGAAAGCCGGGCCGCCGCTCCCAGTGTCTCCCTCCCCGAGAGGCCCACCTGGAGGGCCAATTAGCCTGGCTCCCAAGCCTGCAGCCTGTCCCCCGGGGGGCCCCGCACCCACCCCTCCTGCACCCCGAGAGGCGACAATGCCTTGAATGCCCGGGGGGTGGGGGGGTGAGCCTGGCTCTCTCCCAAATCACACTCCCTGCTGGGCCGGGAAGGAGTCACAAGACTGGTTTGGGCCGAGCTGTCAGAGACGGATCCGCTGCCTGGTTTGGGGAGCCCCCCCCCTTACTCATCCCAACTCAGAACCTCACACAGGCGCTCCCTGGTGGGACTTCGCTGGCCGGACACCGTCCAGGCGCAGGTGGCTGACAGCGCCCTGGCCACCTGCTCCCGCCAGTAGGCGCGGCCTTGTCACCAATTGTTGGGGTGTGTGGGTGGGTGAGTGTTGTTTTTCCAAAAACTCTTTAAAAAATCATAATTCTCGCCGAAACCGGTGTGGCTCAGTGGATAGAGCGTCGGCCTGCGGACTGAAGGGTCCAGGGTTCGATTCCCGTCAAGGGCATGTACTTTGGTTGCAGGCACATCCCCAGTGGGAGGCGTGCAGGAGGCAGCTGATCAATGTTTCTAACTCTGTCTCTCTCCGTCCTCTCTGTAAAAAATCAATAAAATATATATATTTTTTAAAAATCGTAATTCTAAGTAGATAATGGCAGTGTGGAGAGGAGACTGTGCAGGGCTGTAGAGAGAAGACTCCTAAACCAGTGGTCGGCAAACTGAGGCTCGCGAGCCACGTGCGGCTCTTGGGCCCCTTGAGTGTGGCTCTTCCACAAAATACCACGTGCGGGCGCACAGGTACAGTGCGATTGAAACTTCATGGCCCATGCGCAGAAGTCGGTACTTTGTGGAAGAGCCACACTCAAGGGGCCAAAGAGCCGCACGTGGCTCGCGAGCCACAATTTGCCGACCACTGCTCTAAACCAAGCATATCAGACTCGGAGGTTAACACGGGCCAAGGAAACGCAGCATGCAGGCCACGGGCTGCGAGTTTGACAGGCTTGCTCTAAACATCCCTCTTTGATATACAAATATTATTGATTTTTTTACAGAGAGAAAGGGAGAGGGATAGAGAGTTAGAAACATTGATGAGAGAGAAACATTGATCAGCTGCCTCCTGCATGCCTCCCACTGGGGATCTGCCCACAACCAAGGTACATGCCCTTGACCAGAATCGAACCAGGACCCTTGAGTCCACAGGCCGACGCTCTATCCACTGAGCCACACCGGTCAGGGCTAAACATATCCCCCTTCAGACTGACTTTATGGAAGGATCCTATGCCCGATGGACAGAGTGAAGAATTCAGCATTAACAACACACATCCATGCACGTACAGATTTTCATTACGTGCTTTCTTTTTTAAAAAATACATATTTTTATTGATTTCAGAGAGGAAGGGAGAGAGAGAGAGAGAGAGAAACATCAATGGTGAGAGAGAATCATGGATCGGCTGCCTCCTCCACACCCCACACTGGGGATCGAGCCCACAACCCGGGCCTGTGACCCGACCAGGAATCAAACTGTGACCTCCTGGTTCATAGGTCAACGCTCACCCACTGAGACACACCGCCGGGCCCAGAACTAATTGTTTGATGGAAATATGTCTCATGCAAGATTTGCGACATACTTAGACTAAAAACGGACGTGTTGTTTGTCTGGAATGCAAATGTGACCGGGATCCCGCATGGCATCCGGCAGCCCTACCCGGAGCCCACACATCTCTCTGTGTCTGACGTGTCCAACGGGGACAGCTGCCAGCAGCTCCAGGTAGCCATGCTGCGGCTCCAGCAGGGGCCTGGGTGGCGCCATCCAGCTCCCTCCCCACCGTTCACCGCCGTTCCCCTGCACGTGGCTGTGGGGCACCCCGACTCTTTTAATGATAAATCTGAACAGAGCATAAACTGCTGTTGCCGGGTGGGTGGGGGTTTTGGGGGGCTGAGTGAATGAGGGGAAGGGATTAAGAAGTACAAATCGGTGGTTACAGAACAGCCAGGGGATGGAGAGTGCAGCACAGGGAATGCAGTCAGTGATCCTGTGATAACTGTGTATGGGCCCAATGGGGACTGCAAAGGTCGGGGGGTAATCGCTTTGTCAGTTATATTTATAAATGTCTCCTCACTGTTCTGGACACCTGAAACTAATGTAATATTGAATGTCACTGTCACTGGAAAGTTTTTAAATCATTAAAAAGTTATAGCCCGGCCGGTGTGGCTCAATGGTCGAGCGTCAACCTATGAGCCAGGAGGTCACATTTGATTCCCAGTCAGGGCACAGGCCCGGGTTGCAGGCTCCATTCCCAGTAGTCGGCGTGCAGGAGGCAGCCGATCAGATATTCTCTATCATCATGGATGTTTCTATCTCTCCCTCTCCCTTCCTCTCTGAGATCAATAAAAATATATATTTTTAAAAAGTATGAATCCGCTCTAACCGGTTTGGCTCAGTGGATAGAGCGTCAGCCTGTAGACTGAAGAGTCCCGGGTTTGATTCCGGTCAAGGGCATGTACCTTGGTTATGGGCACTTCCCCAGTAGGGGGCCGTGCAGGAGGCAGCTGATCGATGTTTCTCTCTCATCGATGTTTCTAACTCTCTATCCCTCTCCCTTCTTCTCTGTAAAAAATCAATAAAAAATATATATTTTTTAAAAGTATAAATCCGAGATGTGTTTATGATTGCGCAAAGGTCACGTGGCAGGCTGGTGGGCAACTGGGAGGTGCAGGCCAGGGAGGGTCCGTGTGATGGGCCAGGGCCCCACTGGGCTCGCTCAGTGCCCTACGGCTGGTTCAATATTTTGAGGGTCGGGCACACGGATGAGGGTCCTGTGATGGCAAAGTGGGAAGAGGGGAGACGCTGACTGGTCTGGAGCGAGGAGGTGAATGCCTTTCTCAGCTGGACGCCCTGGGCATCTGGGGCTGGTCATCCCTCGTCCTGGGAGGATGTCCTGCGTCCTGGCCTCTGCCCTCCCACGGACCCTCCCAGGTAACCTGTGACACCCAGAGAGGCCTCCAGCCCTGGCTGGTGGCTCAGTGGTTAGAGTGCCGGCCAGGCATTGAAGGGTCTTGCGTTCCATTCCTGGTCAAGGGCACGTACCTGGGTTATAGGTTTGATCCCCCCAGCCCGCCACCCCCCCATTCTGGGACCATGCAGGAGGCAACCAATCAATCAATATGCCTCTCTCACCTCGCTCTCTCTCTCTCTCACATCTCTCTCTCTCTCCCCCTTCCTCCCTCCCTTCCACTCTGAAAAGTCATGGGGGGAATAGCCTCCTGTGATAATTAGCAACATAAAGTCTGAAGACATCCCCCAAATGTCCACCAGGGGGCAGCATCGCGGCTGGCATAGAACCCAGGGTCTAAATCAGGGGGATCTCAAATTTTAGCTAAATCAGGGGTTGGGTGTGGGGGTGGGAGGTTGGGGTGTTAACAGAATGCTGGGTCCCCCTCCAGGGTTTCCGGGAGGGGCGGTCAGAAACGTTCGCCCCCTGCTCTCAATAACACAATTGATTTCCTTATTCCTTTTTTTCTGTCCTTGCTCTTTATTTTTTATTATTTGATTTTGAGGAAAAGGAAAAACATCCACCGAGGCCACAGGCTCGATCCCCGTTTGGGGCCCACGCCTGACTCTTGGGCTCAGTCCCCCGGGCGGGGTGTGTGGGAGGCAGCTGGTGGGTGACTGTCTCTCTCATTGATGTTTCTATCTCTCTCTCTCCCGTCCTCTCTAAAAATCAATAGAAAAACGTATTTTTTAAAAACGTGGGTTTGTTGTTCCACTGACCTGTGTGTTCATTGGTTGCTGCTTGTATGTCTCTGACCAGGAATCACACCTAAAACTTTGGGGTAGAGACGGGTGGACGGGGGCAGCTGGAAGAGGTGGGGGGGGGGGAGGAGGACGCAGGTGATACCTTCAACAACAAAGATTTTAGAAAGAACCTTGGCCCATGGGGATGATGCTGTAACCAACTGAGCCATCCAGCCGGACTCGCTCGTTCTTCCATTCCTTCTTTTTCTTTTTCTTTTTTTTAAAAAATATATCTTATTGATTTTTTACAGAGAGGAAGGGAGAGGGATAGAGAGCTAGAAACATCGATGAGAGAGAAACATCGATCAGCTGCCTCCTGCACACTCCCCACTGGGGATGTGCCCGCAACCAAGGTACATGCCCTTGACCGGAATCAAACCCGGGACCCTTCAGTCCGCAGGCCGACGCTCTATCCACTGAGCCACACCGGTCAGGGCTAAACATATCCCCCCTCAGACTGACTTTATGGAATGATCCTGTGCCCGATGGACAGAGTGAAGAATTCAGCATTAATAACGCACATCCATGCCGGGAGAGATTTTCATTACGTGCTTTCTTTCTTTTTAATATATTTTTATTGATTTCAGAGAGGAAGGGAGAGGGAGAGAGAGAGAGGAACATCAATGATGAGAGAGAATCATGGATCGGCTGCCTCCTGCACACCCCACATTGGGGATGGAGCCTGCAACCCGGGACTGTGCCCTGACCGGGAATCGAACCCTGACCTCCTGGTTCATAGGTCAACGCTCACCCACTGAGCCACACCAGCCGGACCCAGAACTAATTGTTTGATGGAAATATGTCTCATGCAAGGTTTGGGACATACTTAGACTAAAAACGGACGTGTTGTTTGTCTGGAATGCAAATGTGACCGGGATCCCGCATGGCATCCGGCAGCCCTACCCGGAGCCCACACATCTCTCTGTGTCTGACGTGTCCAACGGGGACAGCTGCCAGCAGCTCCAGGTAGCCATGCTGAGGCTCCAGCAGGGGCCTGGGTGGCGCCATCCAGCTCCCTCCCCACCGTTCACCGCCATTCCCCTGCACGTGGCTGTGGGGCACCCTGATTCTTTTAATGATAAATCTGAACAGAGCATAAACTGCTGTTGCCAGGTGGGTGGGGGTTTTGGGGTGAGGGCTGAGTGAATGAGGGGAAGGGATTAAGAAGTACAAATCGGTGGTTACAGAACAGCCAGGGGATGGAGAGTGCAGCACAGGGAATGCAGTCAGTGATCCTGTGATAACTGTGTAGGGGCCCAGGTGGGGACTGCAAAGGTCGGGGGGTAATCGCTTTGTCAGTTATATTTATAAATGTCTCCTCACTGTTCTGGACACCTGAAACTAATGTAATATTGAATGTCACTGTCACTGGAAAGTTTTTAAATATTTAAAATATTATAGCCCAGCCAGTGTGGCTCAGTGGTCGAGCGTCGACCTATGAGCCAGGAGGTCACATTTGATTCCCAATCAGGGCACAGGCCCGGGTTTCAGGCTCCATTCCCAGTAGGGGGCGTGCCGGAGGCAGCCGATCCATGATTCTCTCTCATCATTGATGTTTCTATCTCTCCCCCCCTTCCTCTCTGAGATCAATAAAAATATATATTTTTAAAAAGTATAAATCCACCCTAACTAGTTTGGCTCAGTGGATAGAGCGTCAGCCTGTGGACTGAAGAGTCCCGGGTTTGATTCCGGTCAAGGGCATGTACCTTGGTTTCGGACACATCCCCAGTGGGGGGTGTGCAGGAGGCAGCTGATCGATGTTTCTCTCTCATCGATGTTTCTAACTCTCTATCCCTCTCCCTTCCTCTCTGTAAAAAATCAATAAAAAATATATATTTTTTAAAAGTATAAATCCGAGTTGTGTTTATGATTGCGCAAAGGTCACATGGCAGGCTGGTGGGCGACTGGGAGGTGCAGGCCAGGGAGGGCCCGTGTGATGGGCCAGGGCCCCACTGGGCTCGCTCAGTGCCCTACGGCTGGTTCAATATTTTGAGGGTCGGGCACACGGATGAGGGTCCTGTGATGGCAAAGTGGGAAGAGGGGAGACCCTGACTGGTCTGGAGCGAGGAGGTGAATGCCTTTCTCAGCTGGACGCCCTGGGCATCTGGGGCTGGTCATCCCTCGTCCTGGGAGGATGTCCTGCGTCCTGGCCTCTGCCCTCCCACGGACCCTCCCAGGTAACCTGTGACACCGAGAGAGGCCTCCAGCCCTGGCTGGTGGCTCAGTGGTTAGAGTGCCGGCCAGGCATTGAAGGGTCTTGCGTTCCATTCCTGGTCAAGGGCACGTACCTGGGTTATAGGTTTGATCCCCCCAGCCCGCCACCCCCCCATTCTGGGACCATGCAGGAGGCAACCAATCAATCAATATGCCTCTCTCACCTCGCTCTCTCTCTCTCTCACATCTCTCTCTCTCTCCCCCTTCCTCCCTCCCTTCCACTCTGAAAAGTCATGGGGGGAATAGCCTCCTATGATAATTAGCAACACAAAGTCTCAAACATCCCCCCAAATGCCCACCAGGGGGCAGCATCGCGGCTGGCATAGAACCCAGGGTCTAAATCAGGGGGATCTCAAATTTTAGCTAAATCAGGGGTTGGGTGTGGGGGTGGGAGGTTGGGGTGTTAACAGAACGCTGGGTCCCCCTCCAGGGTTTCCGGGAGGGGCGGTCAGAACGTTCGCCTGGGAAGCCCCTGCTCTCAATAACACAATTGATTTCCTTATTCCTTTTTTTCTGTCCTTGCTCTTTATTTTTTATTATTTGATTTTGAGGAAAAGAAAAAACATCCACCGAGGCCACAGGCTCGATCCCCGTTTGGGGCCCACGCCTGACTCCTGGGCTCAGTCTCCAGGGCGGGGTGTGCGGGAGGCAGCTGGTGGGTGACTGTCTCTCTCATTGATGTTTCTATCTCTCTCTCTCTCTCCCATCCTCTCTAAAAATCAATAGAAAAACGTATTTTTTTAAAACGTGGGTTTGTTGTTCCACTGACCTGTGCGTTCATTGGTTGCTGCTTGTATGTGCTCTGACCAGGAATCACACCTAAAACTTTGGGGTAGAGACGGGGGGACGGGAGCGGCTGGAAGAGGTGAGTGTGGGGGGTGGGGGGGGGGGAACGCAGGTGATACCTTCAACAATATTTTATTTTATTTTTTTATTTTTATTTTTTTTATTGCTTAAAGTATTCCAAAGGGTATTACATATGTGTCCTTTTTTTTCCCGCCCTTGACAATCCCCTGACTTCCCCTACCCCCCAACAATAAAGATTTTAGAAAGAACCTTGGCCCATGGGGACGATGCTGTAACCAACTGAGCCATCCAGCCGGACTCGCTCTTTTTCCATTCCTTCTTTTTCTTTCTTTTTTTCTTTTTTTAAAAAAATATATCATTGATTTTTTACAGAGAGGAAGGGAGAGGGATAGAGAGTTAGAAACATCAATCAGCTGCCACCTGCACACCACCACTGGGGATGTGCCCGAAACCAAGGTACATGCCCTTGACCGGAATCGAACCCGGGACCCTTCAGTCCACAGGCCGACGCTCTATCCACTGTGCCACACCGGTCAGGGCTAAACATATCCCCCCTCAGACTGACTTTATGGAATGATCCTGTGCCCGATGGACAGAGTGAAGAATTCAGCATTAATAACGCACATCCATGCCGGGAGAGATTTTCATTACGTGCTTTCTTTCTTTTTAATATATTTTTATTGATTTCAGAGAGGAAGGGAGAGGGAGAGAGAGAGAGGAACATCAATGATGAGAGAGAATCATGGATCGGCTGCCTCCTGCACACCCCACACTGGGGATGGAGCCTGCAACCCGGGCATGTGCCCCGACCGGGAATCGAACCCTGACCTCCTGGTTCATAGGTCAACGCTCACCCACTGAGCCACACCAGCCGGACCCAGAACTAATTGTTTGATGGAAATATGTCTCATGCAAGATTTGCGACATACTTAGACTAAAAACGGACGTGTTGTTTGTCTGGAATGCAAATGTGACCGGGATCCCGCATGGCATCCGGCAGCCCTACCCGGAGCCCACACATCTCTCTGTGTCTGACGTGTCCAATGGGGACAGCTGCCAGCAGCTCCAGGTAGCCATGCTGCGGCTCCAGCAGGGGCCTGGGTGGCGCCATCCAGCTCCCTCCCCACCGTTCACCGCCGTTCCCCTGCACGTGGCTGTGGGGCACCCTGATTCTTTTAATGATAAATCTGAACAGAGCATAAACTGCTGTTGCCCGGTGGGTGGGGGTTTTGGGGTGAGGGCTGAGTGAATGAGGGGAAGGGATTAAGAAGTACAAATCGGTGGTTACAGAACAGCCAGGGGATGGAGAGTGCAGCACAGGGAATGCAGTCAGTGATCCTGTGATAACTGTGTACGGGCCCAGGTGGGACTGCGAAGATCGGGGGAATCGCTTTGTCAGTTATTTATATAAATGTCTCCTCACTGTTCTGGACACCTGAAACTAATGTAATATTGAATGTCACTGTCACTGGAAAGTTTTTAAATCATTAAAAAGTTATAGCCCGGCAGGTGTGGCTCAGTGGTCGAGCATCGACCTATGAGCCAGGAGGTCACATTTGATTCCCAGTCAGGGCACAGGCCCGGGTTGCAGGCTCCATTCCCAGTAGGGGGCGTGCAGGAGGCAGCTGATCAATGATTCTCTATCATCATTGATGTTTCTATCTCTCTCTCCCTCTCCCTTCCTCTCTGAGATCAATAAAAATATATATTTTTAAAAAGTATGAATCCGCTCTAACCGGTTTGGCTCAGTGGATAGAGCGTCGGCCTGAGGACTGAAAGGTCCCAGGTTCGATTCCGGCCAAGGGCATGTACCTTGGTTGCAGGCACATCCCCAGTAGGGAGTGTGCAGGAGGCAGCTGATCGATGTTTCTCTCTCGTCGATGTTTCTAACCCTCTCTCTTCCTCTCTGTAAAAAAATCAATAAAAAATAGCCAAACCGGTTTGGCTCGGTGGATGGAGCGTCAGCCTGCGGACTGAAGGGTCCCGGGTTCGATTCCGGTCAAGGGCATGTACGTGGGTTGCGGGCACTTCCCCAGTGGGGGATGTGCAGGAGGCAGCTGATCGATGTTTCTCTCTCATCGATGTTTCTGACTTTCTATCTCTCTCCCTTCCTCTCTGTAAAAAATCAATAAAATATATTTTAAAAAAAAATCAATAAAAAAATATATATATTTTAAAAGTATAAATCCCGAGATGTGTTTATGATTGGGCAAAGGTCACATGGCAGGCTGGTGGACGACTGGGAGGTGCAGGCCAGCGAGGGTCCGTGTGATGGGCCAGGGCCCCACTGGGCTCGCTCAGTGCCCTCCGGCTGGTTAAGTATTTTGAGGGTCGGGCACATGGATGAGGGTCCTGTGATGGCAAAGTGGGAAGAGGTGAGACGGCTGAGGAGGCAACCAATCAATCAATATGCCTCTCTCATTTCTCTCTCTCTCTCTCTCTCTCTCTCTCTCTCTCTCTCTCTCTCTCCCCTTTCCTCCCTCCCGTCCACTCTGAAAAGTCATGGCGGGGGAATAGCCTCCTGTGATAATTAGCAACACAAAGTCTCAAGACATCCCCCAAAATGCCCACCAGGGGGCAGCATCGCGGCTGGCATAGAACCCAGGGTCTAAATCAGGAGGGTCTCAAATTTTAGCTAAATCAGGGGTTGGGTGTGGGGGTGGGAGGTTGGGGTGTTAACAGAACGCTGGGTCCCCCTCCAGGGTTTCCGGGAGGGGCGGTCAGAACGTTCGCCTGGGAAGCCCCTGGTCTCAATAACACAATTGATTTCCTTATTCCTTTTTTCCTGTCCTTGCTCTTTATTTTTTATTATTTGATTTTGAGGAAAAGAAAAAACATCCACCGAGGCCACAGGCTCGATCCCCGTTTGGGGCCCACGCCTGACTCTTGGGCTCAGTCCCCAGGGCGGGGTGTGCGGGGGGCAGCCGATGGATGACTGTCTCTCATTGATGTTTCTCTCTCTCTCTCCTGTCCTCTCTAAAACATATATTTTTTTAAAACATGGGTTTGTTGCCCTCGCCGGGTTGGCTCAGTGGATAGAGCGTCAGCCTGTGGACTGAAGGGTCCCGGGTTCGATTCCGGCCAAGGGCACATGCCTGGATTTCAGGCTCGGTCCCCCAGTGATCAATGATTCTCTCTCATCATTGAGGTTTCTATCTCTCTCTCCTTCTCCCTTCCTCTCTGAAATCAATAAATATATTTAAAAAATTAAAAAACAAACACAGGTGGGTTTGTTGTTCCACTGACCTGTGCGTTCACTGGTTGCTGCTTGTATGTCTCTGACCAGGAATCACACCTAAAACTTTGGTGCAGAGACGGGGGGACGGGAGCAGCTGGAAGAGGTGAGTTGGGGGGGGAGGACGCAGGTGATACCCTCAACAATAAAGATTTTAGAAAGAACCTTGGCCCCTGGGGACGATGCTGTAACCAACTGAGCCATCCAGCTGGGACTCACTCTTTCTCTCTTCCATTCTTTCTTTTTATTTATTTTTTATTTTTTTAAAAAATATATCTTATTGATTTTTTACAGAGAGGAAGGGAGAGGGATAGAGAGTTAGAAACATTAATGAGAGAGAAACATCGATCAGCTGCCTCCTGCACACTCCCCACTGGGGATGTGCCCGCAACCCAGGTCCATGCCCTGGACCAGAATCGAACCTGGGACCCTTGAGTCCGCAGGCCGAGGCTCTATCCACTGAGCCACACCGGTTAGGGCCCTTCTTTTTCTTTAACTTATTGATTTGAGAGAGAGAGAGAGAGAGGAGGGGAGAGAGCAGCATCGGTTTGTTGTTGCACCCACTCATGCATGCGCTGGCTGGTTCTCGCGAGTGCCCTGATGGGGGATGGAACCCACAACCTTGGCGTATGGGGTCCACGCCCTACCCAAGCGACCCAGCCAGAACTTGCTCTCTTTTTTAGAATAAAAAACGTCCTCTCGTTGTGCGAGGAAGCATCGCAGCCATCAGCTGCAAGGCACGTCCAGCGCCTGGGACAGTAGTTGCCTTTCCCTGCCTTTCCTGTCTGTGCATTTAGGAGAAAACATAACCCCGCATTCCTGGATACAAACGCCTCCTCTGATCATCGCGTTATCTTGTCTTGACATGGGAGCCTGTGTCTGTGAATGCTGGTGGCAGGCAAATGCCTCCCGTGTTTTGTGAATTTGTGCAGCCACTAGATGGCGATAAAAGCCAACCAGTAGGAGGTCATTTTAGGCCAGCGATGGGGAATTATGACACAGGTGTCAGAGGTGACACGCAAACTCATTTTTCTGGTTGATTTTTCTTTGTTCAATGGCATTTAAATATATAAAATAAATATCAAAAATATAAATCTTTGTTTGACTATGGTTGCAAATATCAAAAAATTTCTATAGGTGACACGGCACCAGAGTTAAGTTAGGGTTTTTCCAAATGCTGACACGCCGAGCTCAAAAGGTTCGCCATGCAGGCCAGGTCCAGCAGACACACTAGATGCCTCTGCCCTGCTCACTCCGGCTCTTCCCAGTTTAACCAAATCCCCCACAAAGTACACATGCTTCTGATTCCTTAATTGCTGCTTTTATACCAATTGTTATATTTTATTATATTAATTTTTTTATTTGGTTTCCAAGCTTTATTTTTTTAATATTGACATCTTTTTTATCTTTAATTTCTTTATTGGTTAAGGTATTACAAGTGTGTCCTCATCCCCTGCAATTAACCCCCAACATCCCCCCCACACACTCATACTCTCATCCCCGTTATCTGTGTCCATTGGTTTGGCTTATATGCATGCATACAAGTCCCTTGGTTGATCTCTTCTCCTTACCCCCACCCTCCCCTACTTTCCCTCTGGGGATTGATAGCCTGATCGCTGTTTCTCAGTCTTTGGATCTGTCCCTGTTCATCAGTCTATGTTGTTCTCTATATTCCACAAATGAGTGAGATCATGTGGTATTTATCTTTCTCTGACTGGCTTATTTCACTTACCATAATGCTCTCTGGTTTGATTCCCGCTCAGGGCACATGCCCAGGGTTTCAGGCTCAATCCCCAGTGTGGGCGTGTAGGAGGCAGCCAATGGGTGGTTCTCTCCATCATTGATGTTTCTCTCCCTCTCCCTCTCTGAAGTAAATTTAAAAATCCTATATAATAAAAGGGTAATATGCAAATTGACCCTAACAGCAGAACAACTGGGAATGATTGGTCGCTATGATGCACACTGACCGCCAGGGGGCAGGCGCTTAACACAGGAGCTGCCCCCAGGTGGTCAGAGTGCTCCCACAGGGGGAGCGCTGCTCAGCCACAAGCCGAGCTGACGGCTTTGAGCGCAGTGGTGGTGGTGGGAGCCTCTCCTGCCTCCCTGGCAGCACTAAGAATGTCTGACTGTGGCTTCAGCTGGCAGGAGGACATCCCCCGAGGGCTCCTGGGCTGCCAGAGGGATGTCTGACTGCCAGCTTAGGCCTGATCTCACGGGGAGTGGACCTAAGCTGGCAGGTGCACATCCCCCAAGGGGTCCTGGACTGCGAGAGGGCACAGGCCAGGCTGAGGGACTCCCCCCTCCCCAGAGTGCATGATTTTTCGTGCACCGGGCCTCTAGGAAATATATAAAGGACCTTACCCTTAAAAAAAAAAAAAAGCTGGGGACAGCGACACAGGAAGGGCCTAGGATAAGGAAGGCACAGGAGAGGGACTAGGTGGGGAAATGGGCCTCGGCTGGGCCGCTCTGGCTCACTAAGAAGTGGGAAAAGGGGGGTCCAGGGGCCAGGGTCAGGGGGTAACCACTGGGGGACACACTGGCACTGTCCGTGGTTGCAAGCCTCATGGGGTCCCTTGGGGTGTAGGAGACGCACACACCTGAGAAAGCAGGCAGGCAGGGAGAACGGACACCTTTTCTTCTGCAAATGTACTTTTCATAAGGCGTATGTCACGTCAGATGAGAGGCTCCCAGGCTCTGGAACGGTTTTCACGATTCTAAAATCTTATACCAATATCACTTTACAGTGTAGATGTTGTAGAACCCCCCTGCACATCTTTGCAAGTTCTTCACATGACACTTTCGTTGGCCTGTTTATCATGAATAAACTCACTATTCCATGTCTAGACATAAAAAAAAATTTAAAAATGTTGCCCTGGCTGGTGTTGCTCAGTGGGTTGAGCGCCTTGTTCCAGGCACCGGAAGGTGGGGGGTTGATGCCTGGTCAGGCCACATACACAGCTTGTGGGTTCGATCCCCGGTTGGGGTGCATATGGGAGGCAACTGGTAGATGTTTCTCAGATTGATGTTTCTCTCTCCTTTCCTCTCTTTTTTACTCTTCCTCTCTCTTTTTAAAAACACAACAGCAACAAAACAACAAGTTGAAAAAATGTATAGCAATCCTGTACACCTAAACCATTCCAATAGCATTTATACACCTTCATTTTTCGATGTTTATAACATGCCTATGTATCCTTTTTTTAAAATATATTTTATTGATTTTTTACAGAGAGGAAGGGAGAGAGATAGAGAGTTAGAAACATCGATGAGAGAGAAACATCGATTAGCCGCTTCCTGCACATCTCCCATCGGGGATGTGCCCGCAACCCAGTACATGCCCCTGACCGGAATCGAACCCGGGACCTCTCAGTCCGCAGGCCGACGCTCTATCCACTGAGCCACACCGGTTTTGGCATACCTATGTATTCTTAAAACTTTTCTTCATGCTCTTCACTTACCTTCTGAAGTGATGGACTTTTTATCTTTTTTCTTAAAATAAAAAGATTCTGGATTTTTTTAAAAATTTTTTGATTTCAGAGAGGAAGGGAGGTAGAGAGAGACAGAAACATCAATGATGAGAGAGAGTCATGGATGGGCTGCCTCCAGCATGCCCCACACTGGGGATCCAGCCTGCAACCCGGGCCTGTGCCCTGACTGAGAATCGAACTGTGACCTCCTGCTTCACAGGTCAATGCTCAACTACCGAGCCACGTCGGCCGGGCTAAAAGGACTCTTTTTTTAAAAATATATATATTTTATTGATTTTGTACAGAGAGGAAGGGAGAAAAATAGAGAGTTAGAAACATCAATGAGAGAGAAACATGGATCAGCTGCCTCCTGCACATCTCTTACTGGGGATGTGCCCGCAACCCAGGTCCATGCCCCTGACCGGAATCGAACCTGGGACCCTTCAGTCCGCAGGCCGACGCTCTGTCCACTGAGCCACACCGGCTTTGGCATCAGGAGGGGTTTTAAGTGATGTTTCACGTAGCTGTCACTCCAGGAGCGAACCTGGGGAGGAGGTAGTAGGTCCGGGGGAGGCGCCAGCTGAGCCCAGGGACCAGGCCCGGAACCCGGGCGAAGTTCCCCGCCTCCAGAGCCTCCATTCCCCCTCCACTTCGGCAGCCGGTGCGCCTTTCCCTCGAAGAACGACTTCCTGGTTAAGGCGCGTCGGGTCCTCGCGTCGTGGGCGAGACGGAGGCGGGTGAACTACGTTACCCAGAAGGCTGTGTTTCATGAGCCTGACGCGGACGCTGGCCAATGACAGTCCGGGAGAGGGGGGCATTTCCGGAAGCTCCCGTACGTGGGCGGGACTTCCGGGTTTTTCTCCGCGGACGCCATTTACCTCAGCGGGAGGGTCCCGGCGGGGCCTGACTGGCCGAGCGCGGGGTGAGCGCGTCTCGTCAGGCTCTTCGTCGGCGGCCTTGAAGGCGGGGGCGGCCCACAGGCCTCACCTCGGCGCCGGGGTCCGCGCGGTGACTCCCCGCGCCGGGCGCGTGGCCTGTTGCCCTGCAGACCCGCGGCCTCCCGGGGGCCCGTGCGCCCGCCCTTCGCTCCCGGGGTCGCCGAGGACACCGCGGCTCGGAGCGCGACGGTCGGTCGGCCGGCCGGCCGAGGTCGCCGGGTGCTCGCCGTTCCCCGCGTCGCTCGGAGCCCGGGCTCGCACGATGGCGGCGGCGGCGGCGGCGGCCCGCCCCGCGCAGGTGAGTGGACGGGGATGTGGGAGCCGACGCGCTGGGAGCCGGGACCCCCGCCGCTTTGACGTGCGTGGCCGGCGCCGCGTGTCCCGGGCCCCGCCGGATCCCGGCCTCGGGGGTCGGTCCTGTCGGGGTTCAGGGAGGGAACGAGGCCACTGCTCTGTGGTGGGGCCTCCTGGGAGTCGGGGGGGACCCAGGGAGTTGCGGGGAGCTGGGCCTCTGACGAAAGAACCCAGAGGTTCTCAACCTGTGGGTCGCGACCCCTTTGGCGGTCCAACGGCCCTTTCACAGGGGTCGCCTAAGACCATCCTGCACATCAGATATTTACACGATGATTCATCACAGTAGCAACATGACAGTGATGAAGTAGCAACGAAAATAATGTTATGGTTGGGGGTCCCCACAACATGAGGAACTGCATTTAAAGGGCCAGAAGGTTGAGAACCACTGGATGATGCCCTCATAGAGCCCCACCCCACGGAGTTCTGCGGGGTCCGCCCTGCCCGCCCGCCCCCCTCCCACGGGTGACCCGGGGCATTTGTAGGCAGGGGCGCCCCGATCCGGGTGCGGGGGGTGCGGGTCGGGTCGGGAGGGTGACCGTGCGTGACGGTGACGGTTGCTGAGCGGGGGTCACCCCCTCCGCCACCACGCACCCCGTGTGTCCTTCGGGGTTGGCGCCCCTGGAATCTCTTCCGGCCTCGGGGGTCAGGAAGGAGAAGAGGCTGATGCTTTGCCGTGGTGTCTCCCCCGGAATCATTGGGGACCCCCCCGGGGGTGTGGGGCGCGGGTCCCCTGAGCGGGACTTGACTAGGTGGGAGCTGCCCTCGCGGGTGTCTCTCCTGGGGGTTCCGCGGGGAGGCGCTGCTCCGCTGTCCCTGCTCACAGATGGCGTTTTAGGGGCGGCAGAGGCGGGTTCCACAGCAAAAATGGGGGTGGCCCGGGCCGGTGTTGCTCAGTGGGTAGAGCGTCAGCCTGCCGGCCTAAGGGTCCCGGGTTCGATTCCGGTCCAGGGCACAGGCCCGGGTTTCGGGCACATCCCCAGTAGGGGGCGTGCAGGAGGCAGCCAATCCATGATTTCTCTCATCACTGATGCTTCTCTCTCTCTCTCCGTTTTCCTTCCTCTCTAAAATCAATAAAAATCACATTTTTAAAAAATGGGTGTAATAGCTTCAGTCTCCTCACCCGTGTATCCACTTAAAAAATTTTTTTTTATGGATTTCATAGAGAAAGGAGACGGGGAGAGAGAGACAAACATCAATGATGAGGGAGAATCACTGATCAGCTGCCTCCTGCATGCCCCCTACTGGGAATCGAGCCCACAACCCGGGCATGTGCCCTTGACCGGAATCGAATCTGGGACCCTTCAGTCCGCAGGCGGACACTCTACCCACTGAGCCACACCAGCCGGGCTTCACTTGGTTAATGGAGGAGGGTCGGGTGACTCTGTTGGACCCTGTGGAGGAACCTGTGATAAAGTCTTGCCTCTGGTTAGTGAGACGTGAGTCCCCGGGTGAACTGGGGGGACTCCCTGAGGCCTGGGCATGAGGGCTCACCTCGGGCTGTGGGAGAGTTCATAAACCCCCAAGCACAGTGAGCGTAACTTCCGTCACTGATGTTAGGGGAAGTGCGCACTTACTGACCCAGGAACCGGCTCAGGAATGAGTGATGCCCCCCAGGTAGCACGCTGGCAAGCACCGCGTTTCAGGAGCTTGGGCGCAGCCCTGGCCGTTGGCTGGGGTTGTCCAGTCCAGTGCACGAAAGGTGCAGTTCCATCCCGGTCAGGGCACTTCCTGGGGGGTGGGCTCCATCTCTGGGGACGGGGGGGGGGGGGGGCGCGGAGGGGGCAGGAGGCAGCGAAGGTCCGCTCTCACTTGGCTGTTTCTCTTTCCCTCTTCCTTCCTTTCTCTAAAAGAAAATAAAAATATTAAAAATAAAAACGAGTTTGGGGCAAACCACAGGAGATGGAACTGGGGCTTTAGTCCCTTTGACCAGGAAGTGGAGCCCCCAGCGTGGGGAGGCAGTTGCAGGATCAGGGAGGCTCAGGGTCACCGGTGGCTACCGTCACGGCTGTTATCATTTCCTCGTCCCTCTCGCCCTGGAGCCCTTGCTGCCCCCCTCACCATCTGACATTCCATTGTCTCCTGTCGGTTTACATCGGCTCCTGCACAGGAGGGTTCTCCCCACTGGGTTACCCCCCAGCATTGCCATCCCCCGTGAGCGAGCACAGAGCTCGGCCCAGCAGCCGCGTGGTGCTCTGGGCCTGGACGTCTGCCCCTGGACCACGACCCAGAGACGCTCGCTGATCCCATCAGCAGCCCCAAGGCCGTCGCTGCAACCTCTGCTTTACTTCCCAGGTGTCTGTGACCTTCGAGGACGTGGCCGTGACCTTCTCCCAGGAGGAGTGGGGGCAGCTGGACGTGGCCCAGAGGACCCTGTACCAGGAGGTGATGCTGGAGAACTGCAGGCTCCTGGCGTCGCTGGGTGAGTCCGACCCCTCGGTGGGGACCCGCCACGTCCTTATCCCACGTCTGCCTGCGGGCCGGGCTGGTCGTGAAGGCCCCAGGAGCCCGTTTTCCTCCTCCCGGCCTCCGTCGTGTTCTAGACTCGCCTCTGCTGGCCTGGTCTCCATGGCCTCCTCTGGCTCCTGGGACGTGGTGGGAGGAAATGGGGCATCGTGCAGAGCCCAGAGGCAGGGCGTCCCGTCGGGCCCTGAGGGACTGACACAGGAGCTGGGGACCCCAGGATCATGCTCTGGGTCTGCTCCTGTCATGCTGTTCAGAGTGGCTTCTCCTCGGCGAGTTCGTGACAGGATTGGCCCCCCCCAGTCCCGGCTCTGTGGCCCCAGATTCCTTGTCGGTGCTTTTCTGCATGTTTATGTTGTTTCTCTTTCTTTGCAATGGCCACCTGAGCCCATACGTCCTGGACCTCTCCCCTCAGTGCCCGGCACAGACGGCCTCCGTCTAAGGTTCTCATCCCACATCCTGACTGAGGGAGCCTGGTTGACCCACGTGTCCCCTCCAGGCCAGTGGTCAGGGCCGGAGCGAGGGGCTGTTCTTCCAGAAGAGGGGGACCAGGCAGGTCCCAGGAGGCCTCTGCCCTCGCCACCAGGCTTGTTCTAAACCCTGGTCTGGGTTATGGGCCTCTTTATCTTGCAGCTTCACGAAGGTCTCATTTCCTGAGTCCCTGGTGCTTCCTACCAGTTGGCAGTTTCGTCCCCAGCAGACACTGGGCGATGTCTGTGGCCACTTTGATGGTCACAGCTGGGGTGTGGGTGGTACTGGACTAGTGGGCAGAGTCCTGATGATCCTGCCCTGGACACGACCCCGCCCTCAACAAAGGATCATCCAGCCCACATGCCAGGAGTGCCAGGAGCCCTGGCCGAGGTCTTAGTTGTTAGAGTGTCGTCCTGATACACCAAGGTTGCGGGTTTGAGCCCTCGTCAGCACATACAGGAAGAGTGCCGGGTTGAGAAACCTGCGTAGATAGTCCTGGGGACCCCTCACCTTGAGGGAAAGGAGGGCTGGACATCCAGGGCTCAGGGAAAGGCGTGCCTGTGTTTACAGGACTGGGATTATGTTTTGTGCCAACGAGAAATAACGCAAAACTAGAAAAGTTTGGTAATTAAATATCATGTAAGAAAAACTTTTAAAATAAAGGGACCCCTGGCTGGTCCTGCTACCCCCCCCCCCCCACCACCACCACCACCATCACCACACACACAAGCACGCGCACAGCACGCCTCGGCCCCAGGCACACTTGATATGCTTTGCTGTTCTGTGTCTCTGCCTTTCACAGAGCCGCCCCTTCTCGCCAGGCCCCGCCGCCTCGGTGCTGTGTCCTGACCTAGCCGGGCAGGGTTCCCCGGCCCATTCACTTTACAACCTGAACCAGTGCTTCCCGCCCTGGGATGGTCTTTTTCCCGGACACTCAGCAGTGTCTGGAGGTGGTTTGGGGTGTGGATGCCACAGGCGCCCAGAGGGTGGCCCCGAGTGCACTGAGGCATGCGGGACAGTCCTCCCTGCGCCACGCCCGGCGGGCAGACCCTGTCCCCAGGGCGCAGAGGCACCTGATCCCCGAGCGCTGAGAGGGCCTGGGCGCCGGGCCTGCGGTTTCTTCCCCTTCCTCCTCCAATTGCTCCCGCCGGAAAGTCTGGGTTCCGTGCTGAAGCTTATACACCTTCTCCCCAAACCCGTGCTGCTTTTGCCTTCTCAGCAGAGCGGCCTCAGGCCTGCAGCCTTGTGGGCAGCAGCTCACCGGGACTTCCTAGCATTTCACGGTGACCTGCATCCAGGGAAGTGACGTGACCCTGGGGTTCCCACTTGCCAGAGCCATGCAGGGTTCTGTTCTTTCTTTTTTTAATCCTCCACTGAGGGCATGCTTTTAATGATTTGAGAGAGAGAGAGAAACATCGCTCAGTTGCCTTGTGTATGTGTGTCCACTAGGGATCAAACCCACAACCTGGCAGGTGCCTGGCTGGGAATGGAACCTGCGACCTCTCCGTGTACGGGGCGATGCTCAACCAACTGAGCTGCGTCGGCCAGGGCCAGGATTCCTTTTTTGCAGAAATCTGAGAAAATTAAAAAGTGGGTCACTTTTAGGAGAAGCAGTTAACTGTCACAGCGCAGGTCCCCTGAGCACTGGTCATGCTCCACTCATTTAATACAGCACCTCCAGCGTGCTCTTCTGCACCTGCCGGGGTGACTTAGTGATGGGACGGAGAAGTCAGTGCTGTGAAGGAAGGATTTGTTAGCTCTCAAGAGAAGGGGACACTGCACGTCTTCTGGAGCCACGCGAGGAATCATAGGAAAACCGTGACCGTGGGAAAGCGTGGCCCAGAGCACTTTCTGGGGTTTCTCTGGGCACCGAAAGCGAGAGCAGGTGACCGCTCAGGGTGGCCGGCTGCAGTGCTTCGAGTGGCCCTGGTTGTGTGGAAGCTGGGGCTCAGTTGACAGAGGACGGGGAGTGGCTGGCTGGGTGTGAGAGTTAAAGGGGTGGGGAGGCTGTGGCTTCGGGTGTTTCCATGAAAGCTGTGCTGCCTGGCAGCTGTGCCAGGAATTAGCCTGCTCCGGGAGGGGTAGGCCCCAAGGTGTCAGAACCTTGTGAAACAGTAAAGTTTTTGAAAAGAATGATTAACTAATTGGGAATGAAACTCTCCCCGGAGTGGGGGTGTAGGTCACCTGCTGCCTCAGACTATTAGCCACTGGCAGGTGGTGGAGACCAGGCTTCTCAGCCCCCTGTCAACACCAGACTCACCTGGGAGGTTTTTAATCTCCTGAGATCCAGGCCTCGCCTGCAGAGACCTGACATCCTACGGGTTGGGTGCGTGGGTGGTGCAGACCCACTCACTGTGATTAATAGAAAACTGGAAGGAAGGGTGGTTTCCTCGGGTCAGGGCAGCAACCGAACGGACTTGGGACCCATGCGACGGGGTCAAGGGGGTGGTGCTGTCTACACAGCCAGCATCGCCGCTCAGTCTTCCGGTCTCAGTGGTGGCGTTTGTGTCCTGGGTTTCCGGTCTCGGCATTTTTGTGTGGATGGAGCAGCTTCCTGCTGAGGTTGTCCACACCCTGCAGTCCCGGGCTCGATGGAGAGGTTTTCCTTCCTTTCACACAGATCCTCACATCCTCTTTCCTTCTCCATGAACAGGGTGCCCTGTTCCCAGACCGGAGCTGATCTGCCAGCCGGAGCCGGGGCGGGAGCTGTGGATGGTGAAGACAGATCTCTCCCGAGGCGCCTGTCCAGGTAGGAGCCGAGGCCCGGCAAACGGAGGCCCTGCCGCCCTGAGGCCTTGAGGAGACCGCTGGCCGCGGGTCCCTGGGGAAGCTGCTTGCTGTGGCCTGTCTGCTGGTTTGGAAGCCTTGGAGCCCTTTGACCTGTGGGCCCTCTGACCTCATGGAGGACGGAGGTGTCCGCGCTGAGGTCTGTCTGGGGGTCAGAGTCTGGCTTGCCGATCACCATCTCCATGCTGTAGCGAACTTGCAGGATCTCCTCTCTTTGTGTAAGAAACCCAGCTTCTGGGTCAGACAGACTCCAGGACCTCAGGGCTCAGCATATGGCGGCTCTTTTTCTCACTCGGCAGGGCCCATGGGGTCAGCAGGGAGCTGGTCACAGGTTCTGAAGGACCCGTGTGGGTTCTGTCGTCAGTGTGTGGCTGTCGGGTTGTGCTGACATCCTTGAGCTGGCAGAGGAGAATGGTGAGAGGAGGGAGGATGTCTGTCACCCCACTCCCACAAACACCAGCTCCCCTCACATCCCATGACAAGAACTGGGCGTTTGGGCACCCTGGGTGTGGGGCTGGGAAGCGTGGTGAGGCTGTCAGTGAGGAGCAGCGGCTTTGGTGAGTGTAGTCTGCGACAGTCAGTCTGTCCCTGGAAGATGCTGGTAATGGTGTCTCTGTTGTCAGGTTGTTTGTTTTTGTTGTCAGGCTGTTTGGGGGTGTAATCACGTATTGCATTAATGCATAAAACTGCAGAGCACCGCGTCTGAGCATAGCGAGTGGCTCATGGAAAGCAAGCTCATGGTCGTGGCCTGTTATCATGAGTGACGGGTCCCACATTTCCCGCTGAACTCTGAGGAAAGGGCCTTCTTTCTCTCCAGCTGTGCTCTGCCTGCCCCCGTCCACCTTCTTCACCCGCTCATCCTCTGGTCAGTCAGCAACACAGGCTCTCCCTGTTCCTGCCCCTCCTGTTTGGTAAAACCTCAAGATGACATTGACCTTCTCTGCCCCACCTGGGAGCTGTGGAGGGCACTGGGGCATCACGTGTGGGCTTGGTGCCCCTGCAGTCATTTCTGTTGGTCCCTTGGGCTGCTCAGCCAGCCTATGAGTCTGTCTGCAGCTCGTGGCAGCCCCTCCGCGTTGGTGCCAAGCCTCTGCCCCCCCCTCAGCCCCACATCTCCCCTTGGCAGCCTCAGAGGCACCAGAGTCAACGTGCCTGGCAAGGAACCCACGGCGTTGCCCACTCCTCTCGCCTCCCAGTTTCAGCGAGTGCTGCTGCCATTGAGGCAGGTTAGAAACTAGATGTGGCCTCCGAATGACTCACCCTCCACCGCCATCATTCCTACCCCAGCCGTGCCCAGTCCTGTTCATTCCGTCACATTCATCCCCTGAATCCATCACTAATAACTCACCCCTTCGCCATCATTCCTACCCCAGCCATCCCTGGGCCTGTTCATTCCCGTCACTGCAGCCCCTCCATCAGACCCGTCCCACCCTCAGTTTCAGCTCATCCTCTGGCCCCGGGGGATGCTCATCGTCTCCTAACTGGTCTCTCCACTTGCTGGTGCCTCAGATCAGCTGTGTGTCCTGCAGGAGCTGCTCAGGAGCCCAGGCTTGGTTCCAGGCAGTGACCACTTCCCCAGCCCCAGGGTTTCAGCCTGTGGCCACCAGTGTGTCAGGCTTCCTGTTGAAAGTAAAGTGGGCCTCCTGCCGCTGCTTGCTCCTCACCCCTTCGCACTCCTGCGGACTCTCCTGTCGGCAGCTTCTCCTTTCACCTGGCAGGAGGGGTCTTGCCCCAACCACAGCCACGTCCTGAACCAGAGTCTCGATCACACCTTTTCTGGGAAATCCTTCCTCTGCTTACATTCTTCACTTACATGCTTTTTCCCCCCTTTTGGTAACTTCATCCTTTTTCTACTCAAAACAAAAGTATGTTCCAGGTGCCCTCGCCGGCGTGGCTTATTTAGTTGTGTCATCCCATGCACCAAAAGGTAGCTGGTTTGAGCCCCGTTGGGTTGCGTACAGGAGGCACCTGATCTATGTTTCTCTCCTCCCTTCATCTCTCTCTAAGATTAATAAAGACATATTTAAAAAAACATATGCTCCAAGTCCTTAGAGAAAATAAATTTTAAAATGCTCTTGTCTCATTGTATTCATCCACTCTCTGGGGCACTTTAAATATATTTTTATTGATTTCAGAGAGGAAGGGAGAGGGAGAAAGATAGAAACATCAATGATGAGAATCATTGATCAGCTGCCTCCTGCACGCCCTCTATTGGGGATCAAGCCAACAACACAGGCATGTGCCCTTGACCGGAATTGAACCCAGGACCTTTCAGTCTGCAGGCCAATGCTCTATCCACTGAGCCAAACCGGCTAGTGCCACTTTTTTACTTTATTATTATTATTATTATTATTATTATTACTATTACTATTATTTTAGAGGGAAGAGGAAGGAAGAGACAGAGGCCTATCGATCTGTTGTTCCACTTATGCATTCGTTGGTTGATTCTTGTATGTGCCCTGACCGGAGAGCAAACCCACAACCTTGGCTTATGGGATGACACTAACCACAACCTGAACTCTGAGCTCTCTATTCTCTTTCCAACACCTGTTTGTCTTCTCTGTGCCTGTACAACCAGGTCTTAAACTCTATAATCCTCTAAGAGTATTATCTGATCGGGTAGGTGTTCTTCTCCTTGTACTCTTTAGTCTTACTTCTGGTCTTTCATGCACATCTACAATCAGATCTTTGGGTTCTGTGGTGACGGGATTATATTGAATTTATGTATTGACCTGGGTAGAATTGTTGGTTTTATATTATCAAATCCTTCACTAATAGACCTTGGTTTTAATACTATCATTTTCTCCATATAGATCACGTGTATTTTGTCATTCTTCACCAAACTGTTCCTCAGGCATACCAGGCTCAGTGTGTTCAGCCCTGTCCGGGAGTGCTCACTGTCCCCCGAGTCTGTCCCCACTGGTCAGTCCCTGGCTTCTCAGCACCGTCCACTCATGCTCTGTAGTGCCCCTCCCCTTTCTCTGTGGCAGATTATGATGGTGCCAGTGGGACTCATATCGAGGGCACCTCCATGGGGAAACCCCGATTTTCCCTTCACAGTATTAGCCAAACCAAGAGGGAAGGACACAGAACTCAAGACTGCCATGTGCGCCCAGGCCTCCTGACGCCAGAGACAAGTTCAAGGATTTCCCAAAACTACTCTCAGGTTCAAAGATTTGCTAGAAAGACTCAGAAAACTCCCTGAAACCCATTGTACTCACTATCATATTTAAGAGGACACAGATTAGAAGAGATGAGGAATGTGGGGCTGAAAGTGTTCCAAACACGAAGATTCTGTGTCCTTGGCAACTCCTCAGCCAGCATCTGTGTAGGGCAGCATGAGCACAGGGTGTAGCCCACTCGCACACTCCAAGACTCGGTGTCCAGATTTCCACTGAGGTGTCACTGCGCCTTTGCTAGTGGGACTCAATCTCCAGCCCTCCTTTCCTTCCCAAAGGTCCAGTTGATGATACCTTGTGGCTCTGAGCCCCAACTTTCTAATCACAAGGTTGGTCTTTGTGATGTGGCCAGGCCTTACTCCGAGTCATCTCCTTACATTAGGGGCCCATAGTGCATTATCTGTTGTCGTAAACCAAGCATGTCAAACGTTTAAATAAAGGAGGCATGCAGCCTGCTGGCTGGGACTTTGACATACTTGTCATAAACTATGGTACGTTCCCAGGGGCCTTCCAGGAATAACCAAGACACGCCTGTCACTCTGGAAATACCCAGAATTTAGAGGTTACATCCTTGGAGTTGGGACAAAGACCACACTTTTCTGTGGGGGGAGTAGATCTTGCACTATGCACTTCCTGGCTTCCATCAGGGTGGCATCAGCTGTCCTTTCCGAGTGTTCAAGTAGCAGCGTGGGCTGTCCTTGCTCAGAGGAAACTTGGAACACACATCGTTATTCGGTACAGCCACGTCCTGTCTGTAGTTGTGGCTGTGTCTCCACTCCAGACACTCTGTCCTCTCATCCAGGCAGGCTCGTGGTGTCTCCAGTCCAGGGACCAGGAGAGAGAGATCACAGGCCTGGGCGTCAGAGGCAGCAAAGCACAGCAGACACAGGCACTGTTTCCATTTCCATGTTTTCACTGAAATGCTGGTTTTGTTTCTTCGGGGTTGACATTACTAACAGGCCTTTCTGTGTATTGGATTTCTTCAGGTGACAAAGAAAAATTCAAGACCACAGAATCTACCGCTTGTGAGCCCGCCCTGTCCGAGAGATTCTCAGTCCAGGAACAACTAACACAGAAAGTTCCAGCGGACTTCCAGGGAGACCAAGCCAAGGATCAGCGCGGCCCGTCACAAGTGTCCCTGCAGGAAGGACACGTGAGACCAGGGATAGACCCTCCGAGGGAGAGGCTCCCTGGGAGCCCTGAACATGGCGGCTCCGGGACACCTGATGGTGCGTGTGTGAGGACTGTGCAGGAGCCAGCTCCTCCGGGCGGTGCTGTCCTTGACCATGGCTCACCTGAATTACGTAAAGATCCCATGATTCAAGAAGAGGAAAATACCTTTAAATGCAATGAATGTGGGAAAGTGTTTAACAAGAAACACCTTCTTGCGGGACATGAGAAGATTCACTCTGGAGTGAAGCCCTATGAATGCACAGAGTGTGGAAAAACATTTATTAAGAGCACGCACCTCCTTCAACACCACATGATCCACACAGGGGAGAGGCCCTATGAGTGCATGGAGTGTGGGAAAGCCTTCAACCGCAAGTCCTACCTGACACAACACCAGCGGATTCACAGTGGAGAGAAGCCCTATAAGTGCAATGAATGTGGAAAGGCCTTCACCCACCGCTCCAATTTTGTCTTGCATAAGAGGAGACACACTGGAGAAAAATCCTTTGTCTGCAAAGAATGTGGGCAAGTTTTTCGACACAGGCCAGGATTTCTCCGACATCACATCGTCCACAGCGGCGAGAACCCCTATGAGTGCTTCGAGTGTGGAAAGGTCTTCAAACACAAGTCATACCTCATGTGGCACCAGCAGACTCACACTGGGGAGAAGCCCTATGAGTGCAGTGAGTGTGGGAAAGCCTTCTGCGAGAGCGCGGCCCTCATCCACCACTACGTCATCCACACGGGGGAGAAGCCCTTTGAGTGCCTCGAGTGCGGGAAGGCCTTCAACCACAGGTCGTACCTCAAGAGGCACCAGCGGATCCACACCGGGGAGAAGCCTTTTGTGTGCACGGAGTGTGACAGGGCCTTCACCCACTGCTCCACTTTCATCCTGCACAAGAGGGCCCACACTGGAGAAAAGCCTTTTGAATGCAAGGAGTGTGGCAAAGCCTTCAGCACCAGGAAAGACCTCATCCGGCACTTCAGCATCCACACTGGAGAGAAGCCCTATGAGTGCGGTGAGTGTGGGAAGGCCTTCAACCGCAGGTCAGGCCTCACGAGGCACCAGCGGATTCACAGCGGAGAGAAGCCCTATGAGTGCATGGAGTGCGGCAAATCCTTCTGCTGGAGCACTAACCTCATCCGACACGCCATCATCCACACCGGGGAGAAGCCCTATAAGTGCAGTGAGTGCGGGAAGGCCTTCAGTCGTAGCTCATCCCTCACCCAGCATCAAAGGATGCATTCTGGGAGAAACCCTGTCAGTGTCACACACATGGAAAGGCCCTTCCCCAGTGGTCAGACTGCGCTCACGCTCCGAGAGCTCCTGTTGGGGAAGGACTTTTTGAACGTAAACACCGAGGAAAATCTTTTGCCAGAGAAAACATCCACCACAGCGTCTGACTGCACTTACCAGAGAGAGACCCCACAAGGATCTTCACTATGAGAAAAGATCATTGTTGCAGATCATCACTGTCACATGAAGACACATTTTAGAAAGTGACCCAGCCTAGAGCCTTATTCTCATCTGAGGATTTCTCTATGAGGGCATGCACCAAGGAACCCTTCGCCTCCATCTTTTTACTTAGTTTACATCGCAGTATATCTCAGGAATTTTTTTTTTTTAGTAGAGAAAATGCAATGAGACTTCTCTGTTACGCCTACAGCACTTTGTCGTGCGTTACCTAGTTTACTTGGGGCAAGAGGAATGCTGTTTCAGGGGTGAAAGGCCTCGATCCTTGGTGTGTTTTGTATACATTCATTGTTGTCTAGTGTCAGGAGAGTTAGAAGTTGAGGGGAAGTATTTAAGAAAAGGATACACATATGAAAGGGCATACCAGTTAAGACTGTTAAGGCTTAGATTTTTTTAAAAATTATGTGATTTTAAGACATAAAACCTTTTTTTAAATTCCTATTTATTGTTTTATTTCTGTACTAGACTGTAAATCTTAAAATTCAGTAAAGTGATCCCTCTCTATACATTATTTGAAATTGACTTAGCTTTCCTAGTTTCTTTAACTTTTCATATAAATCTTAAGATAAGTTTGTCTATTCTTACCAAAAAAAATCTTACTCTCATTTTGTTAGAAGTTGATTTACAATGTAGGTCTGTTTGAGAATCAGCATTATGAACAAGTATATGATACGACTACATTTAATTAACAACTCTTGATTTCATTAGCATTTTATCTAGGTTTTTGTTTTTGAGTGGTAGTGGCATTGATTTTTAAATTTAAATTTTCCACGCGATCTTAGGTAGTACACAATAATGTAATTATTTTTGGAGGGGGTGGTTTTGGTAGCCTGCTAAACTCACTCATTATTAGCCATTTCTTTGGATAGAATCCTTGGGTTCTCTACCTAGAAATGTCAACTGCAACTAGTTTTATTTCTTCCCAATTTGTATACCTGTTATTCTGTTATTTCCTTTTCTTATTGCACTGGCTAGGACTTCAGTATGATGTTGAATAGGAGTAGTAAGGAAGGACATCCTTGACTGGTTCCTGAGACCTAGTGGAGGGAACATTCAGTTTTTCGTCATTAAGTACCATACTAACTGTAAGTTTTCATATCAAATTTATAAAGTTTCCCTCTATTCTTAATTTGCTGAGATCTTTATTGTTATGAATAGGTATTGGGTTTTGTCAAGTGCTTTGTCTGCATCAATTGATATGATCATCTGATTTTTTTCCTCCATATCCTGTTGATACTACGGTATTGCATTGAGTATTGAATATTGAACCAGCCTTGTATTCTTGCAATAAACCCACTTGGTTGTGGAGTATAATTCTTTTTATATACCATATTAAAGCATTCCATTTGAATTTATCTTGTTGAAGTTTTCTTCTAATTTCTTGAGTGATAATGATGTATAGTTCTCATTCTTCTTTGTTTTTTAAAAACTCATCTGGCCGAAACCGGTTTGGCTCAGTGGATGGAGCGTTGGCCTGCGGACTGAAAGGTCCCAGGTTCGATTCCGGTCAAGGGCATGTACCTTGGTTGTGGGCACATCCCCAGTGGGAGATGTGCAGGAGGCGGCTGATCAATGTTTCTCTCTCATCGATGTTTCTGACTCTCTATCTCTCTCCCTTCCTCTCTGTAAAAAATCAATAAAATATATTTAAAAAAAAAAAAAAAAACTCATCTGGTTTTGGTAAGTATGGAACAATTGAGAATATATATTTCATATTGGATAAATTGTATAATTGGTCCTCTCAAGGAATTGTTGCATGTCATCTAAATTTTCTATTTTGTTTGTAGTCCTGATCGAAATAATCTTTTATTTTTTTAATGGCAGCAGGATCTGTACTTATATCCCATTTTATTCCTGATTTTGGAAATGTGTCAATCTTCTTAGACATTTATCAATTTCATTGACCATTTTGAAGAACCTGTACTTTATACCATTGATTTCCCCATATTCTTCTTCTTCTGTTCTAATTTCTGGTCTTTATTATATCCTTTATTCCATTTGTTTTGGTTGAATTTTGCTATTTGTATTTTTTATGTGGGTGCTGAGATTATTGTTTTAAACTTCTTTTTCCTTTCCTAATGTAAATATTAAGTACAACTGAAAAACAGGGTATAACTAGTCAGCTGTCTACATACACAGATCAAAAATACACTTGGCCCTTTAGGCAGATTTCTGCATATGAGAGGACCCACGAACTTTAAACCTGCATTATTCAAGAGTCAGCTGTTCCATAAACTTCCTTCAGGGCACTATTCTAGCTTCATTCCATAAGGTTTCATATATTTTGATTACAACTTGTTCAGTTCTAAATATTTCTTGACTCCTTTAGCGACTTCCTCTCTGATCATGGATTATTTAGAAGTATAATGTTTTATTTCCTAATGTTGGGAGTATTTCATGCTATGTTTTTGTTTCTGATTTCTAGTTTGTTTCCCATTTGGCCTCACTGTTTAAATTTTTGAAAGCCTGTTTTATGACCCAGGATATGGTTTATCTTCTTGAATATTCAGTTTGGCTGCTTGAAAAGAATGTCCTGTTGTCATTGGGTGGTGTTTCTATGTATGTCCAATTCTGTTGGAGGTATTCAGATTTTGTATATCCTTGCTGAATTTTTTTTGTCTAGTATTTCTATCAATGGATGAAAGAGGGGCATTGAACTCCGACAGGATAATTGTAGAGTTGTCTATTCCTCCTTTAAGTTTTATCAGTCTTAACTTCAGGTATTTCCAAGCTCTGCTGTTTGGTGCAAACATACTTAGGATCTCTATGTTGTCTTAGCGTAATGACCCTTTTATCGTTATGTCGTATCTCATTTTCCTTCTGTTCATTTCCTTACCTTTGAAGCATGCTGTATCTAGTATTAATATAGGCAGTTCTGTGTATTTTTTTAAAATACATTTTTGTTGATTTCTCAGAGGAAGGGAGAGGGAGATAGAAACATCAGTGATGAGAATCACTAACTGGCTGCCTCCTGCATTCCCCCTACTGGGAAACAAGCCCGCAACCCGGGTGTGTGCCCTTGACTGAACTGAACCTGGGACCCTTCAGTCTGGTGGCCCATGCTCTATCCACTGAGCCACACCAACTAGGGCTTAATTTACGTTCTTTATTGTTGAAACGTATGTAAGTATTACATACGTTTCCTTCCCCACCTCTCACCCCATATAATGCTATGATTTATTACAGCAGAAAGGATCAGAGCAAACAGCCCAGGGAAAAGGCACGAGGACTCGAATCCAGAGACCAGGGACTGTTTTCAGTAGTCCTGCCTCAGAAGTCACACAGGACATGCTGATTGAAGCTCCACTGAGGGACAGTGACCCCGGATGGAAATGTCTGCCAGGGAAGCTCATTAGAGACTCAGGGCCCAGGGTTCTAGGCGGCACTCCTGCCATACAGAATTCCAGTTCCCAGGGCAGAGCAGGTGTCCAGCATAGACCACTGTTTACACAGAACACGTGGGCACATGAACCACCACCCCATAAGAGTCAAAACGGCTGAAGATTTGCATATACAGTGGGGCCTTGACTTACGAGTTTAATTCGTTCCATGATGGAGCTCGTAACTCAAATTACTCGTATGTCAAATCAAAAGTGAACGAGTGAGACACGTGATGCTGTGGCGTTCACTGTGACGTTCGCTGCGCCAACTAGCTGTGGGGTATCTGAAGCTGGCTCGTAACCCGAGTTTTAGCTCGCAAGTCAAAGCTAAAAATCGGCCGAGAGACGGCTCATATCTCGAAAAACTCGTTAGGACACTCGTAAGTCAAGGCCCCACTGTATGTATAACCACTATAACCAAAAAGATCACCTTGTCACAGAACTCTTCCAAAGGAGCCAGTATTTGTTTTGTTTTTTTTAATGACATCGTTTTTAGAGAGAGGAAAAGAGAAACATCAATTTGTTCCATTATGCACTCATCATTGATGTCTCCCTTTCTCGCTAAAATCAATAAAGATAATTTTAAAATAACAGTTTTATTACCCGACTATTGTGGAGAGGTTCTCGGTTAGATTTTTTCTTTGAAAATTATATTTACCCAACAATTTATCCTGTTGCCTCCAAAGGAACTCAAGTTCATCAAATGTTGACACTTCTGCAAACGTCCCCCAAGGAAACAGGTGTCTGGGTGGGCGGGGAGCACAGGATGTGGGGGCAGAGGCACCAACTTCGGGGGCCCTCAGGTACCTACGTGCGTGATGACGAGGTCCTTCCTGGGAGTAGCCGAAACTGGACAGGACCTTCAAACGGGCCGTTCGGGCGCACGCGCGGTTCTGGAGTTTTCCAACCGCACAAGGTACCCCAGCAGCTTCCGGGGTCGCTTTACATCCCGCACGCACTTACTCCGCGCGCACCCATTGGCTGCTTCCTGACACTTCCTCCTGCTACCTCAGCTCCCGACTCTTCAGCTTCCAGCACGTCCCGCCCCCGCCCAAGGCCCCGCCTCTTCCTGTTTCCGCGCTGCCATCTCATTGGCCCAGCGTCCTCGGTACCATCTCTGTCCCTTCTACTGGGAAGGCTGCCTGCCCCTCAGAAATGTCAACCAATGGGAACAGACCAGAAACTCCTCGCTCAGCCAATGGGGCGAGGGCGCGAACTATAAAAGGCCCGGTCAGCGCCGCCCGCGAGCTCCCGAGCCGCAGGTGAGTCGTTGAGGCGCCTCCACGGGGCGCCCCGAGGCCGCAGCAGCCCCAGGTCGCGACTGGAAGAGCGTCCGCGCGAGGGTAACCTCCTGAGGACCCCGTTGAGGCTCCACGGGCCCGCACCCCCAGCTCCGCGGGGCTCACCTTCTCCCCCCGTCATGAGTGTCCCACAGTCTGTCCCACCGCCCTCGGCGACGTCGGGCGATGCGCGGCCCGCAGGTGAGAGGGACCCGACCCAGGCCCAGCGCTGACCGGGTGGTTCAGTGGGTAGCGCGTCAGCCTGCAGACCGCCGGGCCCCGGGTTCTCGATTACCATCAAGGGCGCGAACCTCCTGCCTCGGTGGCAGGCTCCTCCCCGGCCTGCGCCCTGGAGGGGGCGCGTGCAGGAGGCCACCCGGCCACGTGTCTCTCTCACATCGATGTTTCTCTCTGCCTCCCCCTCTCCCTAAAAATCAATGGAGAAATGTCCTCAGGTGGGGATTCACAACACCTGTGTCAGCTGTGGGGGTTCGGGGGTGGGAGGCGCCTAGAAGAAAGCGTTGACAGCTCTCCCCCCCCTTTTCTCTTTTTTTCAGCAGCTGACGGGGCCCCCCCGCTGCCCAGCGCGCCCCCCGTGTGAGTGCCCCCGGCGCTGCGTGTGGAGGAGACGCGAGCGGAGCTGTGCGCGTGGAGCGCGGGCTCCCGGGAGGGCCGGGCAGCTGCCGCCCACAGCCCTGCCCGGCCCCGGAGCAGAGGCGGCGGCGGAGGGAGGGTGCGCGGAAGGGGAAGGCGAGCCCTCCAGACACCCCGACTCCCCCTCCATCCGACTCCCCAACCCGACCCCTCCTCTCCCTCCCCCGGCAGCCGCAGCCTCACCATCGATGACTTTGACATCGGGCGCCCCCTGGGCAAGGGGAAGTTCGGGAACGTGTACCTGGCCCGGCTCCGGGACAGCCATTTCATCGTGGCCCTCAAGGTCCTGTTCAAGTCGCAGCTGGAGAAGGAGGGGATGGAGCACCAGCTGCGCCGGGAGATCGAGATCCAGGCGCACCTGCAGTAAGGCCGGTCTCCCCTAGAGGGCTCCACGCGGGGCCTCTGTTTGCTTGCGGGGGTTTTGGTGGCGGTTGTTTTTTCTTTTCATTTGAGAGAGAAAAGAACATCAGTGTGGCTCAGCGGGTAGAGCGTAGGCCTGCGGACAGAAGGGCCCCAGGTTCGATTCCGGTCAAGGGCACATGCCTGGGTTGCCGGCTGGATCCCCCCCAGTGTGGGGTGTGCAGGAAGCAGCCAATCAATGATTCTCTCTCATCATCAATGTTTCTCTCTCTCTCTCTTCCGCTCCCTTCCTCTCTGAAAGCAATAAAAATATATTTAAGAATACATAAATACAAAGTATCACGAATGTCACATGCAAAAAAAAACAACAAATAAAACACCAACAACACCCGTTTTGTTGTTCCACCTATTTCTGCATTCATGGGTGACCCTTGTATGTTCCCTGGCCGGGGATCAAACCCACAATGGCATCCGTGGGAGGATACGCTAACCAGCTGAGCTCCCGGCCAGGGCCCACAGGGTGACTGACCCTTCTGGTTCTTTATTTATTTTTAATATATTTTATTGATTTTAGACAGGAAGGGAGAGGGAGATAGAAGCATTCATGAGGAGAGAGAATCATGGATCCGCTGCCCCCTGCATGCCCTTCACTGGGGATCGAGCCCACAACCCTGGCATGTGCCCTTGGCTGGAATCGAACCCAGGACCCTTCAGTCCACGCTCTATACACTGAGCCAAACCAACTGTGTCCTCTTTTATCTTTGACGCACGCACCCAGCATCTCCCTCCAAACAACCCCCAATGAGGCGAGGCCCTTGCTTTCAGCTGAAGGTCTGCAGTTTATCACAGTTACACTCTTCGCAGCCCCCTGTGTCACACGCTAAATGCCCTTTCCTTGTTCTCCCCTCGTGCAGTCCCAGCTCAGGCTGTTATACTGGTGCCAGGACAGTCTGCTTTTTTTGCTTTTTTTTTTTTTTTTTAAGATTTAAGGAACCATATTCTCTTTTTTTTCTCTAAATATATATTTTTTTCATTGATTTCAGAGAGGAAAAGAGAGAGAGAGAGAGACATCTGATATGAGAGAGAATCATGGCTTGGCTGCCTCCTGCACACCCCCCACACTGGGGATGGAGCCCGCAACCCGGGCATGTGCCCTGATGGGAATTGAACCCGTGACCTTCTGGTTCATAAGTCGACGCTCAGCCACTGAGCCACACCTGCCGGGACACAACCTGCTTCTTGTGTCTTGTGTGACCAATCACTTGTAATAACATCATGAGTTGGGCCTCAGGGAGGAGTCTGACCCTCCTCCCGTCTGCCCTCCAGACACCCCAATATCCTACGCCTGTACAACTACTTCCATGACGAGCGGCGTGTGTACCTGATCCTGGAATATGCGCCACGGGGTGAGCTCTACAAGGAGCTGCAAAAGAGCCACAGGATGGATGAGCAGCGTGCGGCCACGGTGAGGGGCGGGGCGGGCAGGGGAGGGTGGCTGGGGCTTTGGGGCCATCAGTTTACTGTGGGCTGGTGAGGGAGATCACTGCTTGTGGCTGTCGTAAGTGTCCAGATTGCTTTTTGCTTTTAATAAACCTATTATATATTTTTTATTGATTTCAGAGAGAAAGGAAGAGAGAGAAACATTAATGATGAGAGAATCATTGATTGGCTGCCTCCTGCATGCCTCTTACCGGGGATCAAACATGCAATCCAGGCATGTGCCCTTGACCAGAATCGAACCTGGGACCCTTCGGTCCACAGGCCCACGCTCTATCCACTGAGCCACACCGGTCAGGGCCCGGCTTCGTTTCTAAGGCTGCCCTCGCCCCCGCGCACACAGATCATGGAGGAGCTGGCGCGCGCGCTGGCCTACTGCCACGAGAACAAGGTGATCCACCGGGACATCAAGCCGGAGAACCTGCTGCTGGGGCTGCGGGGGGAGGTGAAGATCGCGGACTTCGGCTGGTCCGTGCACACCCCTTCGCTGAGGTGAGTCGGGCGGGGGCGGGCTGGGCCCGGGGCTGCTCGTTAGGACTGGTGCAGGGTAACACGTCCCGGGTGTAAGACCCGGACACAGGCCTGGGTGTGTAACTGAGTACCGGCAAGCACCACCTAACGATGCTGCCTTCACTTCAGTGGTTCTCAACCTTCTGGCCCTTTTATTTTTATATTTTTTTATTGATTTCAGAGAGGAAGGAAGAGAGAGAGAAAGACAGAAACATCCATGATGAGAGAGAATCATGGATCGGCTGCCTCCTGCAAGTCCCCCACTGGGAATCGAGCCCACAACCTGGGCATGTGCCCTTGATCAGAATCGAACCTGGGACCCTTCAGTTCGCAGGCCGATGCTCTATCCACTGAGCCAAACTGGCCAGGGCCCTTCTGGCCCTTTAAATACAGTTCCTCATGTTGTGACACAACCATAAAATTATTTTTTTTTTAAGATATTTTATTGATTTTTTACAGAGAGGAAGGGAGAGAGATAGAGAGTTAGAAACATCGATGAGAGAGAGAGAGACATCGATCAGCTGCCTCCTGCACATCCCCTACTGGGGATGTGCCCGCAACCCAGGTACATGCCCTTCAGTCCACAGGCCGACGCTCTATCCACTGAGCCAAACCGGTTTCGGCCATAAAATTATTTTTGTTGCTACTTCATCACTGTCATGTTGCTACTGTGATGAATCGTCATTTAAATATCTGACATGCAGGATGATCTTAGGCAACCCCTGTGAAAGGGTCGTTCGACCGCCAAAGGGGTCGCGACCCACAGGTTGAGAACCGCTGCGTGTAGCGTGATGCATCACGTGTCCATGGTGATGCTGTGTGAATAAACCTGCGCTGCCAGTTATCTAAAAGAGTGGCACATACAGCCCTAGCCAGTGTGTCTCAGTGGATAGCGCGTGGGCCTGCGGACTGAAGGGTCCCAGGTTCAATTCCGGTCAAGGGCATGTACCCCGGTTGCGGGCACATCCCCAATAGGAGATGTGCAGAAGGCAGCTGATCGATGTTTCTCTCTCATCGATGTTTCTAACTCTCTATCTCTCTCCCTTCCTCTCTGTAAAAAATCAATAAAATATAAAAAAAATTTAAATAAAAAAATAAGAGTGGCACATACAGCCCTAGCCAGTGTGGCTCAGTGGATGGAGCGTGGGCCTGTGGACCGAAGGGTCCTGGGTTTGATTCTGGTCAAGGGCGTGTACCTCGGTTACAGGCTCCTCCCCTGCTCCGGCCCTCATTGGGGCTGGTGCAAGTGGCAACCAATCGATCTGTTTCTCTCACATCGATGGTTCTGTCTTCCCTTCTCTCTTCCACTCTGCCTTAAAAAAAAAAAAAAATCAATGGAAAAATATCCTCGGGCGAGGATTAAAATAAATGAATAAAGACAAATGTATAGCACATACAGCTATATATAGTACACGATGCTTGATAATGACAGCAAACGAATGTGTTAGCGGTTTGTGCATTTAGTGTACTATGCTGATGTCATTCAGGGAGGATGACAACAGCTGTCCCTGCACAAGGAGTCTCGCTTGGGCCCTGGCCAGTGTGTTCAGTGGTTAGAGCCTCGGCCTGCTCAGTGAAGGGTCTCGAGTTCAGCTCCAGTCAAGGGCACACACCCTCAAGGGTTGCAGGTTGAGACCCAGGCCCCGTTGGGGCTTGTGCAGGAGGCAACCAATCTCTCTGCCTCTCTGTCTTAAATCTTTGTATGAATAATTCCAAAATCCGGAATCCCTGCCTTCTCAGAACCCTGATCCATATTAAACCTTGGGCCCTGGCTGGTTTGGCTCAGTGGATAAAGTATCGGCCTGTGGACTGAAGGGTCCCAGGTTTGATTCTGATCAAGGGCACATGCCGACGCTGTGTGTTTGATCCCCCACGAGGGGGTGTGCAGGAGGCAGCCGATCAATGATTCTCTCTCATCATTGATATTTCTATCTCTCTCCCTCCTTTTTTCTCTGAAATCAATAAAAATATATTTTAAAAAAAACACACAAAACTTGGGGCTTCCATGCCCAGCCAGCGTTGGCTCAGTGGTTGAGTGTCGACCTATGAACCAGTAGGTTACAGTTCGATTCCCGGTCAGGGGGTGTGCAGGGGGCAGTCGATCAATGATTCTCTCTCATTTTTGAAATCAATATAATTAAGAAAAACTTGGTGATTCCCAGCTCCTGTGCTAGGGAGGGGACTCCCGTCTCGCTGGGGCCAATGAAGGATGTTTCCCTGGTCTGGGCCTCTGGGCCTTGCTCACGCCTCCGCCCACCTCCAGGAGGAAAACCATGTGCGGGACTCTGGATTACTTGCCTCCGGAAATGATCGAGCAGAGGACGTACAGCGAGACGGTGGACCTGTGGTGCATCGGGGTGCTCTGCTACGAGCTGCTGGTGGGAAATCCCCCCTTCCAGAGCACCTCCTACTCCGAGACCTACAGGCGCATCCTCAAGGTGAGGCTCCTGGGGCAGCCAGGCAGCTGTGGCTGCTGGGCCTGCCCAGCCTGCGACATGCACAGAGCTTGTTGCCTTAGATCCCGTGCCTGGAAAGGACTCACCACAGAGAGAATCTGAGCCAAAAAAAGTTAACCATACCAGCCCTGGCTGGTTTGGCTCAGTGGATAGAGCGTCGGCCTGCTGACTGAAGGGACCCGGGTTCGATTCCTGTCCAGGGCACATGCCCAGGTTGGGGGCTGGATCCCCAGTAGGGGGCGTGCAGGAGGCAGCCAATCGATTCTCTCTCATTATTGATGTTTCTATCTCTCCCTCTCCTTTCCTCTCTGAAATAAATAAAAATATATTAAATGCACACACACACACATTCTACATAAAAAGGTGTAATATGCAAATGGCCGTTACATAATGACCAACCGTGTAACGACCAGATCACAGATCAGCAGGAGGGTGGGGCACGAGCTACAAGGGGGTGGAGAGCTACAGGAGGGCCGGAGCAAGCTACTGGTGCACGGATTTGTGCGCAGGGCTACTAGTGTGTGTGTGTGTGTGTGTGTGTGTGTATTTTTTTTTAATTTAACCATACTTGTGTTTCTCCTCCAACCTCCTCAGGTTGATGTAAAGTATCCTCCATCGATACCTTTGGGGGCCCAGGACTTGATCAGCAAGCTTCTCAGATACCAGCCCTCGGAGCGGCTGCCGCTGGCCCAGGTCCTGCAGCACCCGTGGGTGCAGGCCCATTCTCGGAGGGTGGAGCCTCCACCTGCTCCGTCGGCCTCCTGAGCCCTGCCCGCCCCGGTTCCTATGTGTTTGTTCAGGGCGTTCTCCTGGCTCCGCTATCATGTCTGTCTTTTGTGTCTTCACTGTTAGAATATAAGATGCTAATTAATAAAAGATTAATCATTTATTTTAACATTATTTTTATTTCTTTTTGTTCTCTTTCTCTTTCTCTTCACCCGAGGATATTTTCCATTGATTTTTTTTTTAGAGAGTGGAAAGGACAGGGAGAGATAGAAACATCGGTGTGAGAGAGACACATTGATTGGTTGCCTCCCGCATGCGCCCCAACCAGGGTTCAGGATCGAGGCTGCAACCAAGGTGCTGGGGTCCAACCCCAGCAGGCCCAGGGGTCCCCAAAGGTGTGGACGGCATCGGCGAAGAAGGAATGACACAGAGACAGCGTTCAGTTGATCAGCAGCCTAGCCAGGATCTCCAGCGAAGTTCTGGTGTTTATTGTCTTGTTACATCTGTATTTATACCAGTTGATTTTAATCCTGTCAATTTCTATTCCAAAGGTTAGGGCGTTTCTTATCTCCATTCCAGGGAGTAAAGATTATGTAGCTTATGCATGATTGTTTGTAGTTAAAGTGATTAGTTAAGAGGTTTTATCCCCTCCCTAACTTCAGGGAAAAATCCCTACCTGGGGAAACAACCTTTCTCTGAGAGGTGACCTTCGTTAAAACACATAGCACTAAGGGAAGCAAACATATTAAGAACAGTATGCTATATACGCCAGGTCCCTTGAAACATATGCTGTGCAGATATTTCTTCCCTGCAGGGACTGTGTCAAGCAGCAAGAATGGACCGGCTCCCGGCACCAAGGTATGTGCCCTTGAGCAGAATCACACCCAGGACCCTTCAGTCCGTACAGTCCTTAGGCCGATGCTCTATCCACTGAGCCAAACCATCCAGGGCAAAACTTATTGATTTTAAAAGGAGGAAGTGAGAGAGAGAGAGAGAAACATCACTTTGCTGTTTCACTTATCTACGCATCCATTGGTTGGTTCTTGTATGTGCCCTGACCGGGGATGGAACCCGTAACTTTGGTGTATTAGGATGACGCTCTCACCATCTGAGCTACCTAGGGCCAGGACAAAAGGTCAATCATTTTGTACCACGTCTTTACAGCTGTGTATGTTGGTGTGTCATTGGGTAGAATCTTTATTTCTGGTAGAACTCTTTCCCATGAGAGGGGCTCACAATGGTTAGAGCATCGGGCCAAGAATAGTAAGGGTCGTGGGTTCAATTCCCAGTCAAGGGCACATGCCTGGGTTGCAGGTTCGATCCCCAACCCTGGTCAGGGTGCATTCAGGAGGCAACCAATTGAAGTGTGTCTTTCACATTGATGTTTCTCTCTCTCTCTTTCTCTCTCTCTCTCTCTCTCTCTTTCTTCTCCCTCCATGCCTCCATTCCACTCTCTAAAAAGCAATGGAAAAAATACTATCCTGGGGTGAAGAGATAAAAAAAACACACACACACACCAAACACCAATCGGAAAGAATGTATGCACCCCTCACAGCAGCACAATTTACAATAGGTAAGACCTGGACACAGCCCAAGTGCCCATCAGCCGAGGAGTGGATTAAAACAGCTGCAGTACATTTGCACCATGGGATACTGTGCAGCAATAAAAAAGAAGGATCCCCAGTGGCAGGTGTGTAGGAGGCAGCTGATCCATGATTCTCTCTCATTGATGTTTCTAACTCTCCCTCTTCCTTCCTCTCTCTAAAATCAATAACATATATTTAAAAAAAAAAAGGATCTTGCCCTTTGAGACAGCATGGAGGGACCTGGAGAGTATCGTGCTAAGTGAAATAAGCCGTTAGAGAAAGATAAGCATCACATGATCTCACTCATGTGGAATCTAAGAAACAAAATAAACTGATGAACAAAATAGATCCAGAGACAGAGACGCATGGAACAGACTGTAGACTCTCAGAGGGAAGGCGGGGGTGGGTGGGACGAGATGAACCAAAGACCTTGTGTGTAGATATGCATAACCCATGGACACAGACAATGGGGTGGTGAAGGCCGGGGTTGGGGGCAGGCTGGAAGGGGTCAGTGGGAGAAAAGGGGGACAGACATATGTAATACATTCAACAATAAAGATTAAAAAATGAAAGCTCTAGCCGGTTTGGCTCAGTGGATAGAGCATCGACCTGCAGACTGAAGGGTCTCAGGTACAATTCCAGTCAAGGGCACATGCCCTGGTTGAGGGCTTGATACCCAATAGGGGGTGCAAGGAGGCAACCAATGATTCTCTCTCGTCATTGATGTTTCTATCTCTCCCTCTCCCTTCCTCTCTGAAATCAATAAAAATATATTAAAAAAATAAAATAAAAATCAGAAAACACACAAAAGAAAATAAAAAAAACACCCAGGGGACCACCAGCTCCAGCAACGCTGCCCTGCCCTGCAGCCCTGCAGCCCGTTTGCAGAGGAAAAACTACATTACCCAGAAAACTGCGCGCCAGGGCAGGGGCGTTTCCGCTGGTGGAGGCGTGACTTCCGGTCACTCAGAGCCCTCCGTCATTTGCGCGCGACGGTGCCGTCCACGCCAGCTGCCAGCTGTGGCGAAGCGGTTGCCGTGTGTGGCCGCTTCCCGGGCGGCTCTGGGAACATGAGCGGAACGGAGGCGAGGACGCGGCCTTGGAGCGAGGAGGGCGGCCGCCGGCCCGGGTCGCCCCGCGGGCAGGGGGAAGGGGGCGGCCGCCTGAGCCCGCGGGCCCCGCCTCGGCCGCCGCCCGTCTGGGCCCGGCTCTCGCCGCGGGGTCCGGTGATGGCGGCGCAGGGGGACCCGGCGCAGGTGAGCGGACGGCGGTTCAGCCGCGGGTCGGAGAGGGGCTCCCGGGCGCGACGGCGGCCACGTCAGTCGTGGGTTCCCGCTTTGTCCCTGTGGTTGGTTTAAAGGGGGGGGGGGGGGCTGGTTTGTCGCGTTCTCCCCGCTGTCAGGACGCGAGAGGCCGGGCACCGAAGGGGCGGAGGCGGAAACAGAGGTGACCCCCCAGCCCCTCAGCGGGCAGCCGCCTGCCCGGGAGACCACCCCCACAGCGCATGCGCAACGCAGGGGGCCGGCCGCTCCCATCTGCAGTGACGGGCGGGGGCTAACCAGTAACTGCGGGCCCTGCGGCCCCAAGTGGCCAGGACCTGATTAATAACCACCCCTTTTCCTCATTTTTAAACGTATTTTTATTGTTTTCACCGGTGTTGGTCAGTGGATAGAGCGTCCGCCTGCGGACTGAAGGGTCCCAGGTTCGATTCCGGTCAAGGGCATGGACCTTGGTTGCGGGCACATATCCAGTGGGGAGTGTGCAGGAGGCAGCTGATCGATGTTTCTCTCTGATCAATGTTTCTAGCTCTCTGTCCCTCTCCCTTCCTCTCTGTGAAAAATCAATAAAATATACCTTAAAATATATTTTTATTGATTTCGGAGAGGAAAAGGGAGAGAGTGAGATGGAAACGTCAGTGATGAGAGAGAATCATTAATCGGCTGTGATCTAGCCTGCAGTCTGGGCATGTGCCCTGATGGGGAATTGAACCCTGGCCTCCTGGTTCATAGGTCGATGGTCAGCCGCTGAGCCAGGCCGGCGGGACCCTGTTTCAAATTTTTACCCACTTCCAGCTTAACCAGCTAGGGAAAGCTGTGTACGTTGTTGCACCCTAACCAGTTATACAGAATGCTGTGTAATTGCATGTCAGAGAGCCTATATATAAATAAATTCATATATATATATATACACACACACACACACACACACACACACACACACACACACACTACAGGCCTGGTGCATGATATTCGTGCACTGGTGGCAGGGGGGCGGGGTGGTCACCTCAACCCAGCTTGTACCCTCTTGCAGTCTGGGAGCCCTTGGAGTATGTCCAACTGCTGGCTTAGGCCCACTCCCGGTGAGGGGTCCTTAGCTCTGCAGGGGAGGTGCTCTCCAGCCATGAGCCCGGCTTCTGGCTGAACAGTGCACCCCCTGTAGGAGCACACTGAGCGCCAGGGAGCAGCTCCTACATCGAGCGTCTGCCCCCCGGTGGTCAGTGCTTATCATAGCGACTGGTCGTTCCACCATTTGGTCAATTTGCATATTAGGGTTTTATTATATAGGATGTTTTTATTTTTATTTGTTGATTTTTTTTAAGAGGGGAAGGGAGAGCGAGAGCAAGATGAAAAAAAGAAAAACACAACAAAACAATTTATTGTTCCACTCATTTCTGCATTCATTGGCTGACGCCTGCGTGTGCCCTGCACGGGAGCGAACCTGCAGCCTTGGTGTGTCCAGAAGATGCTCTAACCAGCTGAACTACCTGGCCAGAGCCGGGAGTTTATATTATTTAAACATATATCGTCTGGTAGTAAACGTGGAGACCCTAGCTGGTTTTTCTATTCTTACCTACCTGCCCAAAATTTGCACATGACGTGAGTATCCCACCCAGAAATGAGTAATACTGCAGGGCTCCTATATATGGACCAATTCATTTACGAGAAATTGCTGAGTGTTTAATTGAAATATTAAGTCAAGAAAACTTTAATTGAATGTTGGTACACTTGAAGGTGTCCCAGAGGCTCCTTACACTATCTTCATATTTTTTAGATTCTTTTTCTTTTGCTCTTCTGATTGAATGTTTTTTGCTTCCTCATATTCCAAATCGTTTATTTGATTCTCGGAATCCTCTACTCTAGTGTTAAATCCCTGTAAATTATTCTTTATTTCAGTTAGTGTATACTTAATTCCTGACTGGTCCTTTTTCATGTCTTTGAAATTCTCACTAAGATCCTTGAAAGGCTCATTAAGCCCCTTGAAGCTCTCATTAAGATCTTTGCGCAACCTTATAACAATTGTTGTGAACTCTGTATCCAGTAGTCTGCTTGCTTCCATTTCATTAATTTCTTTTTTCTGGTGATTTCTTCTGTTCTTTCATTTGTGACATGTTTCTTTGTCTCCACATTTTGGCTGCTTCCCTGTATTTGTTTCTATATATTAGGTAGAGCTGCTATATCTCTGGAATTGGTAATGTGGCCTTGTGTAGTAGGTGTCCTGTAGGGCCCAGTGGCTCAGCCTCCCCAGTCACCTGAGACGGACACTCTAGGTCAGGGGTGGGCAAACTTTTTGACTCGAGGGCCACAATTGGTTCTTAAACTGGACCAGAGGCCTGGAACAAAAGCATGGATGGGGTGTTTGTGTGAACTAATATAAATTCAAAGTAAACATTACATAAAAGAGTACGGTCTTTTTTTTTTTTTTTTTTTAGTTTTATTCATTTCAAATGGGCCGGATCCGGCCCGCAGGCCGTAGTTTGCCCACGGCTGCTCTAAGTGCACCGTGTGGGCTGTGTGCGGTCTTGTAGTTGAGCCTTGATTACTGTTGGCATCACTGGGAGGAATTGACCTTCAGGCCAATTGGCTGTGAGGACCAGCTCTGACTATAATGGACGAACTGCTGTGCAGGAGGCACCCTATGGAGCAGGACTCATTTCAGTGGGGCTTTGATGCTCACTGAGTCTACCCCTTGAGTGTGTTGCTTGTGGGTGTGTAGAGTTATAATCTCGTATGGTCTAAAGCTGTCCACCCGGGTGCACTGGCTCTGGGGCCTCCCAGGAGGTGCAGAGTCAGCCACTGCCTGGGGCCACCTGGCAAGAGTGGCAGAGAGATCTGCAGATGGCTGCTATTTGTATTGGGCTTGGAAGTGCCCAGGTGAGGCCCAGCTGTGAAGCAAGGCAGGCTGGTGCTAGTGCTGGGTCTTGGGGTTTGGGGCACACTGATGCCAGCTGCTGCTTGTTTGAGAGATTTTAGGAAAGTCTGAAGATCTGGGAGCATTTAAATCATCTGCAGTAGTGGGGCTGTGCATCTGAGAGTGGAGTGGCTGGATTGTTGGTATTTAACGATCGGGCCTGCTCAGCACAGGGCTGTCAGGAGCCACTGGTGAAAAGGATGGCTTGAGAGTAGGGTACTTGTCAGGTGGTTCTGGGATCTTTCATTTTACCCCTTTGTGAATGGTTCTGGCTGTTGGCAAGCAGATACCTGACTGCAAATGTTTGTCCTTGTATTCCGTATTTCTGGATAGCGGTGTTTATAGGCCGATGTATTTATTCACTATAGATAAAAAGGAGCTGGGGACTTTTAGTCACTTTAGCACATGATATAACTTACGTCAAAGAATATTAAATGTCAGCTGTAATTAGGGGTTGGGGGGGAGACATGATGTGAAGCCCCCAGCATGGGGCAGGCACCAGGCAGGACCCAGCAGCCGCATGGTGCTCTGGGCCTGGATGTCTGGCCCTGGACCACGACCCAGAGACGCTCGCTGATCCCATCAGCAGCCCCAAGGCCGTCGCTGCAACCTCTGCTTTACTTCCCAGGTGTCTGTGACCTTCGAGGACGTGGCCGTGACCTTCTCCCAGGAGGAGTGGGGGCAGCTGGACGTTGCCCAGAGGACCCTGTACCAGGAGGTGATGCTAGAGAACTGCAGGCTCCTGGTGTCGCTGGGTGAGTCCGACCCCTCGGTGGGGGACCCGCCACATCCTTATCCCCGTCTGCCTCCGGGCCGGGCTGGTCACGAAGGCCTCAGGGGCCCTGGCTGCTGTGGCTCGTCTGGCTGGGTGTCATTCCCATGCACCGAAAGACTGCTGGTTGGATTCCCAGTCAGGGCACAGGCCCAGGTTGCGGGCTGCATCCCCCATGGAGGCCGCCAATTGACTGTTGTACTCTCACAGCGATGTTTCTCTTTCTCTCCCTCTCCTTTCCCCTCTCTCTAAAAATCAATAAACTGTACTCCCCGCCCCCCCATCTCCTTCTACCCCATCCCACTTTCCCTCTAGCTGTCACCACACGGTTGTTCGCCCATCACACTATGCTTGTGTGTTATATATGTGTATATATATATACATATATATATATATAGTCTTTTTTTGCTTATTCCCTTCACCTTCTTTCATCCAGTTCCCCAGTATCGGTGGCCACTTTGATCGGTGTGGGTGGTAGTGGCATCTGGTGGGCAGAGCCCAGGGATGCTGTACATCCTGCCGTGGACAAGACCAGCCTCGGGCTGCTGGCCCCACAAGGGTGTTTGCTGGCTCTTCTTGAGTGGAGTGTTTGGGGGACAAGTGTCTAGTGCCAGAATCTTGATGTTTAATCCAGCTGTGCTCCTGGAAAGCTGAGTGACCTTGGGCAAGTTACTGAACCTCTCTGTGCCGTAGTGCGTTATTGGGAAAATGGGTTAATGTGACAGCTGCTTCTCAGGAGTGCAGCAGGGCACATGGGCGACTTGGGGAAAGGCTCAGAACAACACCTGCTGTGACCAGGTCGGCACCGAGGACCCCCTGCTGCTCTCGGGACTCTCGTACCCTCGTGTCTGGACTCAACGCCTCTGGGGCCGGGGTGGGGAAACAGCCAAGACAGCAGACAAGGCTAGACCGGGCCTTCCACGTTGGCGCCACCACCCACCACTCTGTCCCCTTCGGCACATCACGTTACCTGCTTGAGCCTTGGCTTCCTCATCCATAACGTGCGGCTGGTCACAGTGTGTACTTGCTGGTGATGCTCTGAGGAAATCCGGAGGTGGAATCTTCATCTTGTCTGTGGATCTAAAAAAAAAAGACCTAGATCCTGGCCAGGTAGCTCAGTTGGTTAGAGCGTGTCTGACACGCCCAGGTTGCAGGTGTGATCCTGGGCAGGGCACATACGAGAATCAGCCGATGAATGCACACGTAAGTGGAACTGCCAGGAGCCCGTCCATCCTTGCTGTTTCAAGGGACCTGGCATACTGTTCTTAGTATGTTTGCTCACCTTCTTGGCACTATGTGTTTTAACCAAGGTCACCTCTCTGAGAAAGGTTGTTTCCCCAGGTAGGCATTTTCCCCTGAAGTTAGGGAGGGGATAAAACCCCTCAACTAAGTGCCAGGCGGGTAATTAATCACTTTAACTACGAACAATCATGCTTAAGCTACATAATCTTTACTCCCTGGAATGGAGATAAGAAACACCCTAACCTTTGGAATAGAGATTGATAGGATTGGTATAAATACAGATGTAACAAGACGACAACAGGAAGAAGAACCTAGACACAGAACCTAGAGACAAAACCTAGGGAGAGAACATGGCAAAAGATCCTGGACAGAAACTGGCGACAGAACCTAGAGACAGAACCTGGCTACAGAACCTGGATAGAACATGGCAAGAGAACCTGACTAGAACCTGGTGACTGAACTTGGCAGGAGAACCTGGATAGAACCTGGCTGAAGAACCTGGCAACAGAACCTGGCAATAGAACCCAACTATGCTGATCAACTGAATGCTGCCCCTGTGTCATTCCTTCTTTGCTGACTTTGTCCAGAACTTGGCTGGAGAATTTAGACAGAACTTGGCTGGAGAACTGGCTACAGAACCTGGCTGGAGAACCTAGCGAGAGAACATGGCTACAGAACCTGGCTGGAGAACCTGGAGAACCTAGCAAGAGAACATGGACACAGAACCTGGCTGGAGATCCAAACCAGAACTTCGCTGGAGGTCCTGACCAGAACTTGGCTAGAGATCCTGGCTAGGCTGCTGATCAACTGAACGCTGTCTCTGTGTAATTCCTTCTTCGCCGACTCTGTCCACACCTTTGGGGACCCCTGGACCTGCTGGGGTTGGACCCCAGCATGGAACAACAAGTCAGTGTTCTCTCTCTCTCCTTTTCTGTCTCTGTCTCCCTCTCCCACACCCCCCCTTTTTCTCTAAAATCAATGTGTGTTTAAAAATGGGGGGAAAAAGACATCAATGGAGACACATACCTTGTTTTGACTGAAAGGAGTACATATTTGAGGTATGTCAGTTGTTTACTCCACAAATTCATTTTGATTTTGAAACGAACTGATGCTTTTAAGTTGCTGACACTGTCCTCTGAATATGATTACACTCTATATTAGTTTTTGACTTAGTATTAGGAATAGAAACTCCATGTCAGTATGGCCTGTCTTTGGTTTCAGGCCCTACATCAGCACTTTGTGTGGATGGAAGCAGCTTCCTTCTGAGGTCTTGTCCCAGACTAGATTGAGAGATTTTATTTCCTTTCACAAATACCCTCATGTCTTCAATCCTTTTTTTAAATCCTCATGTCCTCTTTCCTTCTCCATGAACAGGGTGCCCTGTTCCCAGACCGCAGCTGATCTGCCAGCCGGAGCCGGAGCCGGGGCGGGAGCTGTGGATGGTGAAGACAGATCTCTCCCAAGGTGCCTGTCCAGGTAGGAGCCGAGGCCCGGCAAACGGAGGCCCTGCCGCCCTGAGGCCTTGAGGAGACCGCTGGCTGGGAAGCTTCCTGTGGCCTGTCTGGTGGTTTGGAAGCCATGGAGCCCTTTTCCCCAAATATTTTTTTATTGATTTTTTAGAGAGAGGGGAAGAGAGGGAAACATCGATGTGAGATGTGAGAGCAGAATAACTGCATGCTCGTATCGGGGATCAAGCCTGCAGCCCAGACTGGACACACAGCCTCACCACAGCTATGTTTTTTTAGTTTTGTTTTTTTAAATATATTTTATTGATTTTTTACAGAGAGGAAGGGAGAGGGATAGAGAGTTAGAAACATCGATGAGAGAGACACATCGATCAGCTGCCTCCTGCACATCTCCCACTGGGGACGTGCCTGCAACCCAGGTACATGCCCTTGACCAAATCGACCCTGGGACCCTTGAGTCCGCAGGCCGACGCTCTATCCACTGAGCCAAACTGGTTTCGGCACCACAGCTATGTTTGACGGGGAGTCAAACCAGTAACCTTTCAGTGTATGGGATGACACCCAACCCATTGAGCTACACTAGCCAGGGCAAGCCATGGAGCCCTTTGACCTGTGGGCCCTCTGATGTCATGGAGGACAGAGGTGTAAGAGCTCAGATCTGTCTGGGGCTCAGAGCCTGGTTTGCTGGTTGCCAGCTCCGTGGCTGTAGTGAGTGGCACGGTCTTCTTGTGTCTTTGTATAAGTTAAAGTAGCTGCTGGATCAGACAGGCTCCAGCGTTTCGTTGCCCAGCATATGGTAGCTTTTTCTCACTCACATGGGCTCAGCAGGGAGCTCTGTGCCACGTGGTTTTCAGGGACCCGTGTGGGTTCTGTCGTCAGTGTGTGGCTGTCAGGCTGTTTTGACATCCTCAAGCTGGCAGAGGAAACTGGAGAGAGGAAGGGAGGATGTCACACCCCCTCCCACAAACACCAGTTCCCCTCACATCCCATTGAGGCGAACTAGGCGTTTGGACACCTGGGTGTGGGGCTGGGAGTTGTGGTGAGGCTGTGTGTCCAGTCTGAGCCGCCGAGCATTTTTTGAGTTGAGTATGGTCTGCTACACTCGGTCCGTCCCAGGAAGATGCTAGTAAAAATGGTGTTTTTGTCATTGGGTTGTTTGGGGGTGTAATCATGTAATACATTAATGCCTAAAACTGCTTAGCACAGTGTCTGAGACAGAGAAAGTGGCTCATGAAAAGCAAGCTATTGGTAGTATTTATTGCATCAATTGAGGTAATCGTGTTGCCTTCCCCCCCCCCCCATTTTGTTAATGTGTATCACACTGACCAATTGTCATGTGTCAAACCATCCTTGCATTACAGGAATAAACCCTGCGTGGTCATGGTGTATGGTCCATTAAATATGCCACTGCATCTTAGTTTGCCACTGTCTAGTTGAGGATTTTTGCATCAGTTTTCATGGGAGATATTGTTTTGTCTTCAGTTTTGTTTTCTTCTAGTGCGTTAGCTTTATTATCATGATATTGATAGTCTGAGAATGAGCTTAGACGAGTTTGAGAAGGATTGGTATTAGTTCTTTAGAAATGTTTGGTAGAATTCGCCAGTAAAGTTACCAGGTCCAGTGTTTTACTTTGTTGGGAGATATATGATTAGTAAATCCAATCTCCTTGATTATTATAGGTTTATTCATATGTTCTATTTCTCCATGAATAGGTCTTGGTAGGTTTTGTGTTTTTCGGAATTTGTCCATGTCACTTAGGTTATCCATTTTGTTGGTGTACAGTTGTTGGTAGTATTGTGTTTCAGAAATTCTATTTAATTTATTATTACTATTTTAAGACTAAAGCAGCTGGTATTCCCAGGTGACTTCTCATCCAAGTACTAACCAGGCCCGACCCTGCGTAGCTTCTGAGATCAGACAAGATAGGGTACATTCAGACAAGATGGTTTTTAAAAGTCTTTGTCTAGTACAGCGGTTCTCAACCTGTGGGTCGCGATCCCTTTGGGGGGATCATCGGAAAACACATATATAATTACATATTGTTTTTGTGATTAATCACTATGCTTTAATTATGTTTAATTTGTAACAGTGAAATTGGAGGTCACCACAACATGAGGAACTGTATTAAAGGGTCGCGGCATTAGGAAGGTTGAGAACCACTGGTCTAGTAGGTCTACATCAAAGTGTTTTTCAGAGTTTTTGGAGGGATTCCAAACATGCGTTTCCTCAGGGACTCATTAAACTCCCTAGTGTTGATGTTGATGATACATGCATGAAATATTTCCAACCTAGGGTTTCACCTGGCTTCAGGGTCCAGAATTTTACTGACTTTTTCATATGCACAGTTGATTGACTAATTACCTACATGACACAGTCTCCTGCCCCCCTCTTTTTCCAGAAGCCCAGTTGTTATCATATAGCTCAGTGTCCCAACCCCCTAAGCATATGGTTAGTCTTTCTAGCATGGCTAGGCCTTGCCCTGAGTCATCTCTTCGGCATAAACTATATAAGGGCCCAAGTGAGTTACCTGTTGGCATAAATATCCTCTCTGGAGTTGACTGTTTCTTCTCATCACTCCACCCTGTAACCCAGCTACTTCCCTTTGTCTCCCATTCAAGGTGTCCATAGTCCAGGGACTAGAAAAGAAAAAAATTGCAGTCCTTGTATTCAGAGGTAAAACAAGCAGACACAGAAAGCACTATTTTCACCTTTTTTTAAATCACTGAAATGGTGGGGAATGTGTGTGTGTGTGTGTGTGTGTGTGTGTGTGTGTGTGTGTTGGCATTACTAACAGGCCCTGTTGTGCGTTGGATTTCTTTCAGGTGAGAAGGGAAAAGCTAGAATCACAGAACCCACTACCTGTGAGCTTGCCCTGTCTGAGAGATCCTCACTTCTGGAGCAGCTAACACAAGGAGCTGAATCCCCAGAAGACTTCCAGGCGGACCAAACCACGGATCAGAATGGGCCATTGGGAGTGCGAGAGGGACAGTGGGAATCAGGGATAGACCTGCAGAAGGAGAAGCTTCCTAGGAACTCCCGCTCTGAACATGGCGGCTGGGGGACAGCGGAGGGTGTGCGTGCCCCTGCCCTGCGAGCTCTCCTGGAGCATGGCTCATGCAGATTCGGTCAAGATCACATGACTCGGGAAGACGAAAGTATCTTCAAATGCAATGAATGTGGGAAAGTGTTCAACAAGAAACGCCTCCTGGCTCGACATGAGAGGATTCACTCCGGAGTGAAGCCCTACGAATGCACAGAGTGTGGGAAAACCTTTAGTAAGAGCACTTACCTCCTTCAACACCACATGGTCCACACAGGGGAGAAGCCATATAAGTGCATGGAGTGTGGGAAGGCCTTCAACCGCAAGTCACACCTGACACAACACCAGCGGATTCACAGTGGAGAGAAGCCCTATAAGTGTGATGAATGTGGCAAGGCCTTCACCCACCGCTCGACTTTCGTCCTCCATAACAGGAGCCACACTGGAGAGAAGCCCTTTGTGTGCAAAGAATGTGGAAAAGCTTTCCGAGATAGGCCAGGTTTCATTCGGCACTACATCATCCACAGCGGCGAGAACCCCTATGAGTGCTTCGAGTGTGGGAAGGTCTTCAAACACAGGTCATACCTCATGTGGCACCAGCAGACTCACACTGGGGAGAAGCCCTATGAGTGCAGTGAGTGTGGGAAAGCCTTCTGCGAGAGCGCGGCCCTCATCCACCACTACGTCATCCACACGGGGGAGAAGCCCTTTGAGTGCCTCGAGTGCGGGAAGGCCTTCAACCACAGGTCATACCTCAAGAGGCACCAGCGGATCCACACCGGGGAGAAGCCATATGTGTGCGGCGAGTGTGGCAAGGCCTTCACCCACTGCTCCACTTTCATCCTGCACAAGAGGGCCCACACTGGAGAAAAACCTTTCGAGTGCAAGGAGTGTGGCAAAGCCTTTAGCAATCGGGCCGACCTCATCCGGCACTTCAGCATCCACACTGGAGAGAAGCCCTATGAGTGCGGTGAGTGTGGGAAGGCCTTCAACCGCAGGTCAGGCCTCACGAGGCACCAGCGGATTCACAGTGGAGAGAAGCCCTATGAGTGCATGGAGTGTGGGAAAACCTTCTGCTGGAGCACTAACCTCATCCGACACTCCATCATCCACACCGGGGAGAAGCCCTATGAGTGCAGTGAGTGCGGGAAGGCCTTCAGTCGTAGCTCATCCCTCACCCAGCATCAAAGGGTTCACACTGGGAGAAACCCAGTCGGTGTAACAGAAGTGGGAAGATCCTTCGCCAGCGGACAATCCTCAGTCAACCTCCAAGAACTCCTGTTGGGGAAAGACTTTTTGAATGTAAACACTGTGGAGAATGTTTTGCCAGAAGAATCACCATACTCAGACTCTAATCATTCATACCAAAGAGAAACCCCAGGGTTGTCTTCCCTGTGAAAAACCCGTTGCAAGATGTCAGTGGTCTTCTCATGAGTCATGTTGGAAACTGACCCCGCCTGGAGCCTTATTCTACGTGTGGGAGTTTATTCAGGAGAGAGACCTGGTGGTTATCAGGCACTTAGAAAACTTCCCACTCTATCTTTCTCCTTAGTTTACACGGCAGTGTTATCTCAGGAATTTCTTCTTTAAAAAGAAGGGAGAGACTCGGAAGAGAAAAGGAACTACCCTCAGTTTCTTCAGACTCCGGCCACGCCTATGGCACTTGGTCATGGATTTCTTAGTCTTGTTGGCAGGAGGAGAGTGTTGTGTGAGAGGTGAAGGACTAGGGTCTGTATGTGTCTTGTGCATACATTCACTGCTGTCCGTTGTCCAGAAAATAGACAGTTGAAGGCAGGTCTGAAAACTTACAATGAACATCCTTGTTCTAAAAGATTGTCTGTATTCTTGAAGAAGAAAAAAAAAATCCTTATCCAAGGACATGTTCCCATTACTTGGAGAGAGGGGTGTGGGGGAGAAACCCCCAGCGGTTGCCTGCCAGACACACCCCAACCAGGGATCGAACCTGCAACCTAGGCATGTGCCCTGATGGGAATTGGACCCACTGTCTTTCAGTGTATGGGGCAGTGCTCAACCAACAGCCACGCCAGCAGGCCACTGTCTCTACTCTTAAGGAGATTAATTTTTTTGAGAAATATGAAGGCTGGAACCATAAATACTTTTTTGTTTGAGGGGATTCGAGTGCACGTATGGACAGTCACATTTTATTGCACCGGGTAACACTGGTAAGGCTTTGCTTTTTAAAGAACAAAATGGTTCTTTAAATGTGAAGACCTGGTTTTAAAGACCCAGTACCTGGACATTTTTTGGTTCTGTACTGTTGGTTGACTTGATGGCTATAGTTAAATGGTAAATTTTTTAAATTGAGTAAAGTGATTCTTTTATCCACATTTTTTTTAATTTGAAACTTATTTATCACTTCCACTTTAATTTCTATATAAAGTTTTAGATATACTTGATTTTTTTTTTACCCCCAAAATAGCAAGTTTTGATAGAAATTGAGTTAAATTGGCAGGTGGATCAATTTGTTGAGAACAGGCGTCTTGACTGCGTTGAGTCTTCCAGTTATTTAACATGGTGTGTCTATATTGCAGCATTGTTTATCTCCTTACTGTTTTATAAAGGTCAATAGCAGGTCTTGTCCAATTTTTATCAGTCTTTGGTATTATACAGATCATTTTTGGATGTTATTCTGGCATCCTGCAAACTTTCTGAACTGTAACCATTTATGTGTTAGAATGCTTGCGATTTTTCTACAAAGAAAAATAGGGGTAGTTTTTATTTTTTCTTCTCCTCTGCGTTACCTCTTCTTTTTCCTGTCTTGCTGCACTAGCTAGGATTTCCAATAAAATGTTGAGTAGAAGTAGTGAGAAAGATGTTCTTGTTGGTCCCTCATATTAAGGGGGAAACACTCCGTTTTTCATCATTAAGTCTGATGTTCGTCTTAGGGTTTCTTCATAGAGGGTTCTGACCGAGTTCACAAGGTGTCCCATGTTCCTTCTCATTTGCTGAGGTTTTTGTTATCTTGAACGGGTGTTGAATTTTGTCAAATGCTTTTTCTCTCTTAGTTGATATAAGCATGTTTGTTTGTTTGTTTGTTTCTGTAGCCTGTTGGTATGATATTTTAAATATTTTTTCCTTTCTTTTTTTCCCATCACCATTTACCCTATACCCTCTTCCACTTCCACCCACCCCATCTTTTCCCCCCTCCCCCCACTCCTCACCGCTGTTTTAAATATTGAACCAGCTTTCTCTCCTTGGAATGAGCCCTACTCGGTCATGGCGTCTAATTATTTTTCTGTATTACAGTATTCAGTCTGCTGATATTTTTACTGAGGAAGATTTCCTCCATTTTCATAAGAGACAACAATATTTAGGTTCTTTTCCTTATTTCCGTTCTTTGGTTTTGCTTGTTTGGTTTTCTGTACTGTCTGTCAGTGTCTGGTCGGGGTGTGCAGGTGATACCACCCCCGGCCGGTGCCGAGAGCTGCTCTTTCTTCTGTTGTTTAGAAGACAATGCGTAGAATTGACTTCACTTGTTCTTTTAACGTTCGGCAGCGTTCTCCAGAGAATCGTTTAGTCCCGGAGGCTATTCTTCTGGATGCTTTTTAATTAGGTATTTATTTTATTTAATATGGATAGAACTATTTAGAGTATCTATTGCATATTGGATGAATTTTCATTGTCCTTTTCTAGGGATTATTCTAGTTCATGTAAATTTTTTATTTGCTTCAAGTGTTCTTTTATTATTATTTTGGCAGTAGAATTTCTTTATTACCCTGTTTTATTCCTGATACTGAAACCTTTCAACTCTTTGTCAATCTTCTTAGTACTTACAGCTTTTTTTATCATTTCAAAGAACCAGCACTTTATATCGGTGTTTGCTTGTTACCTTTCGGTTCCTAATTTCACAGATTTCCTGATGTTTAGTATATTCTTTTTTCTACTTGCGTTGGTTGTGTTTTCCTCTAGTTTCTTGAGGTGGATGCTTAGGTTATTAACTTGAGATTATTTTTCTATTGTAAGCATTAAATTCTATCATTTTCCCCCCAGTGCACTGTTTTGGCTTCATCTCACAAGTTTTAATACATTTTAATTACATTTCATTCAGTTCTAAATATTTCTTCATTCAAGACTTCTTCTCTAAACCATGGATTATTTACAAAGTATGTTGTTGACTTTTTAAGTGTGTGGCATATTTCATGCTCTTTTTCTAAAATACTTTTTTATTGATTTTTAGAGAGAGAGAAAGGGAGAGGGATAGAGAGATAAAAACGTCGATGAGAGACATCAAGTAGCTGCTCCTGCTCGCCCCCTACTAGGGATCGAGCCTCAACCCAGGCATGTTCCCTGATGGGGAATCGGACTGGCATCCTCTTGGTTCATGGGCTGACACTCAACCACTGAGCCACACCGGCCGGGCTCACACTCACCTTTTGTTGATTTCTAGTTCACTGTGTGTGTGACATGGCTATTTAAATTTGCTGTGGGTTTTTCTTTTATCATCCATTATATAGTCTATCTTGATGAATCTTCTGTACGGCTGCTTGAAGAAAATGTGTTTCCTACTGTTGGTTGGAGTTTCTTTAAATGTCTACACAGTCCTGTTGGTCGATGATGTTATTCAGATTTTCTAGATCCTTGCTCACTTTCTGTGTAGTAGTTCAGTAGTTGAAAGGCGGGTATTGAAGTCCTGCAGTGTAATTGTGGAATTGTCTGTTCCTCCTTTAAGTTCTATCAGTTTTTACTTCATGTATTTCAAAGCTTCGTTGTTTAATGCATACACATTTAGGATCGCTATGTCATCTTGGTCCATTGACCCTTTCACCATTGTGTAATACCCCTTCTTGCCCTGTACATTTGCTTTGAAGTAGACTTTAAATGATATTAATATAGTATCTGGTGCATTTTTTGGTTAATGTTCACATGGTTTATATTTTTCCGTAATTTCATTTTCAACCTTATCTATATATCATCACATTTAAAGTAAGTTTCTGTGAATAGCATATACTCGGGTCATGCTTTCTTTTTATCCACTTTACTAATTTCTGGTTTTAAATTGATATATTTAGACCATTTAAATTTTTTAAAAAATATATTTTTATTGATTTTTTTACAGAGAGGAGGGGAGAGGGATAGAGAGCTAGAAACATCGATGAGAGAGAAACATTGATCAGCTGCCTCCTGCACACCCCCTTCTGGGGATGTGCCCGCAACCAAGGTACATGCCCTTGACCGGAATCAAACCCGGGACCCTTCAGTCCACAGGCCAAAATGCTCTATCCACTGAGCCACACCGGTTAGGGCCAGGCCATTTAAATTTAAAATAATTTTCGATATGTTAGGGCTTAAGTCTGCCATTTTATGATTTTGTTTTTGTTTCCTTCTTGTTGCTCCCTGTTGTTGTGTTGGCTTCCTGTGGTTACTTTAATTTTGAGAATTCTGTATGACACATCTATGATGTGGCTGGATATATCTCTTTGTATTGTAACTCTCACTCTAGGTGTTGTATTATATGTATGTGATATCACAGCTACATCATCAACATTTGAGCACTGTGATGTGTAGAAACCTCATTTTCATTGGGTCCCTTCACACTCCCCATTCTTTCTTTTTTTTTTTCATCCTATCCCTCTGGCCATAATCTTGGGACCAGAAGGGTATATACAAAGTCACCTTACACCCCACATTCTTTAAAATAACTGTCTTAAGCATTTGCAGACACTGAGCATCATACTTGGTGATTGGTCTGTTCTACCTTTCGAACCATTTTTACAAACCTCATGAGAAGCAGCCTGCTCACCTTCACTTTTACCCATTCCGTGTGCTTTCTTTTTTCCTGAAATCCCACGGTTTCTCCTGTTAACCTTTCCTTTCTTTTTCACCAACTCCTATCCCTTCTGGGGTAGGTCTTTCTGATAACAAATGGACTCGTTTTTCTTCGTTTAAAAATGTCGCCCTAACCGGTTTGGCTCAGTGGATAGAGCATTGGCCGACGGACTCAAGGGTCCCGGGTTCGATTCCGGTCCAGGGCATGTACCTTGGTTGTGGGCACATCCCCAGTAGGGGGTGTGCAGGAGGCAGCTGATCGATGTTTCTCTCTCATTGATGTTTCTAACTCTCTATCCCTCTCCCTTCCTCCCTGTAAAAAATCAATAAAAATATATTTTTAAAGAAAATGTCATTATGCGCCCTTTATACTCCAAGGATGTTTTTGTGGGATCTAGGATTTGAGATTGACACTTTGACTACTTTAAAAGCATGTTGTTTCCTGTCTCCCTTGGTCTCCGCTGCGGAATCTGCTGCCATTGGACCCACAGTTCCCCTCTGCAGTGCCCCCCTTTCTGTCCAGCTGCTTTCAGAGCATTTTTGTCTTTGCACATAAAGTCCAGACGTTTGGTTAGGGTGTCACCTGGCATGAACTTTGGGAGGGTTTATGCTGTGTGTTTGCTCGGCTTTGTGAATCTGTTGGTGTAGGCCCTTTGCCAAATTTGGGAACTTTCTTGTTATTAATTCTTCAAATCCTTTCTTCAACCCCACACTCTCTCCTTCCTTTCAGGGACCTCAGTGACCTGCACAGTAGATCTCTTGTTTTTGCCCCTGAGTCCTTCAGGCTCGCCTCTACATCTCCTCCCCCCCCCCCAATCTGTTTTTCCCTGTCGCTCAGGCTGATTAATTCCCTTTTATCTTTCTTTCAGCTCCCTGATTTCTTTCCTCTCTCATATCTAATCCATTGAGCTCACCCAGTGAGTTTGCATTTTGAATTTTTCCATCGTCTAATTTTCGTTTGGTCCTCTCATACATCTTCTCTTTCTTTGCTCGTTCATAATGCCAGGGAAGGACTCCGAGAACACAGGCCAAGCCGCAGGAGTCCAAAGTCATGGTTCTCGGGAGGAACGGAAGGCCTGGAGTCCCCATGTCGGTGTCCGTCCACAAGTATTTCTTAAGAACAATACGATAGAGGCAATCTGCTGAGCATCCAGAGCTGTGCTTGCCAGGAAAGCTTTCTGTGAAACCGCCCCCTCCCCCACCCCCAGCTCTTTAAACCCTTCTCAGAGGAGAAGGCGTCAGTCCTCTTCCAGGATCGTTCTTCCCTCTCGGGCTGAACACGTGCCACCTCTCCCCAGTTGGTCTAAGACCTCCGCTTGCTTTTACGACCCCACTGCTTGGTCTTTAACGTTTCCTCTTTACCCCCTTCTAGCCTCGTAATCGATGCCTGCGTTCAAGTCCCTTTCTGCCCCACATGCCCGTGCAGCTCTGCCCGTCTCCCTTCTCTCTCTCACACATTCTGTGTCGCTGTTGTGTCCACTTTTGCCCCCACGTCCTCCCATCCCTTTCACTCCACTGACAGCTGGGGAGTGGAATGGTCTCTACCGCCCTGGCCGCTGTGGCTCAGTTGCTTGGGTGGCGTCTGGTGCACCAGGTTGGAGGTTTGATTCTGGGTCAAGGGCACATGCCCAGGTCGCAGACTCGATCCCCAGTAGGGGGCGTGCAGGAGGCAGCTGATCGATGTTGTGCTCTCACATAGATGTTTCTCTATCTCCCTCTGTCTCTCTAAAAATCAGTAAACTGTTTTTTTTTTTAATGGCCTCTGCCACCTTCACCTGACTTACACAGGTCTCACTAAGCTCCCTTTTGCCCCTTTCCCTCCCCATCCCCCACCCCCGTTATCGGGCCTTTCACGGCTGCCCTCCTCTCTGGCTTGAAGGTCCTTTCCTGGTTTCCTTGAGCTCCTTCCCTTCTTCTTCAGAGGACCCGTGTCTTCCATCTGTTGAAGCGTTGTGCTTCCTAGGACCCACCCACGGTCATTGCTTTCTCACGTGGGGTGTGTTCCACGGGCGCGCCGAGTCCCTCAAGGCATTTTACTCACCATGATCTACACTTCCAACCCGTACTTCCAGGTTCCGCATATCTCATGTCTGTTACCTATCGGTCATCCACACCTTCTCCTCCGAATGCAGACACACTGTGTGCTTATGCGTGTGTCATGTAGCCAAGGTGATGGATGCCCCATAATAATCGTAAGAGTCAGCGGTAACCGGTGTGGCTCAGTGGATAGAGCGTCGGCCTGCGGACTCGAGGGTCCCGGGTTCGATTACAGTCAAGGGCATGTACCTTGGTTGCGGGCACATCCCCAGTGGGGGGTGTGCAGGAGGCGGCTGATTGATGTTTCTAACTCTCTATCCCTCTCCCTTCCTCTCTGTAAAAAATCAATAAAATAAAAAAAAGTAAGAGCAAGCAGACACATGGTATTAGTATGTGTCAGCCACTATTGGGAATATTTTATACACATCACCGCTTACCCTTTGCAACAAGTCTGTGTGGCAGGTAATGTTACCCCCATCTTACCGATGAGAAAACCTAAGGAACAGGAAGGTTACAGAATTTCCCCCGAGATGCGCAATCGATGAGGAAGCCTGAGAGTTGGGGTGGGGGACCAGTGAGGGCGGCTGCAGTGTCCACGCCCTTCTCACTCTCCTGGGTCTCCTCTCGGGGTCTTCTGGTCACTGTTCATTTTTACTGAAATGGGCCAAGCGACGCTCACTTAGCTGCACCCGCCTTTTCTCACCGGACAGTACATCTCGGCCATTCTCTCAGGCTGAGCGGGAGAAGCCAAGCTCCCTCTCTAAAGGCTACATAACCTGCTCTTTCTCTTAGAAAAGACAGACAGTGTCCGGGTTTGAGGTGGGGGGAAGGAAGGGAAGGGCTAAGGCGTGTGTTTGGTGAAAGACGTCGTGTTTGAGGTGCCTGGAAGCCATCTCAGTGAATCCCGTTACCTTCTGTCTTCCCTACGCCAGACCTCAGCCACTTTCCCACCATCCCACAACCAGCCACTGTCACGTTGTTCATGTTACCTTTTCGTGTCCTTAGTGAACACCAGTACGTGTGTGTGTTAGTGAATGGCCACATGAGCACTACGTTTTTATTGTCGCGTCTGGGCTCCTCACAGAGTGGTTAGATAAAGCAGCAGATGTAGTCGGTATAGGGCATGTTGGCTTCGAAGAGGAACTACACAGGCTTTTATGGCCAGATTGGTAAGACTTGACAAGGCACAATGGCTACCCCGGGGGGTGATGATTCACTCTGGAGACCGAGGACTCAGCGTATGAGCATACTCAACAGCTGTGACTTATTACAGCACAAGAATCCAAAGCCAACCTGGCCCAGGGAAAAGGTTCGAGGACAGCAGCCCTCGGGAAACCAGGGACACGCGTTAGGAGTTCTGAGGGCTTCACTGAAGCTTCATCCATGAGTTATGACCGGATGTGGGAGTGTCTCCTAGGTGAGCTCATTTAGGCGCCCAGGGATTGTATTGGCGCTCTTTGTCTAGACCACAGCCAAGACTCCAGACATCCAGAAGGTGGCGGCCGGTCACCAGCGTCCGCCACACGGTTGCCACACACAGCAGGCACACCGAGCCATTCGTCCTTCCTGGCACTGATAGGAAACCTCACGTTCCAAACTCGACCCGACCCGGGACAAACCCTGAAGCTCAGAGGGTACCAGTCGAAAGCCTGCGACGTTAACTCTTCCCAGCGGCTAGAACGGGAAGTTCAAACACCTAGCGAATATTAAACAACAGTTTGCGACAATGAAAAATAAGTCACAGTTTTGAGGCGAAGGCTCATCTATAGGTAAACAACTGTAACGGAAACCATCAGTTAAGTCACCGTGGAAATGCTTACCCATCCGGATGGAACTGAGTGAGGACAAAGTATGGAGCATGTGGTGACAAAGGGCCTTGTCTCCGAATATGTCTACACAGATCTGTCTCCAAGGGATTCGACTTGCAAATTCCCCCTCCGTGGGCCATTATTTCTACAAAGATGTGATGGCCAGGGTAAAGCTGTGTGTTTCCATTGCACAGATGTTAACCATTTCTCATTTCCTATCTGTTCCCCCTGTTGGAACGTGTAGCCTTTGCTTTAAGAAAGAGAAAATTAAAGAATATGGGGTTGTGACAATTCCTGTATTATTAAACATGCATGACGTGAGACCGAAGCGTGTGTCATTGCAGGCGGAGGCACGTCTGCAGCGATCTCTGCGAGTTTCGCTGGGAGGGAGTGGGGGCTGGGAGGTCCTCTATGAAGACACGGGGCCGGGGATCTCGGGGCACCTGGTCTCTGGGTGCGCTCCCCTTTGTGTCCACACTCCTCCCGTCTCCGTTATGGGAAGAGCTTGGTGATGTCATCATGGTGTTTTCCGGGGTAAAGATTTACAGTATGTTTGCTCACAGGCACGTTACACGTCTCACAATCGAATGGTCCCAGCTAAATTGTAAATGAGCAGTGAGGAGAGCCTGGGCCCTCTAGGCAGACCACCTGGTTGTACTTCCTGTTCTTGTTCCTACCTGCTGCATAACGTTAAGGGAATTTTTGTCCACTCTGTCATTTGGAGATCCATGTATTAAGCATGTCTTTTTATTATTATTATTATTATTGATTTCAGAGGGGAAGGAAGAGAGAGTTATAGAAACATCCATGATGAAAGAGAATCATGGATCGGCTGCCTCCTGCAAGCCCCCCACTGGGGATCGAGCCCACAACCCAGGCATGTGCCCTTGACCAGTATCGAACCTGGGACTCTTCAGTTCACCGGCCGACACTCTATCCACTGAGCCAAACTGGCTAGGGCAGCATGTCTTTTCTGATGCTTTGGCACCTGGCACTTTGCTCATACGGGGGAGACTGCTCTCCCCAGGGCTAGATGATTTCTAGCGGAAGCAGAGACTCCCCTGTGAGCCTGCAAGAGAGAAGGGAGATTATATATATATATATCACTGATGAGAGAGAAGCATTGACTGGTGACCTCCTGCCTGCCCTCCTACCGGGGATCGAGCCCACAACCTGGGCATGTGCCCTGAGCAGGAATCAAACCAGTGACCTCTCGGTGCAGGGGCTGATGCTAAACCCACCGAGCCACACCAGCCGGGCATGAGTGTGCCTTTTAGATGCAAACCAACCAGTCGAGAGCCCACACCCCTCACCTACCTCTTTTCAAGATCTCAGACCTGGAGCCTCTAAACAATCCAGGGTCAGGCTCCAGGCAGCCAGGGGACTCGGGTGCTGTTCCCGGGGCTGGTCAAGGGCCAGTCTTTCCTCGGAACGTGTAGCACTTGAGCAGTGGAGGCCTGTTCCGCGAACACGTTCCTGCACGTCCACCCCCTCATCCCGGGCCTGAGCTCTGTTACGACAAAAAACCATATTTGAGCATCTCCATGTAGTGAAGCGTTTCTGTAACAGATGCACCATGGTATTATCAGGAACATGCCTCACATTTGAAAGAGGCATTATGAGGAATGGATAGACTTAAAAAAACAGCCAATTGATCCTATAAAGCCCTTACATCAGTGATGGCGAACCTTTTGAGCTCGGCGTGTCAGCATTTTGAAAAATCCTAACTTAACTCTGGTGCCGTGTCACAAACAGAAATTTTTTGATCTTTGCAACCATAGTCAAACAAATACTTATATTTTTGATATTTATTTTATATACTTAAATGCCATTTAACAAAGAAAAATCAAACAAAAATGAGTTCGCGTGTCACCTCTGACACACGTGTCATAGGTTCGCCATCACTGGGCTAGAATCTTATTCTTCATCTGAGAATTCATCCAAGAGAGTGATCCGATCTCTACTGTGCACTTAGCAAAATCTTCAGCCACATCTTTTGCAGTTTAACTCCGCGAAATTATCTCAGGGATATTTAAACAAAGCAAGAGGAGACGGAGAAGTGAAAGACAAATGCAGGCGCGGTTTCCTTCAGACTGCCGCGAGAACCCTGTGGCAATCTGTCCTCCTCTACTTTATATGGGGAATGGGGAGGATTGTTTCAGACATCAGAAGGCCTTACTCCGTTATTTGTCTTGTGTATACATTCACTTCTGTCCGGTACCAGGAGAGTTAGACAGTTGAGGATACGTCAGAAAACACTGATGGAAAGCTTTTATTCTACAACATTGTTTCTACCTGTGAGCAGCAGGAGCCTGTGAGAAACAGGAAGGCTTAAGTGATGACATGCCTTTATATTGAGATGTACGTATGAAAGAAAATACCACATGATCTCACTCATTCATGGATAATTAAGACCATTATAGCCAAACCGGTTTGGCTCAGTGGATGGAGCATCGGCCTGCGGACTGAAGGGTCCGGGTTCGATTCCGGTCCAGGGCATGTACCTTGGTTGCAGGCGCATTCCCAGTGGGGGGTGTGCAGGAGGCAGCTGGTCGATGTTTCTCTCTCATTGATGTTTCTAGCTCTCTATCCCTTGCCCTTCCTCTCTGTAAAAATTCAATAAAATATATTTTTTAAAAATCTTAAAAAAAAAGACCATTATAAACTGATGAGCAAAAATAGATACAGAGGCAGAGCAACATCGAACAGACTGTCAAACTACAGCGGGAAGGCCGGGGAGGGCTGGGGGATGGGAGGGGTGGGTAAGAGATCAACCGAAGGACTTGTATGCATGCATCCAAGCATAACCAATGGACACAAGACACTGGAGAGCTAGGGGAGGGTCAAGGGGAGAAAAAAATAGGAGACATATATAATACTCTTTGTTATACTTTAAGCAATAAAACAAAAAAATTTAACTTTCCATATAATTTTTCCCTTTGTTTTTACATTAAATTTTTTTTTTTTACATTACATTTTTATCATGTTCTTGCTGGGCCAGTGTGGCTCAGTGGTTGAGTGTTGACTTAGGAACCGAAAGATCACCATTTGATTCCCGGGTCAGGCCATGTGCTCAGGTTGCAGGCTGGATCCCCAGAAGGGTGTGCAGGAGGCAGCCAATCGAGGCAATGTTGCTCTCATTGATGTTTCTATCTCTCCCTCTCCCTCCCTTCTTTTCTAAAAACCAGTAAAATCATTTAATAAATTTATCATGTTCTTGACATATTTATAGAACTTGCTGGGATTTTGGTAGAAATTAATCTGTGGGTCATTTTAGTAATTTTGGAATCTTATGTTGGGTCTTCCAGTCCATGAACATGGTATGTCTCTCATTTAGATCCTCTTTGATTTATTTTATCAGTGTTTTGTCACTCTTAGCCTACACTGAACATATGGTTAAATTTATATCTATCTATCTATATTTATTTATTTTATATATTTATATATATTTAATATATATATTTCTTTTTACAGAGAAGGGAGAGGGATAGGGAGTCAGAAACATCGATGAAAGAGAAACATCGATCAGCTGCCTCCTGCACACCACCCACTGGGGTGTGCCTGGAACCAAGGTACATGCCCTTGACCGGAATTGAACCTGGGGCCCTTCAGTCCGCAGGCCGACACTCTACCCACTGAGCCAAACCAGTTAGGCTCACATGGTTAAATTTTTATGGGGGAGGCTACCTACCAAGTCAGGGAGTCGTTTGTTTTGATAAATAATTGCCAAGGATTCTGCAAGGAACCATCCTGGATTTCACCTCCCACAGCAGTGTACAGGAAAGTAGTGTGATGTCAGTAAAATGAATACAGTTAGCCCCCCTTATCCACAGGGGATACTTCCAGGACCCCCATTGGATGCCTGAAATCAAGCATAGTACTGAACCCCTTTGTATGTTTTCCCCTATACATATTTCCTAAGTGTAGCGTGGATTTGCTGAACAAAAAGATGATCCATGTCCTGGGTTAGCTGGAACACGTACAGTGTGAGACTTCATCCTGCAATTTAACCGATGAATTCTGTCTGGACTTTTCCATTTAACATTTTCAGATGGTGGGTGACTGAGGGTAAAAAGGAAAGCGAAACCACCCATAAGGAGGCATTAATGTCCTTCCTTGTTGAGCAATATGTGATAAAACAATTTTTAACGTGAATTTCCCCCGAGGGCCTAAGTATTGGCCAGTGTCGTATTCCCCCTTGTAGTCTGGGTGGCCGCCTCGGTTCTCAAACCTGCGCGAGCACCGCAGTATTTCCTTAAAAAAGCCAAGTGCCGCAATGTCCCCGACGGCTCTGGTCTATAAGGTCCGCGTGGGACCGCACAGGCGGCTTTTCCCACAGGTTCCCGGGTCCAGCCGAAAGCTTGATCCGGGGGCAGGCCTTGCCTCCGGGCTCACGGACATTTGGGTGTTTCTTTAAAATACAGTTTTTCATTGATTTCAGAGAGAGGGAGGGAGATAGAGGGAGAGAAACATCACTGATGAGAATCACTAATTGGCTGCCTCCGCGCACCCCACAGTGGGGACCGAGCCCGAGCCCTGGCCGGGAACCCACCTCTAACCGTGACCTCCCGGCTCCCCGGAGGCTCCACCACGGAGCCCCGCCCGCCCCGAGGCAGGAATCGGGGTGTTTTCAAGGGAAAGCGAAACCCCGCCCCTGTGTTTGGAAACAGGGCTCTGTATTTCCGGTCGGTGTCAGCGACGCCGCGGTGGGTTGCCATGGAGACGAAGTGGCGCATGCGCCCGGAGGCGCCACAGACCGCCCAGCGCGGGGCCATTGGCGGCGCAGGAGAGGGGCGTTTCCTGCGCCGGGGGGCGGGACTTCCTGTCCACTTCCGGAGTCCTTCCGCGGCGGCGGCTGGTTGGGCCGTGACCACGTGGCCCAGAGGCCCGCGTGGGCGCGACTCCGGGGCTGAGCCGGGGAGACGGCGCCGCCACCGCCGACGGCCGCGCCCTGGGCCCGGGGAGCGCGTCAGGCCGTTTTATTCCGACGCCGGGAGCGAGGCCGCCCGCCTCCCAGGGCCCCTCGCCGCCCGCTCGGCCCCGCGGCGGGGGCGGCAGCGCCGATGAATTCCGCGCAGGTGCGTGTGGGGCCCCCGGGGCCTCGCCCGTCCCCCCGGCACGGTCCCCGCTCCTGCCCCCGCGGGAGGCGGCGGCCCTGGAAGGGGTCACTCCCGGGCCGTCCCCGGGTTCTGCGCGGGGAATGGGGTCGGGCAGGGCCGGCCGGGCCCGGGACAGGCGTGGCCAGGGCTTGGAGGTGGGGCTGGGCGGGGGGTGTCGGGGAGCTGCGCTTCCCGGGGGAAAGTTTGGGGCGCAGAGGACGGGGCTGGATTAACGCACATCCCGTTCCTCGGGGTCCCCCTGGCGGCAGCTCGGAGCCTGGCAGCGAGGCGGGCGGGAGGGGAGCGGGGAGCGGGGAGCGTGGGAACGAATGGAGGGAGGCCTGGGTCTGGGCGACCCCCGGACTCCCGAGGACTGGCTGGCGGGGGTGGGGGGGATGGGGGGGTCCTTCCTGCCAGACCCCCAGTTTGCATGGACTTGAACCCGGACAGTCCCAGGGTCCGGCTGCCTGTCGCTACGGGAGCCCGCTCAGCGGAGTCGGGTCGGATCCTACATGAGCGTCTGTTCCAACACGGACAGCCCTGGGTCACCTCGGACTGCACGGAGGTCGTTTCCTGGTTACGTCGCCGTCTCCCATTATTTAATTTATATATATATGTATATGTATACATGTATGTATATAATATATACGTATACATATCATATATACATATAATACATATATACGTATAATATATACATATACATATAATATATACATATAACTCTCTATCCCTCTCCCTTCCTCTCTGTAAAAAATCAATAAAATATATATTTTTTAAAATCAATAAAATATTAAAAAAAATTTTCGTCGTCTCGACCTGTGTGCATATGTGTTTTATGTTTTTTATTATTTACCACAAGTAAAGGTCAGGAATTGTTATCTTTTTTAAAAAATATATTCTATTGATTTTTTTTTTAAATATATATTATTGATTTTTTACAGAGAGGAAGGGAGAGAGATAGAGAGTTAGAAACATCGATGAGAGAGGAACATCGATCAGCTGCCTCCTGCACACCTCCTACTGGGGATGTGCCCGCAACCCAGGTACATGCCCTTGACCGGAATCGAACCTGGGACCTTTCAGTCCGCAGGCCGACGCTCTATCCACTGAGCCACACCGGTTTTGGCTCTATTGATTTTTTACAGAGAGGAAGGAAGAGGGATAGAGAGAAACATCAATGAGAGAGAGACATCGATCAGCTGCCTCCTGCACACCCCCTACTGCAACCAAGGTACATGCCCTTGACCGGGAATCGAACCTGGGACCCTTGAGTCTGCAGGCCGCAGCTCTATCCACTGAGCCACACCGGTTAGGGCTTATCTTTTTTTTTTTAATATATTTTTATTGATTTCAGAGAGGAAGGAAGAGGGATAGAGAAACATCAATGATGAGAGAGAATCATGGATCGGCTGCCTCCCGAACGCCCCCCACTGGGGATCTAGCCCGCAACCCAGGCATGTGCCCTTGACTGGAATCGAACCCGGGACCTTTCAGTTTGCAGGCCGACGCACTATCCACTGAGCCAAACCAGCCGGGGCTGTTATCTTTCTTTTAAATTTATTTTATTGTTTCACTTCATGACTGCTGTGTATGAGCTCCATGTGAGTGACGTAGGTGGGTTCTGACTTAACGGCGAAAATCGCCTTAGGTCACTCCGTGGGAACGGGTCTCCGACGTAACCTGAGGGCCCACTGTACGGCCCAGAGCATGGGAGGGCAGCCGGTCATCCATGAATATCTGCTCTGCCCCCTCCATGAGCCAGCTGCTTATATTAGGTCGGAGGACGGAGGACACGCGGGGAAGTAGGCAGAAGGGTGTGCCAGGTGGGCAGGTAACAGGTAATGGGGGCTGGAGATTTGCAAACGCCTGTGGGTATGCAAAGGGCTGGTGGCGCTGGTTTCTGCAACTGGATTATTAATCTTTTCCTGATAATGAGGAGGATGGGTTGCATTTCCGGGGCAGCTCTCAGACCCCATGTGCTGCTCCCAGCCACGTCAGAGTGTGTTTTCTTTCATCAGCCAAACAGTCACGGTTAACAGACCATGATTCCTATTTCTTTTTTTTATATTTACTGATGTTTTACAGAGAGGAAGGGAGAGGGTTAGAGAGTTAGAAACGTTGATCAGCTGCCTCCTGCACACTCCCCACTGGGGATGTGCCGGCAACCAAGGTACGTGCCCTTGACCAGAATCGAACCTGGGACCCTTCAGTCCGCAGGCCGATGCTCTATCCACTGAGCCACACCAGTCAGGGCAATTCCTGTTTCTTAGAATGATAGCTGCTCCCCAATAGTCTGTTTCTGCCCCTAACAGTGTCTGTCGGCTCACCCACTGCTTCCGCTCTGGGCTGGACTCGGTGATCAGAGGCTGTGGGGGGACAGCGGGCGCCAGCCTTGCCGAGGCCTGGTGCCTCCTGGGAGCTGGGGGCTGGGGAGGACGGGACCCGGGGGGCCCGTGGGACCACTGAGAGCTGGGAGGGAGGAGCTGGGGGCTGGGGAGGACAGGGGCCTGGGGTGCCCGTGGGACCAGTGAGAGCTGGGAGGGAGGAGCTGGGGGCTGGGGAGGACGGGGGCTCAGGGTGCCCGTGGGACCAGTGGGAGCTGGGAGGTAGGCTTTGCTGCCTGTGGGCTGAGCTGTCCCTGCCCCCCAGGGCTGTGTGACCTTCGAGGACGTGTTCGTGTACTTCTCCCGGGAGGAGTGGGGGCTCCTGGACGAGTCTCAGAGGCGCCTGTACCGCGACGTGATGCTGGAGAACTTCGCCCTGGTGTCCTCCCTGGGTGAGTCCCGGCCCCGTGACCGGTTGCTACGCGGGAAATCCGCCCCCCCCCGAGCTTAGTGGGTTGAAAACACATTTATTATCTCACAGGTTCTGTGGGTCAAGCATCAGGCCTATCCTACGTGGGCACCGGGAGCGCGAGGTCATTGTGACCTTGGGGCCATGCTGTCCGGGGCGGCCGTCTCACCTCAGGGCTTACACTGGAGCCGAATGAAGAGGCTGTTGGTCCGAGCCCTTCTTCAGTTTCTCTTTTTTTTATAATATATTTTCCTTGATTTCAGAGAGGAAGCGAGAGGGAGAGAGAGCTAGAAACATCAGTGATGAGAGGGAATGATTGACTGACTCCCTCTTGCAGGCCCCCCACTAGGGATGGAGCCCGAAACCCGGGCATGTGCCCTTGACCAGAATCAAACTCTTTTTTTTTTTTAATATATTTTATTGATTTTTTACAGAGAGGAGGGGGAAGGGGTAGAGAGTCAGAAACATCGATGAGAGAGAAACATCGATCGCTGCCTTCTGCACGCCCCGCAGTGGGGATGTGCCCGCAACCAAGGTACATGCCCTTGACCGGAATTGAACCTGGGACCCTTGAGTCCGCAGGCCGAGGCTCTATCCACTGAGCCAAACCGGTTAGGGCCAGAATCAAACTCTTTAGTCCGCAGGCCGACGCTCTGTCCACTGAGCCACACCGGCCAGGCCCTTCCTGTTTCTTGCCATGTTGTCTTCATGAGCAGGTAACAAGGCCGTCGGTCTCCAAGAGCGTGAGCCGGCGTCCGAGATGGGTTCCGGCATTTTTGTAACCTGTTTCCAGGAGGGATGTCCCATTCACTTGATTAGGAAAGTTTTTAGGTTCAGCCCCACGCACCCCCCCCTCCCAAGGGGCAGCTGTCTGTCTCGGGGGTCTGTCGTAGGTGATGTGAGTCCTGAGGCTGCCCCACGTCTGTCTCCTGCCCGAAGCGCTGAGATGAAGGGTGGGGTGGCCTGAGCCTTGCCGTCGGCCCAGCAGGTCCCAGGTGGCCGGGCGACCCCTGGGGGTGTGACTGTCCAAATACCCGGCCTCTCTGCTCCTGCCTTCTGCCCCCGGCCCCCGGCTGGCATTTCCTGGGCCTGACTGTCCCGGGGACGGTAGGCCCTGGCGGGATCGTTGCTTGTGGGACAGAGCTGCCCCTGCAGAACCTTCTTACGGGATTTTTCCCAATAGGGACTTTTCTTCCCTGTGGGGAGGGCCGCCCCGGGTCCCCGCCGGCCACTCACCAGCCCTTCTTTCCCCTCAGGACTCGCCGTCTCCAGGTCCCCTGCGGTCACCCACGTGGAGTAGGCGCAGCGCCCGGGTTCCTGAGAAGGTGGGCGCAGCTCCAGGCCCCGCAGAGGAGACCAGGGGGAGGCCCGGCCCGGTGAGAAGCGGTGGGGAGCGTGGCTCAGGGCGCATCAGGGCTGGCTCACGTGACGCCTGCTGCGTGTCCGTCAGCATCGGCGGCTGACCGCGTCCTACCCTCAGCCCCTGTTTGTTTTGGTTTGTTTCGTTTTCATCCTCCCCTGAGGATACGTTTTTATTTTTATTTTATTTATTTATTTTTAAATATATTTTATTGATTTTCTACAGAGAGGAAGGGAGAGGGACAGAGAGTTAGAAACATTAATGTGATAGAGATACATCGATCAGGTGCCTCTCGCACCCGCCCTGACTGAGGATTGAACCTGCAGCCTGAGACTCAAACCTGTAGCCACCGCAGGCTCCTGGCCTGGGTTCGGCTTTTGCTCGGTCCGACCCTGACCTCAGGCACCGTAGCCCCCACCCCACCGGCCCGGGTCTCATCTGCTCTTCACCTGGCACTCGGGCCGTGCTCCTCAGCACCAGCTTCCCTTTAACGGGTCAGCGGTACCCGTCCCTGCCTTTTCCTGAAGACTGAGTGTTCAGCTGCAGCCAGACCTCTGTGGCCCTGGACAGAGCCCTGGGCACAGCACTCATCCGTCCCGGGAGCCGCGGCCCTGATGGGAGACCGTGCCTCTCCTCCGTGCACTGTTTCCATCCATATATACTAATATAATATATGTCGTCTTTTAATTGCTTTCAGAGGTAGAGAGAGGGAGAGATAGAAACATCAATGATGAGAGGGAATCCTGGATCGGCTGCCTCCCGCACACCCTATACTGGTTATGGAGCCTGCAACCAAGGCCTGTGCCCTGACCGGGAATTGAACCTTGACCTCCTGGTTCACAGGTCGACGCTCAGCCACTGAGCCACACTGGCCGTGCTGCTGCCATCCTCACACCCTCTTCCCTGTGGCGTCTCCTTTGTTCTGTGACCTCTGAGGCCCCAGCCCCGCCTCATCCTGATTCCTCTCCCATGTTCTGCCCGTGGCCCCGTGGTCGGTCCCCGGCTGTCTCGGACATGTTCGTTGTGGGGGCCACTTGCCACCCATCCGTCACGCACGTCACCAGAGTTTCTCTCCCAGGTCGCTGGCCGGGAGTGGAGGATATGGCTGCATCTGAAAACCGATGAAGGGCCAGGGCTGTTGACAGAATCCTTCAGCTGCCGCTCTGCCCTCGGTGAGCGCTGAGAAGCAATCACAGAAACCTTTAAGAACAAAGAGCAGACGTCAAGGGGGAGGAAGGAGAGTGGATGTGACAGAGAGGAGAGCACCGGTGGCTCCTCTCCGGTTCCCTGAGGAGCCCACGGCAGTTCTTCACGATGCTGTTGGGGGCGGGGACAGCAGGGCTTGGGGTGAAAGGGCCACGTCCCTTCACTGACTCAGTGCACAGCTCTGCCCTTCCCCCGAGAGCGGCCGCGGGTGTTCGCCGGAATCTTCCTTTGTCGCAAAACACTGTCCCCGCCCGTGAGGAGCGTCAGTCCGATACATGTGACGACTTCATTTATGGAGCCTGCAGGAGATCGTCTGTGGCAGTGGTTCTCAACCTTCTGGCCCTTTACATACAGCTCCTCATGTTGTGGCTCAACCATACCATTATTTTCATTACTACTTCATAACTGTCATGTTGCTGCTGTTATGAATTGTCGTGCAAATATCTGATATGCAGGATGGTCTTAGGTGACCCCTGTGATGAAAGGGTCCTTCGACCCCCAAAGGGGTCACAACCCACAGGTTGGGAACCGCTGATGTATGGAGCCTGCAGATCATCTATGAGCCTGAAGGAGATCATCTATGAGCTTGAAGGAGATCATCTATGAGCTTGAAGGAGATCATCTATGGAGCTGGCAGGAGGTCGTCTATGGAGCCGGCAGGAGAATACTAAAAATGTTCCCTAATGCATGCTGTATCGGAGGAGAGAAGGACTTACCTGCGGATGGGCATGCTGTACTGTACAGGTTAAGACCATCCCAGGCCTCAGGTGAATGTGTTTATGACATGTTTTTGAGACACAATGGACATGACGTTGCGTAAGTCTCAGGTGCACAGTCTGTTTATCTGATAGCTTTATATTGCACAGTGGTTGCCGTCAGGCAGTAGCGGTCACCTCTGTGGTGTCCTCTGGTGGGAGCACATGTCACGTTGGATGCTTACGATCACGTCGTTGTGTGTGACTCCGTCCTGTGGACTGGGTCTCCAGGAACCACTGACCTACTAGTCGCAAGGATGTGCCCTTCGCACTCTCTCCTGTCCCCACCACCAGCCTTGGGTAAACTACCAGCCCTCTCCTTGTTTTTTTAGTCCTGTTTGTTTTGTTTGTTTGTTTGTTTCAGATTCCACCTAAAAGGGACATCATGCGGGGTTTGTCCTCTGTCTTAGCGTAATGTCCTCAAGGTCCACCCGTGTTTCACAGATGACAGCGTTTCCTCCTGTCTCGAGGTTGAACGATATTCCAGTGTGTGTGTGTGTGTGTGTGTGTGTGTGTGTGTGTGTGTATCACACCTTCTTTCATCCATCCATCGCTGGCACTAGGTTGTCCGCACTTCCTGGCTGTTGTGAACGATGTTGTAATAAACACGGGTGCGTATGTCTCTTCAATAGCCTGTTTCATTTCCTCTGGCTGCACACCCAGAAGTGGAATTGCTGGATCATAAGGTAGATTTATTTTTAATTTTTATTGATTGCAGAGAAGAAGGGGAAGAGAGAGAGATAAACATCAAGGATGAGAGAGAATCATGGATCATCTGCCTCCTGCACAACCCTCACTGGGGATCGTGCCCACACCCTGGCCATGTGCCCTGACCAGAATGAACGTGGGACCCTCAATCTGCAGGCCGATGCTCCACCCACTGAGCCACACCAGCCAGGGCAGATCTACCTGATGGCACCCATTCTTCAAGGTGTGAGGTGATATCATTGGGGGCGGGATTTTGGTTTGTTTGTTTTAACTGATTTTTAGGGAGAGGGATACAAACACGGATGAGAGAGGAATTCATCGACTGGCTGCCTCCTGCATGGCCCCTCCCTCCCAGGGATCCAGGCACAAGTGGGACATGTGCCCTGAGCCATGACCTCCAGGTTCATAGATCAAGGCTCAACCACTGAGCAACACTGGCCGGGCCCTTGCTCAGCATAAATCTCAGTGCCCCCCCACCCCAACCCCCCTAAATACATATGTACGTACATCTCAAGTGGGAGAAGGGAAGCACCTCTTCCAGGATTACAGAATGGGACACCTGCTGGAAGACCTGGCACTGTCCGCGCCCACCACGGAAATGTGGGCGCGTCCCCTTTAAGACGCTCCTCCCCACTACAGTCCTTGGCGCCTTCGCTCCGCGCCACCCTCACCAGCATCCTGGATGCAGCGAAACAAACTACATTACCCAGAAGTCTGTGTCCGGAGTCTAGGCGTTGCGTCATGGCCGCTCAGAAGATGGCGTTTTCTGACGCCCGTCAGGCAGGGGCGGGACTTCCGGCGCCGGCGCCATGACGTCTTTAGCCCGCGCCCGGCCTGTCAGTCCACTCCGGCCGCTGAGGCTGGGATTCCGGGCGCGGTCCGCTGGCCGCGCGTCCTCGGACAGGAGCCGTGAAGGACGGTTACAGGGAAAGGACGCCGCCCCCCCGCGCCCGGGGACGCGCCATGGTCCCCGCCGGGGGTCGGGCAGCACTGCGCCCAGGTGTCCGCGGGGGCCGCGCTCTGTCCGAGGCCTGGGCGGCCCGTCCCGGTCGGTCCCCGGCGGCGGCTCCCTGAGCCCGGTGCGCCTTCTCCCGGAGCGAGAGGGACGGGCGCGCGGTCCCCGGCCGCGGGGAGGGGTGAGGCCCCGGGCCTGCGCGCGGGACCCGATGGCGGCCGCGGCGAGGACGGACCCGGCTGCGGTGAGTGCGGGTGGCCCTGTCCTCCTGCGACTGGGCTCGGGGCCGGTGTGCTTCCGGGCCTTCGGTCCCCCTCCTCGCTCCCTCCTCCTGGGACTCGGCTCGGTGCCGGTGTTCTCGGGCCTTTGGTCCCCCTCCTCGCTCCCTCCTGCGCGTCGGGGCCGGGGCGGGCGGCCCCTGCCACGACCTGAGCCGGGGCTCCGCGTCCCCGTGTCCGGGCGTGAGGGGCGCACCGGCCCCGCGGGCACCCGGCTCTGCTGCGCGGAGGTGGCGGGAGCCTTGGGCCTCCGCCGCGCCGGGTGAGGACGGAGCCGGCGGCCGGGGCGCAGGCCGGGGAGGCAGCCGAGGAACCGGGCCGCTGCTGGCGGCGGTGGGGGCCGTGGAGGTTTGGGACGGAGGAGGGAGGGGACCCGGCTTGGGTGTCAGTCGGCGCCCTCTGGCTGCAGAGTGGAAAGAGGGGGGGCGCAGGGGGCGGGGCGGGGTGGCCGATGGATTTCTTTTTTTATATATATATTTTATTGATTTTTCACAGAGAGGAAGGGAGAGGGATAGAGAGTTAGAAACATCCATGAGAGAGAAACATCAGCTGCCTCCTGCACACCTCCTACTGGGGATGTGCCCGCAACCCAGGTACATGCCCTTGACCGGAATCGAACCTGGGACCCTCCAGTCGGCAGGCCGATGCTCTACCCACTGAGCAACACCAATCAGGGCTCCCCCATTCATTTTTAAAGATAGTGGAAGGGAGGGAAGAGAGAGAGAAACATCGATGTGAGAAAGACATGTCCATGTGTTGCCTCCCACATGAGCCCCGACCATGGCCCAGCCTGCAACCGAGGTCCATGCCCTTGACCCAAATGGAACCTGGGACGTTGTAATCCTCAGGCTGGCGCTATATCCACTGAGCCACACCGGCCAGGGCTGTGTGTGTGTTTGTAAAGCAGGGCCCCCCAGTTTTCTGATGAGACTCTCCGCTCGCTCCTCTCTCTGCGCTTGACCCTGGGGGCCCCCTACAAGGGGCTCATCTCTAAGCCCAGGGTTCTGAGTCTAGGCCTGGGGTTACCTGGAGAGGTTCCTACTCTTGGCAGATGACAGGATGAGGACTGGGCGGGGGGTGAGGTATCAGGTCCAGGAGCAGCGAATGCCTGGAGGGAACATCGCTCTGGGCGTCCCCAGAGAACCCCAGGTCTGCGTGATGCCCCCCGGGGAACAGGGCTGGGAGGCGGGCAGTGGGGGCAGGCCAAGGGCTGGACTGTTTCTGAGGGTGGCGACCCCTGGAAGATGTGAGAGGTGACCTGACGCCCAGCTTCACAGGCCCAGGCCCCCTGTGGCTGCGGGGAGGGACCTGCCGCAACGTCCCTGGGTGTGCTGGTGGCTGGGACAGGGCAGAAGTTGGTGGATTTTGCGTCTGTTCCTTAAGTGGGGGGGACCGGGCTTTCTGCTGTGAAGGGTGAGTGAGAGGAAGGGGAGAGTCGGGGATGACTCCAGGGGTTTTGTTTTATTTGTTTTTGCTTTAGCAGGGAGGACGATGGAGGTGCCTTCAACTGAGAGAGAGAGGTCGGTGGCAGGAGTCACTGTCAGTGGCCGCAGGGGGAGTCGGGCTTTCGTGCTTAAGTCCCAGGGACCCCTTAGCTGAGCATCACACTGGACACGGGGCTTAGTCCTGGTCAGAGACTTCCGAAGGCGGGATGGGGTGGAGCCGTGGATTAAGCTCAGCGGGAGCACCTCAGGTCCCGGTGGAGATGCTGTTAGTAACCAACCGGATCCTCACCCCGGGGGCCCGGGCTGCGGCTCCTGCTCCGGCTCCTGGTGGCAGCGGCGGCTGCTGTATAGGCCGGGGAGCCCTTCCTGGTCACTGTGCAGCACTGGGGGGAGGGGTTTCGGGGTGCACGTGGTGTAGACCAGAAGGTTGTCAGAGTTAGTGGGAGGTCTTGCCAGATGTGAGGATGGCGAGGTCCGATGAGTGGTCTATATATGGGGTGAGTGTGACCTCACAGCCTTAGGCTGTGTCTGGGAGGCTTGGGTCTGGGCGACACCAGAACCAGCTGGCAGGGGAGTGTCGGGCCCTTCCTGCCAGACCCACAGTGTACATGACACCTGTCGGCTCACCCGCTGCTCCCGCTCTGGGCTGGACTCGGCGATCAGAGGCTGTGAGGGGACAGCGGGCGCCAGCCCTGCCGAAGCCTGGTGTCTCCTGGGAGCTGGGGAGGAGGGGACCCGGGTTTGCCCGTGGGAGCAGTGGGAGTTGGGAGGGAGGAGCTGGGGGCTGGGGAGGACGGGGGCTCAGGGTGCCCGTGTGAGCAGTGAGAGCTGGGAGGGAGGAGCTGGGGAGAATGGGGACTGGGGGTGCCCATGTGAGCAGTGAGAGCTGGGAGGGAGGAGCTGGGGAGAATGGGGACTGGGGGTGCCCATGTGAGCAGTGATATCTGGGAGGGAGGAGCTGGGGGCTGGGGTGGCCGGGGGCCCGGGGTGCATGTGGGAGCAGTGGGAGCTGGGAGGGAGGCCTTGCTGCCTGTGGGCTGAGCTGTCCCCGCCCCCCAGGGCTGTGTGGCCTTCGAGGACGTGTTCGTGTACTTCTCCCGGGAGGAGTGGGGGCTCCTGGACGAGGCTCAGAGGCGCCTGTTCCGCGACGTGATGCTGGAGAACTTCGCCCTCGTGTCCTCCCTGGGTGAGTCCCGGCCCCGTGACCTGTTTTGCGTGGCAGATCCCCCCACGTTTAGTGGCTTGACCCCGTGAACTTTCGCCATCTCAGTGTCGGTGCATCGGGAGCCTGGTCCCGGCTCCCCCCAGTGCTTCTGGCTCGGGCTGCCCGGGAGGTGTCAGCCGCGCTGTGACCTGAGCCGCGTGCTCGCTGCAGGCCCGGCCAGGAAGAATCTGCTCACGAACCCATGCATGTCCGTTCGCCAGGTTCCGTTTCCTGCTGTTCGTTGCCTGAGCGTTAGCTCCGTGCTGGCTGTTGGCCAGGGCCTCCCTCCGGGCCGGCGGCTGGCCTTTGGTGTGCCTCACAGCACGGGGGCCGCCTGCTCTCTGAGCAAGTGAGCCAGAGAGGGCGCCAGGGCGGACGCGGCTCGTCTGTGACCTGGAAGTGACAGTCCATCATTTTTGCTTCATTCTGCTCCTTAGAGGCGGGTCGGTCAGTCCCGTCCACAGAGAAGCTTATGTAAGGGCAGGGGTGTCGAGAGGGAGGCAGCCCTGGGCGCCTTCGCGGCTGCCTTCCACCGGCCCACACCCACTCGGGTCCCTGGTTTGCATGGGCCCTGCTCCCGGGGGCGGTTTTCTATCCAGCGAGAGCTTTGAACCTTCTCCCTCCCCCTCGGCTCGGGGCCAGGGCTGGGTCGTGTGCAGGACCCTCCCTCGCTGAGGAGCCCCCACCTGCTGCCCAGAGCCCCGAGGGAACAGGTGGGGGACGCGGGGCTTTCCCAGTGGGCCCTGTGGATTCCGCCTGGCGGAGGCGCTCCCTGGCCGGTGGCGGTCCAGCCCCCGGCACCTCTGTGTCCCAGGTTTGCCCTCGTCCTTGGCTGACATTCCCAGGGCCCTCGGCCAGGACCTGCAGGTGTGGACGTGGCCACTGCGTGTCCCGGCCACGGGGCTGTTCTGCCAATCATCCGAGACTCTTTGTAAACATCTGTGACGAGGCCACTCCTCTGCCTGTCTTCTTCTTCTTTTCTTAAACATGTTTTTATTGTTTTTAGAGAGGGGTGGGGAGAGAGAGAGGAACACTGATGTGAGAGAGAAACACCGACCAGCTGCCTCCTGCACGCCGCCTCCTGGGGATCGGGCCACAACCCAGGCAGGTGCCCTGCCCAGGGATCGGACCGGCGACCTTGTGGTGCACGGACCACACTCAGGCAACTGAGCCACACCCCAGGGCTGCCTGCGTCCTCTCCATCTGGCAGACCACGGCGAGGCCCCGATGGAGACAGGCAGCAGCCCCAGTGCCTGCCGGGCAGACCGGACAGCAGCCGCCATGAGAGGCCCAGAGAGGCCGGGCCCTGCAGAGCAGGAGCTGGGAGACCATGTCCCGCTAGGGCTGGGCGCCAGGCTTCCCTGCTCGTGTGCACCGGTGTTTCTTCCCCAAGCCCATAGGGACACTCATTCCTCCCGCCCACTTCCATGTGCCATGAGGGGAGCACGCACCCTCAGATCGTCCGTAGAGCCAGCGGCTTGCGTGCAGTCAGATCCCTGGGCCTGGCCCGGCCTTCGCACGAGCTCAGCAGGCCCAGCAGCCAGGCCCGCTGACGCCCTTCCGTAGGGGAGTGAGCGGGAGACCTCGCCTCCCCCCCTGGACTGCACCCCATCGTTGTCTTTACCTGGCATCGGGGTCCTCCATTCTGTGACCCCTAGAGGCCCAGGGTTGCGGGGCCCTTCCTCGCGCTCCCCTGGCTCCCGGCTCCAGCCAGCGGCCCGCGGGCTCGTTCCTGGGTGTGAGACGCGGGTGGGACAGGCTGCTCTTCCCGCCACAGCCACGTGCACTTGGCCAGCGTCTCTCTGCTTGCAGGTTGCTGGCGCGACGCCGACCCTGAGGTGGCCCCTTCCGAGGAGAGCGCCTCTGCAGACACGTCACAGGCCGGGACGCCGGAGCCAGGTCCACGTACCCAGCCAGCCCTCCCGTGGGAGGCGTGGGACCCGCTCCGGAAAGACGCTGTGCCCCCAGGCGGTCTCCAGGGGTCGCACCCCATGCGGGACCCGTGCACACGTGGTGCAGACTCTGACCAGCACAGTGCACAGCCCCCCCACAGCGGGGACGAAGATGGGGCCTCGGGGAAGAGCTGTGCTGCCCCCACGTTCGGGAGGCCCTGTCCCTGCAGGGAGGGTGGGACAGGCCTGCTGGGCAGCTCTGGCCTCTTCCAGCACCGGCCGGCTCACTGTGGGCTCGGCAGGGGGACTGGGCTCTCAGAGTCATCCCCACACTGTGCCAGCCCTGGGCACCACCAGGGGCAGCGCGAGGCACGGGTGCTCTCCAGCCACAACGACGGGGACGCCTTCCTGAGCACCTTCCCGCCGCCGCCGGGCAGGCGGGTGACTCACACGGAAGGCGGGCCCGCCGGATGCCCACCCCACGGAAGTGTGTCCCAGGAGAGATCAGCTCTCATTCCCCCCGGGAACACTCCCAGCGGGGAAGCAGCACCTGTGTGTGAGGAGTGTGGGGAGGCCTTCGATCGCCTGTCCCACCTACAGGTGCACCGGATGCTGCACCCCGGGAAGAGGCACTACCTGTGCGGCGACTGCGGCAAGGCCTTCAGCCGCAAGGACACCCTCGCCCAGCACCGGCGGGTGCACACTGGGGAGCGGGCCTTCGACTGCAGCGAGTGCGGCAAGGCCTACAGCAGGAGCTCCCACCTGCTCCAGCACCAGCGCGTCCACACCGGGGAGCGGCCGTACCGGTGCGGCCAGTGCGGGAAGGCCTTCAGCCGCAAGGACACCCTGGCCCAGCACCAGCGGTTCCACTCTGGGGAGCGGCCCTACGCGTGCAGCGAGTGCGGCAAGTTCTTCAGCCAGAGCTCCCACCTGGTCGAGCACTGGAGGATCCACACCGGGGCCCGGCCCTTCGAGTGCATCGAGTGCGGCAAGTTCTTCAGCCACAACTCCAGCCTCCTCAAACACCGGCGAGTCCACACGGGAGCCAGGGCCCACGTGTGCGGCAAGTGCGGGAAGGCCTTCGGCTGCAAAGACACCCTGGTCCAGCACCAGGTCGTCCACACCGGGGCCCGGCCGTACACGTGCGGCCAGTGCGGGAAGGCCTTCAGCCGCAAGGACACCCTGGCCCAGCACCAGAAGGTCCACACGGGGGAGCGGCCCTACGCCTGCGGCCAGTGCGGGAAGGTCTTCAGCCACAGCTCCAACCTGATCGTGCACCAGCGGACCCACACCGGGGCAAAGCCTTACGCGTGCGGCGAGTGTGGGAAATGCTTCAGCCACAACTCCAGCCTCATCCTGCACCGGCGGGTCCACTCGGGGGCGCGGCCGTACGTGTGCGGCGAGTGTGGCAAAGCCTACATCAGCAGCTCCCACCTGGTCCAGCACCAGAAGGCGCACACGGGAGCGAGGCCATACGAGTGCGGCGAGTGTGGGAAGTTCTTCAGCCGCAACTCCAGCCTCATCCTGCACCGGCGGGTTCACACTGGAGAAAAGCCTTACGTGTGTGGCGAGTGCGGGAAAGCCTACAGCAGGAGCTCCCACCTGGCTCGGCACCAGAAGGTTCACGCTGGCGCGAGGCCTCACGACCGCGGCAGTTTCGGGGGCCCTTTGGCTGCGTTGCTGAGACTGGTGTAGCCCCCGGAGGCTCACACTCAAGAAGGGCCCGTGACTGCGGGGTATGAGCCTCTCCGTGTTCGTCCTCAGCCTGACACCGGAGGGAGCTCTGTGAGCACCTGGCACCCAGGGAGCACGGCCGGCAGGCGAGCCTCGGACAGGCCTGTACCTGCCTGGGACACTCCCCGTGAGCGCCGTGAGCTGGGCGTCTTCATGAGCGACGCTGCACTTTCCGAGCTGCCGAGAGCTCTTGACGGTTTTGTCAGTGCCAGTGCCTTTGGCAGAAGCCATCGCTGCCTCCAGCTGTCGGTCCCCCCGCGTGTCAATCACTCCAGTAGCTCAGGGAAGGCAGACCCCTGCACACACGCTCATTCCCTGGCGGGGACCCGCGGGCTCCGAGCCATGGAAGGTCCTCACTTCCCCTGACGGGTTCTGAGAGGATGTGGTCGAGCTCTGGCCATAGGATCTGAGCAGGAGTCTGCTGGGCATTCCCACACAGGCTTCCCTTCAAGCAGCCTGGACGCTAAGGCATTGGTCCTCTTCTAGTCCCCCACCAGCGGCTCCGGTCCCCTGCGGTGCAGGCCTGCGGGGTGTCATGGCGACTCCGGGAGGGCTGCTCCCTGTGGGACATCGATTGAGAGGAGCCTGGGTTCTGCCAACACGAAGGGAGGAACACCTTTGTTGGCACCAACTTCATGTGCCTGAGAAGGGACAGCAGGAGGGCAGAGGACAGACCTCAGTCCAATTGGGCCTGGTCTGCATTACTTGCAGGGAAACGACAGAGACGGTCGTGTGCCCGATCCTGCGGCCTGGACGTCCAGCTTCCTGGAGGCCAGAGTTCGTGCTGAGAAACCACCAGTGCTTCTGGAAACAGTGAGCCGGGTCCCCTTTTCGTAGGAGACGCCCCATCCTCCCCAGCACGTTTGGGGGCCTTCTGTCCCCTGGATCTATGGGAGCCAGTCCCCAGTGTCCAGGATCCGTGGGCAGGTGTCAGCGCCTGGAAGGCTGCAGGGCAAGGTGCGAGTCATGCTTGTGTAGTGATACTTAGACCACGGCGCCGGGCTGACTGGAAATGAGAGGTTCTGTGTCTGTTATAAAGGGGTCGTCTACAAATGCCCGTGTCGGAGGAGAGGGTACAGAAGTCCTCAGGACCTTCAGACATCTGCATCTCCTGTGGCCACGGCCGCGTCGGAGTAAAGGTTCGTGGGTTCCTCCTCCCGGGGCTGCTGAGGGCGTGGCCATCACTGCACCAGCGCCGACGAGAGGGCACCGTATGCCCGTGTGTGACCTGGACATGAATGGACTCATTCCTCGCTTCAGGGCTCCCCCTTTAAATCATGGGGCGAGGGATATGGTAGCACCAGAATAGCTGGCAGATGAGAGGGTGAATACGTGTGTTTTCTATCGACGTGTGATTGACATGAAAAGACTGCACATACGAGGAGTGTGACATGTTCGGCGCGTGTACACGCCTGAGGAGCCATGACCGGAATCACAACAGTGAACATGTCCAGCAAAGCACAAGGGGCTCCTTTAGGGCCCTTTCCTCCCCGTCCTTTCAAACCCCTTCCCCACGATTTGCAAACAGCAGCAAGCGTTTTCTAGATTTTTATGCTTCCTGGGGAGCGGGGCTCTGGCTTTTTTCATTAATCATAATTGTTTTCAGATTAACCCATCCTGTTACATGTACCAATGGTTTATTCACTTGTATTGTTGGGTGCTATTCCATTGTATGGAGATACTGCGGTTGCTTTCTGTCCACTCAGCTGCTAGTGGATATTTGGTTGCTTTCAGTTTTGGGCTGTTACCAATAAAGCTGCTGTGAGTATCTGTGTGTGTTACCCCTGAATGCATGAATGTGCACAGTTCATCCATCCACCCACTGAAGGACAGGGGCTGCAGGTAGCATTTTTATTTTCATCTAGTCCAGAATATTTATGCTTTTTAATATTTATGCTTGTCATTTCTCCTTTTACCTGGAGGATATTTGGCAGCATGTGGTTTGGCCTGGGATCCTGGGCTGTCACTGATTGGCTGTCTGTTGGGGCCTAAGCGCTCATTGGCTGAATTTTAGAGGTTCGTGACTATCAGAGGTGTGCTGATTTTCAGAAGCTGAGTTACCGGAATGAGGCTGTGGCTGCTGCTGCCTTTCAGAGGTCATCCGAAGTTAACTCTCATCTTGGTTTCTTATTCACAACTTTGGAATTGGGCCAAAAACAGGCTTTTCCTCTCCTGGGGATGAAAAGTAAGCACTTCCTTAGTCCCCTCTTTGGCTCTTCCTCAGCCACACCCGCAGGAGAGACAGCCCGTAAGGCACATCCCCACGGTTCTTTGTGCAGACGTGGTTTTGAGCTAGTGTTGCCACTAAGTGATTTAATCGCCAGTTGCAGGGAGAGAAAAAATAATAGCTCTAACTTCTGACTTTCTGTAATGTATTGTAAAAAACCAAACACAGGGTATTTAGGGCATCCTGACAGTGTCAGTACAGGCAGCCCTGTGCCTGGTGTGGGCCATGCACTACTGTTGTGCCTGAAACCCTAAGTGCTCGTTGAATATTTGTAGATGAGTAAATACATAACTCTCCTATTCTTTTTTACCTTCTGGCAACTTTTTAAATATTGTTTTTACCTTTCCCCCCAAGCTGTTAATGTGCAATATTTTATAAGTATTAAAAACTAGAGGCCTGGTGCACGAAATTCATGCACTCAGCAGGGGAGAAGGGCTCCCTCAGCCCCACCTGCGCCCTCTCGCAGTCCAGGAGCCCTCCGGGGATGTCCATTCCCTATGGGGAGCAGGCCTAAGCCAGCAGTTGGACATCCTTAGCGCAGCCACGGAGGCGGGAGAGGCTCGCCAGCTGTGAGCCCGGCTTCTGGCTGAGCAGCGCTCCCCCTGTGGGAGCACACTGACCACCAGAGGGCAGCTCCTGCGTTGAACGTCTGCCCCGTGGTGGTCAGTGCGCATCATAGCGACCAGTCATTCCACCATTCAGTCGATTTGCATATTAGCCTTTTGTTATATGGGATAATCACATTTGGGGACAAAACCCTGAGTGTGGCCAAGGTTTCTGCAAGCCACAGTCTCAGTGTCATTCTCTGACTTTTCACACTCAGTGCCTCTCACTCAACGGGCCCTGAAATCCTAACTATTTTTTCCCCTCCAACTTGTCACATATTCCTCTAGAACAGTGGTTCTCAACCTTCTGGCCCTTTAAATACAGTTCCTCATGTTGTGACCCCCAACCATAAAATTATTTTCGTTGCTACTTCATCACTGTCATGTTGCTACTGTGATGAATCGTCATGTAAATATCTGATCTGCAGGATGGTCTTAGGCGACCCATGTGAAAGGGTCCTTCGACCACCAGAGGGGTCGCAACCCACAGGTTGAGAACCGCTGGTCTAGAACAATTTCTGTCACTTTCCTCGGAAAACAACCAAGTCATTACTATTATTAACATCGAGTAATACCCACTTCATAAGTGTTTTCCCAGAGAGAACCTCAATGGCCTGGCAGACATTGTCCCTACAATTACAGATGCAACAGTGAGCCACTTCCCAGGTAGGAGGCGGATCAGACACCCAAACCTGCAGCACGGAGGTAAGATGCTCCCTTTGCCCATGCGGGCAAGTTGTCAGAAAGGCACAGGCTGCCCACACGGGAGAGAGAAGTCCCTCGCGCAGAGCTTTCAGATTCCTAAGTGGGAAATGCCTCAGACGTGGAGCGATGAAGATCTGCATTAAAATGTGGCTCCCTGGCCCTGACCGGTTTGGCTCAGTGGATAGAGCGTCGGCCTGCGGACTGGAGGGTCCCGGGTTCGATTCCGGTCAGGGGCATGTACCTGGGTTGCGGGCACATCCCCGGTGGGGAGTGTGCAGGAGGCAGCTGATCGATGTTTCTCTCTCATCGATGTTTCTAACTCTCTATCCCTCTCCCTTCCTCTCTGTAAAAAATCAATAAAACATATTTTAAAAAAAAAATGTGGCTCCCTGGTCCAGCCGGGTGTGGCTCATCGGTTGAGCCTCAACCCAGGAACCAAGAGGTCACCGGTTCGATTCCCGGTCAGGGCACATGCCCGGTTGCCAGCTTGATCCCCAGTGTGCGGCGTGCGGGAGGCAGCCAATCAATGGTTCTCTCTCATCATTGATGTTTCTATCCCTTTCCCTTCCTCTCTGAGATGAATAAATATATATATATTAAAAATAAAAAGAGCAACTGGAAAAATAAAATGTACTCCGTTAATTTTTAAAATGTGGCTCCCTCCATTGGAACACCATCACTAGCCACACAGGTGGGACAGATGTTTCCTGTGGCAGCCAGAGGCACAGGGACATCCTGACCCTTTCGGGGGCCCTGTCACCCCGACCCCCGTCATAGCCCTGCCTGGGGGCGTGTCTTATTGTCCCCGACAAACCTGCTGGCGCTCAGAAAGCTCCACAGCCTCAGTGCGCCTCTGACAGCTCGGTGGCCGACAGCGATGAGGGGGCTGCCCCTTCCCGAGCGCAGCCTTCGGGAACCGGCCACGACCCCCCCGCCCCCCCATCCCTGAACAGTCTCTGCGAGTCCCTGGACCGCAGGCCGAGGAAACCTGAGCGGGGCCGCTTCCAGAGCCAGCGAAGCCCGGCCCCGTTCGGACCCTGGAACTCGGTTCCCTAGCGCCCATCCCTTTGCCGCTTGGCCGGTATTCACGGTCGGTCAGGAATGACCTGCTTCTAAGACAGCGCAGGGCACGGCGAGGGAACTACGTTACCCAGAAGGCAGTGCGGAGGCGGCGGCGACCGACCAATGAGAGCTCAGACTGCGTGCAAGGCGTAGGGGCGGGGTTTGGATGTTCTTTAGTGACGCACGGCCTGGAGGCGGAGCTTCAGGGGCCTGATAGTGACGCACGGCCTGAGGGCGGGGCTTCAGGGGCCAGATTGTGATGTACAGCCAGGGGGCGGGGCTTCAGAGACCTGGTTAGTGACGTGAAGCGTTTCAGTGGGGTTGGGGCCTGCTCTTTGGTCCAGCGCTTCCTCGGAGTCCGCACTGAGGTGAATGGGAAACTCGTGGATAGCTCGGCGCCTCCACCCCTCCTGTGTGCCCTCTTCCTTATTTCTCTAGAAGTAAGACTTCCACTCAGGCCGCTGTCAGGCGGTTCTGTGTTTTAGTTGTAATTGTGCTGCGGTTCCGGGAGCCGTGTGTACCGGCATTCACCTCCGCCACCGTCTTGGTTCTGCAGAGCATGTGTATCCGCAAAGCCCCAAGATAGCTGACAGCTGTGAGTGGGAACGTGCGGGGCCTGGTCGGGCGGGTCTGAGAATAGCAGGCCTCTAACCTCGGTGGCTTCCTGAACCGCTTCCCGAGAAACCTGGGCACGTCCCCTTTAAGAACCCGCAGAGCTTAGCCTCCTTTCGGAGCCCGGAACTAACTCCATTCCCGGCGCCCCTGACCGGGCACTCGGGCTTTATCCGCCACTGGGAGTGACTTACGGACGGAGACCTGACAGGTGGCGGCGGCAGCGGAAACTACAATACCCAGAAGTCTGTTCGGTGTGCGAGGAGCAAGTGAGCCAATGAGGGCTTAGGAGAGGCGCGCGGAATACGTGCGCATTGTGCGCTGGAGGCGGGACTTCCGGCGTGTTTTTTTTTTTTTTTCTGATTGTCATTTTGACGGGGTTTATCCCGGGGTCAGCGCCTCGGAGGGGAGGGGCGGGAGGAAGAGCCGGAGCTGAGGCGGCGGAGGCCCGGCTGGGCCCGGTGGTGACGGCGACGCCCCGCTCCCGCCCCGTCGCCCCCGCGCCTCCCTCAGGCCCGCGGCGGGGCCGCGCCCAGGAGCCCGACCGAGGTGGGTGCTGCGACCCCCGCCCCGCCCCCTCCTCCGAGCAGGAGCCCGGGTCCCTCGTCAGGTGTCCGCCGCGTCTGGAGGGGCGGCCTGAGCGCTGGGGAGCCGGGGTCTGTGTCCAGGGGGCAGGGGTGAGGGTGCGCCTCGGGGTCTCTGTGTCCAGGGGGCGGGGGGGCGTCGCCTCGGGGTCTCTGTGTCCAGAGGACAGGGGCGAGGGGTGCGCCTCGGGGTCTCTGTGTCCGGGGGGGGCGTCGCCTCGGGCTCTCTGTGTCCAGGGTGCAGGGGCGGGGGGCGCCCAGACTGTGATGAGAACCTAGGAACCTTCCAGCCGCCAGGGCTTCCTGTTGCCAAAACAACAAGAAAACAGACAGACAGACAGACAGACACAGCTGGGCGCGAAAGTAGGAGGAAAGCGACATCCGGTTATTTCTAATCTATATTTTTACTGATTTCGGAGCGGAAGGGAGGGAGAGCATCCGCTGTGAGGGTCAGGCGCGGCCGCCTCCCGTCCGCCCCCGTGGACCCGGGACCTTCAGTCCGCGGCCCGGGCTCCATCCGCTGGGCTGACCGACCGACCGACCGGGGCCTCCCGGGGGCGGGGAGGGCCGGGCCGCGAAGGGGCGGTGTGGGGAGGACACCCAGCCGAGTGCGGCCCTGCTGGGGCGGGAGGTGTCAGCCCCGGAGGCGGGTGCGCGGGTGACGTGGGGGCCTGGCAGTGAGGGCGGGGCGGGCGTGGAGGCGGCAAAGGGCGGAGACGGGGGAGGGGGGCCTGGCCGGCCGCTGGTTGGAGGTTGTCCCCGCCCCACAAGGGCAGCTGAGGGTTCAGGTCCGGGTCGGGGTATAACCTGGGCTGTGGGTGCGACCCGCAGTCAGGGTCTGGACCGGAGGCCACACGTCCATGTTTCTCCTTCACATTAATCTCTCTCTCTCTCTCTCCATCTCTCTCTCTCCATCTCTCTCTCTAAATCAGTGGTTCTCAACCTTGGCTGCACATGAGAATCGCCTGGGAATCTTTTTAAAATCCTGATTTCTGGCCTCCTCCTCCGGAAATTCTGTTTCTTTGTTACTAATGTTGTGGCCCCACCCCATCACAAAGAAACAGAATTTCCGGAGGATGAGGCCCAGAAATCAGGATTTTAAAAAGATTCCCGGGTGATTCTAATGTGCAGCCAAGGTTGAGAACCACTGTTCTAACTCAATAAACAGTCCGGCCGGTGTGGCTCAGTGGCTGAACATCGACCTATGAACCAGGAAGGAGGTCACGGTTCAATTGGGCACAGGCCTGGGGTGTGGGCTCCATCCCCAGTGTGCGGGGTGCAGGAGGCAGCCGATCCATGATTCTCTCTCATCACGGATGTTACGGTTGTTTGTCAATCCTCACCCTAGGATATTTTCCCATTGATTTTTAGAGAGAGTAGAAGAGAGAGGGAGAGCCAGAGAGAAACATCGATGTGAGAGAGACACGTGGATGGGTTGCCTCCTGCACGTGCCCTGACCAGGGTCCCGGGCCGGGGAGGAGCCTGCAACTGAGGTATGTGCCCTTCACTGGAATCGAACCCGGGACTTTTCAGTCTGCAGGCCGATGCTCTATCCACTGTGCCACACCGGCCAGGGCTGAAGGTCCCTCGTTTTCACTGCTGCAGAGCATCCCGTGGTGTCAATGTCCCACGGCTGTTGTACCCGCTCATCTCCTGATGGCACGTGGGCTGTGTCCAGGTCTCAGCTGCTGTGAATGGGAGGGGGCATGGCTTGCTAAGGGGCTGGACTCGGACTACCAGGCGGAGATCGCGTGGCTGCCTGGCAGGATCGGGTCTGGCCTGGCCTTTAGGGTCCGACCCTGGCGACCCCATTCTCATGGCCGCCTTCTTCCCACAGGGTCCCACGGCGGCGGCAGCAATGCTCACGGACCCTGCACAGGTGAGTGGAGGGTGTGTCTGTGCTCAGCCATCCCGGCGACCACCCCGTGGTTCTGGCACTTCCATCTATCTATGCCAGGGGTGGGCAACCTTTTTGTGAGTGCGTGCCCAAACCAGCAAAATCTCTGACTCAAAATTCTTCAGCATGCCAACCCTAATTTTTTGAGAACACGTTACGCCTACTTGATATCTCTTAAGGTGTACATATGTGAAGAACCTTGAAGAAATAATAAAATTCATTCGAGCGACAAAAACACAGTCTATGATGATGAAAAATACATTTATTTATTAATGTATACATGTACACTGATAGTCCGACAGAAAACTTTATGACTCCATTTGACATTATCAATGGGACTTTGGCTGCTGCATCACTGATGACGGAGATTTTACATCAGGTTTATATTTCGTGACCTTCAGAGAGATGCACGAGCTACTACTTTCATCCGTCAGGCTACTCCTATTACGAGGCTTAACAAAATCCATCGCTGAGAACAAAGATTCACACGCGTATGTGGATGAAACCAAAACACTGGTCGGATCTAGGAAGGCAGGGAGAGTTAAGGCAGAGGCATAGATATTGCCTTTTCCCTCTCTCGTCAATCCATGTTTATGGTCTTTAATATAACTTGTTATGTAAAACGTCTATTTATCTAAAATGCACCTACACTGAATTTATCTGAAAAATCAAAAAGTCGATATTAAGAAAAAAATTGTAAATGGAAGATTATAAGAGAGGGTTTCACGTGCCAGCAAAGGTTACTGGCGTGCCATATTTGGCACCTGTGCCAGGGGTTGCCCACCCTGGTTTATGCCCTCAGGGAAGGGGAGCATCCTGAACCATCTCCCATTCTCTTCCCTCCTTTGAGTCTGAAGACCCTGTGCATTCACCAGACCCAGGATTTTGTTTCCAGGCTCAGGTCATATGGAGCAGTTTCTTTCTTTTTCTTTTTCTTTCAGAGCGGAAGGAAGAGGGAGAGAGAGAAACATCAATGATGAGAGAGAATCATGGATCGGCTGCCTCCTGCACACCCCCCACTGGGGATCGAGCCCACAACCTAGGCATGTGCCCTGACCAGGAATCAAACCGGGGGCCCTTCAGTCTGCAGGCCAATGCTCTATCCATTGAGCCAAACTGGCTAGGGCTCTCTCCCTCTCTCTCTAAAAGTCAATAAAATGAAATTAACGCAAAGATGTCCCAGGGAGTCCTAGGCACAGGATTTGGTGTGTTCAGATGTGAACAGGGGCGGTTCAGCTGGGAGGTTAAGGGACCTGCAGGTCTCCGTTCTCTCTGGTGGGAATGGGGAGCCCAGTGCAGGGTCAGTAGGGGAGCACAGGTCTCCCGCCTTTGGCCCCGGGCCTCTGATCTGAGATCGGTGGGAAGCTTGAAGGTGCTGTGGCCCACACTTAAACAGGCCCCTACTGGCTGCAGATGGAAGAGACTAAGGGTGTGAAGAAGGCGGGGAGACCTGGCAGGAACTTCCTGTAACCGTCCAGGCGAGTTTCCCCAGGGGCCACGCAAGAGTGGTGGCCACTGCCCCGGCCGGTGTGGCTCAGTGGATAGAGCATAGCTCTGCAGACTGAAGGGTCCTGGGTTGGATTCAGGTCAAGGGCACATGCCTGGGTTCTGGGCTCGATCCCCAGTAGGGGGCGTGCAGGAGGCAGCCAATCAATGATTCTCATCACTGAAGTTTCTCTCTCCCCCTCGCCCTTCCTCTCTGAAACCAATAAAAATATATTTTAAAAAAGAAAAGAAAAGCGTGATTTGAGGTTCAAGTCAAGAACCTGTAAAAAATTAATTAAAAAAAAAAGAAAGAACGAAACTGCCCCTGGGCTGAGCTGTCCCCTTTCCAGGGCCGTGTGGTCTTTGAGGACGTGGCCGTCCGCTTCTCCCGGGAGGAGTGGGGGCTCCTGGATGAGGCCCAGCGACGCCTGTACCACAACGTGATGCTGGAGAACGTGGCCCTTCTGTGCTCCGTGGGTAAGGCCCTCGCACCCCGCCCCCCCAAGGCCCTGGGCTGGGCTCCGTCCTTCCCTTTCCCGGGCGGCTCTGTCCTTCCCAACGGAGACCGTGGGCACTGCTGCCTCTCCTGGTGCCTGGCACCCATGTTGTTGGTGCCAAGGCCGGGCCCTGGGCCCTGTCCCCGCTGTCCCCACGCAGCCCTGCCCCTGCTGCTCTGAGTCCTCGCGAGACGGGGCTGAAAACTCGGGAATCATGAAGGTTGTGAGAGATGCCCCATGGGTTCCCTCAGAGCTGGTCTCCCTGGGGGGGTCACTCAGGCCATATCCTGGGACCTCGGTGCCCAGGTCCTGCCCCTCCTCATGCTGACATTTCTTGGGATCCGCCTGAGTCAGGAATTTTAAGCCCCAACATAGTTACTGATTTTAGGGACCACTGGGTTATTTCTACTGTCTCTGCTGTGACGTTCTGATAATTTTTAAAAAATATATTTTATTGATTTCAAAGAGGAAAGGAGAAGGGAGAGAGAGAGAGACATTGATGAGGAGAGAGAGTCATGGATCGGCTGCCTCCTGCACGCCCCCTACTGGGGATCGAGCCCACAATATGGGCATGTGCCCTGGTCGGGAATTGAACCTGGGACCCTTCAGTCCACAGGCCGACGCTCTATCCACTGAGCCAAACCAGTCAGGTTACCCACTCGCTTTTCATCACTGTTTGATGCCAGGACCAGTGGCTGCAGCTCGTTTCTACTCCCGCCCCCACTTTCATTTCTGCTCTGACCTGTAATCCCTTCCTGCCACACGCCAGCCACACTCCCCATTCGGCTTCCCTGCTCCCTTTACACTTGACCACACTCAGGCTATCATGAGGTCTGCACATAGCCTTAAATCGTCCTTGAACTCCAATATTTTTTTAAAGAATTAATATGTTTTATTTATTTATTTTTAAATATATTTATTGTTTTTAATTGATTTCAGAGAGGAAGGGAGAGGGAGAGAGAGAGAGAAACATCAAAGATGAGAGAGAATCATGGATTGGCTGCCTCTTGCACGCCCCCTACTGGGGATCAAGCCCGCAACCCAGGCATGTGCCCTTGACCTGAATCGAACCCAGACCCGTCAGTCTGTAGGCCAATGCTATACCCACTGAGCCAAACCAGCTGGGGCTCTGACACACATTTCTAATGGGGCCACCCCCTCCCACCAAAAGCAACATGCACATCACTGCCATTTCTCTGCTTCCAGGGAGTTGGCATGGCGCCCGGGATGAGGAGACACCTTTGGAGCAAGGAGGTTCTGTGGGAGAATCACAGGTCAGGACTCCAAAGCCAGACCCGTCCACCCACAAGGCCCGGCCCTGTGAGACGAAAGGCATTTTGCAACTGGCTGAGCTTGATGGAATGTACCCCAATCAGGGCCTACACATCTGTGGGACAGATCTCTACCAGCAGCATCTGGAGCAGCCGGGAGACCACGCCTCCAGAAGGGGCAGCGTCCCCCTGGCAGAGAAGACCTTCCCGTGCAGCGAAGGTGGGGAGGGCTTCCCAGCCGGCACCAGGCTCTTGCAGCACTGGGCTCCTCACAATAGGTGGAAGCCACAGCGGGGCACCAAGTGCAGAGAGACCTTGGAAATGGGACGGAATGATCACAGGTGCTCTCAGTGTGGGAAAAGCTTCAGCCGGAAACAGATCCTCGTGCAGCACCAGAAAATCCACACGGGAGTCAGGCCACACACGTGCGGCAAGTGTGGCATGGCCTTCCTCAGGAAGTTCCACCTCGTGCAGCACCAGCGGGTCCACACTGGGGAACGGCCCTTCGAGTGCAGCGAATGTGGCAAATCCTTCAGGTACAAGTCCACCCTCATGGGCCACCAGAGAGTCCACACCGAGTCAGGCCCGTCTGAGTGCAGCAAATGTGGGAAACTCTTCAAGTACAAAGCCAACCTCGTGAAACATCAGAGCATTCATAATGGAGAATGGCCGTACGAGTGCCGATTATGTGGGAAGTTCTTTAAGTACAACTACAGACTCGTCAGACACGGGCGAGTTCACACTGTAGAAAGGCCCTACGAGTGCGGGGAATGCGGGAAGTTTTTCAGGTACAGCTCCACGTTCGTGAGGCACCAGCGGGTTCACACTGCAGAAAGGCCTTATGGTTGCCGGGAATGTGGCAAGTTCTTCCAGTACAACTCCACGCTCGTCAAACATCAGCGAGTCCACACCGGGGAAAGGCCGTACGAGTGCAGCGAATGTGGGAAGTTCTTCCGCTACACATCCACGCTCCTCAGACATCGGAGAGTTCACACTGTCGAAAGGCCTTACAAGTGCAGCTTATGTGGGGAATTCTTTAGGTACAAGTCCAAGCTCGTTAAACATTGGCAGAATCACACCGGGGCAAGGCCGTACGAGTGCAGCGAATGTGGGAAAGCCTTTACATACCACTGCCGACTCCTCAGACATCAGAGAGTTCACACTGGAGAGAGGCCATACGAGTGCAGTGAATGTGGGAAATTCTTCCGGTACAACTCCAGCCTCCTAAAACATTGGAGAAATCACACTGGAGAGAGGCCCTATGAGTGCAGCGAGTGTGGGAAAGCCTTTAGCCACAGACACATACTTGTTGAGCATCAAAAAATCCACACTGGAGAAAGGCCCTACGCATGCAGCAAATGTCAGAAGGCCTTCGTTCGGAAGTCCCACCTTGTTCATCACCAGAAAATCCACAGCCAAGACAGGCCTGTGAGAGGCGTGAAGGTGAGAAATTCTTCAGCTCCAGCTCCAACCTCATTAAACAGAATTCACGCCGGCAAGGAGCTCAGGAGCACAGAGAAGACGGTAAACCTTCTGGATACCACGCTAAACTCATTCCCCTGGAGAAGGGCCTTATGAGTTCACACTGGGTTAGGGCCTTCGGAATACGGTGAATGCGAGAACGTCTTTAAGTGCAACTCCCACCCCGTGACACATCAGAGATTTCATGATGGAGAAAGACCGTGAGTGCAGTGAATATGGGCATGTGCTCGGCCAAACCTCCAGCCACACTCTGGCACCAAAGGTTCATGCCAGAGAGAGTATAGCAAATGGTGAAGGACTTTAGCCAAATGTCTGCTCTGATTTATCCCTGGGAACTACTGTAATGTAGTTTTTAGTCTTAATTTTACGTTTTCAATGGTTAAAATGCCTGTAACAAAGTTTACCCTCTAGCATTTTAATGGCACAGTTTAGTCATGTTAAAAATTCACACACATACACACAAAATTCACATATTTGTACAACTAATCTCCAGTATTTTTTTATCTTGTAAAACTGAAACTCCATACTCATGAAACAGCTCCTCCTATCCTTGCCCTACTTCACCAGGCAACCACATTCTGCTTTCTGTCACTCTGAATTTGACTCCTCAGGATATTTCATATAAGTGGAGTCACACAGCATTTGTCTTTCTGTGACTGTCTGCTTTTCTGAGCATAATTTCCCCACATTGAAGCATTTGTCAGCATTTCCTTCTAGTTTGAGAAGGAATCAGGGTTGACCCACCTAAGAGATGAGGAATGGCGCTGCTGGAATCAGTAGACCTTTGACAGATGTTAGGATATTTCTATAGGAAGGGAGATCTACATGTTGTATGGACTCTTTATTTAACAGCTTTATTGATACATTGACATAAATGGCATTTTTCTTAAAGTGTAAAATACATTTTCATATGTGTGTGCACAAGGGGACCATCACCAAAGTCATGATAATGAACATATCCATCAGCCTATAGTTTTCTTTCTTAAGTATTGATTTTTAGGGAGGAAGGAACATTGATTTTGTTGTTCCACTTATTTACGCATTCATTGGTTGATTCTTGTATGTGCCCTGACTAGGGGATTGAACCCACAACCTTGGCGTATCGGAATGAGGCAATAGCCAACTGAGCTACCTGGCCAGGGCCAGTTTTCATTGGCCCCTTTCTAGTATCTCCCACTTCTACCCAACTGGTCATCCCCAGATACACACTATAGTTTTGCATTTCTAGAATTGTATAAAAGAAATCCTACAGTTACTCTTGTATAGCTGTTTTCACTAAGCGCATACACACACACACACACACACACACACACATACATATATATTTTAGTATTATCCATGTTGTGTGTGCAAAAGCATGGCATCCAATAATAAGCACGGCTCTGTGTTACCACAGTGGCACACATATAAACAACACGGTGCTTCTACCTTCTGACAATTGCTCTTGAGAAGAGTTGTTTAAAGTGGGAAAGTGAAGTTTAAACCTAACACACTTAAGTTCAGTTTCATATGAATTCATCATCAATAAAAATTTTGAATCATCTGCCTTGTACACAGCATATAGATTTGTCTCTTCTTATCTGACTTCTTTCTTCTGGTAATGCCTTTTTTTTTTTTTAAATCTGAGGGTGTGTTTTTGTTTTTTAGAGAAACAGAGAAACATCAATGTGAGAGAGACACATCGATTGGTTGCTTCCTGCTAGGTCCTGATCCTTTGGTGTCAGGGTGAACACTCTAACCATTGAGCTCGCTCGTCAGGGCAATAAACTATTCTTTTTAAAAACAGTGTTATTATTATTCTAGTGGAAGCTTTCTCCCTTAAGAACAAAGGCCTCACAACCAGGAGAACTTAACATCGAGGGGCTGAGTAGCAGGATGAATGGGTTACTAAGTATAATCATGTGGAAAGTCAGCTTTCCGCCCTGGCCTGTGTGGCTCCTTTGAGCACAGTCCCATGCATCAAGAGGTCAGCAGTTAGTTGGATACCCGGACAGGGCACATGCCTGGTTGCAGCTCAATCCCCAGTAGGGGGTGTGCAAGAGGCAGCTGATTGATGTTTCTCGCTCATGGATGTTCCTAACTCTCTATCCCACTCCCTTCCTCTCTTTAAAAAATCAATAAAATATATTTTAAAAATAAATGTGTCCTTATCCCTCCATTGTCTCCCCACACCCCCAATCCTGCCCTCTCCCTCACTCCCTGTTGTCTGCGTCCATTGTTTATGCTTATATGCACGCATACAAGTCGTTTGGTTGATCTCTCCCCCCTACCCCCGCCCTCTATTTCTTTTTTCAATATACTTTTATTGATTTCATAGGAAGGGAGAGGGAGCTAGAAACATCAATAATGACAGAGAGTCATTGATCAGCTGCCTCCTGCAGGCCCTGGGGATCGAGCCCCCTACCCAGGCAGGTGTCCTTGACAGGATTGGAACCTGGGACCCTTCAGTCCCCAGGAGGACTCTCTACCCACTGAGCCAAACCAGCTAGGGCTCAAATGTCTATTTCTGACACTTGCGCTAGACTGCACCCCAGGGAAACGGGTACGTCCCCTTTAAGAGTTACTAAGCCCCACGGCATCCCAGGAGACTGGGACCGCCACTTCCCAGCGCCCCTCGCGTCATAGGTGGGCCTTTATCCCCCAAACTGTGAGGGAACCAGAGAAAGAATCAGTGGAAAAACTACGTTACCCAGGAGGCTCTGCGGCGAGCGATGACAGTGAGAAAAGCCAATGAGAGTTTAGCATGGAGCCGTTTACGTGCCCACGCGCGCTGGAGGCGGGACTTCCGGCGGCGTGCCCTGGGCCGTGGCGCTGGGGCTGTGAGGTGGTTTCTTCTCCGTTTCTCAGGCGGCGGAGCTGGGGCGGTGCCGCGGGACAGAGCGCGCGGGGGCGGGGGGTGTCCCCGCTGCTCGGAGGCCCGGCTGGGCCCGGCGGTGACGGCGGCGCCCCCTCCCGCCCCGTCGCCCCGGTCCTCCCTCAGGCCCCCGGCGGGGCCGCTCCCAGGAGCCCGACCAAGGTGGGTGCTGCGCCCCTCGCCTCCTGCCCCGTCCCCTCCTCCGAGCAGGAGCCCGGGTTCCTGCGTCAGGCCCGTGACCGCCAGGGGCGAGGGGTGCGCCTCGGGGGTCTCTGTCCAGGGGGCAGGGGTGTCGCCTCGGGGTCTCTGTGTCCAGGGGGCAGGGGTGCGCCTCGAGTTCTCTGTGTCCAGGGGGCAGGGGCGGGAGTGTGGCCTCGAGTGCTGACTGGAGTGGCGGGAATTCTGGAAGGTGGTGATTTCTAAGAAATGAGTATTTGGTCTTCGTCACAGATGGGGCTCCCGGTCCCCCAGCCCTGGGAGCCCCCGGTGTGGACGGGCGTCTTGATGGAGTGAATGGGGGACTTTTGGGGAAGCTCCTGGGAACTGGGCAGGGCGTCGTGAGAACCCACCCTGTGATTGGCGGGCTGGGATGTGATTGGTGGGCTGGGACTTTGGGTCCCACCCCCTGACTTCCCGTTGGTAGAGGGACTGGCAGTAAAATCCATCCCCGCTGGCATTTAATTTAGTCCATCCCGTCATCAGTCCTGAGCAGGGGACCCCCCATAGAATCCCAGAGGGACAGGGTGCAGCCCGAGCAGGTCACGCAGGCTCCCACGGGCCAGATAAAGGCGTAAGTGCATGTGGCCACAAAAAACAAAACTTCCATTTTCATAGAGATGTAGGTTTATGTCAATAGAGACAATGCAAAGGGCTGAAATAAATGAGTCGTCATTAACACAAAATAATAGGACATTTTAATAAGAATATTTTTCTCTTGAATAGGAACTTACCAGACACTGAGTAACTGCACAGATGAGTAAGCATCACGCAAATAAACCTATTTTTCTTGTTCTCTGAAAGCAAAATATTTCCTGTTGTGCATACCCAACAAGTCAGTCCAAGATGAAACACGTGGCAATTGGCTGCTAGAATATTTGCTGCTGGTGTCAGTAGAGAGAAATGGTGTGCCTGCGCATAAGGGAGATGAATGCCACACAATGAGAGTCATCAGCCATTAGTGAACGTTGTAGTTCGTTATTAATAACTAGAGGCCCAGTGTACAAAATTCGTGCAAGAGTAGGCCTTCCTTCTCCTGGCTGCCGGCACCAGCTTCCCTACGGGACCCAGGACCTGGGCTTCCCTCCAGCCCTGGCTTTGTCTGGATGGTCATTAGGAAGGACATCTGGAAGGACGTCTGGTCTAATTAGCATATTGTACTTATTATAGACTAGAGCATTGATGGCGAACCTATGACACACGTGTCAGAGGTGACACGGGAACTCATTTTTTTGGCTGATTTTTCTTTGTTAAATGGCATTTAAATATCCTATCTAATAAAAGACAAAAAGGGTAATTGACCGTACCTTCGCTACGTTTCCCATTGGCTAATCAGGGCAATATGCAAATTAACCACCAACAAAGATGACAGCCGGCAGCCACGCAGTTGAAGTGAGCAGGAGGCTTGCTTGCTCCAGTGATGGAGGAAGCCAAGGTTCCCCGCCTGCTGCGACCTGGCTCTGAGCTCCAAAAGCAACAAAGTTTCAATTATAGAAGCTAAACAAACCCCAGATACCTGCTTTCAGCAGGCCATGGCCTCAGAGCTGGAGTGAGCAGGAGCCGGCTCTCAGCTCCAGTGATGGCAACAAAGTTTCAATTATAGAAGGTAAATAAATCCCAGAATAAAAAAAGAAAAGAAAAAGAGGAGAGGCTGGGAGCTTCAGTTGTCCACCAGCCTGAAAACAGCCATCAGCCTCTCATCCAGGCTGGCCAGGCACCCCAGTGGGGACCCCCACCCTGAAGGGGGTGTGACCAGCTGCAAACAGCCATCAGCCCCTCACCCAGGCTGGCCAGGCACCCAAGCGGAACCCCCACCCTGATCTGGGACATCCTTCAGGGCAAACCAGCCGGCCCCCACCCATGCACCAGGCCTCTATCCTATATAGTAAAAGGGTAATATGCAAACTGACCCTACAGCAGAAAGACTGGGAATGACTGGTCACTATGACACACACTGATCACCAGGGGGCAGATGCTCAATGCAGGAGCTGCCCTCTGGTGGTCAGTGTGCTCTCACAGAGGGGGAGCTCTGCTCAGCCACAAGCCAGGCTGACGGCAGCCAGTACAGTGGTGGTGGTGGGAGCCTCTCCTGCCTCAGCAGCGCTAAGGATGTCTGACTGCAGCTTAGGTCTGTTCCCCGCTGGCAAGTGGACATCCCCCGAGAGCTGCCGGGCTGCCAGAGGGATGTCTGATTGCCAGCTTAGGCCCAATTCCCCAGGGAGCAGGCCTAAGCCAGCAGGTGGTCATCCCCCGAAGGGGTCCCAGACTGCAAGAGGGCACAGGCCAGGCTGAGGGACTTCCCGCCCCGAGTGCACAAATTTTTGTGCACCGGGACTCAGGTATAAAATAAATATCAAAAATATGTCTTTGTTTTACTATGGTTGCAAATATCAAAAAATGTCTATGTGTGACACGGCACCAGATTTAAGTTAGGGTGTTTCAAAATGCTGACACGCCGATCTCAAAAGGTTCACCATCACTGCTCTATCCACTGTGCAACACCAGCCAGGGCTCATCACCTTTTCTCTTTTTTTCTTTTTCAAATTAGTTAAATGCTTTTATTTTTTTTAATTCTTTCTTTCTTGATTAAGGTGTTACATATGTGTTCTTATCCCCCCATTGCCCCCCACCCCCCTCATCACCTTTTCTTACGTCTCGTGGTTGCTACTTGTACACCAAGTGTGATTGACACGGGGTTTTCCCCTGCCAGCCACATGACCTTACGGCACGACTGTATATTCTACCCTCTTTAACGTGCTTTATTTTCTCTGTTTCCCCCTTCACCTGAAGTGTTGTGTGTCCATCATTCCTCATTCTGTTTGCGTTGCCGACAAGAATTAAATTAACATGACCTGCTCTCCCCCCAGGTCCTGCGGGCTCCCCAGGGCTCTCAGCCGGAGCAGTGATGGACCTTGTGCGGGTGGGTACCCCGTGTCTGCAGCTCTCCTGCTGCCTCTCCTTTTCCCCTGGGTGCCCGGCAGCCCTAGAGAAACCCTAGAGTCAGGTTTGGAAGTCCAGGTCAGAGGTTGAAAGATCCCCATTTTTTAAAAATATATTTTATTGATTTTTTTACAGAGAGGAAGGGAGAGGGATAGAGAGTTAGAAACATCGATGCAAGAGAAACATCGATCAGCTGCCTTCTGCACGCCCCTCCACTGGGGATGTGCCCGCAACCAAGGTACATGCCCTTGACCGGAATCGAACCTGGGACCTTTCAGTCCACAGGCCGATGCTCTATCCACTGAGCCAAACCGGTTAGAGAGAGATTCCCATCTTGTCACCCAGTGGAGGGAGGTGTGAAAGGTCATAGGTGTGGGGTCCGTGAGCACATGCATTGCGGTGATCCTGGGACGGGGGTGCTGTGGTCTCCATGGCTGGTGGTTTGAGGTGGTGGCAGCCGCAGTGTTTGGTGCAGAGGAGAAAAGTGATCTGACTCACATCCTCACACAGGAGCCATCACGAAGGCATTGATTGGGCCCTGGCTGGTGTGGCCCACTGGATAGAGCGTTGCCTGCGAACGGAAAGGTCCCGGGTTCGATTTCAGTCAAGGGCACAGGCCCGGTTGCAGGCTTGGTCCCCAATGTGGGGTGTGCAGGAGGCAGCTGATCAATGATTCTCTCTCATCATTGCTTTTCTTTTAAATATATTTTATTGATTGTTTACAGAGAGGAAGGGAGAGGGATAGAGAGTTAGAAACATCAATGAGAGAGAAACATCGATCAGCTGCCTCCTGCACACCCCCCACCGGTGATGTGCCCACAACCAGGGTACATGTCCTTGACTGGAATTGAACCTGGGACCCTTCATTCCACAGGTCAATGCTCTATCCACTGATGAGCCAAACCGGTTAGGGCTCATCATTGATTTTCTATCTCTCTCTCTTCCTTCCTCTCTGAAATCAATTTAAAAAATAAAGTGTTTTAAAAAGACAGAAGAAGGCATTGATTGTAGCTGGACTAGGGAGTGGGAAAGACTTGCCTTTGGATTTTGTAAAGTGAGCAATGTGGAGGGTGACAGAGGTCACCGATGACGGGAGGGGTGGGAAGGGCCGTCCGCGGAGACGGGGAAGCCAGTGGAAGAGGGACTGCTTTCCAGTGAGAACCTGAGGGATTAGGTGTGGGTCACATTGAGTCCCCTGTGTCCCAGAGACTCCCGAGCACACGTGAGAGTGGACAGACGCGAGGATCTAGCACAGCGGTTCTCAACCTGTGGGTCGCGACCCCTCTGGCGGTCGAACGACCCTTTCACGGGTCGCCTAAGACCATCCTGCATATCAGATATTCACATGACGATTCATCACAGTAGCAACATTACAGTGATGAAGTAGCAACGAAAATAATTTTATGGTTGAGTCACAACGTGAGGAGCTGTATTTAAAGGGCCAGAAGGTTGAGAACCACTGATCTAGAAGGAGGGCTTCAGGCTGGAGATGCCCATGACGTGGCCACCAGCGCGGACGCTGGGTCTGCTGTGGACGGGCACGCTCAGGTCCCGGCGGTGTTGCCACTGGGGACCTGGGAGGGACATGGGAGCCGTGTGTGTCCTAAAGGCAGAAGGAGGAGTTGTGGTTGGTCCTCAGCAGGACGGGATGGGGAGGGGACAGCGCAGCAGGCGCCCAGGTTCCCATGGGGGTGTGGGGAATGGAGTGGAGTCCGACAGGCGCTTCTCGGCCTCCCTGAGCCTGAGGCGCTGGCAGGAGGTGCGGTCAGACAGCAGACTAGCTCCCCCAGGTGTGTCACGTGGGGGCAGAGTTCACATGGGTGTTACCTGGGCAGAGACCGTGTGCTCCCTGAGGGCAGACAGGGATTCGTGGCTCTGCACGTGGCTTGGGGGGTTGAGGCTGGAGCCAGGCCTGTGAGTGGGACGGGAGGCGCTGGAGGGTTAGGTATGTGGGATCCCGTGGCACATCCTAGAGGCCATGTGCAGCGCGGGGCGTGTGGTGGGGAGATCAGCCGTGTGCCAGGGGCTGGTGCGCGCACTGGCTACCCAGGGCCCTGGCACCGGGAGGTTAGGACAGAAGGGACTCCAGGCTGATGTCTGCGGGGTCCGGCACCTGTCACTCCAGGTGGGGCCCCGCGATGAAGGGTGGAGGATGGATGTGGGTGGTGACGGGTCCTGGGGGGAGGGTGCCGGTGACAGACCCCCCGCTGCCCCCCTCGCAGGGCCCCGTGACCTTCGAGAACGTGGCCGTGTTCTTCTCCCTGGAGGAGTGGGGGCTCCTGGACGAGGCTCAGCGGGTGCTGTACTGCGACGTGATGCTGGAGGTCTGCACACTGGTTGTCTCACTGGGTAAGGCCCTCACCCCTGCCCCCCTCCCCCCGCCTTCCCCATTGTTCCCCAGGCAGCTCTGCTCTCCTCACAGCTGGGCGCTGCGGGGCCCTGTCGCAAGTTCTCAGACGGGTCCGTGAGCCCTGCCTCCGGCCGCAAATAGCCCAACACCAGGGAAGGTCTGTGGGTCAAGAGACTTGGGGCTGGTCCCACGTGGGATTCAGCCACTCCCTGCTCCTAGGCCATCTCTGCTCCAGGTCCTGCCCCTGTAGCTGGCATTTTCTGGGGTCTGAATGCACCAGGACGCGCAGGAACCCAGCATCATCCCTCTTTGGGGTGGGGAGGACATGGGAGCCGTGTGGGTGTCTGTGGTGCCCTCCTCGGAGCTTCCAGGGCAATGAGGTGTTGGGTTAGGGTGGCCCTGGGCCGGTGCTCACCGCTCACCTGACCTGTGTCTTCCGTAGGGACTGTGCCTGCTGGTCACACAAGGTCCAGGGGGCGCTGGGAGGACAGCCCTGGGCCCAGGACAGAGCGGACACGCTGCAGGCACAGCAAGAGGGCTCCGCTGTGGCTGGTCCTGCTGGCTGACATCGGGGAGGACGGGATGGCACGACTGGGTCGGCGCATACCACAGACACGCCCTGTGCCCAGCGCTGTTCCGGAGACCAGACCAGCGGCTGTCTTGATGCCGCATGTCTCTGAACTCCCTGTTCTTTTTTTAATACATTTTTATCGATTTCAGAGAAGGGAGAGAAGGGAGAGAGATAGAAACATCAGTGATGAGAGAGAACCAGTGGCCTCCTGCACGCCCCCACTGGGGACCGAGCCCGCGACCCGGGCATGTGTCCTGGACTGGAATCAAACCCGGGACCCTTCAGTCCGCAGGCTGATGCTCTATCCACTGAGCCACACCAGCCAGGCTGACTCCCCATTCTTGGCACCTGTGCACCTTTCATTTTTGACTTCTGACGCTGGATTACCCTCACCTCTCGCACCCTACGCTCCACTGCGCCCTTTGCCGTGCGCCCCAGTATTGGCCTCACTTAATTAACGTGTTATGGGGTCTGTGCCTCTGTCCCTGAATAGCCCTTGCACCCCAGCTACTCAGCGGAGTCGGATTTTCCTGGGCCACCCTCCCCTGCAGCACACGTCTCAGCAGCAGCACTGGCCCAGGTGAAGTGTGCACAGAGGTGTGAGTTGTGGACCTGCTTCGTCCTGTGCCTTTGGCTGAGGGATCCCCTGTGCTGCCCCGTTTAGCGGCCTGTTACGCACAGAGCCCTCCTTCGGCCTTGGTTAGGGATGCCCATGGACTCACTCCTTGGTGGGCAGACACACTGATGGGGCTGCCTCCACCCCACCCACACCCGCGTTTCTCTGCTTCCAGGTTGGCATAGGGCAGAGGATAAAGACGCAGCTTCTGAGCAGAATGTTGCTGAAACGTCACAGAGAAACACTCCAAAGGGAGGTCTGTCCACGCAGGAGGCCAACCCCTGGGAGACGTGTGGCCCAGCCTCAGAAGGCGGTTCACCCCTGACTGGCAGCCTGGGGGAAACTGAGCAGGAACTGCCTGGAGCACCTGGGAAAGGTCGCCAGCTCCAGCACAGTGGAGAGGAACTCTCTAGAAGGAACACAGACCGGGCCTCCTGCGGGAAGAGCTGCACAGCCCGCGCCTCAGAGGAGCCGTTCACGTGCTGGGAGGCTGGGAGGGCCTCCCCCACCAACTCCCTCTTCTACCAGCTCATGCACGGCGAGCGTGCGGAGGCCTTTCACCCGGAACAAAAGCACCACATGTGCAGTGACTGTGGGAAAGGCTTCTGCCAAAAGTACAGACTTGCTCAGCACCAGAGAATTCACAGTGGAGAGAGGCCTCACGGGTGCAGCGAATGTGGGAAAAGCTTCAGCTACAAACACACACTTGTTCGGCATCAGCGGACTCACACTGGAGAGAGGCCATACAAGTGCAGCGAGTGCGGGAAAACCTTTAGCTACAAACACACGCTTGTTGGGCACCAGCGAGTTCACACGGGAGAGAGGCCGTTTCAGTGCAGCGAGTGTGGGAAATTTTTCAGCCATAGCTGCAGCCTTAGTGAGCATCAGAGAATCCACACTGGGTCACGGCCTTACAAATGCCGTGAGTGTGGAAAATTCTTTACCTCCAACTCCAACCTCGTAAAACACCAGAGAGTTCACACAGGAAGGAGGCCTTACGAGTGCAGTGAGTGTGGGAAATGTTTTACCCAGAGTCCCAGCCTTATTATACATCAGAGGATCCACACTGGTGAGAGGCCCTATGAGTGCACCGAGTGTGGCAAGGTGTTTAGCCAAAGTTCCACCCTCAGTAAGCACCAGAGAGTTCACACAGGAGCCAGGTCTTACAGGTGCAGCGAGTGTGGAGAGTTCTTCAGCCAAAGCACCCAACTGGCCCGGCATCGGAAAGGTCACGTCAGAGACAGGCCTCAGGGGTGCAGCAGGTGTGGGTAGGTCTTCCTGCAGGATCCACTCTTACTCAGCACCAGGAACTTCATGTCCCAGGCAGACTGTGGCTGCCACTAATGTGGGAAAGTCTTCAGCTGGAATTTCACAGTGGAAAAAGGCCTGGGCATGAGATGGGATAGCAGGGAGTGAGCTCTCTGTCACACAACATATGAAAAAATGAAAAAACCCTGTAGCTACAACCTCACTTTTGACCCCTGAGCCACAGCTGACAACACAGTTCTTCAGGCTGGCATTGGGCACCTTCGGAGAGGCCCCCGGTGGGGCTCAGGCCGGACAGACAGGTACCACGGGGGAGTGAGGCAGCAGCTGACAAGTTTTCTTTCTTTTTTAAAAAATATATTTTATTGATTTTTTACAGAGAGGAAGGGAGAGGGATAGAGAGTGAGAAACATCGATGAGAGAGAAACATCGATCAGCTGCCTCCTGCACACACTCCACTGGGGATGTGCCCGCAACCAAGGTACATGCTCTTGACCGGAATCGAACCTGGGACCCTTCAGTCTGCAGGCCAACGCTCTATACACTGAGCCAAACCAGTCAGGGCGACATGTTTTCTTTACTCCAGGCTGGAGGACAGTAGCTGAGGCTGCTCACCCATGAAACTTGGCAACAGAAACTGGGCGAGGGAGCCTACACCCTTCTCAGATTAGGGTCAGATAGAAAAGGGCTGTCGCCTGCCCAGGCCCGCCCTCTGGTGTCAGGATTTGAGGGCAGTTGTGAGAACCTCCACTGTGTGTGTTGGAGCTGCATAAATGATTTCCCTTTTCCTCTAGGATAGTCATGTGATGCCTAAGGTTTGTACCACTAATGTGACCAGAGGGGGTAAAACTCAGACTTATTCTACTCATCAGGTGAGAACCATAATGGAACTCTTAAATAAATTTGCCACCTGAGTATTTTAATTTTTAAAAAATATATTTTTATTGATTTTAGAGAGAAAGGGAGAGGATGATAGAAACAGCAATGATGAGAGAGAATCAGTGACTGGCTGCCTCCTGCACGCCCCCTACTGGGGACCAGGGGGACCCAGGTATGTGCCCCTGACCAGAATCAAACCTGGCCTCTTCAGCCCGCAGGCTGACGCTCTATCCACTGCGCCAAACCAGCTAGGGCTCCATTGATTGTTAGAGAAAGTGGGAGAGGGAGAGAGAGAAAAACCAATGTGAGAGAGACACATCGATTGGTTGCCTTCCACATGCCCCGGGCCAGGGCCAGGAGCCTGCGACCGAGGTGCGTGCCCTTGACTGGAGTTGAATCCAGGACCCTTCAGTCCGCAGGCTGTTGCTCTACCCACTGAGCCACACATGCCAGGGCCACGATGCCAGTTTGTATTGACAGAGGAGAGCCTACCCTTGTCCTCTGTAGAGCCCAGGTCTGAGTAACTGGTCAGCCACACGGGTGCTGCTCCATGTTTGTGACGGAAACTCGGGGGGCAACACCAAGGTTTCGTTGGGTGGGTCCCCTTGTTAGCAATACGGTTTCAGCGTGTGTGGTCACACACCATGGGCGGCAGACGAGCGCCACCCCTGTGACCCCACTGGATGGGGTCTCCTGGACTCTGTCCTCTGTGTGGCATCTTCCTTTGCTGACTCCTCGCCGGCCCCTCATTGGGATAAAAAACCAAGGGGCTGGTCAGGGCGCAGTCCCTGGAGGCTCCAGGGTGGACTCTGTCCCGGCCCCCAGAGCTGCGTCTTGTGTCCTTAACTCGAGCACACCCGCCTCCCTCTTGCTTCAGCCTTTCCCCAGGACAGCGTCCCCTCTGCAGCCTCGGGTGAGTGCACATGGTCACGTCTGGGCAGATACAGGTAATCCCACTCCATCTCATCCAAAGGCCGAGGAACGATAGGGGAGTCTCTCCTCAAAACCCGGATCCCTCACCCCACGAGGCCCAGGACTGAGGAGTGGACATCTTTGGGGGACATTAGTCAGCCTCCTGCAGGGTTGGGGCGGGTGGTTAATTGTCTTAAAAATGTGTTTGCTGCCCTGACCGATTTGGCTCAGTGGATAGAGCATCCACCTGAGGACTGAAGGGTCCTGGGTTCGATTCCAGTCAAGGGCATGTACCTGTGTTGCAGGCATGTCCCCAGTAGGGGGTGTGCAGGAGGCGGCTGATGGATGTTTCTAACAATATCCCTCTCCCTCTCTGTAAAAAACAATACAAAATACTTTTTTAAAAATGACTCAACTCTTAAACAGTTTGTTTTGCGGGGCCTGGGTGGCTCAGTGGTTGAGCATCAACCGAGGAACCAGGAGGTCAGGGTTCCATTCACCACCAGGGCGCATGCCGGGTTCCGGCTGGGTCCCCCAAGGGGGTCGTGCAGGAGGCAGCTGGTCCATGATTCTCTCGCATCATTGACGTTTCTCTCCCTCCCCCTCCCCCTCCCTCTGAAATAAAACAACATGAGGCCAACCCTGCGCCTCGCTGAGGCCTGTGCGCAGGACGAGCCCACGCAGCGCGGACGCTCACCCACCCCCTCCCGGCGCCCGCAGTCCTGGCCCCCCGTCTGGAGGCTCAGCGCCCACCCTGTCCCCCGGTGGGGTCCCAGACCCCAACCCCCACTCTGAGCGGTAGCCAACTGCGGGACTCTGTGCGCAGGCGCGCGGTCCAGGCGGCGTCCAGGGCGCGTAGCGGGCAGCCCCCGCGCGTCCTCCCGCGGTCAGTTTCCTCGTCTTCGTCTTGAAACGCAGGGCGGGGGCCGGTCGCCGGGGAGCGTCCCTGAGGCCGACTGGGGGGCCGACCGGACGGTGAGTAGCGGGGCGCGCGGGGCAGCCCGAGGCGCCCGCCTTCGCGTTCCTCGGGCTGAATCCCGGCGCGTTTAGCGGTGACGGGGCTGCGTCCAGGCCTTTCCCGGGGCCCCTCCTGCGCGCGCCGCTCCCGTCCAGGCCCGGAGCCGCCTCCTCGCGCACGAGCGAGACTTAAGCCGCTGCCCTGGCCGGTGTGCTCAGTGGATAGAGCGAAGGGCCCGGGTTGGATTCCGGTCAAGGGCACGCACCTGGGTTGCAGGCTCCTCCCCGGCCCGAGCCCAGGCGTGGCGGGTGCAGGAGGCAACCGATCCCTGTGTGTCTCGCATGGATGTGTCTTTCCCTTTCCTTTCTCCCTACCCTCGGGTGAGGATTTAAAAACAACAAAAATAAAAGCCAATCAGGCTGAAAAGACCGTCTCTAGGGGCAGACTCGCCCGTGGCGCGCGGCGTCGGCGTCGGTGGGAGAGTCGGGGCGGCGGCAGAGCCCGCGGGTGCGCACCGAGGCCCGGCCCAACCCGGTACCGGGGCTGCCCTGCGCCGTGGCTTCCGGGCGCCCCCTGGGCGGGTCTCGCCTTCCCGGGGTCGCCGGGCGCCCCACTTTCCGGGCTGCGGGAGCCCCGGCGCCAATGGTCCTGAGCCAACCGCGCGGGTGAACTGGCCGGACGGTCGCCCAACGGAGCAGCTGCGGCCCCTGGCGATGGGCCGCCACCTGTGCCGTGCGCCCCGCGGTCCCGAGAGAAGAGCGCAGGGAGGGGGCGCGGGTCAGGGGGCTCCCCGCCCTCCCGGCCGCCTCTTGGGTCCCCCGTGGAGGCTGCTGCGTCCCCACAGCCCCCAGCACCTGTCCGTCCCCATCTCCGTCCCTGCGGGGCCAGGGGTTGATTCCGGTCGCCAGTCCCCGCGCGCCCTCAGCCCTCAGCGGTTCACGTGGGCCCTCTCCACGCCTCGGCCGGTCTGGCACCGGCCCACCCGCCTCGGTTGTTGTTGGGACAGAAGGGATTTGGACTTGAGAGGCCGGAGTGACCTGGGGGAGGCGGGCTGCGGCGCAGGGCGGGCCCATCGCGGCCACAGTGCGGAGGTGTGTGTCCTGCGCTGGGCAGCCCCTTAGGCGTCATGGTCTTAAGTAACCAGCGCGGAGGTCCATGGAACTGCTGGGCCCGCCCCCACCCCCCCCCCAAGGTCTGCCACTGGAAGGGGCACCTGGTGCTCCTGTCCTCCCGGAAGTGGGAACCTCTGGGGGTTGGAGTGGGGTGTGTGTCTGATTTGGGCCTAACCAAGGGGTGCCAGATAAGAGCCTGATGTTTTCCTAGCTCAGTGGTCGGCAAACCACAGCTCCCGAGCCACATGCGGCTCTTTGGCCCCTTGAGTGTGACTCTTCCACAAAATACCACGTGCGGGCCCAGTACGGTGTGATTGAAACTTCGTGGCCCATGTGCAGAAGTCGGTTTTTGGCCTCAGGGAGTCTATTTTGAAGAAGTGTTAGAAGAAGTGGGGATACGTTGGCTGAGGTCGACCCTTCAGATTGAGGATGTTTTTAGCAAAGGTCAGCTTAGGAGTACCCTAATTAAGTTAATAACAATGTACCTACCTATAGAGTTTAAGTTTAAAAAATTTGGCTCTCAAAAGAAATTTCAATCGTTGCACTGCTGATATTTGGCTGTTGACTGAGTTTGCCGACCACTGTCCTAGCTTATAGAACAGGCTATAAAAAAGGTTTGTACACCTGTACAAATGTGTTTGTTTTAAGCGGTGTCATTCCAGAGTTGAAAAGTTGGTTTTTTTTTTTATATTAGGTTTAAAAAGTAAATAAAAAGTGTCCTGGGTTCCATCCCCAGCCCCAGTTCGGGCAACCAATCGGTGTGTCTCCCTCCTCCCCTCCCCTTGTGGGGTTTACCTCACAAATGCAAGATTAGTTTAATTTCCGAAAATCAGTCAACACAATTTGTCATTAAGACTAAAAAGGTAAAGAAAATTAAAAACTATGTGGTCACCGGTGTTCAAGAAATGCCCCCCCCCCACACACAAAATAAAATAAAAAAAAATGAAATAAAACCCACAAACCCCCACCCCCTTGTATTCTCAGCCGTGGAGTCTCCGTCCACCTTGTAACAGAATTAGTCCATGTTACCCACAGACCATGTTATAAATGATGACACACCGTTTTCCTAGTATGGTTCTAATGGATACTATGGCTTCATTATTCCGAGTTCTGGATCACTTGCTTTGGAATTATTTCCCAAAAAAAGGATTACTTTCAGCAAAGATATGGGTAAAAAGGAATGAACTACTGACACACAAAACATCGATGGATCACAAAATAATTACGCAGAGTCAAAGCCAGACATATATTATTAAATTAGTCCATATATATATAAAATTCTAGGAAATGCAAAGTAATCTAGTGACAGAAAAGAAGATTCTTGTTTGCCTGGGAGTGGGAGAGGGGAGAAGGATTATCAAGGCAATGGGGAAACTTGGTTTCACAGATGCAAACACGTTGGAACTTGTCAAATTTCACACCACGTGTAGTTTATTACAGAAAATGTTTAATCAATTGCTCTGATAGTGAGCACAGCCGTGAGAGAGACAAATATGTCAGCCCTGAGAGTTCCTGGAAGCCCTCCTACCAAAGTCATAGTGAAATGCTTGTGGAAACACTTAGAAGTCACATCCCACCATCTGCTGCAGTCTCCCAACTCCCTCGTAATCAGCGACTCTGTACAATTATGACGCCTACCTGGTCCTTTTAGGGAACAGGGACATCTACCTACTGAAGAATACGCTTTGGGGATGTTGCCAGGCCCCAGGGGTCAAGTTCTGCCAAGGAGGGAAATGTGAAACATGGATTTGTTGTTCCTGGGAACAAGGAACCCAACGCATGCTGTTCCCAGACACACCAGAGGTTGTCTCAGCAAATGCCCCTGCTCAAGGTCTCACAGATGACCTTGCATATGGGTCACAAGGTCAGGCCTCAGAGATGGGCATCTCCCCTAGGCGGCCTTGAGCAGCGATGCCAGTTGAGCTGAAACCAGAACGAGAGCTGCCCACTGCACTGAGCCGACTCGCTGGGCGTCTCACAGAAGCTTTCCAACCCTCATGCAGGCAGAGCCCACACTGTCCTCCGCTGGCCCACAGTGAACAGAACCCCCAAGATCAAAGGTGACTTCAAAACTAACGCATGTGCTGCAAAACCAGACATCAGGGCAGGCCATTTCCAAGTCAGGTGACCTGGAGGCTGGACACGCCCACAAGGAGTGCCACCTGAGACCAACAAAGTCCATGAGAACTGGGAAACTCCCCTGCAAGTGGCCAGCAAAACAACACTCACATCCTCCCTCCTGGCTGAAACTGGGTCATGTCCACACCTAAACCCACTGGGGCCCTGACCGGTTTGGCTCACTGGATAGAGCATCAGCCTGGGGACTGAAGGGTCTCAGGTTCGATTCCGGTCAAGGGCATGTACCTTAGTTGCAGGCACATCCCCAGTGGGGGGTGTGCAGGAGGCAGCTGATGGATGCTTCTCTCTCATCGATGTTTCTGACTCTCTATCCCTCTCCCTTCCTCTCTGTAAAAAAATCAATAAAATATATTTAAAAAAATAAAAATAAACCCGCTGGGGCAGGGCTGGCGGGGGGAACAGGAAGGAGTGGGGATCAATGGGCCCGGGATACTGAGGATCCCCTGTTGGAAAGGGGAGCACAGGTCTGCCTAGCAGAGCATGTTGGCTGATGTTCACTCAACTTGGGGCCCTGCCTTGCAGACTCTGGCAGTGACAGGATTGTGGCAGGGGTGCTGGGCAGGCGATGACGCGCCACATTGCTCCAGAAAGCTTCCCGTGGAGGGACCCTCAGAGGAATCTTCCCGGGGTGGGTGTTCACCGGGATGGGGGTCAACTTCCGGCTGATGGCTACTCTCCAAGGCGGCTCGCAGAGCTTCTCTCTGGAGTCAGTCGCTCGTGACCACGGACAGGCACACTCCCCGCTACCCTATGGCCTTTCTCCAGTGTGGACTTTCCAATGTCGGATGAGGGAAGCCCTCTGCCTGAAGGCCTTCCCACACTCACTGCACTTATACGGCCTCTCTCCGGTGTGGATTCTGTGGTGCTGAATGAGCACATGCTTGTGGCTAAAGGCTTTCCCACACTCGCTGCACACATAGGGCTTCTCCCCATTGTGGACCCTCTGGTGCGCAATGAGGTCGGAGCTTTGGGTAAAGAATTTCCCACACTCGATGCACTCGTACGGCCGGGCCCCAGTGTGAACGCCCCAGTGTTTGATGAGTCTGTATTTGTGACCGAAGTACTTCCCACATTCGCTGCACTCGTACGGCCTCTCTCCAGTGTGGACGCTCTCATGCTGAACAAGCGTGGATTTGTGGCTGTAGGCTTTCCCACACTCACGGCATTTGTAAGGCCTCGCTCCAGTGTGAACTCGTTGGTGTACAATAAGGTTGGAGCTGTGGTTAAAAACTTTCCCACAGATGCCACACGCGTAGGGCATTTCTCCAGTGTGGATTCGCTGGTGCTGGGCAAGTATGGGTTTGCGGCTGAAGGTTTTCCCACATTCGCTGCACTCGTATGGCCTCTCTCCAGTGTGGACTCTCTGGTGCTGGACGAGCGAGTCTTTGCGGCTGAAGGCTTTCCCACATTCGCTGCACTCGTAATGCCTTTGTCCACTGGGCAAGGCCTCTGCACACTTGCCATCACCGTGTGGCTTCCACTCACTGTGGGGGGCGCGGTGCTGGGAGCTGCCTGAGCGAGCTGAGAAGCCCTCACGGGCCTCCCCAGGCGCAAAGGGCACTGCCAGGGGCTGGACAGGGCAGCTGCTCACAAGAAAGGCCTGGCCCTCGTCTCTCCTTAAGGGCTTCTCTCCACTACCCTGTTTCTGGTGCTGAAGGTTCCCACTGAACCAGAACTGTTTCCCACACTGTTTCTGCCCAGAGTGTCTTTCTTGGTGCTCAGCCAAGTGCGAAATGTCTTTCAAGACCAGGCCACCTGGCTCGCAGGGGTAGGCTTGCTGGGTGGAAAGGCTGGTTTTGAGAGTCCTGACCTGTGACACTCCTTCTGCAGAAACCCTTTGCTTACAAGGTATCTCCTCATCCTCCGTTCCAGGCCAAGAACCTGAAAGCAGACAAATGCTGATGAAGTTCAAGTTGACACTGGCGGGCAGGGGCAGTCTCGTTACAAATGTGTGTCTCACAGAACTAAGAGCAAGGTCACAGCTCAGGTTGAGCAAGGTCATAGCTCAGGTTGATAAAGGGCTGCCATGCAGCAGTTGGCATCTACAGGTCATAGAAGGGACCCTAGCTGTTGTGGCTCAGTGGATAGAGCATCGGCCTGCGGACTGAAGATTCTATTCCTGTCTAGGGCACATGCCCAGTTGCAGGCTCGAACCCCAGTAGGGGGCGTGCAGGAGGCAGCCGATCACTGAGTCTCTCTCATCATTGATGTTTCTATCTTGCTCTCCCCTTTCCCTTCCTCTCTGAAATCAATAAAAAAAATTTTAACAAAAAAATAAAGGTCACAGAAGGGAAGAGGCCTTCACCGGGGGTGGAAACACATCTGGGGCACAGCCCAGGAAAGCCAGGGTCTCCGATGAGGTCCTCACAAGCAGCTTTCAGCAAGGCCTGGGCTGCTGGGGACAGGGGAGAGGTGTGGACAAGGTTTGCCCCCTGAAGAGGTACGACTGAATCGGTGGCATTTAAGGATTCTCTTGGAGTCTGTGGAGATCGGACACATTAAGTTCAGGCAAACGTTGGCGAGCACTGCAGAGGGAGCAGTGGAGAGAAGCAGGTGAGATGTGGAGGCAGAGGTTGGGGACAGACAGAGGCCAAAGGACAGACAGAGCACAAAACGCTAGTGTTATAAATGAGAAGACAAAAAGAAATGCGATGCTGAAACAGCTGTGGGCACCGAGAGGGTGGGGACTGCCTGGGGCCCAGCCTGCATGACACCCCAGCTCCACTCACCAGGGCCACACCCATTCTGAGCGTCTCTGGTCCTGGCTGGACTCACGTGCGCCCAGTCTGACACCCGGGGTTCGCTGCCCCACTCCAGGGGGGCTGCCCCACGGGACATGGAAGATGCACATCCTAAGGAACAGACAGGACAGGTCACTGGGCGGCACTGGCCGGCGTGACCCAGCATTCAGAGAAGAGAACCGATTATTATAAAAATAACCTCGACCCGGGCAGTGTAGCTCAGTGGTTGCTCGTCGACCTAGGAACCAGGAGGTCACGGGTTCGATTCCCGGTCCAGGGCACATGCCCGGGTTGCAGGCTCCATCCCCAACCAGGAGGGGGCGTGCGGGAGGCAGCCTGCCTGTGATTCTCTCTCCTCATGGATGTTTCTCTCCCTCTCCCTTCCTCTCTGAGATCAATAAAAATATATATTTAAAAAATAATAGCTGAAACCGGTTTGGCTCAGTGGATAGACCGTCGGCCTGCAGACTGAAAGGTCCCAGGTTCGATTCCGGTCAAGGGCATGTACCTGGGTTGCGGGCACATCCCCAGTGGGGCATGTGCAGGAGGCGGCTGATCGATGTTTCTCTCTCATCGATGTTTCTGACTCTCTATCTCGCTCCCTTCCTCTCTGTAAAAAATCAATAAAAATATATTTAAAAAAAATAAAAATATATAAATAAAAATAACCTCAAAAGTGGGGTCTCACAGGGAATAGCCCAGCAGGGACCAACCAGACTGGTGCCTGCATTTTCTGTCACAGGCTCCACCAGGAATGTTAGCTACAAGAAGGGGGGGAGAGCCTGGGGCACAGGGTGCCCTGGTTTGGGACAGAGGCACCCAGTCAGGGCAAGAACAAGAGGCATCTGCCCTACTGCATGCCTGTGAGACCCCTCCCTCCTATCCCATCCTTCAGGGCAGCAGGCATTGGGGCTGCTCAAGCGTCCGAGGTGGCCGTGCACACAGCTCATGCCGGGCACCCCCGGCACCGACTCCAGGGAACGGGGGAGGCAGGGAGTACCCATGGCTGCGACACAGGAGGGGCCAGGATCCCCCTGGAAAACAGGAGGGGCAGAGCCCAGTCCAGGGTCCTGGGGTGGGCGCGAGGGGCTCACCCAGCGAGGCCAGAAGTGCGAAGTTCTCCAGCATCACGTCGCGGTACAGGCGCCTCTGAGCCTCGTCCAGGAGCCCCCACTCCTCCCGGGAGAAGTACACGAACACGTCCTCCACGCTCACCTGCGCCTGCCAGTGGGGAGAGCGGGCCCATGGGCAGCCTCTCCCCCAGGGACACTCCCTCAGGCCCCCAATTCCTTCCTAATCCTCACCCCAGAGGAATTACCAGGACTGGGCGCCACAGAATCTGCTCTCGCCTGCCCCTTTGTCACTGTGCCCGCCCACAGCAAGGTGGGCAGGAAGGCACCTCCTTAGCGCCCCGACGCGCCCCCTGCCCACACCCACCACAGCTCACACCCACCACGGCAGCCAGTTCTCCCGAGGCTGCTAGGACTGTGTGTACCAGGCCCCAGGGCCACCAGTGCACACGCCTTTCCGCGTGCACACCATCCCCTTAGGGCGATTGACACCTGGCCCCTCACCCAGGCGTCGGCCTCACCAGCCCCTTCCTGCTCGCTGACTGCACTGCTACTGCCTCCTCCACCCTGAACCCTCCCCAGCACCCCCATCCGGGTCCAGGAGCCTTGTTCTCTGGGAGATCTCAGACCCTTCATGTGCTCACGGGTGAGCTGCTATCCACAGGGAGTTACTTCTACCACGGACCTGCCCATCACCACTGGGGGAGCACCTACCCTCACAGCGGGTAAGGCCCCAAACCTGGGGTTAGTGCTCATGCGCTCTCTCTCTCACATCAGAGAATCTGGCCCAATTGCGTCCACACAGCTGACCTTTGACCCACCCATTACTGCCTCTCACCCAGGATATGAAAGCAGCCTCCTCGCTGGGCTGCACCGTAACCCACCGGCCCTCACCCCATAATCTGTTCTCCACTCGGCACCCAGAGCGAGCCTGGTAAACCCGCGTCAGATCACCTCTCTCCTCGGCCCTGCACCTGCCATGGCTACACCACCCTCAGGGCAGAGACCTAGCCTGGCCGGTGTTGCTCAGTGGATAGAGCATCGGCCTGCGGACTGAAGGGTCCCAGGTTCAATTCCAGTCAAGGGCTCATGCCCAGGTGGGCTCAATCCCAGGTGGGGGGCATGCAGGAGGCACCCAATCAATGACTCTCATCATTGATGTTTCTGTCTCTCCCTCTCCCTTCCTCTCTGAAATTAAAAACATAAATAAATCCTATATGATAAAAGGCTAATATGCAAATTGGCCAAATGGCAGAACGACTGATCGCATGACACGCACTGACCACCAGAGGGCAGACGCTCAACGCAGGAGCTGCCACAGGGGGAGTGCCACTCAGCCAGAAGTCGGGCTCATGGCTAGCGAGTACAGCGGTAGTGGCAGGAGCCTCTCCCACCTTCGTGGCAGCCCTAAGGATGTCTGACTGACAGCTTAGGTCTGCTCCCCATGCCGTCAGTTAGACATCCCCCAAGCGCTCCCGGGCTCTGAGAGGGTGCAGGCCGGGCTGAGGGACCCCTCCCACACACACACTAGAGTGCACGAATTTCATGCACTGGGACTCTAGTAAATAAATAAAAGTTAAAAAATAACAAAAGTCTAACTCCCCCCCACCTGCTTTTGATGCCTGGTATTTAAGGACTTGAGAACTCCCACCCTGTCTCTCCTCCAAGTACCTGCACCTTCCACCCTATTCCAATGGCGGCCAGGGATGGGAGCCCTTCCGTTCGACCCCAGGCTGGGACCCGGGACCCTGGGCTGGGCCTTTCTCCAGGGTCCGCAGCCTTGAGAACTGTGGGCGTGCCTGTGGCCTCTGACACCACAATCCTGGAGACTAGGGGGGTGGGGAGGGGACCAGGGAGTGCGGCATCACCCCTCACCTGCAGGGCCATGATCACTTCCAAGCTCGTGGGAACCTGTGGGGAGAGGGAGATTGTGAGCGACCAGCAGCCAGGAAGGGGCCTTAAGGGCTCATGCCTGTCCCCTCAGCCTGCCCTGCCCCCCACCGAGACCCAGGGCTGCCACCTGCCTTCTGTGCTCGGGCCTCAGAGCCGCCAAAGGCTGTGAACTCGGACCAGGTCTCCCTCCTGCTGCGCCTCACTGTCCTCATCACCCCCCAACCTGTGCACCAAGCCTGTGCTCCCCTGAGCAGCCTGTGGGATTCTTATAAAACCCTCCCATTGCAGGACCCACAGGGCTCAGTGGCTAAGCTTTGACCTATGAACCAGGAGCTCAGGGTTCAATTCCCAGTCAGGGCACATGCCCGGGGTGGGGGCTCGATCCCAGTGTGGGGCATGCAGGAGGCATCCTGCTCACATCACTGATGTTTATCTCTCCCCCTCCCTCTCTGAAGTCAATCTATCTATATATATAAAACCCTAATATGCAAATAAACCAAACAACAGGTCGCTGTGACATACGCTGACCACTAGAGGGCGCGCGGAGAACATGGCGGGTGTTGGCTGTGGCTGGATGGTGGAGCAGGTGAGCGGGGGCGCCAGACCAAGCCAGAGGCTGGTTGCTGGCCGCTGTCATTGAGGCGGGCCTCTGGTGGTGACTGAAAATTCCTTGCTTCCGCAAGCCTTGGTGCGGCCCAGCACTTGCACCCCCTGCCGACACCTGGCTCTCCCCTGAGGGCTTCCCCACCTCCCCCTGCCCCTGAGGGGAGACGGCTGGCAGGTGCCTCTCGCACCCGCTGCTGATGCTACCCAATCGCTCCACACTGTCAGTGCGAGGGGTCAGCGCCTGGGAGGAGTGGGGACCAGGGGGTCCATGGCAGGAGGGGCCGGGTGGGGGTGCAGAGGATGGGCCAAGACCCGCCCCTGTGCCCACTACAGCCTCTGGCCCACAGTTCCTTCCAAGGTGCACGAATTCGTGCACTGGGCCCCTAGTAACATATAATTTATATATTTATTTTTACTTATTTTTATTTTTTATATTGTGTAAACTATTACACAGAGTAGTACATTTATCTCCTTTTCCCCCCTCCTTAACCTTCCCCCAGCAGTAGCCTAATTTTTAAAAACCACCTCAAATCGTGCCCTCCGCTGGGAACCTCCCATGGCTCCCATCCCCTCAGATGACGGCGGAGCTGACACTGCAGACGTCACCCCTCCTCACACTGCGACCCCGCGGACACCCCGCCCGGGCTCCCGAGGCCCCTGCTCCCGCGGGCCCTCCCCGCCCGTCACGCCACGTCCCCTCAAACTCCGGGTCATAAACGGGGCCCCCCACGAGCGCCCCCACGGCCCTCATCGAGGCCTGAGGGTTCCGGGGCGGAGGTCGGGGGGGAGCCGGGGGCGCAGCACCCACCTGCGCGGGCTCCACCAGGGCGGCCTCCGCCTTCGGCACCTGAGGGCGGGGGAGGCGAGGGGCCAAGCGGCGGGAGACGAGGGCGAGGAGCCGGGCTCCGTTCGGGCAAGAACCGCCTCCGCGCCCGTCACTGCAAATCTGTCCGGCTGAATGAGGAGGTGGGCTCATCCGAAAGCAAAATGTCCGCCCAAGGAGGCAGCCGGAAGTCCCGCCCCAAAGCCTTTCCCACGCACGGAGACGACCCTTTTCTGGGTCTTCATTGGCCCTGCACCGCCGAGGCTTCTGGGTAATGTAGTTCCCACAAGCACTAACCGTGGAGACGTGCGTCGAGCGCCACCTCCTGGGCAAAGGTAGAATCACAGCGTTAGCAGCGCCTGGAAAGGGAGGACTAGGCGAGGCTTCCCCCTCCTTTCTTCTCTGAAATCAATAACAATCTATTTTTAAAAAGAAAAGGAAGCCCTAACCGGTGTGGTTCAGTGGATAGAGCGTCGGTCTGCGGACTGACAGGTCCCAGGTTCGATTCCGGGCAAGGGCATGTACCTTGGTTGTGGGCACATCCCCAGTAGGGGGTGTGCAGGAGGCAGCTGGTCAATGTTTCTAACTCTATCCCTCTCCCTTCTTCTCTGTAAAAAACAATAAAGTATATTAAAAAAAAAAAAGGAAAGTGAAGCATGGTAATGATCCCTCCTTAGGGAAAACTGCTGTTTTAGAATTCTCTGCTGTTTTGAAATTCTCTATCATTTTATTATTATTATTTTTTTTTACACCAAGCAACCTACAGGGCTGCTACTTCTCTCTATTATTTTTAGACTGTAAAATAACTTTTTTTAGCTTGAATAATAGAAGAGATAAACTTAATTGTCTGACCTTGCAAGCTAGCCATTGATGAGGCCCAGATACCAGGATTTTAAAAAGATTCCCAGGTGATTCTAATGTGCAGCCAAGGTTGAGAACCACTGATCTAAAGGGACTAATACGTTGATACTGATAATAATCCCCATATTCTCATGCCAAGTGTTTGTATCCAAGGTTACCGGTGTCTGTATAGATATGACAGGCATTTGCTAGATATGATATGTACTCAAGATTACACGCTGTCTACAAAAACAACTTACACAAAGAACTAGAAGGATATAAAAAGGAAATTCTCCCTGCTGTGTGTTGGTTCAGATTTTGACAGTGGTACTCTGCTCTGAACCTGCACGCAATAAAGGTGACTCCTAACTAATTGGCTGATGAAGGCGTCTTGTCCAGCTCGCTTATTTGTGATATGACAAAAGGAAGGACTGGGGCCCCAGCTGTGCAGGGAAATGGAAATCCAGGTCCATCAGTAAGACCAGGCTCTGGCCCTGCCTGGTTTAGCTTAGTGGATAGAGCGTTGGCCTGCGGACTGAAGGGTCCCAGGTTCGATTCCAGTCAAGGGCATATGCCTGGGTTTCGGGCTCGGTCCCCAGTAGGGGGTGTGCAGGAGACAGCCGATCAGTGATTCTCTCTCATCATTGATGTTTCTCTCTCTCTCTTTCTCTCTCCTTTCCTCTCTGAAATCAATAAAAATATATTTAAAAAAACACAAAAAACAGGCAGAATCCTGGACCCTGATTTCTCTTCTACCCCTATCCGTGGAGCTCTACTCCTTTAACAGTTAGCGCCTCGCCTAGCGAACTACATTTCCCAGAAAGCACTGCGCTCCGCGGCGCTGATGCTCGGCCAATGACAACGGTCGTTTCCTCGAAGGCCGACGTTCTGGGGGCGGGACTTCTGGCGTGGCCTCAGGGGCGTTGACTCGGGGCGGTTCTGAGGGGCCGGGTCAGTCTCTTCAGTCTCGGCGTCGCTGGTTTGGGGGCGGGTGACGGGGGGCGGGGCGAGACGAGGCTGAGGCAGAGGCTGCCGACCGGGTGACCCCCGTTCCGCGTCGGGGGACCGGGGCGACCAGGTCCTCCACCCCCGCCCCGCCCCGCCCCGGTCCCGGTCGGCGCACAGAGTCCGATGGCGGCGGCCGCGCTGAGGCGCCGGGCGGAGGTGAGTGCGTCCCGGGACTTCCCGCCGCCCCGTGAGCGCCCCCCACAGGCTCAGGGGTCAGCGCCCGGGACCAGGAGTTCGGGTGGGGACTGGGCGCACGGGTGGCCATGGAAGGGGGCGGAATGGCCCATCTGGGCTGGATTTTCAGAACCGGCCGGGCCGCCCCGGCCGGTGTAGCTCAGTGGGTAGAGCGTCGGCCCGCGGGCTGAAGGGTCCCGGGTTCGGGGCGTGCAGGAGGCAGCCGATGCATGATTCTCTCTCATCGTTGATGTTTCTATCTCTCTCCCTCTCCCTTCCTCTCTGAAATCAATAAATGTATATTTTAAAAAACAAATAAAACAAAAAAAGACAGGCTTGCTGGGCTGCTGTTGCTCAGGTGGCTGAGTGCCGCCCCAGGTGCCCCGAGGTCGCGGGTGGGTTTGGTTCCGGGGTCGGGGCGCATGCGCCGTCGTGGGCTCAGTTCCCAGTAGGGGGCGTGGAGGAGGCGTGGTTCTTGCTCTTCAATCTCTCTCTCAAAAAAACAAATCAATTGAAAAAAACTGGACGGGCTTTGGTGCCACGTCAGATGCGCGGTGACCGGCGGTGATCGTGGGGACGGGAAGGGCCTGACGCGCAGGCACGAGTGTGACCCAGGCAGCGGCCCCCCTGGGCGGGCGCCGTCTTTGTTCCCATTTTACAGGTGACAACACTGAGGCACGGGGAGGGCCACGCAGCCGCTGAGAGGCCCTGAGTGGGGGTGGGGGGACGTGGATGCGCCCCGGGGCCGACACTGTTGCCTGCAGAGGTGCTTGCAGACCAGGCAGAGGTCAGGGAGGGGGTCCTGCTCCTCGTCCGTCCGTCCTTCCGTCCGTCCCTCCACCGGAGATCTCTGGCAGGTGCCGCCCAGGGCCAGGGCTTTGAGTCCTGACCAGGGAGCGTCTGGATGGGGCCCCACGTCTGGCAGCCGGTGGCACCGTGTGTTCTACCCGCAGCGTCAGGAGGTGCCGGCGGCGAGGCCGTGGTCGGCACTGGGCCTGGTGGAGGCAGCGGGAAGCAGCGATTGGACCTGGAACCCGGCCTGAAGCTGGGCCTCGGCCGATGGTGGTGGGAGCCAGGGGACAGTTGGGATGGGGGGTGGTGTGATGGGACCCAGACTTAACAAGCTTTTTTTTATTTTTAATATATTTTATTGATTTTTTTACAGAGAGGAAGGGAGAGGGAGAGAGAGTTAGAAACATCGATCAGCTGCCTCCTGCACACCTCCTACTGGGGATGTGCCCGCAACCCAGGTACATGCCCTCGACCGGAATCGAACCTGGGACCCTCCAGTCCTCAGGCTGTCGCTCTAGCCACTGACCCACACCGGTCAGGGCTTGACAAGCTTTTTGGTGGCAGTGCGGAGAGTGGACTGTGGAGGGTGCAGGGAGGCCACGGAGGGGACCACTGCAATGGTCCCCACCAGTGTCTGTGTGGCTGAACGCGCGGTGGGTGGAGGTTGAAGACGGTGGAGTCTGTGTATGCATTTTAAGTAAATCCAAGCAAACTTCCTTTTTTCTTTTTTAACTTATTGATTTGTGAGAGGGAGGGAGGAGAGAAACATCGATTTGTTGTTCCGCTTATTTTTTTTAAATATCTTTTTATTTATTTTAGAGAGGAAGGAAGAGGGAGAGAGAGATAGAAACATCAATGATGAGAGGGAATCATGGATTGGCTGCCTCCTGCACACCCCCCACTGGGGACGGAGCCTGCAACCCAGGCATGTGCCCTTGGCCTGAATCGAACCTGGGACCCTTCGGTCCTCAGGCCGACACTATCCACTGAGCAACACTGGCCAGGGCGGCTGTAAGAGAAATTTCTTTTTAAAATGATTGTACAGAGAGGGGAAAAGAGAGAGAGAGAGAGAGAGAAGGAAACATCCACTTGCTGTCCCACTCACTCAGGCACGCATTGGTTGGTTCTTGTCGGTGCCCTGACTGAACCCACAACTTGGCCTGTCAGGACCACGCTCTAACCACTGAGCCGCCTGGCCAGGTGTATGAGTGGGTTTCCATGGGAATAGTAGGAGCCAGGTTTTGCCCGTATTGAACCGAGATGTCCCAGAGGCTCCTGAGGGCATTTCAAGTCGGGGGTTCAGGTGAAGGGTTCTGATGGAGACACCCTTCTGATGGACAGGTTGCTGGTGGCAGTGCCATTAGATCACGAGGGGCCTGCGGGGCCGAGGCTGGGTCTCCTGCTGGACACCCCCCTGGGGGTGGGGGGCGCTTCACAAAGACACGTGAGGCCGAGTAGGAGGCCGTGGGGGGAGGGGTTGCGGGAGTGAGGAGGGGAGTAGACAAGAGATGGATGTGCCCTGGCTGGTGTGGCTCAATGGATAGAGCCTCGGCCTGCGGACCGAAGGGTCCCAGGTTCGATTCCGGTCAAGGGCATGTCCTTGGTTGCAGGCTTCCCTCCCCCCAGTTGGGGCGGATGCAGGAGGCAACCAATGGATGTGCTCCTCTCACATGGATGTTTCTCTGTCTTCCCTCTCTCTCCCTCTCTCCCTAAAATCAATGGGAAAATATCCACGGGAGGATTAACAAAGAGGAGAGACGGAGTGCGGCAGTGAGGTGGTAGGGAAGGTGTGGCTCACAGGCTCTGAGCTTTGCGGGTTTTGCTCAGATCCAGGGGGGTCTCGGGGGGAGTCGGGGCCGTGATGTGAGGCACGTGGGCCTGGGCGTCATTAGCGGCAGGAAGCTGAGCCTTTGAGGGGACACTTGGCAATGGAGACATGAGTGAGGGCTGAGGGTGTCTGAAACCCGCGTGTGGTCCCAGGTGGCCGAGGAGAGAGGGAGGGTCCGGGTCGGGCAGGGAGGGGGGCAGGGAGGCCTGGGCAGATGGGATTCCTTTTTTTTTTTTTTTAATATATTTTTGTTGATTTCAGAGAGGAAGGGAGAGGGAGAGAGAGAGAGAAACATCAATGATGAGAGAGAATCATGGATCGACTGCCTCCTACACGCCCCCCACTGGGAATCGAGCCCAAACCCGGGCATGTGCCCTTGACCAGGGATTGAACCTGGGACCCTTCAGTCCGCAGGCTGACGCTCTATCCACTGAGCCACACTGGCCAGGGCAGGATGGGATTCTGATCACATGTGCCAAGTCCCCCGGATGCCATGTGCACACGGGCGTGTGGTGAAGCTGGGAGATGCATGTGGTGTGTGTTGGGGGAGGGGGTGGCAGTGAGGGGTTGGGGACGTGAAGGGAGGTGCGGGAAGGAGTGATGCGCACGTTGGGAGGGAGTGTAAACCGATGGCCTCAGGCCCTGATACTGGGGGCCGATGGACCCCGATTTGATGGTGGTCCTGGCCAGTGGCTCAGTGGTCAGAGCTCCGGCCTGCATGCTGAAGGGTCCCCCGTACTTAATTCCCTCACACGGATGCTTTTTTTCCTCTCGCCCTGTCCCCTCCCCTCTCTCCCCACCCTGGCAGGGCTGTGTGACCCTCGAGGACGTGGCCGTCCGCTTCTCCCGGGAGGAGTGGCGGCTCCTGGATGCTGCTCAGCGGCGTCTGTACCGCGATGTGATGGAGGAGAACGTGGCGCTGGTGGCCTCCCTGGGTGAGCTTCCCCCGCCTTCCCCGCCCGAGGGTGCTGTGCTAGCGCCCAGCCCATGCCCGCCTTGTGTGCACTGCCACCCCACTTCCCCGAGCTGCCCAGAGCCTTGTGGGCAGGGGTTTGGGGACGAGGACTCCTGCAGTCAGCCTGGTGGCTCGCACCCTTGGCCTCTCCCTGGCCTGGTGACACGGTGACGGTCCATGCGGTTCTGTCTGTCCCAGGCTCTGGCCTCTTCTTGTGTCTGACATGGGATCTGCCTGGGGCAGGAATTGAGGCACCAACACAGCCACAGCCTGAGGGGGGTCACCGCCACAGGGTGGGCTGCTCTCACCCCCCCGTCTTGTCTCTCCTGTAGGCCTTGCATCTGGTGGGACCCATGAGCTCCCTCAGTTGGCGCAGTCAGGGGAGCCCCTTCTGCCTGCCGGTGGCGTCAGGACTGCGGCCGGACCAGCGGGTACGGAGGGAGAGGCGTGGCTCAGGGGGTCTCACAGTGCCACAGTCCTTCCCGGGGCCTGATGGTTTGGTGCCAATACAAGGGGCTTTCCATCCTCGCTTTCCCAGTTGCCCACTGGGAAGGGAGCCCGCAACCCGGGTGTGTGCCCTGACCAGGGATCCAACGAACCATGACCTCCTGGTTCATGGGTCAGTGCTCAACCACTGAGCCACGCCAGCCTGGCAGTTGGTTCCATTTTCCTGGGTCTGAACACCCTTCTGGGCGGTGCTTCTGGGTGACCAGCAGCTTCCGGCTCTCAGGAGCTATTCCTTGTGTCCTGGCTACTCCGGAGGCCCCACTGGCCTGGGAGCTGGTCAGGCCCCGCACTGCACAGCAGGCCCTTCCCACACGGTCTCCCGCCCTCATCCTCCCGCAGCCCCGGGACTTGGCTCGGCTGGGTGTGTCGGGTGCAGGTTTGTGAGGTGCTGCCCCTCCCCCCGAGGCCCACGTCTCTTCCTCAGCACGTCTCTGCCCCCCCCCAACCTCCCCCAGGCCCGCATCTCTGTGTCATCACGTCTCTGCTTTCAGGCTGTGGGCGCGGAGCAGAGGCCGAGGAGAGTGTTCCTGCAGGAGGCGTGCCCAGAGCGAACTGTCGCCAACCCCAGAAGCTACGCTGTGGAGAGAAGCCCTTAGGGGGAGAAGAGGGGGCGCGGGGCCAGAAGGACTTTCCAGCCGGCACTGGTCTCAGACAGCAGGGGACGCACAGTACAGGGGCGCCACCTGGGGCCGCCCAGCATCACCCCCAAAGAAGGCAATACAAGTGCAGCGAGTGTGGGAAAGCCTGTGGTCAGAAATACTTGCTGGTGGAGCACCGGAGGCTGCACACCGGGGAAAAGCCGTACCAGTGCAGCGAGTGTGGGCGGGCATTTAGCCATAAGTCCAACCTTTTTGTGCACCAAATAGTTCACACGGGGGAAAGGCCTTTCGGCTGTAGCAAATGCGGGAAATCCTTCAGCCGCAAGGCCGACCTGGTTCAACACCGGAGAGTTCACACCGGAGAGAAGCCCTTCACGTGCAGCGAGTGTGGGAAAGCCTTCCGGCATCACTCCACGCTCATCCAGCACCACAGGGTCCACACTGGGGTGAGGCCTTTTGAGTGCAGCGCATGTGGGAAATCCTTTAGCTTCAGCTCGGGCCTCCTGAAACACCAGAGGGTTCACACCGGAGAAAGGCCTTACGAGTGCACTGAATGTGGGAAATTCAATAGCCACCAGGCCAGCCTCACTACTCACTGGCGAGTTCACACCGGAGAGAGGCCTTATGAGTGCGGGGACTGTGGGAAGTTTTTTAGCCAAAGCTGTAGCCTCGTGCAGCACCGCAAAGTTCACACTGGAGGAAAGCCTTTTCAGTGCAAGGACTGTGGCCGACTCTTCAGTGAGAACTCGAGCCTGGTCAAGCACCAGAGGGTGCACACCAGAGCCAGGCCTTACGCGTGCGGGGACTGTGGGAAAAGCTTTCGCTACAGCTCCAGCCTGGTGAAACATCGGAGGGCTCACCCCGGAGAGACGCCGCCGTAGGAGTGCGGCGATTGTGGGAAATCCTTTCGCCGGCGTTTCAGCCTCATTCAGCACCAGAAAGTCCACAGAGGAGACGGGTCTTGAATGTAGCTCATGCGGACAAGCCTTTAACTAAAAGTCTGTCTGGTCCGAAGGGAAGATCCTCACCCAGAAAGGCGTGTGGACACAGTGACCCCGCAGAGAGGTTCAGCCAAAGCCTTGCTAACCTCGTTCAACGCCAGACGTTCCGACGGAGAAAGGTCTTAGGAGTCAGGGCACGTGCTGTCCCTGGTCACCCCAACCCAGTGTTCCCACCGGGGGCACACGCCCCACAGGGGGGCAGTGTGATTTTTAAGGAGGGCAACTTGAACTATTAACAGTGCATTTTTTGCATTTCTTATGGTTCTAGGGCAGCCGTGGGCAAACTACGGCCCACGGGCCGGATCCGGCCTGTTTGAAATGAATAAAACTAAAAAAAAAAAAAAGACCGTACCCTTTTATGTAATGATGTTTACTTTGAATTTATATTAATTCACACAAACACTCCATCCATGCTTTTGTTCTGGCCCTCCGGTCCAGTTTAAGAACCCATTGTGGCCCTTGAGTCAAAGTTTGCCCACCCCTGTTCTAGGGGCCTCATCTACAGTATATACATATATATCATGACATATTTCTGCATTTCAGTTCTCTTACATGTTTTCAAACTTTATTTGCTATTTTTTCCTATCACTTCATCTTATTATTTTTAACAATTTCTTAGCGATTTCTTCCTCAGGACTTCGGCCGTGCTTCCGTTCTTTTATTTTTCTCTTTCACGGATGCCATGTTCTCTGGAAGCTTGTTTAGACCAAGTTCATGGCCGTGTAGGCTTCCTCCATGTGAACAGGAGTTCATTTTTTATTTTTTATTTGTTTAAATATATTTTATTGATTTTTTTACAGAGAGGAAGGGAGAGAGATAGAGAGTTAGAAACATTGATCAGCTGCCTCCTGCACATCTCCCATGGGGATGTGCCCGCAACCGAGGTACATGCCCTTGACCAGAATTGAACCTGGGACCTTTCAGTCTGCAGGCTGATGCTCCATCCACTGAGCCAAACCGGTTTCGGCAGGAGTTCATTTTTTGAATAGTAAGAGTTATATGTTACAGGGGAGGGGCATCAGGATTTAGGATGATTAGAGAGAATCATTGCTCGGCTGCCTCCTGCAGGCCCCCCACTGGGGATCGAGCCCACAACCCCCGCATGTGCCCTTGACCAGAATCAAACCTGGGACCCTTCAGTCTACAGGCTGACGCTCCACTGAGTAAAACCAGCCAGGGCTCTTCATTAATGTTTCTAGCTCTCCTCCCTTCCTCTCTGAAATTAATAAAATAAAAATTTTAAAAAAGAAGCGACTTCCCTAACTGGTTTGGCTCAGTGGATAGAGCATCAGCCTGCGGACTGAAGGGTCCCGGGTTTAATTCCGGTCAAGGGCATGTACTTTGGTTGCGGGCACATCCCCAGTAGGAGGTGTGCAAGAGGCAGCTGATGGATGTTTCTCTCTCATCAACGTGTCTCTCTATCCCTCTCTCTTCCTCTCTGTAAAAAGTCAGTAAAATATATATATATATATATATATATTTTTTTAAATATATTTTATTGATTTTTTTACAGAGAGGAAGGGAGAGAGATAGTCAGAAACATCGATGAGAGAGAAACATCGATCAGCCGCCTCATGCACATCCCCCACCGGGGATGTGCCTGCAACCCAGGTACATGCCCTTGACCGGAATCGAACCTGGGACCTTTTAGTCCGCAGGCCGACGCTCTATCCACTGAGCCAAACCGGTTTCGGCTAAAATATATTTTTTAAAAATCAATAAAATATATATATTTTTTAGAAAGCAATTGATGTATGCAATTAAGTGGAACAACAAATTGATGCTTCTCTCTTTCTCCCTTCCCCTCTCTCTCTCTAAAAATCAATCAGTAAAAGAGATGGTAGAGAGTTGGGGCCCCTCGGGGCCAGGGCTGCCTTAGCTGGAACTAAAGCCTGGACAGGTCCCCCTGAGAGGTGCCCCTGAGGCACAGGGGAGGGTGCAGAGGCCGCCCCACAGAGACCTGGGGACGGGGCCAGGGAAAGGCTGCAGAAGGGGCAGGAGTCTGGCAAGTTCCAGACCGGCTGGTGGGTGCCCTGAGCGAGGCAAGGGGAGCCCTGCAGGCCGCTGTGGGCGGCTCGTGTGGATTGTAAGAGTGATGGGAGCCCCAGGCATTCCTGGAGCCATTTTTCCAGGATCTTTGGCAAGCCCAGGCCCCTCTAGTCGTGGCACAGAGCAGCAACGGCTCTGAGCTGGAAACAGCCTCAAGAAGCAACTCACTGGCCTGGCCAGTGTGGCTCAGTGGTTGAGTGTCAGCCTGAACCAGGAGGTCACGGTTCGATTCCAGGTCAAGGGCACAGGCCTGGGTTGTGGGCTCCATCCCCAGTGGGAGGCAGCTGATCCATGGTTCTCTCTCCCTCTTCCTCCTGAAATCAATAAAAATAATATAAATAATGCAAGTATCCAATAGCATTTCTTAAAAACAAAAAAAAAATAGAAAAAAAGCAACTAAATGAATGGAAGATGTCAGAGGGCCCCAAACCTTCCAAAGACAAGAAAGTAGAGGGAGCCTGCAGAGATCACAGCCACTTTATTTACTTAAATATATGTTTATTGATTTCACAGAAGGATGGGGGAGAAAGAAGCATCAGTGATGAGAGGGCATCAACCATGGGCTGCCTCCTGCGCGCCCCCCACCGGGGATAGAGCCCCCAACCCAGGCAGGTGCCCTGACCACATGCCCGGTAAGGGAACTTTGACTTCCTGGTTCGTAGGTGGATGCCCAACCCCTGAGCCAGCCCTGGGGGCTCGGCTCCCCTTTCGGATGAAACGGAGTCTCCTGAACAGGAAAGCGGATTCGCCCAGTTGGTGGGAAGCCGGTTGGACGGCGCTGTGAACCCAAAGGTAAACCCCAGGGCCTCCTCCCGCCTCTGCGCGCGCGCCCAGCCTCTCTGTCTCCGTGGGAACTGGACACGGGGGCGCACCCGTCACCCACGTGTCCTTTCCCGTTTCCTCAATGCAGACGGGACGTGGTTTACGATCCCTCTTTTATAACCGAGAACACGGGCTCCGGGCTGCAAGGGCCTTGCTCAAGGTCACAGCCAAGGTCAGGGCGCAGCGGGGGCGCAGGGAGGTTCCCGAGGGTCTTGGCGCGCGCTCCCTGGGCGCAAGCGCGCGCGCGCGCGGGTGTCTCCCTCTCACATGGCATCCCCTTGGGGGGCAGAAACGGGGCTGACCCCACGTCATCCCGGCCTGGACAGCAATCGGGAGCCCAGAATGACCCCACCATGCTCCCCCCCAGCGCGAGAGGGGCCTGGGGCCTCATCCACTCACCTGCGCCTGCGCCATGGGGACTGCGCGTGGGCACCGGGGCCTCGCGGGCTCTGCCAACCGCTCCCCGGGCCCCACGCGGGCGCAGCCAACCGTCGCCGGGGCCCCACGAATGCGCAGGCGGGCGCCTCGCTGTCCTCGCCGCAGCCAAAGGGCCAGCGAGGCCCCTTCCCTTGGCCTCCTGGGCCCCGCGCCCCTCCTCTGGGTAAGCAGTTCTCTCCCACATCGGCCCAGCTGGGACCCTCTAACCCCGCCAGGAGCTGAGGGCCTGGAGGCAGGGAGGAAACGGGGCGGGGCTCACAGGGGCTGCGGGGCGGCTCTGGGCTTCCCCAAAGGGGCGGCACGGGATCCCCTGAGTGTTCTCTGCCGCTTGTCCCCTCAGATGCTGCTCAGGCCGCAAGCACGGTCGGTGTCAGTCATTAAAACCGTATTTTTCTGCTGCTGAGCATCACCCCAAAGGGGCCGTGCGCACCCCACCCAGAGGGCCAGCGGCCCCTGTGGTCAGGCTGCCCCCACACAGGTTCCCTTTTTGGCCCTCCCTCCCAGGGGCTTAGTGACATTCCAGGGCACCAATGAGATGCCCTCATGCCGCGTGCTTGTCTGGTCCCCCAGCTCCTGATCCTGGCATTTCTAGGAGAGCGCTCTCTCTCTCTCTCTGTGTGTCCCCCCCCCCCCCCCCCCCCCCCCGCGCTTGGCTGAACCCCATCCCACCTGTCCTGCAGTGGGTGTGGTGTCCTGATCAGAGGCTCCCAAAAGCCCCCTTGCCCCTTCTGCCAGGTGAGGTCACACCAGGAGGAGGCAGTCCATGAACCTGGGAGAGGGCTCTCGCCACACACCGGTCTGCGGACACCTTGACCCTGGACATCCAGCCCCCAGAACTAAGAGGTAAATTTCTGTTGTTCCTATGCTACCCAGGCTAGGACTAGTTCTTTTCCTTTTCTTTTAGGGTAATTTGAAAAAAAAAATTTTGAGTTTTTACAGAGAGGAAAGGAGAGGGAGAGAGAGTTAGAAACATCAATGGGAGAGAAACATCCATCAGCTGCCTCCTGCACGCCCCCTACTGGGAATGTGCCTGCAACCTAGGTACATGCCCTTGACAGGAATCGAACCTGGGACCCTTCAGTCTGCAGGCCAACGCTCTATCCACTGAGCCAAACCGGTTCTCAACCTGTGGGTTGCGACCCCTTTGGGGGTTGAACAACCCTTCCACAGGGGTCGCCTAAGACCATCGGAAAACACATATATAATTACATATTGTTTTTGTGATTAATCACTATGCTTTAATTATGCTCAATTTTGTAACAATGAAATTGGGGGTCACCACAACATGAGGAACTGTATTAAAGGGTCGCGGCTTGAGGAAGGTTGAGAACCACTGGGTTAGGGCAATGTGCACTAAGTTTTCGTTAAAGAAAGTAAACTCTGGCCCTGACCGGTGTGGCTCAGTGGCTAGAGCGTCGGCCTGCGGACTGAAGGGTCCCAGGTTCGATTCCGGCCAAGGGCATGTCCCTGGGTTGCGGGCACATCCCCAGTGGGGGGTGTGCAGGAGGCAGCTGATCGATGTTTCTTTCTCATGGATGTTTCCCTCTATCCCTCTCCCTTCCTCTCTGTAAAAAAAAATCAAAATATATTTTTTTTAAAAAGAAAGAAAGTAACTCCGGGACTCCTGTAGGCCCAGGAAGGACAAGGCGAGTTTATAAAAGGAAACAAGGTAAATCGTGAATATGTTACCTGTGACTGTGATTGTGTTTTGGGCTGGCATATCTGACATTTTCCAAATGGCACACCTTAAATATCTATAGGCTATTGCATGTCAGTTATGCCTTCGTAAAGTCGCTAAAAAGTAGTTCAACATAAAAAGCTCTGGCTCTCCCACAGGCTTTGGAAAGCAGAAGTGTGAACAACCCGATGCGGACCCCACTCCTTTTCCTTATTCCCGGAGACGGGCGGCTCCGACTCCGTTTCGGAAACATTGGTGAGCAACGGATCCGTGACGACAGCGACATGGGCTGGTCGCAGAGCCACAGCCCAGCCAGCGGACGCCATTCTCTGTCCCGCCTGTAAGCAACGGACTTGAGCTGAAGCCCAGAATGGCAGCGGGAACGCACAAAACCTTTATTTAAAAATTTATTTATTGTTAATCCTCACGCGAGGATATTTTTCCATTGATCTTTTTAGAGAGAGTGGGAGAGAGAGGGACAGAGAGAGAAACATTGATGTGGGAGAGACACATCGATTGGTTGCATCCTGCACATACCCCCTCCTGCACGTGCCCCGACAGGCCCAGGGAGGGGCTTTTAATCAACTACATGCCCTTGACCGGAATTGAACCCCGGACCCCTTGGTCCACAGGCCGACGCTCTAACACTGAACCACACCGGCCAGGGCTCCAACCCCCTTTGATGATTTGCTCTGACAGCGATGTCAGCTGCGGGATACGCCCTCTGGGGCTGCTGGGGCTCCTCACGGCCTTGGGAGATTTCTGGGCGCAGGTTCCGAAGAGGCACCTCCATCCGGTTTGCAGCGGCTCCTCTCTGCCTGTCCGTTGCACCCAGGGTTTCAGTCCCCATCATGGTTGCAATCGGCTCCCCTGGCCTGAGGAGTGGCACCCGCCCGCTGGCAGAATTCTGACCATCAGGACACGTGGCTCTTTTTTTTTCCTATTTATTAATTTTTCTTCCACGTGGCTCCTTGTAGAACCTGGTGAAGAATTTCCCCTCGACAGCAGTGACATTATGTGGGAACCCCCCTGGGAGCCCCCCAAAGACAACGGAGCTGCCAGAGCGAGGGAGCCCTCCTCAGGGTGACTGACTTCTGGTCTCCAAAGACATCAGGCCACACATCAGGGACACGGGGCACGGCCCTGGTCCCAGGTCTTGGGCAGCAGTGCAGGTTCGGCAGCATCGGGAATTGTCAAAGATACCGTCATGACCTGCTGTGGTGCCGCCTGGGCCCTGGGAATGCCAGGGGGACACTTTGTAAAGTATATGATTGTCTAACCGACAGGTGATGCACCTGAAAGGGACACAAAGCAGCATTCGATGGACTTGCGCTTCCCCCTCCTGGCCGCCCGCTGTGGATGGTATTTCAGGCCCCGGAGAAGGCGAGGGGGGGTGGGCAGCAGGAACTGGAACCTGCTGTGGGCACCCTCGGCCCGGTCATCCTGCCGCCTGGTGATGGAGCCTCAGGCGGCTGAGCTTCCTGGGCAGCGGGGGCGTGTGGCCGACCGAGTGCCCTTTGTGACATGGAGCTCGTCCTCTGGGGTCAGGGAAGTCGCTGTAAGAGTTCTGGGTTGGGTGCGGCCACACATCAAAATCAGTCTCGTTGCCCCTTCGTGGCATCTCCTCCTGTGCCTTCCACTGAAGCACAGGCTCCCTCCACCCGCCTCACACTGGCTCCTTGGACAGGCTGTCATTGCCGGGCGTCGCAGGCCCAGGGCGCTGGGAAAAACTCACCCCATGGCAAGAACCCCCACGGCTGCTGATGCCGGGAATTCTGGAAACGACCTTTTTTTTTTTAAATGAAGACGAAAGAGCCGTCCTGCCCTTCATACAAACCAAGCCCCATTCTGTTTTCCGCCCGCCCCACGCGGCGCACAGCACCCCATGATTTAGAAGTGGACTCGACCGTGAAACCTCTGCTGTTGGACAGAAAAGTCCGGCCACCAGCTGGTGACTTGGAGTCTGGGAGACTTGACAGTTTCTGAGAAGGAGGCCGCCTTTCCCGCTTGGCTCCCGCAGATCCTGTGCATGGCCCCACGCAGGTCAGCCCCACGCGCGCCCGTCGGAAAGGGAGCCCAGTGCAGGAGGGCGCAGGCTGCTCGCAACCTCCTCCGGGGAACGGCGCACCCGTCTGGCCTCAGGGACATGGCCCTTCGGACGAAACACGGTGCCAGGCGGTGGGCGCCAGACAGCTCCTGCTGGGGGCTGAGGATGGGGTCTGCAGCTCCCGTGAGCCCACACCCGCCTGGAACTCGGGCGGGGGGGGGAAGCTCAACCTTCTGGACGCTTGGAAGGAGGGGCTCAGCTTCAGGCACGTGGCCGCCAGGCATCGTGACCCTGAGCGAGGAGACGTGCATTTCCTCTGGGTCTACGGCTTTTCTCAAGGGTGGGCCTTCTGGTGTGAACATCAGAGGTTTGGGGTAGAGATGGAGGCGGGGGCGCTGGCCGAAGGATCCCTCCCGTTGGCTGCCTCGGCGAGGCCTCTCCAGTGGGTACTGTCTGGAGTTGAATCAGGACAGGCTGGCCTGATGGGTTTCCCATAGCGACCACGCTCCCGGCCCGGGGCCGGTGTGACCACCGCCGAGCTGAGTGAAGCTGGGCTCCCACCAAAGGGCTGGCCCCGCCGCCACTGCGCTCGCGGCCTCTCTCCAGTGTGAACTCTGACGTTGAGTGAAGCTGCGCTCGCGGCCTCTCTCCAGTGTGAACTCTGGCGTTGAGTGAGGCTGCTGTTCTGCTGGGGGCTCCCTGCGCTGCCCGCCCTGGAGGCCCCGTCTCCCTCCAGTGACGCCTCTGTGCTCAGCGAGGCTGTAGCTTCAGAAGCTTCCCGCGCTCGCACACGCGCCGGCCGGGCCTTTCTCCGGGGACTTGGGCTGCGCCACCGAGTCTGCATTTGGACCCAAAGCTTTTGGCACACATTCAGGGCACTCGTGCGGCCTCTCTCCAGTGTGACCTCTGTAGCTGAACAAGTGAGTACTTACGACGGCAGGAGTCTTTCCCTCCTGGCTAGCCTTTGGGTGCTATTGTTACGGATTTTTCCTGGCGACCCAACGATACGCAGGAGCGCCAGGAAAAAGCCATTTATTTTCAGGTGTCGCACGTGTCCCGGTCAGTGACTCAGGGCAGACGGCTTCTCTCCAAACCCTGAGCCAACCAATATGGAGGAAGCTTTCCCTTTATACCCTTTGCTTTCTCTGTCCCCCATATATGGGATGGGACCTCCGGACCTTTCGCGGGCTTTGCAGAAAGCCCCGTGTGTTGGGGTGGGGGCCGGGAGACCATACCTAGAGGGCTGGCCTGGCGCCAGTGCTGATAACCCCGTCTGGGGGTTGTGTATTGTTCATGGTTTATGCCGAGGGGGGGGTCGGCGAAGAGGACAGGGAGAGAGAGGGTTTTATTGATTTTTGCTGGCTGCGGCGCTCTGCTGACAGAAGGGTCTGGTCCGTCCTTGGTGCCTCCCATGCCAGGTGTCTTCTGGTTATTTGAGCTATGCTGTGCTCAAGGCTGCGAGCTTTCTGCAAGACTCTACGAAGCCAGCGGTCGGCAAACTGCGGCTCGCGAGCCACATGCGGTTCTTTGGCCCCTTGAGTGTGGTTCTTCCACAAAATACCACGTGCGGGCCCGCACGCACAGTGCGATTGAAACTTTGTGGCCCATGCGCAGAAGTCGGTTTTTGGGAAGGAGATAGACGAGACAAGTCTACAAGACGAATGTGGATGGGAGAGTTGGAAGGGGTGGACCTCAGCGAACGTACCTCAATCAGATTGAGGGCGTTTTTAGCAAAGGCCAGCTTAGATAAAGGCCCTAATGAAGTTAATAACAATGTACCTACCTATATAGTTTAAGTTTAAAAAATTTGGCTCTCAAAAGAAATTTCAGTCGTTGTACTGTTGATATTTGGCTCTGTTGACTGAGTTTGCCGACCACTGTGCTAAGTGCAATGAGTCTTTCTCTGCCCCCTTTTATTCTCTTTAACCCTTTCAATACATAGAGAGAAAATCTCATTGTCCAGGATCTGGATCTTGGAGTACTTAGGTACACAGGGCTTGCAGGACCAGATAATTAAGGAAGGGGCTGTGACTAGACCAGGAGTGGGCAACCCCTGGCACGCGTGCCAAACATGGCACTCCAGTAACTTTTGCTGGCACGTGAAACCCTCTCTTATAATCTTCCATTTACAATTTTTTTTCTTAATATCGACTTTATTTTTCAGATAAATTCAGTGTAGGTGCATCTTAAATAATTTTACATAACAAGTTATCTTAAAGACCATAGACATGGATGGACGAGAGAGGGGAAGAGCAGTTTCTATGCCTCTGCCTTAACTCTCCCTGCCTTCCTAGATCCGACCAGTGTTTTGGTTTCATCCACATACGCGTGTGAATCTTTGTTCTCAGTGATGAATTTTGTTAAGTCTCGTCATAGGAGTAGCCTGACGGTTGAAAGTAGTAGCTTGTGCATATCTCTGAAGGTCACGCAATGTAAACTTGATGTAAAATCTCTGTCATCAGTGATGCAGCAGCAAAAGTCCCACTGATCTCAAACAGAGTCATAACGTTCTCTGTCGGACTATCAGTGTACATGTATACATTAAAACATAAATGTATTTTACATCATCATATACTGTGTTTTTGTCGCTCAAATGAATTTTATTATTTCTTCAAGGTTCTTCACATACGTACACCTTAAGAGATATCAAATAGGCATAACATGTTCTCAAAAAATTAGGGTTGGCACGCAGAAGAATTTTGAGTCAGAGATTTTGCTGGTTTGGGCACGCACTCACAAAAAGTTGCCCGCCCATGGACGAGCCTACAGGCTAACAGGAATGTGCATCAGGCTACTGGCACAGACTCAGATCGCTAGCACCCCACAAATGTCTCATTTCCCCGACACTGTGACTTGGGGAACTTTAGGAAAGGCTACAGTTCCCATGAGGCATCTCTCGCTTTGTCTGTGTTACATTCAGTTTCCCAAGGCCACAGGGATGCAGTGTGTGAAGTGCTGGGGTCCCAGATAGAATTTAAGCTCCAGCAGTGAATACATTTTTGAAGTTTGGCCTCTGGTGCCTTTTAGTAAATGTTAAAGATTATGTTTAAACCACATTTTTGGCCAGTGTTCCCAGTGGTTAGCACATTGGCCCACGCCCCCACCAAAAGGGCTGCGGGTTCAATTCCCAGTCCAGGGCGTGCGCATGGGTGCAGGTTTGATCCCTAGCCAAGTCGGGTTGTGTTTGGGAGGCAACCAGTCCAGGTGTCTGTGGGAAGGACAGATGGGGCCAGGACACCGAGGCGAGTCGTGAAGGCCTCACCCGGTGCGGACACGAGTGCCAACTTCTCCAGCATCACATCGAGGTACAGGCGTCTCTGCGCCTCATCCAGGAGCCCCCACTCCTGCGAGAAGAAAATGTCCCCTGTGGAGAGCGGCTACACGCAGTGGTTCTCAACCTGCGGGTCCCGACCCTTTTGGGGGTCAAACGACCCTTTCACAGGGGTCGCCTAAGACCATCGGAAAACACATATATACTTAAATATTGTTTTTGTGATTCATCACGATGCTTTAATTATGTGCAATTTGTAACAATGAAAATACATCCTGCATATCAGATATTTACATGACGATTCATAGCAGAGCAACATGACAGTGATGAAGTAGCCACGAGAATGATTTTATGGTTGGGTGTCACAACATGAGGAGCTATATGAAAGGGTCGCGGCATTAGGAAGGTTGAGAACCACGGGGCTACAGCGTGTGGACAGGTTCAAGCCTGAGACTCATGAGAGAGCTCCATCCTCTCGCGACAAAGCCACGTGCAAGTCGCAGCACAATTACAGCCAAAGGCTATAGAGCTGTGGTTCTCAGCCTCGGCTGCACATGAGAATCGCCGGGGAATCTTTTTAAAATCCTGATTTCTGGGCCTCCTCCTCCGGAAATTCTGTTTCTTTGTTACGAATGTTGTGGCCTCACCCCATCACAAAGAAACAGAATTTACAGAGGAGGAGGCCCGGAAATCAGGATTTTAAAAAGATTCCCAGGCGATTCTCATGTGCAGGTTGAGAACCACTGGCTGAGACTGTAAGCTTGACCTTATGGTCCGAACCTGTGGCCCCCGTGGCTGAGTGATGTGGGCTGCGGGGGGTGCAGCCAGGAAACACAGCTTGACCAGGTGCGTGTAACTGAGAAGATGTGAAACCGTGAGAACATTGTAAACATCTAGACCAGTGATTCCCAAAGTGGGCGCTACCGATCCCTGATGGGCGCTGCAGCGATCCAGGGGGGCGGTGATGGCCACAGGTGCATTTGTTTTAACTTTTTTTGTATTACCTTTCCATTCTGAGTTCAATAAATAGTTTCATAATTTCAAACTTCAATGTTTCTAATTTACACCTTTCTTTACTATATTTTACGAAAAAGGTAGAAACATTAATACATATATCTTTCTGTTTAATTGCTATTAAAATTTTTAAAAAATTAATTTCCAGGGGGCGCTGAGTAATATTTTTTCTGGAAAGGGGGCGGTAGGCCAAATAAGTTTGGGAACCACTGATCTAGACCATGACCTTACTGTGCCCCCTGGAGTCTGACTATAAAATACAGACTTGGCTTGCAGGCCGGGGCGCTGTCTCTCCTTCAGAGCGGAGGGCAGCGTCCCACCCAGCCCCGGCTTCCTTCTCTCGTCTGTCTTCTTCAATCCCTCACCGCCCGCCCCCCGCCCCCAGGTTCACCCATGGATGTGCCGGCTGGGCACAGTCCACGTCCTCGAAGGTCACACAGCCCTGCCTGACAGCGACAGATCTATGATCAGCGTCTCTCCCAGGACCCCAAATCCACATCCTGTCACCCTTCTCCCCGTGTCCGCCCTTAGAGGAGCTCCCAGGGCCCGGTGTCACACATGCCTACCCTCTTCTCACCGTATCAAGGGCATGGTGTCCGCCCACAGCAACGACGGGCACATGGGCAGGGAGCAGCCATGTGAACCCAGCCTGGCCTCAGGGCCTGTGCCCTCCATGCCATGGGCTGACGGCCCTCCGTTTCACACACCTCTCTCTCACCCTCTCACTTCAGTGCATGGCATCCACATGGTGCCTGGCACCTTCAAACACGGCCCCAGACTCCCAGTGGTCTCCACTGCCAGACGGACGGACCTGCCTGAAGGGCTCCCTGCCCAATTCTTTTTTTTTTCTTTTTCTTTTTAAAAATATATTTAATTGATTTTTTACAGAGAGGAAGGGAGGGGGATAGAGAGTGAGAAACATCGACCAGCTGCCTCCTGCACGCCCCCCACTGAGGATGTGCCCGCAACCCAGGTACATGCCCTTGACCGGAATCAAACCCAGGACCCTTCAATCCACAGTCCGACGCTCTATACACTGAGCCAAACCAGCCAGGGCCCTGCCCAATACTTTAAAAAAAATTTTTTTTTTATTGATTTCAGAGAATGGGAGAGGAAGACAGAGAAACATCAATGATGAGAGAGAATCATGGATCAGCTGCCTCCTGCACCGAGGATCGAGCCCACAACCCAGGCATGTGCCCTGACCAGGAATCGAACCCGGGATCCTTCAGTCTGCAGGCTGGCGCTCTATCCACTGAGCCACACCGGCCAGGGCCTCCCTGCCCAATTCTGCTCTTTGCTTCAGTCTCAGCCACCGAGACCCGCCTCAGCTCTGAGAGACCCACAGCCCTCCTCCCCTTGTGCTCACTCGCTGTTGCCCTTCCCCTCCCATCATCCTGCGGAGCCCAACCCAGAGGTCGCCCCCCAACCCCAGGCCCACGGACTGCCCTGGGCGGCGATGTGTACCCTGTGCTAATCTGCCAGCCTGACCGGAACCCCCAACATACTCCCAAGGCTCCCTGGCCGGTGTGGTTCAGTGGATAGAGCGCCGGCCTGCGGACTGAAGGGTCCCGGGTTCGATTCCGGTCAGAGGCACATGGAGGCACATCCCCAGTAGTGGGCGTGCAGGAGGCAGCCGATCCATGATTCTCATCATTAATGTTTCCACCTCTCCCTCTCCCCTCTCTGAAATCAATTTTTTTTATTTTTTAAATTTTTATTGAGTTTTTACAGAGAGGAAGGGAGGGGGATAGTGAGAAACATCAATCAGCTGCCTCCTGCACACCTCCTACTGGGGATGTGCCTGCAACCCAGGTACATGCCCTTGACCGGAATCGAACCTGGGACCCTTTAGTTAGCAGGCCGGCGCTCTATCCATTGACCCACACCGGTCAGGGCCTGAAATCAATTTTAAAAATTTAATAAAATTACTACTGTCTGTGTTTAAAAAAATACTCCAAGGGTCACGACAAAAACCCTAAAACCGAAGTGTGAGCGGCAGCAGTCAGGGGGTATGGGTCACTCTTCTGCTCCCCGTTCCGCTTAGTCCCCGGTTCCCACGGGAGCCCCGCCCGGGACAGGGCATCGGCCTCACGGACCCCCGCCCCCCCCCCCGCCCAGTACTCGGGGGGAGGCCAGGCACAGCCCCCTCTCTGCCTTCCCGCCGCCAATGCTGCGGGCTCAGCGGCCCCTCCTCAACCCGTGCCCCGCCCCCACCTTGTCCCCCCGGGAGCCCTCCTTCCCCCACCCCCAGCGCCTCCCGGTCCTGACGCGGGGCCGGGGCTGCCGGGTTGGGCGGGGAGGCGGGGAGGCGCGGGGGCCGCCAGCGGGCTCCGTACGGAGGGGACGGGGTGTGGCGGGAGAGCGGCCGGCCCCCGAGAGACCGGACCCTGCACAGTAGCGCCCGCCGCCGGGCAGGGGGCACGACCCCCTCCGCGAGCGTCTCCTCGGCCCGTCGCGCCCCAAAGGACCCAGATCTCCGCCGAGGCCGTCGGTCAGACAGACGGCGACCGCCGCGATCCAGGCCCCCCTCCCCGCAAATTCCCTGTTTCCAGGTGCCTGAGGAAGGCACGCCTAGCTTGCCGGCCGCGCGGCATTGTGGTTAACGTAGTTCCCTCCGCGCCCTTTGAGCCTCACCTCGGCGTGTTCCTCAGAGGCACGCCTACGGCACTCGGCACGCGGGATTGTGGGTAACGTAGTTCCTACGTTGACCGTAGGCGCCATACTTCTGTTCGCCCACAGGCCTGCAGCGCGTGACACGCGGCATTATGGGTAACGTAGTTCTTACAGCGTCGTTTGCGCCTTACCGCCGTATCTTCATCAGAGGCACGCCTACGGCACTCGGCACGGGGCATTGTGGGTAACGTAGTTCCCGCAGCGTCGCTTGCGCCTTCTGTGCGTTCATCAGGGCCACGCCTACGTCACTCGGCACGGGGCATTGTGGGTAACGAGCTTCCCTCGCCTTCGGGAGCTGCCGCGCGGGAGCCCTCGGCACATGGCTGTGGAGCCCGCGAGGCCGCGTTAGCCCGGCGGTGGTCGCCCTCCAGGCCGCGCCGCGAGCTCCCGGGAGGACGGTGCGGGAGCGGGGCCGCGTCCCGGCGGGGCCGTGTGAGCGCCGAGCGTCGTCAGAAAAGGTGAGGCCCTGACCTCGTAGGCGAGGCTGGGAGGCTTGAGGGGGAACGCGTCCGCGTCGGCTCCCGACTCGGGGCGCGAGTGCGGCCTTCGGGGTCCCCCCCACGCGTGCGGGGCGAGCGGGATGACGCGCCCGGAACCACGAGGGGCCTGAGGGACGCGGGAGCCGCCGGGAGGGGGGTCTCTCCCGGGCCCGGGCGGGGGCCCCCTGAGGCGGCGCGGGAAGTTCGGGGACTCGCCCCGGTGGGCGAAAAGGGGGAGCACGAGGTCCGGGTCCTGAGGTAGAGACTCAATCTCGACGGGTTTACTCTGAAAAGCCCACACCCTCGGGGTGTCTCCCGCTGAGACGCCGCCAGCCCCGGGCAGGGGGCGTCCCTCCCGCCGCCCCCCAACGCGCTCCCCTGAGATTTGAACTCAGGCCCCACGTGGCTCCGCTGACTTGAACCCCATCTCCCGGGGCGGAAAGAATTGACCAGGTTCCCTCAAAAAAAAAACAAAACACCAAAAAAACAAAAACGGAATCAAGCCCTGACCGGTTTGGCTCAGCCGATGGAGCGTCGACCTGTGGACTGAAGGGTCCCGGGTTCCATCCCGGTCAAGGGCATGTGCCTTGCTTTCGGGCACATCCCCTGTGGCGAGTGTGCAGGAGGCAGCTGGTCGATATTTCACATTGATGTTTCTAACTCTCTATCCCTCTCCCTTCCTCTCTGTGGAAAATCAATAAAATATATTTAAAAAACAACCACGGAATCAAGGGGACCCGCAGCGCTCTTCACATTAAGGGGTTGTCGGTCTAAAACAGTAAATATCAGGCGCTCCATCATTCCTAAGGGAGGGCTTTCTGGGGTCTCCCCGGCCACCCAGGGGCTCAGGGAGGCGGCTCCCCTCTGGCGGGTCGGGGTTCGAGGATTGCCCACCCTGTGCCACTGCCCCGGGCCTGGTCGCACCCTCACAGGCACTGCTTGGGTTCCTTCCCGACACCCTGGGGAACCCATGCGCCTTCAGTGCCCATTTCCCACTATTTTATTTTATTATTTTATTTTATTTACTTATTTTATTTTATTTTTTAATTTAATTTAATTTAATTTGGTTTTTTTGATGTTGTTTTGTTTTGTTTAGAGGAAGGGAGAGGGAGAGAAACATTAACGATGAGAGAATCACTGGCTGCCTCCTGCACGTCCCCTACTGAGAAAACTACATTACCCAGAGGGGAATGCGCCCAATTTTGGGGAAGTCAGGGTGGGACTTCCCGTGCCCTCCCCAGAAGCTTCGTATTTGCCTTTCAGGGTGCTTCACCACGTCAGAGGCTCCAAAGCAACAGGCCGTGATGGGGAAGCGCCAGAGGGTCGTCCCTGCCATGCTGAAGGGGGTCCGAGACTTGCTGAGCCGCTATTGTTGGGGTTCAGGCCTTCCAGCCTCACAGACGGGGCTCTGCCCACAGAGTTCGATGGCTGTGGTAGCTCCAAGGCGCCAGGCTGAGGTGAGGCACGTCCCCCACACAACCCTGCAGCCCAGGCCCCACCTCAGGACCGGGAGGCTTTACTGGGTGACACCGGGGTGGGAGAGGGTGAGGGCCTACCGGGTGAACACATGCAGGGACTGCTCAGCTGGAAGATTCGGGAAACCTGGGCCCTGTTTTGTTTCTAAAGGCAACAGAGAAAGTGAGGCAGAGGTGTGCGTGAGGAGTTTTACTTTCATTCTCACGGCGCTGGGCCATGGATGGATGTGAACAAAGAGGGACATTGTGTGAGGCAGGGATTCTCAAGTTTTCCCAAAACTTCCCAGAGGAAGAACAGACTAGAAGGGAGAGGCCAGCAGGAGGGCGGGAAGGAGGACCCTGTAGGTGATGAGGTCACTGGCAGGTGCGCACTGGACTGAATCCCGAGGGAGGCGGGCAACACCCGGCCCTGGGGTTGGGCCACAGCCCTGAGCAGCCTGAGCCCCTGGGTCCTGGGGTGGGTGCCAGGCCCTCAACAGCTCTTTAGTTCCCACAGGTTCCTGCGGGTGCAGAGCTGCTGATTTCAGGGCCTCACATTCCTGTGGCCTCTGAGGTCGGGGTGTCCTGGGGCTGTCCAGCCTCTCTTCCAGCTCGTAGGCCTGGGGATCTTGAACAGACACCAAGGCTAGAATCCTAAGTCGAGGTCTAGGGTTAGAGGATGTGGTCCCTATTTTTGGCAACGAGTGGAATGAGATGTGAGAGGTCCTCCCAGGCACAGGGGCCAGAATGTGCAATGGCTTAGAGGGGACACTGAGCAAGTTCTGGAACCTGCAAGTGTCCTTTCTTCCCATGGGAACTGGGGGCATTGGGAGAGGAGTCAGGTCTAGAGCAGCTTTGTAACAAGTTGGGTGTCTGTTCTGCCGGTGATGGGTGCCTGGAGCAGTGGAGGCAGGTGATCTGACCCAGGTCTCGTGAAAATCCATGTGGCTGCAGCTTAGAATGAACAGGGAGGAGGCTGCTGCAATAGTCGGAGTAATTGTGATGGTGTCTGGGCCAGGGTGGTGGCCATGGAGGCGAGAGAAGCATTTTGATTATAAGTTAGGGTTTTGGGTGAAGATGCCAGGACTTTTTTTTTTTTAACTTTATTTATTTTAGGGAGATAGGGACAGACAGACAGACATTGATTTGTTGTTCTATTTATCCATTCACAGATTGATTCTTGTATGTGCCCTGATGGGAGATTGAACCCCCAACCTTGGTGTATGGGGCCCGATGCTCCGCCCAACTGAGGAAACCAGCCAGGGTGCCTTCTGCATTTTCTTATTGTTAATATTTTTTATTGATTTTAGCGAGGGAGGGAGAGGGAGAAAGAGAGATAGAAACATCAATGATGAGAGAGAATCATTGATTGGCTGCCTCCTGCACTCAAGCGAGCCTGCAACCCAGATATATGCCCTTGATGGGAATCAAACCTGGGACCTTTCAGTTTGCAGGCCGACGCTCTATCCACTGAACCAAACCAGCTAGGGCAGCATTTTCTAATTTTAAGGTTGACATAGAGGTAGGAGCCAGGGATGACATGAAGGTTTGGAGGAAGTGAAGCACCTCAATTTAGATGGCGAAACACACTGAAGGAAGAGCAGTATTCATTGGGGATATCCGGAGTTTTATTTTTGGCCTGTGAGGGTATGAGATTTTTGAGAGAGAGTTCATAGGTGTCTGGAATTCTGAGGAGGTGTTCAGGATGAAGACTTCTCCAAAAGGTAGTGGAGAGTTTATGGACCCGGGAGGAGCTGCAGCTCACTATGATGTGGGGAATCCTGGTCGGAATGTTAATGGTAATAGCCCAGGATGAGGAGCGTGGGCCTGAGGACTGGGTTCCTGTTGGAACCCTGATTGTGGGAAGTGGGTGTTACAATATAAGTGACAGACAGAGGTGGTCATGTGGAGGGTGAGGGAGAGACTGGCTTGGCAAGTGCACAAGGCCTCCAAGGGACGAGGGATGTGGAACAGATGAGGGTGGAAGAGTAACTCACACAAGATGAGAGGAGGGCTGGTGCATATTCACTGCTTTCAAGGCTCTCCAGAACATTGGTGTGACCCTTGGTATGGCTGGGGTGTGGCCGTCAGGTTGGCTCTTAGCTTAGGGGCACATGTGATCATCTGGAAGACTCACTGGGCACAGGCTAGAGGGCCACTGGGGCTGGGCCTGGTGTGTGGTGAGGAGAGGGAAGGCTGTGACTGTGAATGGACATGAGGTGCAGCACCAGTGGCGGAGGCTGTGGGCACCTGAGAGCTGATGTGGTTCTCAGCAGGTGACGTGGGAACAAGGAACCGTCAGGAGGGAGGCCTTCGGAGCAGCACTCCAGGCTGCATCTGTGAGTGTGGACCATCAGAGCCCGGGCAGTGCTCGATCCTTTTAGAATTTTCCGAACGTTCTCTGGACCCTATCTGCTGAGCAATGAAGAGAGAGGCCAAGGAGATGATGTGGTGCCGCACAGGAGGCGGCCGGGCGGTGGGGGTGCAGGCGGGAGAGGTGTGGGCGGGACAGTGATGTGCACGTGGAGGGGGCGTGTGAACTCATGGCCACAGGGTCCTGGCATTGACATGAGAGTGAATGAAGGGTGAGCCCATGTCTGTTGTAGCTGGTGGAAACATGATGTCGCTCCCCTCGGGAATTGCCTGGAAGGAGGGGGTGTTGTGGTCCTACATGCCAGGCCCAGAGCTTCGATGTCATTTATGTCCCTTCCTGCCTTTTGTTGTGGGCAGATAAAATGATCAGTGGGGCCTCAGTGAGATAGCAGACCTCAGTGCAACCCAGGCTTGGAAATCTCCCCTGGCATAGGGAAGGGAGAAGGAGAAGCAGGGGCTAGATTAGGGAGGTGGTAAAGTAATAATCCTGGGAAAGAAGCGAATCATGGAAAAATTGTCCCTGTTGGGGCATGTTTGACTTTTTCTTTTTTTAAATATATTTTATTGATCTTTTTACAGAGAGAAAGGGAGAGGGATAGTTAGAAACATCGATGAGAGAGAAACATCGATCAGCTGCCTCCTGCACACCCCCCACTGGGGATGTGCCCAAAACCAAGGCACATGTTCTTGACCGGAATCGAACCTGGGACCCTTGAGTCTGCAGGCTGACGCTCTATCCACTGAGCCAAACTAGCCAGGGCTTGACTTTCCTTTAAAGCTGTGCTTCTGGGAATGTAGCTGTGAGAGAGAGGTGTGATTCACATAATTATGTGCAGAGGGTACTGTAAAGGGAAGGGATTTGGGTCACCAGGGTGAAGGGTGATGCTATGGTTTTTATGTATTGGAGGGACACTGGGCTCACAGGTATTGCCTGACAACTTGAGTGTCTCATCACTCACTCTATGTGGCCAACTTCTCTGTATGTTTGTGGCACCCACTGTGTTAACAAGGGGCAGGGTGGCCTACATGCCAAGCGCAGAGCTGTTATCATCTCTCTGCCCCTCTGCCTGTTACTGTGGGAAGACACAGTATCAATGGGAATATAGAAGTGAGTGACTGCAATGATAGCAGGTCTTGGTGTCATTGATGTGGGAGGAGGGAGCAGATGGATGTGGAGGCTGGGTGGTATGAGGAATGTAAAATCCTAGGAGTGAAGCTGGTCATGAACTGAATTGTCGCCATTATGACAGGATTTGGACTTTGAAGACATGGCCATTGCCTTCTCCCAGGAGGAGTGGGGGCTCCTTGATGAGGCTCAGAAACTGCTGTACTGTGAGGTGATGCTGGAGAACTTTGCACTTGTAGCATCTGTTGGTAAGACCTTCACATCACTACTCATGTCCTAGGTCATGGCCTCCCTTTTCATTTTTCCTCCTGAAGTAGCTTAGTCCCTCAGCCATACCATGGGCTCTGCTAATTTCTGCACTTTGTTGTCATACGTGCTGTGGCTGCTTGTGCTGAGTTGTTTGGTGAGTTCCCTCTGCCGGGAACACTGTGAGCATCCCTTACATCTGTTGCCTCAAAAAGTTCAGAGAGTGGGCCTCGGCTCAGACAGCCCAATACATGACCCGTCTTCACCCTTTGCCTGGAAGGGTGACTCTGCCCAGATTCATGGCTTCTGGTTCTGGCCCCTTCCATTAGCTAACAATCCTTTGTGACTTCCTGTCCCAGGTCATGATCATTCTTTTTCTTTCTTTTTTTTTTTTAATATATTTTATTGATTTTTTCACAGGGAGGAAGGGAGAGAGATAGAGAGTTAGAAACATCGATGAGAGAGAAACATTGATCAGCTGCCTCCTGCACATCCCTCACTGGGGAAGCAACCCAGGTACATGCCCTTGACTGGAATCGAACCTGGGACCCTTCAGTCCGCAGGCCGACGCACTATCCGCTGAGCTAAACCGGCTTTGGCATGATCATTCTTTATATGAACCATGGACTGTACTTGTCAGATCTACCTCAATTGTTTGTAATATTGTCTTCCCTGAACACTATCGTATGTCAAATTGGCTCTGGGCCAGTAGTGGCTGCTTACGTGTGTTGTCTGTCATTAAGATTTGGATCATTCAGGTTCTGAGTAGTTGTTTCATTGAAGGTGCAGGGAGAACCCTGCTTCTATCACAGGCTGTACATAGAAAGATGGTCTCAGGAGAAGGCTGGCCCTGGTGAGTGGCAGCTGGGCAAGACCATGGCCTAAGCGCTGTGTTCCGATCATGCCCGGATTCTGCTTGTGTCCGATAGTGTTGTGGTGCAGGTGCCCCTGCTCACAGCACATTTCCATTTTTTCTTTCCCATATTTGATCCTTTGATAACTTTTCATTTCATTGGTGACTTCTCAGCTCCTGGCTACTTTCCCCTTTGTGGTCTCCCGGCATCAGCTGTTCCTCTGCACTGGTTCCTCTGGCGTATGTTCCAGCACTGACCTGTGCATATGTTATGAGGTGTGCATGTGTCCTTAACAAGTGCATAGACACCAGCTCCTCACTTACTGAATTTTACTGGGGCTAAAACATAACCAACCTTCTGGACAGCTTGCACATTCCACCTGTAGACAAGCCCTTCTAAATGCTTTCAGCAGAAGAATTAGTTGGAGATGCTGTTTCTATTCCATGTGGTTGCCTGCCATCTCTGTGTCCTTTTCCTGGGGAGGTCTCCCCTATTTTGTGATCTTCAGAAGCCCAGTACTGCACAGCAACACATTATTCAACCTGCCTCCAGGGCTCTATTTTCAGACGATTCCATTAAACCAAAAACCAAGATCCCATGAAACCAACATATGGAGTCTGACAGACTTGCTTCTCCCACTACAGCCAACACCATTACCTCAGCATTTCTCTGCTTTCAGGTTGTTGGCATAAAAGTGAAGACGAGGAGACCTCTTCCAAGCAGAGTGTATCTGTAACAGCAGAGTCACTGGTCAAGGCTTCTAAGATAGCTCTACCAACCCAGAAGACCCATCTTTGTGACCGGTGTGTGTCAGTCTTAAAAGCTATTCTGCACCTGACTGAGTCACAAGGAGCAGACTTTGAGCACAAAGCCTTCTTCAGTGATGCATGTGTGAGAGACTTCTGTTTCAGTGCGAACCCTCACCAGCAACAGAGGGAAGCCAGTGGAGAGAAGCCCTGGAACAAAGCTATGGACTGGGCCTCGTTGCTGACCAGGTGCAGCTTCTATGCATCACAGAAGCCTTTCACGTGTAGGGAGGTAGAGGAGGATTTCCCAGCCATCTCAGGCCTTCTTCAGCACCAGGACACTCTTCTCACTGAGGAGCCACACAGTGGTCCTGAGAGTGGGCAGGCCGTTCTTAGTGGAAAACATCATCACGAGTGGGGTGAGTGTAAAACGGCTGTCTTCCACAACCAGAACCTTGTTCAACAGCAGAGCACCTGCCTTGGAAAAGGGCGTTTTGAGTGCCGCAAATGTGGGAAGGCCTTTCGCCAAAAGTTTAACCTCATTCGTCATAGGAGACTTCACACTGGACAGAAGCCTTATGAGTGTGGTGATTGTCCGAAATCCTTTAGCCAAAGCTCTAGCTTCATTCAGTACAAGACAGTTCACACTGGAGAAAAGTCATATGAATGTATTCATTGTGGGATGTCCTTCAGCCATAGGTCTAAGCTCATTGAACACCACAGAGGTCACACAGGTGAAAGGCCTTATGAGTGTCGTGAATGTGGGAAGGTTTTTAGACGCAAAGATTACCTCCATAACCACGAGAGAGTTCACACTGGAGACAAGCCGTATGAATGTAGTGATTGTGGGAGATGCTTTCGCTATCAAAATGGACTCATTCAACATGAGAGGATTCACACTGGAGAAAAGCCATATGAGTGTAGCTATTGTGGAAAGTCCTTCAGCCAGAGCTCAACACTCATTGAACACCACCGAGGTCACACTGGGGAAAAGCCTTATGAGTGTAGTGTTTGTGGGACATCTTTCAGCAGAAGGTCTGCCTTCACTCGACATCAAAGAATTCACACTGGAGAAAAGCCATATGAGTGTAGTGATTGTGGGAAACGCTTTAGCTATAACAGTGGACTCGTTCAACATCAGAAAATTCACACTGGAGAAAAGCCATATGAATGTAGTGATTGTGGAATGTTCTTCAGCCATAGGTCTAAGCTCATGGAACATCACAAAGGTCACACTGGAGAAAAGCCTTATGAGTGTAGTGAATGTGGGAAGTGTTTTAGACGCAAAGCTAACCTCCGTATTCACCAGAGAGTTCACACTGGAGAAAAGCCTTATAAGTGCAGTGAATGTGGGAAAACCTTTGGACAAAACTGTAACCTCCTCCAACATATGAAAGCTCACACTGGAGAAAAGCCATATCAGTGTACTGATTGTGGGAAGTCCTTCAGCCGTAAATCTATCCTCATTGATCACCAGCGATGTCACACTGGAGAAAAGCCTTTTGAGTGCAGTGTTTGTGGGAAATGCTTTCGACTACGCAGCAGTCTTAGTTATCACCATCACGTTCATGCTGGGAAAAAAGCCTTATGACTGGTGAATGTGGGAATTCCTCTAGCAATACTTGTGGCCTTGTTCTTCACCAGATAGTTCACCACACTGGAGAAAAACCATATGAATGTTGTGATTGTGGAAAATGCTTTAGTTACAAACATAGACTCATTCAATATCAAAGAACTCACAGTGAAGAAAAGCCATGAGTATAGTTATTGTCGAAAGTCATTCACACAAAGGTCCCAGCTCAGTAAACACTGCAGAGGTCACACTGGTGTGTAGTGTTTGTGGGAAGTCCTTTGTGACAACCTCTCTCCTCATTGAACACCAGTGATGTCACACTCAAGAAAAGCCGTGTGAGTGTAGTGAATGTGGGAAGTTTTGTGTGTTTTTTAAAAATACATAATTTTATTGATTTTAGGGGGGAACAGAAAGGGTGAGAGATAGAAACATTAAGGTTGAGAGAGAACCATGGATTGGCTGCCTCCTGTATGCCTCCTACTGGGGATCAAGCCAGCAACCTGGACATGTGCATTTGATCAGAATCGAATCTGGGACCCTTCAGTCTGCAGGCTTCCTCTTCTATCCACTGAGCCAAACCGGTCAGGGCAAATGTGGAAAGTATCTAAACTAATAAAAGAGAAAAATGGTAATTGGTGTACGACCGATACCCTTTTCATTGGATAATCAGTGAGATATGCAAATTAACTGCCAACTAAGATGGCAGTTAACCGCCAAAAAAGATGGCGGCAAATTTGCATATTGCAGGCAGGATGGTACAGCGCCATCTGAGAGCGGGTTGGGGGTGTGAGTGCCAGCAGTCGCCCGAGACCCGATCCCCCTGGCAGACCCGGACACGGGCCTGCGGGGCGACTGTGGCATCCGCCCGCACTCACGTCCCCAAACCAGACCTATCCGCCGGCAGACCAGGACGCGGGCCAGCGGGGCGGCTGCGGCGTCCGCCTGCACTCACGCCCTCAACCTGCGAGATCGGGTTGGGGGCCTGAGTGCCGGTGGTCGCCTGGAACCCGATCCCACCAGCAGACCCGGACGCGAGCCGGCGGGGCAGTCGCCTGGGACCTGATCCTGCTGGCAGACACGGATGCTGCAGCGTCCGCCCGCACTCATGCCCTCAACTCGCAAGAGTGGGTTGAGGGCATGAGTGCCGGCAGTCGCCCGGGACCTATCCTGCCGGCAGACCCAAGCCTCAGACTGAGGCTTTAGGCTGGGGCCTGGGCGGAGCCATCCAGCAATCATTGATGGCGGCAGCTGCAGGGAACCAGGCAGAGCCAGCCAGCTATGCTTGATGGCGGCGGCGGCAGGAAGCTGGGGGTGCTCCGGCTGAAGCCTAAAGCCTCCGCCAGAGGCTTTAGGCTTGGGCCGGTCCAGCCAGCCAGGGATCCTTGATGACAGTTGCAGTGGGGAACCGGGCGGAGCCAGCCAGCGATTGGTGGCAGGGAGCTGGGGGTGCCCCAGTCCAGGCCTAAAGTTTGGCCAGAGGCTTTAGGCTTGGGCCAGGGAGGAGCCAGCCAGTGATTGTTGATGGCAGCGGCTGCAGGGAGCTGGGGGTGCCCCGGCCCAGGCCTAAACCCTCGGCCTGAGGCATTAGGCCTGGGTCAGGGAGGAGCCAGCCAGAGGTCGTTGATGGTGGGGAGCATGGGGAGGGTCCGGCCCAGGCCTAATACCTCAGCCATAGGCTTTAGGCTTGGACTAGGGCGGAGCCAGCCAGCAACGGTTGATGGCGGCTTTGTCGGGGAACCGGGGTGAAGCCAGTCAGCGATCGGTGGCGGGGAGCTGGTGGTGCCCAGTCCAGGCCTAAAGCCTTGGCCTGAGGCGTTAGGCCTGGGCCAGGGAGGAGCCAGCCAGCGATCTTGATGGCAGGGAGCTGGGGGATGGGGGGGTGCGGGCCAGGCCTAACACCTCAGCCAGAGGCTTTAGGTTTGGACCGGGGCGGAGCCAGCAAGTGATCCTCATGGCGGCTTTGACAGGGAACCGGGGCGGAGCCAGTCAGTGATCGGTGGCGGGGAGCTGGGGGTGCCCAGGTCCAGGTCTAAAGCCTCGGCCTGAGGCTTTAGGCCGGGCTGGGGTGGAGCCAGCCAGCGATCAGCGGCAGGGAGCCGGCGTGAGGGCGGGGGCGCCAGCCCAGGCCCAGGCCTAACACCTCAACCAGAGTCTTTAGGCTTGGGCCAGGAAGGAGCCAGCCAGGGATTATTGATGGCTGCAGCAGCGGGAAATCGGGGTGGAGCCAGCCAGCGATCCTTGATGGCGGTGGCAGTGGCTGCGGGGAGCTGGGGGGTGCCCCGGCCCAGACCTAAAACCTTGATTGGCTAAGCTCCCTGTATGCCACTGGTAATATTCTTAGTAACTTGGGTAATGAGAGTCCAAATAGGTGATCTAGGGTTTTTTTACTACACTCCTGGAGAAAAAAGGAAGGTCTGCTGCTGGGGGGTTAAGAAATGTCATATCCTGCCCTAGCTGGTTTGGCTCAGTGGGTAATACCTCAGCCTGCCCAACACAGATTCTGGGTTCAATTCTGACCAAGGGTATGTACCTAGGTTGCAGGTTCCTCCCTGGTCCGGGCCCAGGTCAGGGCTCATGCAGGAGGCAACCAATCAAAGTGTTCCTCTCACTTTGATGTTTCTCTCTGTCTTTCCCTTTCCCTTCCACATTCTCCAAAAATCAATGGAAACATATCCTCAGGTGAGGAGAAGGAAGAGGGAGGGAGGGAGGGAGGGAGGGAGGGAGGGAGGGAGGGAGGGAGGGAAGGAAGGAAGGAAGGAAGGAAGGAAGGAAGGAAGGAAGGAAGGAAGGATGGATTTTTTCATGGTAAAGGGACTGGAGTCCGTGTTGATGAAAACATCTTGGTGGCTGCCATGACTGGCAGTGGCTGTAACAGTGCAGTGATGGGGCTGCGGCCTTCCCCTGATCAGCCTGGTTGACTCCCACAAAGGGAGGCCAGACTGTGGCTTAGGCCCACTCCCCAAGGGGAGCAGGGAGCAGGTAGTAGGACATCCCTTAGGGCTCCCAGTATGTGATAGGGGGCAAGCTGGGCTGAGGGACCCCCCCCCCCCGCCAGTGCACAAATTTTTGTGCACCGGGCCTCTAGTTTTTATAGAAAGCTCTATCCTTTTCCAACACTACAGAGTTCACTCCGGAGAAATGCAGTTGCAATGTAGTGATTGTGGGAAATTCTTTAGACAATGTTCCAACCTGACTCAACACTGGAGAGTTCATTCTGGAGAAAAGCCTGTGGTGTACTGGATGTGGGGATTCTTTTAGACTCAAATCTAACCTCTTTAGACGCTAGAATGTTCACACTGGAGAAAACCTTTAAAGATGCTGAGATGTTGGGAATGTTTCATTTCCTCAGTCATAACACTAGAGGAGACGGAGAACCATTTACTTTAAATCTTTTTAGCGAAACTGTGCTAGAGTCCTCATACACTTCAGGTACAAATGTTTTTAACTCTCTATCCCTCTCCCTTCCTCTCTGTAAAAAATCAATAAAACATATTTTTTTAAAAAAATGACAAGGACAAACTCTAGACAGAGTAGGCATATTCCTACCTGAACCTGTTTTCACACATGGTCAGTTATATGTTGCTTTCTCTCGAGTTTGAAGAGCATGTGACATTAAAGTTATAAATAATTCATCAAAAGGGAAATTAGTCAGGCACTCTGAAAGTGTTTTCAGTCTTAATGTGGTGTACAGGGAGATATTAGTGAGTAAAGTAAGTTTACTCACTTTATTAGTCATTGTTTGCATAACTTGTTTTTATATGATGTTTTTGTTTTCATATCATGTTTTTGTTTTTATATCATGCCTCTGTTATATCCTTTTGTTACTGTTTATTTATTAATAAATTTCTGTATTCTCATACATTTTAGTAATTGCCTTTCATCTCTCACACTTCTGTTATAAAGGGCAAATAGCAATATTAAAATATTTCCTCTAATTCCCTTTTAATGTGCATGAATTTCATGCACCAGGCCACTAGTTTTTAAATTAAATGAGAACATTGAGTATAGCAGTATTTAGTAGGAGCTCAAAGGTTAGCTTTTTATACCATTTCATGGATTTTCGTAACGGATTATTATAGGTTTGATCAGATATATCAACTGCTGCTTTTCCTGCTTTATAATCCACTACAAATTTTGGTTTCAAGTAGTGACATCTGTTTTCAGCGTTCACCATCTCTGACGTATGTTTTGTTGAGAGAAGATAGATTACAACATTAGTTGGTGTTGTATTTTTTTCTAAACTTTTCCCTGCATATACAGCGCTAAATGGAAAGGAAGACAAAAACAGGCTTGGCGCTTAACGTGTTAATTTTGTTGGTTCTGTTCACTTTGCGGGGTGCTTTGAAAGGATAATTGTCATCTGTCAGCATGTGGGGCTGAAGAGATGTGGGGATGCTAAAATTTCTATGCTGCTTAAGGGACAGTAGGATGTCAGAAGATTGCTCTTTGTTTAACATTGCCTTACTGCGTTGCTGCCCAAAGCCTTCAATGTAAGACTATGACTTTGGCCCCTAATCTGCAAGATTATTGGGGAGGTCATAGGTTACCTTGAAGAGGAAGCCTTTGTTGTGTTTCTGTAAACATGAATTTTATTAGAGGCCCGGTGCATGCAATTCATGCACGGGTAGGGTCCCTAGGCCTGGTTGCCAGTTGGGGCCTTCCTTCGTTCCACACCGCCCCCTGGTGGTCAGTGCACGTCATCGTGAGTGACCAAACCCCAGGTGTCCGGGTGGAACTCCTGAGGGAACAATTTGTATATTAGGCTTTTATATACGGTATATAGGTTGCTTTGTTCACAGTACATATTAAATAGTGCCCAGCACCCTTGAGGCAGTGATGTAGAAAATTTCATAGGCTAGTGCTTTTTTTCTTGTAGGACTCTGAGGATTAGGTGGAAGCACAACTGGAACAGAAACACTATTATTAGTGAGTGGAAAACTGCAGTAGCCTTAGCCAGCTTGGCTCCGTGGACAGAGCATCGGCCAGCAGACCATAGGGGCCCGGGATTGATTCTGCTCTAGGGCACATACCTCAGTTGCAGTCTCTTCCCCAGCCCAGGCCCTGGTCAGGACTCATGCAGGAGACAACCAATTGATGTGTTTCTCTCACATTGATATTTCTGTCTTTCCTTCTCTTCCACTCTCCCTAAAAACCAATAGAAAAATAGCCTCAGGTGAGGATTAATAAAGAAAAGAAAAAGGACATTGCAGTATGTTAAATAAAGGTTGTTTTTCTGAATGTTCATCCACAAATCTTGCAGACACTGGCTTCTGTGATCTGTGGTTACACACAGTCTCAGGGCCTCTACCACTATTTCCTGTAGCTGAGGTTATTGGCCAGGAAAATAATCTAATGGTTTTGTGGATTCCCCTGGAATCTCTGGGGTGTTCACCTCAAGGTTGTTGCTCTACAAGCAAGAAAGCAAAGCTAGAAAGATGCTCTTCCTTTAGTCAGTCGCAGATGTGTCCTTTGTAACCAGTCAGCATTCCTGTTGACTCAGAGGGCAACAATCTTCACTGCTTGCCAGTACTGGCTGCCACTGAGGAGAGAGATGGTAGAGTCCATATAGGCTTGCCAACCTACATTTCTAAGAAAAGATGGATATCTAGGCCTTCATTTGGAGCCAGTTTTTAAAGGTTTAAAATCATTCTGTGTTATTCACATTCAACAAAGTGCACTTATCTAATATGTGATGTTCGGTGCACTGTATACAAGAAATAAACCAGTCTGTCACATACAGGTGAAAACAGGCTTACAGTGTGAGTGAAACCGTTTCTTCTTGAATTTTTTAAAAATATTTTATTGATTTTTTACAGAGAGGAAGGGAGAGGGATACAGAGCTAGAAACATTGATGAGAGAGAAACACCGACCAGCTGCCTCCTGCACACTCCCCACTGGGGATGTGCCCGCAACCAAGGTACATGCCCTTGACTGGAATCGAACCTGGGCCCCTTCAGTCCGCAGGCCCGACACTCTATCCACTGAGCCAAACTGATCAGGGCTTTCGTATTGTTTTTTATTATAATACTAGTGACCAGGTGTGAGAAATTGCGCTAGACCCGGTACCCTGGGGCTCCTCAATGGGTTGCCCCAAAGAGGTAGGCTGGAGCCGCGGGCCCCCCCAGGCCTCTTCCTCTGCTTCCTCCTCCTCCTCCTCCTCCTCCTCCTCCTCCTCCTCCTCCTCCACCTCCTCCACCTCCTCCTCCTCCTCCTCCTCGTCATCTTCCACTATGGTAATGGCCTCTTCCTTCCCCTATAGACTGGGCTAACACCTCGTACTCCTGTCCTCCTATGCTACAGGTATCTAGGGCCTCTCCACCAAAGCCGGTCGTCTGGTTGGGTAAGACCAAGGTGACGCCCGAAGCAGTCACTGACAAGGGCTGACCCCGACCTACGAGAGGGGAACAGTTACAGGCCTATGTTGGTCTTCTGGGGTATTGGCGAGTGTTCATTCCCCACCTGGCACAGTTGTGGTGGTCATTGTACCAGTTGTCCAGAAGGAGGCGACATGGGACAGGATTCCCAAAGTGGAGGAAGCCTTGCCATCTGCCTGGCAGGTTGGAGACCTGACACAACCATTCCAGTTGGACAGGACGGCTACTTCCTCGGGTTCTGGTCCCAGCTGTGGGAGGGGCCGAGAGTCGGGGCTCCCACACTGAGAAGCAGGCAGCGGCCACTTGCAGGCCTGAGGCAATCACGGCACAAGGCAAGGTGCTCCTGAAGACTGCCTCTCCTGTAGCCGGTTGGCTTAGGTCCTGGGTGACCAGGCCCGAGTCTGTCACAGGACTGGCAAACCCTGTGGGGTCCAGTGGCAATTGAGACCCTGTCAAGGGATGAAACCCCTGCCTTCGATGCTGTGGCTCAGTGGATAGAGGATTGGCCTGCGGACTGAAGGGTCCCGGGTTTGATTCCAGCCAAGGGCACAGGCCCGGGTTGCAGGCTCGATCCCCAGTAGGGGGCGTGCAGGAGGCAGCCAACCGATGATTCTCTCTTATCATTGATGTTTCTCTCTCTCCCTCTCCTTTCTTCTCTGAGACCAATAAAAATATTAAAAAAAAAAAACGCCATAGGAGTTTCTATGGAGGAAGTACTCCCTAGTCCAGTGATGGTGAACCTTTTGAGCTCGGTGTGTCAGCATTTTGAAAAACCCTAACTTAACTCTGGTGCTGTGTCACATGTAGAAATTTTTTGATATTTGCAACTATATAAAACAAAGATTTATATTTTTGATATTTATTTTATATATTTAAATGCCATTTAACAAAGAAAAACCCACCAAAAAAATGAGTTCGCGTGTCACCTCTGACACACGTGTCATAGGTTCGCCATCACTGCCCTAGTCCGTTCCGAGAGGGTATGCGCCCCCTCCTGGCGACCATGTGGTACATAGATGGGCCAACTAGGGGGAGCCCTGCTACATGGATGGCAACGACTGTCCATTTGGATACAGACAAACTGTGGTTCGATTCTCGTACTGGAAAACATAGCCAATGAGCTGAACTGAGAGCAGACCGATGGCTTTGACAAAGGAACCTGGCTCTGTAGTCATTGGGACAGCCAGCATGGCTGTCTTTAAAGGCTTGACTTGGTGGTGGCGGCTATGGCACAAGCAGCAGTGGCTGAGAGGACATCGCCGGAAGGAGGTGTGGGAAGCAGGGACTTCCAGAGAGGTAACAGTGTGCCATTTGAGTGACCGTTGGCTGCTGTTAGCTCCTGGGAAGGGCCGAGAGGTAAAGGGTGTCCCAAAATTCACGCAAGAAGTAATTTGGATAGGAAACACAGGTTTATAATTAAAAATTGTAAATTTTTTATTGACTCATACAGTATACAGTATAGGGTTATGTATGGAATAGCATATCGGGTAAATGGCCTCCACGGCTTTGCTGGCACATACGCACTCTTGTTGGAATTCTCCATGACCGTTTTGCATAAATGTGGCTGAATTTCGATGAGACTTATTTTCATCTTGATGGCTTGGTTAATCGACAAAATTGTCGCATTTGGGGTTCAGAAAACCCATGAGTGATTCTTGAGAAACAAATGCATCCACAACATGTCACTGTTTTGTGCGGATTTTGGGCTGGAAGCATCATCAGACCATTCTTCTTCGAAAATGCAGCTGCTCAGGCAATAACAAAAGACTGCCTATGTGCCAGCAAAGCCGTGGAGGCCATTTACCCGATATGCTATTCTATACATAACCCTATGTATGTATACTTTATGAATCAATAAAAAATTTACAATTTTTAATTATAAACCTGTGTTTTCTATCAAAATTACTTGTGTGAATTTTGGGACACCCTTTAGTACCTTCCCCCGGAGATCAGGTGGTGGCTCCATGGGAAAGGGGGGCACGTGGGACCATGGACAGTGATGCAGGCAGCTGAGGGTTGGGGCCTGGCCATCCCCTGGAAGCCCTCACTGTAGAAGGAGGTTGTCCCCACTGTGCTCAGGCCCCCCTTTCTCCTCACCCCCCCTCCCACTGACATGGCCTCCAGGGAAAGACAGGCCATGTCCTCAGAGGAGGGGCCTCCTGCAACATTGGCAGGTGGATTTCATTAGGTCTCTTCCTCTGGACCAGGCTTTTTTTTTTTTTTTTTTAATATATATATGAAAGACCACTTGGGAGCTGAGAAACAGGTATTACAGGCTTTATTAGGAGAAAGAGCTGCCGGGCTGTCTTGCAATGGGAGAGCACTGTCTTGCAGTGCTCCGGCAGAGGGGAGCGCTGTTTTGAAGGCAGGAATGAGGAAGGAATGAGGGCTTAGGGTACTTGGCGGGGGCTGATTGGTGGTTCAATGTATAGTCCACATAAGGTACAGAACTGGGCCTTCTGGTATTTCTGGGCCGCAGGCCACGTCACATGTTACTCCTCCTGCCATTCTGGGGAAGGGATGATCTATCAATCAATATATATATGCAAGCCTAAGCGACCATTACAACCAGTTGACCAACTGGTCGACTTAACGACCAGTCGTTATGATGCGCACTGACCACCAGGGGGGCAGATGCTCAACGCAGGGGCTGCACCCTGGTGGTCAGTGCGCTCCCACAGCCAACCTCCTGCAGTCCCTCCCCCTGGTGGGCCAGCCCTGATTGGTCCTGATTGCCAGCCAGGCCGAGAGACCTCACCTGTGCACAAATTGTGTGCACTGGGCCCCTTTACACACACACACACATATATACATATATGTACACACACACACACAAACACATATATATACTTATACATACATATACATATGTACATACACACATACTAGAGGCCCAGTGCACAAAATTTGTTCAAAAGGGGCTCAGCCCTCCCAGCTTGGAGGCTTGCCTCAACCCTCGCAGCCCCGGCTTCTAGAAGGTCACCCAGAGGATGTCCAGAAGGTCGTTTGGCTGTCTGGTTTCATTAGCATATTACGCTTTTATTACTATAGATTTTGTTATTGTTGTTAATCCTCACCCGAGGATATTTTTACATTGATTTTTAGAGAGAGTGGAGGAAAGAGGGAAAGACAGAGAAACATTGATGTGAGAGAAACCCATTGATTGCTTGACTCCTGCATGTGCCCCTGACCAGGGCCTGGGCCAGGGAGGAGCCTCCAATCGAGGTACATGCCCTTGACCAGAATCTAACCTGGGGCCCTTCGGCCCGCAGGGAGATGCTCTATCCACTGAGCCAAACCGGTTAGGGCTTTAATTTTATTGATTTCAGAGAGGAAGGAAGAGGGAGAGAGAGAGAGAAACATCAATGATGAAAGAGAATCGTTGATTGGCTGCCTCCTGCACACCCCCTACTGGGGATCAAGCCTGCAACCCGGCCACATGCCCGTGACCGGAATCAAACCCAGACCCTTCCGTCCACAGGCCGATGCTCTATCCACTGAGCCACATCAGCCAGGGTTGGGCCTGGGTTTTAGTATGCCCTGACAGCTGTGGATACTATCACCTGCCTCCTCTTTGCTCACCCGGCTAGTGAGGCCCCCAAAGGGACAGTTGTCAGAGGATTGGAACACTTGGGGGCCACCTATGGGTGACCCCGTTAGCATAGTAAGCAATGATGGAACCTATTTCACAGAGGAAGATGCGGAGCTGGGCCAAGGCCAGGACATAGCTTGGCAATTTCATGTTCCCTATTGTCTCCAAGCGGCTGGGATGATTGAAGGATATAATGGCCTGTTGAAAGACAAGCTCTGGCCCTGCCTGGTGTGGCTCCATGGATAGAGCGATTCCAGTCAAGGGCACATTGCAGGCTCCTTTCCGGCCTGGACCCTGGGAGAGAGAAGAAACATTGATGATGAAAGAGAATCATTGATTGGCTGCCTCCTGCACACCCCTACTGGGCATCAAGCCTGCAACCTGGCCACATGCCCCTGACCGGAATCAAACCCGGGACCCTCCCGTCCACAGGCTGATGCTCTATCCACTGAGTGACACCAGCTACGGCTGGGCCTTGCTTTTAGTATGCCCTCCATACTAAAACCGGCCGGCGGACCAAAGAGTCCCGGGTTTGATTCCGGTCAAGGGCACGTACCTTGGTTGTAGGCTCCTCCCCGCCCGGGGCCCTTGTCAGGGCTCCTGCTGGAGGCAGCTGATTGATGTTTCTCTCACATCAATGTTTCTCTCTGTCTCTCCTCCTCTTTCTCCCATCTTCTCTAAAAGATCAATGGGAAAATATCCTCGGGTGAGGATTAACAAAAACAAACAAACAAAAAATAAACAAATAAATGTGATTAAATGTTTTTTAAAAATTTAAAAAATAAATAAAAAGTAGGCAAATGATTCTGAGCAGACATTTTACCAAAATAGATAAAGACAACGTCCTGTATAATAAAAGCCTATGCGGTCATGACGCCCTCATGCTGTAACGAGCGATCACCAGGGGGCTGTGTGCGCCGCCGGCGCATACGGGTGAGCGGGGCTGCGTGTGTGGCGAGGTGCCCACTGATGGGTGGGGGTTTGACAGGGGCACGGCACGGAGCCGTCCCATGGCTCCGGCCTACCTCTTTGGGGCTACCGATCACGGGGCTCCCGCACTGTGAGAGGGCACAGGCCAGGCTGGGGGACTCCCCCTACACACCCCTGCATGAATTTCATGCATCGAGCCTTTAGTAAATAAATAAATGAAAACAATGCTGTTGACTGGGAATCACACCATGACCTCCTGGTTCATAGGTCGCTGCTCCAGCCCTGAGCCACCCCGGCCAGGCACATGCTTGGTTTGCGGGCTGGATCCCCCAGCGGGAGCCATGCAGGAGGCAGCGGATCAATGATTCTCTCTCATCATTGCTGTTTCTCTCTCTCTTTCCCTCTTCCTTCCCCTCTGAAAACAATTTTTACATATTTTTTTATTTTATTTTTCAATATTTTACTGATTTTTTTTACAGAGAGGAAGGTAGAGGGATAGAGTGTTAGAAACATCCATAAGAGAGAAATATCGATCAGCTGCCTCCTGCACACCCCCTACTGGGGATGTGCCTGCAACCAAGGTACATGCCCTTGACTGGAATCGAACCTGGGACCCTTCAGTCCGCAGGCTGATGCTCTATCCACTGAGCCAAACTGGTTAGGGCTGAAAACAATTTTTTAAAAAATTAAATTAAAAATAAAATTTAAAACCCTAACCGGTTTGGATCAGTGGATAGAGCATCGGCCTGCAGACTGAAGAGTCCCAGGTTCGATTCTGGTCAAGGGTATGTACCTTAGTTGCTCGCGGGCGCATCCCCAGTAGGGGGTGTGCAGGAGGCAGCTGATCAATCTCTCTATCCCTCTCCCTTCCTCTCTGTAAAAAATCAATAAAATATACTTAAAAAAATAAAATTTAAAAAAGAATTAACTAGGCCCTGCCCCTCCCTCCCGCGCTCGGCCTCCTGTGCTGGGCAGCTTCTGCCCAAGCCTCCGGGGCCCAGGGCCCTGGGTCCAGCTCTGTGCAGCGAGCAGCGGGCGTTCCACGTGCTCTGGAAGCGGCTCCTGCTCTGCGAGGCCCGGAGGAGCCACCACAGCTGCTCTGGATCCCACGGGTGACGGCCTCTCGGCCTGGGCCTCCCGCTTGGTGCCCGGAGCTGCCCAGAAACCGCACAGTCCACATGGGGACACGGGGCCATGACTGAGCCTGAGCCTTCGCCCAGCATGTGCCTGGACGGTGGGGACACGGGGGCTCCAGGCAGCGCGGGGCCTGAGGGCCGAGGCTGGGAGACGGGGAGCCACCATGTGGGGTCCACAGTTCCCCTGCCAGGGACTGGGCCTCCGGGGACCCTGGGAGTAGATGAGGACACAAGCAGCCACAGGCGTATAGGGGAGACGTTATTACAGGCCGAGCAGCCATCGCCAATGAGGAGCCATCAGACGTAGCCCCACAGAGCGGCGGCCGCACACTGCAGGTCAGCAACACATTTTTTTTTTAGCGGATAGGGTGTGCCTTTATTTATTTTTAAAATTTATTTTATTGATTTTTTTACCGAGAGGAAGTGAAAGGGATAGTTAGACACATCGATCAGCCGCCTCCTGCACACTCCCTGTTGGGGATGTGCCCGCTACCAAGGTACATGCCCTTGACTGGAATTGAACCCGGGACCATTTCAGTCTGCAGGCCCACGCTCTATCCACTGAGCCAAACCGGCAGTGGTTCTCAACCTCCCTAATGCCGCGACCCTTTCATACAGTTCCTCATGTTGTGCTGACCCCCAACCATAAAATTATTCTCGTTGCTACTTCATCACTGTCATGTTGCTACTGTTATGCATCGTCATGTAAATATCTGATTTGCAGGATGGATTTTCATTGTTCGAGACCCACAGGTTGAGAACCGCTGGTTAGGGCCAGTCACACATCTTTATACCAACTCGGGCAAAGAGCCGTCTTGCCAAGGAGTGGCAGCAGCATTTGGGGTTCAGAAAGGCACACCTGCGCACCTGCGTGTGGCACATGGGGCCTGACCATCCGAGGACTCCGATTAGGGCTCCCGCACTCCGCCCCTTACGCTGGATGGTCTTCTAGGGGTGCCCTGGTCCGTTTGCCAGCTCCCTGAACACAGAACCCACACCCATAACACAGACTGCAGCCTGTTATAGCACCAGTCCTCCGGCCCTAATAGTGAAACTCAAGGATGCCCAACGCTGTGTCCCTGACACCCTCTCCCACCAGTCTCCCCGAGGGGGTCCCGGAAAGGGCTCGTCTGGCCAGTACTTCCCTGTCCACCTCCTGCAGGGCGCCGGCTCCATCGCCAGGGCTGGGTCCAGGGGTGCACCTGCCGCTTATGGTCACACCCGCTCCCCCGCGGGGATGGGAGGGCTGCCTGGGACCCTGGTCTAGCCACAGGCCCTGGCCAGGTGCTCACTGCCTCGTCCCCCTCTGCCAAGCGGGCAGGTGTGTACCCTGGGGCGTGAGTGTTCATTCGTTTTCTCCTGGCCCCGGGTTCTCAACCTTGGCTGCACATTAGAATCACCCGGGAATCTTTCTAAAATCCGGATTTCTGGGCCTCCTCCTCCAGAAATTCTGTTTCTTTGTGATGGGGTGAGGCCACAACATTCGTAACAAAGAAACAGAATTTCCGGAGGATGTGGCCCAGAAATCAGGATTTTAAAAAGATTCCCGGGTGATTCTAATGTGCAGCCAAGGTTGAGAACCACTGCTCTAGCCCCACCTTTAGGCGAGGTGGGCCTACCCCTACGCAGAGCTTGTCTTTCTTTTTTTTTTAAACATAATATAAGAATTCCATCATTTATTAATTAAATATACTTTTATTGATGTCAGAGAGGAAGGGAAAGAGAGAGAGAGAAACATCAATGCTGAGAGAGAATCATGGATCATCTGCCTCCTGCACGCCCCCTACTGGGGATCGAGCCCGAAACCCTGGGCACGTGCCCTTGACCGGAATCGAACCTGGGACCTTTCATTCCAAAGGCAGACACTCTATCCGCTGAGCCAAACCGGCTAGGGCTGTATATTAGAATACTGAGTAGGAAATACTAAGTGGATGAGCAATGTTGTTCTACGGATTGGACACTGGCACTGAGGATACAGGCAGGAGAGTCGTTATCTGTGGGAACCAGAGGCAGAGATAACTCTTCGTGCTTCTACGTGAGGGCGGCCTAAATTCCACTTCATCTTTCTTTACTTTTTATTTATTTTTAAATATATTTTTATTGATTTCAGGGCGAGGGAGCTAGAGAGATATTGAAACATCACTGATGTGAGAGAATCATTGATCAGTGGCCTCCTGCACGACCCCTACTGGGGATCGAGCCTGCAACCCAGGCATGTGCCCTTGACCAGAATTGAACCCGGGACCCTTCAGTCCGCAGGTCGATGCTCTATCCACTGAGCCAAACCAGATAGGGCTTTTCTTTTTTAAAAAAAAAATACATATTTTTTGCCCTGACCGATTTGGCTCAGTGGATGGAGCGTTGGCCTGCGGACTCAAGGGTCCCATGTTCGATTCTGGCCAAGGGCGTGTACCTTGGTTGCGGGCACATGCCCAGTGGGAAGTGTGTAGGAGGCGGCTGATCGATGTTTCTCTGTCATCGATGTTTCTGGCTCTCTATCCCTCTCCCCTCCTCTCTGTAAAAAAATCAATAAAATATATTTAAAAAATAAAAAAAACCATATTTGTATTGCTTTCACAGAGGAAGAGAGAGGGAGAGAGATATAGAAACATCAATGATGAGAGAGAATCATTGATTGGCTGCCTCCTGCACATCCCACACCCTGACCGGGAATCAAACCGTGACCTCCTGGCTCATAGGTCAGCGCTCAACCATTGAGCCACACTGGCCGGGCTCCACCTCATCTTTCACGTCCTGGCCCAAACTAAACACAGGGTTACAAAATCCAAAAAAGGCTTCTTACTCACATGCATTTGAATTGGGCAGAAGATGGTTAGCACATGCCAGCTAGGAGTGAGACAGGCCAGTACGCAGGGGCCAGTGGAATAGGGAAACTGAGGCTGGGAGCTGAACAAACTGGCAGAGCAACTTACAGCAGATGCAGAAGGCCCCCTCCCTCGAGACAACACCCAGAGGCCTCAGTGGTACTTCAGCTCCGGGCCCTGAAAAGCAGCAAAACCAAGTGGCCGATTGGGTCAGGGCCCGTTGCAGGGACCAGGGACCCCTACCTGACACTGATCAGTCAGTGGAGACCCCCCGCTGAAGGAGCCCAACTAGGAAACTGGGGAATATTTTGCTGAGACCGTCTCCTGCGACCTCCCCTTAGATTCCTGCCTGAGAGAGAGAGAGAGAGAGAGAGAGAGAGAGAGAGAGAGAGAGAGAGAAGCCACAAGACAAAGGGCCCAGTGTGCTCTCTCCTCCCTAGAGCACACCTGAGCCTCCCTTGCCCCTCCTGCCGCCACAGGCACGCACCTCCTACACCAGTGATGGTGAACCTATGACACCTCTGACACGCGAACTCATTTTTTTGGTTGATTTTTCTTTGTGAAATGGCATTTAAATATATGAAATAAATATCAAAAATATAAGTCTTTGTTTGACTATCGTTGCAGATATCAAAACATTTCTCTATGTGACGCGACACCAGAGTTAAGTTAGGGTTTTTCAAAATGCTGACACGCCGGGCTCAATAGGTTCGCCATCACTGTCCTACACCCTAAGGGACCCCAGGAGCCTTGCAAGCAGGGCACACCCCCCTGAACCGGTCCCCGAGGCCTCCTTTCCACTGACTTCTTTTCTTTTTACATAGATTTTTTTTTATTGATCTCAGAGAGGAAGGGAGACGGAGAGAGAGGAACATCAGTGATGGGAGAGAGGTTTATGCTTTGCAAGCCAGGAAGCAGATGGAGCCGGAGGTCAAACAAGTGTGTGTTTTTTTTAAATCTCCCCAAACCTGCCAAAAGCCTTGGCTATTACAGAGCCCTACCGCAAATAAAGGACAAAGCAGAGATGTGCATCGACCACTTATGCTTTTAAATCACCCAGACAGGGGCAGATCTCCTTATATAGCAGCTAAAATCAATGAAGCTAAAGCTTTACTGGAAGGTCAAGCTACAAAGTGATGAATTTTCAGTTCTCATTAGTTACGTATACGAGAACCAGCTTTTTATAACAAAATGTCCTGAAGCTACACATTTAAAATAAATAATAATAGCCCCAGCCGTTGTGGCTCAGTGGGTAGAGCTGCGGCCTGCGGACTGAAGGGTCCTGGGGTTTGACTCTGATGAAGGGCACATGCCCGGGTTGTGGGCTTGATCCCCAATGGGGAGCGTGCAGGAGGCAGCCAATCCATGATTCTCCCTCTCCATTCCTTTCTAAAATCCATAAAAATTTAAAAAAAGATTAAAATAATAATAATAATTGTAATAATATGCCTTGCCCTGTCCAGTTTGGCTCAGTGGATAGAGTGTCAACCTGCAGACTGAAGGATCCTGGGTTCGATTCCAGCCAGGGGCACATGTCTGGGTTGTGGGCTCCATCCCCATTAGGGAGCTGCAGGAGGCAGCTGATCCATGATTCTCTCTCATCACTGATGTTTCTCTCTCTCTCTCCCTCTCCCTTCCTCTCTGAAATCAATAAAGAAATATATATTTTCAAAAAATAATGCGCCTCAAAAACCATTCTGAGCTTCACAAAGTCAAATAAAAAAATGTCTTCAAAAACCTAATCAGTTGCAGACAAGTCATCAGTTGCAAACCACACGCCCCACAAACATGCAGACCCCCACCCCCATCTCCACCCCTCATCCCCTCCAAACCTAAAACTGTCATTTGAACCACGACCTGGGATCAAACGCAGGAGCGAGGCGCACGCAGAAGGCGCCCGGACAAACCGGGCCATCGGCCAGGGCAGCGGCCAGTCCATTGCTGTCCAAGGTCAGTGACTGGGACACTGGCGTCCACCGCCGTCCGCGGAAAACTACATTCCCCAGAGGGCCACGCGCCGAGTGACGGCGGGCGCAGCCAATGAGCGCTCGGGAGAGGGGCGTTGCTGGGCAGCGCCAGGGGTCAGGGCGGGACTTCCGGGTCCTCCTCGTGGCGGTCATTTTGGCCTCTCGGGTCCGTTCAGGGGCTCGCACCGCCGGGCTCCGGAGCGCCGGTTCGCGATGGAGGCGGCGCCGGAGTGTTCGTCCCCGCTGTGCGGCGGCGAGGCGGGCGCCTGGCGCGTCCTCACGGTCGGGGATCCGAGCCTCCCGGCCCCGCAGACCCCGCTCCGCCCACAAAGTCCAATGGCGGCGGCCTCGCTGCGGTTCCCGGCCGAGGTGAGGGCGCGTCCCCCGGGGGCGGGCGCCCGGCAGGTCCCGCAGCCGCGGCACCGGCCGGGCGGCCGGCTAGGCGCTCGGGGGTGACGCCGGGAGGGGAAGGGGGTCCGCGGGGGCGGCCGGCGGAGGGTCCGCGGGGGCCCCGCGCCCCGGAGGCCAAGCCGGGGAGACGCGGTCAGCCCCGGCCCCGTTGTGCGTCCGGAGGCGGCGGAGACGGGGCGGCGAGGCGGTGCGGGCGCCGTGTTCCACTTCCATTCTCGGGGCGCGGGGGCCGCGCATGGTCGGGAACAAAAGGGGGACAGGGTCTCGGATGCGGTTCTGGGGGTTCCCCGAGCTGCGCGGAGTGAGAACCGGGGAGAGAGAGGACGGCCGTGCGGGGCGGAAGGCGGCTCCCGGGAGAGAGGACGGACAGGCAGCCCGGCCCCCGGGGGTCAGGGGTCCAGCCTGGACCCAGGAACCGGGGGGAGGGGAGGGGGGTCACGGTTCGGATCCGGTCCGGCACACGCCCGGGGTGCGGGCTCCATCCCCCCGGGGGGCGCGGTGCAGGGAGCGGCGGATCTGTGATCCTCTCTCACCATTGATTTCCTGTCTGCCTCTCCCTTTCCCTTCCTCCCTGAAATCGATAAAAATATATTAAAAAAAAAAAGAACGGAATTGGCAAGAGTCTGCACTGCGGACCTTGAGCCCGAGCGAGGCGGCCTCACCCGCCCGGGGCGGGGCCAGGGCCCTGAGCAGCCGGAGCCCCTGGGTCCTGGGGTGGTGCCCGGCCCTCAGCCCTTTCGTTCCCACCGGTTCCTGCGGGGGCAGAGCCGCTGGGGGACGGGGCTGGGGGGCTCCTGTCAGGGCCTCACTCTCCGGTGGCCTCTGAGGTCGTGGGGTCCTGGGCTGTCGGCCCCTCTTCCCGCCCTGGGCCCCGGGGACGCTCAGCCCAGAGTCCTAAGTCCAGGTCTCGGGTGGTAGAAGTGGTGTCAGCCTTTGGCCACCGGTGGGGTGAGCGGCGGGGGGTCCTCCTGGCACGGGGGCCAGAGCGCAGTGGCTTCTGGGGGGCGGCGGGCGAGCTGGTTCAGGCACCCGCAGGTGCAGTGTCCCTGCCGACTTTTTTTTTTGTAAATATGTTTTATTGATTTTTTTTACAGAGAGGAAGGGAGGGCCCTAACCGGTCTGGCTCAGTGGATAGAGCGTCGGCCTGCGGACTGAAGGGTCCCAGGTTCGATTCCGGTCCAGGGCATGGACCTGGGTTGCGGGCACATCCCCAGTGGGGGGTGTGCAGGGGGCAGCTGACCGATGTTTCTCTCTCTTGGATGTTTCTAGTTCTCTATCCCTCTTCCTTCTTCTCTAAAAAAATCAATAAAGTATATTTAAAAAAACAACAGAGAGAAAGGGAGAGGGATAGTTAGAAACATCGACCAGCTGCCTCCTGCACGCCCCCTACTGGCAAACAAAATACATGCCCTTGACCAGTATCTAATCTGGAACCCTTCAGTCCACAGGCTGGCAGCTCTGTCCACTGAGCCACACCGGTCAGGGCTGTCCTTGCTTTCTTTCTTTTTTAAAAAAAATATATATTTTATTGATTTTTTACAGAGAGGAAGGGAGAGGGATAGAGAGTTAGAAACATCGATGAGAGAGAAACACCAATCAGCCGCCTCGTGCACGCTCCCTGCTGGGGATGTGCCCGAAACCAAGGTCCATGCCCTTGACCGGAATCGAACCTGGGACCCTTCAGTCCGCAGGCCGACGCTCTATCCACTGAGCCACACCCGTTAGGGCTGTCCTTGCTTTCTTATGGGAAATGGGAACAGTTGGGACAGGAGTCCAATTTTTTAAAAAATATATTTTTATTGACTTCAGAGAGGAAGGGAGAGGGAGGGAGGGAGAGAGAGAGAGAGAAACATCAATGATGAGAGAGAACCATTGATTGGCTGCTTCCCGCACACCCCCCACTGGGGATGGAGCCCACAACCCTAGCATGTGACTTTGACCAGAGTGGAACCCAGGGCCCTACAGTCCACAGGTCGAGGCTCTATCCACTGAGCAACACCAGCCAGGGCAGGAGTCAGGTCTTGAGTAGCTTTGTGACAGGTCAGGTGTCTGCTCTGCAGATGATGGGGGCGATGGGAGAAGGCAGCCATGGAGGCAGGGGATCTGATCCCCTGTGGCTGCAGCATGGAGAGCGGTGCAGGTCTGAGCGATGGGGCAGGAAGACCAGGGAGGAGGCTGAGGGTGAGGTAACGGGGCTGTGATGGTGGGTGTGGAAATGGGAGATGCAGCTGGATTTTGGCGTTTTAGGTGTGGCCCCGGGATTTTGTTGTTGTTTTTTAAGTGTTATTTATTGATTTTAGGGAGACAGGAAGAGTGGTAGAGAGAGACACACACATGGATTTGTTGTTCTATTCATGCATTCACTGGTGGTTGATTCCTGTATGTGCCCGGACAGGGGATCACACCCTGAACCCGCAACCTTGTCATATCAGGACAGCTCTCGCCCTGGCAGGTGTGGCTCAGTGGATGGAGCGTCGGCCTGCGGACTGAAGGGTCCCAGGTTCGATTCCGGTCAAGGGCATGTACCTTGGTTGCGGGCACATCCCCAGTGGGGAGTGTGCAAGAGGCAGCTGATCAATTTCTCTCTCATTGATGTTTCTAACTCTCTATCCCTCTTCCTTCCTCTCGGTAAAAAAATCAATAAAATATTAAAAAAAAAAGACAGCTCTCCTCCCAACTCAGCCACCTGCCAAAGGCACTGCCTGGATTTTTTTTTCTTTTTAATTTTTTTACTTTTATTGATTTTTTACAGAGAGGAAGGGAGAGGGATAGAGAGTTAGAAATATCGATCAGCTGCCTCCTGCACACTCCCCACTGGGGATGTGCCCTCAACCAAGGCACACGCCCTGGACCGGAGTCGAACCTGGGACCCTTCAGTCCGCAGGCCGAGGCTCTATCCACTGAGCCAAACCGGTTAGGCTGCCTGGGTTTTCTAATTGGAAGGGAGAGAGAGAGGAGGCAGGGATGGCATGGAAATGTGGGTTTAGCCCTAACCGGTTTGGCTCAGTGGATAGAGCGTCGGCCTGCGGACTGAAGGGTCCCGGGTTCGATTCCGGTCAAGGGCATGTACCTTGGCTGCAGGCACATCCCCAGTAGGGGGTGTGCAGGAGTCAGCTGATCGATGTTTCTCTCTCATGGATGTTTCTAACTCTCTATCCTCCCTTCCTCTCTGTAAAAAATCATTAAAATATATTTAAAAAAAAAGAAATGTGGGTTTAGCTCCTGGAGGAATGGGCTCACCGTACACTGAGACGGGGAAGCCCGTAGCAGTGAGAGCGATGCTCATCGAGGAAATCAGGGTTTTATTTCTGGCCTGTGAGGGACGAGATGCTTGAGAGCAACTCCTCGGTTTCTGGAACTGGAGGAGGTGTTCAGGGTGGAGACTCCCCAGAAGGGAGTGGAGGTGTCTGACTAGGGAGGAGCTGCAGCTCCCCCCCCCCCTTTTTTAAATATATATTTTATTGATTTTTTATAGAGAGGAAGGAAGAGGGATAGAGAGTTAGAAACATCGATCAGCTGCCTCCTGCACACCCCCCACTGGGGATGTGCCCGCAACCCAGGTACATGCCCTTGACCGGAATCGAACCTGGGACCCTTCAGTCCTCAGGCCGACGCTCTACCCACTGAGCCAAACTGGCCAGGGCTGCAGCTCCCTTTGTACAGGGAATCCTGGTCAGGAGGATGATGGTGGCAGCAGTTCAGGAAGAGGAGGCTGAGCCCGATGCCCAGGTTTCCTGTGTAGACCTCTGATTTGGGGGGTGTCACACAGGTGACCGACGAGGTGGCCACGTGGAGGGGGGCGGGGAGACTCCGGTTGGGTAGAGGTCATGGCCTCCGCGGGGTGAGTGGCCATGAGATGGATGGAGGCAGAGCAGCAGCTCACACAGGATGACGGGGGCTGGTCCGCAGTCACGGCCCTCGAGCCTCCCCAGGACGTTGCTGTGCCCCTTGGTGTGTGGGGAGTGGCATGCGGCCGGCACGATGGCCCAGCTGCACACGGGTCATTGGGAGACTCAGGCTAGAGGGCCACTGGGCTGGACCTGGTGTGGGGTGAGGAGAGGGAAGGCTGTGACTGTGAAGGGACATGAGGTGCGGCACTAGTGGGGCGGCTGTGGGCACCTGAGAGCCGATGTGACGTGGGAACAAGGAACCGGAACCGTCAGGAGGGAGGCCCTCGGGGCAGGACTCCGGCCGCCTCTGTGATCTGGACCATCAGAGCCGGTCAGTGCTCGATCCTCTTAGAATTTTCCGAACGTTCTCCGGACCCCATCTGCTGAGCAGTGGAGAGAGAGGCCAAGGAGATGATGTGGTGCTGCACAGGAGGCGGCCGGGCGGTGGGAGTGCAGGCGGGAGAGGTGTGGGCGGGACAGTGATGTGCCCGTGGAGAGGGCGTGTGAACTCCTGGCCGCAGGGCCCTGGCATTGACATGAGAGTGAGTGAAGGGTGAGCCCATGTCTGTTGTGTCTGGTGGAAATGCGATGTGGCTCCCCCGGGGAGTTGCCTGGAAGGAAGGGGTGTCGTCCTCCATGCCCGTCTCGAGCCTCGATGTCATTCATGCCCCTTCCTGCCTGTTATTGAGGTGGATACAGTGATGGACAGGGCCTCAGCGAGATAGCGGGTGTCAGTGCCACCCAGGCAGGACTCCCCCCTTGCTGGGGACAGGAGTGGGGAGCAGGGAGGGGGGAGCAGGGAGAGGTGAGCAGGGAGGGGTGAGCAGGGAGGGGGAGCAGGGAGGGGGAGCAGGGAGGGGGAGCAGGGAGGGGTGAGCAGGGAGGGTGAGCAGGGAGGGGGAGCAGGGAGGGGGGAGCAGGGAGGGGGAGCAGGGAGGGGGGAGGCAGGCGGTGAGTTAGTATCATGAGAGCGAGGCTGACCGGGGACACGCTGTCGGTCTGCAGGCTGTGCTGCCTTTGCAGCTGTGCCCTGGGCGAGCGGCTGTGCACGCGTGAGGCTCAGAGAGTTGTGTGCGGAGCTGGGGTTGCCTCGGCGCCTGCGAATGGGCCTCAGCATGAAGGTGAGGCCGTGTGTTCTGATCCCTGGAGGGACCCTGTGCAGGATCACAGGGCACCGCCTGACGAGACGAGTGATCGCTCACTCCTTCTCCGGCCAGCTTGTCCCCTGCCCCGTGTTGGTGGCACCTGCTGTGTTAACAAGGGGCAGGGTGGCCTCAGCACGGGCGTCCTCTCTCTGCCCATCTCCCTGCTGCTGTGGGAAGACGGTGTCAGTGGGGATCTAAGAGGAGGGTGACTTCGATGGGACCAAGGCCTGCTGCCTCCTCAGAGGTGGGAGGGAGCAGATGAACGGAGAGGCCGGGTCCGGTGAACTTACACCCTAGGAGAGAAGCTGATCGCGGCGTGAACTGTGCTTATTGTGACAGGATATGAGCTTTGAGGACGTGACCATCGCCTTCTCCCAGGAGGAGTGGGGGCTCCTGGATGCGGCGGAGAGGCTCCTGTACTGCGAGGTGATGCTGGAGATCTGTACACTCGTGGCCTCCGTGGGTAAGACCCTGATGCTCTTCCTAGCATCCGAGGTGATGCCCTGCCTTCCCTTTGCTCCAGCAATGGCTGTGTCAGCCCACACCCAGACCATGGGTTCTGCTGATCACCCCCAGTCTCTGGTCACATGTGCCGGTGCTGAGCTGTGGCAGGCCCTGCCCCAGGGGCACCCCGAGCAGCCCTAACACCTGTTGCCTCAGCAAGTGCGGGGAGAGTCTGGGAGTCGGGAGCCTTGCCAACAGCTTAGTGCGCCCGCCTCTGCACGCCCCCTCTCCCCCCCTGCAGGGCGACTCCCTTTCCACCCCTCCCTCTAGCCTAGAGCTCTTTGCAGCTTCCTGTACCAGGTCGTGGTCATCACTCACAGGAACCATGGGCTGTCCTTGTGAGATCCACCACCAAGTGTTTGTAATGTTGTCTTCCCTGGATGCTGATGTCTGCCGGGTTGCTCCTGGCTAGTGCTGGCTGCTCACCCCATTCAGACTCGGGTCACTGAGCGGATGTACTGTGGAAGGTGCAGGGGAGCCCTGACTTTTTCACAGGGCCCACATGTCAGGATGGCCGCAGAGGAGGGCTCCCCTGGTGAGGGGCGACTGGGCCAGAGCGTGGCATAGGGCAGTGTTCAGGCCCTGCCCGATTCTGCCCCGTTTCCCATCGTGTGCTGGTGCCTGTGCCACTGGCCGCACCGGTACTTGGCACTTGGCTGTCTTGTCATCTTACCTCTGACCTCCCGGCCACCTCCCCTCGAAGGCCTCTGCGCATCACCTGTTCCCTCTTCATTATTCTCCAGCGTCGACCTGTGCATGTGCTGTGAGCTGTGCCCACGTCCTTCACTCGTGTGTGGGCGCCAGGCCACGCGTACTGAGTTTCATTGGCCCGTGTCACCAGCCAGCAAGCCTTGCTGGAAGCTGTTAGCGGAAGGAAGGTCTGGAGGTGGTCCTCCTCTCCCGTGAGGGGCATGCCCTCTTTGTGGGGTTTTCTGGTGAGGTCTCCCCTATTCTCTGATCTTCAGAGGCCAGCAGCTCGACATCCAACCTGCCTCCAGGGCTCTTGCTGTCCAACAGTCCCCTGAACCAGCGATGGAGCCTGACAAGCCGCGGTGACGGGGGTTGCCCCGGCCGCCCACTCCGGCGTCCCCCTCCTCGGCGTCTCTCTGCTTTCAGGTTACTGGCATAAACCGGCCGACGAGGAGGCCCCCTGTGAGCAGACCGCGTCTGTAGAAGCGGAGTCGCAGGTCGGTGCGCCTGAGCCGGCGCCAGCCGCCGAGAAGACACATTCATGTGAGCAGTGCGTCTTAGTCCTGAAGGCTATTTTCCACCTGACTGAGGTCCAGGTGGGGAACCTGGAGCAGAGGGCCTTCTTCAGCGACGCGTGTGCGAGGGGCTTCTGTTTCAGGGCCAACATCCACCAGCAGCCGCGGGAGGCCCGGGCCGAGGAGCCCTGGATGGGGGGCGTGGACAGGGCCTCCTCGCTCATGACCAGTGACAGCTTCTATGTGTCGGGGGCGCCGTTCGCCGCTGGGGAGGCGGAGGGGGACCTCGCTACCGCCACCACCGGCCTCCTCCAGCACCAGCCCACGCTGGACACCGAGGAGCCGCACAGCGTCATTGAGAGCTGGCAGCCCGTCCACAGTGGGACGGGGCCTCGCCAGTGGGGGGAGTGCGAGAAGGCCGCCTTCCTCAGCCAGGACCTGCCGCAGCAGAGCGTCTACACGGGAGAAGGGCTGTTCGAGTGTGGCCAGTGCGGGAAGGCCTCCATCCAGACCTTTAACCTCCTGCTCCAGAGGAGCGTGCCCGCGGGGGAGAGGCTGCCCTACGAGTGCGGGGTCTGTGGGAAGTGCTTCAGCTGCGAGTTTTTCCTCCTCCGACACCAGAGTGTGCACACGGAAGGGAAGCCCTACGAGTGCAGTGTCTGTGGGAAATGCTTCAGCTGCAAGTACACCCTTCTCCAGCACCAGAGGATCCACTCTGAGGAGAAGCCCTACGAGTGCAGTTTCTGTAAGAAATGCTTTAGCTACAAGTTTAATCTCATGAGGCACGAGAAAATCCACACGGGCGAGAACCCGTACGGCTGTAGCGACTGCGGAAAGTCCTTCAGCCACAGCTCCGCCCTCATCCGACACAAGAGAGTTCACACTGGAGAGAGGCCCTATGAGTGTAGCGATTGTGGGAAGACCTTCACCAACAGCTCTGCCCTCATTCAGCACCAGCGGGTTCACACTGGAGAGAAGCCCTACCAGTGCACTGAGTGTGGAAAGTGCTTCAGGCAGAGCTCCGCCCTCATTTACCACCAGAAAGTGCACGCGGGGGAGAAGCCGTACGAGTGTGGTGATTGTGGCAAGTGCTTCCGGTACAATTACATACTCATTCAGCACCGGAAGGTTCACACTGGAGAGAGGCGGTATGAATGCGGTGTTTGTGGGAAGCGCTTCATCTACAACTTCAACCTCATTAAACACCAAAGAATCCACACTGGCGAGAAGCCGTACGTGTGCAGTGATTGCGGGAAGGCCTTTAGACGCAGCTCTTCCCTCATCCAGCACAAAAGTGTTCACAGCGAAGAGAGGCCCTATGAGTGCAATGAGTGCGGGAAGTCTTTCACCCGGGCGTCTAACCTCCTTAGGCACTGGCGAGTTCACACAGGGGAAAGGCCCTATGAGTGTAGTGATTGTGGGAAGTCCTTCAGCCATAGCTCCGCCCTCATTCAGCACAAAAGAGTGCACACTGGAGAGAGACCCTATGAGTGTAACGAATGCGGGAAAACTTTCACCCGCACATCCAACCTCCTTAGACACTGGCGAGTTCACACTGGAGAGAGGCCCTATGAGTGTGCTTATTGTGACAAGTCCTTCAGCCACAGCTCCGCCCTCATTCAGCACAAAAGAGTGCACACGGGGGAGAGGCCTTACGAGTGTAACGAATGTGGGAAGTCTTTTACCCGCACATCCAACCTCCTTAGACACCGGAGACTTCACACTGGGGAAAAGCCTTAATAGTGCAGGGAAGGCTAGGGGAGGCCCTCAGAGACCAATTTAACCGAGTTAGAACCTGTTGTAGCGGAACATCCAATGTGCTTGGTTCCTCATGAGTTGTAGGCACTGGTGAGGCTTGAAGGGGGTCCATTGCACTTTCCCACCTGCCCAGGGCTGTTCCTAGATGATGTCACTGGTAGATTTCATAGCGGAGGCCCTCTCCCCTCCACTGCCTGGCTCCCCTGCAGGGCAAGCCATAGCCCCGCCCCTGCGTGCTCAGGGAAGCCAACCCCCCTGGTCTCCCTCTTGCTGGAGGAGATGGGGAATGGGCAGGCCTGTTGGGGGGGACCCTCCTTCCTTTCTCTCCGCCAGGGGTGGGCCTGGCCCCGTGCTGGTCCGGGCGACCCAGCCCCAGCTAAGAACGACCTTCTTGATGGACGTTGTTCTCACACTGACGCTGTGAGGAATTCTCCCAGGTTCGCCTTCCCCAATCTGGATTATGGCTGTAAGCTTTTCTGGATCGTGCTAGAATGATGATATAACTATGGTGGTTGTACAGTCCCTGCGTGAGATGATTGGGAATAAGAAGTGTGATCTGCCAGCATGTGGAGGGGAACGTGTCTGTGTTAGGGGCCCCCTAACTGTCTGTGCGTCAGAGGGGACCACGTGATAGTGGGGAGTCACGCCTTGTCCAGCGTTGGCTTGTTTTGTACTTAGCTGCCCACGGCCTGGCTGGAGACACTGCATGACTTTGTGGTCCTGATGGGAATCCTGGTGCTGCGATGATGGGGGGGGGTCAGAGGCCACTCTGAAGAGGGGGCATTCTTTTGTGCTTCTGTGGACAGTATGAATTTAGTCCCTTTTTTACTGTGTACATTGCCTGCTTCCACCCGTGCAGAGGAGCCACCTGCCGTGTGAGTGAGACGTCGTAGGTGGGTGACTTGTTGTAAGTCTCAGGGTAGGTGGGACCACAGTTGGGACAGAAGCACTGTGTTCATAGTGGGGGGGGGAAACTAGTAAATTAGACCAAGGGTGTCGCTTCTTTTTAAAAAATAGATATTTTTATTGATTTCAGAGAGGAAGGGAGAGGGAGAGAGAGAATCATGGATTGGCTGCCTCCTGCACGCCCCGCACTGGGTGGGGATCGAGCCCACAACCCAGGCACGTGCCCTTGACCGGAATCGAACCTGGGACCCTTCAGTCCGCAGGCTGAGGCTCTATCCACTGAGCCACACCGGCCCGGGCAGAACGAAGGTCTCTCTTCTGAGAGCTCAGCCACAGATGCTCCAGGGCCTGTGGCTTCTGGGGTCCGTGGCTACAGACCCCCTCCTGACCTGTATCACTGCCTCTAGCAGCTTTGCGGATCCCCTAGCCCCGTGGTCGGCAAACTGCGGCTCGCGAGCCACGTGCGGCTCTCTGGCCCCTTGAGTGTGGCTCTTCCTAAGCCTTAGGAGGACCCTAATGAAGTGAATAACAATGTACCTACCTAGAGAGTTTAAGTTTAAAAAATTTGGCTCTCAAAAGAAATTTTAATCATACTGTTGATACTTGGCTCCGTGGACTAATGAGTTTGCCGACCACTGGGCCAGCCTCTCTGAGGTGAGCACCTCCAGGCCATTGCTCTGCAGACAAGCAAACCGGCCGGGAAGCGAGGCGATGGATTTACTGTAGTCATTCCCAGGACGTCCTTCGCAACCGTCAGCATGCCTGTGACTTCGAGGGCAGGAGTCTCCCTCGCGTGCCAGGCTCCGCTGCCCTTCGGCAAGGCTGCCCCTCCCGGACCTGAGGGGGGAGAGGTGGGGGTCGCACAGGCTGCCCCACCCGACGCCCTCAGCAAAGGGGGGCCTCAGGCCTGCGTGGGAGCGGCGTCAAAAGCTTTATTCATTCATGTACATACGTGTACTTCACATGCAGCCAAGTGCACTTACCCAGCGTGTGCTGTTCGCCGAGCTGTGACACGGATGAAGCTATGAGACCGTCACACAGGAAGCGGACTGGCCGGGCGCCCACGGGCAGGGCGGGACAATTGCAGGCGTCACGTAGCGAGCGCGTGCAGCATGGAGCCCATTCCTGAATTATTTATTAATTGTGTTGATTTCCACGCTGTCGGTCTCCGTTCGCCCCGCCCTGGGTTCACCCCCTGCCCTTGATGCTCTCTCCCCGCCCGCCCCAGCCCTGGTGCAGCCACTGACTCCCCTTTACTTACAGTAGGTTAGTTCGTAGTTTCTGTAACGTCACAGGTGTGTAACGGTTTCCTTCATGCCGCACAGTTACTTCAAGATTCCAGCCGCAATGCTGATGTGAATAGCTCATTCCTTTCCTGCGTAGGAGTAGTCTGAACTGTAAATAACCCCCGTGTTTACCCATTGATCTGCCTACGGTTAGGGTTACGTCCGGGTTTGCGGTATTACGAATAAAGCTGCTATGAATACGTGCGTTCCGGGTTCTTTATGTCGACGCGTGCTGTGTTTCTCAAACTTACCATGTAGATAAATGCTTACATTTTAAAAAAATGTGTAACTGCGATCTAAAGTGTTGTTCCCTTTGCCTTCCCATCATCCCACAAGGGTATGAAGATGCCAGTTCTTCTGCCACTTGGCCAGCCCTTCCTGTGGCTGATTTTTTAAAATATCCCCGGATGTCAGTGTAGTGGCAGCTTGTTTGTTTCAGTTCCATTTCCCTAACAATTCAGGAGGGTGAGCATGTGTCCATGCATTTATTTATGAACACACAGCCTCTATCTCCTTTGGTAACATGTCTGCTCAGATTCTCTGCCTGTTTCCTTTTTATGGATTTATTGTTTTTGTTTGTTAACATTTTTATCGATTTCTTACAGAGAGGAAGGGAGAGGGATAGAGAGTTAGAAACATCGATGAGAGAGAAACATCGATCAGCTGCCTCCTGCACACTCCCTACTGGGGATGTGCCCGCGACCAAGGTCCATGCCCTTGACCGGAATCGAACCTGGGACCCTACAGTCCACAGGCCGACGCTCTATCCACTGAGCCACACCTGTTAGGGCTGAATTTTTTTGTTTTAATTAATGGGCTGACAGTGTAGCATCCAAACATGTTGTTGGAATGTCACTCATTCCTCAAGAACCTGAGTGACTTTGCCCTAATGAACAGTTTTCGTGTTTTTTAAAATATAGTTTTATTGATTTCAGAGAGGAAGGGAGGGGGGAGAAACATCAATGATGAGAGACTCGTTGCTTGGCTGCCTCCTGCACGCCCCACGGGGGGCTCAAGCCGACAGCCTGTGTGTGTGCCCCGACCTGGAATCGGACCTGGCTCACAGCCCGATGCTTACCCACGAGGCCATGCCGCTGGGCCGGAAGTGTATGTTTACACACACGTGGGCAAGCTTTTCCAAAGCGTAAGCAACAGCAAAGAGTTGCCTCTGAAGCAACCGTTAAGCTGTCCGTGTACCGTGGTCCCTTAGGAGGCCCCGCACCCCGCACCCCGCACCCCGCATGACCTCTGGGTCCCTTTAACTCCAGTCCGCACGCTGCCAGTGTGGGCAGGACGTCCTCCGTACACACCGACCAACGCAGTTCCGCCCACAAGAGTCGGGAGGAGACAGATGGCCCACACTGGCTGGTGCTGGGTCATCTCACTCCAAACAACTTTTTTTTTCTTAATGACAGAGAAACTTTATTATTTTTTTTCATCTTCTCCCACCTGAGGGTCTATTTTTGTTGATTTTAGAGAGAGAGAGAGAGAGAGAGAGAGAGAGAGAGAGAGAGAATCACCGATAGAAGAGAAACATTGGTTGCCTGCCTCCCTTAGGCACCCAGACCCGGGGATGGGACTTGCAAACTGGGGGTGTGCCCTGACTGGGACCCCAACCCGTGACCTCTCGGTGTGCTGGGCCACTCTCCAACCGGCAGAGCCCCACCGGCCAGGCCCCTAACACCTGCTTGGAGGGAACCCATTCCTGACTCCTAGGCCTGTGCCCTGTCTGCTAACCAATTGTCTCAGGGCCTCTGGGTGAGTCGGGCGGGGAACCACATGGCACCCAGTGGGTCCATTGCACACCCCAGGAGACTCCGCACTGAAGACCGAGTGAAGATGTCCAGAAAGGCCCCTGCCTTTGAGGTCTTTTTTATCTTTAGTCTTCACTTGAGGATATTTTTCCCATTGCTTTTCCAAGGGACTGGGAGGGAGGGACGGAGGGAGGGGGAAGGAGAGAGAGAGAAACATCAATTGGTGGCCTCCCACCCCCACCCCGATGGAGAGGGGGAGCGAAGCCACAGCCCAGGTACGTGCCCTTGACTGGGAATCCAGCCCTCAGCCCTTCCTTCCGTGTGCAGCCTGGTGCTCTGACCACTGAGCCACACGGCCCAGGATGAGATCTTATCATTGAGGTTGGGGTCCTGAGGCCGTCACACAGGCACAGCATACCCTCCCCACCCCCAGCTCCGCGGGGTAGGCCCTTTAATGAACCCAGTGAGCCAGAGAGCAAGCAGGAACATCATTGATCGGCTGCCTCCTGCACACACCCTACTGGGAATGAAGCCCACAACCTGGGCCTGACCGGACCGGAAATCGACCCCTGACCTGGTTCCTGGGTCAACGCTCAACCCCTGAGCCACACCAGCTGGGCCATGTATATATTTTTAACCTTTTTTGGTCCAACCTCGAGGCTGACTCGACAGACCAGGTGCTAGGAGCAGGTCCAATGTCGAGCAATAAGAACATTAAAAAGTTCAACATTCAACCCCGACAATTCATTTGGACTAGACTGTTTGAATTCCAAAAATAGCATTGGACCCCAAAGGGTTAATATATTTTGATTGATTTCGGAGGGGAATCGAGAGGGGAAGAGAGAGAAACGTCAACGATGAGAGAGAATCATTGAACAAATTCCTCCTGCTGGCCCCACACTGGGGATGGAGCCCTCCACCCGGGAATGTGCCCTGACCCAGAACCTAACTGTGGCCTCCTGGTTCATAGGTCGATGGTCAACCACTGAGCCATGCTGGCCGGGCTAACCACGGGGTTTTAATTTGCAGAGGTGACCGAATGGGGACTTGGAGAGTTTGATGCCTCTATAAGAAGGTTTTATTGCTCACAGCTCCCGAGAGCAGAGGCAGGGTGTGTCGTGGGGCCACAGGGGACAGCCCCAGTGTTGGTAATGGCAGGAGGGAGCAAGGAGAGCGTGGGCACACACCTTCCCAGCAGGTTCCTGTAGAGAGGCAAGGCCGGAAGCATCGACCACATCAGCAGTGAGAGTTGGAATCACTGGCAGGTGTTGGTGGTAGGGGTAGCCCCCAGTTTCCTGCTACCTCACCCTGACTTGATTTAGGAAAAGACATTGACCTGGCGTGTGAGTCAGATAAAGGTGGTGGGTGAGTAGGGCTCTGGATCGGTAAGTTTGCATATGAAAGAATGGGAGGCTGGTGGGCAGGTTGTTTATTTGTGGTTTTTTGGGCAGAGGAGCAGGTTTTTTATTATCTTTTACTAGAGGCCCGATGCATGAAAATTCCTGTAAGAGTAGGCCTTCCTTCCCCCGGCTGCCGGCACCAGCTTTCTTCCGGCACTCGGACCCGGGCTTCCCTCCTCTAGCCGCCCGCAGGCACCCGGGACCTGGGCTGGCTTCCCTCCAGCCCCAGCTTCACCAGGAAGGATGTCCGGAATGATGTCTGGAAGACATCTGGTCTAATGAGAATATTACCCTTTTATTATTATAGTTAATTAACTCGCCGTGGGAGGGGCAGTCTCTTCCAGGTCGGCGGGCCCTCCAGGATGTCACCATAATAAAATACAGAAAATAAAAGAATGTGATGAAGGAATATATAGACGCACTTCTCACACACGACAAGTTAAGCCAATGTGCCTATCCCTAAGCCTTTCAGTTTTTTTTTTAATATATATTTTAAAATATATTTTTTATTGATTTTTTTTCTTTTTAGAGAGAATGAAGGGAGAGTGATAGAGAAATATATTGATGAGAGAGAAACCATCGATCAGCTGCCTTCGGCACGTCCCCCCACCCCCCCCCCCCACACACACACAGTATCAGGCCGCAACCCAGGCCTGTGCCCTGTCAGGGTATCAAACCCGTGGCCTCTTGGTTCCTGGCTCGACGCTCAACCACTGGGCCACACCGGCCGGAGCTAAGACTTTGAATTCTGCCTTGGGCATCCTGCCAGACAAACTGGCACCTCAGGCTGGTTAACGGAAAGGCTGCTGTTGAGTCGACAGACACCTGAACCGACCCACTCAGGGCAGCATCTGCTGCTGTGCGATGTCCATGAACTCGGCCCATTTGGTTATAGTGACTGGCCTGGTCCTGCCTTCTCTCCTCGGTCACAGTGCCTCGGGCCGAGGCGCACCATTGCTCCCCAGGTTTCTAATAAATACCAGCAAATAAATTAGATTCTTCCTGCGTTTCCACGTTTTTCCCTGGATTGCGCTGCGAGTGAGAACTAGCTATCGTGTTTGTGGTGAGTCTCGTGTTTGTGGTGAGTCTCGGGAGGAAGTGGCATTCCTTTGCAGGCGGCTGCCCCCGGCGACATTAACAGAGGACGACTAGGCCCCCACCCCATACACTCAATGACCTACCACTCCCAGATGGTCACTTCCTTTGATCTCCAACCAGAGGGCCCATCCCAGGTTCCTGTATCCCACTTGATCAATCAGCACCTAAGTGTCACCTGGGAAACAGCCCTACTGTGTGCAGCTTTCATTACAGCCCAGCTCGGCATTCATGAATTTTTTTTAAAATGTATGTTTATTGATTTTAGAGAGGAAGGGAGAGGGATAGATGGATAGAAACATCAATGATGAGAGAGAATCATTGATCAGCTGCTTCCTGCACGCCCCTCACTGGGGATCGAGCCCGCAACCTAGGCATGTGCCCTTGGCCAGAATCGAACCTGGGACCCTTCTGTCCGCAGGCCAACGCTCTTATTCACTGAGCCAAACCAGCTAGGGCTCATGAATTTTTAAAAAAATATTTTTATTGACTTTTTAAAAATATATTTTATTGATTTTTTACAGAGAGGAAGGTAGAGGGATAGAGAGTTAGAAACATCGATGAGAGAGAAACATCGATCAGCTGCCTCTTGCACGCCCCCCACTGGGGATGTGCCCGCAACCCAGGTACATGCCCTTGACCGGAATCGAACCTGGGACCTTTCAGTCTGCAGGCCGACGCTGTATCCACTGAGCCAAACCGGTTACGGCTTTTATTGATTTTTATACAGAGAGGAAGGGAGAGGGATAGAGAGATAGAAGCATTGATGAGAGAGAAACATTGATCAACTGCCTCCTGCACACTCCCTACTGGGTGTGTGCCCGCAACCCAGGTACGTGCCCTTGACCAGAATTGAACCTGGGAACCCTTGAGTCCGCAGGCCGATGCTCTATGCATTGAGCCACACCGGCCAGAGCTACACAAAATCTTTAAAAACTCTGGGCCTGCCCTGGCTGGTGTGGCTCAGTGGATAGAGGATTGGCCTGCAGACCACCTGGTCCCAGGTTCAATTCCGGTCAAGGGCATGTACCTCAGTTGCAGGCTCCTCCATGGCCTCTGCCCTGCCCTGGTCGTAGCTCATGCAGGAGGCAACCCATCGATGTGTTTCTCTCACATCAATGTTTCTGTCTTTCCCTCTTTCTTCCCCTCTCCCTAAAAATCAATAGAAAAATATCCTTGGGTGAGGATTAAAGAAAAAAAAAGCCTTCATCAGCTTTTCACAATGTATCTGTATCATCAAGTCACAGCGTGTTCATTATAAATATCTCAGGTTAATGAATTACACCTCAATAAAGCTGGACAAGAAGATGACACACCTTCACACAAAACCATCCTCTCAGCCCACTTTGGGGAATGATCAATAAGTGCAGTATCTACTTTCAACATTAAAGAATTTTCTTTTATGGATTTCAGAGAGGAAAGGGAGAGAAACATCAATGATTAGAGAATCATGGATCGGCTGCCTCCTGCACACCCCCTACTGGGGATCGAGCCCACAACCCGGGCATGTGCTCTCGACTGGAATCAAACCCGGGACCCTACAGTCCACAGGCCAGCACTCTATCCACTGAGCCACACCAGCTGGGGCACCCTTTCTCTTGAGGGTGCCCTGCAGGTGTTTTTTTTTCATAGACGATAATGGGCCCTGCATTAGTCTGCGTGGGCTACTATAGCAAAGTACCTTACGCTGGCAGTTTAAAAAACAGAAATTATTTTTACATATTTCCAGGCTGGAAGTCACATGAAGATGTCAGGACAGTTGGTTTTTCCTGAGGCCTTTCTCCTTGGCTTGCAGATGGCTGGCTTCTGTGTCCTCACATGAGTGTTATACTGTGTGTGTGTGTGTCATAATCTCATGAGGACACCAGTCCAATCTATTGACCTTATATTACATTTTTAAAAAAATATATTTTATTGATTTTTTATAGAGAAGAAGGGAGAGGGACAGAGAGTCAGAAACATCGATGAGAGAGAAACATCGATCGCTGCCTTCTGCACGCCCCGCAGTGGGGATGTGCCCGCAACCCAGGTACATGCCCTTGACCGGAATCGAACCTGGGACCCTTGAGTTCGCAGGCCGACGCTCTATCCACTGAGCCAAACCGGTTCGGCTATATTACATTTTTATAGACCTGGTTTTCAAATATAGTCACATTATGCGTTAATGGGGGTTACAATTCCTGTGTATGAATCAACGGTATACAATTCAGCCCATAAGAGCCCCCCCGTGAATCATTTTAGAAAAAGCTAACACTGCCTGGCCAGGGTGGGTCAGTGGTTGTGCGTTGACCCATGAAGCAGGAAATCGAGGTTCAATTCCAGGTCAGGGCACATGCCTGGCTTGCAGGTTTGATCCCCAGTTGGGGGGGAGGGGTGGCGTGCAGGAGGCAGCCAATCTATGATTCTTTCTCATCAGTGATGTTTCTCTGTCTCTCTTCCTCTCTGAAATCAATAAAAATGAATTTAAAAATTAAAAAAAAAAAGAGCTAACATTAAGGAACTCTCCGGAGGATTGTCAGTTGTACAACTCCACCCCCAAGGCTGCCAACTTCCTCAAAGCCTAAAGGTGTCATTGCAGCCAAGACCGGGGACCAAACCCCCAGCCTTGGCTCGAGGAGAAGACCCGGTAACAAACATATGGACCTACTCAGCCAGAGTCTAGGCCACACCTTAATTATTACTTTTGCCAATTATATTTTATTGATTTTTTTTTTAGATAGAGAGGTAGGGAGGGATAGAGAGAAACATCGAGGATCCAAAAAAACAAGTCTCGAATGAGGCAATGAGACCACAATACAGACGTGATCGCTGAGTGGGAACCGAACCCCTGACCTCAGGGCTCTCGGTTCCACAAACAACCGCTGAACCACAGCAGGTCCTCAGCTGTGACGCTGCTAAGGACAATAGTAACTCCCCACTTCGGCTGGAGAAACTACATTACCCAGAAGGCAATGCGCCCAACAACGGCGGATGGAGCCAATGAAAGCCCAGGAAACGGGGCGTTTCAACGCTGCACACGACGTGAGGGCGGGACTTCCGGCGGCGTCCTCTGGGCGGTCTGGGCGGCGGGTTTGGTCGATTCAAGGGATTCGCGCTCCGAGTCCTGACGGAGGGAGGGAGCGCCGGGGGGTTCGTCCCCGCTGCGAGGCGGGTCCCGGCTCCGCAGCCGCCCCGCCCGGTTCGGGGCCTCCGGCCTCCCCGCCCGCTCCGCCCGCGGAGCCCGAGGGCGGCGGCCGCGCCGAGGCGCCCGGCTGAGGTGAGCGCCCCGGCCCACCAACCCCGCATCCCGGCTCCGCGGCCGGACCGGGAGGCGCTGGGGTGACCCCGGTGGGAGGGGGGACCCCGGTGGGGGGGGACCCCGGTGGGAGGGGGACCCCGGTGGGAGGGGGGGACCCCGGTGGGAGGGGGGACCCGGTGTGGGGGGACCCCGGTGGGAGGGGCTAGGGGAGGGGGGCACCGCGCAGGGCGGCTGAGCGGGAGGATCGGGAACCCCCGGCCCGGGTTTGTGTCTAAAGCGGCGGAGAAGGTGCGGGAGGCTGGGGGCGCGGGGTGGGCGGGGCGGGGAGTTCTACTTTGTTTACGTGAGAAACCATGGAAACCCGAGGAGAACTGCTGTGAGTTTATTGGCGCCGGACCGTGGACTCGGATGGAGCTGGGGGAGGGCGGCTCCCCCGTGTTTACGTGTCGGGGCCACAGGGGGGCGCGCGGGTCACGTGGAACCCAGGGGGGTGGTGGAGGGGGCGGGAGAAGCAGGGGCGGGGGTGGACCGGGATTGGGTGAAAGTAAATGATGGGCGGGCGCGGCCGGAATGGGATAATGAAGGAGTTTGTGGTCTCCATTGTGCCCCGAGGGGTGTGTGGGGTGAAGGTACAAGGTACCCGGTCGTTTCCAAGGGTGTCTCTGTCTAGACCAGTGGTTCTCAACCTTCTGGCCCTTTAAATACAGTTCCTCATGTTGTGACCCAACCATAACATTTTCGTTGCTACCTCATCACTGTCATGTTGCTACTGTGATGAAGCGTCATGTAAATATCTGAGATGCAGGATGGACTTGGGCGACCCCTGTGGAAGGGCCCTTAGCTCGCCAAAGGGGTTGCAACCCACAGGTTGAGAACCGCTGGGACACTATACTAATAAAAGGGTAATATGCTAATCAGACCGGGAGACCTTCGGGACCTCCTTCTGGACAAAGCCATGGTGGCCAGCGAAGGCAGAGGCTGTTAGGGGTGATCAGGCCAGCAGGGGGCGAAGTTGGGGGAGAGCAGGCAGGCAGGCAGCTGAGCGGTTAGGAGCCAGCGTTCCTGGATTGTGAGAGGGATGTCGGAGTTGGACATCCCCCGGGGGGTCCCTGATTGGAGAAGGTGCAGGCGGGGCTGAGGGACGCGCCCCCCCCCCCCACTAATTTCATGCACTGGGCCACTAGTGTTATTATAGATGCAAAAAGACAGACAGTCTCAGTTAAGGTTAAGGTTGACCAGAATCGAACCTGGGACCCTTGAGTCTGCAGGCCGATACTCTATCCACTGAGATACAGCGGCCAGAACTAAGTCAGCGTCAGTGAGGTGTTTCCTATAAACCATTCCTAGGAACAACAAGGTGGACAGTAAGCAAAACATCAAAGCCAGTAGCGAAGTTGTTACATCCAGTTCAAGTGATACCACCTGTAGGTGCAGAAGGCCAGCGCCAGTCCGCTGGGGGAAGGGCTGAGTGTGATCAGGGTTCCACGGATCCAGCAGAACGAGGGACATGGGCAGAGGAGAGCCTACCACCGTCCTTCCTGCTGGTTTGCATAGCACGTCTCTAGCAGAGTCTCTAGCGGAGAGGGCTGTGTGCAGGGAGGGAACCTCTTGCCTACGGAGTCTAGTGCCTGTAGGTCTGAGATACTTACGTTTGAGTTAGAACTCCTAAAAGCATTTCCTTTATTTCCGTGTATGAAAAGTTAGGATGCTGCCCTAGCCGGTGTGGCTCAGTGGATGGAACGTCGGACTGCGGACTGAAGGGTCCCAGGTTTGATTCCGGTCAAGGGCATGGACCTTGGTTGCGGGCACATCCCCAATAGGGAGTGTGGAAGAGGCAGCTGATCGATGTTTCTAACTCTCTATTCCTCTCTGTAAAAAATCAAGGAAATACATTTTTTAAAAAAAGTTAGAATGCTTATAATGATGGTGTTCCAGACATAATTCTTTACAGATGTTTACAGCCTACTTCCCTTCTGGGTTCCTCTGAATTGGATTAGCTGAATTTTTAAAAATAGACATTTTATTGACTTTTTACCTAGAGGAAGGGAGAGGGATAGAGAGAGTTAGGAACACCGATCAGCTGCCTCCTGCATGCCCCCTACTGGGGATGTGCCCACAACCCAGGTACATGTCCTTGACCAGAATCGAACCTGGGACCCTTCAGTCTGCAGGCCGGTACTCTATCCACTGAGCCAGACCGGTGAGGGCTAGCTCAATTTGATCTTAATGGGACCTATAGAGACTGGACATTTAATGAAAAATTTGAACCTAATTGTGACCATATCCTCTCAAACCCAGTACTCCTCCAAGCTGCTTGCTTGTTTATGGAAGAGGAAAAGGTAGAATTCCTGTCTTTCAGGGTTGTTATTGTTAGAGTAAGATGGTTAAGGTATTCTACTTGACTTAAGGAAAATTGAAGCTTACCTTTTGACACCGTATGTCCTTTTATAGCTAGCTGTGGTAACAGGTAAAAGGTGTCCCTTTGGGAGCTTAGTAATGTATAAGAGTAAATGATTTACATATTGAATTAGAGTGAAATCTTGTGAAATTTCTAGAAAAACTTGACATCAGTTAAATCAGCTTTTCGTATCTAAGAAAAATAGGTGTGACTTTCCTCATATACCTGGGGCGTTACTGTTCAGGTAAACTTGTGATCTTTCCAGGTGAGAGCAAAGAGGTACTTCTGTCTTTCTTTTACAGAAATGCTGGGAAAGGCACTACATAAATCCATCACTGGGAAATATGGGCAGTTCACAGGAAGGGCTGGTAATGGGTTATGTGGAATTGGAACCATAGGGTCCTTGGGAATGACTATAGCCACGAGATCCTGTACAAATCTCCGTTCTTGTTTTTTGTTTTTTTAAAATATATTTTATTGATCATTCACAGAGAGGAAGGGAGAGGGATAGAGAAGTCAGAAACATCGATCAGCTGCCTCCTGCACACCCCCCGCTGGGAATGTGCCCACAGCCAAGGCACATGCCCTTGCCCGGAATTGAACCCGGGACCCTTGAGTCCGCAGGCCGACACTCTATCCACTGAGCCAAACCGGCTAGGGCAAAAGCCCCGTTTTAAAAGTCATTTTGTGTATTGGGATATTGGTGCATAAAGGACATTGGTGACTGGAAAGGCGTTGAATGTCTTGTAACAAATGTTCCCTCTTAAGATTCTATGGGGGACGGAGCCCGAAACCTAGACCTGTGCCCTGACTAGGACTCAAACCTTCCTCCCTGTGCAGGGGTGATGCTTGGCCAGGTGGTGAAAGGCATTTAAAGTTCTTATTTTCCCTATTGGTTCAGTATCTGATTTACTTCTTTCTAAATACATATCACCCCTCTGCAAAAAGGATTTGTGTACGTCATTGGTTTTTTGTTTTTTAAGTCTTGCCCTATCAGGTGAATTGGGCTGGATTTGACTAGCGAAAATATATTTAAATTGCCCCATAACATCCCCAGTTTAAAGGGGGCAGGTTCTGATTACAAACAGATATTGGTTGATTAGGCAAGCTTTACTCCAGCTTAGTTAGGTGTGGTTAAGAACAGATAAAATAGCTGCGTTATTTCAAGGTCCTTGGTAATCTCCCCCTTTTTAATGGTAATTTTAATTTTTCTTAAACTATTTATAGAGAGATGGGGGACACCTTGTGGTAGTTCTCAGCGTAGCCCTGTGCTTGCTTCTGTTTTTTTTTCTTTCAAAATCCCATTTTAGTTTCCCATGTTCTTTTATTTAACTTAATTTTAAAAAAGTGATATATATATTATTTAAAAAAACTTTTTTTATTGGTTTCAGTGAGGAAAGGAGAGGGAGAGAGAGAGATAGAAACATCAGTGATGAGAGACAATCATTGATCAGCTGCCTCCTGCACCATGTGCCCTTGACTGGAATCGAACCCGGGACCCCTCAGTCCGCAGGCCGATGCTCTATCCAGTGAGCCACACCAGCCAAGGCTCCCATAATTATTCTTAAGGTGAACAGCCTTCTCTACTGGCGCTTTCCTGCGAACCTTGTCTAGTTGTTCTCTGTTGCTTTTGGTCTCCAAAACCCGTAGGTATATTACTTGGAAGAGGTCAGAATAGCCAGAATTACTTGTTCTAACAGGTCAGTTCCTTTGGGACCCTATCGGGGTTCCAGAGGAAATTGGGGAGCAGTTGCTGCTTCCCCTCTGGCCCAGACCAGCTGTTCTCCGTGGGGGGTGGCAGTCTGGCTGGCGGATTCCTAAGTGGTCACCTGGGTGACTCACTGGGCACGGGGCGGAGAGCGGCTGGGGCTGGGCCCTCATGCGGGCGAGGCGGAGAGAGGGAAATGGGTCCACGTGCAGCCCCAGGGGAGGGGGGCTGAGGCTGAAGCTAGGCGCCGTCAGGGAGTGGGGCCTTCCGAGCAGGGCTACGGACTGCCTGTGTCCGTGGGGGCCGCCAGAGCCAGCGTGCTGCCGGATCCTGTCTGAATCTGCCCAGCAGTCCCTGGACCACACGCGCTGAGGACCATGCAGAGGGCCAAGGAGATGTCCGGGGTGCAGGGCAGGAGGCGGCGGGGCCGTGGGAGTGCAGGCGGGAGAGAGGGTGGTGGGAAGAGCCATGTGCACTTGGGGAGGGAGTGCGACTTCACGGCCACGGGGCTCTGGCATTGACATGAGAGTGAATGAGCCCTGGCTGATGTGGCCCAGTGGATAGAGCGCCGGCCTGCGGACTGAAGGGTCCCGGGTTCGATTCTGGTCAAGGGCACATGCCTGGTTGCGGGCTCCATCCCCAATAGGGGCCGTGCAGGAGGCAGCCAATCAATGATGCTCTCTCATCGTTGTTTCTATCTTTCTCTCTCCCTCTCCCTTCCTCTCTGAAATCAATAAAAATATATTAAGAAAAAAAAAGAGTGAATGAAGGGTGAGTCCATGTCTGGCAGTACCTGGAGGAAACAATATGGACATGGTGAGAATTACCTGGAAAGGGGGCTGTTGAGGTCTCATATCCCAGGCCATTTATCTGCCCACCTGCCTGTTGCTGTGGAGGGCGGATGCACTGGTCAGTAGGGCCTCGAGATAGCGGATGTCAGTGTCGCCTGGGCTTAAAAACCTCCACCAGCACGGGGAAGGGGGACGCTAAGCAGGGGTAAGCCAGGGAGATGGTGAGACCAGGGTCCTGGGGAGCAAGCTGACCAGAAACACGCTGTCCTTGTCATGGGCCCTTTATGTTACCTTTGAAGTTGTTCTTCCGGGAATGTGGTTGTGGGAGAGAGGAGTGATATAAAGAATTATTTGCAGCCCGGCCTGCATGGCTCAGTGGTTAAGCATCGACCTATGAACCAGGAGGTCACGGTTAGATTTCGGGTGGGGGCACAGGCCCGGGTTGTGGGCTCAGTCCCAAGTGTGGGGCGTGCAGGAAGGAGCTGATTCATGATTCTCTCATCATTGATGTTTCTTTCTCTCTCTCCCTCTCATTTCCTCTCTGAAGTCAAAAAAATATATTAAAAAAGAATTATTTGCAGAGGACAGTGCAGACCAACAGCCTCAGGGCCCTGGGGTTGGGATTTTAAGGTGAAGGGTGATGCCATGTCTTTTGTGTCTTGGAGGGACGGGGAGACCACTGGGTTATTGCCTGACAAGACCAGTGTCACATCACTCGCCCCGTCTCTATGGCCAGCTTCTCTCTTTAAGCCAGTGGTTCTCAACCTTCCTCATGCCGTGACCCTTTAATACAGTTCCTCATGTTGTGACCCCCAACCATAAAATTATTTTCGTGGCTACTTCATCACTGTAATTTTGCTACTCTTATGGATCGTCATGTAAATATCTGATATGCAGGATGTATTTTCATTGTTACAAATTGAACATAATGAAAGCATAGTGATGAATCACAAAAACAGTATGTAATTATATATGTGTTTTCCAATGGTCTTAGGCAACCCCTGTGAAAGGGTCGTTCGACCCCCAAAGGGGTCGTGACCCACAGGTTGAGAACCGCTGCTCTAAGCACTGTTTGTGACGCCCACTGTATTAAAGACAAGAGGCATTTTGGCCGACATGCCCGGCCCAGAGCTCAGGTATCGTCCATCTGCCCATCGGTGTTGAGGGAAGACACAGACTCGATGACTATAAGGACGGAGCGGCACCGCTGGTACCAAGGCCTGGACTCTCCTGTGATGCGGGGAGCCGAGGGAACCGGTGGACGTGGAGGGTCGGGGACTA